>VIBQ01000010.1:242466-1442466 GCA_006937295.1 Carpinus fangiana | reverse complement strand
ATGTCTGGATCGAAAATTAACATTGAACAGCCGCCCATAGTGGAATACTTCGCACGATGGGCATCTTCTAACATTCTTTGTTCTTCAATAGCTGTGCTGGTTCTTCTGCCTTGCGCAAATTTTAGCACATTAAATATGCCTGTTCCAACAATTCAACTTGTCAAAATGCGGAGAAATTGGTACCGGCAGTGACTTAAACAGGTCTTGACTACTTCCACACGCCATTACCCCACCATTGGGTTTTCTTTATACGATCTATCCTAGTTTTTATTCGTGTTTGAATGGGTTGGCAACTTGGATTGAACTACCACTGTATTTGGGCCAAGATATATGCATAAAAATAAAGCCCGCCCAAGTGAAGGATAATTTCCAACAACCTCATTTGGGTTCCCATCAGTTTCTTATTCCAATGCCTGCCAAAAATCCCTGGGTTGATTCTTTGTGTGCGCCAGGACATAGTGGTTGTGTGTAGCTGAATGCTGTGAACAATGTCGGATACAGTAGCGTGTTGGTTTGTCTGCTTGACAATGATTCGGGTGAATTTTATTCAAAAGCAATGATGTCCAGTCCGGTATGTTAATCCCTCCAGGTACTCTTTTCTGGATTCTCCAATTACTTCAACGCAACGGCAGCGTGTCCTACACAAAAACACTCCTTCAACAAACCCTATCTACAGCTGGTCTGTGTTAGGTTCCATACTCATTGGTCAGTTCTCCTTTCAATTTCGTTCGCTTCCATCGACTTGCTTACCAGCGTTTCATTGTTCTAAATTGGAACATTCACTCATTCAAACGCAATGTTTTCTTCGAGCAGCGCTCTCAGCTATGTCCAATCCGTTCTCTTCATTGCATTTCATTCCCTTCTCTCCCTCTTATACCCGCTCCACCCACGCTGCAAGACAGGCTGGGTCGCCAGAGCTCTCTACTTCTTTGCCCTTACCGCCTGTGGTATTCTTTTCTCTGCCAGCTGTGGCTACTGGCTGAAGGCTGCGCTGTTCTTCCATTTCGTGAGGTACTTCCGCACTTTTGTCAATTGCATCTCTTTCTCGACATACTATGCAGATCCTCCAGCTAACACTTCGGCTTTGACCAGCTCTCAAGTGACAGCGGTCATTCCCACAATCTTCCGGGACCCGAGGCAACTCAAAGAAACCATTGAGAGTATTTTGAGTAACCACATCACCAGGATTGTTGTCGTCATTCCACTGGACATGCGATTTACGGTTGCTGACATCCAAGCTTTTTGTGATAAGAACAATCTCAACAGTGTCAGAATCACAAGTACCCTTACCAAAGGTAAGCGTAAACAAATGGTTCAAGCAATGAAGCTTGTCGAAACCCCTTTTGTGGCATTCGTGGATGACGACGTTATCTGGGGACCGTACATGTTGCCCGTCCTGCTCGCCCCTTTTCAAAATCCAAAGGTCGGTGCAACGGGACCTCAGCAGCGCACGGTTCGAAAGAATCCCCCCAATATCTGGAATATTCTGGGTATTGCATACCTGGAACGCCGCAACTTCAATACTGGAGCGACGAATCACATTGACGGCGGCATCTCTACATTATCCGGTCGCACATCACTGTATCGCACGAGTATTGTTCAAGATGGAGATTTTCAGTATGCCATCCAGAATGAATTCTACAACGGGGAATTGGTGACCTCGGGAGACGACAAGTTCCTAACCGAGTGGCTCTGCAACCATGGGTGGAAGATCAAGCTACAATTCTGCGAGGAGGCTGTTCTGCAGACGACACAGCACGAAGGCTGGGCCTACATCGATCAATGTAATCGGTGGGCTCAAAGCCACTGGATGGGGAACATGAAGGTATTGGCGACTCAAACTTGGCCGTACTACCCGCAGACATGGACTTTCTACGCAACCTACCTGGGCTCTTTCATGCATTGTTCCCTGATCACAGACCCAATTCTCATCTATCTTTTCCATCAAGCTATGGTAGAGATGGGCACATTGTCGTATAGCGCCTGGATGGTGTCCTACCTGGTCTTGATCCTTGGCCAGAAGCAGATCAAGATGGTCCCGCATTTCCAACGCCACCCCTCCGACTTGAAGTATGTTCCTGCGCTGTTGCTAGCCAGCTACTGCCACACGGCCATAAACCTGCGGGCATGGTGGTACCGCAACGACAGCAATTGGGGCAGATCAACTGCACGTCCGATCGGCTGAGAAAGGGGTCGCCTGATGAGTGGCTTCAGCGAGAGCCTTTACTCGCGATTGCAATCATCAAGCGACGCGACAGACCAGAATCTGAGAGCATTTGAAGTGTCAGTTCGCCATCGATAGGCCTTACTGGCATCGGCTTAGCCCTTGCTCAATGCACCTGGTCTGCTTACTCTATGCCAGCGCAACACAGCAAGAACTACTCTCATACCTACCTTGACATCATCCTGGATATTTTCTCTGTTCGGTTATAAACTGCATCCATTGACTTGCTTGCCTCGGTTATCTCTTAAGCGAGACTTGTAGTGGACAGGTAATGATCATTGTACTTACACAACAAACCGCATCGGTATATTAAAAGCTTTGGTACGACTTCAAGATACAATCAAGCTGTAAGAGACAGCATTTAGCATATGGAAGCGAAGATAATCAAAGCATACATGAATAGAAAACAAATGCATTGTTACTCTACCTACCTCTAGACCTTTTCCATCTGCTGTAATTTTTCATGCTTGATGTAATGCCCGACCGAATCCTGTTCCGCGTAAATTGAATGGCCGGACAAAGCTTCCTAGCCCTGTGAGTTCAAGCGAGATAGCGGAAGAGTGAGGCCGGTACTAGCGCCAAGTCATGGCTGCTATGGGTCATATCTGAGTTACAGCAGCTTAAATGCGTCATCCTTATGGCTATGATAGGGTTCTGAAGTGTTCATTCTCCAGACTTGACGCTTGCAGAGCTCGAACGCGACGGACTGAGGAAAGAGTGGCAAAATGAGGATACGAAACGGTGGAGGCGGTGAGTGAGTCAGCCTGGCCGACACCGCCACGTATATTACAGCTTCTGCGGCTCGATTATTTGCCCTGTCGTTGCACTTTGGACGAGACAAGGCGTTCGATGGGGCAATACCAACTCCGGAATGCGGCTCAGTAATGCAATTTTTGTGTGTGTAGCCTCTGACTCCTCTTGCCTCCTCAACAGGCTACCGTCACCAATTTGAGACCCCTGCCAGTAGAGTGTGCGTCATTGCACAGAGGCGTTTGCCATCGACAAAAATATAGATCTCGAAGGCTTTGCGTTTCTCGGTCTCGCAGGTGAGGGTGAGCTTAGCCACCAAGACCTTGGAGTCGTTTCGACGCGCTCTGGGACGGTGGATGAACGTACGCTTACCGTCGGCGAAGGTTGCAGCCTAGAAGGATCAAAAGACTCATCCTGTGACTTTGTGACAGAAAAACAAAAGGGCACTTTTCTTTCCTCGCCAAATTAGGCAGTCACTATCGTCCGCGCCATAGAAGGCAGCCGCAAGCGTCGCACAGTTAAGCATCTGTCGGCGGCCAACGCCTTTCGAGCCCAAGTTGCCTGCAGCAGGCTATCACCATACACACCACCTAGATCGACTGCACATCATGGCCATGGATCCTGGTCTCATGAGACTGGCCGTTCACTATACTTGCCCGGCGCTTATCTTCGCCTGTCTTTTGGCGACAGCAGTCTTCAACCGTGGCGCAGCATCGAAAACCGATGACAGCACAACAAATGCTCGTGATGCACCCCGAGGTCTAGCGAAGCAGTGTCTAATCATTTTCATCGTCTTGACTTACGTCTCTGAAACTGCCATTTGGGTGGTGCATACCCTCAGAACCGACAACAACCCTGAGCAGCACGTTTCGATTTTCCTCCTGACTTGCATCCTGCAATGGCTTTACATCCTCGCTCGCGGCTCCAAGTTTCCCTACAATCATGTTGCACCTGCTGTCATTGCGATTCTCAGCGAGTCCGCGTTGATTGTCGTCGGCTCAGGTGATAATCTTGAGCTTGCTGAGAAGATTGCCCTATTCGTCACTCAATGCTTGCGCGCGATGAGTGCTACTATACTTTTGGCCACTGCTGTGATGCTGCTAGTTTTGGCCAAATACAACTCGATCGAAGAAACTCAGCCTCTATTGGGTGGTGATGCGAGTGCACATGCGAACGGATCAGCAAATGGCTCAGCTCATAAGACTTATGGCGCGATCGACTCTGATGAGGAGGAAGTAGAGATTGAGGACCGAGATAAAACGGTCAAAGAGCGATGGCAGAAACGCTACGACGAGTCCAAGGGCTGGTATGCTTACGTCTCGGAGTACTTCATCTTCATTCCTCTGCTCTTACCGAGGAAGGATCGAAAGGTACAACTGTGTGCGGTTGTTGTGGTTCTCTGTATCGCTGCAGAGCGCGCAGTCAATTTTCTAGTACCACGCCAGGTCGGTCTCATCGCAGAAAAACTCACAACATCCTGGAGCAAGGGTCCAAGTTATGCGCCTTTTACAGAGGTTGCAGTTCTTGCCGGTCTGTCTTGGCTGCAGAGTACAGGTCTCGGTGTTATTTCAGAAATCGCACAGGTTCCCATTGAGCAATTCGGATACCGTCGAGTCACGGAAGCCACGTTCAATCATGTGATGGGCCTCTCCGTTGACTTTCATGTTGATCAAAACTCAGGAGAACTCATGAGGGCCCTCAATCAAGGCGGCTCGATCACAGATCTCCTCAGAATGGTTATAATTGAACTTGCACCAAGATTCTTGGACATTTTCATCTCATTAGGGTACCTTTACTTTGTCTTTGGCACCAATGCCTGTATCGCGATCATTCTGGCTGGCGTGTTCTTTTTCTGGATTGACTCGACTTCTACCAACTGGACTTTACCGGTCCGTCGCAGATATCAACAAAAGACGAGAGACGAGTGGAAAGTCTTGCACGAGTCTGTCCAAGGCTGGCAGACTGTCACATACTTCAATCGTTTCGATTACGAGAGCCAGCGAATGTCAAATGCGATTCACTCTTATCAAAAATACCAAGCTCAGTATACCATCCGCAGAAAGCTTGTTTCTCTAGGTCGCGGCCTAGCCATTGATCTCGGCTTCTTGTGTATTCTTCTGCTGGCAGTCTTGCGCGTGTCCCGCGGTCAAGCAGATATTGGGTCGTTCGTGACGCTCTACGCTTATTGGGGAACCATAATAGCGCCAGTAGGATTCCTAGGAGGATATTATCGCTGGCTCACATCTAAACTGATAGATGCAGAACGTCTCCTTCAACTGTTCCAAGTCAAGCCTACCATAATTGATACCGAAGATGCCGAAGACCTCTTGGTCAAAGAGGGCAGTGTTCAGCTTCATGATATCCATTTCGGATACGATCCACGTAAGGAGACGATCAAAGGAATCAGCGTCAACGTGCAGCCCGGTTCGACAGTTGCATTCGTAGGAGAGACTGGAGCAGGGAAGAGCACGCTTCTTAAGCTACTTTATCGCCTTTACGATGTGACCTCTGGCAGCATTTCTATCGACGGTCAAGATATTCGACACGTAACTCTACGAAGTCTGCGAGAGATTATGGGAGTGGTGCCGCAAGATCCTATGCTCTTCAACACTTCCATTCTCGACAACGTCCGCTATGCGCGGCTGCAAGCCACAGATGAAGAAGTTTTTGAAGCTTGCAAAGCTGCGTGTATGCATGACAAGATCTTGAGCTTCCCAGACGGGTACCATTCTAAGGTGGGGGAGCGTGGTGTCAAATTGTCAGGAGGTGAGCTTCAGCGCGTGGCAATTGCACGGGTGTTGCTCAAACAACCTCGATTCGTGCTCCTTGACGAGGCAACAAGCGCCATCGACACGGAGACGGAACAACATGTGCAAGCAGCATTCCAGAAGTTGAGTGAGGGGAGGACTACACTGGTGATTGCGCACCGCTTGTCGACGATCGTCAAAGCCGACTTGATTGTCGTTCTCGAGGATGGCGTGGTGATCGAGCGTGGCACGCATCAGAGTCTACTGGATCTGAATGGAAAGTATGCCCGACTATGGGCAAAGCAGGTGGCTCATATTTGAGAGCTCAGGAGCGTAGAGAGATGTCAGGCCTGAAGAATGATAATTAAGCGGGGAAGAGAGAAACACTAAAAGTTATGGGCTTGCCTTCAGGCTATTTCAGCTTCATGGACAAGGCAGTCCTCCATTCATCAAGTTTACCATAGTTGTCCGCATCGATAGATAGCGACTACGAATGCATTCTACTTAATTTTCGGTCTGCCATAGTCGTCTCCTTCTGTCAGAGACATCGCGCCACCCCAATTGCCACAGTGTCCGGAAACTTTCCGTAAGATCATTTCGGAGCATCATTGCAAAGGGGCCGCGAGTGGACGTGGCTTCAAAAATGTTGTCACGCTCCACCACACATTTTCGCGTCCCTGTGACCCAATTATATTCTCTACACCTGCTTCCACGTCTGCTTTGTGGACGAAACTCTCGACACCTATTCCAACAATGGGGTGAAAGCGGCACATTATTTGTATTGTCACATACAGCATGCCCGTCCCTCCCAGCGCAAAGACTGCGACAAAGAGGCAGCTGCAGCAAAAGCAGCAAGGACAGCAGCGACCAGCAAATGCGTCCACGCAACCCCCTCGCCCCTTTTCTCACGCGTCCGAGATCCTTGGCCCCTTCGTCAACATCTTAGACACCAGCAAGGTCTACATTACACACATTGACACGCAGCCCCGCGGCTTCAAGACGCAAGTTTTTGCGGTACCTGTACTGCTTAACCTGACGATCGCTGGGTTGCTAGCGTGGCGTGCGTATCATGCGGTGCCCATGTACATCCTCTACATCTTGACCATTCTGGGCAACCAGACAGACGCGACTGTTGACACCAACGCATTGACAACCTCGCAGCTCGTTGGCGTAATACTTCGCCGCACTGCGGTGATTGCCATTGACTACGTGCTCGCCACCATCATCCTGCCTTGGCCGTTTAGCTTCTTCCTTGACTTCCCTGGCAACCCAGTCACGTGGCGCTGGCGGGTGGGAGTCAAGGATGCTGAGATTATCATCCGCGAATCGCGCAATTGGGGCGCTGATGACCTGGTCAAGGGCAGCAAGAAGGGCGCAGACAGTCCATTCTGGGCAAACCGCATCGCTCCGGCTGTGGAGATGCACTACATCAAGGGCAAGACCGGATATGTCATGATGGGCAAGGATTGGGACCTAGATTTTGAGCGGATGATCTGGGCAGAAGAGTTTGTTAAGGAGAAAGGCTTGAGCATCCGTGAATTTCGTACGAAAGTGCTAGTTCACATGGATGGCCTGGGTTGGCTCAGTTGGACTGCCGACTGGGAGGACGACGACAACGTGGGCGAAGAAGAAGCAAGGAAGAACATCCAGGCATTCCATGAGAAGCTGACCTTGCTTGGAAAGGAGAGCCTGTTCTTTCGGTGGATAGAACTCATCCAGTATGAAACCAACAGCAAGGCTGGTATGAGCAAGGAGTCGATGCTCAAGCAAGCCAAGGACATGTTTGGCGAGCAAGGCATCGACTTTGAAGGGTTTGTCGAATCACTTGGCGGCATAGACACGCTCCCGGGTATGGCGGAAGCAAAGGCAAAACAACAGGTACGTGCTTGAAAGTGCATTTGTTATTATGTTTCTCTTTCATGATGACCACATACACATTTCTGAACTGTACTATACACACTCCGGAAGAATAGATTCTACCCTTTTGCTCTCTGACTTGGACTCTTATTTCAATCACAACTTCAGCACATCTGGACTGGAATTATGCTGACGTGCTTACGCAGGCTTGAACAGCAACGGTGGTGAGTCAGGCAGCACTATGGGAGGCAAGGCTATGCAGTTAGGCAACGGCCGCATCCTCGATGAGCAGGCAACGGCGGCAGTCCGCAAAGGCGGAGCAGCTTGTCAAGCTCTGCCGCCACCAGTGGGATCCTGTTCATCTGCACTTTTCGAAAGAGAGAGACTGTCGGCTGGCCAGGCTACAACGGAATGGTGGTTCGTGGGGTCACCTATGAATCATCGGGGGAGTACAGCGGGTGGCAGGGCTCGTCCGCCATGCGCTTTTCTCTTGCATGTGACAGTCAGCTGTGGGGCAGCGCGGCCTGCAGCTACCCTGTCGAACAGCACACCGTGGAAACACAGACCTGATGATACTCGACTGTATCCACATCACGAGCAAGATGGAGGCACCTTGCGTTGACCACGACTATTTGAAGATAGTGTGGCGCAGAAGCAGGAATTTCTCCAAGGCGGCGATCTGGTGCTGGGGTGAACTTTGCGCCGATGCAGCTCAACGCGTCAAATATTTGGGCGCTGCCGCTGATTGGGCGGCGAGCCTTTAAAGCGGCGAACAAACCGGAATTGCCTGGCTGAGCCTGACCGGGTTTGGCATAGCGCGACAAAGAAGCCAGACTTGCGCCGACCTGCCCCCTTGACGCGCCGGCAGTACTTAAAGGCCTCGGGCCCCCACACCCCATCATGTTCGCACCTCCTGCCGCCGCCCTCGTCCGCCCGCGCGTGAAGTCGTTTCGCACAACCACCGCACCACCTGCAACGGCCCCCATTTCTCTCTCTCTGGAATATTCGGTAGACGTCGATTTTTTCCGTAGCTCGAATTTATCTGACTGGCTGGTCATCCCGCCACGCTCTCTCACTTCCACGCGCATTGTATCAAGGATCGAGGAGTCTCGAAGCCGCCCTTCTCAATTAGGACTAGCGGCATTCACTCTTGGCAGGCTGTCTGACTGTTCGCAAGCTTTGCACTCTTGCCATCAGTCGTCGCACCATCGTTCAAAGGCTTGCTGGCATCCCTTTGGCGACCTCTTTGTATCACTCCTTGTCTCTCGCTGAGACTCCACGCACCTCTCGCATCAAGAGCTTCTTGCTTGCAACTCTGATCACTCCGGTGGCATCGGCAGGGGAGGCATTCACTTGTCAATCTCCACTCACTGTACGTGCGACGCTTCACTGCTGTCGTCACTGGCCGTTGTCGCTGACAGTCTCAGGCTGCCGAACTCTTCTCCGTGCGACGAAGAGTACAAATAGCAACACCTCCCACCACCCCTCGCATTAAAAGGCCGCCAACATGGACACCTTGACGACGCATCCCGCGACGGCGCAACAGGCCAAAGCATTCACGTCGGCCACGTCGCTCTCGTACCCCGGTGGGGCGGACTTCACACCTCCCTCCTCCGAGTCCGGCTCGGTTCAACCGAATGGCCAGACCAACGGCCACGCCAATGGCCAGCAGCAGAATGGGCAAGTCGTGCCAGTGGCCAACGGTGTGACTCCCGACACCCCGGCTGCGACGCCCGCCGCCGGCCAGGCACCGCCAGTCAGTGGCATTGTGCCTACGTTGCAGTGAGTAAATTTTTGGTCTTGTACACTCTGTGCGTGTTCTTCCTGCAGAGGGCTCACACTACGTGTTTTAAGGAACATTGTCGCCACCGTCAATCTCGATTGCCGCTTGGATCTCAAGACGATTGCCCTGCACGCTCGTAATGCCGAGTACAACCCAAAGGTACTGACTACCAAGTGCTGTTGCCTTGCATCTGAATTCGCACTGACCGCGTACTAGCGTTTCGCGGCCGTTATCATGAGAATTCGCGATCCAAAGACAACCGCTCTGATCTTTGCATCGGGCAAGATGGTTGTCACTGGCGCAAAATCGGAAGATGATTCGAAGCTGGCGTCTCGCAAGTATGCGCGTATCATACAAAAACTGGGCTTCAATGCCAAGTTCACGGACTTCAAGATCCAGAATATCGTCGGATCTTGTGATATCCGCTTCCCCATCCGTCTCGAAGGCCTGGCCATGAGGCACAATCACTTCAGCTCGTACGAGCCTGAGCTGTTCCCTGGCCTCATCTACCGCATGATGAAACCGAAGATTGTTCTCCTCATCTTCGTCAGCGGCAAGATCGTCCTCACTGGTGCCAAGGTCCGCGAGGAGATCTACCAGGCCTTCGAGATGATGGTTCCCGTGCTGTCTGGTGAGTAGCTTGTCACCTTCTACGACTTGTGCATGAATGCCTGGCTAACGTGACATTTCCAGACTTCCGCAAGGTCTAACCACCTGCCACCGGACAACAGCACGGCTGTACACCATTATCACCACTTTTGTACCATTACTGCTTTCATGGCGTGACGTCCACCGCCTTGGTGGCCACCCATGTTGCGTTTGTTTTTCTGTCGATTTTCAAGCATGCATCGCAAGGTGTTCAGGGCGGGGTTCCTTTTACGACCGGTCATCACTGCATCTACGGTGACCGGCACTACACAACTAGAAATTTCTTCGCACATGATACCTGCTCGGCTTCTTAGGAGCACATCAGAGTTGAGATTTTATTAGGGGAAAAGAATTTGACGTATCAGACGACACAAAAAAAACTTGCTCCTATTAGACAAGTACTGGTGGTCACAGGCAGTGATGCACGGACTAGGGTTGGCTATGACGAGAATGACTAAGAGAGCCTGCAGACCCAGCGAGAGAGGCAGAGCGAAAGATACTTCGAGGACGAGGGTTGAAGACTGGAGGTTTGGCCAAGGCGAGCGAAGCATTAGCTATAGGCTTCGGTCTAGATATTCATAACCCATGAAACTTCAACATTCAGATCAAGACCAATCAAAAAGTAGCCGCGAGTTTGCCCTGGACTGTGGCTGACGATAGCCGCCCTTCCCCTCGAGCGCTTTAGCGCCGGCCGGTTACTCCGCAGTATCCCCAGCCGCGCGCCTTTTTCCAGAGGTTTCCCCTCGATTGACTTCAACTCCTGGCAGACCTGCGCTCCCACCTCTTCCCTCCTTACTGCCACCAGTCCATCGCTACCTGGTCGCATCCCATCTCCAAAACTGCCTCAACAAGTCCTGCGCTCGCGCGACTCTCCTGGTAAGCTGCTTTTCCACTTCCTTTGCGCCGATGCACTCCAGACTCGCGGCTCCCAAACGGCTCCGCGCTACTGGCGAGGCGATTGCGTCATCGCCACGCAGGAGCTTGAGGAGCTCGACTTGATCGTACCTGGATGCGCATGACAGGTCTTCAGCGACTGTCATACACTTTCACCTCGTGCATTTTGTTTAAAAATGACGCGCTATATTCTTGCTTTCTATTCTTGAACTTTCTAGCTCTTTTTCGCGCAACAACTAACACTGCGACAGCTCTAGCCCCAACTTTGAGCCACCTCGCTCCCGATCCAGTGCCCGTGCAGCTTCTAAAGCCTGCTTGAAAGCAATTAACATCTCTCCAATTACTTTTTATTCTGTCGGCGATATGTCCGCTCCAAACGTTCAGACAGGTGACAAAGGTAATAGCCTCCCTAGCTCTCTGTATGCTGAGTCGACTGACACTCCAATCTAGTCTCTTGGCAATGGGGCTCAGGCAACCCCGGTGGTGTGGCCGCCGAGGTCAAAGCCGGCGATGTCAGCATCACCACGAAGAACAACAACGAAGTCACCAAGCATGGTGAAGAGGGGAACCCAGCGGTGCACATTGAGCGCTCCGGCAATGACGTCGTAAAGAAGGCCTCGGAGCTTCAGATTGATAGCAAGGCCAACGGCAACCAAGCTAACGGTGATTCGTCCGCCTCCAAGTCCGAGGATAAGGCCCAGTCCAAACCGGCTGAAGAGAAAAAGGACCACGGCAAGGCCGAGACCAAATCTTCGGATGACAAGAAGCCCGAGGACAAGGCCGAGTCGAAGACCGCAGATGAAAAAAAGGACGAGAAGAAGACCGAAGCTAACCCCGCTGATGACAAAAAGAACGAGCAAAAGAATGGCGAGAAGGCCGCGGAGGTGGATAAAAAGAGCTCCGACGCTCCCAAGTCTAATGGCTCTACTCAAGCAAAGTCTTCCGCTCTGAAGGAAAAGAAAGAAAAGGCTCCTCCGAAGCCCAAGAAGGAGAAGCCCAAGAAGCGTGCTGCTACCGAGAGCGGAGAACCCAGGAGGAGCAAGAGGACGAAGACCTAGAGTCGAACTCTACTCTGGCGTGACCGTTTGGGTGAGGAAGGAAAAGGGCATGGAACAGTTCTGTTGTTACGGAGAAAAGCATGCAACGAAGAATTGAAGAGCAACGATTCAGGAGAGACTTGGATCATTCATTCATGTAATCGTGTGTATCGTACTTGACGGATGTGGGGCCGGATCCCCAAGCATTCAATGCAAGCCTCCAGGTTCCTTTTGATGGTCTGATTGTAACTGGGCTGTCAAATGTGTTGTATCATAGTCGTGCCTTGTCAATATACTGGTCCTCTAGCACCAACCCAGGCTTTCCTGCACGACTACCATCCTCGCAACATACCAGCCCCTCCACAGACCCAGCAAGGGTGGTCGACTTCTGCGGCCACGCCCACTTCGCCTTCCACATGCGCGTCTCATCGTCGTCCTTGCCACCCTCCAGCACGTCCACAATCTGGTCCCCCAAAACCGGCAAGAATTTGTACCCATGCCCACTCCCCCCCGTCATAACGAACAGACTCTCCGCCTCAAACTCCGGGTGCGCCGACACGATAAAGTCCCCACTCGCCGTATCCAAATAATGGCACAACCGCGTGCTCACCTCCCTCTCCCCCCTCCCCACACTCCCCTGCACATCCAGAAACGGCATCGCAGCGCCCAGAAACCCCAGCAGCTCCGCGCAATCTCGCGCCGGAATCGCCTGCCCCGCCCCGCTCGGCACGCTCTGCCGCCCGAACCGCGTCGCACGCGGGTTCACATACCCGTACGCGTGCCGGGCGATCTTGATCTCCCACGCGTGGCCATACGCCGTCGGCGCCGCGCGCCGCGTCGGCGGGAAGAAGAAGATGCCGGCGCCGAAGTCGAGGCAGACGGGCACGCGCTGCAGCGCGGCGGCTTCGGCGGCGCTCAGGCTGACGTATGCCATGCATTGCGCTGTGCAGGTTGCGATGCCGCGCAGGTCGAGGAGCGTGGGCGTCCAAGCGCCAGTGGCGACGAGGGTCTGGTCGGCGTGCAGCGTGGCGCCGGCGGCGGTTGCGACGCCCAAGACGCGCTGCTTTGCACCATGGGAGGTGGTGGAGGAGGTGAGGAGATGCGTGGCTTCGTCGTCGACCCAGCGCACGCGGGCTGCTGCTGTGGACTGGAGACGGTTACGCATCGCGGCGAGGGCGCCACCGGCGTCGGCCCAGCCGCTGCGGCGGTTGATGTAGCCTGCGTCGCCAGCGGCGTTGACGGTTGCGGAGGGGGAGGAGACATTCATGGCCGCGGTGAGGGCGGCGGGGGTGTCGTAGACTTGGAGGTCGCCGCTGGCGTTGGAGGTGACGGTTGAGAGGGACTTGCGGACGTAGTCTGCGCCGTTGGCTTGCTCTCCTTTATTGTGGTAGGTTAGGAGAAGGCCGGGTTCATCATAGTGTGTATTCCATGGGGGTTGACGCCAGAGTTCCTGAGCTTTTGCAGCAAGGGCCGAGTAAGCTGGATCGGAGTAGTCGGCGCGAATGATGCGAGTAGAGTCGACGGAGGCGGAGTGGGGTTGGTGGAACGATGGAGAGAGAACTGTAAAGGTAGTGGATGCGTAGCGTGGGTTGCTGAGTAGGCTAGCAAGAGTCGAGAGAGAGAAGACGCCACTGCCGAGGATGAGGATGCTAGAGGGTGCTTTTTTGTCTTTTGGAGCCGCCATGCTGGTCGTGTCGTTGTTCTGAGATAAATATATAGATTAGGATATCTTGCTCCGGTTTCGTCAATCTTTCGGGTCTCCTTTCTGCAACAGTGGCTATTCAAGCAAATAAAAGTCAATTCTCACACAGTATGATATATCTCGTCCACAGCAGCCTTTAAAAGAAACATCTTGCAACGCATGTCAACCATAGGGCGAGCGGGGGCTTACATGTGACCGAAGTCGGAAAAGCGCTGTGCTAGCATCATGCTTGGCATTTTCTCCATTGAAGCGTCGACAAGCTCCACAACTTGTGGGCTCTGCATTCCATTCCCCATCATTTACTTCAATGGAGTCGATACTCCGCCATGGAGCAGCAATATCTCGCCCGGCGTGCCGCTCGCGCAATCCATGGGCTACATCGAGAAGCTGCCAACAGCAAATGCGACAGTACTCGAAGAACCACCTGAAAAGATCACCTCCACCACCTCGACTTCCAAATCTTACCTCTACCCCTCGACCTCTCAAATACGCAGCACCCTCAAAGAAGCCTCCCCCTTCATCATATCCATCTGCATCATCGTCGCCGAGCACACTCGCATCCATTCCCCGCCACCGCCGCAAAGTCCTCCTCCTCGGCGGTGCTCTCCTCGCCCTTCCCGTCCTCTACGTTTCCTTCCTCGTCTCCTCCCTCATCAACGCGAAGCCCCGCTCCGACAATGTTCCCGACGACACATCCTACATGTACAACCGCAACGCGGACAACTTCGACCGCGACGTCGGCGCCATGGAGACCATGATCGGCATCACCTCGCTGCGCAAGCAACTATGCAGCCAGGCGCGCGGCCATGTCCTCGAGAGCGCCGTCGGCACCGGCCGCAACACCACGGCATACCCACTGACCGGCGGCCGCATCAAGAGCGTGACAATGGTCGACCAGAGCCGCGAGATGCTGGACCTCGCGCGGCTCAAGTGGCCCGAGCAGGGCAACGCGTGGTTCATCCATGCGCTGTTCCGCGTCAAGGACCTGTCGTCGCCGGAATTTGCGCGAGTGGCGCGTGTGGCGCCGCCCATGAAGAGCGGGCAGGCCACGTTTGATACCGTGGTGCAGACGATGGGGCTGTGCTCGACGGGGCGGCCGGTGCAGTTGCTGCGGAACTTGGGGCGCATGTGTGAGCCGGTCGAGGGGCGGGTGTATTTACTTGAGCATGGGAAGAGTCATTATGGGTGGTTGAATTCGCTGCTGGACAAGGCGGCGCCGGCGCACGCGGAGAGGCATGGGTGCTGGTGGAACAAAGACATTGGCGAGATTGTCAGGGAGAGTGGGCTGGAGATTGAGGAGGAGAAGAGGTATCACATGGGGACTACGTGGTGGTATGTGCTCAAGGTACCGCAGGATGCCACGAAACTTTGGCCCGAAGGCAAACAGGATGAAGTCGATGGAGCCAGAGTAAAGGTGATCGGTGCTTCGCCGTGGTGGATGTTTTGGCAACGTTGAAGTTCGAGTTGCCGAACTTCTTGCACCCACTTGCCAAAGTTCACGATTTTTGGACGAACAGGCCCCTGTGCTTCAAGACTCACGGTAAGTCAAGCAATCTCTCTTCTTGCATACGCACGATACACAAGGATGAACCAAGCACCCTCCAAAATATGTTTCAAGACGGGACTGATACTCTTGATGCACACAATGCTTCTCTGACTACACAAGCGCCATACTTCTCCTCCTCTGCCAATCCTCACTGGATTACGATAATAGAATGCTGACAAGCGGAGAAAGTTTAGGTGTACAAGCGCTAGATACCTGCCACTATATATCATCTGGCAACCACCTGCTGAAGATGAGGGATATTGCGAAGAGGCAAGCCAGGCGCTGAAAAAGGAGAGACACATACCTGCCAATCGAAGCCTAGCGCCCGTCAAGACTTAGGGAGAGGTCGTGTCGGCAATGTACGTGTACAGCCGACGCAATAGATTGTGATGTAGACAGTCTCCGCGCCATTAAGGAAACAAAGGGTATCATCAAAAATGCAACTGAAGCACCTCACGAGGAGTCTCGCCATGAATCCCATGATACTCGTGACATTTTGATACGAATACAGTAGTAGTATATACAGCGCCGGTCCCACCGATCCATGGAAGTCCCCCGCCAACCAGTGGCAATCATTGCTCCCGCGCCATCTACCATCCCTTCTCTTGTCCGAACCCGGCAGGTAACGTCTAGTAACCTCAACTGACAAAAATGGGGAGAATGAGAAGAGAGAAACTAGCAGACAAACATATACTGTTACATGGCTGCTCGTCTCACATGTCCGCAGAAATCAGGAAAGGTGCAAACAGAGTAACACCGCTCTCAAAAGCCGCCGAGCAGGTCGTCGAGCTCGTTGAGCCCGATGGCCTCGGGGTTGCGCATCTCCCACGCCAGACTGGCGTCGATCATGCTCACGTCGACGTCGTTACCAACAGAAGGCCCAAAGGCAGGCGTCTTGCGCGGCGTGCTGCTCGCCAGCGAGCTCGGCGGCAGGTTCTCCAACTTCCCGCTCAGCGGGCGCAGCATCGGGCTGCTGAAGTGCGCGGGCATGCCGGCGGCGTCGCTGATGCCGAGGTGGCCTGCGTGTGCGTTGGCCGACTGGCCGAAGAGTGCGGCGGCTGCCTCGCGGTTTGCGAGCGCGGCCGACTCCTCCGTCTCGTCCGAGTAGGCGAGAGTGGGGAAGGCGTCGGTGGCCATGGTCGAGGCTGCGGTAAATTCGCCAGCGCCAGCGCTGGCTTGCGTGTCTTCCATGGGCGATCCGGAGCCGTCAGAGGCGCCGCTAGATGATTGCGAGGCTGACATTGTGTCCTGTCGCTGCAAGCTTTGCTGGCGCTCAGCTTCTTCCGACTGCTTGCGCTTCAGCGCCTGCATGCTGCAAGCCGTTGCGCTGAATTCACGTTCGTCAAGCTCAAGGGGCGGCGACTGGACGCGGCCGCGCGCGTTGTAGGGCTCGATGTCGGCCGGGTTGGCGATGTAGTGTGAGGGTAAGTCGAAGTCGTCAAGGTCCGGAGAGGGAGACATGGCCTCGCGATCGCGGCGGTAGTCTGTGTCGGTCGCAGGGATCGGCGGTGCGACGAATTCTTCGGTGAAGTGAATCTCCTCGTCGGGGCCGTCGGCAAGTGATGGGGAGATCATGCGGCCGTTGGCCGGGATGGCAGCAATGGCATCCGTGTACTCGGGGATGTCTTGACGGGACGAGGTGGCGAGGAAGTAGTACACACGTCGCGGGTGGACGGTGACTTGCTCCTTGGCCAGCGGACATGGTGCAAGAGCGGTCCAGGGCCGTCGGAGGTAGTTTGTGAGGCGGGAAGAGATGATTGCGGTGGGGTTGGCGGAGCTGTTGGGAGCGTCAGCAGGGAAGGGCGAGAGGGCAAGGGAGGATACAAACCTTTCGACGACCTTCAAACTGTTGGTGAGAATGACGGCCAGCTCTTTGATGAGGTGGGGTCGGTTGCCAGTGGACTCGAGCTGCTCCAAGACGGCCACAACGACATCATCGTTGATGCCCTCCTTATCGATCTTGAGGTGGGTGTGATCGTCGGGCGACGGGGGAGGCGTGTTGCCAGCGGCCGGGCCAGCCGGGTGTGACTGGGGTGTGAGGCTTGTTGCAGCATGAGGGGGAGGTGCGGTGGAGGAGTGATGCGACAGGTCGGAGCTTAGGGTGTGCGATCGCTTGACCCGTTTGGGCGGGTGTTGTGATTGCTGATCGGCGGGCCCAGGGGCAGAGGAGGCTGGTGCAGGTGTGGCAGCTGTGGAGGAAGGGGGCGAGCGGTTCTGGTGTCTGTTCTGGTTGCTGCCGGGGACGTGGATGCCCATTGAGGTCAAACTCAAGCTGACACGGCGGGTGTTGTACGGCATGGCGGGAGTCGCATCAAACTCAGGAGCGAGGCGACAAGCTTCCAGAAGCAACGGGCGCGCAACCAGGCAGCGACGTATGCTCTGCAGCTTTCAGCGGGGCTCGCGAGGCGACGGACAGGAGATGGGAGGAGATGGGCGTTGGAGGATGCGACGCAGGGCAGGGCGGCTGGGCGAGGGAGGATGAGATTGGTAGGGGTGGCGGCGTGAGGCCGAAGCAAGGAATGCTCGCAAGTGACGTGCCGCGACAAGCTAGCGTCGGCAACGGGTGGAGCAGCCCAGCGCTCCTCGGCAAGCTTCCGATGTAATTTGAGCAGTCGCCTGCGCTGTGCGTGGCTTCAGGGAGAATGTCTGCAGGAATTCTGCCAGCGTCTGCGGGTGGATGGGAGGTGCAGGGACGAGGGCGGTGTGTGATGGCGAAGGGGGGGAAAGCCAGAATAGCTCAGGGACAAATTCCTCGACCAAAGCTGTCGCGCGCGGAGGCAGACGCCCGATCAGGTGCAGCATGGGCCAGGCGGCCGTGGCAGGCAAACCCTTGTTGCAAGGCAAAAGCGCATGCACACTCTTGACCTATTCTGGTGCTGACGGCGCGCTCATAGGCTGCGCTGCGCTGCATACCGCTCTTCGTGCAGCTTTAGCCTGTCTGCACGGCTGCGCCGCCACCGCCGACCCAGGCGCCGGGCTGCATGAGGCCGCCGTTGGAAATCTGGACGTGGGCTGAGCCGCCAGTGCCACGCGGAAGCGGTACCGTAAAAGCAGCAACTGATGCTGCTCCCAATCACCGCCCGCCGCGGTGCTGCTAGTGGGTACGCGCATGTAAGGGGCATGACGCACCCCGCCTCGTCATGATCATCATCGTCTCGATGCTGTTGATGCTCATGCACGCATGTGGGGACTGCAAGGCGGCCGTGGCTGTGGGGTAAGGCTTCCACTGCTTGCTGAGCTAACACTCGAGGGAGCGGTACGGCGGCGTTCGGTCCTGAAACACATTTAATTTGGCCTGGCTTGATTGCCGTTTGGCACGTGCTGCGCGGGTTGCTTTGTTCCATGCCCGGACCAGTAGCTCTGCCCTCTCGCAGATAGTAGTCGCTGTGCTATACCCGCTGTCTGTCTTTTTGTAGCAATCAAAGTCAGTATGAATAATACTGATCGTCTTTCAAGCTAGCTCTAGTCATCTTAGGAGGCTTCGCATCGGACGGTATGACAGGATGTGTTGAAGTGCTGCCATCAGCTTACCCTCCCACTCCGCTTCCACCAGGCTCAAAAGGCCCGTGGACGCACGTTACATAGCTCAAATTATTTCGACCTCACGGTACACTTCTATGCATCTATATTGATTTGCCCTGCACAATTTTGTTTGGAATCAAACTGTGCATCTTCGCACGGCTATAACATGCAGGACACCAGCCTGGGAGTGTCTACCTAATCCGGACCATTTTCCACACCACCAAAAAGTTCAATGTCAGCTTCTCAGTACTTAATCTTCCAGTCTAGCATGGCTTGTGTATGCTCCGAATCCGAGGCTAAGCATGAAAAGCGATTCTTTTTCTTTTCGATTATGAAACCCAGCACTGGCTTGTGCTCGTCCTGTGCTCCATGCTTCAAGTCTTTGTCGAACCCTGACGTGAACAGCACCTGGTTAATTACAAGTGTGACAGATGCAAGATTAAGTGCTGATACGCGCTATTCTCCTTGAGTGCCGTCAGCGTCGCTCGTGATCATACCCAAGTACATGATAGATCCCATGGGTGTAAGCTGCAGGCGCGGCGGCTGAAACCCAGCCAAAAGCGGCTAGCTTGGCACGCAGGAAGCCGAGCCTTGGGCCAGTGCAGCGCCCAGTGAAGACTCCGCGAGTTGCTTCACACGCCTACATCTCCCCCATCCACTTCCATCAATTCAGCTCGTGCTGCCTTGTCTCTCCAGTCAGGTCGTTTTCGGCCACCGTCTTCTGCCTCTTCATTTCCCTCTTCGTCTTCAACGCCGCGGCACTCCTGATCTTTCCTACCTTGATCCCACATCCCACAACACCTCATGTCAGAGGTGGCTCCACGTTCCTCTGCCTCGCGCGGCAGGGGCGCAGGTCGCGCAGGTCGCGGTGGTTTTGCGAGCAGAGGCGGACCAAGATCCCACGGCCGCACCAATGGCACAGCCGCAGACTCCAAACCCCCAGTCTCGCTTGACGAGCAAGGAGAGCTAGGCCAGCTCAAGAAGCAGTACATGACCGAGCTCGTCACACTCAAGGAACTTTTCTCAGACTGGACCGACGATGACTTAGTGTTTGCGCTGCAGGAGACCGATGGCGACCTAGAAACCACAATTGAGAGAATCAGTGAAGGTACACGCTCCCCGTCTCCACCCGCGCGTCGCTCGCTAACCACCCACAACTGCAGGTCACGTTTCTCGCTTCGCCGACGTTGTCAAGCCCCGCGAAAAGTCTCGAGCCCCCAAGGAAACCGCAGCAACTACGACCGAAAAGGGTGCTTCTGGATCAGTTCGCGGCCGTGGTAGGGGCGGTGCCGAAAGCTCCCGTGGCGGTCGTGGTCGTGGCGGCTCTGACAGAGGACGCACCGCATCTCGTGGAGGCCGTGGTGGTGCCGTCGCTGCCGCCCGCACAGCTGCCGCGACAGCTTCCGTCCCCACTACCGAATCCACTGGCTGGGGCGAGCCTAACCCCGTTGCAACTACAGGAGCAGAGAGTGCGTGGGATACACCTGCTGCGGCGGATTCTGCGGCGTGGGGTCAGTCTGCTGCCACGAATGATGCTTGGGGAGCACCTGCGAGCACCGACAAGGCTGCAGCTTCAACCGAGGACAAGAAAAGCAGTGTCATTCCCCAAGGCTCTAAGAAGAGCTGGGCAAGCATGCTTGCACCGCCAAAAGTCGCTCCCGCCGTTCCCAAGGTTGCTGTATCCGCTGCTCCTGTGAAGCAGCCGCAGCCCGAGATACCGATCACGACAGACGCTCCCTCCAACTTGGCAGCTGGCACCGACACTGCTCCCATCGTCCTACCCCCAGAAGAAACCGAAGACGCGAATCTAGCGGCTCAGACAGGCCTATATCAGAGAATGCCATCCGGTACCAATAGCATCGACCTGACACCTCCCAAGGACAGGCTCACCGAGGACAACTTGGAGGCACTGCCAGATGCGTCAGTTCCGCCAGCTACAGATACCGTGGCAAGCACTCGCGATGCGGCCAGTGCAGTTGGCAGCAACACTCCATCATTTGCTGCACAACAAGCAGCTCAGCCGATCGGACGACCCCCAGTTGGCGGCTATGCCACTACAGCTTGGAGGGCCACCGGAACTCCCGGCCGCTCTGTAAGCTATCAGCGCAGACTTCTCGAACAGCAGGAAGCGGTCGTCATGCCCGGCAACCACGCTGTTGACAGAGCTGCTGTTCAATTTGGCAGCATGGGCCTCGACGACGACACCAAGCCAGCCGACTTTGATGATGATCGTGAGGATACCGAGACACGCGCTCAGCCGCCTCAACAATCCCCGGCACAACCTCGCGCGTCGTTACCGCCGGCTCCTCAGCAGCAGACTGCTCCACCTGAAGCGGCTTTGCACGATGGTGCCCCTACCCCTAAGCAGGCCCCGGGCTTGCCACCCCCGATGGGCCAGCAGCAGCAGATAGCTGGACAGTCGTATGGCCAGTACGGTCGCTATGCGCCAGGTCTTGGCCAGGACCAGACTGGACCCGCGCAGAAGCCGTACGATCCGTTCAGTGGACAGCTCAGCTACCCCCAGGGTCAAGGCGAGCAAAATTTGTACCCTGGCCAAAGCCAACCACCCACATCAGCTGCACCTACCTCGCTTGCCGGCGCCGACTACAACACCTCGCAGTACGGCGGGCAGGACCAGCGCGGAGCATACAACAATTACTATGGTGGTTCTTACGGCCAGCAAGATCAGGCCCAGCCTCCTCAGCGGTCGACCAGTGGACTTGGTGCAGCTGATTCTGGATATGGCACTCAGCAAAGCCAGTCCCGTTTCGGTGAAGCCCAGGGAAGTGGCAACAACACGCCCGCACCGTCCACCTCTGCTCAACAGGGGATGGGCCACCAACAGCCGCCGCAGGGCGCCGGCCAGCATGGACAAGGCTATGGCTATGGGAATCCATACTACGGCAGCTCTTACTACGGCAACTACATGAATCAGGTACGAGGATCGCAGCCACTAACAAGATCGACTCGAACAGAAGCACTAACCCGCACCCAGTACCCCGCGCAATACGGAGGATACAACCAACAAGGCTACGGTGGACCATATGGTGGAGGTAAGGGCAACATTTCTCACCAAGGTTTCGGAATGCCGCCACAGGGCTCGCATGAATATTCATCGTCGCCGGCGAACGCCGGAGGATTTGGCCAGAACGCGGCGCAAGGCGGCCGCGACAGCGCCTTTGGATCAGGCTTGAACGATCAATACACGCGCACTGGATCTGCCCAGGCTTCGCAGGCACCGTCGCAACCCGCTGGTTTCGGTGGCGCGACTGATGCTTACGGGCGTTCCCCGAGTGGATTCGGCAGCCATGGCCAATATGGACAGGCTTCTTCCGCAGCGGCCGACGAATCCATCAAGGCACTCGATTCGAAGACAGGCCCCAGCCCTGCATTGGGCCAACCTGGACGGACCGGATCGGCCATGAACAGCTCCGCGCAGGGCTCGCAATCTGGCTATGCGCCACCGGGCGGCCAGGGATTCGGTGGAGGCTACCAGAACCACCTGAATCACTTGGGCTACAACCAGTATGGCTCGCAGCACGGTGGCCTCGGAGGGCTGGGCGCTCAGCACAGCGGCTCCTCGCAGTCGCACCAGAGCGGCAGCTTTAGCGGTGGAGGATACGGTGGATACAACAGCCAGTATGGCAGCTACGGACGTGGCGGGTGGGGTGGCAACTATGGCCACTAAGGAAAGAGCATCACCACGAAGGGAATGATTCTCGCTTGTACTATGACCCAGGATAGGGAGTCTGCTTTGATTGCGCGCCGACATCACGGCGCTTTTGATTTGCTTTGGACCTGAGTGGGATACGCCAACAAAAAACGGGAATGCATCCAATGGGTTGAGACGAAGCGAGAGAGAGAGAGAGAGGCAGCTGCCTGCATGTGTATGTAGTTGGAAGGCCGGAGGGGGCGAATAATCCTGAGCAGGAATGAGCGGGAGACGTTCACCTGCAGAATGGAAGAAGTCTCTACTTTCTTCAACACACCTCTACTTAACGTCTGCATGTGATTGCAGGCAAAGTGCATGTGCGTTTGTGTGTGGTTTGCATTCGGGCGACAGCCATTGGCTCGACCTCGGCTGTGCCGTCAATCTGCGTCACTGGACCTGCTCTCACACACACGAGAGCTCCTCGTGCCTTTGTCTCTTCCTCTTATGCAAGCAAGGCTCACCCATGGCATCCAAGGCCTCTGCATCCCGTGCCATACGTCCGGCCTTTGCGCCGCTGCTCAGACCACAGCATGCCCGCAGATGTATAGCCTCGCAGACATGTGCGCGCACGTCAAGACCGCAGAGCTTTCGCCCTCGTGCAGCAGCCAGCCCTCAGGCCGCTCGCCCGACTCGGACGATAACGACGAGTTCCGCACGACGCCTCGCTAGCGTCGAAGATGAGCCGCTGGATCCGCGCAACATGGAGCGTGAGTCGGACGAGGTGGACGTGTGCATTGTCGGTGGCGGCCCGGCCGGCCTGAGTGCTGCCATTCGCCTCAAGCAGCTGGCCAACGAAGCTGGCAACGAAGACTTCCGAGTCTTGCTGCTTGAAAAGGCCGGCGAGATTGGCGACCACATTGTCTCGGGCAATGTCATCGAGCCGTCGGCCCTCGACGAGCTCCTGCCCGACTGGAAGTCTGAGGACAACCCCAACGCCTTCACCGACATCACCCCCGCCACCAAGGACAAGATGCGATTCTTGACCAAGGGTAGCGCCATCCCCATTCCTACGCCACCGCAGATGAACAACCACGGAAACTACATCATAAGTCTGAACCAATTTACAAAGTGGCTGGGCGAGCGAGCCGAGGAGTTGGGTGTTGAAATATACCCGGGATTTGCGGCATCAGAGGTCCTCTATACCGGTGAGGGTTGCGTCAGGGGTATCGCCACCAACGATCAGGGTATCTCCAGGAGCGGCAAACCCAAGGACACCTTCGAGCGTGGCATGGAGTTTCACGCGAGAGTCACGCTCCTGGCCGAGGGGTGCCACGGCAGTCTCACGAAGCAAGTCATCAAAAAGTACGATCTCCGCCGCGACAGCCAACCGCAGACCTATGGCCTCGGCATAAAGGAGGTGTGGGAAATTGACCCGGCGAAGTTCGAAAAGGGACTCGTGGCCCACTCCATGGGCTATCCGCTAGCCAGTGACACGTACGGCGGTGGCTGGATGTACCACTTTGGTGACAACCTAGTCAGCATCGGGCTGGTGGTTGGTCTGGATTACCCCAACCCGTGGACATCTCCATACGGCGAGTTCCAGAAGATGAAACACCACCCATACTACAGCAAGTATCTGGAGGGCGGCAAGTGCATCGCCTACGCTGCGCGGGCTCTGAACGAAGGCGGCTTCCAGTCGATTCCCAAATGCTCGTTCCCCGGCGGCGCGTTGATTGGTGACACGGCGGGTTTCCTCAACGTGCCCAAAATCAAGGGCACGCACACTGCGATGCGCTCGGGCATGCTCGCGGCAGAGGCGACATACACGGCGCTCAAGGACAAGACTGACACAAACGACGTCTTTCTTTTCGACTACGAGGACAAGCTGCGCAACAGCTCCATCTGGACAGAGCTTAAGCAGGTGCGCAACATGCGGCCAAGCTTCCACTCGCCACTGGGCCTCTACGGCGGTATCGCATACTCTGGGCTGGAGGCGTACGTGTTCCGCGGCAAAACTCCGTGGACGCTAAAGCACAGCGACAAGGGCGACCATGGGGCTACGAAGCTGGCAGACCAATGCCAGAAGATCGAGTACCCGAAACCCGACGGCAAGATCAGCTTCGACATCCTGACGAGCGTCAGCCGCACAGGCACGAACCACGAGGAAGATCAGCCGGTGCATCTGCGCGTCGAGGACTGGGACGAGCACGCGCAGAAGGAGTGGCCCAAGTACAAAGGCGTGGAGAATCGCTTCTGCCCAGCAGGTGTGTACGAGTACGTGGAGGACGAGACCAAGGACATCGGAGTGCGTTTCCAGATCAACGCGCAGAACTGCATACACTGCAAGACGTGCGACATCAAGGTCCCCGATCAGGTATGCTGCCATTTTCGTTTCACCTCCTGTCCATTTTTATCTTCTATCTCTACCGTCACACCATTTCCTTCAGGGGACAGAATCAGAAATAGTGAGACATGACTAACTTTGCTTACAGGACATAAATTGGACGACACCCCAGGGCGGCGAGGGCCCCAAATACCAGATGACTTGAGTAGTTGTGGTGAGGAAGAGATATAGAGATGAGCGGAGCAATGTACAGGATGCCCGCATGCCACTGCATCAGGTACAGGCTATATAAGCAAGGTGATCCCATGAAGCTTACTATCCGCTCAGCCCGGCAAAGCCGGCACTGCTCGCGTGACTCCGAGGCATGTCTTACCACGCTGAAGAATCCTTCAGTTGCGAGACAGGAGACGTTGCACTGTCCATTGTCCCTTCGTCCTTCTGAAGTGTGACATCACTTTGCGTATTGTTTCGAAATGACAACCAAGGAGACAACATGAGAGTCTGGAGACAACCAGAATAGCCGCAGAGACCCGGCCCAATAGGCGTACTCCGTCACCCTGGGCGGCAAAGGGGGAGAAAGGCTCGCATGACTCGCTGCTGGCGGCGCCATTGCCACTAAACAATGTGGGGGCGGCGCCGCCAATTGGGGAAGCCCTTCGCTTAGCCGGCGTCGGCTCCGATGCAACCACAAAATCCTCCTACGCCGTGCCTGTCGCCCGTCGACCTGTTCCCTCTTGACAGTCTGCTTGTTTCTCCCCAAGACCGCTCGCAAGGACTGCCAAAGGCCGCGCTGCAATCATGGGCATCTTCTCCAAGTCGTCGCAAAGTGAGTACGGCCTTCGTGCGCCATCTGAGCATGCAGATCCGCTACTTTCCTCCACCTGCGACACGACGCTAATTACGTGAACAGCGGCTTCCAATGTCGATACCTCAAGCGATCCCGAGAAAGAAGCCCCCCCAGTCTACGATTCGCAAATCCACGCGCAGTACGATGACGACCTACATGTCCCTGCGCTCCGGTCGACGACGGAGCGCAAGCTGATGCTCAAGATCGACTTCTTCGTCATTCCTTGCCTGTGCCTCCTCTACCTGCTAGCCTTCCTCGACCGCGTCAACATCGGAAATGCACGTCTCCTGGGTATGGAGAACAGAAACCCGCCTTTCGATGGCTCCATCCTCCTCCTCGGCTCCAACCAATACAACGTTGCCCTCGTCATCTTCTTCGTACCATACGTTCTATTCGAGATCCCCAGCAACGTCTTGATGAAGCGTTTCAGCCCCCGCGTCTGGCTCAGTTCGTGCATGATGTTGTTTGGCTTCATCACCATGATGCAGGGCGTCACCAATAGCTACGGTGGCCTGTTAGCCGCGCGCTTCTTCCTAGGCCTTGCAGAGACAGGCATGTTTCCCGGCTGCTTCTACCTCATCAGCATGTGGTACAAACGACACGAGGCTCAGCGCCGCTACTCCTTCTTCTTCAGTTCCACCACTCTTGCTGGTGCTTTTGGTGGGCTTCTAGCTGCCGCCATCAACTCCATGAACGGCGATCGTGGCTACCTTGCTTGGCGTTGGGTCTTCATCCTCGAGGGCGGCTTCACCTGTTTGATCGCATTCATCTTCTTCTTCATCATGCCCAACTTCCCCGAGGACGCCAAATGGCTTACGGAGGAGGAGCGCAGCTACGTCACCGCCCGCCTGCGCGCCGACCAGGGCCGCACCGCCGCCGAGCGCAAGATCACGCTGCGCGACGTCGGCCGCGTCTTCATGGACTACAAGCTCTACCTCGGTGGCCTCATGTACTTTGGCCTGATCGTGCCAGCGTACGGCTACGCCTACTTCAGCCCGACCATCATCGCCGAGTACGGGTACAGCAAGGTCAAGACGCAGCTTTACTCGGTCGCGCCCTGGGCCGGTGCCTTCTTCCTCGCCATGTGCGTCGCGACAGTGTCGGACCTGTCGCGCCACCGTTTCGCCTTCACGCTGCTGCCCATCTGCATCTCCATCACCGGCTTTTCCATCTTGCTCTCCGTGCGTGACAACATCCACGTGCAGTACGCTGCGCTCTTCCTCTGCGCCGCCGGCACCTACTCGGCCATGCCCGTCATCGTCTGCTGGTTCCAGATGAACCTCGGTGGCCACCACCGCCGCGCCGTCGGCACCGGCTGGCAGGTCGGCTTCGGCAACATTGGCGGCTTCATCGCCGTCTTTGCTTTTCTGCCCAAGGACAAGCCTGACTTTGTGCCAGGGTACAGCATCTGTCTTGCATTCATCGCGCTGAGCGCCGTCAGCTGCATCGCTTACTTCTTCGCGTGCATGTTGCAGAACCGGAGTCGGGAGCGGCGGCCGACGGATCTGGGGTTGACGGAGCACGACAAGACGGAGCTGGGCGACATGAGTCCGGATTATCGATATCAGCTATGAGGATGTAGCTGTTCGTGTAGAGATGAAAAGTTACGATGAATGTACCTAATGACTTGTCTGGTCCTTCCATTCCTCAGCTCATGCATTGCTGTGCTCACATCTCTGTGCGCTTCGGTCTGCCTGGCCTTATCTGCGTTCATGCATAACAGAGGTGCTAATTCCCGCATCCAGCAGCAGATGACTGCGTGGCATCAAGGGGGGGCAGATATCTGCCAGCGAACGACCAGAGACCTCATCCACTCGCTCTCAGCATCTCCCTGCCACAACCCTGAAGCACCACCAGCCTTCAAAGACTTCTGGCCTTCCAGCATCAGCAGCAGCAGACTTCACATATCGACCTGACCAAGAAGAAACCCCCTACCAACCGACTCCATCTCCCTCCCCTCAAAGAGATAGCGAGGCAAACGCAACGATGAAGGTCACTGCCCCGCTTGTCCTTGCAACAACCACGCTCTTTTTAACCGGCACGCACGCTGGCCCCGCAGCCTACGGTATCTGCCAGACTGGCTGCTCAGTCGTCGTCGCCGCCTGTTACGGGGCCGCTGGCTTCGTGTTTGGTACCGTCACCGGAGGCGTCGGAGCGCCACCTGCGATTATTACGTGTAACAGTGCGTACGGGACGTGTCAGGCCGCTTGTGCAGCAGTTGCTTTGACGCCGACGCCGTAAGCACTCAGTCTTCTCTCGAGCAACGTGCCATGCAGGGCCTAGGGATATGAAGAGCTACGGATGCAGGGTTTAGTCTATGTAGAGGCAAACGAGTCCATGTTAGGTCTGCAGGAGTAGTTCATGGTGACGTTGGAAACGGCAGAGAGGACGAGAGGTGGTGGTTGTCTGAGCTCTCAGTATTCCACAATTGATCATGACTCAATGTTGAGCTTAAAATGTTACAATGCATGCGAAAGGGTGTGATTGAAAGAATTCAAATGTCTGTTTGACGATTAAATTAGTCCTGAGCAACATAAAGACCAAGTCTAGAGAGACTACCAAAATGCTAAGCCGTGTCAGCTATCAAGTTAGTCTAGAAGAATAAAACATACCTACCTCAAGGCTGTCAGGTAAGTAAAAGTGACGTCACTAATACTATACAGGATACTTTCGTTTCTACGTAGCAGCTAGGAAGAATTACTGCATGAAATAGTATAGTATGCCTGTGACACGAAGAGTATGGCCTGGCATGCTTCTGGGGGCAATGCCCGGCCTCAGCGGGAGGCCTCCGCAGCGCGGCGCGTCATCCTCCCACGCGATGCATCTTTTTCTATCCACACCTGCAGTTGCGCTCGCTCACTCCAGCCCTAGAATCCACAGTCCACCTTGGACTCTCGCCAACATGCAGTCCCACCCTGACGAGGAACAGGACGACGAAGCCTACAATTCAGCCTCGGATGAAGACTTTGATCCCGATACCGCAGCAGCCGACGCAGAGGCCGCATCATCCGATGAAGAAGACAAAGAAGGCACAGCAAACGGCCGCAAGCGACGACGTGCGCCTGGCGAAGCCGAAGACCTCGACTTTGACAACTCGGGCGACGAGGCAACAGTGCGCAAAGGCCAGCGCAAGAAGAAGAAGCGCAAGAGCGGCGCAGCGGGTGACGACGAGGACGAAGGCGGCGACGGCGGGTTGATCAAGACGCGCTCGCAACGAATGCAAGAGTGAGACCTTCTTTCTCCCTTCCCCAAGATCAAGGCGGAAACTAATACAAGCCCCCCCTAGAACGAAAGAGAAGAAACCCCTCGTCCAAGCCGGCAAAGCAACCGTCAACGTCGACGACCTCTGGGCACAGATGTCCACCCCAGCACCCACCGCCTCCCCCATACCACCGGCACCCTCACCCACCTCCACCACCACCGCCCAGCCCAACACAACTACCTCCACCACCAGCACCTCCACACCCAACGCACCCCCACACCCACCAACGCACCCCTCCCCCGCCTCCGCCCCACCGACCGACACAATCACCATAAAACGCACCTACGAATTCGCCGGCCAACTCTCAACCGAAGAGCGCATCGTCCCCGCCTCCTCCGCCGAAGCAAAGCTCTACCTCGCCGAACAAGAAGCCGCCACTGCCGCCGCTGCAGCCGCCGCATCGAAACCCACCGCCGCCACCGCCGCCTCCAAACCCGGCACGCGCAAGCCCATGAAGCGCAAGTCCATGTTTGCGACGGCGGGCGCCACAGCAGGAACAGGGTACGGCAGTGCGGCGGCAGCGCCGCAGCAGGGCCCGAAGCTGACGACGCTGCAGAAGTCGCGGCTGGACTGGGCGCAGCAGGTTGATCGTGAGGGCATTGCCGCGGAGCTGGACGAGCATGCGCGCGCCAAGGATAGCTATGCGGGGCGCATGGATTTCTTGGGGCGCATGGAGGCCAAGCGGGAGGAGGATGTGCGGGCGTCGCGGGCGAAGTGAGTGGATCGACTTGAGGAACGGGGAATCATGCATGCTGCGCAGACGACAGATTGACAATCACTGGGGCACTGGCAAGTGTTTCCCTGAAAACTTCTTTTTTCCATTGATTTTTGGTTGTGGATTGACATCTACAGAGTGTTTTTTTTTTCGGAAGAGAATCATAAAATCGTCAGAGCTTTCGTCGACTTGTACAAGGCCTTGAAATTCGAAGAGTACACGCATCAGCATCAGCGTACAGACGGGGCAGAAGCTCCACCCTGCAATAAATCGAAACCAATCACTCAGAACGCTTCCCAAAGATTCGTACGCATCGTTGGTCCATTCAGAAGTCTCCCGGCATGTCCGACCAGGCCGCCGACTTGAGGTCCAGCGGGGAGACCGTGGCTGGCTCTGACACCTGCTGATTAGAATGGTAGTCGCCTTGCTGCTGCTGTAAGGGCCCGCAGAGACAGCGCTCGTGCTCCCTGCCATCGTCGTCAACATCGCGCACAAAGATGCACCCGTTGTGGTCGATGCGCCAGTCCTGCCACTCGCCATTCGCGTCGCGGCACCACTTCTCAGCATAGCGGAAGAAATGCCGGCCCCGCGTCTCAAGGGCCTTGAGCTCATGCAGGCATTCGGGGAAGCCGAGCCGGTGCATCTGCTCGTGCTCGACGTGGATCGTGGCGATGCCCTTTGTCGCGCGCTTCTCGTCGCCCTTGACATACTTTGCCATCTGCGAGCGGATGCGGCTGGGCCGCTTCTTTTCAATGTCGGCAAGGTGCGCCGGCACGGTGCAAGGGCCGATTGCGTTGCAAGTCTCGTCGTCGCAGTAGCTCGTGCACTTGAGTGCCTGAATGAGCACCTCGGCCTCGACGTGCACATTACGTCCGCTGGAGCCGTTGTCGCTCAGGCCGCCCTTGCCATGCGTGAAGTGATGCTGGTCACGATTGTCACTGCGTTTGCTCCGCGCCTTGCAATGGTGCTCGCCGATGAACTCGGTGAGCTGGCAACGGAAAGGCAGGGCTGGTTGATGGCTTTTGTAGTGTCGTGCGTGGTGCTCGGCGCGCTGAAAGATTTTGCCACAACCGGGTGCGTCGCAAATAAATTTGCCCTGTCGTGCTATGCATGTCTCCTCTTCTGTGCGTGTGACTCTTTTCCGGCGCCGTTTCTGGCGCTGCTCGTTGCGATGTCTCCTCGCAGCAGTCGTTTGGACAGTAGGAGACGTATGAGAGAAAGCTTCGCGAAGATTGATGGCCGGTTGGCCAGTCGGCGAGGACGTGAATTCATCAGTTGGTGCGAGTACTGCCGGTGAATCGGTGTCCTGTCTATAGTCATCTTGCTCAACCCTGTCCAGTGTAGTGACATGAGGTGCGATTGAACAACCCAAGAGGTCTACTTCCTCTGGCCAAATGTGTATCGGACTTGGAAGCAATTCGGGTTCCACCCAAGAAGCTGAGTAGTGCGAGGGGCTGTGCATGTTGGTGAGAACCAAAGCAGAATGCTCCACGGCAGAAACTCGTTTCACATGCGGCGCACTATGACGGCGGCCATCGAGCGTGGGTCGATAGTGCACACTCTCAGTCAAAGCGTGCTCGTTCGAGTCAGGAAAGTACGCAGAGACTTGAGCCATCGGATTCGATTCGTGCTTCGTGATAATTTGTGATGGTGTGAGCTGAATGCTAAAAGGGGGCCGCGAATCATCGTAGAAAGAAGATGCTGGAGAGTTTGCCCAGCTGAATTGTTCGAAAGAGATGTGAGGATGACCTGAGGCATAGCGACTGGCCGGCGAAGGTGTCACGGGTGAGGACTCGCTGGAGAATGAGCTCCCTATATCCAGATCTAATGGAGGCGGACCGATGGGTCCAAAGGAGTCTCGCCTCTGTGTTGCAACATATTGAGCAGTGTCCATATTGATGCAGTTATAACACATTGAATCCTGTAGGTCAGACATCGATCCAGTACAGGCGAGATTATCCTAATTCTGTTCAGCGTAGTTTTAATGGAGAGTTGAGACCAGTGTCAGGTGCGGCGCATACCGTTACGTTACAGACAGTCCAAGGAGCAGGAGGAATGAAATGGAGAAGAGGAAAAGTCCCTGAGAAAGGGGGAGGGGGGGTGAAACAGGAGTCAAGCTTATAAGTGCAGTTGTAAGCGCACCTTTGATGGAATGTACGACGCTTGTAAAGTGCCTGGCGCCTCTTGTGTAGGGCTAGGCCAGGCCGAATATGGTGCTGCGGATCAGAGAGAAATCTGGAATGAGTCGATGGAATGCAGGGCTCTCGGGTTCAGTATGTGGCAAAGTACTGCTTAGCTGAATCTCGAGATATGTTCCGCAGGCCAGTGAAGCGACTAATCACTTCAAAGACCAAGTAGAAAAAGTAGAAGCGAGGGCGAGCCGGTCCCTGACCGGACCTAGCCACGTTTTGAACCTTGCAGCGATACCCCTCAAAAGCGTGCTGCTAAATTGGGGATGAAAGGTCTGCAAGGTGACCGAGCTGCAAGCCGCGTGCTTCGCATCCTGGTTCCGGGTTCTAACGCAATGGCGCCGAACTGCAAGCTGGCCGGTGCGCTCGATGGCGATCAACTGCGACCCTTTTGATGAATCCCTTGCCGCAAATCATGTGCAGAAGCACCTGGCGCGCCAGTGTTCCCAAATCCGTTGCCTACAAGAATTCATCACCATCACTTCTTTCTCTCCATACATCCATCCGGTGGACATGTATCGCTTTTGCGGTAGCAATGTAGCCACTATGGACGCTCAAAAGAGTCTTGATTGGCACGATCAGTGAGGGGGAACTACCTTGGGAGACTCTTGTGCTACGCTCGATTAGCGTTTGCCGCGCCGCGGGAGTTGGTAAGGACGACAGTGAAACGAGGCACACCCGCTTTCCCCGGGGAAAAGGAATGCAGCCAGTAGCAGCCTAGTGGCTGATAGGAATGCGTCCTGGACCGGTGAGGGTGCGCATATGCTTGATAGCGAGTAGCTAATAAGTTAATCGTGGCGGTTGATGTTGCTTGTATAATGCAATCCCAGCCTCGAATGCCTCACCTTCAAATTGCTTACACTTTGTCAACACCAATTTAATAGAAATGCGAGCGTTAGATCGAAGGCCCTCGTATAGAATCATCGCAAGCTGCGAAAAATTCGCTCATAGCACTGACGGGGTGCTCTTACTCTACCGGGGTAAGTAGCCCATGAATGCCAATCGAACGGCGCTTAGGAAATTCTGCGGGCTCGCAAGGCAGCAAGCGTCCAAATAGAGTTCGAGCTGTACAGATCAATGTGTTGATGCACGCATGCAGGGAGAGGAATGGCCGATGCGTGTCATGCTGTGATTTGTGGGCTCACGTCGCTGTTGAATCCTACCGTGTCTGTGACAATGCACGTACTCGAACTAGTAGCTGCTTTGAGGAAATCACCGTGCTACCAAAGAGCTAAGCATGTTAATTCGCCAGTTTTGGGTGGTTATCGGCTGCGCACACCGGAAAATTGCGTTCTGCAGCCGGTCTCTCGGGTCGCTTCCTGATTCTGGAATGCTACCAGGGTGTGAATTATGCACCGCGGCTAGGGCAGACCCTTCCGGCAACTCTAGAGCACCATCCCTGCGAGAAGACCGCAAGGTGCCGCAATGGGCCAATTGCATCACAGCGGGTCGTTCCCTGGCTTGTGGACGCAAACACATCGTTGGTTCTGGGAGGTGGTTCAGGCATGGCGAAGGAAAGTTCCGGTTCAACAAAGTGCTTTGCATTAGCTTCCGCCGACTGTTGGTCCTGGAACATCACACCGAGGACTGGCGTTCGGATGCGAGCGAGCACTCACTCGCCACCAGGCGTAGGGGTCGACTGGCAGCAACGGACATTCCGAGGGAGCGTGGAGAGGCTCCTAGCCGCATGGGTCGGCCCACTGGCCCGCTAAATTCTGCTGCGGAAGGACGCGTCCAGGCCGTTCCCGGGCCCGATGGTTTGGTTCCGGGACGCTGAATGTACATGACTGAAGAACCAAGCAGGCGGGTCCGTCGATTGGAGCTCTTGGTGCACTGGCTCTTTGCATAGCGGGTCAAGACAGCGTCTGAACCGGCGGCAGCCGAGTCGAAGCGCTGGTAGTACAACTGATCCATCCACTTTGCTGTTCCGGGGCGGCTTCAACCGTCAAACGGTATCTGAGACATCTGTAACGATAGATGCAGTACCGAACCATGGGGAACGTCAAAGTTCTGAAAGGCCGGCGGATCAGCGGCGCGAGGGAACTGGAGGAGGCGGAGGAAGCGGGTTGATGCCCCGCTGTGGTCTCGACTCGACGTGACGTGACTCGTGAGGGTTGTACTTGCAACCGACGAAGCTGGCATGCATGAGTCGTACCTCTGTAAGGTGTCAGATCCCGCATCAAAGGCCGATCTTGTGACCTCGTGCGACGCTGGGAAACACGCCTCCAGCAGCACCTGATCCAATCGGCCAGGGGTTTTGCCAAATCCGCCATCGTTACACGCGTGCTTTTTTTCGCCGCGGTGAGAAGTTCCTGTGCCCGATTTACGTTCCAACGTTGCCACGTCCATGCACGATTTGTGATGAATGCCAGACTAATACAAGCGTGCCGGACCAATCCGTCCACTTCTCTCGGCTGGAGTCATGCAGCTGTCACAGGTATTGGTGTCCAGCTGTCCAGAAGCAGGCGGGTACCGCAGCCCATTCAGAGGTGTGATTTCTCCAACCTTGCCTTATGGCCCCTCACTCAAAGAATGTTCGATGGACAGCGTGCCGTAGTAGGAAGGCGCTTTCAGGATGTCATGATCACGTGATCCTAACTTGATGCAAGCTCGTGCTGCTGGTGCTCTTGCTAACCACATGGCAAATCTGTCACGTTCCAGGAGTCTCTCGCCGCTGCTCGAATCCTGACGCTTAGTTCAGCTGTGATTATACGAGGCCGGTTATTCCTCCGCACTCTCAGTGTCACAGGCATACTATGCCACCTCATACAGTAATTCTTCCTAGAAGATACTCTCTATAGTAATAGTGACGTCACTTTGACCTGCCTGATAGCCTGTATGCAAGTATGTTTATTCTTCTAGACTAAGTCGATAGCTTACATGATTTAGCATTTAGGTGCGCAAGATAACAGGTCTCGATCATACACCCCCATTGTTGTGTCCTGCTCACTTTCATGCTAGTCACGGTAGTTGTGTACCTTGGTTCTCTAGAATTCAGCTGAGATCCTCACAGACCTGCTTCTTGTCATACAGATGAGAAGTTTAGCAAATTATCGGCGACCTGAATCGTTATGACTATTTGGCGCAAGTCCGCGCGGACTGCGTGCATGATCGAAAGTTTTCTACTGCTTGCGGCCATAGTGTGGAAAGCCGTGGCCTGACCACCAGGAACCTGTGCTCAGAGCCAAAGCCTTGACTTTGGGGAAGTAGGGAGTTCCAAAACCAGTTACCTGTGACGCGGACACATGTTAGCTCATAGTTCTCATCTCAAAGAATTTGCTCTCATCGCATGGCTTGCTCTTCACAAGCCGGAGAAGGGGGAAAGGAAATGATTGACGAACAGCATCCCAACCATGAGTTGCCTCAAAGCCCTCCACTTCACATCCAAGAGTACTACCCGAGGTCACATCTGTGAAGGCTTTGTAACCGTACTTGTACAGCCAAGGGTTCAAAAAGCCCAGCGGCCTCCGGCCGGAAGCCAACAAGGCATCATTCACGAGAGCCAATACAGAACTTGCGGCCGGGCAAGAGGCACTTGTGCCATCAAGCAGAGCGACCGAGCCGTTCCAGATGGTCACAAAGCGCTGGCCCTGAGCTGAGATGTCCGGGTAGGCGCGGCCGTTGGAGTTGTAGAGGCCCTTGTACTTGTCTCCTACGGTCTTGAGATAACCCTTGACAGCAGCATCCTGGTACTTGGGACGCGGGAAGTAGTCGCTGAACCCGCCGCCAGACGAGAAACCGTTGCGAGCATCGTACGCGGCAACCTCTGGTGAAAAGTTCTTGGTGGCGCCAACAACTGTCACGTAAGGGCAGCCAGGAGGGAACGCCGGGATAAACTTTCTGGTCTTCTTGCCATCGTTGGAGAAGCAAGTACCGTTACCGCCAACACCAGAGTCACCAGAGGAAAACAAAAGAGTCACGCCTCGAGCTCCAAGCTGGGCAAATTGGTTGCACACCTGCTTTGCGTAGCTGGGAGGAATGGTCTGTTCGTCATCACCGTACGAAGTGGAGATGACCTGAGGAATCGTAGACTGCGGCTGAGCAAGAACATAGTTGACCCAGGTGAGGTAAGGCTCGTTGGTGTTGGTTGGAGTGTTGATATCGGGGATGAAGGGTGGCTCGCCACCGGTGTTGTAAGCGGTGAGCGGTGTAGGGTAGTCAATGCCTAGGATGGTCTCGGCGTCGAGGTTACCCTCGAGGTCCTTTCCAGCGGCAAGCTGCGCGGGTGTGTTGGGGGTCTGCTGGTTGTCGCCGTTTGCAATGACTTGGATCTTGAACTGATATGCGGCCTTGGCTGCCTCGGGACGGTAGCGCTGGAGGAAAATGGAGACGTCGGAGCGGTTGTTGGTCTCATTCAGGAAGTTGTTCAGGCCAATCTTGTTCAGGCCTGGGACCTTGGGCTGGTAGTCGACTGTGCCATACAACGTGCGCAGGCAGTCGGTGGTGACGGCGCTGGCGTTGCAGACCTTTGAGACGTCCGGCGTCTTCCCAGGAGGCTTGTAGGGGGCGGGGAACCAGTGCGGGAAGTTGTGCTCCTGCTGCGTCAGGGGCTTGTGTGTGACGCGGTGGGGTGCGGTGCGCATGAAGGAGTTGGTGGGCTGCACGGCGACAATGTGCTCGTGGAGGTGCTCTGGCAGGCTCCACTCGGGGGTTCGGACGATGTGTGAGCCGTCGTCGGCGTGCTTGTAGACGCTGTAGTCGGTGTCGAGCAGTGTCTCCACGGCGCTGACCGGTAGGACGACGGTGATCCAGTCTCTGGCAGCGCTGTGGGAAAGGGCGTCGCGCGAGATTCCATGGTCGTGCAGCCACTGGTGGACGCTCTCTAAAGCGCTGTGGCTGGGCTTGATGAGCTCATTGACGTCGGCCTCGCTCAAGTGTGCACCGTAGCGGGCGTGGTCTGGGTCAGAGACCTCGTACAGCTGGCGCTCGAGCTCCTCGAAGTTGCTCTGCTTGAGACCAATGTTCAAGGCAATGCGGTGGTCGGCCGGGGCAGCACCCACGCGCGACCACTTGGCGGGCACATAGTGCTTGTCCTTGACGGAATAGCCTTTGCGGCTCTCGCCAACCAGCCTGGCCTCGCCGGTAACCGCAAGAAGCGCCGTGAAGAGCGCTGCTGTGTAGTACATGCTGATCAACCTGTTCCCGTGGCAGGAGAAGAGAAGAACGAGCCTGTCGTGTGCCAGGTCCGCGGGGGCCGGCACGCGGCAGGCGTGAACTTATAGTCTGGCATGTCGTGGAGGCCGTCCCTGACGATCAGACCTGGTTCAAGACATTGCAGCGCATCATGGGGCGGGATTGCGTTTGTTATCGCAATGCAAGGTCCTTCTGCTTGGGGCCTGGCGCCCGAAGCTGGGGTCGCGATGTAACGCCCGACCGGGGGCTTGGGATGCTTAGATTGGTGCGGCTGCTCGGCACATGCCTCTTGCCGTCCACCTCGTTCGCTTCTCAAGGCTTCCGGAACAATTTTGCTTCTCAAGCATGTACCTCTTTCCAGCGCGGCAGGTAGGTGTTCTCGTATCGCCCAAGCGCCCACACGGTAAAGTAGTGCTTGTAGTTGGGGTACCCAATCATGCACGTGCGGTTGAAGACGCCCTCTACGCCCTCCTGTTTCCACTCGCCGTTCGCCTGCTGGCGACTGGCAATTAGTTTCAAGCCCCTGCCAATTGCTACCTGATCCGGGCATTCGGCGTGCATCAGCGCCAGCGTTGCCCATGCCGTGTTGACAACCTGGCTGTCCAGCTGCACATACGACTGCACCTCGCAAGACTCGTAGTGCTCGCCCCACCCGCCGTTGTCTCTCTGCTTGCTGAGCAGAAACGCACATGCATCCCGCACCCGCTTGCTCGTCTCGTATGTTTGCCCGACAGTCGACAAACTGACAAGTGCGAAGAATGTCGCGTACGTGAAGCAGATGGCCCACGCCCCGTACCAGCTGCCGTCCGGAAGCTGCGCCTTTTCAATGAACCGAATAGCGTCGGCGATGGCGCTCTTGATCTCAGTGGCTCGGTAGTCGGGGTCCAGCTTGTGGAACATGGCGAAAGAGGTCAGGACTGCGGTGGTGCACTCTGGGTACGAATACTCGACCATAATGCGATCGAATACTTCGGCCGGGTTGATGTACTCCAGCAGCGAACTACCACGGATCTTCTCATAGCTTGCAAACCCTCCGTCCTTGTTCTGCATCAGTAATAGACTGTCGATGCAGTCGCGCATGCGTTGCTGGGAGATCAGCTGAGGAAAGTCTCTGTTGCGGCTCATTAGCTGATACCTGCCGAGGACGAGGAGCATATACATACGTCTGTTCTTGCAACATGATCACGGCTTTCAGACTCTCTGCTGCGCAGTCCGATACAATGTAGCCATTGTCCTTGGTGCTGAATGGCCAGCCTCCTTTCCGTTGCTGTCGGTATGGGTCCGCCAGCTCCGAGTCCAGCTGAGACATTTCCAGAAAGTGCAAAGCCTTCTCCAATGACGGCCGGAACTTCGGGTCATTCGCCAAACCGGCATCTACTGCGGCTTGAATGCTGAAAGCAGTGTCCCACACCTGGACACCGTTGGTGCCACTGCAAGTCATTCCATCATCTCCGAGCCACAGGTATGTGGGAAGTTGTTGTCGATGCAACTTTACCCCCAGCGAACCGGGCCCTTCTGCACAGAATACCGATACCATTTGGAATGCCTTGTTCACTGGTGCAAGATCATTGTAGTCCGTGTTCTCATCTTCACGCTTGATGAGCTCAAACACCCGTCTTTGCGCACGTTCCACCAGCCACGCGGGTTGCAGCCAGCTCTCCCAGAACTTCAGCATACCATTGATCACCTTCAATAATGTTGAATGCGGCTTCTTGATGTCTGCTGCTGCAACCGTGCTTTTGTGTAGACTGAAATTGATCTCTGAAAACTTCTGTATATATATCTCTTCTCGAATCTCCAACAACAAGGCGTTTACAGGGACCGCAAAACGCTTCGAGTAGAGATAAGATGTAGGCAGGTAGACGACTCTGCATTGTACCCACCAGCGCCAGGGATGGATCGGCATCCAGTCGGGTAGAAGCCAAAACTCTGGCGGGATGGGATGCATGCCTTCCCAGCTGTAAAGATTGAGACAACTGAGCCAAATCTTGCCCCACTGGGGAATGCCAATGGCTCCACCAAGACTCAGCAAACACTTGCGAGCTTTCCTCGTAAGATCATGAGTAGCATCGAGCCCGAGGATCCTGAGCGTGACATAGTACAACCCTGTTGCAAGCACGGTGGAGGGGCTCTCGAGATGCAGACCCCAACCACCATCGGGATTCGCGTGTGTCTGAAGGTAACGAACCATCTCCGCAGCCCACTCGGGCGGAATAGGTTGCTGTGCGATGTACATCGCAAAGATGAGGCCGGGGAGCAAAAAGCTGGGACCACCGTACCCACAGGCCCAGTGCCCGTCCGGGAGTTGGAGGCTTTGGTAGAATGACCACCCGTTTCGTGCCGAATCGCCGAATGAACTTGGCTCTGGCTCTGAGGTATCATCCTTAGGTTCTCGTTAGTTTCGCTTGAAAGACACTAAGCCTGAAGCACGATGCATGCCTTGAGGGTGCCGAGGAAGTATTTCTCGGCCTTGGTCTGCGCGCGCGTTCTGCTTTCTTCTTGGTCTAGATAATGCCATTTATGAGCTCCTTCTATGCTGTCGAGTCTCCAACGTCCAAGATCCGAGGCCATGGCTGTGGCTATGCTTTCACGAAGTCGTACTACTTGCAAACACCTTGGCACCCGACACCTTTGCACAATGTTCGCGTCACTGTGTACCTTGCGTTCTTAGCAGTGCTCGCATGAAATAAAATGCTTGAAATTACTGACAGAAACAAAATTATAACGGACTAGGGAAGTCAGAAGACAAGGGGCCAAGGTCCTGAAGGATCACGCTTGGCGGTGAGCCGTCTGGTGCGGCCAAGCGACGACCGCAGAGCAAAGCTCACCCCCTACGATTCACGCTAACCTTTGCTGTCTCAAATTGCACAAGCAGACTACCAAACGCCGCATCATGTTTGCTGTCAACGTATCATGAATTGGAACTATCTTTGAGATGATGGGAAAAAAAAATTGAGACATCCAGGGTTGCTTTCAAGCACACATGTGCCAGCATACAGGCGAGATCTCTAACCACACAAGCATGCAATTCTTAGGCAAGGTCGCCCACCATGACCCAGCGATATGATCTCAAATCCCAAAGATTACGGGACGCCGCTTAGGAAACAAGCACGAAGTGTGAGCAAAAGCTTTCGAATTGTACGATGGTGCAACCTGCGGACCCCCAATACGCCTTGTCCAGCAAGACGAAACATTTCTCATAATGAGGTGCTTGCCCCTCACAATAGTGTACGGTTCCCTTGTTATCTATCAGGGGATTTTCATGCATGACCCGAGTCGGCGTCGTGATCATGGGTCGTCCCACTCGCCTCCACGTTGGCGTCAAGGTCCGTGGTCTGAAGAGTGGAGCTGCTGGTATCGTTCTGAGGGGTGGAACGGTTTCTCATAGGTCCTGAGACATCATATTGTCAGCCATGCATGCTCGCATAATTGATATTGAACCTCATCATCATACTGACCGTCAGGATACATGATCTTGTAGATCTTATGACCCGACCACAAGGTAGCCAACGACAGGATCACTGCTAGAAGGCCAAAGGTGACATTTGTGATCACTTCCGACCATTGTGAAGGTCCCGATGAATTGGTGATGCTTTGAGACTGTCCAAGGGAAGATGAGTGGTGGTCAAAATTGATATGCGGCGGGAACCAGGTGTCTCTAGTAGTGTTCGTGGGCGGCATGGCCTCTGAAAGGTAAAGAGCTAGACTAAGGGCTCACCACGAAGCTGTACTTTTTAAGGATTCACGGAATAGGGAAAAGGTGGACGTTGTTCGATCATTAAAAGAGGAGGACTCAAGAGAGGTTGCCAAATGTGGTCTTTTAATCCTATACCTTCGGCTGCGCCTCGCATACTGCCAACGATCACTAGCCTCCCTCATATGCGAAGGAAAAGGCCTAGACGATGCAAGCAGGGATCACAATCAAGACCGACTTCTCTAAACAGAAGCCGGTGTCTGATGTTTCGGCCGTTCGAACGGATCTCGGCGCTTTAGAGTAGCGAGCGACGTGGACTGCATGTGCCGGGTACCCCCGTGACGCCACGGCACCGGGACAGTGGAGCCTTTCCACGACCGGCTACTGCAATGGGTAGCCGGTGCTGCTGCACAGCCGCCACAGTATGAAATGTGGCGACGAATCCCCGTCACCGCCACGACCGGTTACCGCAACGGGTAGCCAATCCTGTTCATCTACAACGCTAAATGCAACCCACCGATGCGTGCAGTAGCACGGACCTCAATCAACGTGGCCTAGTTCACATATTCATGACTGCCTACTTTCAGTAGCGGACCAATCACTCGCTTCCCCTATTGAGTGACTGCATAATGCGTTGCCCGACGCGAGCTCCGTCAGCTATGGTGGCGCTCTTCTCCCGCGCTGCTTCACCGGCTGCCGCTCTTGTCCACTACTTAAGCTCGCTTTGCTCCAAGCTTGTTGCGTTACATGTCTGAATCGCCGCATTGAATCTCTCACATCTAAAACTGATTTAAGCAGTGGGAGGCAGGATGCCAGTGCAACGTCTCCACAATCGGCGCAAGGCTGTGAAAGCCCATGTCGTTGCCTTTCCAGATTCTTTACAGCAACACCCTGAAGAGTCGGCTGCTTCGTCAAGCCAAAGATCGACCCCACGGCGGATAGGCGGTTTGGGAGAAGAGAAATGCAAGCGAATCGAGGAATTGAAAAAAGCTGGAGGTGCTTGTTGGCGATGCCATAAACTGAAAATCACCGTAAGCTTGTTGTTTATCTTCTCAGCTTGCGGCCATGTAGAAGATGCCATTTCTCCAGACTCTTCACTGTCTAAGCAAGGTAAATTGGTAAGAGCGTATTGATTGACATACATAGTGTGATGCTCCTATTGTCGATGGAGAGGTCTCTACTTGCACTCGTTGCTTGAAGGACAAAGCCAGACTTTGGAAAGATGTTCCTTGCAGACGTGGGAAGATTGATCTGAAGGAGGACTTTTTTCAAGTCATCAAAGGTATGTGTGCATATATATGATATGTTTGCGCAATCGAGCTGCAAAGTAACAACTCGCAGGTTTCCTGCCGCACCATGAAGAGTCGAACACGTTGGAAGAATACATCAACCACATGAATTTGATGGATTACAATCTCTGGATTTGTCCGTTTCCCGAATGTCTCAATTGTATCGGAGCGACCCCCTCCTGGACCAGAGAGGAACTCACGCTACATGCAACTGAATGCCATCGATATACAGGTGGAACGGCACATGAAGCCTTGCAATTTATCATAACCGAATTTGTTCCAAACGAAACAGACTATTTCCACGGGGATGACCATTGGTTTTTCGATTTTCTGGCACATTTATGGCAATCTGAGACTCTTAGCACCCCGCGAGAGATCAAAAGTACACCATCCGAAACAACTGAGATTCCAACATTTATTGATCCTCAAGATCGAGATATGATACTCAGATTTTACAAGGTTCTTGACATCGAATCGTTCGGAGACCCCGAGTGCAAAATACCTTTTCAGACCGTATTCTATTTCTTTCGGGAACCAAAGGCTTTTCCAGTCGCGCCTCCTCCTCACATACGTCGACTTCTAGATCCAATCTTATCACAGTGGCAGGGCAAATCATTCATTTGGAACCATATAATTGTCGAGGTTCGATTCTTGCAGGAAAGTATAACAGATTTAATATACGAATACGATATCGATGGCTTATTCTCGGGATTACATAGTCTCATTCGACTTGGCATGTACTGCCAACTGGCGCGAATTTGTCTGAAAAACAGATCTGCTTCAGAAATTGCTGATGTCGACTTCGCTTTGGCGGCTTCTGAAACGCTGCTGAAGGATAGCTTGAGCCTATTAGCCATCTGTTCAGGCAAGTCGATACCTACAAGGCATACCGGGTGCGGTAAGGTCCCAGCACGATGGGTTAGACATTATCAAGGTCCTCACGACATTTGGGACTTGCTTGCAGACTGTCGAACCAGTAAGTTCAAACTTCGTATATGTGGCTGCGGTCTCGATGCTAAGCCGACCTGCACAGAATTCCCAGATGTATCATCCGAGACATCTGGCAATATCGCAGTTGATTTCTTGCTACAATGGAACGAACTTCGTGAGCCTGATCAAGGGCATGATTATACAGAGTGTCCTTTCATGTTCTATGAATAGGCAGCGGACTTATTGCTCTGTGGATACTTTGGTCAGATAATTTACTCCTCAGCGGAAGTAAGGACTATCTCGATCTTGAAATGTGCTGTTACTGCAAGCGAGCGCTTTTCAATGATAAGAGTTTGCCCGAACGGAAAAGTGAACATGGATATTTTAGTGAAATCTGCCCGTTCCGTACTTAGGCGCCTTCAACACCTCAATGCTTTAGGTGTCGCGTATGCCCGATCGATAGCCCAACTCCTCAGCAACGCTTACCTCACTCCTATGTTGTTCAGCAGCTTTGCCTGACATTGTTCCGTCAAGTGATCTGCCAGCGACTTAAGTGCCTGCATTGCTCGGAATTACGTCCGTCGGCATCCAATCCACGAGCCTGCGAGCAGACGTCGAGTTTTCGATCTTCCCTTCTTCCATAGCCACGCATATCTCATTTGCCTGCTCGTCGCAGTCCCTCTAAGACGATATCCACAACGCCCTTCATGGCAGCACTCTCGTCCTCAGGTGCCCAAAACTTGACATCGCTCGCACCCACGTATGCCGGTCTGTTTGTTCTTCGTGCCAGTATCTTAGCGAGTCTTGTCGCAAAGTCGACAGTGTGCGTGGATGTGTATAACGGCGTAGACAGTGGCTGCTCTGTAGGGTGTAATTGCTGCGGATGTCGAGTTAGTCTTGGTCTTAATGGAAGTCGTCCCGCGGATAAGTAGAAATTGGGAATTACATTTTGCAGGGAGAAGACAAAGCTTCCGAGGCTTGCAGAGCCTGAAGAAGGGGTCATTGCGGATGATGTGTGTACGAAGAGAACCAGGGAGTGCGAGTGTGCCGTGAGGTGGATGTGCATGCGGGTGTCGGGAGACGATGGTAGAGGGAAGGCAAGCTGAAGGGGTGGTAGTTGGCGTATGGAGGTGCCATTGCTTGCTGCTGTCGCCATGGCTATATCTCCATGTGCGGACCTTGAATGAAAAGTGTGATTGTTTATAGTGATTGTGGAGCGATGGGTCAAGGTGAGGATGACGATGATTCTCGGCAGGCGGGGTGTTGATGCTCCGCCGCCAAACTGTCAACTCAATGACTACACTGCTCCACTCCATGTTGCAGTCGACAATATTTCCGTAAATTTATTTCAGGCTTTGCTCTTGCTCTAGCGGTGCCAATACCAATCTAATATCAGTATTGATATTACCACCATGGAAGGATCTCGGGACTGGGATGGTGACCAGGATATCTTCTCTGACCCTGCTGAAAGGCGACACATATTTTCTGTGTTAGATTCATTTCGGTAAGGATGGTAGCAACTGAGGCCCTCTCAGGATTGCTTTGCAAAGGCCACGGGATCTGGAAGTACCCGAACGACAAAGTATAAGCAACACTGACAATAATCTCGTCCATAATACAGACAATATCGACGGGCTGCTCATTATCACGCCACGCATGTTCGCCGACAGAGGTTCTACGCGCTACCATCGCAGCAGTGGGCAATGCTTAGCAAGCCGCCGTTCTCCTATCTCGAAACGCTCAACAAAGTGGATGACTGCATCGACATCAACTCAGATCTTGCAGAAGCTATTCTAGACGCCGGCCTAGCCTCCGTGGGGCTCTCACCAGCTTCGCAGCCAGACGACACCAAAGTAGCGCTCCCGGAATGGCACAACGCTGCGACCAAGATTGATCTCGACAAAGCTCGCAGCACCGTCCATCAAATGTTCAGAGACTGGAGTGCAGAAGGAGCTGTTGAGCGAGAAGCTTGCTATGGGCCGGTGATGCAATACTTGTACGAAGAGTTTGGGCTTCAGAGACAAAACGGCGAAGCGATTGAGGTACTCGTGCCTGGCGCAGGACTTGGTCGGCTAGTCTTCGATCTGTGCAGAGAAGGCTACCTTGCAGAAGGCAACGAGATCTCATATCATCAGCTGCTCACAAGCTCATTTATCTTGAACCACACCAGTAAGGCAGACGAATGGGCTCTGCACCCATTTGCACTGTCATTTTCGAATCAGCATAATCGTGCGGATCAGCTTCGCAAGGTCACAATTCCTGATGTGCACCCCGGTGGTACAGTGTCAGCTGGAGGCATGGGAATGACGACGGGCGATTTTGTCACGCTCTACAGCGATGAAGAGAACAAGTCCAGGTTTGATGCAGTTGCCACAGTTTTCTTCATTGATACTGCGCCAAATGTCCTAACTTATATTGACACAATCTGGTGTTGTCTAAAGCCGGGAGGTATATGGGTCAATTTGGGGCCGTTATTATGGCATTTCGAGGAGAAGCAAGTAGGCCAGAGCAATGGAGGCGATGACGAAGAAGGGAGTTCGCGTGACAAGGCGGATCGGACCGGCTACATTGGTGAGGCAGGAAGCTTCGAACCTAGCGCAGATGAGGTTAAGCTGCTGGTCGAGCAGGCCGGCTTCATTGTTGAGAAGTATGAAATGCACAGTACCACAACCGGCTACGTGCAGAATGGACGTAGCATGCTGAGATCCATGTACGAGCCCTGTCGGTGGGTTGCGAGGAAGCCTACTCCTGCACCAGCCCTGCAAAGATCACCAGATACTCCAAATATTGAAGTAGAGACAGTATCCTGACCACTTTTTTGCTTAGCGTCGCATTACAGCAACACTTCTGAATGGTTGAAGCAAATCGTAGCAACTTTCCGTCTGGCCGTTCGGCTTGCAGATAAGTCTGATCGAGGGGGAGTATTCGAAAAGTTGGAAATTTAGAACGAGATTCTCAGTGGATGGAGAGTAGTGAGATTTGTGATGGTGCTGGGTGCAGCTGTGGGTACCCGCTGTTCAGTGTAACTGCAAATCCTCACCACCAGACTCTGCTGATTCTTTGACACATACAAATCCAAGTACGACATGCAGCGACATCTGCCCATCGCTTCAAGAGAAGAATTGCGAGAAATGAGGCAGGACCTTCACTATAGCAAAGGCCCCAGTGAACATGTAATGTGCGATGATCTTGTAAGCATCACAGTGCGATACATGGACTCATCGTTGCTGTCTCAATCTTCACTGCGCATGTGAGGGCCGGCTTCCTACGCCGGATCCGCGCTTGTCGTCACCCTTGTTTCATGTTCTTTCGTTTGTGGCGCATCCGCGTATTAATCCTAGGCTATGCTTCCGCAAACTCTTACAGATACTATCCGCGGTTCCTACTCAAGTGTTTGCACGACCTATCGCTACCCGAAATAATCGTTTGTGCTTCACTCTTCCATAAAGTGACATACTAATGGCCAGGTTTCGACGTCGTTGGATATCATTCGCTACAACCCCTGACCCAAGGTCTCAAGGGGTCGAGCCTGGGTGATGCCAGGTCTCCTTCCAAAGAGGTCTCACCGACGACGAGCGCCAGGCTCATCACGCCGACCTCCGTCAGTGATGCACTTGGGGTTTCGTCTATTCGCTCTTCTAAGCATCTTACTTCTACTCGAGTGGCTGTGGTCGCGCTTCACTTCCGCCGAAAAGATTGGAGCCCATGTGCGAGTCGTATACGAGCAGGTGACATTTCCGTTATCCACAGAGCACAGCAATCATGTCGAAGTGTCCGTGAGCGGATCTGTTCCAATGCCACTTCAATTACCGCCTGCGACATTGACAACAGCCTCGACATCAACCTCAGATCCTTCTCCGCGACCCTCTTCTCGGACGAAGGCTATTGTGGCTGCAGCACTGAAGCACGATGATGTATCCTGGATGCACGACTTTTTCCCAGAATGGCAACGTCACATCTTTGTTATGGATGACCCCACAGCTTCTCTTACTGTGGCCAAGAACAAGGGCAACGAAGGCTCTGCATACCTCACCTACATCATAAACAACTACAAGGACTTGCCCGACAACATTGTGTTTGTCCATGGGCCGCGATACCAATGGCACAATGAAGATATGATGTACGATCACGTGCCGGTGTTGAAGAAGCTAGAAATGAATTATGTAGACGAGACTGGCTATGCAAGCCTGCGCTGCACTTGGGAGCCCGGATGTCCTGTCAATATACGGCCTGGGGTCAACAAAGATGATGGTCTTTTCGGCTACGAAAGATCGTACGCCGAGGCATGGGAAACATTCTGGCCCGGAGAACCCATCCCCGAGAAGATTGGTGCACCATGCTGCGCGCAATTTGCCGTTTCAAAAATACAGGTACTACAAAGGTCAATGGAGGAGTACGAGAGGATCCGGCAATGGCTATGGGAGACACCCTTGGACGGGACGAAGAGCGGACGCATCATGGAATATATGTGGCACATCTTGTTCGGGCAGAATCCAGTGGCATGTCCGACTGCGGAAGAATGCTTTTGCAAGAAGTTCGGCCTTTGTGATCTCGACTGTCAGGAGGAAGGTGCGTGCGAGAATCGCTTCTGGCAGCCTTGGCCATTGGCAGTCCTACCCAAAGGGTGGCCAAAGATGGGACAAGGCACGGAAGGCTGGCCGATAGACCGATGGTGGGAGAAGTCTTGGATTCCTAGTCAAGCTCCACCGCCGGCACCGCCGCCGGCTCAAGCAGGGTTCATGCAGGCGGCGAATGATAAGCCTTCGGGAACATGGTGATGGCTCAAAAGCATGGATGGTCGTGCAGAGAAACATGCCAGTAGATTAGATTCACATACACGATGTTGCACGGAGCAGCAACCAAATTAAAGGTATAAATTTCTGAGATGATATCTGCGAGGATGTTCGATGATCTGAGGCAACGAAACGGACCAATCTTTAGTCAGCCCTAAATCCCAAAGCGGCCCGCGGACGATCATCTTGGTCGCGAGACTCCCCAGCTCAGCATCCACCCAAAGCACAGTTGCTCCTCCGCAATCCAACGAGACATCTGTTGCTATTCGCGCCTCATCAACCGTGTCGTCGTTCCATCCTCCATCTCGAGTCACGACCTGAGTGCCGCTCAGCCCTCGGGCGTTCTTCCTTCGCCATGCGTCTCGCTGCCCCCGGCCCGCTCGTTTCCGCCCTGGCAATGCTGCCCGCCTTCACGGCAGGCCTAACACTGGACTGCAAGAAGATTGTTGTGAACAAAGTCGAGTTTGACTTAAGCCCCTTGAAGGGCGCACACACGGTGATAAAACAGCACGTTACATCGACAGGCGCGCACGAAAACACGACCTTTACTTTTGACCTATGCGACAACCTCGACCTCGATGGGAGCTCTAAGAAGCGCTGCAGCATGGGCACGAGAGGTGCGAGAATTTATTCAAAGGATGGCGATTCTTTGCTGACAATATAAAGTGTGCGCCTCGAAGTTTGTCGATGGCCAGCCAGACCCCGAAGACATATGGCCTATCGCTGGTGAATTCAGCACCAGTCATGGACGGGGACTAGAACCCGGCTTGACGCGGCTGAAGGACTCGGATTTGGATGCCGACGCGGACAAAGAAGGACTGCGAATTGAGCTGAACGGCGGCATACATGAGAGTGAGCCGCAGCGGGCCCTGATTGAGCTTCAGTGTGACAGGGATACAACAGGACTCGAGGGCGAAGGAGACAAGAAGCAGATTAAGAGACGAGCAGACGATGACGGTGGTGAAGATGAAGATGAAGATGGTGACGACGACGATGATGGCGGCAAAGACCTGCCCCAACCCGAAGGACCTCTGCAATATGTCACATACAGTCCCAAGATTAAAGACAAAAAGGTGGTGGGTACCCTGGAGATAATTTGGAAGACCAAGTATGCCTGTGAAGACGAGGCCGGTAAGGAAAAGCCAGACACGGGAAACAGCAGCTCCGGCTGGGGCTTCTTTACTTGGGCCGTCGTCATGTAAGTCATCCGCGGCTTGCATCAGGATACAATTCCAGGGACTGACAGTCGTACAGCGTATTCTTGGCAACTTCAGGATACCTCGTCTTTGGAGCATGGCTGAATTACAACCGCTACGGCGCACGGGGCTGGGATCTCCTGCCGCATGGCGATACAATCCGCGATGTACCCTACATCCTCAAGGACTGGGGCCGTCGGGTGCTGGGACTGGTCCAGGGAGGTAGTCGCGGAGGTGGGTACAGCGCTGTAAGAAACACAGCTTCTCCACTCTCAAGACAAACATGCTAACATCCATGGCACAGATCTAGGCGGCTACAACAGCGTCCAAATGTAACATTACTGCCGTCAAGGTGTGGAGGCTAATGCATCGTACAACGATATCAGTAAGACGTGTAATTATCATTGGAGTGATCTTTGAGAAGCAGCTGAAAACCTCAGCTGGACACGCTCGTTTGCATGGCGTTTTTCTGATTAATTTGTGCCGAGGGCGTGACAGCTGGCCGAGGATCCGGACTGAGCAGAGTCCGAACCACGGTTGGGCGGCCTGTTATCGTAATGCATACGGTGCAAACACGTTGTCTCACGTTGTGCCACGCAGCTTGCGGCGACCCGTTATCGAAGATAAGTGGGATTAGGTTCTCATGTCTGCTGTGGAGCAGGCACGAGCATGCAGGTCGGAGGATTACTGGTGGGCTCATCAAGCGGCTCGGCCAGATCTTGCCAGAAATAAACAGCCCTGGTGGCGGCATTCGGTCGCTAAAAGCGTATGGGGCAGGTTAGCGCGACGCCATCACCAATCAAGAATTTCGCAAGGCTGATGGGTGAGGGTCTGGGCCAAAAGAAGTTTGGCTTTCGCCTACTCCTGACTGTCAGCTCGAGCTATCCCTCCACTTTCCAGAGTCTCTTGCTTCCGTCTGCCCTATACCTGCACGCGACGTCCGGTCGCGTTGGCCATGAACAGCCCCACCGTTTCCGCTACACCGTCGCTTTGACGCACTGTCGCCAATGGCTTTTTCTTACGACTCCACAAAGGTCCCGGCCTGGGCGGGCGGCATCAGCAGCCGACGCTGGGTGAGGCCGACGGCCGCAGCCTTTGTGATACTCGTCCTGCTCTTCTGGCTTGGCTACGATGGCAGTTCCGGCATCAACGAGCCCGTCAATGTCAACTTCTTCGAATCAACTGCCCCTAAAACGCACACCACCCATGACTCCCCGGAAGCCGTTGAGTTTTGGGACCTCTTCTCTTACGCCATCATCCAAGGCGAGCCCAACTTTCCCGAGGTTCAGTCCGTCGATCCCACCTACGAGTCCTGGGAGTTGTTCCAGCCGGACGATGCACACAAGCGTGTCGACAACATCAAGCTAGCACCAGCCGAGTACCAGTCGCTCAAGAACGGCTTCACCGCTGCCATGAAGGATGCCGAGTTCCTCGCGCCCCGCTTGCCTTTCAACAGAGGTACCCGAGGCATCGTCCTGACTGCGAACAACGATGCCCTGTCGGTCCTCATTACTTCTCTTCGAATGATTCGAAAGGCAGGCTCCCAGTTGCCGGTCGAAGTCTTCCTGGACGAATACGAGGAGCCTGCATGTGAACGCATTTTCCCTCCCCTGGGTGCGAAGTGCCTTTTCCTCAAGGACAAGTTGCCCTCCGATAAGCCAAACCCGCTTGGCGCAGGCCACTTCATGGCCAAGGTCGCTGCACTCCTTCTCACGTGGGTCTCCTTTCGTTGGCGATTTCAGAGCACTCTTGGCTAACACTACATGGCAGCTCCTTCGAACACGCACTTTTCGTCGATTGTGACATGTTTCCCGTCAACAACCCCGACTCGATATTCACCACCGAGCCCTTTTTGTCCAACGGCTTCGTCTTCTGGCCCGATTATTGGGCAGACACCAAATCTCATTTCTTTTATGAGCTCATTGACAGACCTATCCCGTCGACTGATGTTCGCGCTTCAACCGAGTCAGGTGCGTTGTTGGTCAACAAGGAGACACACGGCAAGGCTTTGATCTTGGCCGCATTCTTCAATGCTTGGGGACCCAAACACTGGTATCCTCTACTCTCTCAGAATGCTCCCGGCCAGGGTGACAAGGACACCTGGCTTGGCGCTACGCAAGCTCTAAACCTGACCTTTTACACTGTGTCTGAACGACCTGGCCATGTCGGATATCGCTGTGGTGAGGAAAGAGGCGCACAGACGGTCGCAACTGTTCAACACCATCCCCATGATGACTGGCTGATTACGCGCTACGGCGTCCGCCGGAACAGCAAGGATGTCTATCTTTCTGACACCCCTCATCCTCGCCCACTGTTCGTGCACGGCAACCTTCCGAAGTATGACGCGCCTTCTGTGCTTCATTGGAAGATTGAGAATGTCAACTGGCTCGACATGCAACGCTGCAAGAACGGTGTCGCCCATCGCATGTGGGGTCCCAAAGACTTTGCCATTGCCAAGTTCGGGTGGGATGTGGAAAAGGCAATCTGGGACAACATGCGCTGGCTTGCCTGCGAACATGAATTCGACATTGGCATGTGGGTCAATGGCACGTGGCACTCAGATGTTAGACACAACATCTGCCAGGAGACGGTGGAATTCTACGAGGAACTCCTGGAAGACGATGTGTACGAGCCCGAGTTGCCCAGGAAGCCGCGCCCTGAACGACCTTGGGGTGGCTACAGCCCGAATGTTGGTAATCAGCTCGGCTGAGCTGTGTCTCTACAGCAAGCTTTTCACGACGTCAATGAATCGTACGGTGTTTTGGGTGTTTCAAATGGAGGAAAATGGAATCAATTACCAGCGTGCAATTGCATCTAGAGGCCCACAGGTATAAAGGATCAGGAAGAGCTAGAGTATTGCGATGATCACAACATGTATCACGCTACACGCATTCAGATGAGACTGCAAGACGAGTGAAAACCGTATTCAGGGTTTATAGTCTATCTGAATATCAAATGTTTCCAATTTGACTGGGTACTTCCCGCGTGCCTGACTATCTTCGTGCAAGGCGTCCTCGGCCACCACCTCTACCGAATCTTACAGATGCAGGCACAAATGTCAACGCCGACATCGAACCCGTCAGTGCCATAACGTCATCATCCTTATCTACTTTCTTGACCAGGTTCTGCTCTAAGACTGTGGTGGTAGGTCTCTCCGTCCTATACTTTTGCTGCTCCGGCTCCACCACTTCCTCGTCCTCTATACTATCAATGTCGCCGTCCACGACCTCGTCACCACTCTCCTCCTCCTCCTCCTCCTCCTCCTCCTCCTCTTCCTCCATTGAAAAATTCTCTCCTATAGGTACAGTTCCTGTACCGCCTCTACCCCTCCCTACATTGCTCGTTGCCATCCCTGTACTCCCTCGTCCACGTCCGCGCCCCCGCCCCTTCCCCCCAACCCCACGCCTCAAACTCCCCGGCGTCCGCAGCAAGCTCCGCCGCCCCTCGATGCCCCACCGCACGACGCCCAGAAAGTCAAACTCGCGCGGGAACCCATGACCATCAACAAGATGCGCGCGTCGCTTCTTCCAGTCGCGGAACAGGCGGCCGCAGCCCTCGACGAAGCACGCAAACGTCTTGTCGCCGCGCTCGCGTCGCACGGCCTGCAGCGGGTCGTGCTCCTCGGCGAGGTGCAGCGCGAGGTAGTGCGGCGAAGGGAAGTTGCGGTCGCAGGCGGGGGCGTGGCAGCGGTTGGTGTGCGTGGCGGCGTAGTGGGCTTCGAAGGCGGCGTGGGTGGGGAAGGCCAGGGGGGTGTTTTGCGGGGTGTGGGGGAGGGAGCAGGTGATGGTGTGGGGCTGGGTCTGGGGAGTGTTGGTCAAGTGGGCGAGCTTGGCTGTTGGTGGCGATGAGAGTTGGTTTTCCTCGTGAGCTGAAGAGGCTCTGGGTCGTTTGTTCGATGCCATGCCTGTAGTCGAGGTGTCTCTGGTGGTGATGGCGTTGGTTTTAGAGTATAAAAGTTTTGCAAGCCAACTTTGGGTGATTGCTTATGGTCCCGACATGATTCATGAGTCGAGACAAGTTCGGTGGCAAGCTTTTTAAGACTGATGGAACCCTCAAAAAACAATGTGTGTCTCGTGTTTTGCTTGTTTACATGCAGTCACTATTTGTGAAGCTCTCCAGCCACGCGGGTTCGGTAGCATCCGCTTGGATCGGCAGTTGCGCCGCCCACTTTTGAGGGAAACGCGAGCACAGACTCACACTTCCTCCGCATCCGGCGGCCAGCCCACGTCTCGACCCCTCCTAGCAGCTTGTCGCCCCGTCGCGTCGTCGTGACAGGTAACAAACAACCAGCACTGCTCCCCGCCAACCGTTGCTGCCCCGCCTTCTGTGTCCAGAACGCATCACAGCACCTATGGCGAAACGCTTCGCCAGCACTTCCTCGCCCGCTTCAGCCCACGTCTGACCGGCAGGAAGATCGCGCCGTCGCAAATGAAGACACGCATCATCCACAACTATGGCACCCACTTTGATTCAGGCTAAAGAGTGAGCTCCACCGTGAGACTCTGCCGGTCGAGCATTCTCAAGCTAACCCCACCAGTCCTGTTAAGAACCTTGAACAACACTTGAACCATGAGCTTGCGCCTGGCAAGTCCAATCCTTCATGGGCCAACATTGCAACTCAGCTTGAAAAGTAAATGCTTCTAGTATCTTCTACGCTGGTGCATTTGCTGACTTTCCTCCAGGGTCCGGTCTTACTGCGCGTCGGCCGTGTTAGAAAACATTGAGGCCGCTAAAGCGAAAGGCATCGACGACGAGCGTATGTGGGCTGCTCATCGGAATGTCAACGATCGTTTCCGTGCCGAATACACACTCAAGCCCAAATCCAAGCAAGTCGAGCGCCGAAAGCTTGATTCCGAATATCTCCGTTACATCAAAGCTTCCCAAAAGTTCTACCGGGGTTACATATACAATCTCTCTGTTGCATATGGAGGCATCAGAGAGCTCCAAGAGGTTGCCGAAAAGGTCGAAAGGGGTCATTCGGGCGAGCATGTTCCTGCAAGACGCGCCACGGCTGATGTGCGCGATCGCGTCTTGCGCTCGTGCTGCACCTCTCTAAGTCAACTGGGCGACCTTTCACGTTACCGGGAGACCCAACTTCCTTCAAAGGACAAAGGTCCTGACTGGTCTCACGCTATTGGATATTATGAGCTCGCACAGGCAATACTGCCACGCTCAGGCCATGCACAGAACCAAATGGCTGTGGTTGCCCTGGCCGACAACAACAGCTTTCGCTCTGTTTATCACCTCTACCTCGCTCTGTTGGCGATGGAACCGCACCCTAATGCTCTGGCAAACCTGAAGAAAGCTCTGTACAAGATCAGGAGTCTCAGGGAGAACGGTCGTCTATTTCAAGAAAATGGACCTGGACGCTCCGTCTCACACAATCTCCGCATGTGGTATCTTCAGGTCATCTCGAACTGCTTCCATGGCAAAACGGCTCCACAGCAGGACGAGCTAGAGAGAGAGTATGTTCAGCACCTAGAATCGTTCATTTCGAATGGACTGCAGGATGTGACTCTTTACAAAATTACCCTCATCAATATCGCGGCAGGACATCATGCTCGAAAGTTATTCGAGAGCGAAGGCGGATCAGGAGAGCGGATGAACTCGTTCCTTCAGTTCTTGTGCCTGAACGTTAAGACTCTGACCGTCATTTTGAAAGCTTTTGAGAAAGAATTAAGGGCAACAGAAAATTCAAAGCTCACACCCATCATCCGAAAGCTACTGCCATCCCTGCGCCTTTACAGCGCTTGGCTTATGGAGTACGGAAGAATTGTTGCTGGCGCAGATCAACAGAATGCGGCAAGCTTGCAGCAACCATTCTGGGAGGCGTACGCCCGCTGCTTGACACTCATGGTCTCCGTATTTCCGTCCGCCAGTCAACTACCCGAAGTCTCCTATCTGCTCGCCGAGGACCACGACACTCTCGGTTTCTCTCCACTCCATAGCGTCGACACCGCGGATATCTGGTTCGACGAAAAGGGGCAAAGAAAAGCCTCTCGACCCCGCCAACAAGAAGGGGCGAGCATCAACGAGCTAGAAGACCTAACACGAGTGCGCTATGTTCTTCGTGTAGGCCTTCACCTTGCAGTACAATCTACAGTAAGTACGCGATCTTGAGTTTGTGAATTGTTGCTAATCATGTACAGGATGCACCTCTCAAGTTTTCGGGCAGTGACGTCCGCTTCTATTACGAAGCCGCGCAGACCATTACCGACTCCACGACTGGTACTCTACAACACAGTGGAGCATCTATCGCTCCTGCCGTTGGCCCTCAGGTCTCAGCTGCACCTTTCTCGCCGGCCGCCGACGAAGATGTTCGAGCTGCGCGTATGGTAGACGATCTAGTGGCAGATGAGCTTGACGTTTCTGCACTTCCAAGCGTAAACAGGCAGCCTCTTCCAACCCAGCCAAGATCTTCTCAAACTATTGAGGAAATTATGCGGGCAGTCCCAGCATTGACACGCCCACGCTCGTCGGCATCGCCTCGCGGCACGCCATCTCCACACCAGCTCTCAGGCTCGGGAACGGGCTCGCATGCCCAGTCGCCTATCTTCGGCCCTAGCACTCTTCCCAGGGGCAGCCTCCGCCTACAGAATCAAAGGCCCAATGTGTCTCGTCCTGGCTCAGGGGGGTATGCCATCATCACTCCCAAGCACGGCAGGGTAAACTCAAACGAGTCTAACGTGTCTCGCGGCTCAATCTGGGCAACTGATGTTCCGGGCTCATTGCGATCGCCTCTCGGCAACGGCACGTTCGGTCTCGCCAACGAGGACGCGATTGATGACTCTAGCATGAGTTCGTCGCTGCTCTTTGGCACCGGAAACGGACCTTGGAGCGCCACGACGCCCACCCACCCGAAAGAAGCCTGGGCGGCGGTGGCAACTAGCGCGTCTGCTACATCGTCACCAATGCCGCGAGCTATGAGAGGCAATGCCAGGCCGTTCACATGATTGAAAGCAGTAGCATGGACTTGGTGGGTCGAAAGACCTTTTTGTCTATCGCTGAGTATTGTTTTCTAGCTGTGCAACACAGTGGATGTGTTTGTGGGTATCTAATACCTGCTCTCTTGTGCCGGTTGAATCGTACATGCTGCTTTTCCATCAGCCCACCGCACAGCCATACCCACACCGAACGCCGACCACGCTATGCTGTTGAAGCAATTAATTTCCACGCTCTTAGTTGAAAAGATGCGGAGGATTCTTTTTTTGCGGAAGAATGGGGGAGGAAGACCACCAGTGTTCAGTTCCGGGCGACCTAGCACGCTTTCACATGCCAAGCAGTCCAGTGACTTAGGCAGAGTAGGCCTGTTTGGGGGAAGGGTATCTGCAGTGGAGGAAATAATGGTCAGCATCTCGTTGCTTCTTGCGTCATTGCGACTGCATCAAAGGTAGTGACACGAGCAGAAAAGGAAGGAAAGAGAGGAGAAATCAGTGCGAGAGAAAGGGGAGATGTCGATTTGCAGCTCTGTTTTGCCGCGTTTCTTGTTGCGCAGAGCCGTCTCTGATGAGACGGTCTTTCAGCGTCTCTTTTTTGATAGTATCCAATGCCAAAGCTTAATGTTGCGCAAGAGGTGAACAGAAAAGAAATAAACAGCACTTACGAGGGACCGAGTTGGGTGAGGGACAGCTTGGCGAGCCACTGGCCCATGTCGACGTTGGTCTTGATGTCCTTGCCCTCGACTAAGCCAGCGAGGAAGCCACCGGCAAACGCATCGCCGGCGCCATTGGTGTCGTTGATCTCGCTGTCGGCAATCTTGTGGACGGGGAACTCCTGCACGCTGTCGCCCGTCGCGACGACGGTGGGGTCGGTGCCCTGCGTGATGATGACGGTGCGCTGACGCTTCTCGTTAACCTTGGGGCTGGCGGCAAACGCCTTGGCGATGCCGGGGATGCTGGTGTCGGCGACGCCGTTGCCCTTGGCCCAGGTCGCGGCCTCGGTCTCGTTGCAGAAGATGTAGTCGATGTAGGGCAGCAGCTGGCCGAGCGGCTCGGCGAAGAACTCGGGGATGAAGGGGGCGCCCATGCCGAAGGCGTAGGGGACGTTGCGGCGGGCGGCCTCCTTGCCGAGGGCGAGCGCGGCGGGCGGGCTGACGGTCAGGTGGTAGCCGCCGACGTAGAAGAAGTCGGCGGCCTCGGCGAGGGCGCAGATGTGCGGCTGCTGCAGGTGGTCGAGGGTGTAGTGATTGGCGGCGCCAAGGTCGGTGCACAGGCTGCGGTTGGCGCCGGTGATGACGGCGCCGCAGCGGCCTGTGGGGTGCTCCTTGAGGCGCAAGTACTCGGTCGCGAGGCCGGCGGCCTTGCAGGCGGCGTCGAGCGTCGCGGCGTACTTGTCGTCGCCCACGGCGCCTAGGTAGACGACGCTGTTGGGCGGCAGGATGTACTGGGCACCGCGGGCGGTGTTCTGGGCTGCACCACCAGCGATGAGCTTGGCGTCGCGGGCCTCGAGCTCGGCGTAAAGGCCAAGGTGCTTCTCTTCGGCGAGGATGGCGTCGTTGGCCTTGAGGCCATACTTCTCGAGGAGTGCGTCATCGCTGGGGGTGATCTGTTAGCCATGGGACTGGATAGAGAGGAGAGGGCTATTGGGGGGGAACGAAAGCGTTGCAAGCTTTGATGAGGGGAGAAGAGTAGTACCCTACGGCCTGGATGTCGAGGAGAGGGTTCTCCAGGCAGAGCAGCTTGTATGTGGGGGCCATTGTGAAAGTTGGACGAAGTGGATTTGTGGGGATGGGGGCGGAGGAAAAAGATTGCAAGAAAACACCGAGAACAGAAAAGTCGGTGAGTGTGTTGGTCGAAGAGGAAGAGCTGTGCAGGGAGTCCCAGAAAACAAGTCAATGGGTTGATCGAGAGGAAGTTGGTGTGTAAAGAAGAAGACGAGGCCGAAAAGTTTCTTGCTCGATGATGTGAGACGACGTGCACCGCGGGGCATTTGAGTCCGCCCTCTGATTTAAGTCTCCGGACGGACCCCGCGCCCGAGCGATCCCCAACCAGCGCGCCGCTGGGCTGCCTCCCTCACTGCGGTCCACGCGTGCGACAGATATAGTGATGGAGTGTCTGTCATCTTGCACAGACGGCGACTGTAGCTGGACATCAAGTCGAATCCTCACTTCATCTCCTTCATCCTGTTCTCGGCATTCGAGATCAAAGATCTGCTTTCTCTTCTGATGCTATTAAATCACGCTGTCCTATTTCAGTAGAATCGTCACGTCTTCACTATCCATTTGGTTGCAACCGAGTCGTCTCTTGAAGAAATATCCCAGGACCGCTGTTGTGCTTGTAGTATTGAAGCGTCCTTTGCTACTTGTGCAACTATCGTCCAATGCAGTGTTTAAAGGATGTCTTCTGGGGAGGGGTCCAAGCACACAGACAAGTGGTCAATGATAGTTCAGATTCAGGTCGTCTCAGTTCCCAATGGACGCCGACCTTGCAATTCAAAGTCGAGCCACACCAGATCCCTCCTGGCAAAGCAATGACACCAGATTGAACAGTCCACATGCAAAGGCGCCTCGGTAGAGTTTCGGGAGCTCCCCTCCAATATCCACATCCCACACGGGCTAGACCGGGGGGTCGAGGTCCCCCAATTAACCTCCTATCGATATACCACCCCATATCCTCCACCTGCTGTCTCTCCATCCAAATAGCACGTTTGAATTGGTCTACTGAACCGCAATCATGGCGGCCCCAGCAAGCAAAACCCTCAGAGACCTCAACGGCAGCTGGTCTCTGGTAAGTCCAACCCCAAGCCACCACACCCCGGAACAATGCAGCTCATCAAAACACCCCCCCTCGTAGAACAAGAAACTCACCGACGACATGGGCCCTGGCCTGAAGCTGGTAACCCACCAACAAACCCACCCCCAACTTCACAATCCCAATTAACCACCCCCACCCAACCCACAGCAAGGCTTCAACTTCGTCATGCGCAAACTCATGGCCAGCGCGCCCATCTACACGCAGCTCAGCCAATGGGAGCTGGACGGCGTCGTGCACGTCAAGACCGTCTCCACCACGACCGCCAACGCCCCCGCCGGCGACCACGAGTGGTTCGTCGACGATGCCTTCCGCGAGAAGAAGGACCCTGGCCTGGGCGTCGTGCGCGGCAAGGCGCGCTTCGTCGCCTCCCTCGCCGACATTGCTGATGCCGAGTACCTCGCGCAGGGCTGGATCGAGGCTGAAGGGTCTGAGCATCTGGAGTTTACCGTGGAGAGCGTCGATCATGGCTGGGTTTCGCACTCGGTAAGTTTTTTTTTTGTCTTATTTCGTTTCGGTGGTGGTGGTTGGATAGGTTTGGGGTAGGCTGTGGCTAATGTGGATGCAGATCTGGGGGTTCGAGGAGATCAAGGGCGAGCGGCACTTCACCAGCCGCGTTGTCTTGGTCAAGGGCAAGGAGCGCATTACTTCACGGATCGTGTATGACTACGTCGGTGAGCTCAAAGCATAGACAGCGTGTGGCGGCTGGATTTCCTGGCGTGGAGCACAGCTCCGCCAACGACAAGTTATTAGATAGAAGAGCATCAGATCTGCAAAAACTCCCAGTTCGCCCTCACGACACCCAACCCCGAGAGCTGCGTCTCCTCTGTCCTGCCCAGCCCCCCGTCGTTGATGTCTCGCCTGGCCATCCTCACTTGGCCTCCGCCTTCCTTGACCCACGGCGCCTGGGTCAGTATCTCAGGGTGGTTGCGATAATCCTGCGCCCCCGCCGGCTGTGCAGCAGCCGCGCCTCCAATCCCAGCAGCAGCGCTTTGATTCTCACCCCACCATCCACCAAAGATGCCCGTTCCATTACGCGTGCTCAGCGCGGCCGCCGCGTTCTTCGCCACCCACGGCGCATAGTCCTGGCAGTTGCTTTTGTGTGTAGCGGCGGTGGCAGCGTCGGCAGTGAAAGTAACGCCGGGAACGAGTGCGGTATCCGTGGGCAGCGACTCGCAGAACAGCGTCAGATGGTGAAAGTAGATACCCTTGAAGGACTGCGAGTCCTGCGAGCAGGAGGCGTCGGCGTCGCAGATGTCCTCCATGATGCCGCTGCGCCCGAGGCCGGCGAAGTCGCTGTTGCCAGCGTTGTTGCCTGTGGCGCTGATGACCGTGTTGATGAGGTTGTAGCCGTCGGCCAGGTAGCTGGTGTCCCCCGTGGCTTCCCATAGGCCGCGCATGCCGGAGAGAATGACACCTTGGTTGTAAGTATATACGGCTTCGTCGCGCTGATCACAAGACGTCTGGCCGTCGCTGATGTGGAACCCATCGGTATAGAGGCCCTGGGCGTTGGTGAAGTTGTGAGACATGATCCAGTCATACTCTTTCTTTGCGTTGTCGAGGAAGGACGGGTCTTGCGCAGAGATTGGGGTCAGATCGGGTCGATTCGTACCTGCGGGGGGTGTAGACGAGTATGGGCTAGTGTTGCTGTCACCAGGAAAGTATAAGTACATGCCAACCGAGGCGGAAACGAAAAGCTGGTTGGTAATTGCGTTTTTGTACGTCGCCAGCGTCGGGTTCCACGTCAGACCACCATCGCAAAGAGATGTGTCGAACTTGTCACTGACGCGGTCATAGAACTGGTGAGCACGATGGGCAAATGCAGCAATGTCCTGTGTACTGGAGAAAGCGCCACCAGAGTAGGCATTGTACTTGTTGACAAACTTGATGGCTTCTAGCCACTCCAGGATGACCCATTGGACGTCATCGTATGCATCGTTGTATATCTGTTCGACTTGCTCTCCAGAGTTGTAGTATGTGAGGACGTCACCATACTGCTTCTCGATGAAGGCCTTGCCGTCATCGACAGAGAGTGTGCTGCTAGTTGTAGGAATACCTCCATACTTTTGCAGAGCTGCAGTGTAAGATTCCAGCGACGCATCGACAAGCGTTCCAGTCACCGCTTGCTGCCATTGCAAAGGGACTACCCAAGTAGTTCCATCAAAGTAGGCGGACTGAAGAGTGTTGTAAGTACTATCCAGGTCTTTAAAAGCCGCAACATCAGCCGAGTCCTGTCGAGGTGCCACCACACCTGCGTGGCAAAGAAGCGAGTCTCCAAGAAGCAGAGCCGCGAACGCAAGTGCAGGATAGCGAGGCATATTGCAGTTGTTCTTTCCTCTTCGCACAAATCTACAGTCTATGCCAGGCTCATACTGTAGAGTAGTTTATATTGTTACCCCATGTTCCCGTCACTCTGGGATTGGGGCTGCGGTAGGCGGGCCGAATGTAACCTGAAGGTCGAGCATGTAGTCATTCCTTAGCCAAAGTGTAACACTGTCCCAATCAAGCATACCCTATAGCGTGAAAGCGGGGGGCCACGACACCATTCGGGTCATCATTCGCGCCGCCAGCGTTAATGACGATCTGCTATCGTTCTTGGCCTGCATTTGTCAAGTACACTTAATTGCGTCCAGTACTTTGTCGGGGGGGGCCACAAAAGAGACGCCAAAAGATGGGGGCCAGTGAGATTGGATGCCGGCCTACATCTCGCATGTCCTTATACAGGCTCGTCCGGGTTGGCACAACTCAATATACCATATATTTATGATGAGTATTTTCTCGTGGTACTGATCCAGGAAGCCTCCGGACTTCTTCATTTGTGTTGTCAATGAAGGGTGCTTGAGGCGCTGCTGCACGGACCAGAACAGTGGCTGACCGGTTACGACTTGGCATTATGTAGGACATCAACTCTCGTCTATCGCGGCTCTTCATCTGAGGCAAGCAGTGGGAAGCTGATGTATGTGTGTGAATTTTGCCATGCTTCGGATTGCTACCCAATGGACGACGGAGACAGCTGTGCATGTGGCTGTGCCCCAGTGAGATCTGCATGACGTTTGACTGCACGCTCTGTGTGACTTTTGCGAGCTTGTCTGCCTTTCAACAGTCTTACATATTTTATCATGAGACTGCCGAGACTTTCTTCCGTGTGATCAATGAATGCAAATCATGGCTTCCTCGTCCAAACTGGAAGAAACCCAATCCAGTGTCTCTGGAGAGCATGTCGGCCTCTATTCGCCTCCGCGCCTCCAGGAATTCTTTGACAACCCACCAACCATCGATGCTTCGGTTAGACGCTCCAAGTTCGACGGCACCGAGCTGTGGATGTCCGTATTCAGTGAAAGATGCGCAGACACCGTCCGCTTACTAAAGGCTGGCCTGCCCGTCAATGGCTGCCGATGGTATAGGCACGTCAGTCGGTCAGCAGGCCGCCTTGAGGACGGCTGTCGCGCGATCATCGATGTTGCTGCGACATCACGAAATGCGACGCTACTTCGAACCGTTTTACAATCTGAACCGGACCTCACAGGTTCCGCGGCCGCGGCGCACGCGGAAGCTACCCGACGAGAAATCGTCCATCGTTTCTTGCCCGAGGAGCAGAAGAAACTGAAGCTCGATATGTGGAGTACGCCATTGCACCTGACTGCGGCGTACGGACATACGGAAGCCCTCACGATCCTCATTGATGAAGGGCATGCCGATGTAAACGTGAGAAACCCGCGTTCGCGGACACCACTCCACTGCGCCATCTTAGGAGGCAGCGTGCCCGCAGTGCGGATTCTCCTTGACCGCGGGGCCGCGGTCGATATGGTCGATATGGACGGAATCTCGCCCCTGGCTTCGTGTGCTCATCGCGGCAACGTGGAAATGGTGAACTTGTGCCTCTTTTACGCAGCCCCTGTCAACGCACAGGATCAATTCGGCAACACACCTCTGCTGAACGCATCGGCCACTGGCAATCACGATATTGTACGCCTGCTGCTGCGAAGTCACGCTGAAATAGAGATCCGTAACGAGGCAGGCTTTACAGCATTTTTCGAAGCGGCTGCGAGGTTTGATACAACAATCATGGATACACTAACGCTGAATGGAGCAGACCCCGATGCAGCTGATCTCCACGGCTGCACCCCCCTCATCCGCGCCGCCCTTGCCGACAATGTACCTCTTGTCAAACATCTCCTGCGCTGCGGTGCTTCCCTCGATGCCACCGATGCTGACGGATGGACAGCACTAACAGCGTCGCTTGTTGCCGGAGCAGACGATGTAACACTCTTGCTTCTGCTCAATGGAGCTGACACCGTTCTGCCCGATTATATGGGCGATTTACCTTTGCATGCCGCGGCTCGTCATAACTCGGTCTTTTGCGTGCGATATTGCTTGCAGCATGCAGCATCAGTCGACGCTACTTCGGGTGGGGCATACGGGGCACCCGCCTTGACTATAGCTGCAGCTCAAGGCCATATAGCCGTGGTTCGGCTCCTGCTGCGTGCTGGTGCGGCTGTCGACGCTACAAACGAAGATTCACATTCGCCCCTTGACCACGCGGTGTATTGGGGCCAGCATGCATGTGCTGCACTCCTCATCAACCACGGAGTAAGCATCAGCGACGTGACTCTCCAAGCGCTTGCGCAAGGCAAGCGCGACAGGCCTGAGGCGCAAGATGCATACGATGCCCTGGCTGCAATGCTGCGGCGGGCGGGACACGTCATACCAGCAGCAGACATAGAGTCCAATTTTGCAGATCTTTTCGCCCGTGGACCGGATGCGGTCGCCCTCATGCGTGTAAAGCAAGGTAAGGCGATCGATGTACCTGGAGTACAAGAAGTGCCGGGATATGCAGCAAGCACAAAGTCGAGCGTCGAGGGTGTGCAGGCGTGGGCAACGAGTGTAGACCCATTCGAAGCGTCCAAAACGGTTGGAGGTGAAGCGACTGGGAGACTACCTCAGGCAAGGATGGAACTCCAGCTAAGAGAATCGCCTCAGCGGAATGGCGGGCCTACACGGGCATCCATGCAAGAATTGTGGGGAAGCAAGAACGGCAAGACAAGGAAGTGACGTGAGTTGCGCTGCTTCTCGAACTTCAAATTCGACGAGGGCTTCTGCACTACTCCTCACTAGTGTTGGCGCTGGAGATTTCTTCGGCCTGGCGACGCTCCTCGTCAATGACACGATCCTGTGCCACACGTAGCGAGGCCGCGTTGAAGTGCTCGAATTGCCAGCTCTTGACCCACTCCGTGATGGGTTCATCACTGTCGCCTTTGCTACTTGTGCTGCCGACATGCTGCACCACACTTCGCGTCATGGCCCAGCGCAACTCGCCGCGTCGACTGGCCTCTTCTTCGATTATTTCGTCGACGAAGCCAATGTCACGCCCCCGGAGCCACGCGAGCACGTCAGGTACTCTGTTGGCGGGGTATAGCAGGCCTTGCGAGCAGCAACCATACTCCGGCATAGGCACGATACCCGAAGATGATGCTGGGGGCAGCACGGTCAAGCGGCCTGCTGCGAAGAACAGCAATATAATGCACGGTAGAAACAGGCCAACGTATAACACCAGTAGACTTGGAGCAAAGTACCCATGCAGTCGCAGGGATGGGCCTTGGTTGGAAGACCTGAATGTTGCAAAGTGTGCGAGTGCGGTAGCTATTGCGACCAGTAGAGCAGCCTGTACCGAATGGAAAAGATATGTGCCCCAGGATTCGCCGTTCCAGCCCATGAAAGTGTCTGTGTAGAAGAGGCGCAGGTAGAGCCAATCCTTGCCAACGGAGTGAGCAGCCTGTACGGCGGCGCGAGTCCGAGCGAACCAGCCATCCATGGCCACAACATCATCCTCAAGCACGAGCACGTTGGGCGCACCAGTCTGCATGCAGGTGTCGAGCAGGTAGGCGTAGTCGTAGAGACCCTTCCGGCGGTATTCGCCTCCCTCAACCTCCATCTCCTTGACGCGGTCGATCTCGGCGTCGGGTAAGGTGTCATAAGTGAGGAGCGTGTCAGCGAGAATTTGAACCCAGCCCTCAGACCACGCGGGATGATTGCGCTGATCGATATGTGCAACGAGCAGAACAAGATGTATTCGCGCGCGTTCCTCGGGTGAGAGGTGATGTAGTAGCGAACCGACAGCGGAGGAGAAGTAGCGAGCGTTAGGACGAGCGACAGTCGCAATGCCAATGCACAGCTCAGGCGGCTGAGAGGGTGATGCTTTCAGGATGGCCGAAGTGTCATTCACACCGCTGTTGTGGATCGAGATGGCTTCCTCGATGATGGAAGACGCCTCTGCACGGCGGAAGGAAGAGTAGGGCCATTGCTTTTCGGGATCGCGTGGAGCGCGGTAGAAGAGAGAGGTTGGGTCGTTGCCAGAGATAAATAACGCGACGAAGCAGGTCAGGAAGATGAAGAAAGGTACGAACAAGCGAGTGGCTCTTGCCACATAGGGCATAGAGGCGCGAACTTCATGGTAAAACGCACCCATGATACATAGCAGAGACGCGCAGACAATGCATCAGAATGGGCTGCAGAAGGAGTACAAGCTGTACGAAAAGATTAAGGAACCAAGGATCGGTGACGCGCGTAGGGGTCAAGCTCCCGTCTGTGGCGCACCTAAGGCGCCCGAGATCCTCCCAACAAGCGTATAATCTGCCGATCTTTCATGTCAGATCGGAGACATTGTTTGGAGTGGTGGAGCACGCGACAAGTATGATGCCAACACTCAAGCTACAAAAAAAACCTCTTGAATCTGCAAGTGAGATTCTGAGGGCGAGCCACATCACGACTTAAGCTCACCAGGTATTGATGTCGTTTATCTGCACTAAGCGACACTCTATGCTCTAGGACCGTATACCGCTCAATGCATGCCTTCCCGACTCATCAGCCGAGCATTGCAGCCAACGATGCACCTGATCAAGTCCCAGTCGCCATCGAGGCCACACCAATCTGTAACCACAATGCCGGTACAGGCGTCCACATCGCGCCCCTCGTCCATCTCCCGCCCATGCTCCATCGCCAAGTACTTCGTGGTCGTCGGGTTCAACTTTGCCGCAATCCTATCCGGCCAGCAGCCGACATTGAAGAAGTTGCTCGCCGTCAGGAAGTTGAGATAGAAGGGCCCCTTGAGTGCGCGCGGGTCGTCAAAGTCGCACCGCAGGACCGCCGACCGCGCCAGCTGCGCCGACACGTATCCGCGCTTCTTGTCGATGTTCTCCGTCTCGAGCACCTCGTAGAAATCCTGCACGCAGATCTGCTTCTGCATGTCGTAGGGCGTGTTGTCCGCCCACCGGCTGGCGTCGATGCCCCACTCGCCCAAGTCGCCGTGCTCGCCGTGCTCTTGCCGGCCGGCACGCTTGACGTCCTCGTGCAGGTTGAAGCGCCGCATGAGGACGATCTTGCCGCGTGCCTGTCCCAGCGTTGGGATTCGTGGGTCGGTGTACCATCGGTGGGCGTCCTTGCTTGCTGTGTAGTGGTCGTGTAGGACTTTGGAGAGGAGCTCGTCGTTGATACCGTCTTGTGCTCGGCCTGTGCCTTCGCGCTTGAGCGACATGATCAGTGTCTCGGACGGGTTCTCGTCTTGAAACTGGTATATTTGTGGGAGTAATTCGTCACGAAAGTTCTTGGAACCCGTTACGGAAATGGGAAACACGCTGTGAACAAGACTGTTTCATTTAGACATGGCGTTCGTAGAATCATTTTGATGAGAAGAGTGAAAAGACTCACTAAAGTTTGTCTGACTTTGCGCTGACTGGCTGAACGCGCACATCAAAGAACCGCACTCCATTGTTGAGTTGTTCGCGGGGACTCACGGCCTGGCAACGAACGCTGGGTAGGGCGCGATAGCATGTAGGCGAGTTGTGTGTGCCCGGAATGCTCAGGCCACTCAGAGGTGTCTGATCCCTTAGGTGCCGCATCCAGCAGTGGAGGTCACTGCTGCTGTAGATGGCCAACCATGACTTCTCCGGCACATAGACGCCCGTAAATTGCAGACGGCCGTCACCCACCGGCTGAAACATCTGGCTTCGGCTCGAGTCACCCGGCACATCGATGCGATATTGCTGGCCGCTAGCTTCAAACGTGAGGCGGATGGTGTCGTGCTCACTGCGCTCAGTGGGGCTGATGTCGGTATGCTGGGTCCTGAACGGCTCGCAATGGATGTCAACATCTTGCCGAGCGAAGCTCGCTAGTCTATTTGGCACGTGGAGACCGGGACCGGCGGTCGTGGTCCCATTGCCGGTGACTGCTCTTGTGATGTTCTTGAAAAAGCTTCCTGTAGCTTCAGCTACTCCAGCACGACTGAGGCCCGTTGGACTTTCAAAGTGCTCCACGAGCTTGAGCTCCAGCACGTCCGCCGTCAAATTGCGGATTGTGAGTGGAGGGGCCATTTCTCGTGTAGTGTCCTGTGGGATGCTTGCATTGAACTGTATCGAAGTTGGAGCATTCGGGATCCATGGTGGGTGGAATATAAGCAAGAGCTGGGTGGCAGACGCGAACTTCGGAAACGTGGGGTTGGCAGGATTTGGACTTGAAACACACAGCGGCCATGCAGTGATGCCAGCGTTCTGCTAGTCCCTACGTCAAAGTAATGCTCAGATTTTGTATGCTTATTCGTTGATTTTGGCTCTACCGCCGTGCGCTTTGGGTCGGCCCCATCGTGTATCTTCCGCAACCCTGCGTTGAGGCTATCTACCAACACAATCGCGATGGATTCAAGGCGTCCTCTTCTATTTGCCCTAATGCACCATTCTTCCCCTAGAGGAAGCCCCACTCAGCCGCTCTTGAATGCATCGAAACGCTTGAACGTGTAGCCAATGAACGGCAGGCTAGTCTCCGCAGCGTCCTCCTGTCCCATCTGCGCGGCGCGGATCGCAGCCATATTATCACCCTGCGGAATCTCGTCGACCGGAAAGTACTGCGTGTCGATGCTCGAGGTCAGCTTGGGCTCGAACGGCGCACGGATGCGGCGGAGCATGGTCCAGTCGACACCGTTGAAGAAGGGGTGCTTCTTGATCTCTTCGGCACCGCCGTTGCGCCCAAGACGGTTTGTCGCGTCACAGATCAGGCTAAAAGCGGCGTTAGTCAACAATACACATGGCCAATATGCATTTATGGGCAAACCGACTTTCTGATGAAACTTTCCGGCTCGGCGTTGAGGCGCTGGTCTGGTGGGAAATGCAGGTGGCGGGGCCAATCAACAATCTTCCGGTACGTCTCGGTGCTCTCCTCGGCGCAGAAAGGAGGCCAGCCGATCAAGCACTCGAACATAATGGTGCCTACTGACCACCAGTCGCATCCGTAGTCGTACCCCTTGCCCGTGAAGATCTCCGGTGCGATGTAGTCAGGCGTGCCTACGGTCGAGTACGCCAGCTGACGGCGCGACTTTCGCCATGTGTTTATCTGCGGGCGATTGCTGACGGTCAGCTGGATCTGGTCGATGCTAACGGAGTTGCGGTTGTCTCGGTTCTTCGATTTGCCTGCCATGAGATTCTGGTAGTAGGATTGGTCATGCTCTTTGTGGAAGCCAGTCGACAGGCCAAAGTCGGTCAGCTTGATGTGGCCCCCACGGTCGAGCAGGATATTGTCAGGCTTGATGTCACGATGGATGAAGCCAAGTTTGTGCACCGCCTCAATGGCCAGCGTCAACTCTGCCATGTAGAAACGGGTGATGTCCTCGGTGAAGATTTCGTACTTGATCAGCATAGTCATCAAGTCACCACCTGGCAAGAACTCCATCAGCATATACAGGAAGACAGAGTCCTGAAAGGTCGTGTGAAGTTTGACGACCCAGGGGCTGTCCGACTCGGCCAAGATGTCACGCTCGGAGCGCACGTGAGCCAGTTGGTCGCGCTTGAACATTTCAGATTTGACCAGTGACTTGAGCGCGTAGATTCGGTTGTTGTCCTTGCGGGACACAAGCCTGACCTCACCGAAGGCGCCCTTGCCGATGACCTTGAGTGTCTGGAAGTTCTCCGGGCGCTCCTTGGTGCGCAGGAAACGAAGGTACGCCGCCTCTCCTCGCCTCAGGTTGGAGTTCTTTGTGCTTCGTGTCCTCTCATCGGCGGACTGGCATGCGGCGTCCAGCTCCTTGGCTCTCTGGTTGCGATCCCTGGCGCGCTGCACGCTGTCTTTGAAGAACGAGCCGACCATCTCCGTCGAAATCTTTGTACGCTTGTAGACGTTGTCGGAGTACTTCTCCCGGTCTCGCGGGGGTAGTTTCTCCTGTCCCGGGTCGTAGCTCGAACCAACGCTACCGGGAGCGGCGAGGTTGCTCCCATATTGCTGGCCTACCGGGGCTTGGTTGCCGGCAGTGCGGGGCCTAGGGCTCGGTGCGCTGCGCGTGTAGGGGCTTTGGCTGCGGGGGGTCGGCAGAGGGCTGGCACCAAGGTTCTGGTGCGAGAACTGATGGACAAGGCCATTCGTGGCGTCGTTGTAGGTCCTCGCTCCTCCCGCGTAGCCAGCACCGGGTGCCGGACTGGCGCCGTTCGAGTACTGGCCTGGCGTCTGGTACTGCACGTTCTGCATGAAGTAGCTTGGGGGGCCACCAAAGTTGGAGCTAGGGGTCTGCTGCTGGGCGCCCCAGACTTCTTGCTGGCCGGTGCGAGGGTCGGGAAAGACGGGCTGTGGGAAGGTAGAAGGGGTGGTCGGGTAGGCACGAGCGGCGTCGGCGGTCAGGTTGCGCTCGCCATAATTCAAGTTGAGTTGTAGGCGGTTGTTTGGGTTGCGGGGGTCGTTTGGGTCATCGTGGGAGCCGGGCTGCTGGGCCATGGTGGGCCACGTCTAGCGAGCACGAGGAGCAGACGGGCGGGTGGTCTGCAAGCCGGCAGAGTAAGCGACCGTGCTGGGAGAGTAGTGGGACCGCGAGGGCTGGGCTGCACAGAAACACGCAGAACGAGGGGCGCTTCAGCGTGTCAGTCGGAGGCAGTGCGGGTGAGAAGTGCGGGCGGGCACTACCCGCAAGGGCCCACGACGGCCTAAATCGCATCTGGAAGCCTGACCCTTCTCCTGAATACCTCGCCTACTCCCTCTCCCCCGTGTTACCTAACAAATCACCGCCCTGCTGGTGCGTTATGGCCGTGGCCGGTATATGCCGGGCCCAGAAAGCGTCGCTGTGATTCAGTCTCCACCTCGCTTGTAGCTGGTGCCACACCGACTGTCCGGATCGCGCGTTAGCCCATCCGACCATCAGTGCGCCATCGGGCAACTACTACCGTCCGCTAACACGACTCCATGGCATTGGTAATTTCACTGGGGGGAAACTCTGAGCCTACCGCGGCCGCCGGATGAGCCTCCCGTACTGTTACGCTCGCCATCCCATCCTAGTCGAACCGTATTAGCAGAAGTGGCTCCGACGATGATCTGACTGCGACGCGGGGGGGTACCCTGGCGAAACATTCCAAGTCTTGCTACGCCGACTCTCTCAGTGTCTGAGCATATACCCCTCGAAAGCAAGACCCTCGGTCGTGCCAAAGTAGTTCCCAAGGCACACCTTCCCTCGTCGTCGCTTGCAGAAATACGAGCACATCGTCAAGGATTGTGTAGAATAAGTGAATCTGAAAGGGACGAGGCCGTATTGCGACCTCGCCGCAAATCACGTGCTTCAATTTGTCTGCTGTCAATGCTGCAACTATCCTCCTATATGCTCTCTATCCTGCTAAATGTTTGCAGCAGCTCTGCTGTGGCCCACATGGTCCTACACCTCTCAGCAGCGTCATTCTCTTCAGAACTCGCCACACTGCTCTTCCTGACCAAAAAAAAGCTTCAAATACTCCTGCTCCCTCGCGTCCTGCATGGTCTCCACCCAGGAAACCCTTCGGGGGTATAGAATCGAACAAAAATTGGCGCTCCACAAGAATTAAGAATATTGAGTGATGTATCGCTCGTCCCGATAAGTATAGTAACAGTTTGCCCCATCTCTTTTGCTCATCCGAAAACGCCAGTCTATCATAAATGTGCGCCACGCTGGCGGCTGCGAATTGATCTTAACAAAGGAAAGTTGACGTCTTGTCGCCAGTGGCTTCTCATCTCCACTGGTCCCCAGCCGCAGCAATGCTAGCAGCAGCGGCTGCTGCCCACTCGTTTTCATCGTAAGGGGGAGTGGGCCAGGGGAAGCTGCCTGCGCTCTCCGATCGAGCCTTGGTCTGATTACTGATCTCAATGGGTTTCGTTCGTGAAACAAATTCGTTTCCATTGAACTGTACACTGTTGCGGCTTGCGGATGCAGATGGTGAGGGATAAGCTCCCATGGAGAGGTCACCGCTGGGCTTCCTCGCTGCAGATCGTGCCGTGTACGTCTGTGTGTCCGAGTATACCTGCTGCTGAGGTGCAGGCCGTTGGATTTGCTGCTGGTCAAGACGTGTGGCCGCTGCATGTGCCGAAGCCAGAGCCTCGTCTAGCAGCTCCTCCTGCTCGTCGGGGGTTTCGTACACATTACGACCCAGCGATGGCTTCTGCGCCACCCGACGCGTTGACCTTGAGTTGTGGAGGCCAGGGCCGGGCGACGAGCGACCTTGGTTGAGCGATGAATGCCTCTTCAGGACAGGATTGCTCGCAGACCGATACGCTGGTTTTGGGGGAGCAATAGGTGCCTGCAGAGGAGCGTTTTGCTGCTGGTCTAGGCTGTATCGGACATTTTGCAGTGCCCGATCAAGCTCAGTGAAGTCCGGCTTGTCTGTCATGGCCATGTCAGTGCCTGCAATGGAATTGCGGTTGCTGTTGTTAGCACTGCTTGATTGCCAGGGTGCGCAGCCCACAAGATCGTCCTGTTTAGGCGACATGGGCAGTTGGTGTCTGCCTGATAGGCGTCTGGCTCGCTTGCGCAAATGAGAGAAGAAGCTCTCCTTCTGCGTGGAGGGAGAAGCTAGACCGGCTCGGCCGTTGAGAGCAGCTTCTGCGTCATCCCTCGACTGCTCAGGGTAGTGGTTGCCATGTGAAGCAACCGACAATTGACGTCCAATCTTGCGCGGTGCCTTGTCGTCCTTGGCTGCTGCGCCCGATTGCGCTTTTGCATGGACGGTGTTGGACAAGGGTGACACGGGCCGTATCGATGGGAGAATAGGCATAGGAGCCGCACTGTTGCTGACACCGTTGGTCCAGGTAGCGCGCTTTGGGTTGACTGGACGGACAGCCTTTGTGGCGACCGGCTGCACAATCGCAGATTCACGCTTGGCTGGAGTCTGACGAGGTGATGGTGGCGCTTGGTGTGATTGAAGCTGAGAAACTTGGGGTACTGCAGGGGCGCTCTCCCGTGCAACGAGCGACCTTCTGAACCAGGATGAAGTCTTTGTGGTAAGGCTAGAGGTGCCGTCACTGGAGTGTCCCGAGACCATGGCCAAGTCGGAGTGCTTCCGACCGAGAAGTCCTGACCTTGATGATTTCGGCCTCAGGGGATCAACTGCATCGTTGAAATAAGAGTGGGCTAGGGCCTGAGCACACGTCGGGCGAGACTTGGGGTCCCACATCAGACACCACGTGACGAACTGAGCAAGCTCAGCAGGCCACTGCGGTGCAACCAGGATCGTGTCCATGGTGTGAGGTGCCATTTTGGGGAATGAGAAACCCAGCTTCTGGGCCAGCTTGACGCCGTCCTTCCACTCGCCGCCACCGACCTTCTGGCCAGATCGGTTCACCCAGTTGCCCGGGCTACCCATGATCTCGCACACACGCCAGACTTGGTCGACTTCGTTACCGCCTGGGAATAGAGGCTTCAGCGTCGCGACTTCGACAGCCATTGCACCGAGAGCCCAGATGTCTACAGGTGCTGAGTATTCACCCGCGCGAAGAAGGACTTCAGGTGCACGGTACCACCGTGTGGACACGTAAGTTGTGTAGGGAAGCTTGGAGTGGGTTTCACGAGCCAGGCCGAAATCTGCGAGCTTGATGGAATAGGTGGGCGGAGTTGACGGAGGCGTCACCAGCTGCGAGTAACGCTTGAAAGCACTACCCAGATCCTCTCTTGCGGAGACAGAAACAAGGATATTCTCGGGCTTGATGTCTCGATGGAAAAAGTCGTGCTCGTGGATGTGCTCCAAGCCTGCAAGGATCTGGAACAGTATGCTCTTGACACTGCTTCCATCAAAAGGCTTGTGGTCGCGAGCTTTCATGAGCTGGTAGAGGTTACCGTCCATGTACTCCATGGCAATGTGGAGCTTCTTCGTCAGCGGATCGAGAAAGATGTCGAGAGCTGGAACGAGGTGGACGTGGTTGGGCAATGTTCGCAGGAAGATAATTTCCCGAAGCTCAAGGCATGGCGCAAAAGAATCAAAGGTCTTTTTCATGGTCTTGATGGCCACCTGCGAAACGGGTTAGTGGGCCGAGCGGGCCGCGAGGAGTGTCAACAACTGACCAGAGTGCCTCTTCGTGCAATGTGGGCGCCGGCGCCTCGAACACGAGCGAGTGAGACGCTTCCGAAACTGCCATCGCCAATTTCCTTCATGATCTCGAACTTGTCGGTGAGACATGCTCCGCCGTGGGCTGATCCCTGTGACCAGCCTCGGTATGACGCGTCGTATGTGAGAGACATTGTGAATAGCGAGGTTGTGCCGTGATGGCGAAAGCGATTGTGGAATTAAGTCGCGACGAAACGGCTAGCAAACTCTCCAGGAGTGTCGTCGTTGTCTGTCGACTTTGGTGATATGTTTAGTTGCGTGCGTCAATGCATTGGTGGTATAGGTATGAGCAGGAAATGATGGAGTCGATGAGGACCAAATAGTGATGGCGGTGGGTGTACAGGGTCGATACAGGCGCAGAGAGGATTGCTGCGCGTCAATAGCGATGGTGAGATGGAAGGGCGAGGTTGGGATGACAGCGGGAGTGAGAGAGGGAGGGACGGAGTGGAAAAGTAGCTGGGCCCCGGGGAAGAAGTGATGCCCGGCGCAGGGTTTCAGCGACGTCAGGCGTAGTAGGGGGTCGGAGGGGACAGAATGGAGGATGTGATGGCCGGGAACCAGGAGCCAAGCGCGGTTGCGCTAACCGCCGCGGCCGCGGAAGACTTACTCGCTCGGCTCGTATCCGATGCGCTACGGGAAGATTGGCTACCGGAGATGGCACGATAGCTCAGTCTCTCAGTCTGGTGAGCGCGTGCGACGTGTGGAGGACAGAGAGCGGCGGGCCAGAATCAGGGGTGCGCGGCTTATGATGCGAGACCGCCTCGCGTGGGCGTAAGGTTAGCGTCAGGTCCGGCTTTGCGTCTAAAGAAAGTGGACTAGCCGGGCGAAATTGAGACACGTCTCAATCGGGCTGGGCAGCCCAAGACTGCCAGATACTGGCAATACTCGCCAACCCCGGCTTGCACTTACTCCGATTGCCGGAGAATTTTCATCTGACGCACCGTAGAGGAGGGAGGGGCGGCCCGCGTGGCTAGAGCGCCGCCAGCCCTCCCCCCTCTCTATACGTGCTGACAGCAACATCAGACCACTGCGCTGCTGGCGGTGACGTGGCTGCAGGCTCACGGATGGGGGGGCGGCGGCGGTCAGGGCGCTAGGAACAGGAAGGGTGTGGCCCAGTCCGGTAGGCAAATCGCGACCAGGGGCTGAGCGCCTTGCAGAGGAGCGTTGTGACAAAAGGCGGATATTGTCGCAAGCCGGACCACTCAGGGCGACCATCACATTTCGTTCTGCGTTGATTCGCCACAGCAGTCACCGCCTCACGCCGCCTAACATCTGCCTGTGGTATATGCACAAAATGAGGATTGGCGATTTCCTGTACACGAGAGATTTTCGCATGCATCCAGTGTCATTGGCAGGGACTTCTTGCCCTCTATGCCCAGTTCGTTCCCAGTCACGTGGCCGCTTTTCCGGCGTTTCCAGTCCAGGATGCAACCAAATTACGTTTGCACCAAACACAATTCCCGGCAGCTAGCGATGTGAGGATAGAAGCTGGCTCGAGCACAGCAAACGTTGTGTGTTTGCGCCGCTTCGTCCGTACGAGCGGCATCTACGGTTGCTGTTCTCTCGTCTGCTTCGGCAGCTGACCCGCTGCAGCATCTAAGACCAACGAGGCTTAGGACTCAGGCTTTCCGTGCTTTCTTGGAGGTGATTTGCATTTCCACTGGCCCGTGGAAGTCGGCTCGGTAAGGGGCCGCACTTCCACTCCCGGGCGTGCCAACAGCCCGCAGGTCAATCACCCGCTGCTTCACGTCAAGCACCCACACTCTCACCCATGGCTCTCGATGCTGCATTCTTGTGGGGGATTTCCCGAGTTGTCGTGACTCGCGCTGCAACGTGGCAATTTGCTGCCGATCGTTTTAGAGCATCGCGGTGTCTGGCGTGTCTGGCTTTGAGTTAGTGGCACGCTGGTCCACCAGCCGGCCGCGTGTTCGGGGTGGTAGCGTGTCAGTGGCGCGTTGATGTGCCTCACAACAAATCCCACGGACCGTGCTGTTGGGTCCAGAGGGTCTTCGTCAACGGTCGCCTTGAAACCAGACCAAGCCCCTGGAACGAGGAATGTACATCCTGATTACCAGCCGCCTCCAATGCTCGCCGCAAGTCCAGCTACCTGTTGCATGTCATCAGTCGGTTTCTCCTTTCCGACATCGCTCTCGACGGCGCGGTAGCTAGTCAGAACGAGCTTGTCCACATCGACACCAGTGACTGAAGACCAGTGCTGCAGCACCTGCTTCACATCACCCGTTGAGCTGTTCCCATTGCCAAGCGCCGGGTCGTCGACGTTTATGGCCCCGTCACCGCCATCTTCGCTGGCACTCTCACTAGAAAAATATGCCTCGTCTACTTGCGCGAGCCACTGTTTCTGCTCTGCTGGTCCAACCCGTTGGCCTGGATCTGCGAGTCCACGCATGCTGGCCACGTCGCTGGCTTTGATCTGCCCGCCACCGTTTGTGCATCCACCCGGACAGGCCATGACTTCCACGTACGCGTAGTCGATGAAGCCGCCAGCCTTTGCACCTCCAGGCGCTCCTGGCCGATTCATACGACTTCCCGGCAGGCGTGATGCCTTTGCCGGTCTCAGGCCTCTGACCAGATTCTGGATGTTGCGAAACCCGTAGTAGCGTGCAGTTTTCATGATTGTTTCCTCACCACGTACGAGGATGTAGTCCACGACGTCAATGTTTCGTCCGCGAACTGTGCGAATTTGACTGCCCGGTGTCTGTTGCTGCACCGTCTGCAGAATGTGATATGCGTAGCCTCCTGATGACCCGCCGGACAGCTGTTGATGCAGTGGCCGCCTTCGTCCATACGGAAATAGGAATTTATCAAGCTGGGCGTCTGGAAACGCTACCTGTGTCGCCAATACGGGCGTGCGTGGAAGATTAGGCATGCGAATTCCTCGTGAATCGGCCAGCATGACCAATTCTCTTGCTGTGATCACACAATCCACGTCTCGTACTCCTCTCTTCTCTGTCGAACCTGGCTGCCACCTTACGTCCGTCAACTCCTCACGGCTGGCCTCAAGCTTCTTGTCAAAGCACGGCATCACTGCCACGTGCCATATCCGGTCTGGCGCAACGCCAAACTTCCTGTGCAAAACGCTTTTGATCATCGTCCCTGCCATCGCTTGAGGCGACTTCAACCGCGACAGGTGCGGCAACACGTGCGGATGTGTCTTTTCTGCGTAGCATATCCAACCCGGACATGACGATGCCAGCACCGGCTTCTTAGGCATGTCTTCTTTCGTTGGTCCGGCAGGTTTGGTGGCATTCAAGACCTCCTGTACGCCAGCCTCGTGGCACAGCTCGCGCACGGTGTTGCTGTCAAGCACCCACGTGAAGCCTGAACCATGCTGGCCACCACTTTTCACTCCCTGTGGACCCCGGAGCAGCTGCTCAATCATGTGACCCGCTTGTCGCTCACTGACACCATATGTTGCAGCTATGCTCGCCCGTGTCTGCGGGCTCACCGTCGCCACGAAGATCTTGCCGGCTTTGCTGCCACTGGGGTCTTGCTGCGCCTCCTGCCACGACAGCTCAGGATATTTGTCCAACGTACTCAACACTTCTTCATGGCTTTGCAGACTGACCAGCACCGCCTCGGCGCTCGTCACGCATCCAGAACATGCGAGGCAGTCTGTGAGGCTGATCTGTGCATTCGTCGTGTTGCCCCCACCTTGGGCCGCTAATTGGTCTTCGGTGATTACTTCGTAGGGGTTCGTGGTCTTTTCGGAATCGGGGCGTTGGGCGGGAAGCGTCTCGACGGGTTTGATGCAAGCGACTCCTGGGGAGATGAAGTCGTTGAGATCTTCGGCGGAGAGAATGGCGCTCATGATTGCCCAACTGCGGGCACGTGGGGTCGCTTGTTGTTCTTTCCTATTCGTAGACCTCTAAAGTACCGAATGAAACAAGCAAATTAGATTGGACAGAAGAAAGACATATGGTCTTCCCGGTGGGAGTATTGCACAGACTCAGACTGCAAGCGATTGTGGCGAGAGTCCGATATCGTAGCACATGCAGGTCCCACCTGCTTTGTAAAAGTTCGGGCGACGTCAAACCGCAACGAAGGGTCCAGCCAGAAGTCTTGGCGCTGCCTCTTTCGCAAAGGCCTCGAGAGACGCTATTTCAAACCCAACTCCAAGCACTGCTGAATATTCCCAAGCGCATCTACCTCTCTAATAACCGCCAGGAAGACCGACAGAACGCATTACCGCCGTCACCATGTCCCGCGAAGCCTACGTTCCCCCAACCCAGCTGCCTGACCCGCAAAACGCGTTCGGCAGCGCATCAGGCACCGTCGCAGACCCGAACGCAAAGGCGCAGAACGTCATGTACACATGTGCAGACTGCAATCAGAAAGTGGCGATACCTACAAATGAGAGCGCTGTTCGTTGTCATCACTGCGGCTGTCGCATCTTGTACAAGATGCGGACGACAAGGTAAGCCTGGGTGGTTTTTCAGTTGGCGTCTAAGCTGACTCTTGGATCTAGGATGGTTCAATTCGAAGCCCGATGATTCACAGTAGAGTGGCAAGCAGCAAAAACAGATTGAAATCTTTTGATGGAGCCGATCATCGATACCATACAGCAAAGCGTAGACACCATACGAGCGGGCGTATTTGGGAAGTTTGAGATGAAGATGACACGACAATAATGGCGCAGAGTAAAACCAATCGGACTGGTGGGCACGATGATTTCGCTTATTCCATCAGCTTGCAGAAGCTCAGGTAGTCGCTCGGGCAGACTACGCCCTCACAAAGACAGCCAAGCATAGCGACATTCACGACCAAACTACTCAGCAAAACACATGCCGAATTTTAAACGACACACAAGATCGCTATGCTCTATGCAAACCCCCCACTAGATAAAACGCCCATCAATCCAGCCCCATCTTCCAAAGCCCATCCCCCAGGTAGTGCGCATCGCTCATCGCAACGCCCTTCTTCGCATCCTTCATCTCCGCCGACCCCAGCTGCAGCACCCCCACGCAACACGCCGTCTCCTTCCCCTCGGCCTCGATGATCACCACATCCCCCTTCTCCATCGCCTCCTGCGCCGTCCACCGCCCCGCCTCCTCCTCGCCCCGCCCATCCTTGCCCTCCCCGTGCACGTCATCCCCCGGCAGCCTGCCCCCCGGACTCGTCAACCCGGGCACCATGAGCGCGGCGCCCGACAGCACGAAGCGGATCGCGCCGCGGTCGACGCGCACGCGCTTCCAGCAGTCGGGGAAGCGGTGCACGAGGCGCAGGTGCGGCACGAGCGCGTCGTCCATGTGCTGCCAGAACAGCGGCTCGGAATGCGGGTTCTCGGGCGTCGGAGGTAGCGTGTAGAGGGTGCAGCGGTCGGGTAGCTTGAGCACGTCGAGCTGCGCCTTCTTGGGGATCACGGCGTCGATGTGCGGCGCCAGGAGCGGGTATGTGTCGCTGACTTTTTGGCGCACGGCGCGCTGGGCGGAGGACTTGAGCTTCGAGCGGGCGCCGGCTGTGAATCTGCGATTGGTGTATTAGTCGTGCGGCTTGATAAGGTCTTGGAAGGCTGTTTACTCTTTCTTGAACATATTTGCCGGTTTGTGTAATGCTGTCCGGGGACGAGAGGGGCGCGGGCTGGGGAGTTGGCGGCGGCACGTGGGGGTATATTGGAGGCGAGGGTTGTCGTTACAGCAATGGGCGCAATTGAATGGCCGCTTTCTGCTGGTCGGAGTCGGGGTGGCTTAGATAGTGGAGGAAGGGCTCGCGAATGGCTAGACGCACAAGCGCTTTTGCAAGAGTCGGAGCCCCACGGCGGGGCATCCTTGGAAAGCGTGTGGCTCACGCGACGTCATGGCCTGGCCGCGCTCGTGGCACCAGGCAGCGACTTATATTAACCACTGCCGCCATCACTGGTTCCCTTACAAGTAAATCCATCTGAAATACAAGAGAATCAACCTCTTTCATCATTCCTCGCCTACCTTTACCGTCATCTACCGTTACAATCCGTTCCTCCCTCAACCTTCGCCGCATCACGACCACTCCTCCATCCAACATGCCTCTCGTAGATCCAGTCACCATGGGCGGCAACGTCACCGACAACTGGGCCGCAAAGCTCGTGGGCAAGACTCTCGGCGACAAGAGCAATGAGACAGTATGCCCTCAATCTGGCAGCTTCGCAAGTGTAGCCACTGACACTTCCAGACTTTCTCAAAGGCAGACTTGCCTCAGAAGCATCGGGTGCTCGAGCCAGATAGCATGAGCACCATGGACCATGTCCCAGAGGTACGCGTACAACCTTGAACCTCTTCTTAGCCTCCTCCTGTCCATTGCTCACACGACTCCGCACAGAGACTCAACATTCACGTTGGAAAGGACGGAACCGTGCAGAAGGTCACCCACGGCTGAAGGGTCGAACGCCATTGATAGCCATTCGACAGTGAACGCTTCATCTGTCCACCAGAAATCATCTTGCTGGTGGAATGAGGCGGACATTCTCTGAAATAATGTAAAATGATTCACGAGCAGACACCTGTCAACCCTCCTCAATCGTCTCTGGCCCTGGTTCGAAGCCAAAGCCATTCGTCTGAAGCGTCAAGTGACTTGTACCATTCGTCTTCGATGCCTGTGATATACCGTCCGGCCCGTCGTAAATTTGTAGCCGATCCAGATCTTCTAGTGCGTGTCGAAGCGTATTGCCCGTCTCGTCTAGCGCCATGAGGAAGCGAGCAAGCTCTTTGCAGAGCTCCCAGTCTTGAGCCTCTTTCGCCGCCCGTAGCAAGCGGGACACTTGTGGTGAGTCTGAGCTGATCTCTTCAAGCGTATGCAAAACAAGCAGGTAGCCTCCGGCCGTCTTCAACGAGCCTCTCCGAAGAGTGGTCTCAAAGAGCTGCTGTGGCGGTGGTAGGTGGGCGAAGAGAGTCCGCCAAGATCTCAGCTCTGTCTTTCGTGTGCACTGAACGACAATGTCCAGATATTCAGGAAAGGACGATAAGAAAGACAATACGCTTGGAAGTAATGCATTGTCAGGCTGTGGAGTGGTTTCAACCTCCTCGTCGAGGACACTATGAAGAAGAATCTCCAGTGCGTGTGAGAAGTAAGGAAGGTGTCTGTATCGATGAGAAAGATGCAGAGCTGCTGGCGAGTCGAAATGAGCAAGATGGTGGCGCAGCACGGGAGGGATGAATAGAGTAGTTCTCGCAATATTGCGGAAGTAAGCAAAACCTGCGTCGTTTCTTTGCAGTAATTCTGCCTCTGCACCAACAAGAATCCCTTTGTGCAGCAAGACAGACAGTGGGTAAAAGTCGACTGGGACAGCAATCGAGGATGGCATATCTCTACCATACTCGGAGGGAACGGCTGCAAGTAGGTCATTCACGTCCGTCCAGGCACGCATGTCTTGTCCGTCAAAGAGCCAGAGAGAATCTCTCAGGCTATAGCCAGAAACTGCGCCAGTGCTCTCACCTACTTGTTCATCAGCCTCTGGTGGTGGTGAGGCAAAATGGCTGGCTGCGTCTCGTGCTAGTAAGTAATACTCGACGTTTTGAGCTATCAAGCGCATATCATACTTCAATTCGCCCTCATCTGTGACCGTTGGTTGTAACATGACCAGCTTTCCGTCGAGAAGGAAAAGTACGGATGCCACCGCAACGTCTTGTGATGGATCGCCGTTTTGGAGTTGATGATCTGGTACTATCCAGCTCACAGCGCGAACGCGAGCTGGGGCTCTTATGATTCCATGGAGTCCAATCTGGCCAACCTTAACCAATCGGACATTCTTTTTCTGAGCAACAACAATGTAATGCTCTAGCACGTTCTCGCTGGTGTATACTAATATCGAGTCGTCCCCCGATGGCGCAAGATGAATAACAGGATGGGTAAGCTTTGTAACATGCATAATCTTGTTATCGTCCAGAGATTGATCGCGCGAGTACAAGCGCAGCTCGAATGCAAGGGCGTTGGTCTCAACTGCGGCGACTAACACATGTTGGTGCCAGCACATGCCACCCCTCACCACGAATGCATTCTGCATCGCGACATTCTCGAACGTCTTCCATCGCCCACTGTGTATGCTGTAGTGGGCCAGTCCGTGCTGTCCGGCAACGGCAAGATAACGCCCATCGGGCGAGATGACAGAAGATCGCAACGGCCATTGATCTGCAAGGTATGACGACGGTGCTTGGACATGATGCCACAAGGCAATATCTGCAGAGATTGTAGTCAGGTCAGGCATGTCTTGACCCTGATAAACCATGGCGCCAGTGCTGGTCTGAAGTAAAGCCTTGGAGACATTTGCTGGAGAAAAGTTGCCCGCAATTGCACTCCGCGCAAATTCTACCACCGAGAAGTGATGGTCGTTGGATCCAAATACGACTAGGTCGGAACCACCACCAATCCAGAAGGCATTCTGAACCCCAAGTAACCAATGCTCGCCCTTCTGCTTTGACAATGATTGCTCTGTACTAAAGCTGGACCCACCTGGCATCCCGTAGACACTCCAAGTCGCCCATCCCTTTTCATAACCAGCGAAGAGACAATAACCATCGGGAGAGCATGCCAAGGAAGTCAAAGCACCAGAGGTAGCAATCGATACGGGCAATATCAACTTGCGCAGGAGCGCTATGCCGCCTTCATAGTCTCTGATCGAGTAAAGCCAGACGGAGCCATCGGCGCAGCCAATGAGGGCAAGAGAAAATTTTGAGTTGATAGTGACATGCAAAGCATGCTCCTCATCACTAGTGGGTTTGTGGAACTTATGACCTTTGAACATGGCAGCTTCACCGCCATCTGATACGCCGCGCACACGCTGGACAGCATACGCGCTACCGTCGTCCATGATCCAGCAGTAGAGGCTCATTGGTCGGTCGAAGACAATCTTCGCAACAGAGCCGTCGCCGTCGAGCCAAGTCAGTTGCCTGAGCATCTGGGTACCAGTCTGCGATCCGGAACGCTGAGGCGTCCAGCGAATCACCTGCACAGCCGCGGGGACCGCCGTGGCTATGATGATCTCGTCGTCCAGGGCAATAGCCGTATTTACGCCACCGTCCAGCTTGATGACCATGCGGAACTTAAGGCTTGCTTCTTGTACCGTTCTTGAAAAGTCCCCCAGAGTTACTCGCTCTTTGGCGCCATAGCCGCTGGTGTGGTTCACGCTCCGACGGCGCGCGTGTCTTTTCGCACCATCCATAAACACCAGCTGGTACGTGCGAGAGTCGGGGTCCATGGCGAGAGAGTATGTGACGAGGAAGCCAAGGGCGGTCTGAAGTACAATGATGGCTGCATCGGGGCGAAGCAAGAGGGCCACGTTCGGGCCATAGGTATCTATCGAGTGCTTGGAGCGTATTACTGATGCAATGATTGCAGTCGGCTGGTCGTGCTATTAGCTTTGACATCTGAGGATGTATTCTGGGAGAGGACGAGCGTACCTTGGTCTGCCAAACCACCAAGGAAGTCTTGGTGATTGTGGCAAAGACGTGAGCTGTTCTAGAGCATCTCGCGTCGATTATCGCTCCGTCGTCAGCGTCTAAAGATGCGGACAACCCATTGTGGACTGCAGACGAGCGGTTGCGCGAATGTCGAGAGGGAGGTCCTTGCGGATCATGTTGGTCTGCGGTATTCAGGAGCTGTGGCTCCTCTACTTGTGGATACTCGGTGCCCTTTTCCAAAAGATTCGGCTCAGGAGAAGTTATTCGAGAAGAGGCTTCGTGTTCCTCCTCGTGTATCGCGTCCAGCCCATCGTGAGATATGCGTCTGTGGTCGAAAGGGAGCTCCTGGTCATATACGCTGGGGAGTCCGGTCGGCCAATACATGACAGCGACGATAGAAAAGCAAAGTCGCCAGGATCATTTGCTAGATGCCCAATGGGCAATCAGCGAGCCTCTAGCATCGGGAATGCGCACATGCTGGTCGAGCTGCGAGTTGGGTGTACTGAGGTTCGACGGCCAACGTATGGCGGAGTTTGGAGATTGAGGCCGAGGACGTGCCCAGCCAGAAGTTCACTTAAATTACATTTCACGCTCGCAAACGGAAACACGATATCCTACGACTTTCCCTTCCGGTCTACTTTGAGGCTACGTAGCATTACAGTTCTAATCGTACAATTCTGAGAGGAGAATGGGCTTTACCAAGCACAGTCATGCCGCCAGTGGCATCCACGCTCCGTACGATGTGAAGATGCGAGATGGTAAATCGCTTTTGACAAGAAACGCCTGCCCAATGATGAGCTCTGCTCGTGCAAGGAAAGTACGGGCGATCAGATATGCAGCTCGATTGCGGCGGCGATTGCGACTTCAGATGAAATCTCGCGCGCTCTTCTGCAGCTCAATGATGCGCCAGCCGCGTGTCTCCGGATTGTTGACATCCTCAGGTATCCTGGTAACACCGATGGCGTACGTAACCTGCTGCACTCGGTCTTCCATACCTGCTGCCAGCTCTCCGGATTTGGCGTTTCGGTAGACGTGGACTTCCTGGGTGCGACAGCTCAAAATGAAGACAGGAATTTCTCCAGGGTCAAGCATGCGGGCAGATACCACATCGACATTTCGAATGTCGAGAATCCTTCCATCGGACTTCATCCCGTTGGTTGTGTACTGGTGCATGAGAGCCGTGTAGACTTGGAACTGAGCTGCGCTGAGCCACTGGCCCAGTGTCTCGACATCGGCCTTGACGTATGCGTCCAATACTTCGGGTAGAATGTATTCGCGCATGTCCTGGAGGAATGGCTCGAGTTGGAAGTTGGGATCCATCTCCCGGAACTTCTTGATGACCATGGCAGTCTCGTTCTCTGCGAAGAACCCAGCAACTCGATCTGAAATGCTCCTCGCCGTCGTGATCAAAGGATTCTCCGACTCATTGTATGCAGACTTCATGGAGAAGAATCCTTGCATCAGCTTGCTGTCGTCGCGGAAAGTCTTCCACTGCTCTTTCCATTTTGCATCTTTGTGAAGAGTGACATTGGTGCCGGCACTGAGAACGTGTTAGCTTTATCATCAACAACTGCTTCGGGCAATTGGAACATACTCAGGGTCTTCCTCCATAGGCTCTGTCCTCCGTGGACGGAGCCCCTTGCGAATCTCCTCCTCTTCGCGAGCCTCTCGCTTGAGTCTACGCTCCTCTTTTTCTGTCCAGCCACCGTACCTGGACGAGCTTCCGTCGTCAATCACGTTGGCCACACTCTTGTAGGCATCAGTCTGGCGAATGGGCCTGGTAATTTTCTCGAGCCCTCGGCCGGTGACATTGGCTGTCGCCCTAAGGCCCTTGACTGGTATCGTATCCCACGTCCATGCCGCAGTTTGTCCTATAGCTTTACCAGTCGTCTTCAGCACTTTGCCGGTGGTCGAGCCGGCAACGCCGGTGACGGTACCAAAGCCTTCACGAGCCTTCCTGACAGTCTCATTTTGCCTGAAATCGTCAATGCGTCCGCCAAGTTGCTTGGTTGAATCGTTCCACTCTTTCGATGCCTTGAACTCGGATTGCAGCGTTTCGGTAAAGACCTGCCAAGGAGACTTGTCACCATGAGGTGGTGGAGGTGCTTCTTGTTTCTTCTCCTTTTGATCACCCTCCTCTTGACCATCCTCTTTGCCTTCTTCTTTTGCTTGCTCCTTTTCTTGCCTTGCGCCCTCGGACTCGGCGCTTGATGCACCCTCACCACTAGATGCCTTGGCGGGATCTTCAGGCTCAAGTTGGGGTTCGGGTTCTGGCTGTTTGGCCTGCGGTGCCTCCTTCACAGTATCTGATCCAGGCGGCTTGCCGACCTTTGCGCCGAATGATAGGGATGAGGAGAAGGGACGAGAAGCTTGCGATGAGACGACATGGAAATTGCTTGGGAGGAAGGTGGAGCGTAAAGGATAGACTGCTGCGCTGATGACTGATTCAGAAGAGGAGAAACGCAGCGCAGGGGTCTCGCGAAGGGGTCGAAGAGTCGAGTAAGCCTGTTCTAACCGGCGATAGACTGGGCTGCGGCCATACTGGTTGGAAGTAACAAAACTACGACCAGCGCCACTCCTCGCCTGCAATGAAAGGGCGCTCCGCCCGAGAGCGCTCATGCTATGCCGTATGCGTAGAAGCTCCGACGACTTGATCCTTGCAGGCGACTCCTCTGAACGGTAGAAAAGGATGCGCAGGCGCAAGGTGATGGAGACAGACGAAAGAGGATGCTCGTTCACTTTCTCACAAAGAGGCCGCAAGTCGGAGAGCGGAACTTGCCGCGGCAAGTTCAATCATCTTCTCTTGCAACTCTCCTGCTTCTCTATTTCGCCCATTGCCATTGTCACTCATTCAAGTCTTTCAAACCCACATTGCACGATATTGCAGCTAATCCTCATGAGCTACTGAACATCGAACAAACGACCAAGCAGAAGAGGCGCTACGCGCCCCCAAGCTTTTCAGTCTCTCAACCCCATTACACCGCAACCATGCACAACTCTCTCCTGCCCCGGCTCTCCGCCCTTCGTCTCTGCACCTCCTGCCGCACTACCTTCACGCCTTTCTCCCGTCCCTTCAGCAGTACACCAGCGCCCCTCGCCCCCGGCGATCGACCGTCAGGCGGCCTCTCCAGCCTAGCCTCCAACATGTCACGCCGCGCCAAGCCCTCGAGCCCCAGCGTCGAGGGCGACCTGCGCGAGATCTTCGGCAGCGACCTGTACAGCCGCCCGACAGCAGCGTCAAGCGAGCCCTTTGAGACGCAGGCCGCGCGAGACCTGCGCGAGACGTACTACTTCCACGTGTACGCGACCAAGCACAACACGCACATCACCGTGTGCACGCCGAAGCACGAACCGATGAAGAAGCTGTCGCTATCGGCCGGTAACATTGGGTTCAAGAAGGCGAACCGCGGGACGTACGACGCGGCGTACCAGCTGGCGAGCTACGTGCTGTCGCGCATTGTCGAGCAGGGCAACCTGGCGGAGATGAAGCGTGTGGAGATTGTGCTGCGGGGGTTTGGCGTGGGCCGAGAGGCCGTCACGAAGGCGATACTGGGCCAAGAAGGCAGTATGATTCGGAGCAGGATCGTCGGCATCACTGACGCCACACGGTTGAAGTTTGGTGGAACAAGAAGCCCGAAGCCAAGAAGATTGGGCTGAGAAGGGCTCTCGAGGCTAGCTGGATGATCTGTACAATACTTCATGGCAGAACGAGTACTGTAAAAGTAAAGCATGCATAGTAAATGCAATCTAGAGATGTATTGCTCAAGGAGAGGTTTCGGTGTTGCAAAGCATCCTCCCGTTCTGATTGCCTGTCACCGAGACAGCGTCACTGAATTGCCGTTCCACCGGCGGATCATAACGAGTTGCAATTCTTCTCAGTACCCTGTCCTTGTACGCGCGAATCCTACAACGCCGATGCTTCGAGAACAAATGCAAAATTAGCCACTGACACGACACGCAGGGCATCAGCCAGTGGGCAGAGGGGCTCTCTCGCTCACTGGTATAGTCCTGCCGCTGGTGTCTGTGGTTTTGATATCTCGCTTGCGACTCTGCCGGGGTTTGTGCTGTGATCTTCTACTCGACCGCCCGTGATCCTCCGTCTCGTCCTCATCGCTTGTGAATTCATCATTGCTTTTGCGGAAAGGATCGGGCGCTTGGTTGTGGAGCATTGAGGCGCCCTCATCGGTGCGGCCCTCATCCTCTTCGAGAAGGTCACCGTCAGCGGTTTCGGCATCTGGAGGCGATATCCAAGCTTTTGGCACAATGCAGGGTACTGCGACGCCAATGCTTGCAGCACGATTTATCCACGCCGGGGCCGGGTGGCCGGTAAGCTCTCGGCAGAGGTGATGTGTGAAGTGGTTGCAGTTGTTGGTAAGGAGATTCCACTGAGGACCTTGAAACTGATGGGACGCCTGGACCTAATTAGCTTCGGTCGCAGCGTTACGTGAAACCAATCCTTACCTCTTTGATAATCTTCTTGATCTCCTTCGGCGTGCGAAAGGTGAAGCCTTGGAGGATCTCGCAGCGAAAGACACCGCCAGGCGGTACAGTGCCAACTTGCGTGTAGTATACTCCGCTAACACCAGTCTTGTTGTGGCCTCCAAATGCATATTCTTTACCATCAATTACCACACCCGTGTGCAGCATAGAGCTACCCGTTACCCACAGGAAGGACGAGAGGCGGCCAGGCTGTTTTGAGCGTGTAAGCAAAAGGCACCACGGAAAGGACGTGTATGATCAACATACCGGGAGGAGGTCATAGCAGTTAATAGAGACTCGCGTTCTGTTGATTGACTGGGTTCTCCGCGAGGAAGGCAGGCGCTTAATATCTGGCCGGGGGCCGGGGCTGTCTGAGGCGCTCATGTGGGGCGTATGCGAGCAATCGAGCGGCGTCTTGCGCCAGAGAAGGAGAGAAGAGGGAGGTACAGGCTGGATCAGGTACAGGACGGGAGGCGGGAGTATGTATACAGGTGTTGGGAAAGGGCGCCAAAGGGAAGCGAATGTGTGGGGAACAAAGGACATCTGGACCATCAAATGCGCCGGCGATCGAGACCGTGACGTTGCTCCACCTGGGGGCGGCGGCGCGGCGGGAGCGCCAGCCAGCCTTGGCGGGCTGCCCATTCACCTGCAGATTTTGAACACTCTGGAGGAAGAAGCTCAAGCTGCCCTAACCCCCACCCTGCGTCTCCTGCCCATTTGCGGCTTTCCTTCTCCCACCATCCTTCACGACGTCGTCCTCCCTCGGCGTCCGTTTCCTCTTCCCTTCTCCCGCAGCAGGCTCTGCGATCTATTGCCGCCCAGGCCAGATCCTTGTCTTTCGGACATTTAGCACTTCCGCACACGCTTTCGCAAAGTCTCGCAAGATGCCGCCCAAGAAGGCCGTCGAGGAGAAGAAGGTCATGCTGGGCCGGCCCGGCAACAGCTTGAAGAGTGGCATCGTGCGTAGGCAGCCTCTCCCTACTTCCTCCATGGAGCCGTTTGGCTAACAGTCCCGTCCAACAGGTTGGTCTGGCTAATGTCGGCAAGTCGACGCTGTTCCAAGCCATCACTCGCTGCACTCTCGGCAATCCAGCAAACTTCCCCTATGCCACCATCGATCCAGAGGAGTCGCGTGTCATTGTGCCCGACGACCGCTACGACTGGCTTTGCGAAAAGTACAATCCCAAGTCGCGCGTGCCCGCCAACTTGACCGTCACCGACATTGCTGGTCTGACCCGCGGCTCGTCGACTGGTGCAGGTCTGGGCAATGCCTTCCTGTCGCACATTCGCGCCGTCGATGCCATCTTCCAGGTGGTGAGGTGTTTCGACGATGCCGAAATCATCCACATCGAGGGCGATGTCAACCCGACCCGCGACTTGGACATCATCTCCGAGGAGCTGCGCATCAAGGACATTGAGTTTACCGAAAAGGCGCTCGAGAACTTGATCAAGCAGACGAGGAGGGGCGGCCAGTCCCTCGAGATGAAGAAGCTCAAAGAGGAGCAGGCCTGCGTCGAGAAGGTCCTTGAGATGCTCAAAGAGGGCAAAGATGTCCGGAAAGGCACTTGGGGTCCCAAGGAGGTGTGTATCCCTTTGTTCTCTGTCCAGCACACCCCCTCTTACCTATGCTTGCAATTTCATGATGAACAAGAGCGATTGCTCTATAATCCCAGCTCTTCGAAGGCCTCAAACAATCTCACAACGCAGAGGCCTTTATGTGAAAACGTCCTATACTGATCAAGTTTGCACTCGCAACTACTCACTTCATGTCTCACGAAACAACGTGTCTGGCGAATATCTGACCAGTAAACAGATTGAAGCGATCAATCCCCTCTTCCTGCTCACCGCGAAGCCTGTCATCTATCTCGTCAACCTCTCGGAGAAGGACTACGTCCGCAAGAAGAACAAGCATCTGCCTGCTGTTGCCGAGTGGATCAAGACAAATAGCCCCGGCGACCCCATCATCCCCGTATCCATTGCATACGAATCTCGTCTCTCTCTCATTGACGATCCAAAGGAGGTCAAAGAGGAGGAAAAGACGAGCGGCGCCGACTCTGCTCTGCCCAAGATCATCACCACCATGCGCAAGGCGCTGGATCTGGGTAGCTTCTTCACAACAGGCACTGATGAGGTGCGGCAGTGGACTATCCGCAATGGTACAAAGGCGCCCCAAGCTGCCGGTGTCATTCACGGCGACTTTGAGAAGACCTTTATCCAGTGCATTGTATACAACTACCAGACACTGCGTGATGAAGGGGGCGACGAAGGTGAAGTCAGGTCCAAGGGAAAGATCATGACCAAGGGAAAAGATTACATCGTGCAAGACGGCGATATCATCCTCATCAAGGCAGGAGCCGCAAAATCATAGTTGCATCCCTTGCTCGAAAAGGGTCTCAGGCTGGGGAATGGCTGGAATTGACATGTAGAATATCGAGGTCAGCCCCAGGCATTCCTAGCAATATACCCCATTCCTAGTGCCTCGCTTCGCTCTAGACCCACAATTTGACGTTGACCCAGTGTCTTTCCTTATACATTGATTGTTCGAACTCCGAACCGAGTGACAAAAATCCAGCCATTGTGGTTGCCAGGGTAAGCTAGCGTATTCCAATTGGTAGAACGCGTCTACCCGCACGCACCTCTGCACGCGTCTTACCGCCGTATTTCCAGAAAGCTGCTGTAGGAAGAAGAACCTGCCAAACAGTTTGGTGAAGTGTATATGGCTCCCCATCCCCATTCTCAAGCAGCCCAGGCCCTGCAGTTTCTCGCCGGGAAGGATCCAGCGTTGGAGGATTCGGACGATGAGCTTGGCGGGGAAGACGACGAATGGGAGTGGATGTATGACGACCCATCCGAGTCCAAAGAGAATGATGATCCAAGAGGAACACGGAAACGCAAGGCATCTGAAAAGCTCAATGACATTGAGCGCACCATCGTTGGTGCGCGCAGAGGCACTTTTGAGCTGCGTGTCGGAGACGCCGTCCTACTCAAAGCCGAGCGCAACGAGACATGGGTTGCTCTCGTGACCGAATTCGTTGACGATGAGGACCTGGATGACGAGAAGAGTGCCGTGTTCATGTGGTTCTCGAGCCCAAAGGACATCCGCAACAAAGAGAAAAGACTCGATGCACTGCCGAATGAATTGTACGTTACTGCATTTACAGACGAAAACCCCTTGGACACAATCGAGGGACTGGCGACAGTGATGTCTCCGGAACAATTCTATGCAAAATATCCGACAGGGAAGATTCCTCGAAGCTCTCAGGAGTATGGAAAAGCGTTCGTCTGCCGGAGAGGAGCCAACACGCGAACAGCAACCTACACAACTGAGTTCATATGGGAGCAAATCTACCAAACTTTTCAGGGCATTGAAAAATTGAGACTGCGCGTCGAATCTGAAACAAAGGCAACGAGAAAGAGGGCAGCCGAAAATAAAGTCAAATCAAAAGATCTCCAAGACTTTGTTGTTCCAGACGATGATGACGAGTTGGATCCTACAACACCGCGCAAGAAGCGTAAATATGATGCTCTGACGCCGAGCAAGAAGGGGCGAGACTCTCCCCGCAAGTTTACTACACCTACCCACAAACGTATCGTCACAAAGAAGCCGCTCGAGTTCACACCACTTGGGACACGCATTCTCTCGCCATCCGCCCACCTCGCCTCACCCTTCCAGATCGCGCGCTCTCAACTTCACGTCTCCTCAGTCCCACTTTCCCTGCCTTGTCGCGAAGAAGAATTCTCCACGGTGTATTCCTACCTCGAATCAGCTATCACCGCCGGCACTGGCTCATGTATCTATATATCTGGCACACCCGGGACCGGTAAGACCGCTACAGTCCGAGAAGTCGTTGGTCAACTCAATGCATCTGTGCGAGCGGAAGAGCTTGACGACTTCATCTTTGTGGAAATCAATGGCATGAAAGTCACAGACCCGCACCAATCCTACTCACTACTATGGGAGGCGCTCACTGGCGACCGTCTTTCGCCTACCCACGCACTGTCACTACTCGAACGCGAATTTTCGTCCCCTTCGCCGCGACGCGTGCCATGCGTGGTCCTCATGGACGAACTCGACCAGCTCGTCACCAAGAACCAGAGCGTCATGTACAACTTCTTCAACTGGCCCAACCTGCGCCACTCACGCCTCATCGTCCTCGCCGTCGCAAATACCATGGACCTGCCGGAGCGCACACTCAGCAACAAAATCTCCTCGCGCCTCGGCCTCACCCGCATCACCTTCCAGGGCTACACGCACCCCCAGCTCATCCAGATCATCGAGAGTCGCCTCGCCGCAGTCCCCGGCAAGCTCGTCGATGCCGACGCCGTCCAGTTCGCCAGCCGCAAGGTCGCCCAGGTCTCCGGCGACGCGCGCCGCGCCCTCGACATCTGCCGCCGCGCCGTCGAGATCGCCGAGGCCGAGGCCGCCGCTGCAGACGTCGATCCCGCAGCGCCCGCCACGCCCAGCAAGAGCGCGAAGAGGCTGGCCGGGGCGGCAGCGGCCGCGGCGGCGGTGGACGAGCGCAGACCGCCCGGCCACGTGACGATTGCGACGATCCAGAAGGCGATCCGCGAGGCGACCACGAGCCCGCTGCAGCAGTACATTCGCTGCTTGCCGCTTGCGACGAAGCTGTTCCTTGCGGCGCTGCTTGCGCGCACGCGGCGCACGGGGCTGGCTGAGGCGCTGCTGGGAGATGTGGTGGACGAGGCGAAGCGGATTGCCGGGATGAGCACCGAGGCGCCGGACGTGGAGGAGTTTCTGCTGCATGGTGCGGGTCGCGCTGCGGATGCGCTCTCTGTGGGCCCCAGCAAGGCGCGACGGGATAGGGATAGAGATGGGCAGGAGAAGGCTAGTCGTGTGTTGGGCATGGGCGCGGCGACAATGGAGCTGCTCGAGGCCGGGCTGCTGGTTGTGGAGGAGAGAAAGGGGGAGCGCGCGGCAAAGGTGCGGTTGCTGATTGGAGAGGATGAGGTTAAGCTGGCGCTGCGTGAGGATGCAGAGGTCAAAGGCATGGGGTTTGCATCGTGATCGTGAGCGGGTAGAGGTGTTGTGTATGTCTCATGCATAGCAATGTCATTAGCGTCACCCTCAGCCTCTAGGGATGCCGACCAGTCATATCTGGGTACGTTGGTATAATCTTACACAGTCTGCTTCGGGCAAGTCCTGACATATCTACAACTGTCGCAGTTAGTAGTGTCTTCGGCCCAGCGTCGGCGTCCACTCTAGCGGATGCGTCTCCTCAGTGGCATTCTCGTCCTGCCGCCACACCTTGATCGTCTTGTCTGCCTCGCCGGTTATCAACCGTAGCCCCGTCTGGTCGAACGTCATGCTCATCAAGCCGGCCTCTGCGTCCAGACTGCCCGGTTGCGCCACGCTTGCCGTATTCTGGAAGCGATGCCCCGTCTTCCAGTCCCAGAACGACATGGAGCCGTCATCGCCACCAGATACCAGCACATTGTCCTCATTGACGGCGAGTGTGTTGATGATGGAATTGTGGCCCTCAAAGTTCTGCATCAGCGCGCCTTCGGGGCACTTCCACTGCTTGATGGCATTCGTGGAGCCCGAGGCAAACGTCCACTCCTTGGGGTGCAGCGCGAGCGCGCGCACGCCCTTCTTGTGATGCGTCAACACGCCCATGGCCTTGCCGGCCGCCAGGTCCCACAGACGCACGGTGCTGTCGAGCGAGCCACTGATAACCTGGGGGTCTGCGGCCTGCGCAACGACAGCCGACACGGTGCCCTTGTGGCCCGACAGGACGTGCACGTTCTGCTTGGTACGCATGTCCCAGACGCGGACGACGCCGTCGCGGCCGCCGGTCATGAGCACGTCGAGCGTGGGGTGCAGCGCCATGGTGTACACGCCCGACAGGTGGCCGTGGTAGTCGCGGATGACCTTGTTGGTCTCGAGGTCCCAGCACTTGACCTTCTTGTCCTCGCCGCACGAGAAGAGGTACGGGTGCCGCGGCGACACGGCCAGCCCGCGCACCGTGCTGATGTGCCCGGTCAGCGTCAGCTTCAGCTGCCCCGATGCCACGTCCCAGATCTTGATTGTGCGGTCGCCCGCCCCCGACGCGAACCACTGGTTGTCCGGCTCCACTGCCAGCGCCCGCACCCAGCCCAAGTGGCCGGAGATGACGCGCATGAGCTTCCACGGCGCCTGCCACTCGGGCCTGGCCTGGCGGACGACTTCTCGCCGCACGAGCGCGCCGCTGCTGCCAGGTAGGTTTCTTTGGGGTGTGGGGCCATGTGCGTTGGGAGGGTAGTCGCGCGCTGCGTGTTCATGTCGGACGAGAGCTTGCGAGGGGCCTCTAGTAGCGAGTACCTTGGTCGCGTGCGCGGGAACAGATTCTATTAAGCGGTCGACGCGTGCGTCTGAAGCCTTGTCTTCGCCGCCTTGTGCTTTTGCCTTCTTCCGTCGTGCGGCAGCGGTCGCCGCTGCGGCCTGCTGCTTTGCGGCAAGCGCCGCGGGGAGCTCTACTGTGTCGGCGTATTCATTTCGTATGCGAGCGGAAAGGTTTGCCCGGTCGGCGGCGTCGTTGGTGGATGCGGTCAGGGATGGTTCAGGAAAAGAGTATGCAGCCGGTCGAGGGGATTCTTCGAGGCCAGTAGGACCACCAAAGTCTGCTGTGAAGAGATCCCGAGTGCGCTTTGCAGAAGTGCGGACGATGTTTGGAAGGACCTCTGTGGGTCCAAATGCTTCTGACGCGGCCATCCAGACCGTGGGTATTTATTTTGGATCGCCTGCGTTGCTTGCTTTGGTGGACGCGACAAATCGTATGCTTGGATGACTGTGAGCTCGGCAGTGCAGAGGACGATGCGGTGAATGTTGAAATCAAGTTGAAGCTTCAAAAGTTATGTCTTGGCGGCGCAGGGCTGAGATGGTGGAGGAAACGGAGCCGGCATGCGAATAATGTTTCTAAGAACTTGCAAAATAATCTAGAAAAAGCATACGTTGAGCCAAGCTGCATATCTTCAGCATGGCAGCAGCCTCTGATCGAGAAAATAAATTTGCAATACACGCTGCAGCCCGAGAAGGTCAAGGTGAGCCAGTGTGCCGTCTGTAGTAGAGACTCGGCTTGCTGACCGAGCAAAGTGAACCTTGTGGAGTCGTATTTGAATGTGAGACATGGCGATGGCAGTATTGAGAGAGATAGCGCTGAACAAAATAGGGAAATCCCCGTCTCGCCACGCAGCGCGACGATGATGACCGATTACCCGTCCACTGGGCACTCTCGAACAATCGCCTTCCTGTAGTACAGGTACTAGTGGAAGCAAAGGGATTTGATGTGGATGCAAAGGTATAATCCCATCAAAGCTCGACATAGAGCACTCTGCTCAAGTTACGCACAGGATGGCTCCGGCTGGACGCCGCTCATGATTGCATGTTCTCTAAGAGATGGTGATCCCCTCGTGGACCTCCTGCTGGGCAAAGGAGCTGACGTGAATGCAAAGAGTAAGTTATCATCAATAGTACATTCCAGACATGGCTCTATAGTGCTAACGATACCATCGCTTAAGACTCTAATGGACAGGTAGACCGGAGCCCCGCCTGGTACATGTCTTATGTGTCTAATTGCGTCCTCGCAGACGGCGCTCCACTTCTGTGCCTCGAAGAATAATCTTGAGATGGCCAAAAAGCTCATACAGCGCGGTGCAACTGCTCGAGTCAAGGACAAGCGTGGTCAACTGCCGCTGCACCGAGCAGCCGCTATTGGTTCCTCGCCCATGGTGCAGCTCCTGCTTGATAACAAGAGCCCTATAAATGCTACCGACATGAACGGTCTCACGGCATTGCACCATGGTAAGTATGCAGCTTCGCTTCTCGATGCAGTGAGCTCACACATCGCTAGCAATTGCCGAAGGGCATGGGGATACTGCGGTGCTGTTGCTGAAGGCTGGTGCAGATGCGAACAAAGAAGACGCAGATGGCAATTTGGCTATTGCCCTGGCCCCTGACGATAAGGTAAACATCGCCGACGTTTGTAGTGGTCGAGTTTGTCAAGCTGATCTGTATTGTACCCAGGTCCGAAACTTTGTCCTACAGGCTGCTGAGCGAGAAGGTATCATTGGGGACCAATGACCGTGATCACCCTCGAAACTTCCAAGAATTCGACAGTCGATTGTGGTGATGGCGCGGGTCACTTCATGGTGCTATCAATCAGTTCCCTGTAGATCTTCTTGAGGTCGGCAACGTCGGCTTCAAGCTCCTCAACGCGCTCGCTCTTCTCGCCTAGCATTTCCAGCGTAGTAGTGTAGCGTCCGTTGGTTTCCACAAGGCTCTTCTCCAGCTTATCTACCTTTGCCTCGATGGCCCGCTTCTCGTCGACCTCGCGCATGAGGTTGACAACTTCCTTGCGTGCTTCATCACGTTGGCCGGAGAGCCGTGCCAGCTCGTCCTTGGTCGCTGCTTTTTCGCTCTCCAGACGACGTACGGCAGCGCTCATGCGTTCCACAAGCTGCACCGAGGGACCTGCGCTGGCAGTCGTTGCAGACAACATGTCGTTCACAGTCCTGTGCGGGGATGAACCGTGCTCGGTGTCGTCAGCATCGATTGTATTGATTGATGGTGTTTCAGGGATGGCGTAAGGATCATGTCCTGGCGTTGAGCGCCCCGAATCTACACCGTTGGGCGACATGGCCGAAGTCCGCGACATGAATGTAGGTGTGCGGCGTGGAGCTGGTCTTTCGAACATGGGCAGACTCAGGTCAGACGTTCCTCGTGATGTATGTCGCCGACTCCCCAGACCAGGTAGGTCGAGCCCGGAAGTTCTACGGTAGCCGGAATCTCTCGGAGAGCCGAGAGTCAGCAAGGATGGAGCATCGCCGGGCGTCTTGGGAGTCTGAAGCTGCCACTTAGCCCTCTCCTCCTCAATTCTCGTCTGTAATCTAGTCTCCCATGTGCTCTGCTCTCCCTGAAACTTCTCACGCTCATCTGCCACAGACTTCTCAGCTTCTTGCGCTCGTGCCTCGTGCTTCTCGGCCACCCGTTTCTGCTCCAACAGCTCATGTTCAAGTATTTGACACTGCTGGTTAACTTCGTCGAGCTGCTCTTGGAGACGTCTGGCGTTGCTCCCGTTCTCTCGCGCCTTTTTCCTTGCCTCTGTTTCTGCTCGTGATGTCTCGTCCTTTTCCTTCTCCAAGGCAGTGAGACGGGACTGTAGGGAAGACTCCAGAATTTGCCAGTTCTCGCTAGCAACTGCATACTGTGACTGCAACGTCTCCACCTGTCTCATGAGCTTGGCGTGCGAATCGTTCGTTGACCCTGTTGATGCTTCCTCTGAGCGCTCACGCATGACCTCAAGTCGGGTTTCCAGTATTGACATTTCATTCCGGAGACCCGTTTGACCAGCACGATGGCTTTCCTTTTCGCGAAGTAGCTCATCCTGAGATTCCTTCAACTGTGCCTTTGCCTTGTCGTCTCGCAATGTCTGCTCAATCTTTGCATTTGATAAGTCATCCCGCAGCGACTGTGATACCTTCTTCTCTTGCTCGAGAGCCCTTTCAGCTGCCTGTCGAGCGTCTTCGTCGGCCTGCTTTTTGGCGGCGGCAAGCTGGCTCTGGAGGTCATGTATTGTGGCATCCTTGGTGCCGCGCTCTCGCCTGGCATCGCCGAGTTCCTTTTCCAGACGAGTCATGCGGGTCAACTTGGACTGAGCGTCCCTCTTCTCGAGCTCCAATCGTGCCACGCGGTCACTCAAACCCGAAGAGGCCAGCTCTGCCTTGGCTAGCACCCGCCGCGCTTCCGATTGAGCCTTTGCATCCTCATTCATCTTCAACCTCAGACGTCGGATAGTGGATGCCTGGGTGACCTCAGCTTTGGAAAGCTTGGTACCTTCCTCCATCAGCAACGCGATCTGCTCGTCCTTGGCCGCGAGCTTCTTTTCCAAGCTGTTGTCTGCCGCGTCTGCCGCAGCCTGTGCAGCAGACTTGGCAGCGTCCTGAGCAAGATATTGCAGCTTGGCCTGCAGGGCATCGATTCGCTCGAGGTAGCCTTGGATCTCGTCCTGGTGCTTTGACTCGGCCTCGTTGTTTTCATTCTCCACTTGCGCCATTTGATCCTTGAGATCAGCTAGAGCATCTTCAGCCTTGACCGACTCATCTGCAACAGCATTGATGGTGGGTAGATCAGGAAGGCCCTGAGGCTCGGTTTGTGCATCCGCCTTGTCGAGTGAGGGCTTGCTGGAGCCTTCAGACTGCCTTGAAATGTCATCAGACATGCGCCCATTCTTCTTGAAATCTGTAGAGTCCGCATCGAGGGCTGCTTCGGAGTCTACAACAGCAATGGCTCGCGGTTTCGGCAGGTCTGAACGAGTGGAATCTGAACTGGATCGGGGCTGTGCGGACTGAGCCTGGGATAGATCTGGTTCTGTTGCTTTTGGAGTGGCACTACGGGATTGACTAGCCGCAGAGGGGTCCCGTTGCAGCCCTGTAGTATGCCATTAGTCCAGCACTTGAAGACGCTGGGGAGAGTGGGAGCAACGTGCCGGCCTTCTCCTTCTTTGCTTCCTCCCGTCGCCGCTCGAACTCTGCGTTCTTTGCAGCAGCAGACCCCTCCTCCGCCAGGATATTGTCGAGCCTGGACTCGAGGCCGGCAACGGCGCCGGACAGGAGGGAGCCCCATCTTGACTTCTGCGCCTGCTGCGCGCTCATTACGGCCGAGAAGAGGCCGGGATCAAGTTTGCTGCCAGCTGAGAACGGAAAGACCTCTACATCAAGGCCAAGAGGCAAGAGGCTGCTGGCAAGCTCGGTCCAGGTAGTCGTGGTATGCAGATTGCGGCGAGTTGTTGTTGTCGTGTTCGCCAGAAGCTCAGCAGCACAGCCTTGGCAGCATCCTTGTCCTTGCGATCGCCCTATAATTCAGTATTCTCCTGTCGCATTTGCGTCAGATTCCCTGCCATTGGGAACGCAGGTATCTCCGCCCTCGCATGCACGCGGCGAACATAGGAACCAATCAATCAGAGCGCTGGCTGTCCTGCAGAACGCCTCCACACCGACTTCGACGGTCCGTTGGCCCCTCCTGCAGCCTCCTCACGTGCAACCATCCAATGGTTTGGGTATGAGCTTCAGCGCCGCGGATATCTGCCTAGGGCCGTAGGCATAATCGGTTGTTAACTGAGCACATCTCAAGCAAGATCTTCCCATGGACGACTACGGGCGCTCATATGTTGACCCCTGCTATCCCCTGGTCGTCCTCGCCGGGCTCGCACAAGGGGAAGAAGAGGATGCCCAACCCTCCGCAATCCAGCGTAATGGCCTGAAACTCGGTGGTACAGGCTCTAACCTCTCCAAGGACACGGCCGACCGCATCTGGAATGAATTCGAACGATTCGGCGTGCGCCCGTCCGGCGCCGCGCCGGATGAGAAGAGCGGAGCAAGCAATGCCCAACTCTATGTCTTCCGTCGGTGTGGTAACGAATATAGCTTTCCCACCAGAAAGGCAGTCTCACAAGCCTCGCCGGCAGATATAGAAACCCAAGAAATCATGTCACCTGGGGCCAACGTTTTACACTCGCCCCTCTCGCCCCTATCTCCAGGATCTCCACTGTATCCTGATGGAGTCATGACCCCCCTTTGGATGCAAAAACATCGTCAGCTGACTCCTGCATTTGTACTTTTCTTCTATCAACTCAGTACCGACGAAAAAATGCAATCTCTCCATGATAATCAGTTGAAACAAGAGATCAATACCATCAGACTTCGTCTTGACGAGTCGAGCTACAAAACAAGACTCGGGGTCGTCCTGCTGAGCGACACATCCGTAGCGGATGACCCAGATCTTGAGGAGCGCCTTAACAACATCAAACGTACGACTAAACTCGATTCCAAGAGCGGCTTCTTCTTCATTCAGACCAATGCCAATCAGGCTGCTTTGACCTCACTCGTGGAGCCTATTGTCTTTGCACTGCGACCACCAGCTCTCGAGTACTACCGTGATCTTACACGCCATGCACGAAGGAAAAGAGACCGAGGCTCTCCCGCGGTGTCGTCTACTCCAAATACTCCCGGTGTATCTCAGGGTTTGAGCCGGTCAAGCTGGAACGCACGCCACGAGTTCAAAATGGGAGTCTTTGCAGACTACAGACAAGAACCTGACGTCGCTGCACGCCATTATAACACAGCTCTTGACAGTCTGTTCCACCCAGAAGGTTTTTTTGAGAATGTTACAAACTGGTCGCCACGCTGGAACGAAACGCGAAAATTTGCCGACATTCTGGCAATACGCTTTATCCGGTGCCAGCTCATAAATGGCCTGCCTTCCTCTGCAGTCATGTTCTGGAATCATTATCGCAGTCGGATTTCAAGTATCCTGACTCGCAAAGGAAAAGGAACGTCAGATTACGGGTGGCTCGCGTGGGAAGCTCGCTGGTCCGTAATCATGGCAGAGTTGACCACAAATTATACTCCTGTTTCTACAGATCAATCTAGCAAGAAGTCATCGACTGGCTCTAACCCAATTGCTACGGCAGGCAGTGTCTATTTCCCAGCTGAGAGACAAATTCTGAGCGACGACCCCCTACACCCATGGCATCTGCTACATCATTCTGGCTATTGGTACAAACTAGGTGCAACGTTTACAAGGGCTCGGCGATGGCTTGCTGCCAAGATACCAGTTGAAGATAGATTGCCACCGGGCCAATCTCCCGCAGCGGCAGTGGCCCGCCGCTCCGAAAGGTATGACACTTATCTGTGTCCTGATCCTCCCGAGGAGTATGAGAAAATAAAAGAAGGAGGAAGTGTACATGACGATATAATTGTAAAGTTATTGGGAGAAGCTATGAATCAGTTCTCGCAGCATGACCAAGCTCGGATGTCTGCCTTTTTGAAGCTAAGCCTTGGGAAGCATTTGCTCACTATAGAGAAACACGATGATGCTTATGGAATTCTGAAAAGCATATGGCAAGACAATCCTTGGAGACAGGCCCAATGGTTCGACTTGGTCAGAGACGCCTCCTTGAGCCTACATTTGTCGGCACTGAAGACCAACGACCTGGAAACGCAGGTCGCTACCTTGTGGGAGCTGTCTCACCAGAGTTTACATTCAGTCGATGGCTTGAATTACAATATTGCTCGACTTCTTAACTCCGATGACAGAGGTGAGCGACTGGTGCGCCTCGAGTCGTTGCAAGCGGATTGTCTCGTTTCTGCCATATGTCTCTTTGACAAGACGCAAGGCCATGCTGGAGAACCGACACCGGCTCGGATCATCCTACACTCACGAGCCCACGCGGAAGCTCAATTGATCCCACTCGAAGCAGTTGAATTAGAGTTTGAAGGAAACCTGCTCAGAATTATCATTCAAAGCTCGCTGGAAGGCACGACTTTACCCTCGGCCGAGACAAAGAATGCAGCAAGCATAAATTTAGAGCTCTCTGACGGCGGTTCGCCTACGTCGACATGGACCGGCAAGACTGACCTCACGCTCGCTCCGAACCAGACAAAGGTGTTCAAGACCCGCGTTGTAATCCGGGAGACTGGTTTAATTGTGCTCAAATCAGCCTCGATTAAGTTCAAGAGCGACCGTACGACAATCGAACAAGTGACTACAGTCTCGCCATCAGGCCAGCCAGCGCGTTCGAGAGCACTGGAACGTTTTCTGCCGGGCATCAGGACCCTCAGATCGAGCCCTCAGCAGCTTGAGGTCCTGCCCAAACCACCGAAGCTCGAAATTCATACGATCGACCTCGAGAAAGTGTACTACACAGATGAGATGACGTCGATCACGATTGAATTGTTCAATCATGAAGCCGAAACGGCGCACGTCAATATCGGAGTCAGATTACTGGGAGGCGACGAAGGTGGATTCAAAATGAAGTGGGTAGAAGACGATGAGTTCAATGAAGTTCCACATACAAAACCCTTGCAGTGGGCCGCTGGAGCCTTGGGGGCGGCGGCAACTTCTACCCGAACAATCACCCTTCAAATCCCTTCACTGCCAGCAGACACATCTCTCGAAGTTCATGCGCATTATTATCTCGACAGCGACCGAAACACACCCATTTCTAAGATTGCAACTGCCGACGCAATCGTCGTATGTCCATTCGAACCGAGCTTTGCCATCCTGCCAATGATTCAGCCGGACGCCTGGCCAGACTTCTTTTCGATACCCGACTCAGACGCGAATGAGACGCCGGCCAAAGCTATTGGGATTGCCACTCGCTGGTCTATTACCGCATCTTTGGCTTCTTACGCGTCCACTGCGCTTGTTGTGTCCGACATATCGCTCTTCGTGAGTGGCGTTGGTGCCGATGGTCAAGCTCGCGTACTCGACACGAATGATGACAAAGTGGACGACAGGCGCGTGGAACCGAAAGAGCAGATTGAGCGTGTCTTCACGCTCGACATGCAAAAAGCCGACTTGGACGAGCGGCGTGCAACCACCGCGACGGCCAAACTCGATGTCGCCTGGCGCAGAGCCGGGGCAGAGACTGACGAATTGGTGCACACGGTGCTGGAGGTGCCACGTATGTCATTCCCCAGTGGCGAACCCAGGGTTCTCGCAGCCCTGGTTCCGGCGTCTGCACCGTCGAAAGAAGGTGATGTGTCAGTTTTGGTTGACTTTGTCCTCGAGAACCCATCACTACACTTTCTCTCCTTTGGCATCACAATGGAGCTGAGTGAGGAGTACGCATTTAGCGGGCCAAAGGCGAAAACACTGCATCTGTTGCCAATGAGCCGAAGGACTTTGAGATACACCTTTGTGCCGCTTGGCTCGGGGGAGAAGCAAAGGCTGCAGCCGAAGCTCAGTGTTGTAGACCTGTACTTCAACAAGAAGCTAGAGGTACAAGCTACCAAGGGGCTAGATGCAGACGAGGAAGGGCTGTTGATCTGGGTGGGCGGCGATGACAATTCTGCGACTTGAAGAACGTGGTATGTGAGATGTGCTTATAGATATGTATTGATGCCACCTAAGCTCCCTCGAACAGTCAGTCCAAACTATTGGCAATGCATGCGAAGTGATATTGCCAACAGACTGAGATATGGATGGATGCTCCTAGATTATTCTCGTTATCTTTGAACTCAACGTACAAGGTAATACTCTGTATAAGTGGGGATTTTGTTGATGCAAAAGAGAAGTGGCAAGGATGAGGTGCAGCTCCACCGTCCGCAAAGGGATTAGGTTTTCTTAATGGTGAGCACTAATGCATGCCAGCCACCAATGGGCGCGAGACTGGTCGCCATCGTCCTGGACATACTCCTCGTCTTGGGGCATCTTGCTGTCGAGGTGCCGTGTAAATACACTTCCTCTGGCCTGCCCAGAGGCAAAGGCCTGCGAGCTGTGTCTGCGGACCCGGAATGCTCAATACGCCGGCACCACGTTCAAGCATGGTCAAAGAAAGAGAGACACACACGGCAAATCGACGGCTCTGAATGGTCACCCTCCTCTCGCCGGAATGCAAAGACGGAGAGAATCAAAGGGGAAGGTGGCACAACATGACCGCCTCGGCAATATCTTCTCTCTCGCCCGCCAAGGGTCTTCCCATTCCTCCTCCACCACCTCTGTATTCACCATTCGCGACGAGTAATTGCTCTTTTCTTCGCTTCTTCATTACAATTCTTTGCAGCTGGTCTGCTGATACTTGCTGTATTTGGCCTTTTTGGTGTTTTTGATACAGACATCCCCACCTTACACCACGCTGGTCCGCCGAGACCTGCTTGGGTACCCCATTGCCGTTTTCGATCATTCACCACGATGATCCCAACCCGATTAGGCGCGTCATTATTGCCTCCCTTTTCACTACTACGCGTCAATACGCGCGACAAGCGATCCCCTTAAGTACCAAGCAGGCTTCTTCTTCTTCTTCTTCTTCTTCTTCTTCGCCAGCTGCACCTTCTTTCCTCCACTTCTCCAACCTTGAATCTTGACTTCGGCCCGCACCTCTTTACGTTGTGCCCTCCAAACCTCTCCAGTCTGGACAAGATGGGATCAGATAGCCTGAAAGACAAAAAGAAGTTTCAAGACTTGCTTATTGAGCTTGACGACACGGATGATGAGGCCACACCAACTGGGAATCATGGATCGCTCCCAGTGATGATCAAAGAACTCGAAACAATCTCTCCAGACGTTCCTGAAGTGTCCGCACAAGAGCGTATCTCATCAATGAAACGTCCGCTGCACGCATTGTCCAGAGTCTCAAGTGCCAAATCTTTGACACGCCCCTACGCAGCTCCGGAAAAAATGACTGCCTCTACCACCTCTGCCAAAGGTCAAGACAGTCCGGAATCATCTCGTCCAGACACGGCACCCAAAGCTTCTTCCATGAGAATCCGATCCGTTCAAGACCTGCACAGACCTACGAAGGTACCTGGGGAAATGCCGTTTGCACTTCCCTTCCAAGGTGCAATTCCTCGCGGACTCAACAAACGCAAGCGTGCTTCCATTAAAGTCGTTGCAGAGGCGCGACGCGTCTTTAAAGATCTCGTTTTCTTCTTTGTTCCCAACAGTGACATTTCTGCGGACAGACGTTTTCGCATAGCTAAAGCCATCGAATACGGTGCTGCCTGGGCCAATGAATGGCATCAGGCCGTCACCCATATCATTGTGGATAATGACGTCAATTACGAGGTTGTCCTTCAAACCTTGAAAATGACAGAAGTTCCCAAGAATGTCGTAGTGGTCAAAGCAACCTACGCCTCCGAATGTCTTGTTTTCCGAGCACTTCTCAATCCAAAGCAGCACATATACAACGTGCCAGGTCATGAAGATCAGATGAACGCAAGTCTGTCAACCAAGGAGATCACGGAAACAGATTCTCGCTCTTTGCAGCTGAAAAATGCAATCAGCAAGGAAATGCCTGTAGCAGAAGCTGCGAAACCGCATTCTACTTCGCAAGCATCTGAGAGCTTCGGATCCAACAATTCGTCGATTCAGCAGATCGCAGCTTCAGGCCCAAAATGCTTTTCAGTATCGAAACGTGCGTTGGATGAGCTTGACAACATCATAATGTCCGTCAAAGCTATCAATGATCTCCCTCTCGACCCAGATGAGGATCAGACTCCGCAAATTACTGAAGAAGGAACCTCCAGCGAGAATGAATCCGCAGACGAGAGGCCACCAATTCGCCGCAAGTTGAAACTGGACAATCCCGCGGCTGGTTTTCAGTGTCTCCAAAAGCCTGGTGATGATGTTTTGAACAATCCCAATCAAAAAGTCATTGACATTCTCCAACAAATGGCGACTTATTATGATTCCACAAATGATACTTGGCGCACAATCTCTTACCGAAAGGCAATCGCTACACTCCGCCGTACAAATCGCCGAATTACGACCTCTGCAGAAGCCATCCAACTACCATTCATCGGCCAGCGTCTTGCAGACAAGATTGAAGAGATTGCTGTTACTCATCGACTTCGTCGCCTGGAAGCAACGCGTCATGATCCCACAGATGTGGCCTTGAGGACTTTTCTACAAATATACGGCGTCGGCACCCAGCAAGCCATGCTCTGGATTCAACAAGGCCATCGTTCCCTCCAAGATCTTCTCACAAGTGTTCCAAACTTGACAGCGAATCAGCGCATTGGCATTGCCCACCTTGAAGATTTCGCGTCTCGAATTCCCCGCGCTGAAGTTACACGTCTTGGTGCGATCGTGACAAAAGCTTTACAGGACATTGATGCCGCTTTCCAAGTCACTATTGGAGGATCATACCGCCGGGGAGCGGCCGATTCTGGCGACATTGATCTGATCATCACAAGGCCCGATACGGAGATTGGACATATTCGCACTGTGGTCCTAGAAACACTCGTGCCGCGTCTCTTCTTGCGTGGCTTCCTCACCGCCACACTTGCAAGCACGAACCGTAGGACCGGTACCAAATGGCATGGCGCTTGCCAGCTTCCGCTCAGCCGCTACGCACCGATCATTACTGCAATTGACACAGCTGAAGAGCGTGCTAAGGCGCTGAGAAATCCAAATCCATGGCGTAGGATTGACTTGCTCCTCGTGCCGTCAAGCGAGATTGGTGCGGCCATGATTTACTTCACGGGCAACGATATCCTCAACCGTTCCATGCGCTTGCTGGCCCGCAAAAAGGGCATGTGCTTGAACCAGCGCGGCCTTTTCAAGAATGTGCTGCGGGGTGCTGGGCAAGTAAAGCTGGCAGAGGGCAATCTGGTTGAGAGCAAAGACGAGCGAAAAATATTTGAAGCACTAGGCGTGCCATGGAGGACTCCCGAAGAACGTCAGATCTGATTTCGAACTGAACAGAGTGATCCTCATCGTTGGAAAATCCACCGGTTAATGGGGTCACCGACTACATGTTATGAAGGGAAGGTTGGATATGGGGGCCAACGGAGCACCAGTATGAAGCAATCACGAAAGCTTTAGAGCATGAATATGAAGGCAGGCAGATAGAGAGGGATATGGATGGCACCAAATGCTGTCTTATAAATTGGACTACCTCCAGCAGGGAATGAATCAAAAAGGGGCTTGTCAACTACACAGGGCGGAGCAGTGAGAAGAAGCATCGAATCAGATCAAACCCCAAAGCATACGTATGAAAATTGGATAGGACCAACGCGTCATGAAACACATAAAACCTTAAAAGCATGCATGGTGTCTTGCTATGGCAGTATCACAAGCCTTGATTACATCCTCGACCCCTGGGCCAGTACTTAATTATGCTATTGTACAGTGCACATGGCGACTCTGCGGGGGAGGGAATTTGTGGCTGGCAGGACATCCCAGTTCCTATCCAACCCAATCTCGGCAGTCTCAGATGACGCTGTAACGTCCACTGGCGGGTGCGCGCGCCTCGCCCTCGATAGCCGCGGCCATACCCTCCTTGAGCGAACGCATCAGCTCACGCATGGCATTCGTGACGGCGAGCTCCGTGTCGCCCTCGACGAGGATATACAGCTTCGGCGGATCGGTGGGCCCCGGCGGCGGGCGGGTGGCGGGGTAGAACTCGCCCTTGGTGGTGATGGAGGTGCCGGTGTCATTGAGGATGCGGGCGACGTTGGTGCGGTTGGTGCAGGCCCAGCGGGCCTTCTGCGGGAAGTCATTGATCTCGAGCGTGGCGTGGTAGAGGCCGGCGTCGGGGCCCTTGTTGTCGATGGGCGCGTTGCCGCGGATGTCGCCGGCCTTGCGCAGGCGCGCGTTGATCTGCGCCACGGCGGCCGAGACGGTGTCCATGCGGTTGGCCGTCGGCTCCGCCGTCTCCTTCTTGTGCACCGTGATCTGGCCGTCGAGGTCGATGTTAGGCACGCTCGGCTGCGCCTGCCTAGGCGCTGGGGGCTTCGGGATCTCGTCGGCTGAGAGGGGCTTGCTCGCGTGCACGACGATGTCGTCCTTGCTCTCTTTGGCGTCCTTCTTGTCCTCTGTCTCGTCTGGTTCGTCACCCGTCTTGTACAGGCTCCGTTCGCGGTTGCGCGCTGCGTCGCGGTCTTGTTCGAGGCGCTCCAAGCCCTTGCCGCCAAACCCTGTACCGAATGCAGCCTTTTCTTTGCCGGCTTTTACCTTCTCCAAGAAGCTGTCGCACAGCTTCTGCACAGGTTCGGGTACTTCTTGGCCTGAGTACCGGAGAGCCTTTGCGACATCAAGCGCGTACCGGCCCTGATCTTCTGTGATGAACGTGACGGCAAGACCCTTTTGGCCTGCACGACCGGTACGACCTGAACGGTGGACGTAGTCCTCGAGATGATTTGGGCAGTCAAAATTTACCACCATTTTGAGTTGCTTGACGTCCAGGCCACGCGCGGCAACAGACGTCGCAACCAGGACAGGAAAGATGCCAGCTTTGAAGTCAGCTATGACACTGTCGCGGTCATATTGATCTTTACCGCCATGAATGGTAAAGCATGGATAACCCCTCTTCAGGATAGCACTCATGAGCTCCTCGGCAGCTTCCTGACGATCAACGAATACAAGACTGCGGGCGTCGTCATCTTCATGAATCTCGCCAAGAAGTTGGAGAAGTCGCACGAATTTGGTGGAGTCTGCGCGTACTTCAACCAGTTGGGTGATCTCCGGCGCGACTGCACTGCGACCGCCCACAATGATCTCCACTGGACGCTGTAAGGCCTTCCGGGCAAGCGTTTCCATGTTGCGAGGAAATGTGGCTGAGAAGAGCACCGTTTGCCTCTCGGGCCGGACGGTGGTCAAAATCCTTGTGATCTGAGGTTCGAAGCCCATGTCAAACATTCTGTCTGCCTCGTCCAACACCAGATATGTGACGCGGCGAAGGTTGGTCACACGTCCATTGTTTGCGGCAAGGAGGTCAATAATGCGGCCTGCGGTGCACACGACAATCTCCGCACCACGTTTCAACTCGGCAATCTGCTCCTTGATCGGAGCACCGCCATAGGCACAGACTGCGCGCAGATTCAATGCTTTGAGCCACGGTTTGCAGTCTTTGTGGATCTGGGTTGCCAGCTCGCGCGTAGGGGCGACAATCAAACCGATTGGGCCGTCCATACCTTCTACAGGTCGCTGGGCTTTGATATGGCGGAACATGGGAACCAAGAAGGCCATAGTCTTTCCGGAGCCAGTCTTAGCAACGCCAATGACATCGCGACCTGACATAATGACTGGAATAGCTTGCGCTTGGATGGACGTGGGATTTTCGTAGCCAAGCTTTCGTATCACGTCCAGCGATGACATGCCGAGGCCGCATTGCGCCCATGTTCTTACCGGCTTAGCAACATCTGTCCCTTTGATCTTGATGCCATCGAGCTCAAGACGAATATCGGCGACTTCCTCCTCTGTCAATTTGGCAAGTTCAGAGGGTTCCTTATAAAAGTCTTTCTGGAAGGTTTCATAGTCCATCTTTGAATGATCCACAGTTGGTATATCTTTCTTCTTGCGAGCTGCTTTCATGGTTGCCATTTGAAGAATATCATCTGTGCTGGTCTTAATTGTACTGAGCTCGTCATCGTCATCGCTGAACATGGTTTCCGGAGCTTGTTGTTTGCCCTTGCTGTTAGATGCTGTTGACAGACCAGGGGCCTTATTTGCGGAGGCCGATAAAGTTGCCATATATGCATCGAGAGGATCTTCTTCGTCATCTTGATCTGGCTGATTTGGAGGACTTTCAACCATTTCGACATCAGCATTCGACTGCTGTTGTGCCTGACTCTCTGCAATCAGCCTTTCTTCCCGCTTCTCGGCCGCAATCCTTGCCGCAGCCGCAGCTTCTTCTTCTGTTCCGGCATTCTCCATGTCACTATCATCGTCGTCATCGCCCTCACCAGCTCCTCCATAGGCCCCGCTACTCGCTTGGTCGGCCCCGTTTGGTGTGTCATCTGGCGGAGGAGAAGGTAATTTCTCCAGTTTCTTTCGTGCCGCCTCCTCTTCCCCAAAGCCTAGGGTTTGCTTGGGTGCTGCAAGATCAACACCAGCTTTGGCGGCGAAACCGAAGCCGCTAACATGACCCTTGCCTTGGAATGGGATATTGGTCGAAGGCTGAGTTGTATTGGCGATGATGGGAGCATTGGGTGGATTCAGCGTGCCCGAGGTTTTGCGCTTCTTGGGAATGTGGACGTCGTCTCCGAGAAGTGCGTGCTTGGTAGATGTAGCAGCAGCACGTCGAGCAATCTCTTTTGGGTCGAATTTGCCGGCATATGGAGCAGGAGACGCGGGTTCCTGTGGTGTGCCCGGTGTAGTCGGGGTATGAGAAGACGCGTCTGCCGGAGACTCTTGCTCTGTCTGCTTGGCCTCTCGCTCGGCCGTCAGTTTGTCCTTCCACACCTTCAATCTTGCTAGCCGAGCGGCCTTTTCCTCTTCCAGCTCAAGAGGAGTTGGATCTGGTCTCGGGGAGTCTTGGCCTGCTGTGGTTGGTGGCTTCGAGCCTTCCTTCGATGTCTTTGTGCCTTCCTTCGTTGTCTTCATACCTTCTTTCGTGGTAGATGACTTGCCAATTGCATCCATCGGCTCGTTCTGTACACGACGAGGTCTGTCGCGGGAGTCGTCACGACGGACCCTTCCACGGGAGGCATCCTGCCCACTAGCGCCAGCTCCTCTATCACGACTCCGTTCCCTTCCACCTCGTCCGTCCGACCTGTCGGGAGAGCGGTAGCGGTCACGAGAGCGCTGCCTGCGCTGGTAGTCCCCATCTCGACGGTCGTTGCGTGGATATGGATCTCTGTTGATGGCTCGATCGCGAATGCGATGCTGCCAGGCGGAAACGTAAGCTTTGTCGGACTTGATGTCGAGTAGACATACCTGATTAGGAGGCGAGCGATCGGGTCTGTAGCTTAGACGACCATCATCGCGGCGGTCCCTTGACCAAGCATCGTCACGACGACCGTTGCGACGCGGCGATCGTGAGCGATTCTCCCCACGGCGCGCCATCGGCCCACCTGTCCGCTGTGCGAGTCTTACCGAAAAAGAGGGTTTCGACACTTGAGCATCCAGCAGGGTGACCGTGGGGTTGGTCACATGGAATTTGGTGGGGGTGCAGACGCGAAGCACGAAGAGGGGCCTCAAAGCAACTTTCTTGAGATGCTGGCGGACCGGTTCCGCGCCCTGTGACGCACGGGTGTCCTGAAGTGCTCATAGACATCGCGCCGCCACAGCCACAGGCGGTCGCGTGTCCCAAGGTCCCAGCCTCCTGTTTATGGCGGGAGAGCTTCACGCGACTGGCCTTGCTGCCCATTGCCGTCTGTAAGTCACTCTTGCGACACATTCCGGTCCACCGTTGTCAATTACAATCGCCTATATCCCAGCACACGTATCCAGGTCGCATCCACAACCATGCTTGCTCGTAGTGCTGGTCGCCAGCTGGCCGCTGACCTACGCAAGCTGTCCATTCGTCGAAATGCTTCACAACCTCTGATATTGTCTTGCTTCGCGCGGCGGAGTGGAGCAAATATTCGCAATCGCGCGTTCTTGAAGCCAGTGTTGATGAGAACGTACGCCACTGCAGGCAGACCCAAGGGTTCAGGCGGAAGCTCTACTACACGCAAAGCAGCTGCAGCCAAGAAAGCAACACCCAAGAAGAAGAAGAAGAAGGTCAAGGCAGCACCCAAGAAGAAACCAGCTAAGAAGGCAAAGAAGGCTCCGACACTTGAGCAAGCTCGCCGCCTCAAGATCAAGGAGCTGAAGAGCAAAGCCTTGATCAAGGACGAGCCGAAGCAGTCGATCAGAGGATACAGCGTGTTCTCAGCAGAGCAGACTAAGGGCGTCAAAGGAGTGCAGCAGGCGCTCAGTGGAGTTGCACAGAAATGGAGGAGCCTATCCGCAAGTGAGAAACAGGTGAGTTGACGTTGGACGTGTGAAATGCAGAGGCAACAGCTAATGGCTGAGCGTAGGGCTACACCGACCGTGCTGCCGAGGAAGCGGCTATACGCAAGCAGCAGCATCAGGCTTGGGTTAACAAGCACTCTGTTGCTGAAATAAGCACTGCCAATCGTGCGCGCTCCAGCCTCAATAGCTTGCGTCGAAAGCTCGAGGCTGAAGGACTTTCAAAGCCCCGCCTAGTAAACTACAACAGCATCAAAGACGAGCGACAGGCCAAGCGCCCGACGCCGGCTTTTGCATTTTTCGTCTCGCAGCACTACCACCAGAACGAGTTTGAAGGCCTTGGAGCCGGCGACAGGGCAAAGGAACTCAGCAAGCGGTGGAAGAGCCTTGATGCATCTCAGCGCAAGGTACGTACACATTGACAAGCTCGAAATGGATAATACTAACCGAGAACAGCCTTACTTTGACCAAGCAGCGACTACAGTCGAGACTTACAAGCAGTCACTTGCCTGAGTATAGCAAGCGCGACCTTGCTGGATCAAGGCGGCGGTAATTGGAGCAAAGGAGCAGACTTTACGTGAGGCGTCCGTGCTTGAGGGGTTTGAGGGAGGCTCAAATGAGCAATGCTGTGCCGCTATATTCTGATAGGCCTGTATGTTTATGCACTGTCAATGCAACTTTGTAATAATTAGTAATTGCATCGTGGCTCCAACTACATGGAAGGTGAAACAGCAGTAAAAGACCTCGGCTCGAGCGAGGGCCCATCTAAACCGCCATAATACGACACTCACTGTGGAGATTGGCTTGCCATTACAATATTAAATAGTACCAGCATGTTACTTTAGGAAATATTTGACGTCTTCTCCCCACATGATCAAGAATATTATGCTATCCCTATAGCTCTCTGTTGAAGGGCCAGCACCGCATGTTAATGTCATGAAAAGTTTGACTGCGCCGTCGTCGCTTAGTTAGCATTCTGGTAGGACTATTTCCGCAGTAGCACAAGGGCTCTTGTATCTCGACTGCAAGTCAACCACGCAACTCGGCTGTTATTTGCAATGCCAAGAACAGGGGTCATTACTCGATTCTGGAGTGCGAGGAGGGGAAAGAGGCTACCTCTGCCGGCACCGTCAAGGCACGGTCATGCACATGGATGCGCGAGCTGAGCAGTCCATGCTCCACGCCAGATCATCAGCCGAGCCAGTTAAGCAGTCGGGTGCATAACTGGGCCGCCTCGGGTGCACGAGCTTGAAGCTGATCAACTGCTGTCTTTCAGCAGAGTGTGGGTGCTCGTGCATACAATCAGAAGACGGTGCCCGCTAGCCGCGCTAGGACGACGCCGACATAAGGGGCAACAGGGTGGAAAAGATTGGCGGCGGCGACCACGGCAGCAGGCGCTGGCAAGGGTCGATCTGTCGAGGCGGAATTACACGAGGGTGGGCGAATGCGGCGTCGCAGCATCCTGCAGGACCACCAAGGATGCTACGATCGTCGCCATCCCAAACCAACGCACGAGCCCAAGATTCCAGTGGTTTTATTCAGACGGGGCAGCAACGTGGCGAGGGACGTGGACAACGTGGTGATGGGCTTGGGGTGATCCACTTCGTTTGGTGGGAGTGAGCGAGATGGGCAGCAGCTGGCTTGCCATGCTAGAGGCGCGCCGGCGCAGACTAGAGGGCTCGCCGAGGCCGGTTGGGGCGCGAGGCCTTGGGACAGCGGGCGGGATGCACAGACTGGCGCGATGCTGGCGAGTCAAAGATCAGCAGAGATCCGGGCGCGGCAGAGATTAGAGATAGCACGCGCCAGGAACCAGCGCCAGACGTGTCAAAAGTGCGCTTCTTGGTCGATTCGATAATGGCCGGGCGGTGAGGGTGACCCGGCGACCTGGCACTGTGGAGCAGACCGCGCTGTTTCAGCAGCACGAACAATATCAGACAGTCCAGCGGGCACGGTGGCGTCCTACAGGGCCTGCAACAGGCCAATTCCCTGGTCCGAGGCGGTTGATAGCGGCACGCTATAGCGCTTCAGCCAGCATCCCCGACGCCGCCAGAGCGCCTCTAGAAGCTTTGGCGTGCTCGGCTGTGGTACCCCACCGTTCCGAGCCTTAACCTCAATTCTCTCGAGCCTCTGCCACGGGCGCGGGCCTCAGGCCTGGCGCTCGCTCGCCTCGTACTGCTCTCTTCCTCTCTCGCTCTCACGTCTGTCCTTCTTCCTTCCACGGCTCCTCTCCTACCGCGCACCATCCTCTCTGCCCTTGTCCACGCCGTTCTGGAGTCGAGACTCCTGCGCTCGGCCGTCGAGCCATAGATCTTTCCGAGTCCAGCATGTCTGAGACCGCGCCCGCCGCCCCAGTGTATTCAGTGCCCAATGTCGTCACGGACGACGACCATGGCGCCTGGGTCACTGTCGTCGCTGCCATTCTCATGTCGTGGATGGTCTTGACCCTGCTCATGCGCGTCGTCATCCGCACTCGCTTCAATGGTCCTTGGGGTGCCGATGATACGGTCGCCTCAGTCGGCTCGGTGAGTCTGCTCTGTTTCTCTCGTTTCGCCAATTGGTGTTGACTGACGTCCTCGCAGGCTGTGGCATTAGCCATGACGATAGCCATTTTCATCGCGGTCAACCAAGGCTTTGGTCGCAAGACCAGTCTCCTCTCCCAGGACGAGCAGTCGCATATCAGCAAGTCCCTATACGCTGGCCAGATTCTCTACATTACGGCAATGTGCCTCTCCAAGATATCGACTGCTCTGCTCATCGCTCGCCTCACCCGCGTGCGCAGACATGTCCTCGCCACCCAGGCCGTGTCTGCTTTCACCGCCGCCTGGGGCATTGCCACCATCCTCGCCGTCTCCCTACGCTGCGACCTCTCCGCGCCGTGGTCCTATTCCGGCGGCGCTCAATGTGTCTCTCCCTTCACACGCTGGCTCGGCGTCGAGATTGTCTCCATGTTCATTGAGCTCCTTCTTTTCGGCCTCGCCATTTTCCTTGTCTGGGGTCTACAGATGTCACGCAAGCTCAAGCTTATTGTCGTGGGCGCCTTCATGTGCCGCCCTCTCGTTATCGTTACCCTCGGCGTCCGTATCTACTACCTCCGTCCCGTTTACTTTAGCAGCGATCCCTTTTTCAACGGTGTCGAAGCATCTATCCTTACCCAAGTCTGCATGCACTACGCTCTCATGGCTGCCACCATTCCTTGCACCAAGCCCTTCATCAAGGCCTTCCACTCGGGCTACATGGACCCCGAAGGTTACACCGCCGGCTCCCACTCGAACACGAAGCAGCAAAACTCTGGCTTCATGAACTCCGCCAACCGCGACACCGAAGCCCAGCGCGGCGGCCGTACCGACACCTTGGCCACCGCCTCCGGCTCACAGTTCAACACGGCAAAGAACCCCTCCTACAGCCAGACCAACTACCCAACCTCCACGCACCCCCTCACTTCCTCCGACTCTCGCTCCACCAACGACCCCAACCAAACCGCCTCCGACCCCAAGAAGTCCTCAGACTCCATCGGCGCCGTCCCCGCCCACTACAACTACCCCACCCCCGTCTCGCACCGGCCCTCGCAGGAGAACTTCCGCGCCGGCCGCGTCGCCCCGCCCGTGTCATCGCTGCGCCCCAAGCACCAGCCCTCCGCCGACGGCGACGACTCGCCCTCTGCGCTCTTCCGACCGGACGCCGGCGTCGTGCGCACCACGATAGAGCACGATCCCTACCGGCGCGACGGCACGCGCGAGGGCGTCGAGCGCCGCCGCAACGGCGGGCCCGGCGGCCAGGAGGATGCCGCGGGCACGAACGGCGGCGGGCTGACGATCCGGCAGACGCGCGAGTACGAGGTTAGCTACGAGCCGGCGTAGGCGCGGGCGGTGTTTCGCTCTTTCTCTCTTTCTCCATGGCTGGGATATTTCTGGGTGAGGGTTCTGGTGCGGGCTTCTCGAGGTCGGCACCGGCTGTACATTGTTCGAGCGGGGCTGTGCGTGTGGGCTGTCCTTGCGCGTGAAGATACCACCAATGTTTATAAAAAGCGAGTCTCACGTTTTTTTTGGCAGTACTATGTATAATTCACCCGAAGTCATTGATTCATCAAGGGGATTTCTCTTGCAGTACTTGTGAGAAGACTTTTGCGTCCACGTGCTCCGCCCTTCCAGACCGGAAGCGGTATGCATTCTCATCCTTGCTCCAGCGCGATGGATCTCAATGAATCTGACTTCCGCTTCTTCTGCAAACGGCGCCTCGGCCTCCCACGCTCGCCCTCTGCGTCGACAATGGTCTTGCTCGCGTCTTCAACACCAGCCAGGGTATCTTGATCGATGCCAAAGGTACCACGTGGAAGGATCTCAAACCCTGAGTTGACACGTCTCGTGGCGTTCATCGACTTGCCGAGAGAGCCGTAGATGTCAGAATCCACACTAGTTATGGACGCGGCAGAATGCCGGCTTGATACCGTTGTCGCGGGCGTTTCAGGTGTAGTGCTCTCAGTCGATGATTTCGCGGACGACGCAGGAGTAGTGGCTGCTTTGGTAGGAGACGCAGGGGAGACGATGACTGCAGGAGGTTGCGTATTTGTAGCGGGTCGCGGAGTTGCTGGGCGCTCAGGAATATTGTGCTCAACGGTGGAAGAGGTACAGTCGCTTTCATGTGATTCCTCAGCTCCGAGCCGTGTGCGTCGTGCAAGCTGACCCATGGAAGCGACTTGGGAAAGTCGGTGACGGTCGATAAGACCTAGGTCGCCCTCATCTGCTTCTGATGGGAAGGGGCCAAGTCGTGAGCGCCGATGGGTAGATACAACGCTCGATGCACGACTGTCGTGATGAGAGGAGAGACTCGTAATGCTAGGTGGGCGGGAAGAGTGCTCATTCACATCTGGTGGATCATCAACAAAAGAAGGTTGAAAGGATTGCTGGGGCAAACATACCAGTAAGTGACCTGTTACGCATTTCTTGTCCATAGCCGAGCAAATTGGCAACCGCAAAGTCTCTTGGGAGACTGGCCTGTTTTCCAGCATGATTGAGTCGGGCTTCTCTGGATTCAGGTCTTTCAAGATCTTCTGCAAAGCGAACTTTGGGGGCAAATGAAGGAGGTCGCCTGCTACGAGGTTCAGCACTGGAAGAACGTCTAGATGGCGTCTTGGGGCTGTGTGCTGGTTTGGTTTCGGGTACTTCAAAAGCACCGGGCTGAGTCGAAGTTTCAGCGCATGACAACCTCAAGATGCTCTTCTGTGAATCGTTTTGCGGTAGCCTGATAGAAGACATAGGAGAACTGTCACGACTAGACGCTGGACTGATGGATGGCGATATCCACACTCCGTCAACTTCAATACCGCTTTGAACGGCGCGTATCCCGAATGGTATCTTTTGGGCTTCGATGTCGGTGTCCGAGCTGAGTGGAGTAGTGGCGAGCGCTGGAATGGGTTCGGTGGGCACTCTTGTGGCTAGCATCGCGTATTGTTCAAGCTTTCGAGCAGCCATGAATCGACTGCAGAGGCCAATAGCTATTGTCAGGACCTACCGTGTTGTTAGTTACAAACAAAGTACAAACAAAGTACAAACTTTTGATATGGGGTTCGACTGACCAAAGCGCAACTCAAGACCTACGATGTCAATGCAAATAAATGAATAGGCGATGGCGAAGGGCACTCACGAATGTCATCTGCTGCCACAATGCCCATGAGATGAAGAACGTACTCATTACGTCGTTTAGGACCAGAGTCTAAAGAAGGATGATGGTGCTGCCGCAGGAAAGGGAAGTATAAATGAGCGCAGTTCTTCTGTGAGGCAAAGAATGAAACCTTGGGGCGAGGTTGGCTCTCGCAAAGCCGGGGCTTCATGGTAGCACGCGGACACAATTGAGAAGCTACTTATAGGGGACAGATCCGAATGTCGCAATAAGGAAGGAACCTAAATTTGTGAGGCAGACTGCGTGCTATTAAAAACACAACTTCTCACTTCTTTCCTCTCGAACCCGGTTTCGTCTACTTGTTGTCACTACCATGAAGAGCAGGAGCAAGATATCGCATGGTGTCGCGAGAGAAGTGGTAGAAGTGGTAGCCCCCTGAGCGGTGAGACATTCTATTGTCGAACTAAAGTCACGCAGAGAACGCTCATGAGCCTCAAGTCTAATGAGCACATACACCTGACCGTCAAAGGTACCATGATGGAGCAGGTGGAACGCTTTCAGCAGTCTTCGTGATTGCTCATGTCTGTCATCAACACGCCCACCGCTAACGAAACAGCGGACCTGGCGAGACTGAACGATTCTCGCTCGAACTGCCTTTGTCTGAGGCTATATTGATGTACGGAGGTCGTTTCCGAAACCTTGTCAATGAGGCGCGGTGCCCGCGCTTCAAGGGGCAGATGCGGCTTACGTTTGCACGTGACAGCGCGTCGTGAGTGAGCGCCTCGTGGGGTCATCAACGCGTCTGCCTTCGAGTGGCGAACAATGGGCTACTCAATGTCAACAGCGCCATCTTCCTTTCGCTGACACTCTCGGCTGTGTCAACCCCCCGGATTTACAATCCGATTTATACGGCTGCTGGACTGAGCTGCTGCCCTCGAGTTGTCGAACCTGCCCTTGCTCATTTTGTAAATCAACCCCGCTTCCGCGTCGCTATTCGCCACAACCACGCCTCACCACTATTCACCATGGCTGAGGAAGAGCAACAATCTCAAGTAGGCTACGAGGATGGCGAGATGGGTGGCCCCGGTGCACCCACGCCTCTCTCTGCGCTTGAGAACGTGGCTGGACTGACTGCCCGCGACATCAAGCTCTTCGTGGACGGAGGCTACAACACGGTCGAGGCGGTTGCTTACGCGCCCCGCAAAGCTCTCGAGACTATCAAGGGCATATCCGAGCAAAAGGCCACCCGCATCCAAATCGAAGCAAACAAACTCGTGCCCATGGGCTTCACCACGGCTACAGAGATGCACCAGCGCCGCTCCGAGCTCATCTCCATCACCACAGGCTCCAAGCAACTCGACACACTCCTGGCCGGCGGCATCGAGACAGGCTCTATCACCGAGCTCTTCGGCGAATTCCGCACAGGCAAGTCGCAGTTGTGTCACACGCTCGCCGTGACGTGCCAGCTCCCCTTCGACATGGGCGGCGGCGAGGGCAAATGCCTGTACATCGACACCGAAGGTACCTTCCGGCCCGTTCGCCTGCTCAGCGTCGCCGCACGCTACGGCCTCTCTGGCGAAGAAGTCTTGGACAACGTCGCCTACGCGCGCGCCTATAACTCGGAGCACCAGCTCAAGCTGCTCGACCAGGCCGCAGCGATGATGACCGAGACGCGCTTCTCCCTGCTCGTCGTCGACTCCGCCACGTCGCTCTACCGCACCGACTTTGCCGGCCGCGGCGAGCTGTCGGCGCGCCAGACGTCGCTCGCAAAATTCATGCGCACGTTGCAGCGCCTCGCGGACGAGTTTGGCATTGCTGTCGTCATCACCAACCAGGTCGTTGCGCAGGTCGACGGCGGCCCCAGCGCCATGTTCAACCCAGATCCGAAGAAACCCATCGGTGGCAACATCATTGCGCACGCGTCAACGACACGGCTGAGTCTCAAAAAGGCACGTGGTGAGACACGCATTTGCAGAATCTACGACAGCCCCTGCTTGCCCGAGGGAGATGCCATGTTTGCAATCAAGGAGGATGGCATTGGTGACCCTGACCCGAAGGATATGGACAAGGATTGACGGCTTGCTGTGAATGCTGCTGGTGCTGCTGTAAAGGTAGCCTGTCTCTGATGTTTCGTAATGAGCGACGGCGTAACGGCATATTTTATTCATGCATATACATAGTCCTTCCCGTAATTTTTTGTTGTTTGCAGATACATTTAACCCTTCAGTAGAACAATGCTAGAAGATTTCTTGTACACCCGTCCATCCAGGTTTCATTTTACTGCAGGTCGAGATGAACGCCAAGTAGTGGCAAGCGACATGCGACCGTGAGCTCAGAGAAGATACGATGTGGCATCCCGGGAGACACTCCAGGTGGGTCAGAGGCACATGTCACTGGTATCTCGAGGCCGGCCTTGGAACTATGGATGACGTTTACGTTCAGTCTCGAAACAAAAATCATTTCCTGTATGTGCAGAGTCAATCAATATTGTAATTTTCCAGTAATGGATGCCACGAGTTTGTAATGTTCGGTGATTGCCGGTTTACTCTACATGTATGCACCTGCATTGATACCATTGCTAGTCATACTCTACTTAACACATTTGGAAGGACCTTCTTTCCGTGTGGAGCATGTTAGGAAGCCTTCTTGCCAACCACGATGCATGAGCACACCCTCCTCTAATCGCAGAAAGGAGGTATATAAGCCCTTCCTTCTGCTCTGTAGACCTTCGGTCTTCTATCATCTTCCCACTTGGCCTCAATTAGCTGGCTTCACATCTCTTTTGCCCTTCTTTCCTTGGTCACTCACCATCGTGGTTCATCTTCAAGGTTTCGAGACATACATGTCTTCATTTCCTCCTTCCAAGTCCTCAACCTCGCTGTCTCGACAGTCCTCCTTTCGGACGCGCCGCGAATCTTCAGCCCATCCATGATTTTCCCTCATGCTTCCTAAAAGCTCGAAGTCGCTGCTGTCAATATCCCTGTTGTGTACGAATCCCACCCATCCGAGCATTCATCAAGTCTCAGAACAGCGTTGGTGACCTGGCCAGCCTGGCGATTCCTCCTCAAGCTGCCGACTGCCATGCACTGGTACTCATCATGGACTCGTGGGAAAGTTGAACCACATTCTTCAAGGTGGGTCACGCAATGAAGAAAACATCCATACGCCTGAGGCAACGATGATGGCTAAAAATTGATCTGAACGGTGGCCCATAACGTCAGTTGACACATGTCAGCTGACACCCACTTTCATTTCTTTAGGCTTTCCTCGGCTTTATGTTACGCCCTTTTCGGCTTCGTCGGCAAAAATTATGCAATTGTTGCATCTTGCTCGGTGGGTCGGGTATTGTGCCAACAACGGGTTTGGTTTGACCAGGGTTATGTAGGTCTCTGTGGGTTTTGGAATTTTCCACCAAATGAAAGTTTGTGTCAAACGAGAATAGAACAGGGCAGGTGATTGGAACCGATGGAGTGATTATGGCTTTGTAATTTGGGAGTCGACTGCTGGAATTGATTGGCTGGCCGATCTTGGCCACGACGCATGTATGAAACTTGGGTGACCTGGTGCATAGCAGGGGTGTTTTTGAACGAATTGCTTGTCATGTTCATTCGGCAATTCAAAAAGGGCTTACGAGATTCTACTAGTTGTACCACTGCCCGCCTTGACCTCGAGATTACGATTACCTCTGCTTGTTGGTCCTGCGATACACTGCCCTAAAGTTTGTTGCATCGAACATAACGATGGAAGAAGAATTAGGCATGGATTAGACAAAGAGCAAACGACAATATGGCTGCAACCGGACATGGCTCAACTAATAGCAAGGTAAGCCTCGAGAAGATGACACAAGCGCATTTGGGTTACAAAAGATCCCCTGAATAGCATTGATCGCAGACATCATGGGAAATGAGCACGATTTCAGCGCAAGAAAGAAAGGAGAGCTTCAGCTGAGCCTATTCATTGTAGATAGAGATCATGGTAAGAATGTGAATGTCGCCATCGGCAGGTGGCAGAGAAGCCTCTGCAGCTCCTGTCCTGATTTTGGCTCCATATCCGTGCGACATATTGTGCAATTCAGTGCTTGCGGATGCCGAGCCAATGCACAAACTGACAATTGTCTTTACACAGCTGTCCGCCTTCGAATGACTGAGTTGAGACAACTCCACCGAAGTTGGCACTACGACTGGATCCAGTTTCAAAGGCTTGTGCAGACTCTAGACAGCTGCGTTCAGCTGCGATCGGCTTGTCGATTACACTTACTGCTTCTCTATGGTAGATATGTTTCGCATTGGTAGAAAGAGATTCAAGGGAGAAAACTCAGGGGAGAGAGTGTGCATAGTATGGACACTACTCGAAACTAGTCTCGATCGCGAAGACAGCCGAGATCATGCCAGAACATATCGCTCGTCATGCTGCCTGCTTTACAAGTGAACTCAAGCAATCACGCGGTATCAAGGCAGAGCATCTTACCAAATGTCCCCTACACGACGTGAGGTATTTTTGCGGCGGATCAGACCCCGCCGCCTGGCGGATCTCAGCGCTGCCGCCAATGATTGGCGGCTCCATTTCCCCCTTCCTCTTTGTCCTACGCTCGTTAAGATTTCTTCTATTCCTTAACTCTTCTGCGGACAGTCGAAGCATATAGAGCCGCTTATGAAACCTGGTGGACGCAATGGACAAGGCAGATGAAGCAGGCCCAACCAAGCACAGCAATGACAAAGGCCTCGATCTCCATTTGCGGCGCAGGCATTGCCAGCTTGTGCCTAGCTTACAAGCTCTCCAAGCTCCCCAACATCAAAGTCGACATTTATGAGGCCAGAGCAGAACAGGGCGAGGACGGCGCCGCTATTGGTCTGGGCATCAACGCCCAGACAGCTCTACGCCTCATTGCCCCAGAGTTGCGAGCAGCCCTCGACATAGCCGGGGCTACGGTCATGGATCCATCCGCTAGGTTCTTCGTAGGCGCGGGCCCAGAAGCAGGAACGCACATCGGCGATATCAGCAACACGTTTGCGCCGCAGATGGTCGTACAGCGCGGCCCATTCATACGCGAATTGCGCGCCTTGCTACCTCAAGAGATGCTGCACGTCGGCAAGAAGCTCGTTTCTGTAGCTGACGCTCCAGGGGTCTCTTCAGGATCTCCAACAAGAGTCAGATTGACCTTTGAAGACGGACCCGAGACTACAGCCGACTGCGTAGTAGGCTGCGATGGCATCAACAGCGTCGTCCGGTCCTATGTCTTGGGTTCAGACCACCCGGCCTTGCACCCCGTGTACAACGGCGGCTTCGGCGTTCGCGCAGTCGTCAGCCTCGACGAATCGATCACCCTTCTAGGCGCCGAGTACTGTCGCGATCGGACTCAAAAGATCCACATCGGCCAGCACGCAGGTCTCCTGACCGACTTGAACGACAACGGCACGAGCATGCAGCTCATCGCCGGCTTCGCGGCCGAGGGCGACGAGCCAGGCCCCACGCAGCCATACGCAACCTTCCCCAAAGACAAGTTTGCAGCCAAGTGCGCCGCCTTCGGGCAGCTAGGCGACGCAATGGCATCGGTGTTCTGCCGCCAGCCGACGCTGTACGTGGGCGCAAGCCGGTACCACACTGAAATCCCGACGTTCATCAAGGGCACGGTGTGTGTCGCTGGTGATGCAGCATACGCCTTCTCACCTGCACGCGGTGCAGGCGCAGGCCAGGCTATCGAGGACGCCCTCATCCTTGGCGCCGTCTTTGAGAGCACTCAATCCGAGCGCCTCCGGCTCGGGCCTGCGCTGGCGGCGTATGATGCGATCCGACGGCCACGTCGGACGATGGTGGCACAGATGAGTGCACAGGCGGGCCGGCTTATAACTGCCCGTGAGCCTGGGGTCGGCTTAGATGTAGAGAAGCTAAGACGTCACATACGTGTTTGGAACCGGGAGATCTATGACTACGATCTCGACGCCGCTTGCCAGCAGGCCGTAGAGCTCGTGGTCCTAGACCACTCTTCGGCCTAGCACGCAGGATGGCAGCACGAATTTGCACGAGAGAAGATGAGTTGATCAAAAGGACAATATTGTGTAGATCCCTTACTTTACGAAAGATTTAAAGGCACCCACTCAAGATCCACTTTCCACCGTCAAAGCGCCATGCAAATGCAAATAACCCACACTCGCATACATAACATCATTACAAAGCCATCAGCATATCAAAATAGCCCCTTGTCAAGTGAATTTGCCCCATCTCAACATTCTCGCCGTCAGACTGAATTGGTGCTGACCACCCGACTCACATTCCCACTCGTCCCGCCCCCACTCCCAACACTGCTACCGCTATTGCTCTCACTCCCAGGCGTCATGGGCCCCGTCGAGCTGGGCGTCTGCGGCGTCGTAGCGCTAAGGTCAATCTGCGCCCGCAGCGCCATGATCCACTCGTGCTGCAGCAGCTCCACAGCACTCGCGCGACGACTCGGGTCCTTCTCAAAGCACTTCTTCAGGAAGTCGATGCCGCTCTCCGACAGCTGGTCCGGCGTCGGCAGCTGCGGCGGGTTGCCCTGCGCAATATTGTACATGATGGCCCACTCGTTGTCGAGCGAGGCCCACGGGCGCCGGCCCGTCGCCATCTCGAGGACAACGCAGCCGAGCGACCAGGTGTCGACGGCGCCGTGACGGGCAGGCGAGGTGGTTGGGGAGTTGGAGGGGCTGTTCGAAGCGACGCCGGGGATCGATGCTGAGGAGCCACGGATGACTTCCGGGCTCATGTACATTGGGGTGCCGGTCATGGACTTCTGGCGGCCCTGGCGTTGTGGTGCATTGTCGTTTGTGGCGAGTGTGCGGCCCGTCTGGCGTGCAATCACTTTCGCTGCGCCAAAATCGACGTATTTGATCACGCCGTTGTGATCAAGCAGAATGTTCTCGGGTTTGATATCGCGATGGACGACACCAGACTCATGGAGATATGCGAGACCCTCGAGCATCTGCAATGCATAAACTTGAATCACCGTTTCGTCCTCGATGCGGCCGTGCTCAAGCAAGTTGGCCAAAGAGCCTCCCGAGCAATACTCCATAAAGATGTATACCTTGTCGCGATGGACTTCGATTCCATAGTACGAGACAATATTGGGGTGGTCGAGAATCTGTAAAACACTCATCTCGTCGCGAATCTGGCTGATGATGGAGGGGATGAGCTGGGGGTCCTGCAAACGAATTTCCTTGACGGCCATGAACAAGCCCGAATCCAGATTGATGGCAGCATAGACCGATCCAAATGCTCCTCCACCGATGTATTGGCCTTGTTGCCAGCGCATACTCACATTCGTCGCAGATGCCGACAGGAAGGTGAGGCTACGATCAGCTTCATTGGACTCCTCAATGACACGCCCGACAGGTTGCCTCTCGGCTCCCTGTTGATTGCGTATCTCGTCAATGCGACTTAATTGGTCCGTCCATTGGCGACGCACAGCAGACATGGACTCCTCATCATCTTTGAGCTTGCTGATATCCAGCTTGAACTTGCCACCCATGGTGTCAACAATGCGCTGCTTCTCAGCCTGTGCGGCAACTGTCGATCTCGCACCCATAATATCAAAATGGCTGATCAGGAGACTCATGCAACCCGCCACCTTTGCACGCAGTTTGGCGTACTCTTCGTCCGTGATTGAAAGTATGTTTTGGCCACGAGTCATGACCATGGCAAATTCGAGAGCCACGACAGCCCAGCGAAAGGTCTTGCGCTCAGACGCAATACAGTCATCGCAAATGAAGGAAACCCAGTCCAGTGCCAAGCGCGTTAGCTTTAGGTTGTTGAGAGCTCTTCGATTCTGGTCCATGTAAAGAACAGAGCGCTGCCCAAATTCTGTAGCAAATGCAAAGCATGTTTGAATCAACTCCTGGCAGTCTAGTCCTGAGAGTTGTTTCCTGATTAACTCAACACTGTCCATGATGGTGTTTGAGAGTTTGTAAGCAGTGCGCTTGATCTGACGCAGTTGACTATCCACACCCGGAATATTTGCTCTTTGAGGAACAAGAATATCCAACTCTGACCCTATGGTCTGCGCAAAGTTGTTCTTTGCGGCCTGCAAGATGTGTTGCGTGCCCTCTGATATGAGCCGCAGTTTCCCTTGCTTCAGGTCAAACTTGGGGATTCGCATGTCCACCTTCTGCCGATGACCATCCCACTCGAGCGTCTCCTCTGGGTTGATGACGAGCACATACGGGAAAGAAGGATCCTCGGATTGAACATCAGCACGATAAGCAGTCGTGAGTATTGCTTGCACATCTCGTGGACGATTTTGCAGGTTCGGCGACGCGACTAGCCACAGCTTGTCGTTCTCCTTGCTGCTAGGAGTGATGAGAAGGTGTCCAGTCATGACAAGCGCCTCGACGAACTCGGCCACGTGCTCGCTATCCATATTGATGCTGTAGTCTGACGCATTTTCAAAAGTCTGCGTCAGGAGCCTTGAGAAACGGAACAACTTTCGTTGCCTGACGCGAACAGAATCTAGAATTTGCTTGTAGCGTCTGTCCATCTCCGCTCCTGCGACCTCGTTAGGCTTTCTTTGCAGCTCCCGTTCGAAATGGGCAGTCAAACTCGCGAGAGACTTGGAGGTCAGCTTTCCAAACTGCTCTGCCACTTCAACGTCGCCGCCGTCGAAATGTCTGCCAAGTTCGCTCGAAAACATCCATTCCTGTTCCAACACCTCTGCTTCTTTGAATGTGTTTTTGTTCGCGAACAGTTTCACGCTCAACATCTTGAAATAAAACTTCAGAGCCTCCAAGACGACAGAATCAAAATTCTCATCGATGCAGGAGGGTAGGTCCCAGCCCGCCTCAGGTTGTGAGATGATGGTGTAGGCCTCCTTGGTCTTCACGGCAAGCTCCAGCAAGATACGAAATTGGTTGATCATTTGCTCTGCCATCATCACCGTCTGCTGCGCCTGCTCACGGACCTTTTTGGCGTAAGAAAGGCGCATGCGAATGATCTCTTGAACCAGTCGAGAGGGGAAGTTGATCAGAGTCAATAGCTCCTCAATGTAGGGCGGTAGATGTCGGCTTGCAAATTGATCCGCGTTCTCAATCAATGTGACCTTTGCCTTGCTGATGACCTTCTCAACGCCTCCGAGCAGGCCAGTCTTCTCTGGGTCCTTCTCATCTGGCATGAGTGACTTCAAACCGTCCTCCTTCAGCACCCGGTCTATGAATGAAGCATCGTCGGAGAGTCTGTTGTCTGTCGAGGAGCGCTCGCGGGGTTTTGAAAAGTCCAGCTCGTCGTTTCCCACCCACGATTGCAAGATGCCGAGTTCAGTGTTGATCAAGGCAGTCGTGTTGTGCCAAGCTACGACGGCATCGTAACTTTCTTTGAATGTCTGTGAAGATGCTCGAGGATAGGCAGTTTCGAGAGCGAGTCTGGTTGGGTATAGGCTCTCGACCTTTTCGATCTTCTTGACAATGTCTTCGACCTGTGCCCTGGCCGACTTGCCAACCTCAGCTTCGCCCTTGATCTCAAAGGTGATGATCTCTTCAAGCAGCGCGGGTATTTTTGACCGTTGATCTTCAACCATACGCTTCTGTGCCGGAACAGCTCGTCCGCAGACGCGTGCACGGATGCCCAACCACATTTCAGTTGCCAAGCTGTTGTCGCCCTGCTGCTCTGTACCGCCGGTCATGCGTTTCTTCTCTTGGCGCACAACATCGCCAGTCAAGACATTTGAGAGCATAGAGTGCCACTCTAGCCGCTCCCGGTTCGCGGGTACTTTGAGGTCTTCCAGAGACGGCAGATTGTCTTCGTTGCCGTAGTACATCATAGCCTCCTGGTCATAGGGGTCGTCGAGCTGATCTGCCGTGCTTGGGGACTCGTCTTCTGTCTCCGAGCCAGTGCTGTACGCAAGGCCCGGGGGGTAGTCTCCATTCGGCAAGTCCATCTCTTCCATGTTGTCCTGCTGCAGACGCTGTGCGTATGCTCTCTTCTGGGCGCGATAATCGGCATCAGGGTTCAGGCGGGTGCGGTGGGAGGAGGAAGAGCGGTGCTTGCTGGACGAAAGGATGTATTGACTCGGTCGACGAGGTGGCGCATAGGCGTGGGAGGGAGTGCGCGACGGGTTGGGAGGACGCGGGGTGCGTGGCGTAGAGGCGGAGCCATTGGCGAGGGGTTGGCCGGTAGAGTCGAATACCGTGCTGAGCGAGCTGGGCGCGTTTCCTCTAGGCCATTGCTGTTGAGGCTGAGGTGTTCGGACCGAGGGAGCATTCGAGGTCTGTGCGAGGTCGTATGCGGAGGTGGAGTAGGCAGCATTGGGATTGGGACTGCCATTTGCTTGTGTATATGCGTTCGCTATTGCCGAGTCTCGCAGAGGCGCGACATTGTCGGCATCCTCATCCTCACCAAGACGCAGGTCTTGGCCGTCGGCAGCGTCGTCGTACCGATCATGACTTGCCGTGTATCTGTCCTCGGCTTCCATATCCGCAGCTTTCGAATGTCCTGGGGAAAGGTATGCCCTCGCGGATCCAGACTGAAGTTTGTTGGCTGGAAGAGAGGAGGAGCTGTCGGGTTGCAGGCTTTTAGGGGAGGTAAGCCGGAATCAATGGCGGCGCGTGAGTGGGGTGCCCTATTGCTCGTCGGCCCACAATGCTGATGGCGTTGTTGGATGTATGGCCATCAGGGGCTTGTCTGGTGTTCGCCAGACGTGGTGGCGTGCCACTGGTGTGAGCTGTGGGAGGAGGTGGAAACCGCGCCACAGATCGCCCAACGGCTGTCGGCGACGATTGCACAGGTGCCACGCGCAGGTAGGTCCGCTATGATCGGGAGGTCGCGCGCACGGAGAATAGGACGAGGATCTCTGCAAGGGGGAAAGCACCTCTCGGCCTTGGGAATTGCATATCTCAGCCTCCCGCATGGCTGCGAGCAGCTTATTGCGGCCTTGGCGCTGCATCTGTGCCGCAAAAGGCACCTGCGCCTATCTCACCGCATATCATATCACAGTCGGGACGTTCGGCTTGCCGGAATTGTGTGTTATTTGAAGGTCTATGGCGCCGCAATGCTCTATCGCAGACGTCTATATCTACCAGAAATTTGCGCCAGTACCGCCCACCGCCTGAGCCCCCATAAGTACGCCTCTTGAATTTCGTAAAGCTGATCCATAAAGCATGAGGAGCTTTTCATCTAGACTGGCGAGTCGACTTCCTTCGCCATCTTTTCTTTCATCTCCGCGCCTTCGTCCTTGTCGATGGTCAGAGCTCGGCCGGCCTTGCTCAGGGAGAGCCTGAGACCGTTCAGCCTGTCGTAGCTCCTACCCTTGGTCAGGTAGATTCTTGACAGCAGCATGCATAGAGCTGCAAGGAAGAGGCAGAAGCCACTCCATAGCTGCACGGTCAAGTAGTTGTTTGAGTACTCTGTGATGAGATGGCCGGCGATGACTGGTCCAACCAATGCCGGAATCGCCGCGGCCGTGTACATCATCCCAGTCCATTGCCCCAGTCTAGCTTGAGCAAGGGGGTCGGTGCGGCCCAGAATGTTGGCAATGCTCGCGGGTGGTAGTCCAATGACTGCTCCACTTACCGCGCCGAAGATGATGACGAACGCCAGGGCCGGACCCAGCGTAGTGGCAAAGGGCCAGAGGCAGAGCAGAAGAAGAGACGCGATGAATGTGGCACTCATGTGGATGTTGACCGCACCCCATCTATAATTCAATATGTTAGCGAACATTGTCTTTCAAGTTTCCACAATTCCTAATTTGGGAGCAATGTATAGGCTTACCCTTCGGCGAATGCTGCAGAGAATAGGCGACCAAAGGTACTCGAAGCGTTCATAATGGAAAGCAGCCAAAATGTGCGGATTGCCTCGTGCTGAACCTCCTGCTCAGGGCCCAGAGAGATGTCGAGCCCTGGAGGGACGTCCTTGATGCCAAAGCCGTGGTGAGCCGCCCATTCTTCCAAATTGAAGAACACGGCATAAAAGCCGAAGAAGACGAAGCAGATGGACGCAGTGAACCAGTTGAAGGCTGGGTTCCGGCACGCATGAGGGTCGACCCAGACGTCAACCTTCTTCCACGTTTCCGGCTTGCGAAAAATGTGCTTCGGGTTGGGTACACAGAGAAGGAATGACGACACTGCTGTGAAGCCTGCCACGCCTGCCACACAACGCACAGCGTTGTTGAATCCAATTTCAGTAATAAGAAATTTGGTCATCAGAGGGTAGATGAGACCGGCTGCCTAATTGTCAGTGATGATTGTGCATGACAGGTAAAATTGTAGCGTACCAATGCTGGCGCCAGATGCAACGATGCCGACGGCAACTGCTTTTCTCTTCACAAACCAAGTAGCAGCAACTTGAATCCACGTTAGCAGTGTCCGGGGATGAAATGTCCGGGGTAGCATGACAGCAAGGGCACTTACTCTGCGAGCTAGACACGAAGAAGGTTGACATGCCGAGACCGACAACCAAGCCCTGGGTGAGCCAAATCAGGCCATAGTTGCCGTCGCCACGGTCGCCATCCCCGTTGACAACGCTCAACAGGAACATGCCCAGCGTAATGAAGGATGCGCCAAAGCCGATCAAACTTCGACAGTACCCGGCGTCGAGGAGTCTACCGACAACTCCCGACAGCGAAAGCACAATGAATGATTCACTAGAGCCAACCAAGTTCCAGAGAAGCAAGTCCTTTCCCGGAAGAAGATGCTGTTTGTAGTAAGACGCATACGTGCCGTAGGCATTGACCAGGCCCCAAGAGTTGAACATTAGAAGAAAGCAACCGAGGAGGCAGCCATATGCTTTCCATTCTGTTGGCCAGGTGGGGATGTCGTCATGGGATTGACTGGCGGAGCTGGTAGGAGAATCAGACTCGGGGTTAGGCGTAGGGGTGGCCAATCCCGCAACACCAGTACCCTGCAGGGTGGATGACGAGCTTGAGAATGCGGATGTAAATGAGGTGCGGCGGGGTAGGGAGTCCACTCTTGACTCATGAGCTGGTTGTGTGGCGGAAGGAGGCATTTTGGTGCTTTGTGAAACGAAGCCCAAAATCCGAATGAAAGACTTCAAGAGGGAGCTATAAAGCAGGAGGTAGAAGGGGTATGGGCGGGAAGAAACGAAGGAAGTCAGAAAGGATATCGCAAGTGGAGGATGTGGGGAGGGAAAGCTAGAATTGAACAAGGTTGGGACCACATGCGATTGATATGGTCCACCGTGGCTGCCTCGGGAATCTGGGGGGGCCAGTAAGCCAAGGAAAGCACGTAAGACATTGATACGGGAAGCCTCTGCGGCGCGGGCGTAATGGCCCCGAATCTTGTCATGATGAAGCTAGAGGGGTGGCTGACTCTCGGCAGGATCGCAAAGACAGCCAAGGGGAGTTGCGTCCTGCAACATGCCAAGCATCAGGCTGCGAGATATCACATCCATGGCCAATGTTGAGAACCTCAACGGACTTTCCCGAAGCAAGGGCTGGCTGCATGCATAGAATCTTGTGTTTATAGTCGTTCGCGCACAGCCATTGGTACGGTGAGTCCAGAGGCTTCCTTACGCAACATGGCAAAGGGCTTGCACCACATCCTGGTAGAGGTGGAGCCGATGCAGGCGCCCAGAGTCTAGACTCGACTACACGCGACGCTGATCCGTCGGACGATCACGGACACGTTGTTGGCGCAGATAACGAGGTGGTTACATGCACCGCAGTCGGGCACGCGCGTACCTGCGGCAGGTGAGAATGTCCGCTGATGCAACGAAAGGCGATGCCCAGCGTTTGAGATATGAAGTGATCTGCAGGCCTCGTCCTTGGCGGCTGGACGGCCAATCGGACGGTCGCCTATGGCCCTTGGCAGCGTCAGAGGGCTTTCTGGTCGGTCACCGTCTACGAACGCCCGTGGGGACACAACGCCCTCTTGTGGCCCTGCTGGCTTGCACGCAGCCAAGACACGCCTATCGAAGAGCGAGGCCTCCACATCTGTTGCTCCGGACCCACACCTAGCTGCATGCCCAGCGCCCGTGGCTTCAATTGCCCATCGTCGAGCAAGTATTCCTTGGTTGCGCCGTCCGTGGGGTCTGGAGCCCCACCTTGTGTTCTCCGGAAGGTGGACCGTGTGCTACCAGTGCGCGCGCGCTGATGAGCAGCTGAATTCTGTTGCACCGCCCACTTGTGCCAAGAGAGTTGCAAGCTGCGCGTCATGTAGTGTGATAAGCACGAAACATATCACAAAGTCTATCCGCCCGAAACACGAACGCCTTCTCCGGCGCGGCGGGCGGTAAGCTTGCTTCCCCTTGTAATCCCTGGCGAGGCTTCTCCCCTGCCCTCCCGGAAGGTGGCTTATCCACGGCCCGGAAAGGATCTTCCATCGCCAAGCACCCCTCGCCAAGAGTCGCATTACCGAGACACTGGTGATATTCACCGGGTCATCACTGTCTGGAATCTGGGGGATAAGATTAGTTTGCTTCAACTGCCTGTCAGAGATCGACGCCGGCCACGTGAAGGGTGATGCTTTGGGAATCTCCCCAGATCTTCACTTCAAGCCCCTTCTCCGTTCCCTGTCACCTGAGATCCGCCAAGCACTAGTCCAAGCGTGGGACCCCTAGTCACAGCTCTCATCATCGCTTGCGAGAAATTATATCATCTAACACTTTAGGCTGCAATCTCGACGCCAAGAAAAACCTACGCGAACGAGCCTCCGCTCCATTGGCAAGATGCGTTATGTTACATTTCTCTGAACGAAACTTGCTTCCTTGATAAATGGTATGACATCCACGACACTGCGCCTCAATGATCAATCTTGACGATCCGTGTACAACAACACATTGCGAAAACAAAACAAGCCAACCAAATCGTGCGGTCCCGTACTTCCATTAACAACTATCTCCATAAATCCAGCCTAAACATCGGTCAAGCATCACCAGGCTTAGGTTGATGTGTAGGTGCAGGCTGTTTCGGCGCGGATGATTCGCTACTAATCGTAATGCTCGGGTGTGCTCCATCGTGCGAGACAGTCAAACTGCCGTGAGGGGGCTTGAATGTCGCAAAGTCTGCAAATTGGCTCATTCTTTGCTTCGCGAACGCTTCAACGTCGTGTCTTGCCTTCTCGACCTCATGTTCAGCATCGTGTGCCTGTCGGCTAATCTCGCTGGTATGTTGCTGAACCCTTCTTTGAGTGTCGGTGGCACGGTGCCCAGCATCCGACACGAGGTTGTGGATGCGATCGCCGTATTTGTCTCGTGCACTTTGGAAGTTGTCGGCGAAACTGGTCGTTCTGGTCGAGCCGGTCATGGCGCCAAATGGCTTAAGACCTTGGATTGTAGTAGTGCTTTGCTTTGTGGAAGACCGATATCCATCTGGCGTGTTTGCCTCGATGTCGCCTTTGGTTTCTTCGTACATGACTTCGATGGCGTCGATGACTTCGTAAACGTCCAGGTCGCAGTTGGGATGCGTAAAGTCGCGCTCCTTCTGCTCAATGTATTCTCTCACCCGCCTCCACTCGAACTGGTAGTACTTCAAACGATTTGGCAGCCCGGAGCCTTTGAGATAGGTAAGTATACCTGCAATGACAGTATTGATGGCACCAAAGGTGGTGATGGCACCATGACTGGAATTGGCAGCTCCCATGGCTGTCAAGGCTGCTGCGACAATGATCTGCAGGCCGAGACAGCCGTTGATCAGGAGAGAGGCAAATTTGAAAGACTGTTTCGCATTCCGCTCATTGCGAATCACGCGCGTGTAGATGCCCAAGTTGGGCGCTAAGCGGCGGGCGGAGGAGACTTGATCGAGCACAGGATGAGAGGAGATGCCGGAGAGGAGACGAAAGGTGGAGAGTTTGTCTGTTGGATCAATGGGTTTGTGGGTTTGCGAGTATGATGGGCCGTGCTTTTCTGGATCATGCTCTGTCTTCACTGGCGTGAAGCCGGGCGTGGTCTGTGTCGTGGTATGGCCTTGCTCTGCATCAGGAGGCGCGCCCTTTGCCTTGGTCAAAACGTACTTGATGTTGCGGATGAAATCCATCACGAATTGAGACTTGGCGAGCCGGCAACACACAGACTGGAACGGACGAGAAAAGCAGACGACTCGGACAGTCAAATATACTGCTAAGGACCAGCTACAGATTAAGCAACAGCTCCGCGCAAAGGAAGTTTCCGGGAGATCATCCTAAAGAGGGCATAGTAAACATGCAATAGGGTGGCCGTAAGCTCGGTGCCGACAGATCCCTGCAGACACCTGCCAGCGGAGCATGAACTAGTATATTCTCGACATACACTACTCTGTGGACTGTGCACATATGCACGAGCAGATCTTGTTGGAAGTCCGTAGGATCATCAGGAAACTCCATCACGAGCATGCCAGTCGCAGGACAGAAAGTCCGCATGGCACTTGATGGTATACCGAACACCATGGCTATACTTCTCCGACAAAATGCATTGTGCAGTCGGAAACAAAAGCCGACAGCCTTGCGGCCATGCAAGGAGGTCATAGCTCCTGTCTCCTAACTGGCTGAAACAGTGCTCCACTGCAGCTGACTCTCAGCTCCTCACAGGAAACCTTCCAAGGGCATTACTCGTATGGCTAGCCACGACCAATGATAGTCAGGATCGCCACTCCATCATGCACTATGTGGCTTTGCATGATAGTACAGTAGCATGCCGCCGTCTTCGAACGGTGCGAAGAAGTGCGCAAGGAAAGTTAGGCGCTAAGGCGGTGCGTCCCATACCCGCCGCATCATGTTGCTAGCCCCGCGTTCGCAAGGCTGAAAGTGTGCAAAAAAATCATGGTGACGACGGCCCCAATGAGTTGTTGGTGGGTCTGGGCACAGACGAGATGACAGTAATTTCCCCTCGCGAAAGTATGAGGTATCAAGACCCTGGAAGGCTCCACGTTGCGGTGGAGTTGACGAAGCTTGAGTGAACCTCAGTGGCCTGCGGCAATAAATAATAAAATGGCAATCTCCAGCTTGACCGAGGTGGCATTTTTTTCCTGCATACGCCTTCTGGCCATGCATATCCTTACCTAGCATTTACCGAATCCGCTGATCGATTTTGGTGGTGGGGCGCAAGGCTGAGAGACACGTGAGACCCTTCCGTTTCTGATCGATCAGCTGCACAATGTGTCCGATGTTGATTCACTCTCCAGCATGTACCATGCAAGCCTCATAAGGCGGATTGCTTTGCTCGTTCATGATTGGCAACACCTCCGGGGGAAATTGGCGGGGCACCGAACAAGTCTCACTTGGCAATTCGTATGGAGGGCGAGTCGATCACGCGGAAGATTTCGTCGGGCAAGTTGATGTACTGCATTCTACAATCAAACAGACGTGCACAAAGTGGCACTATGCAAGCGTACTGCTATCCAACCAACACTCCATCAATCATGCCAATAGCCAAATCCAACCTCCAGATACCAACGCAACTGACCAAATGGTGGGCCACGCAGAAGTGGCCCTGGTTGCAGCGCCAGTCGTGCCCGAGGCTGCCGGTATCCCTGTCGTAGACGGCTTTCCACTCGCAGACGGCGTTGCTGTCGGGCTTGTGGTGTTGTAGTACATTACAATGCTTCGGATCTTCAACACTCCATCGTTCTCGGGTGGGCCATAGCTGAAACCAGGATCTCCATTCGCCCAGTTGTTGAAGATCCACTGGCCAGATACGCTAGGCACATTCTCGGTGAGCGTGCTGACGAGTTCGCCATCCACGAAAAAGTCGCTTCTTCCTGGCGTCCAGTCGATTCTATACTCATGCTCACTCCCGAGTGGGCCAGGAGTAAAGTTCGCCGCGCGGCTTTCTGGTGCATTTGGCGTGTGCTTTTGATTTGTGAACTGCAGGACTGGAAGTGTCTGGCTGTCGGAGTTCTGGGGTGCAAGCTCCTTTGCAGCAACGGCAATGTCGTCATTGTTGGTCTGCGCGGTCGCGTTGGTCACGTACTCGATGTCGATCTCGTTCTGGTCGTCTCGGTAAAAGAAAAGTCCATTCACCGTGCCTGGCTCGGTGCTCCATATAGCAACGGTTCTCACGCTGGCATATAGGATCGAGGTATCATCGGTGGAGACTTCTGCCGACGAAATAGATCCATCCCCATCAGCTTGACCACCGGGAACAGTCAACTCTAGATATGGCGGAGCAATGCCGACATTTGCAGGGGTGAAGGTGTGATTATACGGTGCATCACTGTTACTTTCTTGATCTAGGACACTGTTGTTTGAAGCTGTGAGGCCCTTTGGGAGCGCTGTAAAATCTCCGGCTGTGAGGAAAGTGTAGTTTGCAAAGTTGGTAAAAACATCTGGGCTCCCCGAGGCGGGAGAGACTGTGTAAAGACTCCCGTCGAACTCTGCGGGGGGTGAGGTTGTCAAGGCGGTGGCTAGTCCGCTGGCTGCGAGGGTGAACAGTGCGTACATGATAGCTCCCGCTTAAAGATAGATTATCATCATGGTAAATATACTATCTAGCTTCAAAGGTAAAGGCTTATGGGAAAGTTGATCTATTAAGATCTTGCCGCCGCAGAGTCTAGATCGCAGCAGGCGAGATGAGTGGCTTAACGGTAATTGCCGGTCGCTCTCATTGGCAAACTTCTTACAGGTTTCTGTGGCAAGCATTGCAGGAATAGACTTCTAGGGCATAAGACCATCATGCATGTAATGCAATCCGTGGTAAATAATATACAAGGCGAAGGCGAGACAGACATCCATGAAGAGAATGGCTTGGCGACTGGGAGAATCGCTGTGGATTTTGTTTCAGCCAGCCGCACAATTATCTTTAAGAATAAGCTTTGTGTCATGGGAAAAGCGATCCACCTTTATTGTTGATTCAAGCAGCGAGCATGCTCAATGCCATATTATACATTTATGTAGCTTCTCGTCTGCCATCGGCCACCCTCTGACGCGTGGCCGACCTAGGTCCGGATCGGGAACGGCGACCTTTTTGTCGCCCGCCTATGCCACCACTCCCAGGTGTTTCACTCGACCGCCTACTTCAGTTAGGCATTTATGATGTATACGCTGTAGACTCTTCCGTCATACATAATTATAGCTCTATGGACGAGATCAATAATCTTTGCCGGCGGCGGTTCTAAACGGATGTAACCTCATAACACCGTCGCGACGCGTGGTTCTGCACGAAGAAGACGCTTCATGCTGACCATTTGCTTGCCGGTTCCGATAGAGATGCCTGGGCGTTGCGGAACACCTTGCCGGTATACGCTATGAAGCTCGCTATTATAAGGAAGCACCTCGCCTCATCATCTTGATCCATTTACCAGAGTTCAAAGAGCTTGGCTAGCGCGAAGGGCAAGCACTGATCAAAAATGGCAGCCGAGAGAAGTTTGGAAACCCTCAACGAGGCCGCTGTCAAAGAGGTGTCTGAGAAATGTAATCATGGACCGATTGGAGCGTCTCACGACAGTATGCAGCCAGAACCTCCATTCATAAAAGACCCAGAATCGGCTACCCGCACCGCCGCAGTAAAAGCGGAAGCTAAGGCCAACCAGCAAATCACTCGCAATGCAGATTCGGAGGCCTTACAGGAAGAACGCTACACGGCATTTTCAAAGTCAAAGAAGATGTTCATCATTGTCATGTCCGCATTTGGTGGCTTCATCAGTCCTCTCAGTGGCTCGATTTATCTGCCTGCCCTCAACGTGCTGTCACTCTATTACTCCGTGAGCGACAGCAAAATCAATTTATCCGTAACGACGTACATGATCCTCCAAGGCCTCACGCCAATGTTCATCGGAGACTTTGGAGACACGGCAGGGTTTCGTCCTGCTTTCATCATATGCTTCCTCGTTTACGTGTGCGCAAACATTGGGCTGGCTACCCAAAGCAGCTATGCCGCACTCCTAGTTCTGCGGTGTTTGCAAAGTGCAGGAAGCTCGGGCACGATTGCTTTGAGGAATGGGCAGCTGGCCAGCGTGCTGACACCCGCCGAGCGAGGAAGCACAGTGGGTCAGTCACTGGTCCATTTCACTCACATTTCTTCCAGGTTTGCTGACGACAGTAGCATTGATTCAAGTTTTCAGTCTGCTGGCTCCGGCTTTTGCCCCACTCATGGGCGGTGCTCTGACTGCCACACTTGGCTGGAGATCAATCTTCTGGTTTTTGACCATTTTAAGTGGCATTGCCCTAATATCGTACACGTTCCTGATGCCTGAGACAAATCGCAAGATTGTTGGTAATGGGTCTGTGAGTCCTGAAAGGTGGTACAGTAAGTCACTGTTGGACCACAAGCAACACGCCGAAGACGGCGTGGAAAGTCTTCGAGTACAACAAGCACGGGCAGCACTCCCACGACGCAAGATTGGGTGGCCGAATCCTTGGAAGTCTCTGGTGATGATTGGCGAGAAAGACGTTGCCATTGTGCTTTTGTACAACTCTATAGCGTTCGCGCTCCTATACTCCGTCATGACCGCCGTTCCCTCGCTGTTTCAACAGAAATACGGCTTCGACAGTATTCAGATTGGTTACTGCTACATTCCAATTGGCGGCGGGGCAGGCTTTGCTGCTCTCTTCAATGGCAAGTTTCTCAACTGGAACTTCCGACGTGTTGCAAAAGCCAATGGGCTGCCGGTGGAGAAGAAGAAAGGCCAAGACCTGCGCAACTTCCCCATCGAGTCTGCACGTCTAGGCGCGGTCTTCCCGCTGTTGCTTGTGGGTCTACCTTGTCTTATTGGGTACGGTTGGGCACTCGAAAGGAATGCCCATCTAGCTGCTCCTCTCGTCTTAATCTTCTTTGGGGCGTTTGGGACCGTAGGAGCCTTTAGTTCTCTCGCGACGCTCCTGGTCGACTTGTACCCAGGAAGTGCTTCCACTGTTACCGGAGCCAACAATCTCGTGCGAAGTCTACTCGGAGCAGGCGCGACAGCAGTCATCGATCCCATGCTGCAGGCTATGGGTGCCGGCTGGACCTACACGCTGATAGCCTGCGTCGCTGCCATCTGCAGCCCACTACTGTTGGTTGTAATACGAAAGGGTCCACAATGGCGCGAGGAGAGGCGTTTAAGGCTCGAACAAAGCACGAAGGTCGAGGCCGAGAGGACGCAGTTGAAAGCATAGAAAGCAGGCCGAGCGCTACTGGCATCCGGATGCGACCGCGTTGACAAAACATTTTACACTCACATGAAAATTTGTTGCTTTCCCCGTGCTAACGTGAACTTTGTCCGCGCCGAGAAAGACCCCTTTACCGTGCGGCTAAGGTTGTGCCATGTATCCACGTGCATACTTGGCAAACAGGCGGGAGAAGTGGAGCAGATCAGACGAGGACACCCAAGCAATCGCACGAAGAAGACAATCGTCGAGGTTGTAAGGTTGGTTGGGCATCCACAGCCTACTTGACGGTGCGACAAGATAGCTTGCACACAGAGCCAAGATGCGTACGCGTCCAGAAAAACTTCTAGCACGCACAGCTCAGAGTGTCACCCATCGTGCCATGTGACAGCACGCGGGTTATTTTGAGTTTACGTGGGCGATACGCCAACGTGCCGCCCACCACGCCCACCACGAACCACAGCCTTCCAACACGCCCGCCTCACCCGACACGAGCGTCTCAACCCGAGGCTCCCCTTCTGAAACACGCCGCCGCCCAAGGGGGTTTTGCTGGGCCAAGCACTGCCTCGCGTCCTTTGCATGGGTCAGACTCGCTCCTGCAGGAGCTGGGCGCTTACCAGCACGCCTGGCCATCAGGACCGGCCCACAGAGTCCACAGCACCACCGGTCGTTGTTGTTCGCAGCCCCCAAATATGGGACTCATACCGGACACACATGTCATTTGTGTCCACAAACGCGAAGGTCGGTGGGTCTGTTTGAAGATGCTATCAGCCAGCGATATGGTTCCCCTCTCCCCACGTCAACCAGACCTCCAGGACGCCAATCGCCAGTGGTGACGCCCCAGGAAAACGCCAATCGCAAACCGGACGGGCAGCCCAGCCGCTTGCAGACTGACGCCGGCGCCTCGCTCCAGGGGCCGGCGGCAGGCCTCGTAACACGCCACCCCACCCACGCCAGATCTGCAAGCGCTCAGCCTTGAAGACGCTAACGCCGCTACCCCTGCCACACGAAGCAGCTCCCAAAGACGTTTCAAGAGCTAAAGGGCCACGCTTCCCAGCCGCATCCATGTTGCTTCCTGCCTCCTGCTAGTATACACACATTCCTTGTCCGTCTGGTCCGGACTCTGCTTTCCTTTTCCTTGTTTCCCGTACTGTACGCCTGCATCCTTGCATCATAGGCCTGGCGCCATGACTTCCTCCTTCACCAAAGCTCTGCTGGGCTCAGCCCTTGTTTCACTTGCATCTGCAAACCTCAACTTTGCCCAGAATACACCACCAAAGTCTTCCAATGTGAAGATCCTTGGCAAGACCAAAGACCCCAACTTCAATGTCAACATCTACCGCGATGGTGGATCCAGCGTCTACGCCAATGGCTATCATATGATGATATACGCCGACACCATTGTCGCTGAAGGCGCACCCTCGCCCCAGTCCATGCTCACCGCGCACAACTCTCTTGCCTACTTTGGTTATGTAAGTATGACTGGCCCGTGCAATCAAGACGACTTTCTAACCACGCTATCAGGACGACCCCACTGACCCTACCATCATGCACGACTTTGGGAGCCAGACCCCGCACACGAGGAGCAATGTCCTTGCAGCTCCCATGGGTACCGTTCCCTTTTCCAATGAGACAGATCAATATGGCATCTGGCCCAGCAGCAACATGGCTGTGCTGTCCGACGGTGTGACCACTGTCGGCATGTTCCCAATGGTCGAGTTTGCCTCGTCCTCGGCAGTCTACAACACAATGGTCACAGTCAACGTCACAGACCCAAAGACTCTCGGCAACTCTGGTCCACCAACCAATCGGATCGTCAACCAGTTCTTCTACGCCAACGAGCCACTGTATGGAGGTCTGTCGATTCTCAAGGGCGACCTTGACGGCCTACTGTACATGTTTGCATCCGTTTCCAACGGTGTCAAGCTAGCTCGTGTTCGTGAAGATCAGATGACTGATCGCTCCAAGTTTGAATACTGGGATGGCAAGAAATTTCAGTCGAAAATGCCACAGAAGAACGATCCTGCGGCCAACGTCCTGCAGTTTAGCGTTGGCACTCTTGCTGGTAACGTGGGCCCCGACGTGGGCGACGTCTTTTGGTCGGACTTTCACCAGACTTTCCTGATGGTCTTTATGGACTCTTCCATCTCTGGCCAGTTCTGGGTTTCGTATTCTACCGACGGTGGTCTCACCAACTGGTCCAAAGCCGAGAAGCTGTGGCAACCTCTACCCAACCCCACGTGGAAAGACGAGTGCGATGCATCTGGTATGGGCGGCAAGTGGAACTACGCCGGTCACGCACACCCGCACTGGGATCCAAGTGGCAAGACGCTCCTGCTGAGCTGGAGCTCCTGCACCGTCTGGGTCAACATGGCAACCCTGACGTGGGAGGGCAGCACGCCAGAGCCGCTCAAACCTGCTGCCCCCGTTGCTGCTGCAAACACTCCCTCGCATGCTGCAGCGGCGTCCACTCACATTGCTGCTGTACCAACAACCGCCCCAGCTGCCACTTCTGTTGCACCGGTGGTGGTGGCGGCGGCATCTTCTTCCACGGCTCACACAGCTGCCACGCCTGACGCTAAACCCCAGCCACTTGGACTTGGCTCGGATGGAAGGATACAATTTCCCGCCGCCCAAGAAGCTTACAAACTTCGCAAGCGGGCGGCCGCAGCTGCTGTGCAGTCGCCTCCCCTGCGCCAAGACGAGATTGAGCGCCGCGCAGTCCAGACGCAGCGCGTACAGGACCGCAACAGGCACTTTGCAAACCACGCGCGAATTCACCGGAGGAGAGCAGAGAGGGGCGCAACTGCAGCCCATGGCTCTGTTTCATGAACCTGGAATTGTTTTTTTGATTTTGAATGCTAGTCAACTTGGCTTGACGGCGGAGCGAGGCGTGTTGGCGTTCTGGGATGGATTGTATACTACGACGCACCTTAGATTGGTAGGGAACTGTGGTGGAGATGACGACAAACATGTATAGATAGCATTGACGAATAGAGGGAGCGACACGTATGTGATCAGGTAACTGATACAAATATGAGACACGACTATATAGACGGAGAGCTGCTGGTGGGCTAGCCAGCACATAGACTGCAATCTAGACACAACTTGATTTTCGTCATCCTCTGATATCAACTCAAATCACATCATGCGGTTAAATGACTGCACCCTGACGAATCAGACGATGGTCAAAAGCACAGTGGTAAGTCGGCTCCCCAGCCACAATGACGAGAGGACGGCCCCGGACATGTTGAGTACCCCGGTCTTGGCGGTGCTATACGGCGAGCGTATAAAGTCGCTTCTGTCCTCTTGACTCACTCTGCTCTCTTTCTATTGACGGTTGGCCAAATCCTGCGTTGGGGACCTGCATTTAAGGCAATCTGGTAAAACTAGGTTGGTAAAGCTATACAGCAAAGTGGTCGGCGTGGGTAAAGGGATCAGCATGAGAGTCACACCCAACCCAGACCCTCCTTTCGGGACTCGCAAAAGATACCCGCCTCCACGGCGCTCTGACCGGAGTGCATATGCCTCCTCATCTTGCCTACAGGTCAATGTTCATAGGTCTGCTAGCGTTAGTCGCTATCTGCAAAAGCTCTCGTTTGCATCTCCCGATGTGAACCCCCAGCATCAAAGTCCGCTTATGAGACTTCCTGTCGAGATCCAGGATGCCATTTACCGCTTCGTTATGGTCGCGACCCCGACAGGTCAGTGGCTCTACTCGACAGACGAGTTTGGCCATCATATCTTTGAAGACCCCTGGCACGGTGACGATCGATACGATCACATCTTCCCCGCAATGTACATTGCAGGACTTGGTCTTTTGACCACTTGTAAGATCGCCTACATCACTGCCAGTGGTCTGCTCCCAGGAGTCGCCGAGATCAGACTAGAGGCTTGCCAGTATGAGACGCGCGCGAGGCGAGCATGGCGCATCGATGTAGCGAAGCACAAGGATATACTTGCAAAGATAGCGGCTGAATACGCTGCCGAGGAGGCTCGAGAGTCTCAGGATGGGACTGAACTTCCTAGGCGCCCTCGACTCTCGTGCAAGGCTACTGTGTACCGTCCAGTGTCGCCCTACCCCGAATGGCTGCCACCTGGGATCGCAGAAACACCGTTTAATCGCGAAACTGGTTGTACGGTCCATAGGCCGGTGCCCAACTCTCTCGTACCCAGAATCAGGACAGCAAGGTTTGAGCTGCGTTCAATCCTGGTTGCAGAGAGATGGCTTGACCAAAAGCGTCTTGATCCGCTGTTTCATGCATGGAGCGGGATAAAAACGCTGGTGCTCGAGTACTCTCCGCAAAAGGCGTCGCCAAGGTCCTACGTCGCACAACTAGGTTATAGAGAGGCTACCGAGGCGCAACTTGTGCATGATCTCCTGACCTCGGATGGAAATGAGGTAAAGGATATTCAGATACCCAGCACCGTACAGACAGTGTTCGTGGAGCTTTGGAGAAAAGTCTATGATGATCAAGTCATGGATGATTTACCAGAGCCAATGTGGCGGATCAGACGGGAAGACGGCAGCATGCTTTACCGGGATGCTGCTTCGGATTGCCAGGACGAGCTCTCTATGGCGCTTGTGCCCATACCAAAGATTGTTAACAAACGGAAGACTCAAAAGCTGGCCTTGCGTTACATCAAAAATAGTCTAGTGTGGCGGACTTTGCCAATAGGCTTGAATATTTCTGGACGTTAGTCGAGACCCTGAGAATGCATCACCAGCCCAGTCAGCTCCACAAACCATTATTGTCATTGCTTTCGACATCAAATCCGAAGCCAAAGACTAAGACGGGCAAAAAGAATATGGCTTGTGCAAAAAGCAAAAACATACAACACTGGGGCTTCGCACCTGGTCACCCACGGTACTACTGGTCCAGCGGTCTTCGATTTGAATATGGGAGAGCGGACGGGATCCCTTATATTTCGAAGCCTATGATCGTTTGTGCCAATTAAAATTGCGCACAATACAAGTAGGGAAGCTCATTCCCATCACATGAGGCGTTTCTCGTTCCAGCCTAGGCAAAATCCGCTGCGGTGCCAGTTTCTGTCGACATATATTTGCCAATACAAACCCCTGCAAGAAGCCATGGCTTGGTTTGCAGCCTGAGCCCACTTTGATGCACGTCTTGTTGACTTTACCTCGCTTGGCTGCTTCCCAGCCGAAACTCAGGCATGAGGGGTGCTAGATCAGTCCACCTTGTCAAGGATGGGCAGGTACTATCAATGCCACATATGCAAAGCTGACATATGTTCACAACACAAGACATGTTGGCGGGCTTCCCGATTACGCAGAGCAATCGGACGGCTCAGAAGCCCACGCCACATCCATCTTGTCATCCGCACCGGCTCTCACATCTTCTCGACAACCCATCCTATACTGCTCAGCAATACTCGGTATGACAGCCCCGGACGTAGATCGCGTAGTGTTGATACCTGCACCATTTACTTACCCTCTGCGTGCTGCGATCACGACAAATGCCGGTTCGGGAACTCGAGCGATTTCCTGGACACGGACGGCATCCTCGTCGGCTCACGATTCGTGGAGAAGATGAGTTGGCTGATCACGGCACGCAAGTGGATACATAAATGCTGATGTGAACCAGATCCTCATGCAGCTCGAAGACATTCCGCTGTGATGGGTGGAGGTCTTCACAAGCATTGCTTGTCGTGATAGAGCTGACCGTGAGAGATCTGACCTTCTAGGCTGTACCTGTACGAGCTCCTACCTCGAGTTCCACACACCGTCGTCCGAAGTTTCCAGTAATCCCTCCAGAAGGTTGAAAGATGGCTCAAAGGGCCTCACTACAATTATAACAGTCATCTACCGGTAAATCGATATTATGTTTCACAGAGCCGTATGCTGTAGTATTGTTCTTGATAACTGACAAACATGTTTGCTGCATCACTCAGTTCCATGTGGTCAGGCGGAGCCGTAGAAGAGAAGGTGGTCACCAACAAATAGCGAAAGTGGCCCTGGGAATTCTGAGATGGCCCATATACGAAGAACAATTTACTGATGAAACATAACGATGTGAGGCTGCGTGGTGAGAAATAGTTTGGCTCTTATACCTCTGAGCTACGGCTTTGCCGCCAAGACCATATTGCCTATACGCTGACCAGTATGTGACTGCGGCACCCGATCTTTTATCTCTTTGCAGCGCAGAAGCTGTCACGGTGAAGCTTCCAGATATACCCCATTTGATAGGCTGTGTGAATTCCATCGCGTTTCGACTCTCTCTTAACCTCTCTCTCTCATTCATGACGTGAGCATGCAGTAGTTGCTAATTCTAGCACTAGCACGCCCCATTTGCCCAAACCCCCCTTGAGGAAGGACTCCCAAACTTATACATATGAAGACATACTATTCCTAGTATTGCCGTGGACAGGTATGACTGAGGCATGACTGACGGAACAGGGTTAAGAAAGCTATGCTTCTGTCCATAGCGTCTTTAGCAAGCTTTAATTGAAAGTGGAGAGCAGAAAATAGGTTCTCTGCTGGGATTCCAAATGCACGCTCATCGAAGCTGATACAGCTGTTCAGTGATCAGTCTGAAGGACAGGAATTGAATCACAAATCCTATTCGTAAATCATTTCTACTGAAAAGAAAATCAAACTCTGCTCATTATAATTTCTGGTTTTCCCCTAGGCTACTGGCAGACATAGTACAGTTACGGAGGTCATTCTCAGAATTTATTGGCGACTCTACATATACATGAAGCCTAAGCAGTTCTTCGTGATTCTGATCATAAAGGCGCTGGAATAGATTGATTACAACGAACAGTAGATGGAGCATGAAACAACTTTGATTGGACGAATCTGTGTAAACTCCTGCGACCAAGGACCCCCGGACCCCTATCCCTCCATTTTGGCCATATTTACCTAGGCTGACCCCACCTGAAAACACCAAAAACCCCGTGTCAATAGAATACAATCCTCCTTACACAATTTGAACCCACCGACCTTCGCTTGGAATGCCATTGACGCTAATAAAAAGGAGATAAAACCCGGGAGGCGCGTAGCTGTAGTTGGGAGGCGCCTTCAGGGTGAGTTGCCCATTGCTGTTGGTAACCTTGAGCTCAACCATACGTTGACCCATGTTGACACCGTGCGTGGTAAAGCCCGGGTTGCTCAGCATTGCCACGATAGTTCCTTGTGTCGGAAGGCCGTTGAAGTTCAAGCTAGCTTTAAAAGACGCACCCGGTTTGACGGTGGCATCCGCGGAGTTGATCTTGGGCCGCGAAGGCGCCTTCATGTACGGCGGCGAGAAGTACTCGACGCGGTATTCGGTCTGGAAGTTGCCGTCTTGCTGCTGCAGCAAGTAGCTCTGGCGGTCCCAGTTCCAGAAGTGCTTGTCGCCAGGAGGTCGGCCATCGCCGCTGAATCCGACGGCTGGGTTGCTGCCGGCGACGAGGACCTCGCCGGTTGGCAGTAGATGAGCGACCGAGTGATACAAGCGTGGCACGTTTGTTCCAGGAAGTGATGTCCACCTTGAGCCGCGCGGCGCAGTGGGTTTGTACAGCAGTGGTGTCATGACTGGTTCATCGGCCATGAAGCCGCCCGCAAGACCTTTGTGGGCTCCATTGAGGACGAGGACTGTGCCGTCTGGCAGTAAGACACCATCGCTCATGGATTGAGGACCGTTGGGTAGATTGTCATCGGCAGCCCACGCAGCACTGCCGTCGAGAGGTCGCATGCGATAGCAATCTCCCAGGGTGACGGGGTTTGGTATATCGGCACTCGCTCCGCCGCACATGAGAATCTCGCCAACGGGGTCGTTCAAACGCAGAGGCAGCATGGCAAGCATTGCTGTGGCGGGGAATGTGCGGGGCTGGTTGTTCGGCGTGCCTGGGAGCGCCTTGTACCGTTTATCAGTGTTGTAGTTCCACACCTCTGCGGTGGTTGCGGCAAGTTGAAACACGTAGCTATAACCTGCGGAGTTTGGCAAGAGGTGCACTATCGGGCTTTTGTTAGCACTACATCTTGGGTGAGGACACAGGAGCAAAAAACTTACAGCTTGGGTATAGTTGATACGACTTCTTAGGGTTTGCGTCGTCAGCTTTCGTGAAGTCCAAAATCGGCAGCTTGATAGGAGCTGCAGTCGCTCGGCCATCGGCATAGATTCTCTCATATGTGGGTACATTAATGGAAGCCAGATTTGTAACGAGGCCGCCACCATTGGAGCCACCAACAACAAGAACAGCCCCATCGGTCAAAGTCTGGGCAGTCGGGTACCAGCGTCGGGCTTTCAGTTGGCGACGACCTTCGATCCAGTCTTGGGTGCACTGACCCCCAGCACAAGGACCAGGCGCATAAGTCCTGACCTGTTGAAAGCCATCATTGACACCTGCATTGCCGTCTGGCTCAGCACCAGCCATATTTACCATAGTTCCGTTAGGCCAAAACGCACCAGCAGAGCAGAATGTGTTTGTCTGTGGCCGCAAGGCGCGAAGGCTGTAAGTCTGCCAATCAAATTCAGCACCGAAGACTGCGGTGTTGGTTCCATCGTAGACCCAAGGTTGTCCAAAGGTGTTTGTCTGCAAATTGTAACCTGGACCGCCGAGGTTGGGATGGTAGTTGTCAATGAAGACAGCCTTGGTGGAATTGGGGGGTAGGAAGACCATCTGAGCAGCCACGCCGGAACTGCCAACGGTACGAAAGCTGGTGGAAGCAGTCTGTCCTACCACTCTGATGGTCGCAAACTGCGAGTTACCGACCCATGTCAGCTGGTTCGCGTCTCCCTTCTGGTGGCAGACGTTATTGGCTTGATCATAGACTGCGCGTACACATCCGTTGCTGCGATCACAGAGATCGGCGCAGGCGAACTTGGTGATGATGTTGTTCGTAATTGCTACGCTTGGACCTTGGTAGTCCGTACCACCGCACACGTTGTAGATTTTACCGTCCACATATGTTGAGTTGATGCCCGAGTTAGGACATTCTGTGATTGGGTTACGACCGGTGACCCGGATAGTGTCAAAGCGATTGTCAGCAGCCCAGGTGATCTGATTTGCGTCGCCCTTGATATGGCACACTTGGCCGCCTTTGTCGTATACTGCCTGGACACAAGCAATGGTACTTTGACACAAGTCCTGACAGGCGGCAGTCGAGGCAATGCCGTTGACGACTTTGGCACTAGGCCCCTGATAATCAGTGTTGGGGCAGTTCTTGAAGACGACTCCGTCCCCGTAGGTCTTGCTAGTTTCCGCGGTAGGGCAAGCAGTAATGGCGGCAGAAGTATACGTCGTGAAGAGCCCAAGGGCGAGGAGGCTGGCACCAATTGTTGCACCCATGTTGAGGATACGACGAAACGCGTGGCACACGAGGGAGCATGGGGTCTAAACGAAAGGGTTCGACAGAAGTATTTGTAGCATCACCGGGGACTGCAGAGGATCACGGTGAGCAGCCACACCCAGCTCTGACCACAGATTGCATAACTCAGCCATAGCGCAGCAACGTGGAGTATTGACACCGCCGGGGGGCTTCTGGGCCGGAAGGCTAACACAGTTGCAGGCGAGCATCCGTGCGTTCGTCTGGTTGGCGGTTCTGATAAGCCGCAAAAGGAGTGGATGCCTGGCGTACTCTGTACCAGAAAGACACACTTTTAACTTGGCAGCCGGTACCGCCGAACAGATGAACGGGCCTCGGAATCCATGCTGCCAGCATGAAGGAAGTATGACATCCGAAGCCCCAGTGCCGCATGTCGTGGTATCCTAGACGTGAACCAGACGCTGCAGCAGCGATCAGCAAGGGGGCCGAGACCTGTGCCTCTTGTAATATAAATTAACGTTCCACTCCGTTGAAGTCTATTGTCTCTACGGAGAGTGAGAGTGGACAGGTTGGCTGAGCCAAGGACGCTACAGAGGAAAAGTCGAAACTTTGCTGGGGCCCAGATTCGGGAAGCACGTGGCTACGGCCGAAACGGGGATAGCGGCGTAAGGCGGGCAAACCTTGTCTCGCTGCCTTCGTGAAGCTTCATCTCGTGCCTGCATCAGCGTGCCTGCCGGGCTTCATTCAGGATCTGCTCCATTGATATGCTTCAAGCATCCCGAGTGCACTTACGTCTTCATGTCGCTCATGGCACAGACTCTAGCTGTCGAAATGTGCAAGGCAAAATCTAGAGCATATGAAGCACGTACCACGGTTGAACCAGACCGAGATTGCACGAACCCCTCGGCATCGCTCCGTACACGTGGTTTTTGTGCCGAAATCACCGAACTCCCGAGCTTCGTTTGGCTCGCCCTTCCGCCCTGTGGATCATGCTGGGAACGAAAGGAAACTTGGCTAATATACTCCTACTACCGTGCCAAGTCTGTTTCTATTCATGGTCTGCTCACGGACCTAGCTAGCGGCAGATCTGCCACAAAGTGCTCACCTGTCAAGAGCCGGTTGTTCTAGAACTTTGGATACCCGTGCGTTCCGCTTACATGGCCCAACGTCCACACCGTTGAACGAGACCTGACACGCGCTGGGTTGAGCGTTTTAGGTTTCTGGAAGCCACGATGGCTGTGTTTCAATACTCTTGTCTTGGCGACAATCTACCTCGCTTAGTCACCAATAGACTAGTGTCTCCAATCTCCCAATCTTGCAACCTATCCCAAGCGACCTTCATCTTCAAGTTTTTATTTTTGGCCGTTGACCTACTCACTGACTTCACCTTCAGAAGCTTCACCCACGGTATGCATAGCGTGCAAGTGGCGCATCTACTACATCTCCCACTCGATGTCTCCCGCTGGGATGTCAACAACGATATCTTGTAATCCAATGAGGCCACTAGCATCGTAAAGTGGAGTAGGCGCATCCTCGCCCGACTCAGAGAATGCTTGTCCGGTCAGCACATGGGCCATGCCATTTGCCTTGTGAATAGACTGCTGCCGAAGAGCATAAAACGCACCTTCATCGGCTGCAACAGCCTGTTGCATTCTGTACAGTTTCACACCACACCAAACGGCAAGTAGGGACAATACAACAGATAAGCCCCCAATAGTGCTGTTCGTAATGACATCGGCCCACAGTGAAGGCTCGGGTGTGGAAGTGAGACGATGCGCCAACGGCAACATCAACGACAAACTTTGTTCAACATCCCTGGTTGGCTGCATGATATGTAATTCAGTATACATGCTGCCAATAATCGTATCTAACGAATCCGAGAAAAAAGAAATCACAAGCACGTGACGACAATTTCCGCACAAGATTAGGTTTGAAGAGGAGGCTTACCACTGAATATAAAGCTACATTCAGCAATTGCGGCGGGTGCAGGAGACCAATGAGGTTGGAGGCTAGGACAACATGAAAACTGCGAAAATATGACAAATCTAACGGACATTATGCATGCAAGGTATGCGAAAGTGGTGATAAATGTGATAAATGTGATAAACGTGATAAACGTGAGAAGTGAGATCGGGGAGATAAATTGCAAGCGAAGCCGCTTCAGTAGCGCCAGTACGTACCCACTATTGTACATTCATTATAGAGCGATCATGAAATTGATTCGATGGTGTTTGTAACTATGCCAAACTAGTCCTAGAAAGTACGCATGGCACAAGGCAATCGGCAAGGCCTACTTTGCCCGATAATCGTTCTGGCCTACTTTGCCCGACAATCGGCTGAAGCTGACGTGCAGGATAGCTAAGCGAGGTGTATGTTCCTCGTCCTCCAACCACTCAGAAAAGGCACGACAGAAAACCAAGGCAAATCATGATGCGCCCTCTTGGGACGCCTTTATTCCATGTACCTCCTAACAAGTGCGCCCAGGTGAAAACTCTCTATCGCGACCTTGCCAGCAGCAGAGCGCATTGCTGAAGCTACAACATGCTTGAAACGCCAGTGGTCGCTAACAAAAAAGCCGCTATTGCAAGAGGACGACGTCGGTCCCTGCCAGCAGCAAAAGACTTCAATGGGTATCCAGTAAAGCGCAAGCGCAAAGAACAACGAGGCAAAATCCACATTTCCTCCTGCCATCAACCCTCCTTCTCAAACACCCCCTCTCTTGCTGCCAAACCTGCGGCGCTGTTTGGTCCCAAGAACCAGCTCTTCGCATGTGTCGCGTAGTCTTCCATACTGGTAGTAATAGACAAGTATACATTAGCAGTGCATAGGCACGATGCTGTGTTAAGAAAATCCCAAAGATTGGCATGTCGCTCAGTAGAGCAGGTAAAGAACGCCGTCCCGAAAAATCAGTGGCCTGGCCACGCTGTGGAAATAAGATGAAAGATCAGTTGGAAAGATGTGAGTGAATGTGTGGTGGTGTAGTGAGAGTGAGGATCAAGGGGTTTAGCATTATCCCCTTAGATCGACCCAGCCCATGTCAGTATTGCCAGTATCCTTTGGAGCCTTCTTGACGGTGTACTGCATTGCCGTTGATCCCGGTACTGGTATGGCGGTCATGGCTGTTGGGGCAGCGCCAGAACTTGCAGTCGCATAGACAACCTCGGCTTCTTCGTCATCGCTAGATTCGAGATCGTCCATGTCGACGATGCTTGCGCGTTGAGGAGGAGTAGGCCAGCCATTGTGAATGCTGTCTCTCCTCGTTTCAGGCGTGGCGATGGCTGCAGGTTTCGAAACTTCCTGAACAGGAGGATCGCCAGCCGCACCCAAGCCTCGAGCTGTTGATGCAGCAGGACCGTTGCTCGCGACGAATGGATTGCCAACGGGCTTACGACCGCTGCTTTGATATGTCGTAGGTTTGAGCTGACTGGTCAGGGGATTAGGTTGCTCGGGTTGCGCCTGCGTCGCCAGAGAAGCGGACGCAGTAGGAGCGGGCATGGAGAGGTTGTTGAAATTAGTTCCAGCGTTTTCTGGGGCATCATAAGCACGAGCCTGATTGGCATTGCCATAGATGGGGCCCTGGGCACGGCTATCGAGGAAAGGCTCGTGTGTGTCGGTGCGAGTTGTAGGAGGTCGGTTGCTTGGGTACACTGCTCCGCCGACTGGTCCAGTGAAGAATCCTCCTCCTCCCCCACTCGGTGTTGTATAGACGGTGCTGGGTGGCGGGACAGCTGGTGGAGGGGCAGCCATAGCGGGAGCGCTCGACAGCGGCCTCGAGTGTGTGTCTCTCATAGCTTTGGATTGTGGGGCATATACGCTGCTTGCGTTCGGGTCCCTTGAGCCGTTTCGAGGAGGTGGACCATAGATGCTACTCGTGGCTGTGTTGCGTTGTGCTGCACCAGTTGCACCCGTCCAGTCTTTCGACCATTCTGACCTATTGTTGGCACTGCCTACTGGGGTCCAACGGTTGTTTTCATTGGCGGGGCTGGCCTCATAAGTGAAGATTGTGTCGTCCAGTGTCGACGGGGGGTTGCTACTGAGCTGGCTGTTCATTGTATCCGGCCGCGATCTTGAGTAGTTGTGTTTAGCCGGAGTTGCAGAATTCTGGGATGTTACCAGACTGTTAACACGCGTGCTCTCGAATTCCTCGCCAAACTTCAGCGGTGGAATCTCGGTAGGACCATGCGATTGGCAGTCATGGTGGCTAGCTGCGTAGTGCGAGCTACCTACGCTTGACCGTGTTGACTTTCGGGAGAAGGCGGACTTGCGTAACCCATCAGATTTGCGGGAGGATGTCCTGGAGCCCCTTGAACCAGCGAGAATCTCTGTATTACCAGAGAAATAACGACTCCAACCAGAGCTACGCTTTGGGGGCATAAGTCCAGAGTTGCCAGGTCGATAGCCAGTTCCTGGGCTGTCGTTCTTCTCACGGATCGTTGCCATTTCCATGGCGTCATTCATGCCTAGACCAGACTTCTTGCCAGGTACCAGGCGGGCGGTGCTTGACTCGCTTCCTCTGCTCTCCATACCACGCTTGTGGTTACCCATGCCGCCTCCAATGATAGCGATGGAGCTATGAGGGTCATATCCGGGGATGCCGGTCGGGTTTCCGCCCTCCATCATGTACGGTGCGCCACGATCAGCAAAACTCAACCGAGGTTTCTCAGTATCGCTCTGTGACGCTTGTGCAGCCTTCTTCTTCTGCTTGTGTCTAAGACACAATAGAAGAATGATCAACAAAGCAATAAAGCCCAGTATAGACCCCAGCGTGGCTCCCAGTATCAGTGACGTCCGTGAGTGATTGCCGTCAATGGGCGGGGGCGTTGGTGTAGATGTTGCAGTGGAAGTAGGTGATGAGGATGTAGTTGAAGTGGGGCCAAGGAATGACTGGTCATTGATGTCGTCAATGCCAAAAAACTTGGAAGAGTCGACCCAGGCATTGTTCTGCTGATTGAAGAGCGCGAGAGCATGATCGTCGTTTCCTCCCGTGATGGCTACCAGACCGGTGTCGCTTTGGGCTATGTCAAAGCCAGAGCGAATGTAAGTCGGTGCTGCGGTGTCGTTGTATGCAGGCCAACTGTTGAGAGTCAAGTCTCGCTTCCGCTTCCGGCTTTCAGGCTTGCCGACCGTACTCCCAGTCTGTGCCGGCCGGCCTTGGGCATTCTGTAGGACGAAGCGAGAAACTTCGTTGGGCGAAACACTCATATCGTACAGCTCTAGGACCTTGCTGCCGTCCGAACCCAGTACCAAGGTACCACGCTCTGCATCGGGGCCTTTGGGGACGCGAGGCAGCGCTGTCTTGTACTTTTGCCAGCCATTCGTGCTAGTTTTGAACAGGTAGATGTCCTTGTTGTCCGCGTTTCCGCCCAGGGTAATGACAGAACTGTCATCCCACGGTAAGAGGATAGGCTGTACAACTGGGGGTGTCTTGCCACTGTATGCTAACACGTTGTAGGGCTTCTTTGTCTCTATCGCAAAGGTTTCTTGAGAGAGTTGCTTTGGGTCGACTTTGGAGCCAGCATAGACCAGAATCATTGAAGACGCGGAGAGGTAGGTCGCCGAGTGGCCTTGCCGGCCCTTGGTGATGTTCACCACGGGGACGATAGACTCCCAGGACTTTGACGAGAAGGAGTACTTCTGCAGGCCGGCGTAATCCTTGTCTTGAGAAAGTCCTCCCACGATCCACAGGGCATCGTTGCCAGCCTTGACACAGGTCGCGCCGGAAACAGATGTGCCGTTCTTCAGCTGCGACCACTTGGCGCCGTCCGACAGGGGAAGTGACTGAAAAGCTTTCGGGGAGTAGACGAAGAGGGTGTTGTCGTGAATAACGGAACAGGAGCCATCGATGGCCACAGGAGGGTCGGGGGAAGCCATGGCTCTCGGGGTATCAAGGTTCGTGTCAAAGAGTGTTAAGAATTGAAAGAAAATGAGCGAAGGTGGTGGCCGGTAGCAGAGCAGCCGCCGTTATCGAGATTGGTCGATTAATGTAGAGTGGAGCGCAGGGCCATGACCATTAACGCGGATGAAATGTTCGAGAGCGCAACCTTTTCAAATCTCGGTCTTCAAAGTAAACATATGGTGTTGAGTTGGTTGATGGCTGCGCCGGGCAGATTTGGTGGTTGTGAAGAGAAGGTCTGAGGTCCGTGAGGGTGCATCGAGCTGTGCATCCAGGGGCAGGGAAGGTGAGGTGGACACCGCGCGACAAGAACAGAAGGAGTGATGCCGAGTCCGTAGCAGCGGTAGGGAGAGGCGGGCGTCCAGGCCGGGAGGGGGGAGATGCGGAGGAGCTTGGGACGAAGAAAACGTCGTGAAGAGCTGGTGGCAGGAGAGGGAGGAGTGCGCCCTGAGCGCGTCGCGAGTGGTAGGGAGACGCTGCGGGCGGGTCTCGCATGCGCGCTAGGGGGGCCCTGGCGTCGTCGCTAACCGCGCTGAGCCTACGGCGCCAGGAAATTAATGAAATCAGCCTGCAATCGCCAGCTGTGAGTGGGCATCACCGCTTGTACAAGACTCTGACGTTTGCCCTGAACGTCACTGCCGACTGCACCGTGCAACATGTTATATGCCAATCCCAATATCACTTGCTTGCCGTGGCCTGCGGGAAGGAGGGCCCCGCTGTGCCAGGCTGTGCCCGTCGCTGACGCACTGTCTGTTGCACGACACGACCTGAGCCTATTCTTATCAGCAGCCCGGTCAAGCCGCCGCCGCCTCGGCGTGGCAGTCGGGTTGGGTATCGAGGTGGTGATATCTCGCGCACGCTGGTGGCTTCAGGGGCGAGTTCTCGTCGGCAGCCAATCATCAGCTTTGTATCCTCCGCTGTCCGTATATTTCACGGATAGCTGCATGAACGACATGCGTCTGCTCATTTTATTGCATCGCACTCCAGACATCCTGTTGCTTCTTCTGAAGCGGTCCCTATGGTGTGCTGCGCCCCTTGGGTCGGCGCAGGTGGATCAGCGACTTCTCTCCTGACCTTTTGCGTTGGGTGTTGCACCATCGCACGCTAGACAAGGCGCCGTCGAACGGGCCAGCCTTGCGGACCCTGCCGCCCTTTTTCAGGGCAGCGTCCTCAGCCTGGGTTTCAGATACCGGGTGAGGGCGCGCGCGCACGTGTGAGTCGCGCCCTGCAGCCAGACCGGGAATTAACCGCGTGCGGGTTTGTCGGCCTTCGTGAGGCTGTGTTGAGCGCTGGGGAAGCACGCGTTCCAGAACCCGACGACGCTCGTGTTCGTGGATTGCGCACAGATGCCTGGATACAATGGAGAGTCGATGGGAATCTAAACCCCTTCGCAGTCAGTGAATGTTATCTTTCAACCATATATTAGCTGCTGGAAAATTAGGCCACGATCTACGGCACAACGTTTTGAAACGGTGTCTAGACTCAGAAATGGGGTGACTAAAGCAGGCGTGGTTCCATCCACTTTGTTTGGCTTGGCTGCACATACGAGTACCCCCGCACTCTTCAACGTCACACATGTTGGTATAGTCTACTACAATAATTTGCACATCTTCTGGACTGACCTGAGATCTCATGCGTTGTGACCATTCATGGATAATCATGGTTACAGAGCCTACCAGAAAGACAGTCTCACCTATCGTGATATTGAGAACAAGCAATCACAACCAAGTCTCCGATGACGCCGTTGTCCCAAGGGAATCACCACGACGTGCGTTCTCGCACCTTTCAATTGGGCTCCTCGAAGATGCAGTAGGATTTGGCTGAAAGCTGTTCAGTTTTAGGAACCTTTGGCCGACACTCCAGCAGGAACATGCGTGTCCATTCCATTGTGCCGCATGAAGACACCAAGATCGTGAGAAAGAGAGTTCAGGAGGGTTGCCGTGTTGTAGTGACAACCATGCCTCAAAAGTGGGCGGCTGCAAGATACACCAAGCAACAGTAGTTAGAGGATGCGTTGTCAGTGTCCACCCCCTCCCAGGTCGTGTCTTCTCGGAAGGTTCCAGACCGGCTTTCGAAGGATCGTATAGCGTAGGCGGCTACAGATCATGACGACGACGCGGCACGACGATTGGACTGCCAGACTCTGTTGTGCGCCTCTGAGATGAAGCCCCACCAGGCGTCTCGGGTACCACATGAATCTGTCGAATCGGCGCCCGGGTCGCCTCACCCGGCACGGTGTCCACCATCACATGATCCACGACGCGGCCCCACTGCTCTAAGCCTCTGCTCTAAGCCACTCCCCCATGAGAATCACTGCTGCTGATCACACCAAGCACCACACCCTTCAAGCATAAGCGCGCGCCTCTGGCATGCACATGAAGATTATCCCGGCAGATCATGCCGTAGTCGCCCATGGAGGGGGCGCGTATCTTCATTCTGCCTTGACCGGGAGAATAGCCACTTCAAGTTACTGTCACCACAGGTGTGCTCAGATGACAAAGCCCTTTTCTATATCATCGAACTCGGCCACACGGTCTGTCCGAGTTTGTAGCATCCAGCAAAGCCAGAGTTTGAGCCATACCACACTGCAGATCGCCCTCGCAGACCACCATTGCCGACCCTGTCGAGACCAAAGGTCGAACAATGTGTATGTATGTCTATGTGTCACGATTCCCTGGCTGCTATGGCACAGCGCATTGCTGCCCACTCTGGCAGCTTGAAAGAGTCCAGGTCGACGATAAGTCATGCGGCAAAGACGAGGAGGAACACAACATAGACTTTCGCTCAACAGAACCAGCCGAGTCAAAGTCCAGTAATAGCCCGCAGTCATGCCTCGTCTGCGCCGGAACCTGGTTTCCCTGTATGTGTTGGAACCGGTGGAGTCATGATACCGTGCTAATGCTTCCGCAGACTGGAGTGGCTTCTACGACATCCTCGACGGTGTCTGGGTGGATCCGCAAGCCATATTACAACTGAAAAAGACCATGCATGTCCTCGTCGATAGCATGGAGTGAATGCAAAACGATATGACGCAAGGCAGGCAATAGCGATAAAGCTGATCTATCGCGGCGTTCTTGGGTTTGGAGCTCGTGAGATGCACACAGGGGACGGCCATTTCATGTTACAACCATATTGAATATACAAAACTATGCCCACAGTCTGTCTGCGTTCTCCTTGAAAACCTTGTTCACCAAACCTCCTTGATCGCCCCCATCCAAGTACCTGCACCACTCTACAAGCACCTGCTTGAACCCTTCCGCATCCACGTTGTCTGTCCCAAAGCGGGTGTGAGGCCAGTCAGTGGCATAGACTACACGATCTGGCGCGGCCTTCAATATGTCCAGGGCCATCCATCGAACCGCAGATGCTTGTGCCTTCAGGTCAGATGCCCGACAAAGTCTGTAGATTGCCGAAAACTTGACGTACATCTGTACTTTTTGTTGCAGTAACATGCTGCGCAAGGCTGTGTAAGAAGCCTCATTGTCCTTCCACCAGACAGAATCAGGGCCAGAGCTGGTTGGATAAGTTATGTAGTCTCCCGCATGGCTCACAGGAGCCGGGAACGAAGGCCCACCAAAGTGATCAATGCAGATGGTTGAAGATTTGGGAAACACATCACGGTGCTCAATTACGGCTTTCAGCGCTGGCATCGTCTGTAGAGATAGATGCAGGTCGAGAACCCACTTCATGGAGGCGCACAGCTTGGCGTAGGGCGCCAGCACGTTTGCGAGCTCTTGCTCAGAGAGTACCTTGTCGCTGATACTCTTGATATTTAACCTCACACCCCTCACGCCCAAATCATGCCATTCATTGAGGACCAGTTCATTGGGAGGGTGGCGAGGGTCAATCTCAACAACACCCCGTCCATAGTCAAGCCCGAGCTCACGTAAGCCATCCAGGAGGCAGGAATTATCGGTACCGTAGATCGACGGTTGGACGAGAACCATTCGAGGCGTACTATGGCTGTTCAGGAATTTGCGAGCATCGGACAAGATGTGGGGGTGTTCAGGTGTATAGGCGGCAGATGGTGAAAGCGGATAGTCCGAAGCATGCCCTACTACGTGCATATGCGAGCACCACGAGCTCGAGGGTATTTTGATCTTCGCGTTTTCGGCTAGTCCACTCGGCTGAATAGAAAATCCTCTGCGTAAGAACAGATGCTCTCTGATGATCCGCTGATGCTTGCCTTCTGCTCGACCGAGCCTTGCGCCTGTATATGATATGAGCGGCCGCCTGGTTTGGACACCTGCGATGGTCGACAAGAATCGGCCATTCAGCTTGGGTACCAGAGCACGAGAGATGGCTGGTGCGTTTGGAGGACAAGCATGCTTCACAATCACTAGATTCAACGTTGTTCTGCTGGACATGGCTGCTGTATCCTCGAGTGCTGGCCTACTTGAGGTGTGGTATCAGCAACATCATAGACGGTGTTTACCTGCTTTCACAGTCCAGAGGTTAGCCGCAAGTATGGTCAAATTCCTTCGCTTTCGGACCTTGCGTTTGACCACAGCCGTGCGAACTTCATCTCCTCCGACTGTCGCGACTGTACAGGCCGATTGCCGGACTGAGGAGGCTAATCGGAGCCGCACCCGCCGATGCTTCAACCGTTGCACGTGACGTCATGCCTCTCAGATATCTCTCTGGTATGCAAATTCATCATCTATCAGAAACAAGTTCGCATTTTACGAACGTGCTTTACTATGCCTATGACGCACCGTGATATCTTTTGACGATTCTGTTTGCGACTTCTTCGCCTGCCAAGTATGCTCCTGTGACGGTGCCTAGCGCAATAAAAGGTGCCGTATGCTCGCCTGCAACCCATATATGTCTATCGGGAAGTCCTTCACGCATACGCTCGATGTGAGTGTCGCCGCTCTCCAATCCAACCTGAAAATTGCTGTAACTACCGTGTCCCGCGAACTTGTCATTCGCCCATGCAGTGGCCAGAACTGCCGCGGGTTTACAGTTTGAATCAATTGTATTATAGTTCGGAAGGCGGGAGAAGTAAGGCTCGAAGAACGCGAGAATAGCCTCATCGGCTTCGCTAGACGGCATTGACGTCGCGAGTTTGGCAATGTGCTGTGAACATGGCCCGAAGATGTAAAAGAGGAGTGTGGCATGAGCTGTAGCTACGGGAAGGGCTGCAAGATTGACACATTCCTGCTGCCAATGATGCGGGTTGGTGGCTTCGGCGTAGGTGGGAGAAAGCCATATTGTGAAGCTCGGGTTCAGGCCATTATCCTCTGTCTCCAAGAGCTCTGAGTGCGATTGGGGCCTGTTGCTTATTCCTCCTCGCTCATGTTGACGAGTGTTGTCATTTGTGGTTTGCCAAAAGGCAGTTGGGAACGTAATGTACACCTTGTCGAGACATCCGTAGCCAATGGAAGCTATCGCATTCTCCAAGCTGGTGGGTAGAGGTGGAGAAAAGACTGGACGATTGGCTTTCAAACAGCCAAGCGGTACAGTAACAATGACTTCATCAAATGCTTCTGGATGTTTACCATCAACGTGTACATCTACCGTGTGATCATCACAATTGGATAATTGCGTCACTTCCTGTCCATATCTCACCTCCGCTTTAGCCGTAGCTGGCTGTGCAATCTTGGATAGAATTTTCGCATAGGTTCCCGCAACGAAGGGGTTGGAGCCTTCAATACACTCTTCAAGCCAGAAAAACTTGAGACTTTGTCGCTCGATAGGGCTTCCAATAAACGCGCCCCACATATGAGCAGTTTGGATAAGCTTGTCCCGTTTGCGTTGCGCCACAGCGGCCGGCTTGTCTGGAAATTTCTTCTGCGCCTCACGTCGAAAGTAATCCAAGAGACTTTCTGAAGCTTTAAAAGAATCATTCTTTTCATGGCTGATACGGAAAGCATTGGCAACAAGGTCCCAGAAAGTTTCTTGAAGCTCCGCGATCTCGCTAGTAGCAAGTGGTTGACCGACATCATCAAACATCGCCTGGTTCTCGCCCCAGGAATGCAGCTCGGTTTTGGTCTCGCGGGCAAGTTCGAGGATTGGGTTGTTGTCAGTGCCATGAATCCAGTTTGGTCCCCTAACGATACGACATCAACGCGCGGATACTCCTTAGCAGACGATGTAAGCAAGACTTACAAATCAACAAGATGGCCCAGGTGGTTGCTCTGAGCAAGCTAGGACATCCCGTGAGTACTCAACACAAACCAGTCATTTCTGGGAAAGATCATACCCGACCTCCTAAACGATCCCGAGCTTCAAGTATTGTCACATGTGCACCTTGCTGCAGAAGTACATCTGCTGCGCGCAGTCCTGCAGCACCAGCACCCACAATACAAATTCTTGGATTTCGACCTGCACCAAGCGCATGTTTGATTGCCATGTCGAGCTTAGTGGATTAGCTGAAAGGCTTCTTCATTAGCCAGATTTCGATGGTGTTCACACAATGAGCGAATGTCAGGAATGGGTAATCCATCAGAGTCCATAACGAGGACCCTGCTCATACTGTCAAGAAATATGGTGGAACGCATAAGCATATTGCAATTGAATGCAACATGTTGCTTACCGACGAGTTGCCGTTCAAGTCAATGCTTATTCATGACTCTCAACAAGAAGACGCAGCTTATCATTCAAGCCTTACAAATACAATTGGTCCGATTGGTGGTGAGTGAGCCAGCAAAGAATATAGTTGTAATGAGAACTACAATGTTTTGGAGAGTTGGTGACGATAAGACACTCGACTGTCAAAGCCAAGAAAGGCGGAGTTGGCCGGCCCAGAGTACAGTCACGTGGTAGAGATACACCAACTTCATCCAATTCTAGAGTGTGGAGCGCGCCCTCTAGATGTCAATACGTCCTCATGGATTACGTTGGGCGTTGGCGTATGATATTGGCAAATTTGGCATCGTACAGAAACGGCCGGAAGTGTGGAAAAGCGTTTGTTGGGCTTCATTTAAGAGAGGGACGGGGGGCTATTTCAGGCGGGAAAGAGACCAGCATTGTTTTGCCCGACAGCGGTAATGAGGGAGCCGTTCATGCGTGGATCTCTCGGGAATTAGATCGTGAATTGTCCATGCCGATAATACACCGATACGAGCAGCTCGTGGGAATGTTATGTTTCCCCCTTTCGCCTTCGCCTTTCGCATTCCTGACACTAGCGTGTCGCAGAGACGTCGACTTGAGCCTCGGTGATTATCTGATGCGATGCGATAGATAAAGGCCTTACTATGACAATTCTACAGTATTGACGCGACGGTTGCAATTGGGTCGAAGCAGTGTAGACAAACTTCAACATTGACTTGCTTTTCAGAGACTCATCTCGCACGCCCTTCAACTTGAGACCAGCCACTCATTCTGGAGCGGTTCTGGCAATAACGAGACTGTCGACCAGGAAAGACTGTGGCACAGACGCGCGCAAATAGGGTTTCGGAAGAACAGTCCAATCTTTCAAACTTCACGCTTGGTACTGGTACATGCTAGGACGCAAATCCTCACGGCACTTCCGGAAAATATTGGCCCCATGGACAAATGCATTGCAATTGCGGGGTTCAATAAAGCTTTCTAGTGTGCATTGCGTCCAGATCCAGGGTTGCGAATGGCTCATCAGATTGTATGAAGAGCCGTTCGTTTGGCTCCTTCGAGAGGGAACTGGTGGAACATAGCAGCAGCTCGACCGCGTTGGACGGAGCGCCGCTTCAGTCTTCGCCCTTGTAGATCACGTCAATGCAAGATCAGCTGTCACATCAACGCCTCTGCCGCCCCAGACAACAAAGCACACGAAAAGCGGCGTGGTGGCATGCCTGGGTTTGAGGGATGAGGGGTACTGGTGGTGGAGCATGGCACGTCATCATCTTCCACTGCTTGCAAGGCCTCGACCCTGCATGCATGACGATAATTTCAAATGTCTCGGTCGATGCGGTCGGCGGGAACTGGCAGTTCCGGGGCGACTAGGCAACGTGCCGTGTGGGTGCGCCAATGATTCGCCGCGTCGTGCGCCGTCGTCGCCGGCTTGCGGGGGGCCTAGCACGCTTTAACTTTAACTTAAGATTGCCTGCCGCCCTAAGCCCTTTTGTTGCATGCTGCCAGGTGGATCAGGACAAAAACGTAATTGTAGGGTCCCGTTCAGGACAAGCGCCTCAAGGTACCCATCGCATTGGCCACTGCGTGCGGGTACTCGAGGCTCCGGAGTGGAGATGCCGTTGGAAGCCTAGACTTCCTACTGGAACGTCAGGTATCCGGCCCTTTCGGAGAGAAGGCGTCATGACAACGCCCCTTTGCTGCTTCGATAGCGTCCTGAATGCTCGCAGACTGTCAGCGACCATCGCACGGAAAGCGCAATTTCCGCTCAGGTGCGTCCTACTGAATTGTCAATCGCCCCATACATAAGTGCATGCTGCTGCCATTTTCCCTTTTGAACCAGTAGTGCTCCATCATCTTCTCGCTTTCATACAGCCCTTACCTCTCCCAAACAAACACTCAACATGAAGTTCTCTACCTCCGTTGCCGCGCTTGCGGCTGTTGCCTCCGCTGCTCCCGTTGTCGAGAAGCGTGCTGCTCCCACCGATGGTGACATCCTCAACTACGCTCTTACCCTAGAGCATCTCGAGGACAACTTCTACGCCGGCGGTGTTGCCAAGTTCACTGCTGATGACTTCAAGAAGGCTGGCATCAAGTCCACCTTCTACGGCAACCTGATGGAGATTGCTGCCGACGAGAAGACCCACGTCAGCTTCCTGACCTCGGCCCTCAAGGCCGCTGGTGTCACCCCCGTCGCTGCTTGCACGTACAACTTCGGCTACACCACCCCCGCTGAGTTCGTCGCCATTGCCAACGTCCTCGAGGGTGTCGGTGTCTCCGCCTACCTCGGCGCTGCCCAGTTCATTGCCAACAAGGCTTACCTGACCGCCGCTGGCTCCATCCTCACCATTGAGGCTCGTCACTCCGCCTACCTGCGCGACAACCAGCTACCTCCCCAGTCTCCTTTCCCCGCTCCTTTCGACACTCCCCTGAGCTTGGATGATGTCTACTCCCTGGCCGCTCCTTTCATCACCAGCTGCCCCAAGAGCAACCCTGCTCTTCCCGTCAAGGCCTTCCCCGGCCTCACCCTCGGCAAGATTGCCGTGCCCGTCCGCCCCGGCAACGTTCTGCCCATCACCGCCGCCAAGGCTCTCTCTGGCCCCGTCTACGCTTCCTTCGCCTCTATCAACGGCCCCGTCTGGGCTACCGTCACCGGCTCCGGCACCAACTTCAAGGTCACCGTTCCTGCTGATGCTCCTGCTGGCCAGAGCTACCTGATCTTCAGCAGCGCCAAGTCCGCGCCCACTGACGACAACACCCTTGCCATCGGCATCGTCCCCGTCCAGTCCAAGTACACCTACGGCTGGGTCCCCTAGATGCATCGTTAATGATGTATGCTGACCAGTCTTTTTCTTATACCCCGTGGTGATATACGGGTCGTCCTGTGGCATCGCTCTAGCAGCATTCCGTATTTAACAATAATATCAAAGGGCAAAATCATGGCCTGATAACATACATGTATGATCATCTTACTGTGCTGTGTTGGTGAAACTCGCTTTGCCTGTGTACCAATGTCCTGATATCACAGCGAAGTAAATCATTGCTGAGCTGGTCTAGGTTTGGTACTCATTATGCATTGATACTTGTTTTAAAAATCACGCGTGGTTTGTTTGAAGTGTGGAATATGTTGTGACATTCAAACGAGGTGGAAAGTGCACAAGCTTGGTACGCGGAAGTCTTCCGCCAAACGCCGCGACCGCTCGACTGGCCTTTCGCGTATGCACCAGCACTCGTAGCATTATCCTCTTTTGTCGCGTCCATCCAATCGCTGCCGAAGAAGCGGGTCTAGAAAGTAGGATCATACCTGCTACTCACTATGGCTTCTAGTCGCAGCGGGCAAGCTTATCATCAAGACTACATTGCGCGCATCCGCTACTCCAATACTCTCCCTCCACCACCGAACCCTCCTAAGCTGCTAGAAATTCCTGGCGCCGGACTCTCTGATGGCCACTACACGTCGGCAGCCTATGCGTCGCGCCTGATCCGGGAGCAGCCGCTGAACATCGAGGCTGATGCTGAACTTGGCATGCCGATTGATCTTGTCGGCCTACCTGGAGTTTTCGAAGGAGACGAGAGTGGTATGTAGCCCATTATCTCACGATGCCGCCTTGAGCTAACACGGCATAGCTATATATGGCATCGAACCGCCACCGCCCGCACATCCAAATGACAAGGCCTTGTTGCGGCCATTGAACGCTCTGGGAAAGGTGGCTGGCTCAGCATCATCTGTGAGCTTCTTGCGTCGCACCGAGTATGTGTCCTCGGAGCAAGCTCGCGCCAGAGGAGAGGCAGCCAGCAAGGATGGACTTGCCAGGTCCAGCGCAGACCCACGCATGCTCAAGCGCAAGCGGGACGAAGAATTGGACGAGAACAACCCCAAGAAGTTGATCCGCGACATTGTCAAAAGCTTCAACCTCGCATACCCCAAGGATGCCCACAAGGGTCCCGGAGCGTCGAACCAAATTCAAGGCGCACAGCCGAACACTGCAGAGAGAGACGCGTGGGCTAAGCCGACACACCCATCCGACCGCAGCCTTACGTTGCTAGACGCATACCCCATCACAATCGATTACGCCGCATTACCAGACTATGGCTCCTATATCGTTGCCAAGTTTGTGCAGGCGCCTGTCACCATGTCTGACACGTACGATAGACGGCTAGACACTGCAATCTTCAGACCTATCGCGCATTCACAAGAGAAAATGGACAAATATGAAGCCATGCGGATAGAACATCGAGCTAACCCAAGTCGGCCTCTTCCTCCCCAACAGACATTCGATTACGAGTACTTTTTGCCGGAGAATGATGAGACTGCAGAGAGCGCGCAGACCCTGCTCGACACCAGCAAAGTAGATCAGCATAGCGATGCTCTGTATACGGCCGAGAATGAGGAATCTGGCCACAAACATTTCCGTTTCGAACGGATACGCACATATGAACATGTTGGGAAGGAGGCGATGCCGGACGACAAGTTCAACGATGTTGTGGCTCTGGCTTTGCACGATGGGTCTGGCGGCAAGGACAAGGCAGCCTATGTGTACCCTGTGAGTTCGCGATTGAACTTACGGGCCCGAAGAGGAGATCCCGGAAATCCTGTGGGCGCTCCTTTCGAAGGCGACAACACCTGCGACGTGGTTGAGATGGGTGTGCGAGAGCTGAACGATGAGGAACTGGCTGAAATTGACGGCCACAAGAGGTCATACATGGGATTGCCGCCATTGGTGGCAGACGCGAATGGAGAGGGCGAGCCAGATTCAGTCGATGTAGTGCACGATTAGCGAAGCTATCACCATGAGGAAGATTATTGTAGGACTAGATTAAACGCCATGGAGCTGCACCTCTGGCACCAATTTCATGGATGACATGATTGCCATCAACGAATTAGCCTTTTCATTGACAAACCTTGGAGCTACTGGAAGTTCCTCCACAGCCAAAGCAACGCGTCGCGCGCTGGCCAAGCTGAAACGTCGCGAATCGTGGCGCGTTGCCCGTGAAACGGGGAGCCCCGCCTGCACCAAACAGAGCCGCTGGCCCTACCTCTTTCTTTGTCCGCTGTTCTATCTTGCTTCGATCATTCTACACAAGGCTTCCACGTCCAAATCGACTTTTACTTTCAGGAAGCTATTTCCAAGAGGATCACGTTTCATTTCCAGCAGACCCTGCCCTTCCACCTGTTTCCTTGACCATAGCAACCAGCCATGGCCCCGATCCTCGAAAGCACTCCTCAAGACACTCCTCGTGACACTCCAGACCTGCCCCACGCACCGACACAGGCACCCGTGTCCCTCAAGCAGGACCAGTCAAATGCCAACGTCACGAAGCGGTAAGTCTGATCTTCAAGTGCCTCACCAAGCCAAGTTATTTGGGCGGTTGCAACAGTGTGCATCTTCTGACAGCACGAAGACTACAAGCCGAGTTGATGACTCTCATGATGTCCTCAACTCCTGGTATCTCCGCTTTCCCGTCTTCCGACGCCGACTTGCTCCACTGGACAGCCACCATCGCCGGACCTGACGACACACCCTACCAAGGCATGACATTCCGTCTGTCATTCGAGTTTCCCACGAACTACCCCTACAAAGCACCTACAGTCCTCTTCAAAACACCCATCTACCACCCCAACATCGACTTCAGCGGCCGCATCTGTCTGGACATTCTCAAGGACAAGTGGAGTGCCATCTACAATGTCCAGAGCGTCTTGCTCAGCCTGCAGAGCCTTCTGGGCGAGCCGAACAACGCAAGCCCGCTGAATGGTCAGGCTGCCGAGCTATGGGATAGTGACATGGATGAGTATAAGCGCCTCGTGATTGCGAGACACGTTGAGCCTACCGACGAGGACAACTGAGCATCGTTGCAGCCACCTGACTGGTGTGATAGCGAAGGACTACTCCAGCTGGGGCGCGATCGGGCATGCATGGATGGCGTTCATTGAATACACTTATCGGCGAAATGAGACACATGTTTCCGGCTTTGCCAGATGCAATGCATTAAGCTCCAGCTTTTTTGACCTGTCGCGTGATGATATAATACAGTCTTCCCAAAGTGGTGATTAGCCCCATAGGCTCTTCTCAACCGCATCTTACATGTATAGCGTTTGGCGTAATCTCGATGACTCGTCTTCCACCTTCCAGCCATCCAAGCGCTACCTCCCAAACATTCCACCTCCACCGGGCGCAGAGGGTCCACCAGCGCCCTTGGCAATGGCGTCGTTCTGCATCTTCTCTCCGATTTTGATGTTCACGTCCATGTACTTGCTGACACAACGGTCAATGCAGACACTCTCGCCCTTGTTCAGGTCTCCTTCTCGGTAATCCTTGGGAAGGCATTTTGACGAGCATGCGCGGGCAAGCCTGGTTGGGGAGCTGTCAGCCATATGTTTCTCTTCCAAGCATACGCAAAATACAGCGTAGAGGTAAGAAGGAGGGAAATCGTACTTGTTATACATGTCTTGGATGAGCTCCAGCTCGTTCTCTGCCATGGCAATCTTTTCTGCCGAAGTGGGCTGAGGGCGCCCACCAAAAAGGAACGACATTGTGGCTCGGTAGGGATGATCGGTAACAAGGGGAGATGACTTAGGTTCAGAGTCGGTAATGCGTCTGCTGCAGCGGGCGAAGATGCTGAATGATGGTAATGGTGTCGTCTGAGCTGCTCGCCAAAGAATGGTTTCTTGGCGCGGGAACCTCCACTTTATTTTACGCGTCGGCTTCTGTTCCATCGACGAGATCTCTAGTCAACCTCATCAATCGCGCCTAGCTCTGCTGGACAGAGCTACGGCGGCTACTCAGCAGGTATGTTACAATTTCCAATTCCTTATACTTGAGCACACTTTTACTTTGTATGATGAACAAACCTATAACATTAGAACCGTTGCGAATGATGCTCTTTCAGAGCGCTTGATTGTAACTTGTCTTCAACCTCCTGAAAAGTCATGTTTTTGTCGTTTGCTTAAATCATTCCAAAGCCATTGGACCATAGCTGACCTGAAAAAGAATGCCTAGACCTTTCGTCCAATCACTCCGTCCGTATATCTGCGATGCCTGTCGCGCGAGAAGTATTACCCCCTCTCCTGTCTTCGGCCGACTCTTGCAACCTACGAGACACATACATTCTGGGGCTCGACTGGCGCTAGGGTCTTCCTCACAGGAAGCCAAGTTCGTAGACAGACGCATACAAGAGCTCGGCGGGTATGATGGTGTTGCTCAATGTTTCCCGCGATGGCAACCGCCAAAGGAAGGCCAAATACTGAGCGCAAAAGCTTTCTGCGCAGACCACGCGGAGCTTGAGTCTGGAGATACAAAGGTGGATAGTCATTCGAGTGTCTATGGAAGAATAATATCACGAAGAAAAGCTAGCTCCACGCTTTGGTTCTTGCACATTGAGAGCGGCAGTGCCAGTGTACAAGTCTTGCTCAACACTAGTGTGGTACTCCAGCATGCAGCTTCATTTGATGAGGCAGCCGTCAGAAAGGCGCGTTCGTCGCTGAGGAGAGGAGATTGGGTGGTAGTGTCTGGTGTACCTCATCGAACACAATCGGGGGAACTCTCGGTCCAAGCATGGAGAGTGCCCGAGATTGTGGCGCCGTCTTTGCAGCCCATTCCGGAAAATGTTACAAATGCAGGCTTCATCAGCCGCAACAGACACGTTGAGAGGATTATTCAGCCGTCCAGCCGTGATAACATCATCCTGCGACATAAACTCGTCTCGGAACTCAGACGCTTCCTCACAGATCGAGACTACGTAGAAGTCAACACGCCTCTACTCGTTGCCGAGGCGGGTGGAGCTGTTGCGAGGCCCTTTGAAACACGGGCAACCGAGTTCCTCGACACAAAACTCAATCTTCGAGTGGCGCCCGAGCTCTTCCTGAAGCGGCTCATCGTGGGCAACATGGACAAAGTCTTTGAGATTGGGACTGCATTCAGGAATGAAGGCGTGGACCTCACGCATAACCCCGAATTTAGCATCTGTGAATTCTACCAGGTAATGACGTCCTTACCAGAGTTGATCCGACTTACAGAGGAGTTGTTCTTCGGGCTTGCTACGGTTGCCGAAGCTGCTCGGCAGACGTTGAGATCAGTTCCAGATGCTCGTCTCGACATCTTTCAAGGACCTTTCAAGCAGCTGGACTTTATTCCTGAAATGGAAAACGCCATCCGGCAGCGAATACCCTCATGGCAGTTTCCTGATCTTTCGTCTGGAGCTGGCAAGGATGCCATCCTGTCCACATACGCAGAGCTCTCCTTAGAGCCGCCAGTTGAAGCCAATCTGCCTCGTTTACTGGACGACCTGGCATCAAACTTCCTTGAGCCGCTGTGTGACCTACCGACTTGGATAATAAATCATCCAGAATGCATGTCGCCCTTGTCAAAGTCGTTCCATGCTCAAGCAAGCACGATTAGCGGGCTAAGCCACCGTGTCTCTGCGCGTGCAGAACTCTTCATTCACGGACGAGAGTATGTCAACTGTTACGAAGAGGAGAACTCGCCGCTTGAGCAAAGACGGAAGTTTGCCGAGCAAATCCAACTCAAGGCATCTATCGTTTCGGGGCAGGCTTCAGCAAAGGACGCACCACCTCCAGAGACTCATGGCGTCGTTGATGAAAGCTATGTTGGCGCTTTAGAGTATGGCATGCCTCCGACCGGCGGCTGGGGTTGTGGCATTGATCGCATTGTGATGCTCTTTAGCGGAAAGACTCGTATCGCCGATGTGTTGCCGTTTGGTACATTGACCAATGTCGTTGCGCTCAACAGTAGCAACAAGCCAGCGGTCACAGCTTAGACGGCGTCTTTCGAGCTTCGGCGCAATGTATTACCCGGCGGTATGGCATGTAATTCATAGTAAATTCTGAACACGAATGACGGCATCCGATTGATTAAGACATGCTCGCGCCAATATGCGAACCTGCGACTGTAGCTAATTCAGGGCGGCATCAACAAATGCCGATCTCCACGTTCTCCACGATCCCCAGGCGCTTATAGCAAGGCTGACCGCGTCTCATCCAGTTGCAGATCCCTTATTTTTGGATGTCCACAAGCCTCATCCAGCTTGGTCTGCGCTTAGTTGACCTAGTTGCTGTACTCGTGCTCTACCTGCCGCGGGAACAGCCATTACCATCATGATTATGGCCAGCGGGCCGTGCGTTTGCGGCTTGAACGATAGAGCCGTATGTATAGTGCTATTGGACGGTTACCTGAAGCTGAGCATGCTAGGTGCAGCCACGAAGTCGATAGCTCCGGCCCCCAACCCTCAGCGTAAGCGGGAGACGTAGGGCAATTTGTACTGTGCAGATTGCCACCACACAAAGCGGTCCTTGAGCTGGTACGATATGGGGCCTTGTGTCCTGATAGGCTCGGTGCATGAGCTGCACGGCCCGTCCATTCTTGCTTGCTTGCTTTGCCTTGTTGACGTAGATCGCTGGAAAGCTGAGTCGCGGTCGCGTGGATCTGCTACCATGTGGCTGATCGCCTTTTGGAAGTGCAGACGGTACATGTGCTGCTCTGTTCCCTGCTCGACTTGAATCCATTTGTGTCCATTCTCGTGGCTCCACAGGCTGTTTGCTTGTTGATTGGTAGTTGAACAACATGGCAGGAGGACATCACCACCACCATGAAGCCCACGAAGGGCGTTTGCGCTTGTATCGGACCCCGGTGCATGAAAATCACCTACCAGTCACACCCAAGCCAGAACACCCTATTGACGATGTAGAGCGGACAGCTCCCAACAAACCCTTTACATTGGGCGAAGTTCACAAGAATCCTGATACCACACGGTCTAGATCGGCGGCCGGTGAAAGTTCAGCTTCCGAACATGGCATGACCAAAATCGCTCCGAAGAAGAAGCAAAGTAGGCATCCTGTCTTTAGAAGATATTCTGAAGCAACGCCAATCGAGCTGTTCTACGATCTCTTCTTTGTTGCCAATCTGGCCGCATTCACTACAACGCATCGCATCAACGATACCGATTGTGAGATACAAAAAGTCTTGTTTGATGGCACGTGAACTGACAAGAGGATCCGCAGCTTTGTCCGCTTACGTGGGATTCTTTTGTATCATGTGGTTCACGTGGCTGCAAGTAGCCCTCTATGATGTCCGTTTGTCACGAGACTCGGTCCTTGAACGGACTTGCAAAGCAATCCAATTCGGCGTCATGTGTGGGTTTGCAGTGAGTGGAACATCATTCAACCCACAGAATGGTGTTGTCGAAGGCCAAAAGTTTTCCCTCACGCTCATGGCCAGTCGCATCACCCTCGCCGTGCAGTATCTCTTGCAAGCGTTCAGCTTAAGAGCCTACTCCGGCACGAAGCCTCCACTGATGATAAGCGGTTGCTTGTATGCAGCAGCAGCAGCAGCCTATCTCGGCGTTTCGTTTGCCTTTCCGAAAAGCAATCCGTCAATGTATCATGCATACATTGCTTGGTACGTCATTGCTGGCATCGAAACAATGGTCAACATTGGCGTCTCGTCGGTCTGGAAGGCCGTGTCCTTCAAGGACACGCACATTGTTCAGCGCCTGAGCCTGCTTACGCTCATCATCCTGGGTGAGGGCGTATTGGCTTTGTGCAAATCGATACAAACTGTCGAGAAGAATAATGTGTACTCTCCAGCCGGCATCGGGGCGATCATCTCGGATGTCCTTATACTGGTAAGCAGTGTAGCCGCTTCTTGATGAACTTAGTGTCTGTTGCTAACACACGACGACCAGTACTCGACGTATATGCTGTATTTTGATACCATGCCCGAGGAACATTTTGGAACCATCCGCCAGCATCTGTGGGCTGCACTTCATTTCCCTTTCCACGTGTCTCTTGTGCTGTTTGTCGAGGGTGCGTCCAAGGCCGTCGTCTGGCTGCGTGGGGTTGAGACCGTCAACTCGCTTACTTTTGAAGCCCTCGCGGCGAGTGACCTGTCTGGACGTGCCATGCGCTGGCTCATTTTTCGCGAAGGCACAGCAACGACATACTTAGGATCAGCGAACAACAACACGCAGTACTTTGCCACAAATGTTGAACAGTTACGCGCGTTCGCCGCGTCTCAATTTAAGCAGTTCCCGAATCCTGAGGGCGAAGGGAGCCTGATGGGGATGTTCCGCCTCATCAGAAATGGAACGGCTCAAACTCCAGAGGACGTTGCTGGTGCCGTGCTGAGTATCCACCTTAGCCTGTTTGATGCCGCGCTTACTGCGTACACAATCTACCCCCCAGCACTGCCAACGACTACTCTCGTCGAGAAAACAGAGAAGTTCCAATCTTTCATCACACTGTTTGACCTCATCTACGTCTACCTTTTTGGATTTGGGGGTCTGGTAGTGTTCCTCATCGGATGCATGTATTTCCTTTTCTTGACACCCAAAAAGGGCGAAGGAGTGGCCGACTACATTCGAGGCGGTGTCTTCCTTGCCATTGGAGTGTGCATCGCCCTGCTGAGCTTAATGACCTTCACGATAAGGCGTCTGGAGGACCCGGGCCTCTCATTCATCACCAGCGCTTGGCTGCTTCCAACGATCCTGTTTCTCTTATTGATTTGTGTTGCTGTGTATCACTTGCCCTTGGAGAGGATTGGAGAGAAGCGCAAACCTGTGGAAAAGGACGATGGCAACGCTCATAGCGATTGATGGGCGCAGCCATTATACGTTTCCAGCAGATATGAATTGTTACGATACTCACAGGTCTTCTTCAGTAACAAGCTTTTGAGATGGTTTGGTAGACATATTGATCATCATTCATTGGCATATACAGTTGGTTCACCAGTCATCTCCCATTGCATCCATGGCATCCATGTCATCCTCGGAAAGGTGATCCTTTGCCTGTAGGGGTCTGGAAGACGCTGTTTGTTTTGGCGCAGCGTCCGCTATTCTGTCATTTTCTGCAAGTAGTGCATCCAGCTCATCCTCATCTGGCTCTTGTATTTCAGCGTGCCCGTTACCATTAATTGCGTCAGACGCTCCAAGAGAGCCTGCAGCGTCTTCCTGGCTTTGCCGATGTTGTGCAGCCTGAGCAGCCTGTACAGCAGCGTCCTGAGAAGCATTCTCTTGCACGACGCCTTCTAGACGAGCGGCGTCGCGATCAGCAATGTCTTGTTCAGTTAGACCCTTGTTGGGCTTGTCTTCGTCAATCCATTCCCTTCGCATGATCTGAATGCGCCTTTTGTGTCCCAGCTTCTCGATCATGGACAGGCCATCCGCGAAGTTTGCTTTGGGAAACATGTCGTCCAGCCACAATTGGTATACGTTCAACATCCGTGCGACGTCCGAAAACTTGTCACATAGTTAGCATAGACCATACTATGACAAGAAAGCGAGACTTGCCTCGTGGCCCTTGCCCTTGAACTTTAGCCTTTCCTTAGTGATCTTGCGCAGCTTCGGTATGCCTTTCACGGAGAGTAATCGCTCCTCGTCAAGCTTAGCCGTGGGCGCTCTTGCTTTGCGGACCTTGACTTCTTCGTCAATACCAAGACCATCTGCGCCAGCATTGCTTCCACGCCATGTCGATCGTTGAGTTGTTGGTTCTTGTGTTCTCGCTTGATCAGGCTGAGACGCCTCGTCCGGTCCGTCATTGAGGATAGCGTCCAGTTCATCCCACCGATTAGTGTCCCTGGAATCTTGTAATGGTGCTTCTCGGCCTGCATAGCCTGCTCGATGCGAGTGAGCAGCAACTGTGGAGCGAGACATATTGCGTTTTTGCAGATACGCTACGCGGACAAGCAGAAAGTATGTATGGTCAATGTACGCATAACGCGCTTGACTTAGGGAGACGCGTTCGCGTACCTATCGATAGCAGTGTGCCCATTGGATTAGAGTGCTTCATAAAAGTCACGTGGTCGAACAAGGACACCCTGAACCTCCAACCTCGATTGAAGCTCTCCACCCTCCCGAATCAATTCAGCGGCTGCTGCAGAGCACAACATACTGCCCACCATGCCTCTCGCAGAACCCCAGATCCAGGATGAGCGACCGGCAGAGCAGTCGCAAGGCCCGGTGGCATATGTACCGAGCAAGAAACCCAATACCAAGTATCCTGTACGTTTCGGCAGCTTCAATTGTCCACGGCTACGCTGACTCTTTTATAGCTCATTGATAATGACCCGTACGTCTCCAGCCCGTTCCAGCAGTTCTTTCAGCCCCTCAACCCCAAGATGAATCTCTAACACCTCCTTCAACAGCCACATCAAACGCGTCCTTGGCTACATGCGCTCTTCAGATTACGCCTACGGCTTAGGCATGTCCGCCATCACACCTGGCCTGATGCTCTTCTTCGAGCGCGTGTCACCCTCCCAAGTCGGCAAGGGTGGCTTCGCGCCCATCATGCGCCTGTCGCTCGGCATCGGCGCCGTCTCAGGCTTCCTTCTCGCGTACCAGCGTAGCGCACTGCGCTTCTACGGCGTAACCGAGAACAGCCGCGAGGTCGCGAGGGATATGCGCGAGATGGTCAACCGCGTGAAAAAGGGCGAGTCGCCGTACGGCGTGTCGGAGCTCAATGATTACATGCAGGGCGTCGCAGCGCGCAACAGTCGCTACACGGCGGTGTTCTTGCATGTGGTACCCATGTTCAACTTTGTGAACCACAACCAGGTGAGTTTGGAGCTGATCTGCTCGGGGGTGGGCAATGCGCTAGCATAAGCACTTGTGCCTCCAGAGACTTTCCAATTGATAGAATGGCTAACGAAGCGTCCGTAGCACGGTGTCGACACAGCAAAATATTACCAGCAGGCAGAAAGGGAGCTGGATGCAGAACGACTGGCAAAAGGTGCAAAGTTCAAGGATGGGAAGTAGATTTCATGCGGTCGTTGGGGATCATATGGTGTACATCAAGAAACGTCGACTAGCATCGCTCTGCTGAACTTTATCATCATAAGGGAAATCATTGTATGAGGGAAGACGCATGCGTGAGCGCCTCGCCCAATAGCGTGTGCTCGTGGCTTTGAGATCGATCGTCAGTTCTTGCCAATGCCGACCAACTTCTTTATCCTGTCGACAAACTTGACCCTTCCAGCTTCCTTTCCATCGTCCTTGCTTTCGGTCATCCTAGGCATACCGACAACCCACAGCACTAATGCAGCAGCAACCATGGCGAGAATAATGGGCTGCAACACCTTGACACCAGCATGTTGCGCAATGGCGCCAACAGCGAAGGGGAAAGCGCTGGCACCGACGCCGCCAAACGCCGCCGCAAAGCCAATGCTGCTAACATGTAGCCTTGCAGGGAGTAGCCTCGTCGCAGCGACCACAGCAGCAGGGAACAGAGGTCCCAGGAAGAAGCCGAGGATACTGACAGCGACGGCGCTGACGATGAACGATGGCACGAGCCAGAAGAGCAGCTCCATCGCCATCGCACCTGCGAGGTACAACGCGATGGCCAGGTTCTCGCCAATGCGGGGTGTGATGAAGCCAAGGATGATGCGGCCAACAGTGATGCCCAGCCAAAAGCCCGTGGCCGACATACCACTGCTGAAGTCGCCGCCGCCGCGCTCCCGTGTCATGAACACGACAATCCATCCACCCAGCGCAACCTCGATACCGACGTAGATCAGCAGGAAGATGGAACACACCCATGTGACGCGCTGGCGCAGTGCTTCGCGCAAGATCCCCTTGCCATTGGAAGTCGCGCCCTGGTCGTGCTTGGCCTGCTCGAGGCGATATTTGATGCTCGTCTCCGCCCAAAAAGCCCACGTCGCCGACAGCAGCTCGAGGCCACCGGCTGTGACCATGACATAAAGGTAAAAGTGGTACCACTCCTTGTGGGCCTTTGTGATGAGCGTAGTGGCGATAGTAGGCGCGAGGGTGGCGCCGACACCGTAGAAGCCATGCAGGAAGCCGAGGATCTCGTTGGCGTTGGCCATGTTGCCGAGCCAGGCGTTCCACGCAGCGTCAAGCAGGCCGTTGCCGAAGCCGGCGAGGATGAAGGCCACCACGAGCACGGGGTAAGGTGGGTGACAGGCGATGATGATGTAGGCGATGAGGTGGGCGCCCGGGCCAAGGATAGCGACACCGCGCTGGCCGAGGCGGACGTGGATTACATTGTTGAGGGAAGCTGCTGTGACGTAGCCAATGAGAGGAGAGAGGAAGACGAGGGAGACGACGGTGTAGGTCAGGTTATAGTAGGTTTCGAGATATGGTATTATGGCACCATATACGGCATCATTGAGGCCCATGATGACAAAGGAATAGAAAGTCGAAAATGTACGGTATATATTCTGTGGAGACGAATTCCACTGGGGCTTGGGCGAGACAGCATTGGATGGAGCATCATCGTCCGAGGAGCCAGATTCCAATTTGGTAGCTGGATCCGGTTCGCGGCCAAGCAGGTTGCCAGGATCTGAGAGATTGATGGACGGCTCTGCTTTCTGAGTCGAGTGCATCTCGATTGTCTCAGTCATGGTAGCCATGTTGATGGAATATGGGATAGGATTTCACGAATGAAGGCCTTCGTGGGGCCAAAACAAAGACTAGGTTTATTTTCTGAAGATAAAGGAGGACAAACACCACGAGGCAGCGTTGCTCTTAAAGTCCCTACTCCTTGTCCACCCTTGCAGAAGGCCCGAGAAGGACAGGTTAGCACAGCAGCATTGAGTCACAAATTTAGGTCAGCAGATGTAGTCCGAATGGTGCAATTCTACACCGACTGGCAGATCAATGCCGCCAGGTCGGGATTACTCCGGCTGCATTGGCGAGCGAATTTGCTGCGCCTCCGTCTTGGCGCCGGCATCCCCATGGGGCTCTTCGCCCACATGTTGCCGATCTCCGATCGGTGCTTGGAAAAGGACAGATTGCACGGTCATTCGTTGGGATTCGCGATTCAGGAAATACGTGACTTGATAAGGTGTAGCGGTTGGGCGTTCCGACTTCTATCCTGCTGATGCGCGATACCGAACAGTCCGGCGAGAGACAGAGGGCGGACTGTTGATGGGGTATTTAACGCGATGAAAGTCTTTGGTCTAGAAAACTGTCACTATTTGTGTGCCTCAACGTGTATTATAATTATTTGGTCCAAGATACGGCGTGATCTGCGGCTATGGCTTTCATTCCAGCTTCCTCTGGGAGCCAGCGTGAAGATGCAATGCGACTTACTTCCTCCAGCTGGCACGATCATTCGTTGATGTCGGCGGACTGGTTGAGTGAATTGACAGGCGACTTGGTGAAAGGCTGCTTGCTCAAGTATGACCGGTGAGGAGATGACCGCTCATCACGTGTCTCGATGCATGTGAGTTCACTTCACCGGCGTCCATCACTCTCAGGCATTGAACTTAAAAGGTCCGCTCGCCTGACCATCGGAAGACTGCTATATATACCGTTCGATCCTGTCTTTGACACCTTGACTTCTTCTTCTTCAGCCATACCTGTGCTCTGCAATCTTCGGCTTTTCTTCTCGTCACTTGGGACTATGATTGCATCTCGAGCCTTGCATGCCTGTTCCGAATCTTGACCATCTCGGCATCTTGGCTAACAGATTTCACCCTTCCCAACAATACTTTGCAGTTCAAAGTGTTCTTTCAAAAGCTCGGTCCCTATGGCGCAACGACAGGATGCAAGCATGCATCAAGCCCATCTGCCAAATCAGACCCAGACAAGCAATACCTCCCAGTTTCGCCCTGGTTCTCTTGACTCCGGAGTTCTAATCGACTTGGATTACCTCGAGAAGAACGCTTCCATTGCCACCTTGGAGCGCATAGCTACTAACGGTATGAAGTTTGTTCAAAGAGTTGATGAGGCAGTGGGTTTTGTGCAGCACGAGGAAGAATTTCCCTTTCCAATCATGAATCAAGTCAAAAATATTGACCGAGCTATGCGACCAGCGAGGAGCGTGATTGGTGTGCTCGGGGCTACCGGGGTAGGCAAGTCATCGATGATCAACAATCTGCTTGGGGGAGAGCAAGTCATTCCCACCAATTGCATGAATGCATGCACCTCAAACGTTACAGAAATATCGTTCAATCATGATCCTCGCTTCCCTTACCGCGCCACAGTTAGGTTCATATCCAGAACTGAATGGAAAAGCGAGCTGGAAATCCTCTTCGCCGATGTTGAAGATGAATTAGGTAACATTTCTCTGGACATTGAAGATTCAAATTCTGTAGCTGCGGCTGCCTGGGCCAAAATCAGAGCTGTCTACCCAGGCGTAGAGCTGGCCAAATTGAAGCGCCAGTACCAAAAATCTACTGACTCACTTATGGACCACGATAATGTGAAATTCCTTGGTAAATCCAAGATGATCAACGACGTTGACCACGAGAGCTTCTGGGACAAGCTACAACTTTACCTGGGGGCAAATAATAATATCAAGGGAACTACAACGGCACAGCTTTGGCCACTCATCAAGGTTGCTCAGGTTTTCGTCAAAGCCGATGCTCTTTCCACGGGAGCTGTCATTGTTGATCTTCCTGGAGTTCTTGATTGCAATGCTGCGCGCACTCGCATTGCTCAAGATTATATGATGGAATGTACAGCTTTCTGGATTGTTTCACCAATCATTCGAGCAACTGATGACCAAACAACACAGAATCTTTTCAACGAGACCTTCCAACGTCAATTGCAGATGGATGACAATCTCGATGCGGTTACATTGATATGTTCTATGACAGACAACATCAATGTCAAAGAAGCTGTCAATGATCTTGGTCTACGAAGCGAGTATCAAAGATATGTTGCAAAAAATGTCACTCTTGAGAAGCAGAAGAGCGAGATTGAAACCTCCATCAAAAAGTTGCGCATCGATAGGAACACTGCTCAGGAGAACCTCGAAAATACAACTCGCGAGATTGGTCGATGGACTTCCTTACAAGCGGAAGTCGAGAAGGGAGAAAATTCATCCGAAGGGGCGAGAAGTTCACTGAAGCGCAAGCGCGTGGGATTGCCACCAAGTGCCGCACCCAAACATAGGGAGTCAAATGCTCTTGGCAACTCAGTACACTCCACATTCAAACATTTGACGCTCCCGCAAATTTCAGAGAAATTGGTAGAGCTGAACGGATCTAGGCATACGGCTCAGCAGACAAAGACAGAAATCGGTTCTGACATTGCGGATCTCCAGGACCAAATCAGCGACATCTCCACGTCCTTGGAAGCTAGCCGTGAAAAAATGTGCAGTGATTGCATCAACACCCGCAACGAACGTACCAAGCGCGAGATGCGGGTAAAATTTGCGGCTGCAATTCGTAAAATGCATGAGGAGACAGTTCATGGCGAGGAAGAGCAAGAATCCATGTCGAATCACCTAACAAATCAGCATGAATGCATCGACACTGCTCTTCCAATCTTCTGCATCTCTTCTTTGGCAAACCAAAATCTTACGAATCACGCTCAAAGGGACAGCAAGATCCCAGGTTTTGGGGCAACGACTGATACGGAGATCCCTCAATTACGGGCACATTGCATTAACTTGACACTTGCAAAACGGCGTCGAGCTTACCTCAAAACCATTGGGTGCCTCGCGCGCATGATCAACTCTCTTGCCGCATGGGTTCGAAGCACTTCTGATACATACGAGAACGCTACTTCAGAAAAAGATGTTTCAAGCTACATCAAACACCTTGGCAAGCAGTTATTAGATGTAAACACCCCCAAAAGCTGTAAAATGATATGTCTGCTAAAATTCAACAGGACCTGGACACAGTTTGTGCGGCGAAGGTCAAATCATTGGAAGATCGAATACAGATGCAGATTGTTCCTCGTCTCAGTAGGTCTCCTTCCTACTTCTTCATCTGCAGTAAACCAATCGCTGATTTCCCGGAGATGAATCAGTAGATCTTGCCAAAATGGATGCAAAGCGATTATTGCGCATATGGAATGGCGATGGCAAACCCAGGGAAGGAATATGCCACCAAACCTACCAGGCCATTTGTCGCAGAGACGGAGTATTTACCAACAAAACTACGAACTACAACTGGAACTTATCACTCGCGGAGCCGATCCTTTCTTCCGTTAGTCGCACGTGGGAGATGACGTTCAAGCATTACACGGCAAGGATTCTAGAGGAATTTGTCCACGAATGTTATGGAAAGTTCTGTGACTTTCACAATAGTGCAAAGAAGACTTACTTGAGCATGAACACCTTTCAAATTCTCGATCGACAGCTCAAAGTCTACAGAGACATGATTCAACAAATCAGCAACAAGGCCCAGGACTTGATCAAGATGGAGCAACGGTCTATTAATCGTCAGTTTGTGGAAATTATCAGATCCTCAATGTCCCCACCGTATCAAGCAGCAACCGATGAATGCGGCAAAGAAATGCTAGCAAGGATGAGAGGTTACTTTGATAAACATATCAAGGAAGAAGGGAAGAGAATGTTCCGGGATTGCATCATAACCATTGAGCAGCTCCTAAAAGCATCAACCAAAAATTTCAATGAGTGCATCCAGAAAGGAGTTGAAGCAGCTCATGATCAAGCTCTTAAGGACTATCTCATTGGCGCTGAGCATGGTCCAGGCTGGCAATTGAAATCGAAATCGTAACGTCGTCTTCTGCGCCAGCTGAGTGAAATTCTTCAATCAGCGGAGCAAATCTTTGCCAATGACAACGCAGATATTATGGACGACATTGAAGTTGAAAGTTCAATAAGGACCGGTTTTGGATGTGAGCTGACAACATTTGGGGGGTCATTCTTTGAATCTCCCTCCAGCGATCAAGATGTTGGAGATGGAGATGGCGAGGGCGACGACGAGGATGACAACGACGAGATTCAAGGCTATGAGGACGAGGAGAGCGAAAGCGAAGACGACGTGCCCGGTCGGAATGTGGAAGACGAAGATCTGATGGACATCACGCCTGACAAGAAAGTCTTGGCGATTGACGAAAGCTACAAAGCGATTTTCGACGAGATCCAGGCTGTGAGAGATCAGAGCCTGGGAAATTGAATGGGACGAGATGAGACAGCTTAGTCGTCATGATATTGGGAGAGGGGGGGGGGGGGAAGAACAAGCACGGAGAAATGATGACGAAACTTTTGCAATACTTTGGGTAACCAAAGCTTTCAGCGTTCTGCCACACAGAGAGCAAGCTATCAAAATAGCAAATATGACAGTATTTATTACATAAATTTTGCCTAAATAATACCAGGGACATTCGATACATGAGAAGTCGCGTTGTATGGTGCTCGGATAACAAAGTGTGCTGCTCATCTCTGATGCCTTGCGTCCAAATGTGCGATTGCAGCACGTTCTGAGCGGCTACATTGTTAACAAATGAGCACTTCAGACTGGCGATGCCCTCTAACAAATCTACAGGCATGAACTAAGTACACACTCATAATTACGTGCAATGCACGCCTCAATAGGGTCGATAACTATTGATTTCTCAACCTAAGCAGTGCGATGTTTGACCTGTACCTCCAAAATTTGGACTTTGGCGGTGCTCATGCAGTCTCAAACCTGAACGAGGACTAATATAATCCTGTTCCAACAACCCAAATGTGTTGTGTACTGCTCAGATTAGTTCGTCCGGGTGATTGCTTCGGCTTTCATTGCGGGCCCTGAGGACACCGAGCTAGCCAAATAGACAGTCTAGCTCATGTTGTAAAGGGTCGCACTTCACATTGTCTCAAAAAACCCTTCGAGGGCTTTTTCCCGCCTCTGTTAACTCCCGTGTTCGATTCGGACACGGGTCCGCAGAGGTATGGTTTTTGGCGGCTGCCAGATTTTGTTTCAAGCATTGGCAGCGGAGCAGCAATTCGAAATGCGACGCAGGCCGTGATTTTTTTGCTTGACTATAGAATTGGAACTGTGCAAGATTCAGGGAGATGTACGAACAATCTAAGCAGTCTTCGCTGTCGCAGCCGGAGATGGTGACCGTAACAAATCGTAAGGCGAGTAAGGGATTCAACCAGAGGGAAAGGCAAATCTTGGGCAGTAACGACATTTCATTTCTGCAACAAGAGAAGGACCTAAAGAATTAAATCTACTTGAGGCGCTATGGATGTGCAGTTTCTGCCAGAAGGGTCAGAAGGGGCAGAAGGGGGCGTGGAGAAAGAGTGATGGGAAAGGGGTTCGGATGTAGGGGTCTGGCTGGGGTGATCAGAGGATATGGTTGCGCTGACCATGGCTTACGCCCAATCGCAGAGTGCTGATACCTGCGCAGTAAGCTACCATGCTGCTAAATTGATCTCCAGGATTTCGCTTTAAGATCATCATGCAGCAATATGATCCACTTTACAGGAAGCATGTCACGTGCTGCGGAGGGGCTGTTTGGCTGGCTCGAAGCCCAAGCTGGCTGATTGATGTACGAATCCAATGGGAAGCGCTCTCCCCGGGCTGAAGCATCATCACGAGACCTCATGAGGCATTGGGCTTTTTGGGGGGGTGTCCAGCTACCAGGACAGAGGCGTTTGCCCAAACAAGAAATTGCGGGAATGACGCAAAAACACGCACGCGGCTGGCCGAGGTCAGAAGGGCGGCGGAGGCTGCCTCCGCCAACGGCACACAGTCGGGGCGTCGCCTGCACACCTGATCCAGCCCTCGGAGCCGTTTGCTAGCTCTGGCGCGTTTTTCTGAGCTCAAGCAAACGCGCAACACCTTGCGCTGCAGAGAACCGAGCACTTCGGCAGCACTTCTGCAGTCACACGCCCGCAGCGCATTGGTCGACCCTTGCTGCAGCACCGTTGCGCGCACCGCCGCATACCCGAACACCCCCGCCTGGCCGGTACCCTAGTTTTGCGGGTGCGAGCACACGATCACCTTGGGAAGCTACACCTCGCGCGCATTGGGGGCAACGGACCCACACGACATTGAGTCGTGTACCGCCTCGTCCACGTCCGGTCGGTGCCTCAACGCCCGCCCGGACCGCTGAGCAGAAGCTGCTGCATGAAGCCGGCGCATGGTGGAGCTAGCTGAAAGCAATGGTCCAAGTAACACAACATTCGGGCGCGGCTGGGCCTGAACACGAAAACTCCACGCCCGAGAGGAGCAGGTCGGATTCCAAGAAGAAGTCGCCTGGCTCGCCCTCTTCTGCCCAAGACAATGACACTCCAGACACTGCCAAGAGCAAGTCGAAGAAGCGGAGAAAGGTCAATCATGGTACGCTTCGCTCTGGTAGCAGTTGTTGCTCTGCTAACGCTTGTTTCTTTCAGCATGTGTCTATTGTCGCCGTTCGGTAAGCTGCTTCCCCGCCGGTCATCCTCTTCGCCGCGCCGTGTCACCTTTACCCGAGATTGCGCTGACAGATATACCTCGTGGTTTCAGCACATGACTTGCGATCAGGTATGGGGATCCTAGTTCCGAGACCTCAAGAATGTTTTTCTGACTCCTGGTTGTAGGCACGACCCTGCTCCCGCTGCATCAAGCGCAACATTGGCCACCTTTGCCACGACGAGCCTCGCGAGCAGAAGAAAGGCAAATCGGAGCCTAGCAGCAATGGCAACAAGGTTGCTGACGGCGTCCCGGGGAACACACCCGTCGACGGCCCCTTTTCTGCTCCTGACACAGCCCACATCGACCCGTCCCTCAACTTGAACCCGGCACAGCTGCCGCAACCAACGTCGGCGAACCCGTCTCAGCTGTCTCGAAGTGCTGCGACTACCCAGGCCCCCGACATGCCAACAGACTCTCAACCATGTAAGTATTCTCACAGACGGTTGCACACATGTACTGATCCGGAAGAAAAGTTGTGCCTTTTAACGACTGCAACGCCAGCGGCCAAACCCAATCCTCTGAGATGCAGAACCTACACCAGAACTACATGTTCAACACGTCCGAAGTCGGCAACGAATACAGTCTGCTCAACGACTTCTTAAGCACCAGCCTCATTGACGACGCTTTCTACCAAGGCGACGGCGAGGGTCAAGCAGGCCTTTTTGCAGACTCATCTCTCGGCAACATCATAGGCCCCATGGCTACACCGGGCAATCTCTTTGCCACTACGCCGTCCATGGCGCAGGGGGGCACGACTCCCCAGCCCCTTCCCGACAGCTCGACAAGCAAGGCTGAGGCGGCCGCGCCACGCGAGAAAGAGAAAGAGAACTACTTTATGACGGCGGCGGATCCGGCAGGCACGGACACGCCAGAGGAGCGCATGACAAAGCTCTTTACTGCCAAGTACGATGCAGGACTGCTGACGCCGTGGAACTACGTGAAGGGATACGCTAAACTTTACAAGTGGATGGAACTGAACCTCTCACGCGCCTCGAGGACGAGGATCACGCGCCAGATGGAGAGGTTCAGGCCCGAGTTTCGCAAGCGCACGCAGGACCTCACTGATGTGAAGCTCGTGTTCGCTGAGATCTGGTTCGAGCGCAAGCTCATGGAGTACGACCGCGTTTTTGCCAGCATGGCGATTCCTGCTTGCTGCTGGCGCCGTACAGGCGACATCTTCCGCGGCAACAGGGAAATGGCAGAGCTGCTTCAAGTGCCACTGGAGGAGCTTCGGGATGTAAGTTACTGGCCCAGTCTTCCCTTTACACGTGCTCAAGCTGATTGGTCGGTATCAAGGGCAAGCTTGGCATTCACAACGTCCTGGTCGAGAGCTCCCTCACCAATTACTGGGAGAAGTTCACGTCCATTGCCTTTGACATGTCGCAGAAAGCAATCCTGACGGGCTGCGTGCTCAAGAGCCAGAATGGAGGCCCCGAGCAGCGATGCTGTTTTAGCTTCACGGTGCAGAGGGATCCACATGATGTGTGAGTAGCTTATCCCTTTGATTTGGCTAGGAAGGATACTGACCGAGCTGTAGACCTGCTCTTATCTGCGGCAATTTCTTACCCATTGCCGATGACAAATGAAGGGGGAGAATTATTTGGTAACCAAAAGTATGATTGTATATATTCCTAGCCGGCATAGATATCGGGGGATGGCGTCTGGGTCTCTGATGTCAGGCGGGAGGGTCGGAAATACCCACGCTGGACAATCTACAATCTTCTTCTTTTCCAGTGTCAATGGGACCGGACTCGGCCATGACTTCTGCGCATTACGTGACTTGAAAGATCTGGCAAGACTCTCGCCATGGCACCCGAGCCTCCTCGACACAAGGCCCAAAGTGAAGATCGCCCCGTGAAGATAACGCGACCCAAGACTGCGCATGGTCTACTCGGTGAGCACCCTGTTTGATCTACCTACTCTGTGCTAAATCGCAAAGCAAAGACTTTGCAGCTTCCATCCCAGCAAGACTCTCGTCTCGCTCCGAGGATACAACGCTCCCTCTCGACCTCGAACGTCACGCTTCCACGCTTAGGCATGATCCCAATGCGTTCCGCGACCATTCAGTGGATGATCTTGACAGGCATGGCACCACGATATGGAACTCGTGTGTCCGCCTCAAACGCGACAATCCGAACATAGACAAGCACCTTCACTGCCTGTTACGCATCTTTGCGTTCATGCTCCTTGACCATCGCCAACGACCTATCAAATGCACACCAGATGAGAATTTCAGACTTTTGCGAATATCCAATAAAGTTTCACGGTCGCTGCTTGAAGAAAACCAATTTTTGGGCCCGTCAGATCTGGGCGCATGGGTATTTGAGCGCGCTGCAGACTACGACAGCGCGCTCTACAAACAGCGCGACAACATGGACGATGATGAAGTGCAATCTTACAACAAGTTGAAACTCGAACACCGCCTGCAGCGCATAATGCTGGTCTGTCCCATCTTGCTACCTCTGAAGAGACTCTGCCAGGGCTGACAACATACAGGCTTGGAAGCAAGATCGCCTTGATTTGGCACAGAGCATGTTTGGCGAGCTGACCCCCGTCGATTTTCAGAATGATCCCTGCGGTACGGAAAGTGCTGCCGATCTATGCTTCGAGATCGGCAAAGATTTACTTCATCGAAAGGATGACTACAAGGCCGTGAAGTGGCTTGAATCATCCTACGACGCACTCACCTCACATGATCTTGTCGAGCTCAGCGAAGACGCTGCAGAACTCCGTCTGAGTGTCTTACACTTTCTCATCCGTGCGCTTTTGAAGCTTACCGATAACATGGGCTTGGAGAAGGCAAAGGAGCTGGTGTGTCTGCTGGAGCAAGACTGCGGTAGTCGAATGGTCGTACCACTTCTTCACATGGAAATCATCGCTGCCGAAACAGACTTCGATTCTGCCGCTTATTGTGCTCAACTGCACAGGATTTCTCGGATTGCTGTGATGAATTCATCGAATTTCAAGACTATCATGAGCCATGTTCTCATCCTGCGCGATCACGATGCTGCACAGGCTTGCAGGTTTCTGGATGAATTTGTCGGGCAACGCCTACTACCAGAAGACAAGCCGGAATGGCTCGAAAGGGCTATGATTACGCGTCTGTGGATCTCTACGGACAGGCTATTAGAACAACCTGATCTCGAACGAGATATTAGACAGCTGTTTGACCTGTTTCACACTGCATCACACAATCCTCTCACTACAGCGGCGACTAATGCGGCGCAAGTATTGCTGTGGAAGCAAGTCGACTCACTCACAGGCAAACAAAGATACACGCAAGCATTAATATGGTGCAATCTCGGCCTCCACCCTATATTCTCGCACGCCGGTGAACTGAATGTTTCAAAATTGCGGCGAAAGGCAATGCTATGCTCAATAAGCCTTAGCGACACCGCAACAGTTCGAGCACAATTCAACCTGATGCCAGAATCGAGCAGGCAGAACCCACTGACTCAGTATCTCATGTATAAAACCGCTGTCCTGGATCACGATCTACCGCTGGCTTCCGAATGTCTTGAGTCACTCGCAAAAAATACATCTCAAGATGTCACAGTGCTCTATGCCTGTGTCCTTGAAGCGCAGAATTCTGGTTATCGGGATCTTGCTCTGTCAGCGCTGCAAAAGGTTCTAGAGCAATTTGACTACAGTGTTCCTTGTGGTGTGCATTTGCCTGCTCTCGTCAGATGCACTGCAAAACTGTTGCTTAGCGGAATTGCTGATGGGCCTAAAGCGGGCGGCCGAGATACTGCCAGAGAACTCAGTGAACTCTTCAAGGGGGCGCTCAAGTCAGCTCAGAAGCAGACAGCTGCTAGTGAAATCCTTGAAGTCAAGGAGCTAGAATGGTTCGTCCGCACCACGTACAATACATCGATCCTCTACTACACCGAATGGTCCTTTGAGATCGTCATTGACCTCCTCGACACCTGCATCGGCTTCATACTTCTCCTACAAAGCAGATCAAACCCTGAAGTATCTGAAGAATCTGAAGAATCCAAAGACGCAACAAAGAGATCTCAAATCTGCCACGTCCTCGCCGCCCAACTCTGGCTCAAAGCCGCCCGAGCAACGCCCTCCCTCCCCGACCAGCTCCACAACTACGCCCAGCTACGCACCCACACCACAACCTACTGGCGCACCGACCCCCCTTCCCCACCCACCCCCACGCAAGAACCACCCACCCTCCACCGCAAAATGCTGCTCCTCGACTTCGAGGCCGCCGCAGCGCTGCAGCTCTGGGACGCGCTCGCCTCCCTCCTCGCCCGCGCAACGTCCCTCGCCCTCCCGCGCCCCACCCTCGACGCCTGCGCCGACATCCTCCTCGCCTCGCCCGCGCCGCCCGCCGTCCGCGCCCGCCTGCTCGCCGCCATCCTCGACGCCCCGCCGCGCGTCGCGCCTGCCGCAAAGCTCGCCCGCTGGCTGCGCCTGCTGTACCAGCTCGCGGCGGGTGCTGCGTCGACGCAGCCCGGTATAGCGGCGTCTGGCGGTGGGGACGAGACGGCGTCGCGCCAGGCGGTGGTGCGGCGAGTGTGTGCGGCGGCGGACGCGGCGGCGTATCCGGTGGAGGAGTTGGAGTGGCTGGTGGCGACGACGTTTAATGCCGCGGTGGATGCGTATTGCGCGGGGGATCGTGGGGGGTGTTTGCGGATGGGGGAGTTGGCGCTGGAGGTGGCGGAGAGGGTACGGGATGGGGGAAGGATGAGGGATGGGGTTAGGGAGCGGTTGGGGAGGATGGTTTGGGATGGGTGAGGTGATTTTCGTTTCTTTTTTAAAAGGAATGTGCAAGTTGATGTGGCAACTGGGTGGAGATTCTGGTGGGTTGTTAGTGGTCGAAGGGGGTAATGGCGAGAGGAAAAAGTCATATGTCGATGGGAGCGTGTGGAGAGAATGACTTGATTCAGACAATTATGCTACATGCGCTAGAAGAAGAAAATGACGATGATGGTGGTTTCACATGTTTGACCTTACACATACCCTACAGGAGGTAGCATGAGCTGAGAAGCGCCAGTCCAGCAGCCAAGCCCAACCCAGCACCAACGGTGGGCGCAGCGCCTGTATCGCCACCAGAGGAGCCCGCGCCATTAGGAGCCGAGCTACTCCCCCTCCCAGTCTGGTTCTCAATCTCGGTCTCGCTAGGCGTGCCAGCCCACTGGCTGCCCTCACCATCGCTGTCAAGCCCGGGCCCCGCGCCAGCGCCACTCTGCAAATACTTCTGCGCACCACGCGGCATCGCAGGAAGCGACGAGCTGGTGACCTCCCAGACGCTGCTCTCGGCAGGGCAGCTTGATTGCGGGTAGTCATCGGAGTAGCCACCGTCGCCCTGCGGGTTAGGCGTCTCCTCGTAGGCGTCGGCGAGGCGGCGGAAGTCCTCGTTGGGCACAATGTCGCCGCTGCCGTCGATCTCGACGAGGCCGTAGCCGTTGGGCTCGACAGTGTACTCGTAGACAAGGCCGCCGGAGTAGACACCCGTCATGCGGGTCGAGTAGAGCGCGGAGATCTCGCCCCAGTCGCGCTCGTTCTGGATGCAGCCAAACTCCGACAAAAAGAGCGGGATCGAGTAGGAGGTGTAGTTGCGCACCTTCTGCTCCCAGCCGGACTGCTGAAAGGACGAAGGGGAGCACCACGAGTAGTCGTTGAAGGCGAAGAAGTCGGCGCGGGCTTGGGCATCGTCGCCGCAGTTGAAGTAGGAGGCTTGCTCGCGGATGTTTTCGTTAACGTCGGCCGAGGAGTAGCCGACGGGGATGGGGCGGTCGGCACGCTCGGCAATGTAGTTCTTCATATCGCGGGTGACGGCCTTGATGTAGGGCGCTGTGTTGGTGTTGTTTGGGGCGTTGATGACCTCGTTGGCAGAGAAGAAGAGCAGCAGGTTGGAGTAGTCCTTGAAGGCGTCGATGGTGGCAAAGACAGACTGCAGGTAGACGTCGTTGTAAGAGGCGTGCACAGCCGCGGCGTTCAGTCGGTTGAGGGAGAACTTTGGAGTGTTGGCATCGAGGGCCAAGTAGATGCCGGCGTCATCAAGCATCTTCATGGCTTCGTCGTGGTTCTGTGAGTTGTCGATGGTGTAGATGCGAATGGTGTTGATGCCAAGCTGCTTGAAACGCTCGACATCGCGGCGGAGGGAGGGAATGTCAAGCAGGGGATCTGCTGCGTCTGAAGCTCCTCCTGGTTGGTAGGCGACACCGCGAATGTAGAAGCGCTGGTTGCCGGTAAAAAATGCATTGCCGCGAGTCGTGACGGCGGGCAAAGCAGCAAGCGCTCCAATAGAGCAAGCAGCAACTGCCGCTGCAATCGAGGAACTCTTCATCGTATGCTAGATCCCTGAATTGCTGCGCTTTCGGAATGATCGGAAGTAGTGTGTTTGTATGAAGAACGAGTGACTATGCTACGACAAGCGAAGCACGAAGACGAAGACGCTATGAAGACGAAAAGAGAATTGAAAAGGAAGAGGCGAAGATGACAAGGAGAAGGCTGGGATGCTTTTCAGGGTGCGCCGAGTTGTTATGGACGCGCACTGGGGTACACATGCCCAAGACGCTGCCCAGGCGGCCAAGCGTTGGCATTCCCATCATTGAAGCAACAGGGGCCAGTCGCGGCAAATTCACTGCAGAGCACGATGCATTCACAAGAGGGGTACTCTTACTCGACAAAGTATTAAGATGCCTGAGTTTCCAGCGGAGGATCCATCCCACAAACAAGAACAGGCATGAGGCATATGATATCCATTGCATGCCATATGTGGAGGAAGGAGGGAGGCGATTGCCACGATGTTGCCCCGAATATCAACCGGCCCAAAGCGGCATGGTCGAGCTTGGCGGCCCGTCTCAGGAAACATTGGGGCTCTCGGCATCTCTCCTGCTTTAATTGGGAGCATCGCCACCTGACGCGTTGCACCCTGAAACTCTGAAGCTGCACCAGCTTGGTATCAAACGGCGCGTGTGGAATCGGCCCTCCGCGCGCTCCGCCCAAGGCGCGTCGTTCAGTGTGCACGCGGATCGACCTTGGCAGGGGAAAGCCTCCGATGTGACGGCACCTGGAGAGGGTCACCCCTCTGTGTGGCTATATACCTCCTCTGCGGAGGTTGTCTGATCCCGCATTACTTTACGCCGAAATTGAAGCTGTACGAGATTTGTAGGCCCCTTCGCCATTTGGTATAGTCCTTTGCCAGTGACCCGTAAACTCAAACCCCTGTGTGACTTTGTTCGCGATATATAACGGTCGTGCCGACTTGAAAGGCTTGTCAGCAAGTACCATTCTGATACCTGCATCGACAGAGCCGGATTCGACCATGAAACTACACTATCTTATCACAGTGTCAACATGCGCCTCATCAGCTTTTGCAGGTGCTTTGCCTGGTCGTGTTGAACGCCAGTATGTGCTACTGAATGCTCTGGCTCGCCAGGAAACGAAACCCGACATCAGAAGCTACGACACAGACATTGGAAATCTGCTGCAGCTTTCGGATGCCTCAGTACCGTTGTTCACAGCCCTACCGCGTGTTGCTCTTCACAGCGATACGGGGGAGTACGACCTAGCGATAGAGGCCTATACAAAGGTCAATATGGCTATGGTGGAGGCAAACGGTCCAATCAACACACCTGCCAATAGTGACAGCAGAGGCACATGTACCTCTATGCTGGCTGTAAGTTCATTCTCAACCCGAGCATCTGCAGACATGCTGACGAAATCCCTGTGCTTAGTGGATCGACGACTTTGTACGTCTGCTGAAGGCTGTCAAGTCTAGAGAGTCGTCCATCACACAAGTCAAGTTGCACAACGACATGCTCGTTAGGCTTGAAGTTTCGCAAGATATATTTCCTGTGAGTTTAAGATTTTTCCACCGGGCCGAGGCGAGGTGAGTGCTGACAATCTATTCCGGCAGAAATACGGCAACAAGATGGCCCGATATTTCCTCGACAAGAAGCAAGGATGTGACGTTCTGAAAATGAGGGAATCCATCTACAATGCTGAGTCCTCGTTGGATATGTTGATAGGATCTTTCCGTATTCATTCACCACCCAATTGAGCCATTGCGCACACGCCGTCATGTTAGACATCTGTGAATATGAGAAATGCTTGTGCGCCTGTCCGAAGCGAGAAGGCCGCCCACTACAAGTCTTTCACCGTTGTCGCATATTAAAAACAGAATGACTAGATTCCCCGATTGACTATGGAATAGAGTTTACATAATGTACACAGTGATCATGACCATAAAATGTTGACAGAAGTGTACCTCTAGTAAATCACAAATAATTCGGCGGATTTTGATTTCAAGACAAGTCTGGAGAATGTCTTCAGAGCTTTGACTCGACGTCCGCTTCAAACTCGCGGCTTTCGCCAATGTCGCAAACATCAAAGACGCCAGTCTCCGGCAGCGACTTCCACGCCAAGGCCTTTTTGAGAATCTGGGGTGGCTCTAGCACGTCCTCTTCCGTCAATACCCATGTACCCCAGTGGATGCCCATCGCGCGTTTGCATTTGGTGTCCAAGAAAATGTTGACAGAGTCGTAGGGGTTCGCATGCATCGGTGACATGATGTATCGCGGATCGTACGCTCCAATGGGAATGAGACCAAGGTCAAAGGGCCCTCGAAGATCTCCAATCTGCTTGAATGCCGGACAGATTGGCAGGTGGGCAAAGTCTGCGCCGTAGTCGGCATTCTTGTCTTCATTCTCCTCAATCTCAGGCACAGACCGGTAGCCTGTATCGCCACCGAACCACAGCTTCTTGCCTCCACTTTCTATGCTCCAAGAAGCCCACAAGGTGTGACTTTTATCAAAAGGTGTTCGTGCGCTGGTGTGTTGGCATGGCAAGCAACCGATGGTGGCAGTGATGGTCTCCGGATCGCCAGACACTGCGGCCGTGTCCTTGACTTCAGGGCCAGACTTCTCCAGCACGACACTGCGCGACTCCCACCAGTCCACTTCGGTCATGTTGTGAATGCCGCAGCCATCGAACCAAGCCTTGTTCCCAAGCGGTGCAAAGAAATGCACGTTAGGGTACTTCTTCTGTATCTTCATGATGGTGGGATGTGAGAGGTGGTCGTAGTGGTTGTGGCTGATGACGACGGCATCGACATATGGCAGATTCTCGACTTCGCACGGCGGCTCCGTATATCGCTTTGGCCCCATGAAACTGAAAGGAGAGCATCTGTCCGTGAAGACAGGGTCGAAGAGGACGCGGAAGCCTCCTGGGAACTCGACGTAGTAGCACGCGTGGCCAAGCCAAGTGGCCCGAAGCTGCGGTGTGACCCTGGATTGGAGAAAGGATGGTTTGCGGACTGGCACCGTCGGGGGAGTGGTATCGGGTGCTCTCTGCTTGCCTGACAGACGTCGCCTAAGAATCATGATAGATTAGCTGCTGAACATAGAAGGTCGAGAGGCCAGTGGCCCCTTACATCATAAGGGCTTTGAGAATGCCAGACGCCGTGAAGTCACGATAAGAGTCCCAAGGGTTGCGGTATCCCTTTCCTTCTTTTGCATGATGTGTGAGGTCTTTGACATTCTCTGGAACTGCCCCAAGCGTAGTGGAGGTCGTCATCGCATAGAGCGCGGCCGCAGCGGAGGAGCCCGACATCCTGGAGGACGAGTGCAGCGACCTGGCCACAGAGGGAAGCATGTGAGAGCCCAGGTACGCTCTACGGGCTACAAAGGTCATGGGCGAGGCTGCTGACCGCTCTTAAGCAGCAGCCAGCAGCGGCATGGCATTGGATAGCTGAGCATCGGTCGGCGGAGATTGACAAAGTCCGTCCTGCTCGGCCGGTGCGGAGAGACTTTGGACGCCGACAAGTCAAGCCATCTCCCCTGCTCGACTCCATTGATCGCGTGCAATTAATGCTGCTGCCTGCTTGATGGACGGAAATGGAGCTGCCCTTCAGCCCCAAGTCACCGCCACCGTCGGCGACGCCGCGGCTGCGACGTCTCCTCGTGAGCAGCTCCTGCGACAGATGACCACGGGAGGTGGAGATGGCTTTATTGCTCAGCTCTCTGGAAATCCATTCTTCACAGCTGTATGTCTTCTTCCATGTGAATAGCTGCAACTTGAAACTGACATTTCCAGGGATTCGGTCTTGCAGCGCTGGGGACTGCCTTGACCATCTCGCGCAAAGGCATCACCCTTGGCGGTGTTGCGCTGCGCAGGCGCATGCTGGTCGATGTCGAAATAACACACAAAGACGATGCATACGACTGGTTCCTACGATGGATGTCTCACTACCAACGATCTCCTCCTCCTCTCACATCCTCTGTATTTGATCGCCTCGCCACCCGCCTCACGCGCACCCACCACCTCTCCATGCAAACCCTCTCTACCAAGCTTCCAACGGGCGCCTCTGACACAAAATTTCATTTGGTTCCTGGACCTGGCACACATTTCATCTACTATCGCTCTACTTTCTTGCGCATCACCAGAGAGCGTACAGAGCGTGGCGCCCTCGATGCGTCTGGCCGGCCCTTTGAGACGGTAAAGCTGACCACTCTATACCGCGATCGCAACGTCTTCAGTGAGCTCTTCAGAGAGGCGCATGATCTTGCCCAAGAAGCAAGCGAAGGTCGCACAACAATATTTACCGGCAACACGCTGGACTGGTCACCCATCGGGACACCTCGTCGAAAACGGCCTCTTTCATCCGTTGTCCTTGCAAAGGGCGTCAAGGAGCGTATCGTCAGCGACATACAAGCATTCATCGCCAGTAGAACTTGGTATCTTGACCGCGGTATCCCATATCGACGAGGATATTTACTCTACGGCCCACCAGGAACAGGCAAATCTTCCTTCATCCAAGCCCTTGCGGGCGAGCTAGATTTCAACATTGCTATGCTGTCGCTCTCGCAGCGCGGCCTGCAAGATGACAGGCTAAATGCCCTATTGGAAAAGGTGCCACCACGAACACTGGTACTGCTTGAAGATGTGGATGCGGCATTCAACAACCGGCAGCAAGCGGACGCGCACGGCTTCAACGGCTCGACCGTCACCTTTTCCGGCCTGCTAAACGCTCTGGATGGGGTCGCTAGCGCCGAAGAGCGCATCGTCTTCCTGACAACGAATCATGTGGAAAGGCTTGACGAGGCGCTGGTCAGGCCTGGAAGGGTTGACATGACGGTACGGTTGGGCGAAGCAACAGCATACCAAGCCGAGCAGCTGTGGGAGCGATTCTACGGCGACAAGGACGCAGACGGCACACTGAAGCTGCGATTCATGAAAAAACTCAACGACCTGAAAGCGCTCGATCAGGTCAGCACAGCGGCGCTGCAGGGACTATTCGTGTACTTTAAAGAGAACCCGGAAGAAGCGATTAATAATGCCGAAGGGCTGCTCCCGGACGAAGGTTTGCGGCAAGCAAGACAAGAGCAACAGGTAGGAAGACCATGATCTGTACGATAGATACCAAATAATAATGTAAAACAAATCACTGCGCATGTGTGGAATGCCATTCTAGCAAAGGTGTGGAGCTAGGCGAGTGTCACGTTTGTTCTGTAAGTGGACACACCCAACTCACTCCCGGAAGGTTCCAGATACGTCACCTCGCGGGACCGATCTCTACCGCGTTTGCCTGGCTCTGGACTCAACGTTGTCGCTACCTCTCGTTTCAGATCTTCGCAGCAGCACATTGTTCAGAAAGCAAAACACACGCTGCCCGACTCACAACCAGACAGGTCCACCCCCCCCTCAAGGCCTTCTAGACACCAGCCCCTCCTCCGCTGCGCATTCCGCCATGGCTGACGAAGACGGCGCGATCGTGGACACCCAGCTCACGTTCAACGTCAAGGCCTCTTCAGATGCCAAGCACACCGTGACCGTCCCAAGCAGCATGACGGTGCTTGACTTGAAAGGAAAGCTTTCCGGTGAGGAGTACGCAAATATCCCGCCGGAGCGGCAACGGCTCATCTATTCTGGCCGCGTGATGAAGGATCCAGATACACTTGCGACCTACAAGATCAAGGACGGCAACACGGTACATCTCGTCAAGTCTGCAGAAAGTGCTCAGCGCTCCAACCCCGCCAATCAGGCCTCTGCCACTCCTGCTGTTCCTCAGAACCTTGCCACCGGCACAGCCAACGACCCGCTCGCAGCGTTAACCGGTGCCCGATATGCGGGTTACCACAATCTTCCTTCGTCAGACATGTTTGGTCCCGACGGCGGCGTGAGTTTGCTATCTTCCATAATATTGAGACGGATAAGAAAGCTAACAATCGCCACAGATGACGCCACAGAATCCAGACGAGATGCTACGCCGCCTGGAGGATCCTAACTTTGTGTCGCAGATGAACGAAGCCATGAACAACCCCGATGTCATACGAATGCTTTCGACAAGACCCGAATTCCAAAACAACCCTCAGGCGCTGCGCATGCTCCAAGATCCGAGTCTACGACGTATGATGACAGACCCAAATGTCATCCGGCAGAGCTTGCAGATGGCACGGACCATGGGCATGGGACCCGGAGGCGCAGAAGCCGGCGGAATGCCCATGCCTGGTGCGACGGACACGACACCGCAGCAGGGAGGCACAGGTGCAACTGGCCAAGGCAACACAACCAGTGGAACTCCGCCAGCCAACCCGTTTGCTCAACTGCTGGGGGGCGGAGCCGCTGGAGGCGCACCGACCAATCCGTTTGCTGCGTTTGGCGGCGGCGGCTTGTTTGGGAACATGAATCAAGGAGCAGGTGCAACAGGTACAAACGGAAGCAACCCTACCAGCCCCCCGGCCACAGGCGCAGGTGCAGGTGCCGGTGCAGGTGCAGACCCCTTTGCTGCTCTCCTAGGCGGTGCTGGCGGTGGAGCCGGCGGTTTCGGTGGGATGAACCCTCAGATGATGCAAGCAGCGATGGAACACATGCGCCAGAACCCTGAGCAGGCGCGAATGGCCATGAATCTACTGCTCGGCGGTGGCATGGGCGGAGAGGGCGGCGGAGCACCGGGTGCAGGTGCAGGTGCAGGAGCAGGAGCAGGAGCAGGTGCAGGTGGTCAAGCAGGCGGTGATGGACAAGCAGCATTCAACCCATTTGCTGCGTTTGGAGGCCTCGGAGGACTAGGTGGCGGAGGAGCACAGGCGGCGCCACAAGACACACGACCGCCGGAAGAGCAATACGCGGACCAGCTGCGACAGCTGAACGACATGGGCTTCTTCGACTTCAACCAGAACGTGCGCGCGCTACGGATGAGCGGCGGGCGTGTCGAGGGCGCCGTGGAGATGCTTCTAGGCGGAGGGCTAATGTGAATGCACGGTGCAACGGCGAGCAGGAGAGGCGTTCCATAGCGTTTCAGACAGAAGCCTCGGTGTGGCGCATTGGGCACGCTTGGCAGCTTTAATACACGAGCGATCCACCCTTTTGGTCAATGGTCAGCCAACTGCTACGGCAGATGCACGGTATTGCGGAGCAGAAATGCGCCTGAATGGCTGCAAGGCACGCGGCGGAAATCCGGCTAATATGACGATTTGGGGCTCGGGGCTTGATATCCCGCGGCCGGCATCACCCCACATGACGCTGCCGATGCTGCCCCACGATACAACATTTAAATCGTTTACAGGCTGATCATTTCCTGCTCGGGTTACAGTTGGGATCCTCTTGTTCTTCTTCTTCTGCTTAACCCCACTGCTTCCCCTTGTCCTTTGCGCCTTCCTGGATTCTGCATTGTGACTATCTGTATTTTAGGCCGTCCAGAAGTCCTGTTCATCTAAAGACAGACCCCTGCAAGCATGTCTGCAACCGCGACAGAAGTCGCCCCTACAAAGGCCAACATTGGGGTTTACACAAACCCAGCGCATGAACTGTGGGTAGCAGAAGCTGAGCCCAAGCTGGAAGATGTTCAATCTGGCAAGCACTTAAAAGCCGGTGAGGTCGTTGTCGCCATCAAGAGCACTGGAATCTGCGGGTATGTTGTCTAGCTTCCATCCACCATTGACTTTACCCATGAGCTGGAAAGAAGCCTAACACACCCTTTCCCCCCTCCTCCAGATCTGACATCCACTTCTGGCACACCGGCTGCATCGGCCCCATGGTCGTCACCGACACGCACATCCTCGGCCACGAGTCGGCCGGCGTCGTCGTCGCCGCCCACCCCAGCGTCACGCACCTGCGCCTCGGCGACGCCGTCGCCGTCGAGCCCAACATCATCTGCAACGAGTGCGAGCCATGCCTGACAGGCCGCTACAACGGCTGCGAGCGCGTCGCCTTCCGCAGCACCCCGCCCGTCCCCGGCCTGCTGCGCCGCTACGTCACCCACCCCGCCGTCTGGTGCCACCGCATCGGCAGCACGCGCCCGGGCGAGGCCATGGACATGACGTTCGAGGAGGGCGCGCTGCTCGAGCCGCTGGCCGTCGCGCTGGCCGGCATGCAGCGCGCGGGCGTGCGCCTCGGCGACGCCGTCCTCATCTGCGGCGCCGGGCCCATCGGGCTGGTCACGCTGCTGTGCGCGAAGGCGGCGGGCGCGGAGCCCATCGTCATCACCGACATCGACCAGGGCCGGCTCGACTTTGCCAAGAAGCTCGAGCCGTCGGTCAAGACGCTGCTCGTGGCGCGCCAGACGCCGGAGGAGTTTGCCCAGCAGGTGCGCGACCTGGGCTACGGCGAGGAGCCGGCGGTCGCGATGGAGTGCACCGGCGCGGAGCCCTCGATCAACAGCGCCATCCAGAGCGTCAAGTTCGGCGGCAAGGTCTTTGTTATTGGCGTGGGGCGCGACCGCATCAATATTGCGTTTATGCGCTGCAGCACGCGTGAGGTCGATCTGCAGTTTCAGTATCGCTATGCCAACATGTGGCCGCGCGCGATTCGGCTGATCCGCGGTGGTGTGATAGATGTCAAGAAGTTGACGACACATCGGTTCAAGCTCGAGGATGCGCCTGAGGCGTTCAAGACGGCCGGGGACCCCAAGACGGGGGCCATCAAGGTGATGATCCAGAGCATGGACTGAGGCGCTTTCGTGGGATAGATAGACAGGCAGACAGGCAGACTTTGTGCATTGCATCGCATCTAGTGCGGAATAAATCGCAGCCGAATAAACTCAGACACATTCCCTCTCCCGCAACGCCCCAGCCCCGTAACCCAAGATACCCTCTAAACACATTTCATGTCCCCCATTCACTCCCCAGCCCCCTTGACCTCGCCCAACGCCCACAGATCCGGCACCCTCACGTCCGTCAACCAACACACCCACGCCATCCGCGCCACTGCACTCCCCTCCCCCCACCCCCCGCGCATCGGCAAGCAATACAACCTCTTCTCCTTCCCCGGCGCCGCGTTCCCCCACCGCACCACCGCCTGCACCGGCAGCCCCCAGCTCATCTGCCTGCCCAGCGCCACCAGCACGTCCTGCGCCGTGTGGCACAGGCTGGCACTGAACGCATCGGCGTGCCCGGCGCCCGCGTGCCCGACGCGCGCCGCCAGCGGCCAGCACTCAGCCAACAGCGCGGCCGACGTCCACGCGATCTGCCAGTAGGCGTTGCCGGGCGCGGGGGTCAGGACGAAGGCGTCGCGGTGGAAGAAGCGGATATCGGCGAGCAGCTCGTGCAGCTCGTGCAGGGCGTGGGCGGCGGTGGTGGGGCGGGCGCCCGGGACGCCGAGCAGCGGGTGGTTGAGCAGGGCGGAGTAGGCGGTGGCGGAGGAGGCGGCGGGGGGTGTGGGGTTGGAGTTGGAGTCGGGCGCGGCGAGGGCGAGCCAGTCGCAGGTGGCGGCGGAGGAGGGCGCGCGACTGCTGGGGGGTGGGGAGGGGGGGTCGTGGCTGGAGGCGGCGGAGGTGATGCGCTGGGACTTGGGGCGGCGGCGGAGGGGCGGCGGAGCGGGCGCGAAGTTCATGTCGATGCCTGAGTCGCGCCAGGGTTGGTGGGAGCTGAGGGATATGCGGCGGCCGGTGTCGCTGACGTCCTGCAGGAGATGTGTTGCGAGGGTGCGGATGGTGTCTGTAATGTCCATCTGCGCTACGAGGACGTAGGCTGGGCGGCGGTGGCGCGGGCCGAACATTGCGATGGGGTATTCGAGGTAGAAGCGAGGACGATCGCCGGCGTATCCTCCGCGCGTGGAGATTACGCAGTGCTCTGAATCATTAGAGGCGAGGTTGAGGAAGTCGCAGTTGCCTACGTGGAGGGCACTCGCGCCGATTTGAAAGTTTGCAGAGCGTAGCTGGACGGGCGAGCCGTGGATCTTGGGGTCGCACAGCGCTACAGACTGGAACAAGGCGGGGTAGAAGAGGTCGAGAGTGGGTTGAGTAGGGTGGGAATTGAGAGGCTGAAGGGCGATGGATGGAGGGCTCGAGCGCAGGCTGGCCTTGAAGGCCGGTGTGCCCACGATCTGGACGCAAGCGGTGTCAACCTCATCGGGGGCCGGTGTCTTGGAGCGTTTGAATGTACGTCGCTTAATGGACGGCATCTGGTGCAGAGAGCGTAGACTTGAAGTGCTCGAGCGTCTGGTAGAGGCAGAGTCGGGAACGCTGTGCAAATGAGTATCAAAGACACTGTCTAGAGCTGTGACGAGAGACGCGTCCGACCTGGCACTGTGGGAGTCCTTGGTCGCGTGCTTGACGGCAGTCGCCTGGCTCGATGTCCTGGAAATGGGCTGCGCTTCTTCTTCGGCATGAGTGCGACTGGGAAAGGGTGTGTTGGCCAGAGAAGGGGTCGACGGCTGCGGCGCTGTTTGTCGGCTGTTTCGTTTTTTCTGCAAACGACGCTTCGCTTTGATGGAGTCGGAGCGGAGGACGTGTGTTGAAAATGTAGCCCACAGATCCCCGATTGCCATGTTTGGAGATGCGAGACACTGCTTGCGTGCATGGAGGACAGGGCAGAGGGACGAAGGCGAGCGCGGGCGACGTACAGGTACACAGACAAATATTGCGGGCAAAGGCTACGGAGAATACAAGTGCCTGCCAGGGCCATGCAGGCATGCGCAGCATGAACGAAACGCGGCTTGCTGCTGTTTGTTTACGGGAGTGCATACCGACCTGCACCACAAGGGCATTGTCGTTCAAACGGACCGCGGCCGCCTCAGACAAGGCAAGGAATGAGGCAGACGTTTCCATGCTGCCAGCTGCCGCACAACGTAAAACACATGCTGGACGAGGGACGCGTGCACATGTAAACATATGGCCGGAGATTTCGAGAGGTGGAGTGGGACGGGGAATCCTCCGACGAGCCAGACTTTGAGTCCTTCCATCCCTGTTTTCCAGCTAGCCGCACAAACCGGCCAGGCCAAACACGAGGGAAGCTGTCGAGGGGCGGGTCTGACCTCTGCAGACTGTAACGCACCGGGCATATAGGAGCAAGAAGTCTGCTCCCATTGCCAAGTCGTTTAGGACGAGACGAGCGTGGTGGAGTGGAGGCTCGTCATGCCAAGCCATACTCTCGGTATCACAGGTATGTTAATAGCAGTTTAACTAGTGATTCATCGTATGTTTTATATGAGAACGAAGCAGCTCCTCTGTTGGTGACATAACTTTTACTACCTCAAGAGCCTTTAGGAGAGTATGTTTGTTTTTCTGGATTGACTCGATAGCTTACACAGCTTAGCAGTGTGGTGGGCAGGATAGCCGGCCTCGGTGCAGTGAGAAAGGCCGCTAGAACGGGCGATGACATAGCTTGCTGCCCGCCTGCCCACGATCGATACCACTTGCACCAGCCTTTGCATGCGGCGGTGCACATCTCTGCCTTTGGTCTCTGCCAGCATGCTCTGCCCTTGATCTGCGTACATAGCCACAGAATTTCATGGGTGTCGTGACTTGGGAACTGCCTTCTGATCTTCCCCTCCAGCATGCCTTGAAACCGTGACCGACACCGACTCCATCCCCACACAGAGAAATGGCACAACAGGCGAAGAAGGAAGCTGCCGCTTCTCACGCAGCAAGCGACAGCATCAGCGAGCCTGCCCCAAGTGTGAGGAGCCTCAATACAACCATGTCCAATGACGATGATGATGTGCCTCCGCCCGCCTACGGTGACATCTACGGCCACATTGATGCCAACCAAGAGGGCATAGGCACCCGCGCTCAGATTGCCAGTGGGTTTGCCCCCGTCTATGCACGCGTGATTTCTGGCTAACTGTGCGCAAGATGATGGCCGCGTCAACATTCGCATCGAGCAAAAGACCAAAGGTCTCTCGAGCCTACTTGTTCCGGCCCTCCGCAGCCAGTGGGATCTTGCTTCGACTCTGAAACCATCGGCACCTCCACCCGTCCATCCCTCCCTTACTGGAGAGCCCTCGAGACCACCTCCCCCTCTGAATCTTGTCATTCATGTCGTTGGCTCTCGCGGAGATGTCCAGCCCTTTGTCGCCCTTGGCAAGGTGCTCAAAGAAAAGTACGGACACCGTGTCAGACTTGCGACCCATCAAGTCTTCAAAGATTTTGTGTCTGAGAATGGCCTCGAGTTTTTCAGTATTGGTGGAGACCCGGCCGAGCTCATGGCCTTTATGGTCAAGAACCCAGGACTCATGCCTGGCTTCGACACTCTCCGAACTGGTGACATTGGCCGCAGACGCCACGAGATTGCCAAGATGGTCAAAGGCTGCTGGAGATCGTGCATCGAAGCGGGTGATGGCCTGGGAGCCGAGGCATCCGATGATACTATCGAGCAGGTCCTCAGCCATGACCCAAGTGGTGATCCAGCCGCCAGACCTTTTGTGGCAGACGCCATCATTGCGAATCCACCCAGCTTTGCTCACATTCACTGTGCCGAGAAGCTGGGCATTCCACTGCACATGATGTTCACCATGCCTTGGTCGCCCACGCAGGCGTTTCCCCACCCCTTGGCAAATATTCAATCGTCCAATGCCGACAGCAAGATGACCAACTTTGTCTCGTACGCTTTAGTCGACATGATGACCTGGCAGGGCCTTGGCGATGTCATCAATCGCTTCAGGCAAAGAGACCTGGGGCTTGAGCCCATCAGCCTGACCTGGGCTCCTGGAATGCTCTCCCGCATGCGGATCCCATACACATACTGCTGGTCGCCAGCTTTGATCCCCAAACCTCAAGATTGGGAAAAGTACATCTCAATCTCGGGTTTTTATTTCCTTAACCTCGCGACGAATTTCACTCCAGAGCCTGATCTGGCTGCATTTTTGGAGGCAGGCCCACCGCCCGTCTATATTGGATTCGGATCGATCGTCGTCGATGACCCAAATGCCATGACAAAGCTCATTTTTGAAGCGGTTAAAAAGACTGGTCAAAGGGCCTTGGTGTCAAAAGGCTGGGGAGGCATGGGCGCCGATGAGCTGGGCATCCCTGACAACGTCTTCATGCTGGGCAATGTTCCACATGACTGGCTGTTCAAGAAGGTATCTTGCGTTGTCCATCATGGAGGTGCAGGCACCACCGCTGCTGGCATTGCCTGTGGTCGACCCACCGTTGTTGTGCCGTTCTTTGGCGACCAACCATTCTGGGGAGCCATGGTCGCAAAGGCTGGTGCTGGCCCCGAACCAGTAGCCTACAAGGACTTGACTGCCGACATCTTGGCGCAATCTATCACAAAGGCTCTCGAACCCGCATCCATCGAAAAGGCCAAGGCGCTGTCGGAGAGCATAAGCCACGAGACTGGAACCGAGACGGGCGCCCAGAGCTTCCACCAGGCTCTCGATGTGGATAAGCTTCGATGCATGCTTTCCCCACAGCGGAATGCTGTGTGGAGGGTGAAGCGGACCGACGTCAGACTCAGCGCATTTGCCGCCACAGTGTTAGGTAATGAAGGGCTACTGAATTATGGTGATCTCAAGTTGTTAGTATATTGTTTCATTCTGAGAAGGCTCCTTGCTAACACCCGAAAGGTATCGACCAAACGAGTACGACACGGAAGGGGATCCGTGGGATCCAATCACAGGGGGCGCATCCGCCCTCATAGGTACCATGGGCAGCATGGGCATGGGCATTGCAGACATGCCTGTATCTGCCTTGAAAGCTCTCAAAATCCATCCCGACTCGACTCGGCCCAGATCGCGGGCAGACTCCAAAGCTGCTAGCCCAGCACTATCTGGACGAGGCTCACCTGCCGTAGGCAGTGCAGCACCATCGACGCCCGAGCCGACCGCAGATTCGAGTGCATCCGATGCCGCGCCGGAACCATTTCCTCCGGTGGAACCCACCATGGCTGGCTCGAAAGACTCAGAAAGCAGTAAAATCGCAGCAGCCCAGAACATTGGGTCGCGTCTGGCGGTGGAAGAACCCCAACAATCCCGAAACAGCTCTCCCAGCATCCGATCACGATCCGGGACCAGAGAGCGAACGTCTTCCAATGTCGGCAAGCAAGGGATCACGCGTGCCGATCTTGAAGCATCTCTCGGGGCAGGCAAAGGAGCTTGGCGCATCGCCAGCGCCGGCATCAAATCCCCAATGGACTTTTGCTATGGACTGGCAAGAGGCTTCCACAATGCCCCAAAGCTGTACGGCGACGAGACTGTACGCAAGCCAGAGAAAGTCACCGGATTCAGCAGTGGCCTCCGTGCAGCTGGCAAGGAGTTTGCGTATGGCATGGGGGATGGCATATCAGGTCTCATCACACAACCGATGGATGCAGTGAAAAAGGAAGGCCCAGCTGGGTTCTTGAAAGGATTTGGCAAGGGTATCGCCGGTGTCGTGTTCAAGCCTGGAGCAGCTTTCTGGGGCATTCCAGCTTACACGTCGCGCGGCATCTACAAGGAGTTGCAAAAAATGTTTGGGCCAAGTGTGGAGAACTACATCATCGCAGCACGCACTGCTCAGGGTTACGAGGCGTTTGATCAATCGACGGTAGAGGAGAGAGCAGCGATTATCACGCATTGGAAGGAGCTGAAACGCTTCATCCGCAAGAAGAGAGTGTTGAGCGATGATCTCAAGGACTACCACGATCAATTCCGGGGCGCGCGGGAGCGAGCATTGTCGGGAGTGCGCTCGCCGCAGCCAGAGCCAGGACTGCAACGAACGGCGACAGTGGACACAATGGACAGCGGCGTCTACTCGCCAGAGGAGTCTGCCGTTGTTCGTAACCCGCTGAGTCGAAGCAACACGGTGGAAGAGAAACAAAAAGTAGCGGCACCGCCGCAGATCACGACGTCCGACGCAGAGTTGGAAGAAGCAATCCGGCGCTCGGTGGCAGAAACTTCGACGGGAGATGCTGAACAAGACGCAGCAATCGAACGGGCTATCCGTGCAAGTGTGGCGGAGCTCGAGGCGAAGAAGTCACATGGGGCAAACGAGGAAGAGCTGCGCCGAGCGATGGGTGAGCGACTGGAGAGCGCCGAGAAGCACGGTTTCCAAGATCCGATCCTCATGGACGAAAAGGACGGAGACGACGATGACGACGACGACAACGGCGAGGGAGAAGACGACGAAGAGCTTCAAAAAGCGCTGCAGCAGTCTAAGGAGTTGCACGAACAGCACCTGGCCAAAGACGAGGAGGCACGCCGGGAAGAGGAGATTGTGATGCAGTACATGCAGCGGCAGAGTCTCCTGGAAGAGCAGATGCGGGAGAAGCGGGCAGGGGCGCAAGGCTAGAAGCCCATCCCTCAGACTTTACATTACACAGAGCATTGAATGATACCCATTAGCAGAAGCAACAACATCATGAGGCGCAGCATGACGTGCGAGGGGGAGCCATTCGAGTGATTGGTGATTGGGAGGGGAACTAGACCCTCCCCGGAGCTTGGCGCCTGATGACTCCGCGCATGCTGATGGCTGATCCTACACATCTTGCTCGACCAACACACATCCCAGGCCGATGGCGGCGTGCATCGTCGAGCGGTGGAGCGGAGTAGGGAGCAAGGTTGCGGGGGAATGCGGGAGGAGAATCGGGTCAAATGACCGAAAGCATGTGGCAGCGAACCATGGGGGGCGGGCAGAGGAGGACCCAGCGGGACAGCGGGACCCTGAGATTGAGTTGATATGGAGATAGCAGACAACTGATAGGCTTCGTGACCTGCTGCGGCCATGGCGTCTCAGTAAACAACTCCGTTCAAGCACGGCAGTGGGGCTCGGGGGCCTAGTCTGCGCCGCTCCAGGCGCATCAACAAAGGCCAGCCGAGCAATCAGCGCCTTTGTCTGCTGCGCGTGGCGTATGCTGAGGCAGTGACGCAGCCGGCTTCACAGTCACGAGCATCTGCTGCTCCTTCCAGCCCGCCGCCGCCGCCTTGGGAGATCATCAGTGACCCGTCTGACTCTTGAGCCCGCGTTGACTCAAAGGCACCCTTGCCGCCTATCCTATATTAGCCTCCTCGACGCGTCCCTCCTTCCCCACACTCTGCATCCCTCCCTCCCTCCTCCTCCACTTCTTCTACCAACTCGCGCCCCCAACATCTCTGTAGCTGTTGACTCATAACAACATCCACCAACCCTACGCGTTCCTACACCTCGACCAGACCTCGCTCGTCTTACCACTCCTGTATCTGTGCATCCAAGCACCACGGCCTGCGTCATGGCTGATGTCCAGTCCACTCACGACATCCGCGCTCACGCCATCGACCGCAAGCGCGCCGCCGAGCAAAAGAGCAAGTGGAACCCCAAGTGGGCCAATGGCGTAGAGCGGGTAAAGCTCGGCCCCAACGACACAAAGCGTCCTGCTCACCGGTGGCCCAAGAAGTAAGCCCAGTCATCTCCATTGCAATAGGCATGTCTGACAACTTGACCCCTCAGCTACCCAGCCGTACGCCGCATCGACAACGAGAGGTCCGTCCGCGACAACAACGCGCATCGCAAGCTCGACCATCTTAACGGCGAGGCTGACCGCTACTGGAACCCCGATGGCCCAGACTATAACCACAGCGACGAGGAGTACGACGGAGTGCTCCACTCCTTCGACAACCCCGGTCCTGCCCGCAGCTCTCAGATCTTGACGCACGCCGTCACCCAGGCGGCCCAGCGCTTCGAGGACAACCAGACCTCGAAGCTCGTCAAGGACGAGTATGTTCTCTCTGCATGTGACTCATGTCTCTGCCCAGTTGCTGACAGGAACCCCGCAGGTACGAGGTTGTTGACAGCTCCGATGAGCACGACCACTCTGGCGCCGGCGCTACCGACGAGGACGACTTCGAGCTCGTCTGAAGCGCTGCCAGATATTGCGTGGTGACGGCATGGGCTTCTCCTCCTCCTTGAACTCCTCTTTGGATTGGGGGTTGTTTTTTTTCCTTGGGATGATTTCACGATTGGGTTTTGCAAGGCGCTGGTATCGGTTGCAGGGCAGGCCCAGATTAAGGCTGAGGACCCCTCCTGTACTACTTCTCGCACTAGACTGAAGCGAGCTGCTACACTACCAGCATGATGAATACACAGAAGCATGCACGCGCTCTGGCGGCGACGGCATGCCGTTAATCCTCGCACTGACACATGTCAGATGGGTCAAGTGATCATCTGTTCCCCTGCCGCCCGAACGTGCCAGATCGGTCAGATCGGATCGGTCAGCGGCAGCGTCTCCACATGACGATGAGATCGCGCGGCCCGTTACAACTCCTGCAGCCCGTCACTTGAGGCCTGCCATTCTTTCTTGTTTATTCTCTCTGCTGTTCGCGTTTGGTTCTGCATGTTTTACTAAGATGTAAACTTCTGTACATCAATAGATTCTTTCTCCTCCGCCCTCGTCCCCTCGCCTCCGCCTCATTCCACGGCGGCTGCGTCTCACTAACTGTTGCCGTCGGGTCTCATAGATACATACCATTGAAATGACAACACAACCTGCAATCGGCCGTCCGAATGTGCCCCGTGCAGAGGCCGAACCCACCAAGGCACCAGGCTTGAGGCCAGAGCCACGGATCCACGATGACCTCGAAATGCAGATGCAGCCACTGCATGGCCCGCGCTGGGCCCTCTACATACAAGCTCGCATCTGGAGGTTCCTCATGGCCATTGGTATGGCCCTGCATCGGATGGCACCCCCGCGCCCTCCCAAGCTGGCCTTCTCGAGGGTCATTCCCACCACAATATCACCCACACAGGGCTCGGTCAGCATACTCTTCTTCGTGCCCAAAGGATACGAGGAAAGGAAAAGAGCCGGCGGACCACGATATCCGGTGGTCGTCAACTTCCACGGTGGTGGTTTCACGCTGGGGAACGCGACGGACGATGCAAGGTGGGCGGGTGCCGTCACCGAGCAGGTCGATGCCGTGGTTGCGTGCGTCGAGTACCGGAGGGCCCCTGAGCACCCCTTCCCCACGGCCGTCGAGGACGGTGTCGACGCAATCATCTACATAGCCCGACACGCGCAAGAGCTACACCTGAACCCCGAGCGCATCGCCGTCTCCGGCTTCTCATCGGGCGGCAACATGGCGCTCACAGTCCCCCTGCGCCTCCAGGAGGAGCTCTTCCTCGACCAAGCCCTGGCCAACGCACCCACCTCCAGCACCGCCCAAGAAGCAACCCCCGTCAGCCCCGTCAAAGCGCCCATCGTCAGCGTCCAAAACGCCGCCGCCAGTGATGACGATGACTCCCCCACCGCCCCGCCCCGCCACGCCACCACGCCGCAGACGGCGCAGCAAGTCGCCCGCCTCCTACATACCATCCGCATCGTCGCCATCTGCGCCTGGTACCCGTCGACCGACTACACGCGCACGCGCGAGGAGCGCCGCGCAACCAACGTGCGCAAGGACCAGGAGCTGTCGGCCGTCTTCACGCGCCTCTTCGACGCCTCGTACCTGCAGCCGCCGACGCTCAATATGGGCAACCCGTACCTGTCGCCGGGCGTCGCCTCGGACGCCCTGCTCGCCGCCCTGCCGCAGCACGTCATCCTCTACACCTGCGAGTGGGACATGCTGCTCGACGAGGGCAAGCGCATGCGCGAGCGCCTCGAGCGCGTCGGCAAGACGGTTGCGTACACTATGGTTGAGGGCGTGCCGCATGGGTGGGACCGCGCGCCGAATCCGCTGCGGCAGGATGCGAGCGTCGAGCGGCATTACCGCGAGTGCTGTGCGAAGCTGAGGGAGTTGCTGTGGGATGATCGGGGGATGGCTGGGGGGCCGGAGGATGCGAAGATCGGGGTGTGTGCGATGCCGGAGCCGGCGCCGGGGCCTGGTGAGATGGGGCAGGCTGTAGTGGGCGAGAAGGTGGCGCGTGACGAGGAAGAGGGGCACGGAGAGAAGCAGCGTGGGAAGGAAGGGGCGTGAGGAGGCGATTACGAATGAACGAATTTGGATGATGAAGCATCGTGTTGGCTGGCTACGATTGTCCTGGCAGATGCGTTCTCGACTTGGCTCAAGCTCCTTTGCCGCCTCTCTCGTCGTTCATGCCAATGACCGGCCCGGGAGCTGCTGGGTGCTCCTCGTGCTCGCGCTTGTTGCTTGCCCGACTGTCGGTCTGTGATGTGGCATCAGATGTGCCACCGCTCGTCTTGTCTGCCTGACCCTTGTGCGATGCCTCGGACTGAACGTCGAGAGGGGGTTTGTCCGTCGCGTGTCGCTTCCCTTGAGGTGTGGGTTAGACAGAATTTGACCGGGTTGGATGCGCGAAGACATACCTTGGCCGACATCGCCGTGGCTCGGGTCGGGTACTTTATCTGTAGTGTCACCTTGTCCAGGCGTGCGTGTTGCGTATGTCCTTCCTTTGCGTCTCGTTTAGCAACAGTGAGGCCTTGCAATAGTTGACTGGAAACTCACGGAGACCATTGGACATGAATGGGGCAGCACACGACCGGCCAATATGTCTTGTGCTCAGTCGCATCATTGCAGCCATGTTGCGTCTGTCGTAGATAATGGTATTTCGTGATACCTCGTCGAGAACACCTTTGATGGTTTCCAAAATCTTTCAAGCTTATTCAAAGGGAAATGAGCTAAGAAAAAGGTCTGGCACAGTGGCATGGCCAATGCAGGAACCCCATATGTATTTCACCTATGACGACGAGATTGCGGTCTAGCTGCGGCAGCTCCCGCCGCCTTTAGTCGCGTTTGGTGTTAGCTCCTTCGACCTTCTTGAACTTTCGCAAAGCAGCAGCGTCACACGTCCAGCACAAACAGATATCCTGGCCCTGAATAATCTCCAACTGTTCCCTCGATCCTCACCCTCGAAGTCAGCCACAATGCCACCCTCGGCCCCCGCAGCCACAGACACCGCCTCCTTCCCCTGCACCCTGGCCCTCGCAATCCCCTTCCCCACCGCCCGCCTCGCCTCCATCGCCCTCCGCGCCATCGCCGTCGACGCAGAACTCTCCCCGCTCGTCCGCCGCTCCCTCTCCCTCTCGCCACCATCTTCTCCCTCTCCTATCTCCTCCTTACCCTCCACAGACCCCACACACCCCACAACAACACCGCCACAACCACAACCAACCCCAACTGCCCCCGCCGCCCGCACCCTGCACGTAACCTACCGCGCCACGACAAACCGCATGCTGCGCGTCGCAGTCAACGGCTTCTACGAGTCGCTCGGCGTCGTGCTCGCGACGATGCGCGAGCTGGACGTCGGTGTTGCGGGCGCCGAGTGGCGCGGCGACGACGTCGTGCCGCCGGATGGGCTGGGCGCCGAGGGGGCTGCGGCGGGGCGCGCGCTGAAGGACGAGGTGGATGCGTTGGGAAGGGTGCAGGGGTTGGAGGAGGTTGGGGTTCTTTGATGCGGGGGAGGAGATGGGTATGCTGGATCCGGGGTGTTGGTCGTGAGATGGGCGGTTGCGATGTGGGTCCGAGGAGGTTACGACGTCATGAATGTTGTGTTGGAGGTGAAGTGGGCGTGTAGGAGGCAGAGCAAGCAGCTGCAAAGTTCGGCGTGTGGCATCGAGGTAGAAGGATTGGCTCGAAGCGGGTTGCGACGGTGTTACGGGTGGGATTGGATTTATCTTGGAGAAGAACGGCTAGTATACAGGACCTCTTGAGTCGGCTTCATCAAAGGGGAAGTGTTTGCGCTATTTGATATTGACGGACAGCCGCGAAAAGGGTACATCAAGTCTGCTCCGAACGGGCAGCGACGCATCATCGCTGCGTCTGTTGATGCTCAGGCCAAGCTCCGAGAGGAAGCCAAAACGATTCGGGTAATGACGCACCGGAGACTTGTGCTCTGTGCCGGGCTCAGCACTTGCGGGCATGTCGTCTGCCGTGCTGGGAACCACACCAAACTCGAGACTCGCTTGCGTTGGGCCTTGATGGTCTTTGCCGTCGACGACAGCATAAAACACGATGCGGTCTCCTGGCGAGGCTGTGCCGCGCAAGAAGCTCATGGGATCGCTGCCGTCGAGGTCGAAGAGATCGTCAGCACTCCTTTGAACATAGTCCGAGTGTGGGTCCAGCGACAGCAGACCTGCTTTGTTGCCCCAGCCCCCACCGCCGCTGAGCACGTGGCGTAGCGTAGCTCCGCTGAATATCAGCTCATGAAGACAAGAGTTGTTCTGAGCGCCTTTCGCCGCGCGGATATCTTCCAGTGCCATGTCTGTCGAACGCGTCAGGCCACCATAGGCCTTGGATGTGGTAAGTTCTTGTGGTATTATGAGTGCCCACACGCCCACTGGGTTCCTGAATCTGTCTGGCATTGTTATGAGGGCTGCAACAGCTTCCTCAAGCTCTTTGGACGCTGACGTGCTGCTGCCACCTTCCTGCCCAATGATCTCGCCAAACTTTTCAGGGTCAACAGTTCGAGAGGTCTCCTCGAGCTCCCGAACTACGTTTCCCATGACCGATTTGATTTCACGGGGTCCAGTCAGTTGAGCAAGGGGCAATGAAGTGACAACGGAAGGCGAGGACGAGGCAAGTGGTATCTTGACCCCGTAGTTGCTGTTCTTCTTAAAACCGTGTACAGCCTTCTTCGGGTTCGCTTGAGAAAATGTCCAACGGGACAAGGCAACGACTGAAGGTTGATTTGTGTGAAAGAGCGTCTGTGCTATAGGGAGCATAACTTCCAACGTCCCATTCTCGGGCGTCGTATTGCTCAGCAATTGAATGGACAGTGTCGGTGGCTGCTCGTCAAGCTTGAGAGCTCGAGTATGTAGTTCGGGCGCCGTTTCGGCCACATCAAATTCGGGATCCACAAGCTTAACATGATTGCTAGCGCATATTGCGATGCCTTCCGAGCCAAGGTCTTGCGCAGTCTCGCCTGGTGTGGCAATGCGGTCAACCACGGCCGCTAGAACCAGAATTTCTTTGCTTGAACCACTCATATGCTCCACTGCATTGTTATACGACCAGAGCTTCCGCAGAACTTGTCGTAGAAAGTCGTCATTGCTGGCTACAAGGGCTGCAAATTGCTTGGTGACTAGAACGACGGCACTTGGAGCAGTGGGTGTGCCTTGTGAGGATGGGAGGGGCTGTATCTGTTCCAGGAGATCTTCTGCCGTCTATGTAGCACGTCAATCTATTAACCCTGTGGATAGGAGAAGAACAAAGGTGAAGAGCGTACAGTGTTCCTTGGATTCGCAGAAGCTAGGACCTGACCATACCAGCTACTCGCTTGGCTTGACTCAGCAGCATGAAGGGTAGACGACCTAGTAAATTGTCGTTTTGAGAATCTCACACTCGCTGGAGGAGGAGCAACCGAAACTGATCGCCTGAACGGTGAAGCCTCTGGCCAGTAAAGCTGTCGCAGTTGTCGAGCGGTTGCGGGCTCTCTCCATCTGCTGAAACTGCGTGAAGGGGACGCAACAAGGCGAGCGGCGGCGCCCTGGACTCGCAATTGCATGCGATACATGTCGGAGTACTACTGTCGCATATCCATTATACTGAATTGAAATGCGATCACAAAACAAGAGGGAAGTTTTGCCAGTCAATCTCAATCGTCGTCATGGCCCAAACGAGCTTAGACCCTGGCGCGTGCCACCAAAAAAAAAGTTCTAGAAGGCGAGCACTTCTCCACACTTTTCCTCTGCAGAAGACGAACTCTAGGTTGCCCGGACTCCGAGGACAATGAATGCCTTCAAGCTTCTCTCGAGGTCTACGAACCTGCGAGCCACAGCGAAGAGCGGCGTCGCACCAACAACACAGTCACTCCCTTCACAAGGCGAAGTTAGAGACCCTCGTGTCTATGGTCGTGGCGCGGATACACGGTTGCAAGGGACAAAGCGGAAGCGCGGGCAGCAGACAAATGAAGACAAGCCCGAAGACCTAGGCGAATTGGATTTCTTTGGCGATGCATCTACTCGCAAGGCCAAAAAGCAGCGAGACTCAAGAAGCAAAGATCCCAGCGATGTCCACGACGACACAAATATACCACACATCAATGATGAAGCGCCAGAAGATCCCGTCGCAGGGGAAGAAGAGTGCAGGCAGATTTTGAAAACACACAAGATCAAAGCCACGAAGCTTTGGAACCCAGAAGACGGCCCTGATGAGACAGCCTCGAAAAAGAAGATGAAGAAGAAGAAGAACCGCATAGAGGAAGAGTCTACAAAGAAGGAGAAGCGCAAGCGAGCTGAGATTATTCCCCAGCCTTTGACGCATTTCTCCCAGCTTCAGACACGATATCATGTACACCGAAAAGTATGCGACAACCTCGGAGACCAAGGCTACGAAATGCCTACAGAAGTCCAGATGGGAGGCTTACCCTTGTTACTCGACAACAGTGGGCCCCAGATAGATCTGCTATCTGTCGCTCCGACTGGTAGCGGCAAGACTCTAGCATTTCTGATTCCCGTCATCAATGCTGTGAAACGCGAGAGGGGAAGGGCTGGAGCCGACCACAAAGAGAAAGGAGTCAAAGCTGTTATACTGGCACCAACAAAAGAGCTGGCCTCACAAATCGTGAATGAGGGAAGAAAGCTTGCCTTGAACACAGGTATACAAATCACCATGCTACGCAAGGGTATGAAGATTGGTGATCAAGGGACAACTGACGACAGGAATGGACACAATAGCCAAAAATCCGATGAGAATGCCGAAAAGGGAGGTGAAGATGAACAAGATGATCACAAGAGCAAGCCTGAAATGGTTGTCAAAGCCGATGTCATTGTCTCTACCCCTCTGGCTATGGTACACGCGCTCGCCGGACCTAACAAGACTGTCGGAAATCTGCCAACAACAACAATGTTTATTTTAGACGAGGCCGATGTATTGCTAGATCCTTTGTTCCGTGAGCAAACACTGAGCATTTGGGCCGCATGCAGCAACCCACAACTACGTGTCAGTCTGTGGTCTGCAACCATGGGAGCCAGCATTGAAGACTTGGCCGCTTCGCAAATTGCGGACCGATGGGCTGCTCTCCCGCAACAAGAAACGAAGACAACGAAACGGGCCCCACTCGTACGATTGGTCATTGGACTGAAAGATTCGTCCATTCCTAGCATTCATCACAAGCTGGTATACGCAGCTACAGAGCAAGGTAAACTCATGGGTCTCCGGCAACTACTGCGTGGCGACCCAGCTGCAACAACTTCGTCCATAGGAAAAGGACCTTCCGAGACTGCAGCACCTGTATTGAGGCCTCCTTTTCTCGTCTTCACGCAAACCATCGCGCGAGCAGTAGCCCTGCATGCTGAACTTCTTTATGACATACCAATCGAGGCGGGTGGATCATCACGCATCGCTGTCCTTCACTCGGACCTTTCAGAGACGGCACGTGACAACGTCATGACACGCTTCCGGAAGGGAGAGATTTGGGTTTTGATTACAACAGACCTTCTCTCCCGGGGCGTTGACTTCCGCGGCGTTAATGGAGTCGTCAACTATGACTTTCCAAACTCCTCGGCAGCATACATCCATCGGGTCGGCCGGACTGGGCGTGCGGGACGGCAAGGTGGAGTCGCCGTCACACTCTACGCAAAAGAGGACATACCATATGTCAAGAATGTGGCAAACGTCATAGCTGCGAGCGAGCGAATGAAGGACGTGGGTCAAAGTGATGGGATGTCCCAGTGGCTACTAGATATGCTACCAAAGGTGAGCAAGCGGGACAAACAAAAGCTCAAGAAAGGAGGTGTAGAAAGTAGAAGGACAGGCAAGGAAGATGTAAAGACGAGAATCAGCACGAAGAGCGGTTATGAAAGGAAGATCGAGGCTCGACGAAAAGGGGCCGTCGAGGGAAGCCAGCGGAGGGCAAAAGCGGAGCCGCAGAAGACCACAAACGATGTCTCTGACGACGGCTTCGACGGCTTTGACTAGATTTTGTCTATACTTGACGTCGAGTCAGAAAATATTCTATCCTCGTATGCTCCATGGATTCATGATACTCGTGGTGTGTTTGGTGACGGGCGGAGCTTCGCCATGACGTAGCAGCGAAGCGACTTTCTTTCCACCACCGACACTGTACCCAGCACTCGTGCTTTATGCCGAACACCACACCACACATCGTCCTCTTGCGCGACTCTTTGAAATGCAGGCTCCTCGCTACTTGGAGCGAGGTGTCCACCTCTGCCAGCCATGCTTGTCCCGGCGCGCAGCACACACAGCAGCACCATCACGCATAAGAAACACTCGTGGCACACTACATACCCTCCAACAGCAACGCCGCGCCAATTCCTCACAAACCCCCGACAAATCCGCGACCGACAGTATCTATGATGGTGAGCCGCCCATAACCTAACCCCTCTACACCCGCCCACCCAAACTCAAGCGCCCACCCCAGACCTAACCAAAACCACCCCACCACCCACCTCGACCACCGCACAAACCGCCCTCCCGCAAACCGAGCGCGACGAAGCCATCGCCCGCGCGCGCGTCGTCTTCGGCAGCCGCCTCGCCGGCCCCGCCGACCGCCGCCGCGAGCTCGACGCCGCGGCGACCAAGATCGCCGGCGTCCTGGTCCCGCCACGCCCCGACGAGCCCGACAACTGCTGCATGTCGGGCTGCGTCAATTGCGTGTGGGACCGCTACCGCGACGAGATGGAGGAGTGGGCGGCTGCGAGCGCCGAGGCGCGGCAGCGTGGGCAGGCGCAGCGCGAGCGGGAGGCGGCGGAGCGCGTGCGGACGCGGGGCGCGGATGGTAGGGGTGGGGCGGCGGTCACGATGCCGGGGAACGTGGCGAGTAGTGTGGATGATGATGGTGGGGGGAGTGAGACGAATTGGGTGGGGGGTGAGGGTGGGAGGGTGGATTTGTTTGAGGAGATTCCGGTGGGGATTCGAGAGTTTATGCGGACGGAGAAGAAGTTGAAGGAGAAGAAGCTGGCGAAGAAGAAGGCCTAGGGAGCGGGCTGGATCGGTTGAGACAGTCTGTGTCATTTGTAGCATTTGTAGCGATTTACACGCATAGTCCTACCCTTCAGACTTCACGGAGCATACCGTGCTTTCACTTTGTTGTCACTGGTCACCTGAAGGTCACGCCGATATTCTTGGAGCACAGCCGGTCTAGCACTTGGTTCCATTCGTACAATAGGCTTACATTGCACCCTATGCCAGGCTTCCCAAAGATGATCAATGCATACCAATCCCTGTTGCTTCTCCTTTTCCTGGACCTATCATCATGTTGTTCCTATTACACCACGAAAGCGGGAGATCTAGTCGACATCAACGCCTTTGGATCGCAGTTCTGCCTGCGCCTGAGCAATTTCCTTCTGAAGTGTTTCATATGCCTCGGGAACATCGTTGAAAAAGAGCAGCGCGAGGCCGACGCGCGATAGCAGGTAGGCTCCGAAAGAGACAATGGCCCAAAGCGGTAGCTGTTGTGAAGATCAAAGTAAGCTTTCTGCGCAGGGAGAAGGTGGCAAAATGGCCGTCCTGAAAACTGCCGGTAATACAGCAGGCGAAGATTCAAAGAGGTCCCAATGCTTGGAATGTAGGGTAGACGTACTACTGGAAGTATCTCGATGCGGACGATGTCTGGGACAATAGGAACAATGTTGGAGAGGAGGGCGAGGTAGATCTGTCAAATCAAAGTCGTCAGTTACTTTTCAAGTCGCTGTCCAGAGCATTACGGCTGCAGAACAAAAGTGCTTTACATACGGCTGTGACGAAGAAGAAGAGGGAGATTTGCTGGGTTGCGCGTGTCATGATTGCGGTTGGAATGTCCTTTGTAATTTGTGGAAGAAAAACAAGGGAGAGGCTACAAGCCTTGAAGCGTTTAGAAAGGAGTGTCTTCGGTCGGAGAATGCAGTGTGAAACTCAATGGGGGTTGCGCGAGAAGTTGCGGCGTGTCAGGTCGCGATCATTGACCCTGAGCACTAAACATGATTACCCCTGGTGCTGCACGGCAGGGGGGTGATCATGATTGCACATCGCCAATAACTCAGGACCAATGAGTCTTCGAAGCTTACGAAGACAAAGGTTGTTGCCATGCTCAGGGTATATTTCACTATTGCCTAAAAGTCCAACTTTGAAGTGTATGAATTCGTGCAGTGGATTTCACAATCACGAGCGCAAGCGAAAGCACAGGGACGAATAAGATTTGTTCATCGCATGAAGGCGGTCATATGCATTTTTGCGAACGAAGTCGCCGCGCCGTATTCCTAACAGACATTCTTTTCTCAGCACAATCTCGTAGAAAACGTCTACTTCTTCTTGGCCTCGGCCTCCTCAGCACGGAGACGGGCACGCTTTTCACGAACACCGCGAAGACGGGCCTCGCTCCTGACCTCGCGCAGCTTCTTGTATGCGTTCTCCTCACCAGGATAGTCGGCGACCTTGCCCTCAGTGACCTTCTTCTCGTGGATGATGGGCAGGATGTTGCTGATCTTCTCGGCAGTGGCACCCTTCTCGGCGCCCTGCTTGGCGGCCTTGACCTCCTCAGTGGGAGCGTCACCCTTCGTGATCTTGCCATTGCGGCGGGGAAACAGGATGAGACGGCTCGTGTACTCCTTCAGGCGGGCAACGTTGGCGGTAAGCGATTCCTCGGACAAGTTCTGGCGGCGAGGATCGACGGAGATGCCAATGGTAGCGGCCAGCTTACGGGGAACACCGGCAGCCTAATCCAAACATGTAAGTCGATGACTCTTGGACGTCATGATTGTGTGGAAGGTTTGCATACCTTCAGCTCCTGGAGAGAGAACCCACGGCCAGCGCGGACCTTGCGGTTGTACTTAAGGGTGGGGCATCGCACAACAGGGCGGAGCTTGTCGGTGGGACGAGGAGCGACCTTTGCAGCCTTCTCGACACGCTTGGTGCGGCGCGAGACCTTCTTGCCAGGCTATTTGATATCGTGTTAGAGGGTTGTTTGTTGAACAAATGTTTTCGACCAGAGAAGCACTCAACGACAGCCCGTCCGTGGAGAACAAGGCTGCAGGCGCCACTTCTCTCAATCGTAGACTGAGATGGGAATTACCTGGTTGAAGTGCGTGCGCACGTAGCGCTGCCAATCCTTGCGGAAATCTGTCGTGTGGTGTTAGTGATGTCGCTTCAATTGCGCAAACAAATTTTCGAAAGTGGGTGGGCCTTACGGTTGTGCTGAATCTGCTGGTTGTGCTTGATCGTCATCTTGTCGGCGGCAGACGATGCTGTGGGTTAGAAAAAATGAGAGGTCGACAGGAGTCGCAATATTCGTCGCGCTGTGAAGCATTCGTGTGGTGCGAGAAACCCGGCAAAACGTTTCGCCGACAGCGACATTTTCGGCGCCAAGCCAATCTACACACTCACGAATCGAAAATGCCTGACTTGAAGCCGCACCTCACTTACTAACTTCCAGGCACGTTACAGTGAGTATTTTTCCTGGCATACACCAAGGAACCATTGCTAACAATTGTCGCAGATGGGTAAGCAACTTCATTTCTTCTCTCCCCCTATACGTCCTCAGCAGCGTAGCGAAATCTCCCCATGGAATGGCACACAACAGGATGCAGTCGGTTTCTTAGGGACTTTGCAACAACTAGAACGTCGAGCAGCAATGGATGAAGTGGGGTCATTTGATTGCAGAAGGGCAGATCTGGATAGGATGTGGTTGTGTACTGGGAGGATTTCGCTGCGCTGCGCTGCTCTGCGCAACAACTAAGACAGCCAATACCGCGCACGACGGCTTACCGCAGTCAACAATATTCAAGCTATATGGACCGCCTGAACTAACGATTCTCAAAGGTCGCTTCCAGGAATACCAGGTCATCGGTAGGCTTCTGCCTACCGAGTCCAACCCGACTCCCAAGCTCTACCGCATGCGCATCTTTGCGCCCAACCACATTGTCGCCAAGTCCCGCTTCTGGTATTTCTTGTCTCGTCTCCGAAAGGCCAAGAAGACCAACGGTGAAATCGTCGCCATCAATGCAGTATGTTCTGCTCCCTGCGGAAAATAAAGTGATGTGGGTACTGACAAGCACATCAGATTGCCGAGAAGAAGCCCCAGAAGGTCAAGAACTTTGGTATCTGGATCCGTTACGATTCGCGCTCCGGTACCCACAACATGTACAAGGAGTACCGTGAGCTGTCCCGAACGGATGCTGTCGAGGCCCTCTACCAGGACATGGCCGCGCGTCACCGCTCTCGTTTCCGGTCGATCCACGTATGTTTCATCCTCGAGGTCGCTCTCCCGTTCGAAGTCAGTTGCTAATACTATCTCCAGATCCTGAAGGTCGTTGAGGTTGAGAAGACCGCTGATCTCAGGAGGCCGTACATCCAGCAGGTCATCAAGAAGGGCCTCAAGTTCCCCCTCCCCCACCGTGTTCCCAAGAAGGCATCCGCCAAGCTCTTCGCCCCCACCAGGCCTTCCACCTTTGTTTAGGGCCTTGTTGTCATTGCGTTGGTTGGGATGGCTGCAGAGAGGAACTGAAAATGGATGCAGGAGGTTATGGCATGTCATGCTGCGATGGAATGTCTTTAGCATTCAATGAAGAGGCCACAAAGGCCAAGCTCACAACTAATCGTCTTTGAATTACGTGACATTTTCATAAGCGCTACATTGCCGACCTTTTTACATTACAATTTTGGCTTCGGGTGCTCTGCTGCCCCAGGCTTTACTAGAACATTGATCGGGGTATGCCAGGGATAAGCTGGGGGTGCATCCCTTTGCACTGAGCCAGTGAACTTGACGGGCCTCTTCTCCAGGAAGGACTTAACGCCCTCCTCATTATCGCTGTATAGCCGAATTAGCAATCAGCTTCCAGTTTTGAAACGAAGGGAAACAACTTACACGCTACTCCGTAGGCCAAACAGAATCTTACTGTCCAGCAGATGGGTTTCTTCTGCGCTCAGAGGTCCTCTCCACATCAACTCGCTGATGAGAAAGTTGCTGACGCTGCTCGTGTTCTTCACGATGTCGTCTGCAATCTCTAGCGCGCGTGGCAACACCTCCTCCTGCTTCTCAGTAATTTCGGTGAACAGACCATCCAGCAATTTATGATCCGCCGGATACGTCAGACCAGTAGTCACCAAGTGCATAGCCTTGCCATGCCCAATGAGCCGCGGCAAGAAGAAGCTACTCGCACCCTCGCTGACCAGCCCGCGCCGCGCAAATACAAACCCGATCTTGGCCTTGGCCCAGCCGACGCGGATCGTCATGGGCAGCGTCATGGTGATGCCGACACCCACCGCGGCGCCCTGGATGGCGCCGATGACGGGCTTCGCGCAGTGGTGGATGGCCAGCGCGACGCGGCCGCCGCCGTCGCGGTGCGTCTTCTCCGTCTCGGCCTCGCGGTGCAGGCTGCCGTCCAGCTTGAAGCCCTGGTTGAGGTCGGCGCCGGCGCAGTACATGCGGCCGTGGCCGGTCATGACGACGGCCTTGACGCGGTCGTCGATGCTGAGCAGAGCGTAGATGCGCTCGAGCTCCTCGCACATCTTGTCCGTGAAGGCATTGTAGTTCTTGGGGCGGTAGAGAGTGACGATTATGACAGGCGTGGGGTCTGGAGAGGAGGCGGGGTGGTGGGAAACGCGGATTTCTTCGAATTTAAGGTCGTTGTAGGATTTGGGGAGACTGACGGGTGGTGGAAGAGGCGGCATGACGAAAGTGGGAGCTCAAGAATGGTGCAGTTGCAGGCGCAAGGAAGAAAATTCTCACAAAGATTAGGAGCACAAGATGCAATGCGAACAACTTAGAGGAAGTGTAAGCTGTCACACATGACCGACCAAATACCGCGGTCAATTCGTATTGCATGAAGCTTTAGCCGTTCGGCGACTCGGTAAGTAATCATGCCATGATGCGGAGTCGCAGGAAACCCCGCCAAGCTTCCCCAGATTCCTCGTCCCAATGGCATTTGGGCAGGCACTGCTAGATCTTGTGCGAGATGAAGGTTGTACATTATTATCTCAGTCTGTATACAATAGTCACACCAGTAAGATGTATAAATACTTTAAGCGCCGACGGCTTTGAGCGACTTCACTGTATCTGTGATGGCCTCATCAAAGCTGCGGAACTGGAGACCCAGGATGCTCTTGGATTGGCTGTTGTCAAACTTGTAGATCTCCTCCGGCCGAGTACCCCCTGGGACATCGGGGCCAGGTAGTTGGTCCTTGTACTCGGGGAAGTTCTTCCTTACAGCCTCAACAATTCCTTTGTTCGAGAAGTAGTCGGCAACCACGAAGAAGCGCTTGTTGGCAGCATCTTCCTGCTCCGCGGCTTTGACGTGCGCCAGAGCCAGATCGCGGACGTCGACCCATAGAAATACACCTGTCTCTGGAATCTCCTCTTTGAACTTTCCCAAGGTAACATCACGGATGCGTTGATTGGAGGTGTTTAGCGCGTCGAGAGAATTTAGGTAGTGGACGATGGGACCAAGCACCAAAGGAGGGTTCATGGTAGTAATGGTGAAATTGGGCTTTTCCTTTTCCACAAATTCCCAAGCAGCCTTCTCAGCAAAAGTCTTGCTCCCGCGGTAGCCTGAGGATGGGTCTTTCAATGCCTCCTCGTGGGTGATGGGGTTCCAGTCGGCCTCCGAGTACGTATACCCTGGCCGAAGTCCTTTGGGACCGTCAACGATGGCCGCGAAAGAGGATGTAATGACGACACGCTTGACGCTTGGTGCACTGGCCTTGATTGACTTGAGAATACCGGTAGTGCCGATGATGGCCGGGTCCAACAATTGCTTCTGGACGTCGGTCACGTTGAAGTGGAACGGACTGGCGGTATGCAGAACGGCTTCAAAAGGCGGCTCGGAGATGACAGCCTTATCGAAGGCTCCTGGTTGTGCAATGTCTTCTACCAAGGCAAAGTCGAGCTTGTCCTTAGGAGTGTCGGGGTAGGCCTCCTTGATCTTGTTCGCCTTCTCTTGCGTGCGAACGGTGGTCACAACTGAATGGCTGTAATCTGATTAGTCCATGCAGAACTTGTGGCAAATGCAAAAGGCGTCCGCATACCCATGTTTGAGGAGGACATCAAGAGTGTGAGCAGCGATAAAGCCACTGCCGCCTGCAGTCTATCGTATCAGTAGCGGTTCTAAAATGCTTCTCCGTGACTTTCTATAGATGAATAGTAAGAGGATTAGACGAACCGGTAAGGAGAACTCTCATGATTGCAGTGAAGTTAGAGTCAGTTTTTGCAGAAGGTATGCTAAGTTTCAACAGGAGAGCAGAGAAGATTTTTAAGCTGGAGTTATATACCAATTCTCCATCCATGGGCGATTAGCTCATTCGCGGCGTTCTGACGTCGCAGACTGGACTTACGCCGCTAACTCCGCCGAAGCTGGCGCTAGCAGCCCTATGAGACTTTCAGGCTTCCGGTCGGTCACGCTGTCCAGCAGGTGGGGAATCCGACGTGAGGACAAGACACGCTGCTCTGCGCCTCTAAATATCTCCCTTGACCGAACGCGCGTCTCCAGAGCGCTGCATCGGTTTCCTGCGGCTGGGAACCATGAGTCTGCTGCATTGCACTCTCTGCTCCTCCCACTAAATGCTCTGTCTGCCTCCTGCAACCTGAGCTGCATACAGCTCCATCTCGCGCGGCCATGGCTGCGGTCTTGCGCGATGGCGTGTTCAGGCATGATGCCTCCGACCGCCTATTCCCACTACTCAAGTCAAAGTATGCAGCTACATCTCTTCGCCCGTGGGCGCCTGACTGACCCAACCAAAGACACGACGATGTCCGTCAAAAGGCAGCGGACGATCTCCGTGCCATCCTCGACTCCCTCCAGCGCGAGACCACGTCTGCACCGGGAGAATATCAAGAAGTCTACCGCCACATTGTCAACCGTGCAACCCAATGCATCGTCTCAGGTGTTGACACTGCTGAGCGCATCGGAGGAATATATGCGCTGCAGGCCCTCATCGACTTCAAGAGCGAAGATGCTGCGCAACGGACCACGAGGTTCGCAACCACCCTGCGAAACATCCTACGAAGCACCGACATTGCCGCCATGGTCGTTGCGGCAAGAGCCCTCGGCAAGCTGGCCACCCCTGGCAGCCCTCTCACCGCCGAGCTGGTAGATTCCGAAATCAAGTCTTCCCTAGAATCGCTTCAGGTCGAGCGTCAAGAGAACCGTCGCTTCGCCGCAGTACTCACGATCCGCGAACTCGCCCTCAATGCCCCCACACTCGTTTACCAGTACATCAAGGAAATACTCGAAGTCATATGGGTTGCCCTGCGTGACCCCAAGGTCCTCATTCGCGAGAAGGCTGCCGAAGCTTTAAGCATGCTTCTAGAGATACTTGTGGCACGAGACACGGCGCTACGAGATCAGTTCCTGGGTCGCATGCATGTTGAGATTCTCAACGGCTTTCGCATCAACACCGTCGACACCATCCACGGTTCCCTTCTAGCCCTCAAAGTCCTCCTGCTCAAGGGCGGCATGTTCATGCAGAGCGGCACGCGATATCAGGATGCCTGCGACAAGGTCTTTCTCTACAAGGATTACAAAGAGCAGCAGGTCCGCCGAGAAGTCACCGTCCTCATTCCCATTCTGGCTGGCTACTATCCCGCCGAGTTCAGCAACTCCTACCTTCATAAATTCATGATGCATCTTCAAGGTCAACTTAAGAAGGACAAGGATCGCAATCTTGCGTTTGAAGCCATTGGAGAAGTTGCAAGCGCTGTCGGTAGTGCCATTGACGCCTACCTCGATGGCATCCTTGTCTATGTTCGCGAAGGCCTGAGCGTCAAGGCCCGAAATAAGAGCACTAATGATGCCCCAATCTTCAAATGTATCAGCATGATTGCCATTGCTGTTGGTCAGACATTGACCAAGTATATGGACGCGTTACTTGATCCCATCTTCGCATGTGGCCTGAGCGACGCACTTACTCAGGCACTAGTTGACATGGCTCACTATATTCCCCCAGCGAGGCCGACGATCCAGGAAAAACTTCTTGACCTCCTTAGCATTGTCCTCTGTGGTCATAAGTTTCAGCCTCTAGGTACACCAGCCCAGCACATCCCACCTACAAGCATAGTACGCAACTATCAGGACCCCTTGCTCTCCGAGCAGCGAGACTCTGAGATTGCTCTGGCGCTGCAGACTCTTGGAAGCTTTGACTTCTCGGGCTACATCCTGAACGAATTTGTTCGTGACGTGGTGATTCGATACGTAGAAGATGACAACCCCGCAATACGAAAGGCTGCGGCACTAACCTGCTGTCAGCTGTTTGTCAAAGACCCCATCGTGCATCAGGTCAGTCGGCACGCCATTCAGGTTGTAGGCAGTGTCATCGAAAAGTTGCTTGCAGTCGGAGTAGCCGACTCTGACACCGAGATTCGGCATGTGGTTCTATCATCTCTCAGCTCTCGCTTTGACAGGCATCTGGCGAAGGCAGAAAACATCCGCAGTCTCTTCTTGGCTCTGAATGACGAGGACTTTATCAACCGGCAAGCGGCAATGTCCATAATAGGCCGCTTGTCTTCGGTCAATCCGGCCTATGTCTTCCCTTCGCTTCGAAAGGTACTGGTACAGCTGCTAACAGAAGTTGAATACTCGAATGTTGCGAAGAACAAGCAAGAAAGTGCACAACTGATCAGCGATCTCGTTGCATCGTCCTCAAGACTCATCAAACCTTATGTCGACCCGATGATTCAAGTATTGCTTCCCAAAACAAAGGATTTGGATGAAAAGGTCGCGTCTACGTCTCTGAAAGCAATTGGAGATCTTGCTACTGTCGGAGGCGAAGACATGCAACCATACATCCCACAGTTGATGGAACTAATTATACGCAACCTGCAGGATCTGAGCTCAAATTCGAAGCGCAGTGCAGCATTACGTGCTCTTGGTCAATTGGCTAGTAATGCTGGCTATGTCATCCAGCCATATATCGATCATCCGGAACTGCTCACCATTCTGGTCAATATTGTCAAGGCCGAGCCTCCTGGTTCTTTGAGAAGGGAAACAATTCGACTTATTGGCATCCTAGGAGCGCTGGATCCATATCGACACCAGTTAGTGGTAGAGCAATCCCCAGAGAATAACCTGGCCGCAGAAGCTGCCGCTGTCACTGATGTTTCCCTTATCATGACCGGCCTGACACCTTCCAATGACGATTATTACCCAACTGTGGTGATCACGACCCTTATGAACTTGCTCAAAGATACCTCGCTGGTTCAGTATCACCAGAATGTGATTGATGCCGTCATGAACATTTACAAGACAATGGGTCTGAAATGTGTACCATTCTTAGGACAAGTCATACCGGGTTTCCTTGGTGTGATCAAAGAGGCGCCCGTTGGGAAAGTCGATGGTTACTTTAGTCAACTTTCCATCCTTGTCCGCATCGTAAGGCAACATATTCGACCCTTTCTGCCAGAAATCTTGGATACTGTTCAGACTTTCTGGCAGCAATACAAGCAGTCGCACGGCACCATTCTCTTGCTCATTGAATCGATCGCTCGGTCTCTGGAGGGCGAATTCAAGGTCTATCTCGCACGAGTGCTCCCGCTTATGCTGGGAGTTCTGGACGAGGATCGTGCGCCAAAGCGAGAGCCATCTCAAAAGGTTCTGCATGCCTTTTTGGTCTTTGGGCCGAGCGCTGAGGAATACATGCATCTCATCATCCCCGTCATTATTCGCATGTTCGAAAAGCCTGGTCAGCCGCAACCGATCCGCAAGATGGCCATTGAAACTCTAGGTCGTATGTCTCGTCAAGTGAACATATCCGAATTTGCGTCTCGTATCATTCATCCGCTTGCCCGGATAATTACCTCATCTGATGCTCAACTGCGCTCGACTGCACTTGAAACCATATCTGCAATGATCTTCCAGCTAGGTCCGGATTATTTACCTTTCGTTCCGACAGTGGGCAAAGCACTGGCATCTACGCGCTTGCCTCACGCCAATTATTCTCATATCATTTCGAGACTGCAGAAAGGAGAGTCTCTACCACAAGATTTAAGCCCTGACAAACACTACGCTCTTGACGAGAATGAGCCGGATATCACGGATATTGCCACAAAGCCATTGGCCGTCAATCAAGAGCACCTCAAGAATGCGTGGGAGGCTAGTCAGCGATCGACAAAGGAGGATTGGGCTGAGTGGATCCGGCGCCTCAGCATTGAGCTATTGAAGGAGTCCCCACAGCAAGCTTTGCGAGCTTGTTTCCCGCTAGCTAGTGTGCATCAACCGACGGCACGCGCTTTGTTTAACTCTGCATTCATCTCATGCTATACACTCCTCTATGAGACGTTTCAGAAGGATCTAGTGGACAACATCGAAACAGCTCTGACTTCGCCTCACATCCCACCAGAAATTCTTCAAGTACTGCTCAACCTAGCAGAGTTCATGGAACATGATGACAAGGCCTTGCCAATCGACGTCCGAACACTTGGAATGTATGCTGGCAAGTGTCACGCCTACGCCAAGGCTCTGCACTACAAGGAGCTTGAATTCAACGCAGATCAGAGTCCAAGTGCAACAGAGGCGCTGATCAGTATCAACAACCAGCTTCAGCAGACTGATGCTGCTTTTGGTATTCTTCGACGAGCGCAACAATTCAATGAGGTCGACTTGAAGGAAACGTGGTTCGAAAAGCTGAATCGTTGGGAAGATGCTCTTGCGTCTTACCAGCGCCGTGAGGCAGACGAGCCATACAACTACGATGTCACCATGGGCAAGATGCGCTGCCTCCACGCTCTTGGCGAATGGGACGTTTTGTCGTCACTCGCTGAGGACAAATGGATCCGAGCAGTCTCTGATGGCCACCAAAGGTTAATTGCACCCCTAGCTGCAGCCGCTTCCTGGGGCCTTGGCCAATGGGAGCTGATGGACAAATACTTGAACGCAATGAAGGCAGACTCACCCGATCGTTCCTTCTTTGGCGCTATTTTGTCCATTCATCGGAATCAATTCAACGAAGCTCAACTACACATTGAAAAGGCAAGAGATGGTCTGGATACGGAGCTGAGTGCTCTGCTAGGTGAATCGTATAACCGAGCCTACAGTGTGATTGTCCGCGTGCAGATGCTAGCTGAGCTTGAGGAGATCATCACCTACAAGCAGAACGACAAGAATCCCGAAAAGCGGGACATGATGAGAAACACGTGGAACAAGCGTTTGAAAGGCTGCCAGCGCAATGTCGACTTATGGCAACGGATGCTCAAAGTGCGTGCGTTGGTCATCAGGCCAGAGGAGAATATCGAGATGTGGATCAAGTTCGCCAATTTATGCCGCAAGCAACAGAGAAACGGGCTTGCAGAGAAATCCCTTCGATCATTGGTTGGCACGAAGCAAGACTTGTTTTCAATTCCGCTGGAAGGTCGCGCTCCACATCAGGTCAACTACGCGATACTCAAGTACATGTGGTCTGCGCCCCATGGTAGCCAAGACGAGGCTCTGGCGCAAATGAAAGAATTCACGCTTCGCTTGTCTGACGACATTCATACAAAGTCACGAGAATTGGCGGCTGGGGGAATTGGACATGTCAACGTCATCAATGGCATCACCGGACCAAATGGTTTTGGCATTTACGACAGCCAAGCTTCCATTAGCGCGAGTCCCGAGCACACGTCCCCCAAACAGCTCGAAGAGTGGACGAAATTGCTAGCAAGATGCCATCAGAAGCAGGGGCAATGGCGTACACAGCTTCAAAAAGGCAACTGGCGACATGAGCATGTACATGAAGTTCTAGCTTCGTACCATGCTGCCACTAAATTCGACCCCAAGTGGTACAAGGCCTGGCACGCATGGGCTTTGGCGAACTTTGAGGTCGTCAACGCGCTCTCCTCAGCTGCCGATCGTGAAAGCGCGGATATTGCTCCTACCATGATCACAGATCATGTAGTTCCTGCCATCGAAGGGTTTTTCAAATCCATCGACCTCACGTCCACAAGCTCACTGCAAGACACGTTGCGACTTTTGACCTTGTGGTTTGCGCACGGTAGTCACCAGGAGGTGAACAATGTCATCACGCAAGGAGTTTCGACGGTGAACGTTGACATTTGGCTGGAAGTTATTCCACAACTGATTGCGCGTATACACCAGCCGAGTCCCAAGGTGAGGCAGGCGATTCACAACCTCCTCTGCGAGGTTGGCCGTGCTCACCCCCAAGCTCTTGTGTACCCTCTGACAGTTTCGATAAAATCGGACACGTCCCGCAGGTCTCGATCCGCCGTACAGATCATGGAAAATATCCGCCAGCACAGCCCCAAGCTTGTGGAGCACGCCGAACTCGTCAGCCATGAACTTATTCGGATTGCTGTGTTGTGGCACGAGCAGTGGCATGAAGGACTTGAGGAAGCCTCCAGGCTCTACTTTGGCGAGAACAATGTCGAGGGCATGTTTGCGATTCTAGAACCTCTCCATGAGATGACCGAACGTGGTACGGAAACATTGAGAGAAGAGTCTTTCGTACAAGCCTTTGCACGTGATCTCAGTGAAGCTCGCGGTTGGTGCAAAACCTGGCGCCGAACTCAAGACTCGGGTGATCTCAACCAAGCTTGGGACGTATACTATCAAGTATTCAAGAAAATCTCCAGACAACTCACGCAGGTTCACACCTTGGAGCTTCACTATGTTTCGCCGAAACTCAGGGAGGCAAAGGATCTAGAGCTTGCAGCTCCGGGCTCATATCACACCGGCAAGCCCATCATTCGTATCATGTCATTCGACCCGACCGCGAGCGTCATCCAGTCAAAGCAACGTCCTCGCAGGTTTACGCTACGTGGAAGTGATGGCAATACCCATACTTACGCTCTCAAAGGCCATGAAGATATTAGGCAAGATGAACGTGTGATGCAGTTGTTCGGGCTCGTGAATACTCTGCTTTCCAACGACGCAGAATGCCTGAAACGACACTTGAATATTCAAATCTTCCCAGTCATACCCCTGTCGACCCAATCCGGTCTGTCTGGATGGGTTCCAAACAGTGACACACTGCACGTACTGATCAAAGAGTACCGAGACAATCGGAAGATTCTACTCAACATCGAGCATAGGATCATGCTACAAATGGCTCCGGATTACGATAACCTCACCCTCATGCAAAAAGTGGAAGTATTCTCGTATGCCATGGACAATACCACGGGACAAGATCTCTACCGAGTCCTCTGGCTCAAGTCAAAGTCCTCAGAGGCCTGGCTGGATCGCCGCACAAATTACATTCGATCCTTGGGCGTCATGTCTATGGTTGGCTACATCCTCGGTCTGGGCGATCGCCACCCCAGTAACTTGATGATGGACAAGATTACTGGCAAGATTGTTCACATTGATTTCGGCGACTGCTTTGAAGTGGCCATGCACCGCGAGAAATATCCGGAACGAGTTCCATTCCGCTTGACTCGTATGCTCACGTATGCCATGGAGGTTTCCAACATTGAAGGATCGTATCGCACAACCTGTGAGAACGTCATGCGTGTCTTGCGGGACAACAAAGAGTCCCTCATGGCCGTGCTGGAGGCTTTCATCCACGACCCCCTCCTCACCTGGCGGCTCAACAATCGTGAGTCGCCGCAAGAAACGTCATTTGTCTCGGAACGCCGCCAAAGCATCATGGGAGTCGCTGCAGATAATGGCAATTTCCCACCAGTCGGCAGTCTCCGCCAGGCAGGCTCACTCACCGGAAGGCCTCGTGCACGCTCTTCCGGTACCGGGAAACGTCCAACCAATCTTACAAACGGGAACAGCGGTCCTGGGCAGCCCAATGCAATTGGCCCACCAGCAGTCACGAATGCCCAAATCAATGGCGGCAATATGGGTGAAGCTGACGCGAAGGAAGTGCAGAACGAGCGAGCTCTGCAGGTGCTGGGTCGGGTCCGCGAGAAGCTCACAGGCACAGACTTCAAACACACAGTGGAGCTGGGTGTGGCTGAACAGGTTGATAAGCTGATCTGCCAGGCCACCGACGTGGAGAATCTCTGCCAGCATTACATTGGGTGGTGCAGTTTTTGGTAGGCGGCACAGGAAAGGAAGGCTAATGTCGCGGTTACGGCATGACCTACCACAAGTCAGGCGTTGGGGGGGATCGATGTTTCGAATATCCAGAGACAGCCGACATCTAAGTCGCAAGGGCGCTGCATTGTAAGGAGTTATAATAGTCCATTTTGCAATTTGCCTCATTTACAACAGAGAAATCGCTTTCGTTGCTTGCACTAATCGATTGCACTTGAAAGCTTGACCCCTGAACCACGCCGTGCGCACGTGACCATCTGACGTCAAAAGATGCCCCACGTCCTCCTTGTCGTGAAAAGATTCCACTTCGCTTTCCTTTTGCCAGAGATATTTGGTAGGCAGACCCTTGCACAGCACAGGAATCCCTAATTGTTCCAAGACAATTCAGCGAACACTTGAGGGTGCTCATCGATATGGCAACGAATGCAGTGCAAGACTATCCAAGGCCGGACTTTGTTCGTGCCCAATTGCGCTGGCAATCGTTGAATGGACCTTGGGACTTTCTCTTTGACGATGAGGATTCTGGTCTTGCAGAGCGCTGGCAGCAGAATGGACTGCCTCAGCAAGTTGTGGTCAAAGCTTCCACCATCCGTGCCGCGGCGGCCTCTGAGGCGGAAAGCATCACTCAAAAGATCGTGGCCGGGACTCAGAGTATGATTGAGAATAACTTTACTTCTTTTACCAAATCTGGAGACAAGGCATATGAGAAACGTCCTATTCAAGTCCCCTTTGTCTTTCAGTCGCCTGCTTCGGGCATCAATGAGCGAGGCGTCCACGAGGTCATGTGGTATGAGCGGAACATTGCTGACGTACGCACCGCTGAGGAAAAGCAGAAGGGTAATAAAGTACTGCTCAGATTTGGTGCTGTTGATTACGAGGCTAAAGTATGGGTTGGAGGCCACTTTGTTGGTGCTCACCGCGGAGGGCACGTGCCCTTTGACATCGACATCAGCGATGCTCTTGCCAACTCATCGGAGCCGCAAAGGCTGACCATCAGAGTCTACGACTCTGCCTTTGACTTGACACAACCTCGTGGGAAACAGTATTGGGGCGCGAAGCCAGAAAGCATATTCTACACACCCTCTGGTGGCATTTGGCAGTCCGTTTGGCTCGAAAGCGTGCCCACTGCGAGACTTTCAGACGGCAGCAATGGTACGCTACTGCGATCTAACGATATCGAGAGTGGGGACTTGCATGCTCGGATCGCGGTGTCTGGACGAAAGGCTGGGGAGACTTGCAGCGTGGAAATTGAGGCAGCCATTGCAGGTGTTTCCTTGGGGAAGTCGCAAAAGACAGATTTGTCTAAAGAGTCAAGTCAGGTCAGTCTAGATGTGAGTCTACGACTAAACAAAGAACAGCAAGCCAGTATTCCTGCTTCCTTCACACAACATGCCCCTCTGGGCGACGAACGTTGCTGGCGAGATGGTCTGGCACTATGGTCTCCGGAGCATCCTCTCCTCTACGACCTCACCTTGCGGCTTTTCGATGCCTCTGGCTCTCTATTAGACGAAGTTCAGACCACCACCGGTATGCGTTCTCTGAACTGGACTAGTGGTAAAGCCATGCTACTCAACGGTCGACCTCAGTTCCAAGCCCTCAACTTAGATCAAGGATACTGGCCCGAAACGTTCATGACACCACCTACCCAAGACAGTCTCAAGGCCGACATCGAATTCGCGAAAAAGATGGGGTTCAACGGATGCCGCAAGCACCAAAAGGTAGAAGACCCCGTCTTCCTCTACTGGGCCGACAAGCTAGGCTACCTCGTGTGGGGCGAGATGGCCAACGCCTACCAATTCAGCGACGAGTACGTCGAGCGCTTCAACCAAGAATGGACCGAAGCCCTGAAGCGCGACATCAACCACCCCTCCATCGTCACCTGGACGCCAGTCAACGAGAGCTGGGCGTACACGTCGCTCAAGGACAACGTCGCGCAGCGCAACCACATCCGCGCCCTCTACTACCTCACCAAGACGCTCGACCCCACGCGCCCCGTCAACGACAACTGCGGCTGGGAGCACGTCTGCACCGACCTCACCACCTTCCACGACTACAGCGACAGCGCCGAGCTGACCGCCACCTGCGCCGCCATGGCCGGCATCCTCAGCCCCAAGGCCGGGCGGCCCGTCTTCGTCGCGCCCATCCTCGGCGTCGACTTGGGCGCGCAGGCGCAGGACAGCGCGCCCGTCATCTGCACCGAGTTCGGCGGGGTGAATATCGCGCCGCCGAAGAAGGGCGACAGCGACGAGCGCGATTGGGGCTACACCACGGCTAGCGATCCCGAGGATCTGCTGAAGCGCATTGAGCTGCTGATGCATGGGATTGTTAACGGTGGGCACTGCAGCGGGTTTGTTTACACGCAGCTGGCAGATATTGAGCAGGAGGTGAATGGGCTTTATTCGTTTGATCGCAAGGAGAAGCTCGATGCGTCGAAGGTCAAGGCGGTCATGGATGCGGCGCAGAGGGTTTTCTATCAGCAGCAGGGGCTGGAGTTTCCATGAGTGGTTTTGTCGTAGCTCGTTCGTTACATGGCGGGACTATATAGATAAGGAATATCTGAACATTCCGTCTAGTCGTGAGATGTTCGTTACTATGTAATAGCTCGAGAAGTGTTGTGATAGGTTCACTTCGTGTGACCAGCACTTCCCTCTTCCAACTTCCTCATCGAAGGCTCCGACAATCGCTGCATCAGTGATTTTTTGCGCTGCTTGGAGAGTTTCCCCGGTACACTACCCACAGGTTCGTCCCATTCTTGCTGCAGCAGCCGCCATAAAACCCAAGTCATGAATGTCAACGGTATGGTCACGACCCAGTAGACCCAAAACATGTTGGACATGTTCCATCCTTTATTTCCTGGTTCAGGCGTTGGATTGTAATTGAAGAAGGAGGTACTGAAGATGGTCTAAAGTTGAGAGAGTCAGTAATTGTATTCATCACGGTAGAGGACCCACTTACCGAGACAAAAGTGGCAGGGAGAAATATTAGTGTAACAAAGGCGATCCTGCGCATGGCTTGGCTGTCATCTGCCATGGACTTCGTGTCTTGCTGTGTCAACAGATTGAATGCCAGGTTGATCTCGTTCCGCAGCCTTGCTTCATTGGAGTCGGAGCGATGCTTGAGGGCTGAAATCCTGCCGTAGCTGACATGGATATGTTGCCGTGCTTCATAACCTGGCCCACCCACAGGTTCAGGGTCTGCAGCAGTGCCACTTGATGGTATGTATTGAAATGCAGCGTCAATATCTTTCACATAGCGCGAGAGAATCTCTTCCGTGACCTTCAGCGTCTCCGAGACGTGGATGGCGTGGCGTTGGATGTCGTGCAAGTTTGAGAAATCAATTCGCTCAAACCGCGCATCGTTATTCCGTTTCTTTTCTATTCCACGAACTACATCCCGTATGGCCCAGATCGAATCATCATACAAATCCACGATCCAGTGGACAAGCGCAGCCTGGCAGGTGTAGAACCAGGTGTGTGTATCGACAGCAACCTCTGAAGAGCACAACTCCCCCTTAAGGTAGTCTTGCCGTGTTTTGGGTACATCGAAACAAAGTAGCGTCACACGATCGTTGCTCTTGAAGACGCAGTGGAAGGTCATTTCATACCACTCGTACTCACCGACTCTACCAGCAGTCCCTTCCATAGTCTCAACTTGCTTTACAATGAGCTTGAAGGTGCTGGAAGCTCTGTTGCTAGAGTAGAAGCCGTTTGATCTCCGTATTCTTGACTCTGCCACCCATTTCGGTAGGCTGTATTCTCTTCGCAACGTTGAGCGAAGTGTTTCGGACAAATCAGTCGACAGAAACAGTAAGGTCAAGCCTGGACCGGACCGCTCCACGGACAATGTCAGCTGAGGCTCTACCGCCGCGCAACATGGGAGTTATCTTACCCGCTGGCAAAAGTCAGCTTCTGGAAGTATCTGGCGTTCCCATTTGTGGTCTTTCCCTTCGCTTGTTAGCGTGTATACGATGTTGCCAATGCGAGCGCCTAACCTGAGCCGTGTCCCCACACGGTAATTACTTGGCTGTTGTCGATCATATCAAGCTGATAGTGTAGAAGTCAAGCCTTGAATGCGTGGTAAGGCTCTTGCCATCTTATACACCTGGAAACTGGAGAAAGGTTGCCTGCAGCCGCCGGAAGGCAGCGTGGCGGTGAACTTGGTGCAGATGACTCTCTAGCGGGCTGCCAATAGGGCCGCTGAGGCTTAGACCAGGTTAAGCGCCTATCCACAGCCCCGCACCTTTATTCATCAAGGTCTGATTGGCAAACCTTGGTTTGTAATTGTATCAGGAGGCCTCGAAGACTTCTCGAGGGGTTGTTTTTGTATTGGACGATTGGCCAATCTCGCGGTCATGCCACCTCCCCACAATGAGTTTACCGTGGGCTGGATCTGCGCGCTGCCGCACGAGCTTGCCGCATCGGCAGCGATGTTTGATGAGGACTTTGGCGGCTTTGATACTGTCGAGACCGGGGACACCAACACGTATCATAGCGGTCAGATAGGTCAGCACAAAGTGGTCATGGCTGGCCTTCCTGGAGCTGGAACGGTTTCAGCTGCGACTGCTGCTGCCAACATGCTACGAAGCTTTCCATCCATTCGATTTGGCCTTATGGTCGGCATCGGTGGCGGTGTGCCTGATCCTGCAAAGGATGACATTAGACTAGGCGACATTGTCGTCAGTCAACCAACCCATGACACTGGTGGAGTAGTGCAGTATGACTTCGGCAAGGCCCACGTTGGCAGACGCTTCGAACGACGAGGAACATTGAACAAACCACCTCGAGTCCTGCTCAATGGTGTACGCAGCCTGCAATCCAAGCATGAATCCTACGATTCGGATATACCGGTATATTTAACCAAGATGCTTGCAAAACGCCCGAAGATGCGAACGAAGTATGCTAGACCTTCTCTGGAGGCTGATGTTCTTTTTGAGAGCGAATGTTCGCACCCAGCTGGGGATGAATGTAGTCACTGCGGAAAGCACAAAGTCTTGATTCGAGAAGCTCGAGTGAATGAGGAAGGCCAACCAGACAATGATCCTCGTATACACTATGGCCTGATCGCGTCCGGAAACATGGTCATTGCTTCAGCCGAGGAAAGACAGCGCCTGTGCGATATGATACCTGGAGTGCTATGTTTTGAGATGGAGGCTGCTGGGTTGATGGATGACTTTCCATGTCTAGTGATCCGTGGTATTAGCGACTACGCCGACTCGTACAAGAGAGACGAATGGCAGCGCTATGCTGCCGCCGCTGCCGCTGCATACACAAAGGAGCTCTTAAACGTCATTCCCGGTGCGGCGGTGAAGGACACGAAGCTAGCTGCCAGTAGGGAGCCTTGACTATCATGATACAAAGCTAGACCAAGATCTGACGCAAGCAGGCAAGGCCAGGGTCATATTGCCATACCCACAGAATGAAAACTTTGTAGGTCGAGAGCAGCTCTTGCAGGCAATCAAGGACCAATTTGCGCGCGTGAGAGGCAATCCCCGAGTTGCATTAGTTGGTCTTGGAGGTGTTGGCAAGTCTCAGATAGCCATCGAGTATGCTCACGAAACCAAGCAAAAGTCACCCGAAACATCTATTCTCTGGGTTTATGCCGGGAGCGCAGCTAGATTTGCAGCAAGCTGCTCTTCTATTGCCGCCCAGCTGAAACTTCCCGGATTCGATGATCCAGAAGTCAATCCAGCAGAACTGGTGTTCCAATGGCTGCTCGACGACAACAATGGTAAATGGCTCCTAATACTAGACAACGTCGACGATAGCAGTCTGGTCGAGGAGCTTCAAGATTACATTCCCAAGAAGCCCACTGGATACGTTCTCATAACATCAAGAGATAGAGATGCAGCTTTTGATCTGGCTGGAGGAGCTGAGTCTGTGCTTGACGTTGATGTGATGAGTTTCGAAGAGGCTCGTACTCTAATTGACAGAAAGATTCCTGACAGGAGCAAAGGTAACGACGATGATAGAGACGCGCTAGCTCGCGAGCTGGAACTCATCCCACTGGCCATCACTCAAGCTGCCGCTCATATCACCCGTCGTCAGAGAATGACCATCCCAGCATATATGGAACGACTCAAAGACGAACGTACCCAGGCCGATCTTCTCCGACAAGAGTTCAGGGGCGACTTTACAAGAGACAACAAGGTGCGCAACTCGGTTCTGGCGACTTGGCAGATCTCGTTTGACCATATCAGGGATCACGTGAATGAGCAGGCAGCTGACATGCTATCTCTCATGAGCATGCTCGACAGACAGCTCATCCCTGAATTTCTCCTTAAGCTAAAGTTCGAAAAGTATGCGTTTGAAGATGCGATCGAAGTACTCCTCGGGTACTCTTTGGTCACAGAGGTAGTATCCGGACTTGAGAACCAGCGAGGATTTGATATGCACAATCTGGTACAGGTGGCCACGCAAGATTGGGTGCTCGTTGCCGGCTTGTTGGACCATCACAGCGCTGCGGCACTGAAGCTTCTCCTTGAGGGATATCCTTCTTTCAAGTACGAGAATTGGAACAAATGCCAGATACTCGAACCTCATGCTCAGATTCTGCTCAGAAGAAGAAAGCCGGTAGGTTTTGACGATGGACGTGGTAGGTTACAGCAGTCTCGCACACTGTATCTCACCGAGCGCGGTAACTACTCCCAGGCACTTTCAACTGGAGAGGAATGTGTTAGCCTTACACGGGAAGTATACGGTGATGAGCATCTGAACACGCTCATAAGCACAGATGTTTTCACAGTTGTCCTCTGGAGACTGGGCCGCGTGGAGGAAGCGGAGAAGCTACAGATGAAAATCTTAGAAGCCGCCAAACGGACACTGGGCGACACTCACTCGTTCATACCAGAAGCAATGGTTGTGCTGGCTTTCATCAAATCGGAAAGAGGGTTGTGGATAGAAGCCGAGAGACTCAACCGAGAAATCCTAGCCCTTCGAACTCAACTTGGCGAAGATGAAAGCACGCTGCTGGCTGCCATGTCCAATCTTGCGGTGACATACGACAAACTTGGCCGCTTCAACGAAGCAGAGTCATTAGAGGTGCATGTGCTCGAGAGACGTAGAGCCAGCCTTGGCAGCAATCATCCGAAGACTATGGAATGTATGCAGCATGTTGCAAGCACATGGCTTCTGATGGGCCGGGTGGCGGAAGCGCAAAACCTGCTGCTGGAGTGTGTGCAAATTCAGAAGGAAATTCTTGGTGAAGAACATCAGTCGACACTTTCCACCATGAGCAGTCTTGCAACTGCACATAACCAATCCGGTCAGCTCCTGGAAGCAGAATTGCTGGAGGTACAAGTCCTTCAGATCAATGAGAGAGTATTCGGCATGGAACATCACAGCACCCTTACAAGTATGTTTAATCTCGCTACTACGTATGCAGAGCAGAAGCGCTGGAAAGAAGCAGAAGATCTTTGCATACGCGCTCTGGAAGCTCGCAAACGGTTACTGGGAACGGAACATCCGGATACGCTACTGGGAATGTCCAGTCTTTCAGTCCTATACTTTAATCAGAATGGGAGGTTTGAAGAAGCAGAATCTATCTGCAAAGAATTGATCAGTCTCAGAAGGAAGGTTGTCGGCGAACACCATCCTCACACCCTCGATAGCATCCTCGATCTAGCAATCGCGTACAATAACATGAGACAGCACGGAGAAGCTTTGATACTGCTTAAACCCATCATAGAACCCAGCAAGCGAACACTGGGTGAGGAGCATCCAAAAACAATCGCCACAATGTCGAATTTGCTGAGAGCGTACCAAGAGTTAGCAATGTGGAACGAGACAGAAGAGCTTGGAGAAATCGTGTTGGAGCTTGCCACAAGAGTGCTAGGAGAATCTCACGACACTGTGTACAATAACATGCGATACCTTGCAAGGGCTTACTTGCAACAGGGGCGTTGGTCATTGGCAGCTGACCTGTACGAGAAGCTAAGCTTTCAGAGCGCTGGCAAATACGGCGAAGAGCATCAAGAAACGATCGCATTCATGAGCCTCCTTGGCGCTGCGTATCAAGAGCAGCCCGAGCTTATCGACCAAGCAGTAAGAATCTATGAGAAACTACTCAACGTCCAGCAGAAGGTACATGGAGCGGAGCATCCTGAGACTTTAATAGCTATGGATAATTTGGAAACGGTGTACCGTGCACAGAAGCAGTGGGCCAAAGCAGCCGACATCCTCCGGGTCGCGGTCGATATCAGGACCAAAACTCTTGGGCAAACTCACCTGCACACCCTCAAAGACATGGCCCTGTTGTCACAAACGCTCTTCCAGCAATCCCAGCTGTCTGAAGTGGATGCCGTGGACCTCAAGATCTGGGAGTTGACAAAGGCAGTAAACGGAGAGGAAGGAGCCTGGCGGCACGGCGGCATGCACGACCTCGCCGCGATATTCTTCAGCGTCAAAGCCCTGCGTGAGGCTGAGGCTTTTGCTTTACAAGCTTTGGAAAAGGAAAAGGCGCTCCTTGGCCCAGAACACGCGGATAGTTTGCGAAGTCTCAGCCTCCTCGCTGATATCTACAATAGCCAAGGACGATTTGAGGAGGCAGTGACGCTCCGTCTAAATGAAGTAGAAAAGAAGACCAGGACATTGGGTGGGTAGAATCCATCAACATTACGAAGCATGTGCAGTCTGGCTAGACTCTCCCGTGAGCAAGGTAAGCTAGAAAAAGCAGAGCAATTGGCCAAGCAGTCTCTCGAAGGTAGAATTTGGGAGCTCGAAAAGAAGCACAAAGATACGCTGGACGGACTGCAATGCCTTGTCAATGTCTAGCGGAAGCAGGGTCGGGACATGGAGGCTGATGAGCTGCTAGAGTTCCTAGCTTGATTACAGAGCCGGTCGTTGGGTGATGAAGCCCAATTTGTAATATTATTGAGGTGACTCTCACCGCCCTGTATGTCTTTCACGAGTAATTTTGTTTCATGATTATTGGGAGCTTGGTGTTTGGGGCCGGAGGCTTTAGTCGACACGACGGTTAGGATTGTCCGACTACTGGCAGGCCTCGCTTGGAACTACCACAAAAAGACCAAAGCCGTTGACGTCGCTGGCACTTACCACTTATGGATAATTCCAGCGAGCTCACTACTTTCGAAGGATCACTTTGGGCGCCATAGACCTTTCGCGTCGCGAGTTGAAGAAATCCGACGGCGGAAACTCGGGTGGCGTCGGATGAGGCTGAAACGTATAAAACGCATTGACATCATCTTGATACGGCAGCTTTTAGCATGCGATTTCATAGATTTTTCACCCTATTGTCCACTGCTCACCAAATAAACTGATTGCAGCATGAAGATCCTCACAGAAGAAGAGTCGGCCGCACACAGCAAGTATGTCTGCTCCTCACCGTTCACCTTGCCGCGCTACAAATCTGGTCCAAGAAGCTCTCCATTGGAAGCTCTCGACGACACCAAAGCTTCACACGCGATAAACACTAACACCTCTCCCCTTACAGAGCAGTCTGGGAAGGTGGCGCCCTAGGTGTCGCCGGCGGCATCGGCCTAGGCCTCGGCGTAACCTGGCTAGCCACCAAGCGCAGCGCCGGCTTCCGCTCCCTCTCGATCCCCTTCCGCGCCTACCTCGTCGCCTCATCCGGCACCTTCTTCGGCGTGATCCGCGCCGACCGTGCCTCGCGCGAGTACGAGAAGCAGCGGCACGGGGACGCCAACTTCCGCGACCGCAGCCAGCGCGAGCTGGCGGAGCTCGGGAGCGGCGACGTGCCGCTGGCGCAGCGCATTAAGACATTGGTCTCGGAGCAGCGGTACCCGATTGTGTATGGGTCGTGGGTGGCGAGCATGGGCATTGCGTTCCTGCTTGTATCGCGCAATCGCTTTCTGACGGGGCAGCAGAAGCTGGTGCAGGCGCGTGTGTACGCGCAGGGGTTGACGCTGGCGGTGCTGGTGGCGTCGTTTGCGCTCGAGGGCAATGACCTGCGCACGGGCAAGGGGCGGTGGGAGACGGTGAAGGTGCTGGATCCTAGTGGCAGTGGCAAGCTGGTGGAGAAGAAGATACACCACGAGGCATACAGCGGCGAGGATCAGTGGATGGACATGATTGAGAGCCAGGAGGAGAAGATGAAAAAGAGTGGGCACTGGCACGAGTCGAAGAAGGAGGACAAGGCCGAGGTGGAGAAGCAGGCCAAGGACAGGAAAGAGCCTGTCAAGAAGAGCAAAGGCGTCAAGGAAGCTGAAGCTAAAGCCCAGGCGGAAAAGAAGGAGTAGGAACAGGATGACTCGCCCTGGGGGTCACATATCGCGAGAACACATTTTGACGACTATACACGGATCTGGGAGAATCTCCATATAGCATACACGGCGTCCATTTGTTAGCGCTGTAATATAATATTGTCTCCCACATCGTCTCGAAAAAGCCATCAAACCCACATCAGATCAAGGAGGGCTATCAACGCTTCCAAAAGGCCATCCCTCCTTCCCCCAGCTACCTTCTCCACGCTTCCAGGTGCCAACTTGATCAACCTCGTCCTTGCCAACTTTGAGTCCATTGTAAAGATGAGGAAAGCAACCCTCCTGTCCTGGGGCACCGGCCTGCCCTTGGGTAGTCTCCCACTTCACCACGTCCTTGACTCCCGCGTACGGAATGCGAAGCAAGTAAATTGAGTCGGCACCGCTGAAGAACTTGTTCAGTGTTGTCAACACCTGAGCCGACGTCGAAGCGTGGATGTAGTTGTCACGCGAGTCCAGCTCGCTGATTGGAAGAGCTGCAGGGAGAGGTTCTGGCACCGTCTCCGAAGAGGGCACAATTTTGTAAATGTAGGTTGGTGGGGAAGACATTTTTCAACCTTGTAGCTGGAGAGGATCCTTCGTATGACTTGGGGTGGAAATGTTATGCGGAGTATGCTCGGAGCCTGGTGAATGTCTTTTCATTCCCGGTGGCCCCTAAACTGCCTTTGGCTTCGAACGATTCTCACCGCCACTCCTTTTCTCGACTTCGTTCTCAAGACTGCAACACCAAACTCGCGCATGAGGCCAACATAGGCTTTAATTCAGTCTCTTCGGAGGTGTTCTGCTAGACGTGCTCATTTGATCGCATCCTGGCGCAAAGACTGCTCTAGTATCGCAGGCTTTGCGTCAACTTTAGTGAGGAAAATATATCTGGTAACGAGCAGCATCACATCCAATGGAACGAAATCAACAAAATTAATTCCCTAGCATTAAAGCTTCTAATGATGCTTGTTGAGGAACCGGAAGCATGATATGCATTGTCCAGTCAAGATGCCCCTATAACACTGGCATCTGCAGGTAACTTCATCGCTCTTACACCAGGAAACCAGTATCGAACCCGCCTTAGGTTGCTCAATTACATCCCTCTAATGTCATATCCACCCAATCGTACAAGTCAGACACTCGGCCACTCCACGCCTTGCATAATCAACACAACAGGCCAGCTAATACCACAGCATCAGCCCAGTTCAAGGTAAACTAACCCTCACCACTCGTTCTCCCGCGCGCCATCTCCTAGCGCGCAAACGTCTTGCCTTTGCTCCCACGCTTGCGTTTCCCCTGGCAGGTAGCTTCAAACGTCATCCTGGCCGTGGCGGCAGCGGCAGCGCAGACAGTGCAGACGGTGGGCAGTCGTGTCGTGCGTTCGGTATAGGCGTTGCACCAGCCGCCGTTCTGGAAGTAGTCGAGGCAGGAATTATCCTCATCATTAGGCGAGAAGTGGCCGCACGCGTACTGGAAGCGCTCGCGAATGCACATTGCCGCGTCGTTCTTTGCGGGCCAACTAACGGAGTCCAGCGAAGTGAGAGTGTCTTGGGTGGAGACCAAGACGCAAGACCAAGCAGAGAAAGACTGTTTCTACCGAGGTTCCGTCGTTCATTGCGCAAAGGCGAGACCGTCATGTGTATATATACGTTCCCTGCTGGCCCTAGGCCAGCGCATGTGCCGTGCTCTGCGCGTGGATGGGGGACAGCGAATGACGGCCAGCATCGTGTCGGGGCTTCCATCGTGCCAGCTCACCTGCCCTGCCTCGCCACAGATGGCCACGGGACAAACGACTGACGTCCGCACAAACCTGGCGGCGTAGCACACCAGCCTTGCTGTGTCACGGACGCGCCTCGCCTCGCCACTGAAGACCTTCGCGAAGCATATGCCATTACGCAGCCTGGTCTCCATCCACAATCCACAGGGGGCACAGACGAGCACAGACGAGCCACCTGACATGTTCTGACGTTTCACAGACCCGGGCCAGTGGCAACAACGCAGATGCACAAGAGTCAAAAGGTGTAGGTGAATTGCATTCCGCCCAGGTAATATTTCCCAGTACTGTAGCTAAGATACGTAAGTCTCTTCCTTCAGACGTATCCTGTGCTGCGTCGTCTTACCCCAGCTCTCCCTCTTCGTCTGACTTCCAGACACGCTAGCTTTGAAAACACACACAGAACAGACGCGCATCCCGTCAACGCCATGCATGGAAAGGAAAGTGAAGAGGAGGAAAGCGAGAGGTTAGATCAAAAATCCCTCGCGTCGCTCCCTTCGATCAAAATAAACCGCCCCATTTTATTACATCGAGAATTGGTGTAATGAGTTATGCTCGGAACCTGGTCCCGGCGCAAGATGCATGATAGTAACACTTTTGTTGCAAGAAGGGTGATGCCTCGAAAATATCGTACAGAGTCGGCAGTCGGAGATGTTGGGTATCGCGGTGAGGGCTAAAAGCAGTCTATGCAATAGGTAAACGACATATGTAGAAGCGAAGCTCAACAGGCGACAACGTTGAGCAAGGGAAATAGCGGAATCGCAAGCTCATGCATCATCGCCGGTTGGCTTGTCGCCAGATTGCTGCTCTGCGGCCGCTGCTGCTGCTGGTGTAGCTTTGGTGAGGGCGGGTGACGTTGCGGGTGACTTCTCTGCGCCGCCCTCGTTTTCGAGAGCTGCCAGTGCACTTGAAGATTGTTAGCACGAGATAAACGTTTCTGTGGTTTGGAATACTTGCCTGAATGCATTTGCGCTGCTCTTCTCCTCTTCAGGCTTGTCCTCAGCCTTGCGGGAAGCAGTGCGGGAGGTCGAGCCAGAGCCAGACATGGCTGGTCCGAGACCTGGTCTGCCGCTGTTGCTGCGAGAGGCGAACATGGATGTGGGCCCCAGACCGCGAGCAGGGCCGACGGCGCCCCTCGAGGCGCTGTTCTTCTGTAGTCTTCGAAGGTCATCTGTGCCCACCGTGTTGCGGTTGTAGTCTGGCGGTGGGCCAGAAAAGTTTCGGGCGTCACCGCGTCCTTGCGGCATGCGAGGACCACCTTGAGGACGCCTGGCCTTCTCCATTTCAGCCTTCTGCTGTGCAGCAAGAGCCTCGTCGCGAATCTCCTGGATAGTCTTGGGACCCTTGGCATCATCCTTGGACCTCCAACCATCCTTCTTAAGTTCGACGGTGTCCAAGAGCATGAAATGCATGCGGCTCGGCAAGTTGGGAGTTGCCATGATCTTTTGGATACGCTCAAAGTAGGTCTTGATGAGCTGGGGACCTTGCTCAGAGGCATCCATCGTACCACCGACTGTCCGTAGCAATTTGACCAGCGATTCAATGGCAGCCTCGTCGGGAGGACCCTCAAAGTCCAGCAGCTTGCAGACGCACTGATGCATGATGCGAATGGACAACATGTTGAGTTTGTAGAGCTCACCAATGAACTGGATCAGACCAAGACCCTTTCGCTTGGCGGCAGCAGCAATGTAGTACTCGTCGGAGAGCATTGCCGCTTCCTCAGTCTGGCCTTCCTCCTTCTCGGGTAGGTTGACTTGCCAACCCTTCTCGAACTCGTCCTGACATCTGTTGAGCAGATACTTGCGGAAGAGCGGACCACCAACAACGGCATTGCCAGACTTGTCCTTGACGTTCTCATCCTTGATCTCGGGCGACATTTGCTCCAGCATGAGTTTGCAGAACTTGGCATACATTGATGCCCAGTGAGCTTCGTCGCAAGCTTTCTCGAAGGTGAGCTGAATGACCTGTCGCAGCGTGCGACCATCCTGTTCGTCCTTGGACTGAGAAGCAATAACCAGAATCTGCTCAGCAATCCTGTCAAAGTTCTCCGGAGTCATCTTGTTCAAGTTCGACTTGACCTTTCTCTGCACCATTGCAGGATCCATGTGTCCACTTGGGTCGGGGCCGGTGGCTACAGACTTGCTCATGGGCTTCCAGCCAGATGCAGTGACCTCGATGGGCTTCAGGTCCATGCCAGCTGTGAGAGGCATTGTTTTGGCGAGATTCTCCTGCTCCTTGCGGCTCGAAGGGCCACGACGGCTGTCATTACGGCTGCCGCCACGACCACCACGGCCAGACTGGGTCGGCATAGAGCCGCGACCACCCATGCCCATGCCGGCACCCATAGGGAATGAGCCACCGGCGCGCAGGTTGCCCATGGCAGCAAGGGGATTTTGCATAGAGGTGGGACGACCGCTTGAAGACGCTTGAAAGCGCTGCTCAGACGTGGTACCGGAGGGTAGAGTACGTCCACCGCTCTGGAATGAGCCCATGGCGCCCATAGCGCCAGCCGAGGGCAAGCCGCGATGAGAAGCCTGCCTGGAGCTGCCGGGAGTACGAGCAGATTTGTTGCCATCCTGGTCGCCCACAATGGCCTTGAGCTTGTCGTCCCACTCGAGGGAAGGCTTCTCCTTGAAAGCGTCCTTGAATTGAAGTAGGAAGTCGGTGTCGTAAACCTTGCCACTGCGTCTCGTTCCTTGGTTGAGAGCCGGGTTGGGCGACTGGATGCCTTCGGGGTACTTGACGGTCTCACTCTGCAGCTGCAGGAGACGAGCGGAGCGTAGAGACCTCATGCCAGGAGTCGGTTGAGCAGGCTCTACACTCTTGGCAGTCTCGAGCTTGAGAGGGACGGGCTTTTGCTTTGCACCAGCGGCGCCCTTCGTTACAGATGGAGGGGGCATGGAGGAGTCTTCGGTAGGAGACTCTGCGCCCTCTGCACCGGGACCGATAGCAGGTTTCTTCAGAGAGGCAAAAATCTTCTCAGCTTCGGCCTTCTCTTCGGCAGTCTGCTCCGTGGGTTTTCCATCTCGTTCTTCCTCACGCTTCAGCTCAGCGGCTTCAGCCTCACGCTCAAGACGCTTCATCTCTTCGTCAACGTTGTCTTTGGCAGCCTTTTCGCGAGCATCTTTCTCAGCCTTTTCTTTTGCCTTTCTCTCAGTGATGGCTGTCTGTTCAGCTTCACGTTTGGCATCTTCAGCTTCCATTTCTGCAATCATGCGCTCAAACTCTTCCTCCTCCTCACGCTTCTTCTTCTCTTCCGCAGTCTCTCCCTGTTTGGCCTCACCGGCGCTGGGAGCTGCCTCTTTGGGTGCCTCCGCTTTTTCAGCTTCGGCTTCGACTTTCTCTTCTTTGGGCGTCTCGGTCTTCACAACAGGAACCTCAACCTCAGCGGGAGCCTTTTGCTGCTCAGGCTCGGTCTCGGTGGAGACGGCAGCAGCCTTGTCCGGAGAAGAAACGGCTGTGTCGTTCTCCTCCTTGAGATCCTTCTTGTTGAGACGCTTGACCTGCTCTTGGAATTGAGCCTTGATCTCCTCGGCGCTCTTACCAGCGCTCTTGCTCTCAGTGCGTGTGTGCGAAGGGGCACGGTTGTTGGACACGGTGCTCTCCGAGCGAGGAGGAGGGGTAGGGGCTGCAGATGAAGAGGGGGCGGGAGAGGGAGCCTTGAGGCTTGCAGCAGGAGCGGCAGGCTTGCCAAAGGTAACAACCTCGCCTTCGGCATTCTTGATGACGATGCCCTTCTTCGCCTTTGTGGGAATGGTGAAGTTGGAGTTGGCGCTGGGAGGAGGTGCAATGGAACTCTGGCTCTGGCTAGGGGTGTGGGAAGCGTGGCTGGGAGTGCCGGTGTGTTGTTGCCCGGAGAGGCTCGATGCGGGACGGTCAGAGACTTGCGACGAAGTCCTGGACATGTTGGGTGCACCGGCGTGCTGATTGTACTGTCCCTGAATGTAAGATTGTCTTTGTGTCGGGGGAACCTGCTGAAACTGGTGACGAGGGCTGGGGGGCGCGCCTTGATTCCACTGAGGGTGGCCCATGTAGGGCTGCTGGTAGTATGCCATGTTCTGGTTGTAGCCGGGCACAGGTGCAAAGCCCTGCTGCTGCATCTGCTGCTGATACTGTGGTGGTGGATATTGGAACTCATGACCCATCTGGCTGTTCGACATGGCCATCTGCGGCATGTGAGGTGTGCCAGGCTGCGATCCCGGAAGTGCCGGGCTGCGAGGAGCCATGTGGGGCGAGCCTGGGTGGCCCATCTGGCCCTGAAAGTGAGGCGGAATGGAGCCCGGTCTTTGGTTGGCAGGGTTTGGCCGGAATTGTTGGGCTGGTGAGTAAGGCATTTGCTGCTGGAATCCTTGGCCGCTGTAGTTGCGGCCACGACCACCCTGCGGGACAAAAGCACCTCTGCCAGCACCCAAGGGCAAGCCGTTATTTCCAGCGTCGCTGTGAACTGACTGAGAAGAAGCGCGGCGAAGATGTGCCTGCTGCTGGCCAGGAATGGCGTTTGAGTGTTGCGGAGTGGCAGGATTCTGACGCTAAGGAAGGTGTTAGTTGTTTGTCCAACAATTTTGTAATGTAGGGTTTGTTCCTAGCACACTTACTTCGCCTTCGGATGTGCCCATGCTTCCAAAGCTTAGGCCGTTGCCGGCGTGTATTGACGGTGGACGACCGCCGCTTGTGGCCGGTTGTGGGATGGGAGAGGGAGAGGCGGCGGGAGACCGAACACGGGGATCGGACGCCGGAGGCGGCAGAGAGGACGTCTGCTGCTGTGAGGGTGTGCTGTTCAAAGCAGGAGCCGCCTGGTCCATGGAGCCAAAGTTGATGTTTGGCCGGCTGGCGGAAGGGGTGTGGTTTCCGTTGGCCATCTGGCCGTGCGCGCTGGCAGCCATGGTAACGGAGCCTTTGCGGGAGTGATCAGGTGCAGAAGCACCGTTGCTGTTCGCAATGATAGGAGCAGCCATGATTGCGATGGAGTGTCTAGATTCACAAAGCCCAGCTTCCCATGTCGTGGAGAAGGGGCTGCGAATGAAGAAGGGGGAGGCGGACTGGAGAGACGCTCAGACGCAAAGGTCCAAGAGAGATCTTCGGCGCGCGAGGATGTAGAGCCCGCGGGGAGGTGGCGGGGATGGACGAGTGGCGAGGAGTGCAGGGCGCGGACCAGCGCGACCAAAGGCGATGCAAAAAGTGGGTATTAGGCGCGACTCGGTCGTCGGAACGAAAGGTCTAGGGCGCAGGCGAAAGAGGTGGCAACGCAAGAGCGAGCGTATGCAAACGGACAGGCGAGTCGAATACCAGATCCAGCTCCCGGCAGAGGGCAGTCGATCCGGCCTCGTGCGTCGAGAGGGTGCGCAAAGGGAGGAGGGCCCGGGGCGGATTTCTCAGCCGCAGGGGAGCGCACGACAGAAGGAAGATTCTGACGCGACGGGATGCTCGAGAGGAGGGGAGTATCACTGCTGCGGGCGATACCTCCAGGGAAGACTACGATGGCGGTCTTCCGGGTTGATGGGGGAAGGGGTGCAGTGGTGATGCCGGCCGCGAAAAAAACTGGAAAGCAGGCGGCTTTGGGCTGTGGCTTGGCGGCCGGCGGCGTCCATGGCTCGCCGTTGCGCCCCCCCGACCAGAAGCCCACGCGAGGAGTCTCCTAGCCGGGCGGGCTCCCTACCACTGCATGTGCCCTGCTGCTGCTGCTGCTGCTGCTGCCCTAGATGCATTCCAGAATACTCTGTACACCATTCCTCCACACTGCCCGCCCCACCGACTGGGCTCATGCAGACCACGAGACGCTTCCAGCGATGGCGGCGGCGGCGGCGGCGCTGTGTATCCCACTCTGCTCTCCCGTCCGTCCAAGAAACATTAATTACACACGGCCAGCCCTGTGCTCTCTTTCGCAAATCACTCGCCTGGTCCAGAGTCTGCTGGGCCATCGCCCCTCGCGACGCCCGAAGGCATCCGTGTTTCTACGAGTATGTCTTCCCGATGCGCAAACCACGCTGCACCTCTGACTCACGTTCGCGTCTGTGATGGCACGGTGACTCGGCCTTGCACCGAACCGCATGTAAGGGTCATGCAGGCCACACCTCTCGGCGGCTCTGCGGCGGCCCGAGCGAGGAACATGCTGCTCAGTCTCCACGTAATTGTCGTCCCCGCACGCTCCTCCCTCGCGAGCGGCCAAACCTGCAGAAAATAAAACGAGGAACTGCATGCGCTTGCCAATCACCGTGTAAGAGAGAGGCAAACTACCACTGGCAGCCCGCCGGAGCTGCAGCATATGTCCCCTAACGTCCGCCCTGAACCGTCGGCAACGCGCCCCAGCCCAGGCCGCATATAGCAACCCCCTATTAACAGCCGTCTCTTCACAGCTAGCTCCTCTACCCACGGCTTCGCGCTGCGTGTGTGTCCACTGGGGGCTGCTACTATCCTCGCACGTAGCACTGGGCTCGGAGAGTGCCTGCTTACGCGATATTTTTACTGTTCGTGGGAACGCTGGCCCTCTCAGAGATGACATCCTCCGCTAGCGCCACGTTGGCGGACTTTTAAACGCAAAATGACATCGGAGACCCTGCCCAGGGGATCGCCACTCGGCTTGCGGCTGGCCTATCTCCGTCCTCCTTCTCGAACACTACTTCTCATTTGCACGCGAGTGACCTGAGTCGAGACATGTAAGATGAAATGGTGGAACTTGCATCGCATTCTCATACATACTTCTAGCCTGCTACCACGGTGACAGCGATGTCGTGCACAGATACGAGCAAAGGCACAGGCTGGGTCAGGGCTATTCTTGGCGCTCATTCGGATCACATGCGACACGGTGAAGGCACGACCATGCTAATGGTGTCCAGCTTGTAGTTCATGGGCATCGGCCGTCAAGGAGGATGCTAGCCTCCGAGACAGCCGGCGGACAGCCCAGTTAATCAACTGCGTTCTGTGTATCTTTTGGGGTTGTCTGGGTATCTCCATGCTGCTCCCTGTCTGTTTTTCTACCTCATCTGCGCCTATTGCGCCGCCTCGCCAATGCTGATCTCGTCGAGCGAGCCCGCGCGTCCGTGCGCGTCCGTCTTGGTGCAGATCCACGTCGACGCGTACATGTTGACCCTGCAGAAACACTGTCAGTAACACGGCTCCCACATCAGCAAGTGTGTCCGGCAAAAGCAATACGCACCTGTCGATGCACGTGCCCGGCACGCGGTCCGCGACCCTCTTCGCGCGGAAGCCCTCCTGCTCGAAGACGGCAATGTACCACGGGTGCCGGCCGGACGAGCGCAGCATCACGCGGCCGCCGACCTTGAGGCTCCTCTTCAGCAGCTGCACCTGCTTCTGCACCTGCTCGATGCCCTCGACCGGGTGGAACCAGTCCATGCTGTCCATGACCACCGCGATAGTCAGCGTGCCGGGCGTCATGCGCTCCACCACCTCGCAGATCTCGTCCGTGTGGATGCGCAGGCCGTCGAACGCGCCCGCCCGGCTCAGCTTCTGGTGCGCCTTGGCCGAGAGGTATTCGGGGTGGCAGCGCTTCGTGTAGTGGCCCAGCAGACACAGCAGGTAGTAGTGGTTGTCCTCGCTCAGCAGGGTCGTGTCGACGACGGGGTCGAGCGTGTTGACCGCGTAGCTCCAGATGGCCTGGCCGGCGGTGAAGTTGCCCTGGCTGGTCTTGTCATCCTTGACTGCGTTGGCATAGTCGTCCTCGATCATCTGACGCTGCGCCGGTGGCACGCCCAGCGCCTTCCACAGCCACGACTTGGAGCTGACGATGCCCCAGGCCAGCAGCTGGCTCAGCAGCACCTTGCGGATGCTGCGCTGCCAGATCTCGCGCTGCTCGTTGAGCGTCTTGGCGCCGATGAACTTTGCCACGTCGCTATTGATGTTCATGAGGCTAAACAGCCAGCTCGCCAGCTTCAGGGCATGACGGCTGCCGCCGGTGTTGTACAGACCTTTACCGGCAGCGCCGAAGGTCTTCTCGCCAACACGGAGCCAGAACTGGAAGGCCGCGCTCGACAGGTGGGGGGATAGCTTGGAGATCAGGACCTCGCGGAAGTTGGCGTGCTTGCCCTCGCCAAAGAGGGCCCAGACATCGTCATATCCAAGGGCGGTGAATGCTGCGAGCTTCAGCTCGAGCAGATGGTTCTGCGAAGGGTTCAAGTCGATGGCATGGATGCGCTTGGGGCGCTCGAGAGCGTACGCCAGCACGTTGTCGCCGGCGCTGGTGATGGCAAGGATGACGTCGTCGCTCTTGATGTTGAGCAGGCGGGCATCGACACGAGCGTCCTCCCAGGTGAAGGCGTAGATGTACTCGTCGTTGAACTGGCGGTGCTTCTGCAGCTGGTCATCGTAGTAGATGCGCCAGTGGTGTGCCTGGTACCATGCTGCAGGAAGAGGCAGGCTGGCGGCGAGGTTGATGACGGCAGACTCGTACGCCTTTGACCGAACCTCCAGTGCGCCGTTATCGTGTGCCGGGCCGGTGAGCTGCTTGTTCACATCGAGTGCGGAGAGGAAAGGAGACTCGGTTGCAGCGGCGTTGAGCTTGGCCAGCTTGAGCTGAGACGCTCCATCGTCCTTGGAGCAGCCAACCCAGACGTAGTACGGAATGCGGAAGCCAAGGAGTTGGCAGCGAGCGTTGAACTGGAGGACTGTGCCGAAGCGGTACTCGAGGTAGTCCTGCGCACGTGTTAGTTTGGCTTGTCTGGCTATGACAGAATCACTATGAACTCACCCTACGAGCAGCCTCAAGGCTGACACGATCTTGCTCGAACCAGGTGCGCCAGAAAACACGGGAGATCCACATGCAGTGCCTGTCAATCTCACCACCAGTGTAGTTGCGGCTCTGGTAGTCAATCTCGCTCTGAACGTAGAAGTCGGCAACACCAATGACTCCGTTAGATCCCAATAGGGATGACAGCGAGTCGATAACAGGGTAAAATTCGGGAATCATGGATAGAGAGTAGGACATGGTGAGAAGCTCAGCGGTGAGCTTCTGCGCGCCGGTGGTGCTGGACTTGCGGGCAACGGCCGTTGAAGGAGCTTCGTGGTCCTCCAGACGGAAGTGCCTGGCGTCAGCGCATACCACGTGGACATTCTTCCAGCCCAAGCGCTGGAAGCGCGCCTCGGCGACCTCGCAAAGAGAGGGAGAGAAATCTACCAAGTAGACCTTGGAAAAGTACGTGGGCACGTCGACATACTTGGCCATCTTCTCGATGTTGTAGCCAGTGCCACCGCCAACCTGATCTCCACGATTAGCTTTCGGTCCAACAAAGCACTTAGTCCAGGCATTCGACTCACGTCAACCCAGATTGGCTTGGTAGAGATGCTGCCAGACTCGAGTCTCTGCTTCAGCTGGGCGGCGCACATGCCCAGCATCTCCTTACGGCCGCGCAGGAGACGCTCGCGGGTGGCATCGTAGACGGTAGCCTGGGCCTTGTAGAAGCTCTCGAGAGCGTCCTGCTGGTTGCGACTCCCCTTGGTGCCATGAGGCTTGAAGAAACAGTTGTAGGCGAAGCGCCAGTACACACCAACGCTGTTGTCAACAGCGTTTCGGATGCCCTTGGGCCCGAAGGAGTGGGTGAAGCAGATGCCCACGAGCGTGCCGACCACGAGAAGTGCGATGACGACGCGCTCGATGGGGTCGATGCTGCGGACCTTGTCAACCAGTTGAACAGTTGCGGAGGCCATGTTGAATGAAGTATGGGCGGTATTCTGTGCACGAAGCAGGGCGAGGGGCAGCGCGGGGTGGGAACATATAGGCTGGCACAGTCGCGCGACCTGCTAAAAGCCCGCAACCGGCTCGACTGTGGGCTCTCCAGTGCGCCATGCCTGTTCAGACGATCTTGAGGAGCACTCAGGCCTATCACAGACCGCACATGCAGAGCTGGGCGTGGACGACGAGGCGTCCGGTCCCGAATTGCTCCTCGGGTCAACGAAATTCATGGCGACGAGCAGGGTGCGGAAAAATACAAAACATTGTCACAGGGTCTCGCTCAGGCGCAGGTTGGACGTATAGGAGCAGGCCAAGCTGGCCATGTGCACGGTGCAGGGCAAGGGGAGAGTTAGATGCGGTTGGAGGCAGTGCGGACGCTGGCCAATGAAGATGAGCACGTTGCGGAGCTCGAGCTGCTGTACGGACCCCTGGCGGCAGCGCCAGATGCGCCCTGAGATGGAAGATCACGGCAATGGCTCGGTGCATCAGTCCCTTAGCTTCAGTCCATTGGAGCTATGGATCGTCGGTCGGTGGTAGACCTAGAGCACAAGAGGCTCCACCCGATTGCGGAGTGGATTGCGCACGCGTGGTGAGGGGTCAACCGGAAGCCATTGGGTTCGCAGAGGAGCTTGCGTGCGCGCGTGCTGCTGCGATTACTGGAAGGAGAAAGATCTTTCCGTCCGGTGGTTTCGTTGAGGCATTCGACTTGCGGCAAAGGCTGTTCTTGCTCAATCAGAACGGCAGGTGAGCACGAGTGTGAAGGTGGCTCGAGCTAAGCGGGGGAACCACGACGTCTTCTGCAACTTGCAATCAAGTCCATCATTACGCAGCAGGAAGCATTTATTACTGCTGATCAATCTGCATAAAGCACCGCCAATTATGAGCTGGTGCGATTCTGGGTTGCTTCGCATGCCTGGCTGCAACACAACAGCTCATACATAGTCGCATGATATTATTACATTCACCACCCCGCAGCACATGTGCATCCACGCTGTTGCCTGGCCGCTGAAGCATCCAGAAATCGCAGAGCTCCTTGCGCCAGACCATGCTACATCGTTGCAAGCTGTTCTTCCCTTTCAAGTCGAGCTCTTGTAGCGCTGCTTGCCAACGGTGAATGGGACATAGCGGTACTTGATCATGTGCTGGATCTGTCGGCGCACTGTAGAACCAAGGTTAGCCAAATGCATCATCACTAGCAGCACAGAGGGGAAGTGGGGCAATGTACTTGTCAATGCGAAGAGAATCAGCCAGTAGAGCACCAGCACCGGCCAGAAGACCGGGATATCAAAAATGGCAAACCAGCTGCATAAGAAGCCGATCGCAATGGCCCTCGTGGCCGCGTGCCAGAACTTGAACTCGGGCAGTCGCCTAACGAACGGCCTGAATTCCTGGTCGTTCTTCGTGGGTAGGACACCCGTGTCGCCGCCACTTTCCATGTTTTCATCTTGCTCTAGCGAGGGGTCGAACTTTGGGGAGAGGAATGCGAGGAAGAGGTTGAGGAGGTATATGCCAAGGGAGTATGCAACTGCAATAATCAGTCAGTGGTGTGCAAGTGTGAGAAGCTTGGGCTATCCTCGCATACCAATATACCATCCTTGGGCGACAATAATGCGCAACCCAAAGATCAGGAGCAATACGCCTGTGCCTGCCCAACGGTAGGCTGTGAAGGGTGTGGACTTGTCGAGATAAGACTGATAAATCTGCAGTGAACGAGTGTCGGGTCAGCAGGCATGGTCTGGAGTCTGCATGCGATCGCTACTGCGATGCGCATATCACAAAAGGACACCAGCTATCGGTGGGGATGCGGTGGTTGGGCCACGTACCCTTCCAACGCGCGAAGTTTGCGCGCTCACGGCCTGAAAGGGCGACTGCTCCGGCTCAGGGGCGTCCATGATGCGAGTGTGATGGTCTTCGCTGGTGGAATGCTTTTGCACGGCGAGATGTAGATGCGAATTCGGAGGGAGGCGCCGCGCACAGAGAATGGTGTGCAGTGCCCAACGGGGAATTGGCCAGCCTCCTGAGGCCACCCAAAAGTTGAGTCGCCGGCCAAGCCCGTTGACAGGGTTGCCCGCCTAGCGTGGAGCGCCAGCGCGCGTTAGGAGCCGCATCTTGAAACTTCTCGTGAGTCGAGCTACCAGGTCTACGTACTCCGGCATCGCCTTTCCCTTTACTTTGGGGCAACGTCTGGGTTCGGTACCTGCAGAGACATCAATGTAACTCGTAGCTACTCCTAACGACATCACATCGCCTACAATGCCCGCCTTTCCCCGCAATCCCTTTCCCTCGTCGACCTCCACCAACAGCCTTGGAGCAAAGTACCGGCGCTTCCTCAAAGCTTATCCTTTTCTCGCTTTCGGTCTACCATTTGTTGGCACCATGCTCGCGGGATCTTTCTTCCTAACCCCAGCAACGGCCGTCCGCTACGAAAAGTACGACCGGAAGACGCACATGCTGGACCGCGATGAAGCTCTGGGACTAGGCAGAGTGAGAGACGGCGCCAAAGGTCGGGGAGGAAGAAAAGCTAGGGATATCAGGGAAGAGTATTGGAGACTCGCCGGACAGGGCGAGAGATTGGACGATTGGGAACCCAAACGTGTCAAAAGGCTGCCCGGCGAGCCTGACGGGACGTTTGATTGACGAAGCGCGCAATTGGTCTATGGGTGAAGGAAAAAGAACAAACGCCTTTAATTGGGGTATCTATGCTGCTATGCTATGCTTTCATGGGGGCCGAAAATGGCGACAAGGTGAGCGTCCGTTCGTCACGAAGAGCCAGACGTGCGGTTTTGAGGTACGGGGCGCCTGGGAAGCGCAGGCTTGATTGGGCCCACAATCCTCTTTGCTGAGCTCTTGTTTGACATGTCTGCAAGAGGCAATGAGGGAGGTTTCTGCTTCTCCTCTCCCGAGAGATTCGGTGAAGGTGCAGATGCCGGCGCTGATGAAGGTCCATGTTCCGGTGCTTGGATTGGCTTTTGTGTCAATGGTTTCGGAGATGGGGATGTGATGGGCAAGATTTCCGTCTTCAACTCACGCGTGCCCTTGCGGTGCGGCTCGGGCGCTTTGTCATTCTCCTGCACATAGAAGCGGCGGAGGAGCATGATAGCCTCCTCGCGGAAGAGTCCGCCATGAACAGGATATGGTGGATTGACCGACCAACTGAGGAGGATGTCACGTCAGCATCTTGAAGTAGCGTTGCCGGCGGTGGATGATGGAGGACACTTACTCTGAATGAACATTCATGACCCCACCAGTCCCACCAAACTTGTCGTTGGCACAACCATAGTAGACGGCCTTGATGCCATACTGTCTGAGCGCGCTAGCACACATGATGCACGGCTCGACAGTGACGTAGAGGTCTGTCTCGGTAAAAATGCTTTGCGGATGCTCGGCCAGGATCTGCTCGATGGCGACAAACTCTGCATGGCGGGTGCCATTCATTGATCGGTTGGTGTCGTTCATGCCACGTCCAATGATGGTCCCCGTGGCTGAGTGCACGAAGACGCAGCCAACGGGGGTTTCGTCTGTCCTCAGTGCGGTTTCCGCCTGTATGCTGCCCGTTAGCATGGTGGTCCGTACTGCAGCAACGAGACGTGGTGGGCGGGCGTACCATGTTGATGGCTTCACGCATAAAAGCTTCATGATATGGTCGGTTCTCGATGGGCCCAAACATGGGGGCTTGGGAGACAGCGTTTTGGGTCAGACTAGGTCTGGGTGAGGAGCGGCGAGAAGGCAATCTGGCAGCCTCATGGTCTTCAGCCCCTCCGAGGGAGAGGCTCTCGAGCAAGCCTGCTGGGAGGTCCATGGCTCCGCGGTCTTAGGTGGAAGGAGCTACTGCTGGTCCTCCGGAAGGTGACACATTTGACAAGCACTAGATGATGCAGGACGTTGGTAGCCCACAAGCTCTTGGTTTCAGTTCACGGTCACCTTGTAGCATCCCTCACCCCATCTTCAACCGCGTGAATCTCTCTTCACTTATAATTGCTTCCAGGTGACGCGGGGAGACAACAGAGTCATTTCACCCACGACCAGATCGATTCGGCACACATCAAGCTACCCCCGCGGAAATCTTGGCACTGTGGAGATTAGGGGCACGCCCGCGGATGGCGGCACCCCCGAGCCCCGGGGGGTGGGGGAGGTGGCTGCTCTCCTGATGCTGTCGAGCCGCATGGCCGTTGGTGAAGCCCAAATCATTTGCTGGTGACACGATTCTGGATGGATGAAGCAGTGGTCGCAGCGAAGATATCCCCAGACCACTCCCCCAAATTGAAAGTCTATTTCAGGGTGATGCCAAGCGGCACCCAACTATAAATCACGGTGGCTAATATGCGTAAGAATTTGGGGCAGAGGCAGCACGCCTACCCGTCTCGCGGAGCCCCCAGCCAATGGCCACGCGCTACGCCGCCGCGCCCTTGCCCACCCCCGGGTGCTGCAGATCTGACCAGCGTGTAGATGTCTCTCTCCGCCTCCCAACTCCACGCTCCAACGCCTCAGTCAGGGCGCCGGTGGTGATTCCCTTGCGCCGACCATGGACAAGGTCAGGCGCTTTGCCAACTCGCCCGCCGTCCAGAATCTGCAGGCTCTGCAGCAGCAGCTGCCCCATATCCTCAAGTCGCGGGCCTATGTGCGCTACCTGCTCGTGGTGCTCTTCGCCGTCTCCCTGACCGCCATCGTCGTCGCCAACGACCCCAAGAAAAAGCTTCGTGCCTACCACCAGGGCCTGTACGATGGACCTAGTGCCTGCAAGAACAGCGTGTCCTACCGCTGCGATGAGTGCATCACGTGCGCCATCAAGGGCAGCAAGCCCGCCCCTAATCCGGAATCCGAGGCCTGGAGCTGGGACTGGAAGAAGGACGCCGTCAACTTTGGCCTCAACAATGCTCAGTGCGACGTCGCCTTCACCGGCCTCTTCCATGCCATCGATGATTCCGTCGCCGCCGCCTCGACAACCCGCAACACGACTGCTGACATGGAGTCCGACATGAAGATGCCCGGCTCCATCCGCGCCGTCGTGCAGGACGGCCAGCTGTACATTCACTCCGTCACGCCCCACAAGAAAGACAAGAATGCCTTTCGTGCACGCACCATCGCCCTTCTCTCATCGCTGCATCGCGCCCTCAGCGCCTCTCCAACACCGCACCTCATCCCAAACATAGAATTCACCATGACAGTCCAGAACAGCGCCTTCAACGCCTACCGCGAGCGCCCCAACCGGCCCATCTGGGCCTTTGCCCGCCGCCAGGAGGATGACAAGGTTTGGCTCATGCCCGACTTCGGCAGCTGGTCCGCCGATGAGCTGCACATCTCAAGCTACACCGAGTCGCGCCTGCGCATCGAAGACGTCGAGGGCCAGTACAAGAACCACTGGAAGCAAAAGTTCCAGAATCTTTTCTGGCGCGGCGAAGTCTACGAGGCGGAGAAGCTGCGCGGCGACCTCATGCGCGCCACTGACCGCAAGGAGTGGTCAGACGTGCAGGCTCTCGACAGCCACGCCGGCGCCCACAACAGCGACCACGCCATCGAGGACTACTGTCGCCACATGTTCCTCGCGGTCGCAGAGGGCCAGAGCTACTCGGGCCGCATCCGTTACCTGCAGAACTGCCGCTCCGTCATCATCGCCCACAAGGCTCAGTGGATTACGCCGCTGACGCATCTGATGGTCGCCCAGGGAGCACAGCAGAATTTCGTCCAGGTCGAGCGCGACTGGAGCGACCTGTCTGTGCAGATGGTGAAGCTGCGCACCAACCTCGACATGGCCGAGAAAATTGCAGACCGCTCGAGAGAGGTGTTCGGTGAGAGGTACAATACCCCCGCGGCCGAGGCTTGCTATTGGCGTCGCCTTGTGGACGGCTGGGCCAAGGTCACCGAGCCCTACGAGATCTACGAGGAGGACATGAGGAGGCGGTGGAGAGGCATTCCCTTTGAGACGTGGCTCATCATCGGCTTTGGTAGTAAAGAGTGGTGGAGGACACAATATTGAACATGACTCCAACGTAGGTGGGGAAGCAGGTGTAACACCAAAAGGGGCCTACGGGCACAGGGCGGCGGCGGCGGCGGCAAAAAAGGGCATAGAGGACGGTTCTGTCTTACGGCGAGCATCGAAGATACCCTGGAGGATCATCGTTTCCCGAAACAGACGGATGTGCGCGTTTGCAACCATGGCATCAACATCACAACTATCAAACAAGGGGGGCCAATTGTACATGTACGCTACAGAGAAAAACCGCTTGAGAACGTCTTAATCAGTAATGCACCCACTCATCCAATTTTCTCGTTTTGGATATTGTCGTGTCTGACCTACGTCCTTTTCTTGCCGATGATAGTTCTCTCCCAGAAGACAGCCCTCACTGATTCTCCCACTTGGGATTTTTGTCCTTCTCCACGAACGCCTTCATCCCAATCTTCTGGTCGCGGCTCCCAAACAACCCATGGAAGACACGCCTCTCAAACTCCACCCCCTCGCGCAGCCCCGTCTCCTGGCTCTTGTTCACCACCTCCTTGGCCGCCTTGATCGCAACCTGACTGAAGCCGGCGATGCGCTCCGCCGCCGCCAGCGCGCCCTCGACGCACTCCTCGGCCGTCTCGAAGCACCGCGCCGCCAGCCCCCACTGCGCCGCCTCCTCGCCGCTGACCATGCGGTTCGTCAGCACCACCTCCATCGCGCGCGCCTTGCCGATCGCGCGCGCCAGCCGCTGGCTGCCGCCCGCGCCGGGGATCGTGCCGAGCGTGACCTCGGGCTGTCCGAAGCGCGCGCCGCGCGACGCGTACAGGATGTCGGCCATCATGGCGAGTTCGCAGCCGCCGCCGAGGGCGTAGCCGTTGACGGCGGCGAGCAGCGGCTTGCGCAGCGTCGTCGTCGCGGCGCTCCAGTCGAGGATGAAGTCGGAGGCGTAGGCGGCGCCGAAGGTCAGCGGCTGCATCTCGGCGATGTCGGCACCGGCGGCGAAGGCCTTGTCGCTGCCGGTCAGGACGATGGCGGCGATGGCGGGGTCGGCGTCGAAGGCTTTGAGCGCTGCGTTGAGCTCCGTGAAGAGCGGCGTGCAGAGTGCATTGAGCTTCTTGGGCCGGTTGAGTGTGATTTGGGCGACGCCCGGGCGCGGGGTCGAGGTGAGGATGTGTTCGTAGGCGGGCTGGGCGGAGGAGCGGTAGGGGAGGGTGGTGCTGAAGGCGCGGCTGGCGGAGCGGGGGAGGGGCGAGGCGAAGATTGTGCGGGCGCGCAGGCCCAGTGGTCGGGTGATGCTCATCTTGATGTGTGGGTGTACGTGGTCGACGTGGCTGATCCGGACAACAGGTTGCGTGTGTGCGAGGGAGCTTCAGAGGCAGTAGTCAAAGTCACAAGCCATGCAGTCATTGGGGTCCCTCGGCAAAGGCCGTCCCGCTAGGACCCTGGCGTCGCCCTAAATTACTGGCTGCATCTGCTCAGCTGCACTGGGACTGGACAATGCACAAGCAGAGTACTTGAACGTACAGGCTGAACGACACATTTGCGAATAAGGACTTGAAGAACAATCCTTGTGTTTCTATGCGGTCAGGTAGCTGCTATTAGCTGGAGTCACTGCTAGAAGATCGAGCCCTGGCAGCATTGAGGATCTGCTGGTGCTGCTCTGGATGCGTCTTCTCAATATTGCCCTTGACCATGCTAATCATTGCCCTGTTGGCCTCGATTCTCAGATCCTCCGTCAAGATCCAGTCCCCGTTGTGCGCCGTGACGCGCCACTTGGACCATATCTTGAGCACGCCGAGCGGTGGATGAGCAGTCACTTCTGTGTCGGCGCCGTCGTTGCGATTGGTGATGGCAAGCTCGTATGTCGTCTTCCCAATGGGTTTGCGGTCAACAACAGAGTACTTGGCGCTCATGTGCGGGTTGCCGGTCAGGAGTGAGAATTCTTCGACCTGATGTGATAGTTTGATGATGCGCTCGTGGTCATGCAGACAGCCCAGCACATCTTCACGGGGCAGGCCTCTGGGGATTGGCGTGCTGATGGATGTCTTGTCTTCCTTGCGCAAGACTATCCGGCACTTCGATTAGCTTATCAAGGACCAGCAAGCAAAATGCACCTGTTTGTGGCGACACATACACGACATGACGATGGTCGATATGATCAACGTGAGCACTAAAACCCAGTATGGTGATGATGATGGCGTCAATTCAGTTTCGCACTGGTCTGAGGCAAGATTGAATGGACACTCGTAGCCTTTATGGGCATCTCACCACTTTGGCGGAGCAATGCTGTTCAAGGCCCGTCTTCTGCATACACCCCTGAAGCTGAATCTGCATTCCGAGCAGTTGCAGCGTTATGCTTGTCCGATTAATGTTCCGGAGCAACATCGGGCATTTGATACACCGCCTGGATTGAACCTGTGCGACAGCTGGACACGGCACACGTGTCGCGGCTCCCCAAACCCGGAGAATTTCTGCGAGACGCTCTACTCCAATCGGGGAGTGCTCCAACTTGGCACTCTTGTCGCCCGTTGGTACATTTGGCTAGAACACTCGGGAGTCAGCATATGGAAGCCAGTGACTTGTCCATATCTGCATCACCCCATATGATTGATGAGGCGCACTTCGAACACAAGGATGAACAGGGTTGATCAGGGTCAAGGTGTGGCGATGCACCCATCACAAAATGTCGATGACTTGTTCCTCTTCGTCAACTTGACCATTTTCGAGGGCTCTGATGTTTTGAACACCTTCGGGGAGACCATTATCACCTTCGCCTTCTTCATCACGTAGTAGCACCTGCACGATGCGGTCGCAGGCCTCGCGAATGTCTTCGTTGTCAACGCTGGAATGCGCCTCGCGGATGATGGGATACACCTTGACGCGCCTCAGGACCTCTCGCCCCTCCCTCTCTGTCGTGAGGAGGAGAATTGTCTCGAGGTGTGTTTTCATGATCTCGTGATCCTTCTCCCTCGACTTGTCAGGAGGGAGCAGCTGAAGCTCTTCCAGCATACCATCCGTATCGTTGTCATCGTAGTCTTCCGGACCCATTATGGGTAGTAGGATGTATGGAAGGATGTTGACGCCCTCAGAGTCTAGCATGTGCGTGTGTGAGTTGAGGTCGAAGGACACATTCTTGATCGTTGAGGCCACACCTCGCCGGCGGACGTCGGACTTATGCTCTGTAAAGACTGTCAACTTTGTCAAAGGTACAATCTGACTATCTCGCTCTTGAGGTTTGGTGAAGTATTCGCGACATTCTTGGAACTTTAAAGTCTGGTTAGCACAGGAGCAAGCCGATGGCTTGGGGCATTTGCCTACCTTTGAAAGATCGGCAAAAAAGTAAGATAGGTAGTCGTAGTCTGCATCTTTGTTGAAGCTGCCTTCTGCACCTTTGACAAAACAGTCCATTAGTTGGTCGATGGCGTAGTCAGATGTGGATAGCGGCTTTGGAACAGCGCGCCGAAGCTCAAGTATTCTGACCATCTTGTCGGCCTTGGCCATATTGGCTAGCAACATTGATATCTCATTGGCGTTGGGCTCTTTCTCACTCTGCTATCTTCTTAGCCAGTAGTAATTACTGTGGGCATGGCTGGGGCAAGGCGTACGGTCACTTTCAAGAGGAGGGTTTCCAAAAACGCGTCATCAGTCGTGATGTTGGTCAGGACCTCCTTGTCTTCCGAGAGGTTGATGAGAATTGTGAGGGCATTCTTTGCAATTTGCTGCATTGTGTTAGCCCCAAGCCAGCAGAAGGAGATAGAATGCTCCTACTGCATAGTCTTTGACCAGAAGCTTGAGGTCTTTGATGGGGATCAACTGATCGACTTTGAAGATACTGGGATCTGATAGCGAATATCCCACAAGGTTTTCAATTGCTGCATTGCTCTGAGTCAATTGCTTTTGGAACACTGCGTGGACGTGAAGCATACCGATCTGGCGGATCTGCGTGTTGCCATGGTGAAGGAATCCAACGAGCTGCCCCAAGAGGAATTAGTAAGGCAGATTGAAGTCTGATCGAAGGCGAGCTGTACCTCCTCAAGCTGTGTAGGCATGGTGGACCGCGATTGCGGCGCGTCTTTATTGACAGTGCTGTGCGAAAAAAAAAAGTTGTCTTGACTCGGGAGAGCTCGAAGCATTTCTCAGCCCCCCCGCACACGTCATTGGTTCCTCACAATTTATGCTTCAGTCTTGCTTTGGCTTCAGTCTCAGTTACCCCTTTCACGCGACCTCGTTTTTGTATTGAATAATGTTGAACACTATGAGTATATTGATGAGCTATCATCGAGAGAGACTCTCTTCCCTCCCTGCCGCGGTGATACCCACTGACCCCCTTTGTCTGACTTGAGCCTCATCTTATGGGCAATAGTCTCTGCCACATTTTTTATTCTGCCCGCAACTGCCTTTACTCGCTTGAAACACTTCTTGTCGCTAGACTCCTCAGGGTTGACACCAAAATATTCGTTCGTTGCTCGAGGGCATCGTTTCAGGTCTGCCATCTGAGCATCCAGTTGAGTTTCCTTGCTCCTCGTTAAAGAGTCCAGGCTCACTTCTTTGACTGAAGGCGAATATTCGAGAGAAGAAGCTATGGTGTCTTGAATAAAGTTCCTTGATAGGTTTGTGGCTGTTGAAGAGGTGCTTTGAGCGGGTAGCTGACTATCTACATCACCTGGGCTCTGGGGCGCCGTTTCTATCCAGACGAGGCTTTGTACGCTGTTGAGCGTCATCCAGGGTGACGTCGGCGGTACTGATGGGGTATGGTGAGCAAATGTCTCACTCAAAGTCCTGATGTCAGGTTCGGGACTGCTAGTATGCTCGGCCAGATGAAGTGCTGGGATGTTTTCCACTGAAGCTTGCATACGATCAGGAAGTGGTCTCAGAGCTGGTGTGCGCTGACAATGGGGCCTATACCAGGTGATCGACGGCATCTTTGGAATTCAAAACGCCTGATGGAGCGTCGCGCGGTCCTTCTTACAGCTTGCGACACGTAAATGTCAGGATAGATGTTGACCCTTGAACGGGGGTTTGGAAATGTCGGGCACGAATTCGAGACTGGAAGCACACTTTGCAAAATCTATACGATCTAAAGGTATCTTTCGTGCAATTTGAGGTGATCCATTGATGTAGACATCTGTTCGACCATACAGGTGACGACCGCGGTCCATGGTTCCTGCATCTGACGCAAAATCTTAATCAGGATAAGGAAAGACTCGCCATTGACAGAAAAACAAACTCACAACATCGCACCAACACAGACAGTGGAATTTGCATTCGAACCAACCGGTGCCGGATAAGGCGACAGTACACACAGGTGCGGCAAGCGCGAGCGTTGCCGTAGCTTAAATCTGATCTAATAAATGTCGACTACTGTTCTGTCAAGTTTACAAATAAAGTTAGGAATACAGCCTTATTTGCGTCTTTCCGCCAGCAGTTTGCCAGCAGGAAAGTCGGTTCAGCTCGTATCTGCGAATACACGACATCTTGTCATCAGATTCTGACCGGCTTGATCAATTTTCTTCTCCTATCTCGGAAACCCCATGTATTTTCCGAAGACCTGCATCGACCTTTTTCGATCCTTGCTAGTCACAGCGCCACAATACGGCTTGCACATGTCGATCAGTGGATCACGGGAACAGCAACGCCGACCCGACAGAGCTAGACAGAGAATGCATTGGCGTCCTATCATCCTCAATATGTTAACATGTGTTCTCATACAGGATATTTCCTTTCGAGACCATGCCAAGCATACTATTAAAGAGACATACCTCGTATTGAAATATCGCTTTGAAAGCATTTCCGAAACCTGCCGTCCGTCGCGTTCAACTCATTTCACTCTACGAGCAGGGTCCCTCCACAATGACGGCTACAGCAACAGCTGACTCGGCACTCTATTCATGCTCGTCCAACGCAGTGCCCCTGGTTGATAGCACATCTTCTTACTGCATCGTACCTGGCGGTCATCCACGCATGTCTATATGTTGTGGCTCTTCCGATGTCGAATATCGTCCCGATTGCTACTCATATTGCGCCCTACCTGCGACATACGCATATGTACAAGACGACTGGATGGGCATGGCCAACACGTTCTTCGACTGTCTTCTTGATGAGGGCGGCCGAAAGCCCGATTTCGCAGTCTGCCAACCTGCGACGGACGAAATCGCCCGCAACGACAAGGCGCCCGTGACATATGCGCCATATGGGGTTGCAACTGAAACTAGTAGCGCAGGAGCGGCAGCTGCCACACAGGTCCTCGAACCCAGGAAAGTTGAAAGGATGAAGGATAACGGGTTCATAATAGCCATAGTTTTCTTCAGTGTAGTGCTCAAGCTTTTGTAGAGCTGGTCACTAAGGCGGAAAGATGGCCAAACTGCCCTGAACCAGATGGCGACACTGGTAAACCACCAAGACCAATCATTCCACTGTTGCCAAGCCAATTCACATGCAAATGAAACAAGTGTTGAAACCGTGTCATTCATGGCAAATCAACTCGAACCGCTACTCACATGCTGAGACCCGGCCTCTGTATGCGCTAAAGTGCCTGATGCAAACTCGTAACTTTCATTTCTAGTGGGGTGGTTTAATTGCGAGATGTGCTCTTATCGGCCATAGCGGACAGAATTCCGTTTCAGGTAAATAACCGCATGAATGCCCTTGATCGAATGAGTCTGGAACATTCCACACTAATTTCTCCCTTCCTAATGCAGCCTCAACCTGGTTCGAAACAAAGGGACCATCTATCTTGGCTGCGACGTGGGCAAAGCCCAGATCCGTAGGCACAGCCCAGCTAACGGTTGCGAATGCCGCACCCGTTTCATTGCGTGGGGAAGGGTGGTCAAAGCTTTAAATGTTTTGTTTGCCCATCGCATTTGGTAGAACTGCTTTCACTTGCCGATTTAAGACACCATGAGTTCTGATGTCAAAGCCCCCTGCGTGCATCCCCAAGATGTCTCGTCAACTCCTACGAAGTCTCGCAAGCGAACGCTCCAACAGGAACACGACGACGATGGTGTAATAGATTTTGCCTCAAAACGCCATCGGCCAGAACTTCCACTAACATCTCCATCCGCATCGTCCAAGTTCAAAGCTCGTAAGCAGCTAAGGAAGAACTCGTCTCAGTCAGAACCAAAGCTTTCGAAGCGACTTGTCGCAACCGACCTGCAGACCAACAAAGCAGCCGACTGTCATGCTGGGCTTGTGAGAGAACGACGCCGAACATCGTCAGCAAAACCCGAAAACAGGCAGTTTCCAAAGACTCCGCCAAATTCTGACAGTGAAGACCCTCGACAATCTTCAGGGCACCTAAGCGACCGGCTCGTCGAGAATTGGTTGGAGAAATCAGTGCAAGAGAAAGTCGAAAGCACCGCCGGAATTTTGACGAGCATCACGCGACCTGCCTCCCCTCAGTTTCTAGAATTTGAAGCCCAAGAGTTCAGCGACCAAAAGTCACCACAGGGTGGAATAACCCTTCCGTCGCGCTCGAGGACGCCTACACAGAGCGGGCGGCTGAATGCATCGAGTTCTTTCTACCTTGGGATGCTGAAAATGAGCGGGGTGATTATAGACGTACTAGGCACGGAAATTCCAGCAGACGTCCAAAAGCTGGTTGATGAGCACATCTTGAAGGAACATGATTCGCCCCTCCTGGGAAAGGATGAAAAGACTGATATCATGGAACGGATTGAAGAGAACTGGAACGAAGATGAAGCCAAAGTACGCATTCTCCTTGACACTCTTCTATTTCCCTTACGCGCTTCTGGTATTTGCCGTGGAGGTGATTCACTCTGGTCTACCAAGCCTTTGCCTTGGAATCCGGCCTATCCGTATAGACTCCCCGCACCAAAGACTGATTTTCACATCGGATTTCCCACCACCTTCATGTCGACCTGGACCACCGAAGAGCTCGGTGCGGCTGATAGTCCTGAAGTACAGCCCTACTCGCAGCCAACACGAAGCAATTTGTTCCCCTCTTTTCTTATCGAAGTTAAATCAGAAGCAACCGGCGGCACACTTCACTCTGCCGAAGGCCAGCTCGCCGTTGCTGGGGCCCATCGTGTCAGATCAATGATGTGGATGCTTGATTATGTTGAACCGTCGAGAAAAGCATCAAGTGCGGATGCTCTCATATTCTCGGCTGCTGTCAGTCAGAGAGAAGCCAGCGCGTATGTCCATTACTACAATCCGCAGGACGAGCGGATCTACATGTCCTGCATCGGTTGCTTCCCGTTCATGAAGGATATCCAGGGATGCCACAACTATTCCAAGAACGTGATTGACTGGTTGCTGAATATCCAGCAACCGCTCGTTCGAGAACTGTTGACCAAGATGCATCCATTATTGACGGTGAGTTTGCAAGAAAGTCAACCTGACAGCAACATTGCAGCTACAGATGCAGCTGAGTCGACGAGTGAGAATGGAAGGCACGCCAAAAGACAACGAACTTTGGAAGGATAGGTGTCTGTTTGCGTAGTAGGTAGCTTGCTGGACCAGAAGGCCACCTCGGTGCCAGCTGGGGAATCTGGCAGACTAGCACCGTGTTGCGCACCTTATAGAACCTACCGCGCGTGGAGCAAGATAGTAAGGGTCAAAGAGACGATCGTGAACGGAATGCCTGAGGACCGTAACGAGGCGAATTGACCAATCGCCAACAGTAGCTTCTTATTCCTACGGAACAATACAGCTGTGATGCAATAAACATGCTGGCGATGTGTGTATCCGGCTGTTGGCCACTTCTGAGCAAGCGTAGCCTCACTAGCCCCTGTTGGGTTTGGGGCGGCGACTTTGACAGCATACTCCATTCTGGAAGTAGAAGTATGACGCGCCTTCACAGCCTCCAGAGCGCGTGCTGGTCACCGCCAAACTGGATATATTAGGCCCCATGTCCTCCAATATCCAGAACAATAGGTCTCACGACGCTCTGCGCCAGCGCTGGACCTTTCTATACCGCACTCGCCTGCCTGCTCTCGCACGCGCCAAACACGATTCGCAGCACACTTGGCCTGTTACGCTAGACCACTGCTTCGCGCGTATCATCCTCGATAATACCGTCGGCTCCTTACAAGGCGGTGCCATCGTCAGACCGTGGAACACAGTTGTCGCATCGCCTGCGATTCACAACCTGACAGAAGACCAGCTCAACGCTGCCATCGCCCTCGCCGAGAAAGTTGAGACCGGCGAAGCGCATCTCGCCGAGCTAGACCACAAGAGCCTCGAAGGCAGAGGCAAAAGCTCCATGACCAGCCGAAAAGGCTACACGTCCTCCCTAAAGCGCTTTCAAGATAAGCCCCTCCCTCACACAGAGGCCCCCACGAAGAAGCGCGCTACTAAAAAAGGCGAAATGGCCGACATCTGGGCCTCCTTCCGCAACAGCAACAGCAACGAGGCCTCCACCGCCGACAACCGCAAGCCCCTATCCTCCACACCCACTCCGCAAGACCAAAACCCCGCCGACGCCGACGCTCTCGCCGCCCTGCACCACAAGATCCGCACCGCCCCCGCCCTCACGCCCTACCGCAAGCACGTCCTCCTCCTCCTGACGCAGGTCCCCCGCGGCCGCTACACAACCTACAAAGCCCTCGCCGCGGCCGCCTCCCGCCACACCAAGGCACCGGCGTCGGCGCGCGCCGTCGGCAGCGCGATGCGCAACAACCCGTTCGCGCCCGCCGCGCCGTGCCACCGCGTGCTGGCGGCCGACGGGCGCATCGGCGGGTTCAAGGGCGAGCGCATGGCCGTCGGGGGGAAGAGCGCCGGCAGCGAGGAGGGTGCGTTTGTGCGGGAGAAGCGGGCGATGCTAAAGGACGAGGGGGTTAGATTTGACGGCGCAGGCAGGGTTGTTGGGGAGCCGTTTGTGGATTTCCGGTGATGTCGGGTTTCGGAAGGGGAGGGGGGGGGCCGTGTTCGGTGGGGCACGATAACGTAAATGTGGGAGGATGAGGGGAAGGTCGTGGTATTCGTGTTTGTAGTGCTGTTATCTGCGCTATGCCAAGTGATGGTCTTCTTCGTGTGACTACTACTCTAGCACGTAATCTGTGATCTCGAAGCCTACTCCTCTCGCCAGGGCTACCACATAGTCCCACCCGACATTCACCCTCCACTTGACGCTTGCGTCGAGCATGTCGGCGCTGCTGCTGCCTCCAATGCCAGAGCGGACGAGCAGTCGCAGTGCGGCCAGTGTTGCAATCTGCGTGCTCAAGTCTGCAGTTGATGCTATTCTGTGAGGCAGTATGGCGTGGAAAATGGCAAGCAGGCGCTCGATGGGAAAAGAGCCTGGGCCCAACAATCGGCGGGGTATCTTGCGGTTCTTTGCCTGTCGGCCAGCATGAGACGAGGACGCCAGATTGGAGCCACCAGACTTTCCGGCAGCACCACCGCCGCCTCTACGACGCTTCTTGCGGTCGGTGGAGCGCATGAACAAGAGCGAATCTTGGCGAGCAGGGTTGTAGGAGGCCAGATAGGCTGCACAGAGCAGGTACTTTGAGTAATAAGGAAGATCGGATGAGCTTAGCTGTGTGGGTATAGTCGCTACAGAGCTGTTCTTCATGGGCTCAGAAGTATCCAGCACGCTGTCGATGAGCATGTCTTCTGTTTGGAAAAGCGCTCTGTTGGTAACCATGAGCCTCGCAAAGTCGCTTGTGCTCAGTGTCCCTGATCCAAGAGGTGCGATAAAAGACGGCCAGAGCTTCAAACACAGTTCTCGGCATGAGACAACATCATGTGCGGCGCCACGTGCGAGCGAGTCGTACACGGCAGCAACGAAGCGGGGCCAGAGGTTTTCGGTGCTTGGAGTTTCTCTCGAGGGAGACTGTGCTACTACAGGAGATGGGGGTGCAGTCGAGACTATTCTGACAACCTCGGTGCGAGTATAAGATGGGAAGTGGATATGTGGGACACCAGCCTTGTGGAGGAAACGCTGGTCAGGAGAGGTGATGATGAAGACGGGCAGGAGGTTTGGAATCTGAGGATGAATTAGCAATCAAGCATAGGTCATAGCAGAATAGTCAAGCGACTTACGAGCTCACTCAATCGGGCGAGTGCTGGAAGTAGTGTTGTGGGTGCTTGTCGTTGATCATCTATCCCGTCGAAGACCAGAGCAAACTTTCCCCGTCCTTCTAGCAGGTTTTGAAGATGCACTGCAAGCGCACTGATGTTTTCGCATCTTGCGTATTTGGCTCGATCAATGATATGAACACCTGCTTCGGAAAGGCTGTCCAGACATTCTGCCACAGTCCGTTCGAGAAGATGTCGCCCAGTGATGCACTCTTGGCTTTGCACTACAGCATGCGCTACTGCACCAGCAGCGAGGACAGCTTTGGTGATTGTCGATTTACCGGTAGCTTCGAGACCGTGGACGACAAGGGCTGGTGGGGAAGGTGCCTGTGCCTGTGCTGGTTGGTAAGTCGAGTGCTCAAAGCGCTAAGGTCTAATGGCGCTCACGGATACAAGACATGCCAGCTGAAGTATCTGCTCATTACGACATGGATACAGGCCATTCAGTGAGGCGACTGCAGCCCCATTTGATACTGTCATCTGCTCGACATCTCTGCAGGGCTTAGAGGGCGGTTTTGCCGAGTTCGTGAAAACCAATGGAAGCTTGACGCGTCAACGCGTAAAGTGGACTTGGCGCTCACTCCGTTATGTCTACTACCCAATATCGATCGCTTTTGATGTTCCCCTTTGCAAGGCTACTAAATCTAGAAAACCCCTCCAATCTACGACACAGCCCCACGCCCACTCAATTGAGCCAATGCCTGTCTTTGCTCTGCCGAGATACTGGTCTTGGGTAGCTGCAACTTGGCTCCCGCAGCGTTGGGTGGTGGTGGCATATATCCCAGAGATATGCAGTAACTGATGTAAAGTCCTACGATTTCCGGCGTCACAGCACTGCCGCTGGAGTAATCTTGTCCGCCTGTCGCGAGTGCGTGGGCTTGCAGTACCTTCATGGCGTTCCAGTCAGCCATCTCTGGCGCCTTGGTCCCCGCGGGCAGATCTGATGCGACCATGTGCAGAAGAGGAAGGCTAAAAGAACGAATTAGTGACATGCTCAAGACCATTGAAAAGAAAGAGGGGACTCACAGCGCGAATTCCTTGCCCTGGCCCACATGATCTACAACCAGATCCTTCCACTGCGCGTATGGCTTTTCTGGCACGGGGTAGCCATAAGACTCGGCGCATTCCAGGAAATCACTCCACTGCATACGCGGATGACTCGTAACATGTACGACACCAAGCGGTGCGACGGGCGGATGGAGTGCCGCGGCAACAACGACTCGCGCTACGTGGTCCACGGGAACCATGTTAACGGTGTTGCGGATGTCCGGACGAGCCTCCAGCTCCTGACTACCACGGAGCATGCGAATGATGAAGTCGTCCGTGATGGAGATGCCAGTAGTACTTTCTCCGGTCACGTAGCCTGGTCGGATGATGGCACCAGAGAGGCCACGGCGGCCCGCTTCGCGCATGAGGTATTCGCTGGCCCACTTCGTCTGACCATAACCATTGGACAGACCACGGCGACTGGACTCGAGATCGTCATCTTCAGAGATTCCTTGCCCGCCTGTGCGGATGATTTCGTCTGACTTTTGTGCAAAGGCTTCCGTGTCCAGAACGCTGGTTGAACTGACAAACGCCATCTGCTTCGGCTTCCCAGTAGCGGCAAGCCTGATAAGAGACATGGTGGGGTACACATTCGCAGTCTTGAGAGTTGAGTAAGGCTCGACCCAATGGACTTTGGCGCCATTGTGAATGATGACATCAACCTCGCTGGCAAGTTTGTCCCAAGTCTGTTGAGACACGCCCAGGCGTTCCTTGCCCAAGTCTCCCGCGATAGCTTGTATCCTGCTTGACCATGCGTTGTCCCAAGTACCATAAGCTGCACAAGTCTTTCGAATACGCGACAGAGCGTCTTCATCAGTCTTTGCACGTACATGAGCTATCACGTTCACGTTGGGACCAGTATAGCGCAAAAGTTGTCGTAGTGTAAAGGTTCCAAGGAATCCGGTGGCTCCTGTCAGTAGAACTGAGAGCGGCTTCGCGATGTTGATTTTCGCAGTTGGGATCTGGACTGGTAGCTGCTTTGCCAGCGCATCAGCATCATCTGCATAGGCTTCAGGCTGCTTCATGTCTTTGTTGGTGTTGACACTCTCAAAATCGAGGACATGACCGTGTGGATCCCGAGCACGATCAACTTCTGCCGCAAAGGACTTCAATTGCGGATATTCATAGAAGGACCTCATAGAGACGTCAATCTGGTCGTCATAGTTCTTGCGCAACTTGAGAAGAACTCTCTGGGCCGAGAGGCTGTGGCCTCCTAGTTCGAAAAAGCTGTCATCCAGTGCAATAGTTCTCACAGGAACGTTGTCCAGTACTTCACTCCAGATTTTTGCAATCGTATTTTGTGTCTCTGTAAGCTTTGACACGTCAATGGATGGCCGGCGCGGCATTGCCGCGCTCAGCTCTTCAGCATCTGGAAAGGGCAGCGCAGGACGGTCAATCTTGCCATTGGGGTTAAGCGGCATACGAGCCAGTGGAATGACGACAGACGGAACTGCATACACAGGCAATTTGTCCTTGAGATACTGTCGGACTTCGTCTCGGAGCAGTCGGAATCGCTTTAGCATCTCCACCATGGTCGTGGCGTTGGGATTGTCCTCCAATCCCTTTTCGCGGAGCCAAGCATTCCAACGTGTGAATTCGGGCACAATGTAGCTGACAAGAGTCTGCTCTTCGTCCTTGTCGCGGCGGACAAGAGTTACATTGTCTCGGATAAGATCGTGCTTGGAGAGGTGAGAGTCGATCTCGCCCAGCTCAATGCGAAATCCTCTGATCTTGACTTGCATATCAGCTCGTCCGGTGCAGGCGACATCTCCAGACTCAGTATAATGTCCAAGATCACCAGATCTGTAAAGCCTGTCCCGAGGACCTTGGTAAAACTGTCGCCAGGGTTGTGACCCATTAGCATGTTGCGCCTCGGCCTGGTCTTGCTTGCTCCATCGCTCGGAGTCCTTGACGAACCAATTTGCAATGAATTTGGTTTTTGTGAAATCGTCTAAGCCCAGGTATCCTTCAGCAAGGCCAGCAGCTCTTACATAAATTTCGCCTTCTTCTCCAACGCCACATATTCTTTCTGGGTTGTTACGGTCAACGACCAGTAGCTGGACATTCTGCATACCCCTTCCAGCAGGTATTTTGTCCGGAATCTCATGAATGGCATTGGGTTCTGCCTTGCGGCTTGGTATTGCGAAGTAACTGACTGCACGCTGAGTTTCTGTAGTTCCGAACATGTTGATGACGGTACAATTCTCAGCTAACTCTTGCAGAAGTCTTACGTCGCGTTTGATGAGAATGTCGCCGACGAAGAAGGCAAGCTTGAGGCTAGGAAACTGGGCACTTGCGCCTCCTACCAAAATCTGTCCCATAGCCGGGGTGAGATGAGTGACTGTGCACTTGTGCTCACGCATCCACTCTGCAAGCCTCTCATGTTGAATGTCTTCTGCAGATGGCACGAGAATCTGCGCACCGAGAAATAACGGCGTGAAAATATCTCGCTGAATAGGATCGTGTGCAATGCCACTCAACATGGTAAATCGCTCATTTTCTGACATGTTGAATCTCTCTTTCATCCACGGAAAGTAATGTGTCAAAGAAAAGTGTCTTCCTCGGACGCCTTTTGGCCTTCCCTCAGAACCAGAAGTGAAGGACAGGGTTGGGGTGGAGTCTGGGCCAACGACAATTCCAGGGGGACTGGCCTTGAGCTTCTGAGCATCATCAAGCGCATCTCTGCCTGAGATCAATCCTCCCACTACGGTGCCGTCGTTTTCCAATCTCAAAGCCGGTAGGGTCGTGTGGAGTTCAAGATTTGCCTTGATCCACTCCTCCACCTTATCAGCGAGTTTACCAGCCTTTTCGGTTGCCTTCTCTATGATTACTAGCGCTTTCGGCCTGGCAACATCGAGGTAGATAATTTGACGGTCTGCGGGGTATTGAGGATCAATGACTGAGAAAGTCGCGCCTGCTAATAATGTTCCCATAATGGCAACGACCAAATCGGGCCCGCGGTGAGCATAAATCATAACAACCTCATTCCGCTGAACACCGGTCGCAACTAGATGCTGTGCAACTGTGTTGGCAGCCTCGCTAACTTGCTTGTAGGTAAACTCCCGCCTTGGGGTTGTTTCAGTTATACACAACCGGTCCGGGTGGCTCCTAGCATTTTCTGTAAAGATGTCATGGATGGCGCCCTTGAAATCGCCCCAGTGTAGATCCGCAGTAGGATCCGGAATTTCAATTGCCATATTGCTTTGCAAATTGCAAATTGTTTTGAAGAGTCGGCTCCTAGGGCTTGATCTGCACTTTTACCCAATTACACCACGGCTGAGGACCAATGCAGCTCCCGCGCAACGAACTATTTTTGAGCGCGCAGTGCACAGGTCTTAGGTGGTGACCCGAGTCTGCCTGTGATTTACCTTCGCAAATCAGCTTCGACAATTATCTTCTTGTTGAGAAAAGCGTATGCTTGTTCTAGTTTTTTTTCCGACATCGGCTGTAGCGGTCAGAGTAACAGTGCGTCACTTTTCAAGGTACCCCTCGGCTGCGATTGGCGCCAAGACTCTCTGCTTAAGCGCGATAGCGGCTAAACCAGTTTATCACAAGCGCTAATATCAAAAAGAAGTCAGCGTGAGTCGCTCCTCCACCGAAGCTTGTTTTGCAAAGAACCAGTATCGAAATGCGGTAGCGATTACAGGAGTGTGAGAAAGCTTCACGATGCCACCGAGGGCCAAGAGGGCAGCTGCCGGCCCGGCGGCCACTGGTACAGAAGCTCATACCTCCGCTGCCAAACAAACTCGCTCCACGGAAGACGCAGACAATAATGGCGCCAAGTCTCACCCTCACGACAAAATAATCGGCAGGAAACCCAAAGCTAGACGGATGGTAGAAAGTGGCCAGGACGACGCCTTCGATGCGCTTTTGGAGCCCTTTTATTATGGGAAAAGCCTCACAGACAAAATCGACACAGCACGTGACAAGTGGAACTTGCTACCTGCTTTTCTGAAGGTGAAAGGCTTGGTCAAGCAGCACATTGACTCCTTCAATTATTTTGTGGAGGTTGAGCTCAGAAATATTATCAAAGCGAACCAGTGGGTTCGAAGCGACGTCGAGGATCGTTTCTGGTTTCGGTACACGGATATCCGAGTTGGTACACCCAGCAGGGCCCTTGAAGATGGGGGATATCATTCAGAGTCCATGCCAGTCACTCCAAATGAATCTCGGCTCCGTGACATGACATATGCCGCGCCCATCTACGTGGACTATCAGTACTGGCGACAAGGTGCGATTGTCACAAGAAAAAATACCATTATTGGTCGAATGCCAATAATGCTGAAAAGCGCCAGATGCATTCTCTCTGGAGCGTCAGAAAAGGACATGGGCGTGCTTCAAGAGTGTCCAGTCGATCCTGGTGGATATTTCATCGTCAAAGGCCAAGAAAAGGTTATTCTGGTCCAGGAGCAGTTGAGCAAGAATCGTGTCATTGTGGAGTCGATGAAAGGAATCGTGCAAGCCTCCGTCACAAGTTCCACACATGAAAGGAAGTCAAAAAGTTACGTTCTGGTCAAAAAGGGCAAGATCTACCTCCGCCATAACGTGCTGTCAGAGGATGTCCCCATTGTCATTGTGATGAAGGCTCTTGGTATCCAGTCCGACGAAGAGATCTTGTTGCTTGTCGCTGGCGAAGACAGTGTCTACCAGGACGAGTTCATCATCAACTTCGAGGAGGCTGCCAAGCTAGAAGCACACACACAGCAACAAGCATTGGAGTATCTGGGAAGCCGCGTGAGGATCAAGCGAAGCCCTGTTGGTGGCGGCCCAAGGACTCGCAACCCGCAGCAGGAAGCTCTAGAGGCCCTCGCCTCTGTCATAATCACTCATGTGCCTGTTGAAGCTCTCAACTTCAGGCCTAAAGCCTTGTACATTGCGTTCATGGTCCGTCGTGTGCTCATGGCTATGCACGATCCCACATTGGTCGATGATCGTGATTACGTGGGTAACAAGCGCCTAGAATTGGCCGGACAAATGTTGTCACTGCTATTTGAAGATCATTTCAAGAGATTCAACCACGATTTCAAGAGTGTCATCGATAGAGTCTTGAAGAAGCCAACGAGAACTCAAGTCTTTGATGCACACGAGCATTTCAGAGTCAATGCTGGCCACATTACTGCAGGAATGGAAAGAGCCATTTCTACAGGCAACTGGAACCTGCGTCGTTTCAAGATGGAACGCGCTGGCGTCACGCATGTCCTGAGCCGACTCAGCTACATCAGTGCCCTAGGCATGATGACTCGCATTTCGAGCCAGTTTGAGAAGACCCGAAAGGTCAGTGGGCCACGCGCGCTGCAGACCTCACAGTTTGGAATGTTGTGTACTTCTGATACGCCTGAAGGTGAAGCTTGCGGACTCGTCAAGAATCTGGCCCTTATGACCCACATTACTACTGAAGATACGGAAGGCCCCGTTCGGGACCTCATTTTCATTCTGGGAGCTGAAGACGTAACCTCTGCAAGTGGAACAGAAGTATTCAAGCATGGAGCATATATTGTCTTCATCAACGGTACGCCTGTTGCTCTAACGAGACAACCCAAGACTTTCCTCAATGCCTTTCGCAAGTTTCGGCGTCTTGGGCGTGTGTCAGAATTTGTCAGTATCCACATCAACCACCATCATTGCGCAGTGCACATTGCTACCGATGAAGGACGCATCTGCAGACCATTGATCGTGGTGGAGAATGGTCGATCAAAAGTGACGAAACGATATCTTCAAGCCCTGCGAAGGGGGTCCATGGATTTTGATGATTTCCTTTCCCGAGGTCTCGTTGAATACCTCGATGTGAATGAAGAGAATGACAGCCTCATAGCGGTTTATGAGTCGGACATTACCTCAAACACTACCCATCTGGAAATAGAACCATTCACCATGCTAGGAGCAGTTGCCGGGTTGATTCCATATCCGCATCACAACCAGTCACCACGTAACACGTACCAGTGTGCAATGGGTAAACAGGCCATCGGAGCAATTGCTTACAACCAGTTTACTCGCATTGATACACTCTTATATCTCATGGTCTACCCGCAGAAGCCGCTTTGCAAGACTCGCACAATAGAGCTCATCAAATACGACAAACTCCCTGCAGGTCAAAATGCCACTGTTGCCGTTATGAGTTTTTCAGGGTATGATATCGAAGATGCGCTGGTACTAAACAAGGCCTCCATAGACAGAGGATTCGGACGCTGTCAAGTTTTCAGGAAGATCTCCCAGCCGCTCAAGAAATATGCCAACGGTACGTCTGACGAGTTTGGGTACCCTGACCCCGCCAAGCCATCACACAAAAATCTCGACGATGATGGTGTTGTGCAAGTAGGCTCACGTCTCAACGCCGGGGACGTGTATCTTACTCGCAACGTGCCTCTCAATACGACTTCCACGGGTATAGGTTCCGATTCGAGCAATGGCATGTATCGTGACATTGAGATGACCTACAAGCTTCCCGATCACGCATACGTCGACAAGGTTTTGCTCTCATCCAATGATCAGGATACAACCGTCTTGAAGATTCAGACACGGCAAACGCGCCGTCCAGAAGTTGGCGACAAATTTTCATCACGCCATGGTCAAAAAGGTGTTGTGGGCATCATTGTCGAACAAGAAGATCTCCCGTTCTCCGACCAAGGCGTCAACCCAGACATCATCATGAACCCGCATGGTTTCCCTTCGCGCATGACTGTCGGCAAGATGCTGGAACTCGTGAGTGGCAAAGCCGGCGTCAACACGGGCAATTTTGAATACGGCACGGCGTTTGGCGGCTCCAAAGTGGAGGAAATGGGTCAGGCTCTCATCGAACGGGGCTTTAGTTACAGCGCAAAAGACTACCTTACCTGCGGCATCACTGGCGAGGCACTACCGGCCTACGTGTTCTTTGGACCCATTTACTACCAGAAACTGAAACATATGGTGCAGGACAAGATGCACAGCCGTAGCACGGGACCTCGTGCCATGCTCACTCGCCAGCCCACGGAAGGTCGTTCACGCGCTGGTGGGTTGCGACTGGGTGAGATGGAGCGTGACTGCTTGATTGCGTATGGCGCGAGTCAGCTGCTGCTGGAGCGGCTTATGCTCAGCAGCGACAAGCACGAGTGCGACATTTGCGAGCGGTGCGGCATGATGGGCTATCATGGGTGGTGCCAAACGTGTCAGAGCAGCAAGGGCGTCGTACGCATGACGATCCCCTACGCTGCGAAGCTGCTCATTCAGGAGTTGCTGAGCATGAACATCAAGGCAAGCCTGAAGCTGGAGGATGAGTTCCCAGAGGAGTAGGGTGATGCATAGTAACGGGACTCCCCACACAGGGCTCTTTGCATAGCGAGAAATAGCATTGGAAATGATTTAGCTGGATCTTGATTTAGCTCAGAATACACCAGCTTATGGGAAAATTTACACGATGAATAATTGTGTTTAATCACATGATTCCAAAGAAAGTCTGACATCATGCAAGAGGACCTCTCTGTTTCAAGCTCCCTTGACATCATCGCAAGGCCACATAGCAACGCAAGCTCTTGTGTCTCGCTCCGGTAATATTTCCAAAGCACATGCTATCTAGCTGAAACGCGAGACAGTAAAGTTGGTGGCGGCGGTTGCCCAAATCGCTACCTCGGCTCCATGCACGCCGTTGCCCTGGTCCGAGCCGCTGTCACAAAAGTAGTCGTCCTTAGCGCAAAAGCTGCGCAGCACGTCCTTGTACGGCAGCAGGGCTTTCGGGTCCTTGCGCGCCACACGCCCGCTGCGAGTTGCGGTGCCAGCGTCATATGGTTGGCCAATGACGAACGATGGGTCAGCAAAGGCGATGGCGGCTTTGACTATATCTAGAGTTAAGATATGCTCGTGCAGTACGGCAGACTCCGTCTCATGATAGTTGCGACTTACTGTACGGTTTGTACTTGCTCTCTAGCGCAGTTTGGTTGTGGCCGCCACCGAGCAGCTCGGTGATGACCTGGGCGCCCTGGCTGTAGCCGAGGAGGACGATGTTCTTCGCGCCGCACTGGGCGACGTATTGACTGATCAAGCTGCGCGCAGCCTGAATTCCTTCCGTCACCGAGCCGCCATAGTATGGAGGAGAGTAGGCGACTGCGGGATAATGCACGGAGGTGACATTGGATTCAGGGACTTTGGCTTTGACCTTATTGGCAACTAGCATGAGGCTGCCAGGATACGCTTCATTTGTGCCTCGAGCCAAGATGATTTGAGCACCCTTGACACAGGTAATGGTCCGTGCCTCGGCATCTACTGAAGAAGCGAACGAGCCTACCACAAGAGCAAGAAGCACTGTGATCTGAGTGAACATCATCTTGCAGAGTCAGGTGTCGATCAGTGATTCGGTTTTGGATCTTTCTCAACTTGAGCTTGAAAACTCATTGTGCCTCAATCCCTCCATGGTCAACTACTTATACGTCTTCTTGACCTGGACCAACTCTCCAAGGAAGCGAAAATTCAGTACGTGTAGAAACACGATTGTTGCCACTTCGCGTGCTGGCGTTGGGGGCGAAACGACGTGGGTCGTGTCTTTGGCGATGGAACCAGCCACAGCAATGTCTAGATCCTGATTCATGGCAACTACGAGGGGGTGTGACACACACAAGGCGATCCACCGGAAACATTCGGTCAGCCGGACGAGCTGGAAGGGTTGCAGCCTAACGGTACGAGTGTGAAAGTGCGCTTGTTGTCTCGTGGACTAATCCCCCAAAGGTGGTCCATCAAGCGAATCAGAAACGAACTTTCAAGCCTCACTCAAATGCAGCTTACCAAAGGAGCCGCAAATGAGACAAGGGCGCTGAGGCCAGACCACACGGTTGGCGCCGTGGCGGAAGGGCAATGCCAACGTCCGTGCCGGTCCAGTGGGGTGTTGGTGCTGGTTCTTTGGGGGCATAATACCGCTGGAGCTCCAATCCTAAATTAAGATGGTACGCTAAGACCCGAGCCGCCATCGCTTAGCGGCACCTATGGTAGCACTTTGTCCTTGCAGCGTAACCTAATCACTGGCATGGCCGGTGGGGGGCTTGCAGATCAGCTGCCTATCCTTGGGGGCCAAAATTAACCATGTATATAGCTGGAGAGCACGGCCCATTGCTCGCCCCAGCCGAACAGCTGGATCACCGCATTAAGCAGCCGAAGATGAATTCCACGAGCCAACAATCGACCCAGTTCGTGTCGCCGCGGCCAGCAGGGCCCGAAACGTCGAATTTCGAGGGCGCAGAAATGCACCTGCTTGGCTCGACCATGAACATAACCTGGATCACCGATTGGAATGATTACAACCTTACACTATGGTCAATCGAGCATATTACCTCGCCCACATTCATATTGAGTGAGTCCATGCTGCAAGTCCGACCTTGTACGGCCGTCCCACGACGCTAACAGACGAGGGCAGCACACCACAATGCGAACCAGTCACAGACGCTCCAATGGACCGTCGCGCTGCCTATCGGCGGCACACTTGATGACTACTACTACCTCCGCATGGCGGACAACAACTACCGCTCGATTCGCAGCGGCTTCCTCAGACTGACCGACGGCTCCACCCCTGGGTCCAAATCAAAGGGGCTGTCAGAAGGGGCACTCGCTGGCATTATCATCGCCGTCGTGGCCGTGGTGGTGCTATTCGCCACCGTCTTCGGTTTCGCGCTCCGGCGCAGACGCAAGCGTCGCGCGGTCAAGGAGCAGAGCGTGCACGAAGCGTCGGTGAGCACTGCGTCTGGCTGGACCCAGAAGGAGAGCTACTTTGCCCAGGCCAAGAGGCTGGTCGATCCGCGCCCCAAGCAGCACCCCACGCAGGAGCTGCATTCTGCCACCGTGTCGGAGATGCCCAATGGCGAGGTATTGGAGTTGGCAGCCCCCAGTCACAGACGAGGGTCATGATGGTCTCCCCACCTTTCCTTTTTTCCCGAGTTCATGATGATCAAAAGATACCCCAAGCAGGTCAAGTACCCCACACTTAGCGAACAGCACGTTTAATTGCTCAGAAATAACAAGAAATGTATATGCAGTAAACTGACTGACGATATGCTATGCTGACGATATGCAATGCTGACGATATGCAATGCTGACGCTATGCTATGATGACGCTATGCTATACTGATGTAACACCCTGCCCGCCACCGTGCAGCGCCTAGTGAGACACAGTCAGGCCAAACAGGTGGATGTCACCCTCGTCGCTACCCTGGTTGTAGTTGCCCGCCTTGAAGAAGGCACCCGACGGGGTGAAAGACTGGTCAAGCGTCTTGAACTCGCCATCGTTGACCTGCATCTGCAGCACGCCCTGCTCGTAGCGCACCTCGTACGTGAAGCGCGTGCCGACGGGCACATTGTCAATCGTCGTCAGGTCCTGTCCCCCGCCGCCCTCAGCCGAGTACGCGACGCCGATGACCACGTCGCCGTTGGACTTGTAGTAGACCTCGGCCAGCGGCTTGTTGTGGTCGGGGTTGCCGTCGGCCTGGAAGACCTGGCCGATGCAGATCTCCGAGAGGCCGTCTTGGCCCTCCAGGTCGACGCGGAGGCGGTTGGTGCCGTCGTAGGGCGACCAGTTGACCTGGTTCGAGCCGGTCTGGGGGTCGACCTCGTGGAACTCGGTGCGGCAGTGCTTGCTCTCGGTGTACTTGATGCAGTCCGAGTTGGAGGGCGAGGGCGCCTTCATGACGAGCGCGCCATCCTTGGACTCGGTGAAGAAGTACTGGAAGCCCGGGTCTTGGTAGCCATCGCAGCCTTGGAGATCGCTGGAGGGGATCGTGGTCGGGCTGCCCTGCTTGGGCCCGATGGGCAGCTCCAGCTCCCAAAAGCTAAGGTCGAAGTTCCCTCCTGGAGCGCAGGAGGCATTGAGTTGTGCTGAAGACACAGAGGCAAGGGCGAATAGAGGCAGCAGAGTTGCGACGGTGGTGTGCATGGTTGCGGTCTGAGGGTATGAACAGTAGGCTTATTGAGGTGAGTCTGATGAGATGGAATGGATGTGGGTGCGTCGAACACATTGATGAGGGGCGGCTTGAAGCAAGCTTATATACTGCATCGCAGCTGTTGTGGCCGTCGCATTTCGGAAGAGCTGCACCCAACAGGATCCTCTGATCTAGCCGACTGGGAGCAGTACGAAGCTGTACATCTCAGGTTGGTGATGAAACTGCAGATCGCAAGTCCAGGGCTGGGCAAACACAGTGACGTTGCAGAGGAACGTGGTGTGGGCAGCGGCGCACGTGTTGATTTGCAGCGACTTCAGTGAGATTGCTGTGGGTTACTCTCGCTCCTAGCGAATAGTAGCGTTCGAGGGTCGCACTGGGCGAGCGGTTTCGCTCAGAGCGAACGCTGATCGCTATTCTTAGCGCATTCTGACAATTGAGGCTCATGGCTCGGGGATCAGCCCGCCAGCCGATCATCATCATGGCGTCAATGGCTTGCTCGATTTGAGATATGTCAAATGATGTGCTCTTGCGGCTTCTATAGAGTGAACATGTGCATGTCCTTATAAATATCACTGTGAAGCTTCTGTCGCCCAAAGGAATCAACATCTTCTCCCAAAAAACCCTCCCATAGCACTCAAAAATCGCAGGTTCGTGAGGTCGTGACGGCAGGCTAGAGAATCAAAAAATGAGAGGCCCTGATTAGTCTGCGGGCTCTAGAACACATTCTCGTCGTTGGTCAACTCATTCCCGTCGAGTCCAACATCCCATTTCTTGCCCTTGAGCGGTTTCAGCTTCTTGCTAGGGCTGCGCATTGTGTCCTTCTCGCGCTCCATGTTGCGCAAACGCTCGCGTAGATCCGCATTCTCTCGCTCCAGCCGTGTGATGATTTCGTCCTTGTCGTCTTCATGAATCACAACCTCGTCGAGACCACGTGCCAGAAGATCCAACTTTGTGTCCAGATGGTTTTGCGTCCTTTGAGCCTGCTCTTCATGCGCAGCAAGCCAGCGTTGTTGTTCGGCAGCTAGGCGAGTCTCGAAAGCTTCAAAGCATTCGGCACGTACTTCCGCTTCGAGTTCTTCCTTCTCCTGCTCTGTGCGAGCCCAGCTCTCTTCCGCACAGCGGCGGCGTCGAATCTCTTCCGCGAGCTCAATGCGCAGAACAGCAGTCTCCTCGTCTAGCTGCTGCTCGAGCGACGAGTATGCTGAGTCGGCGCCAGAGTAAGACCTAATGACCGCAGGCGGATTCCGCTCTTTGCTGCCGTCTGCAGTTGTCGGGCGGCTCGTACTGCCCGAGGCCAGAGTTAGACCAATAGTACTCGTGACCGAAGGAATTCGCGGCACCGTGACTTCTCGTGCTAGAGCAGAGTAACGCAGAATCTGGCTGGTTGCATTGAAGTCTCCGTGTGGGTCTGCTGTGACGATCATAACAGCCTTCTGGGGCTGGTAAGAACGTGCTGTGGGGGAAGTCTTGAAAGAGTTGGAAAAGAGAAGTTCTGTCAGCTTGCATTGCCGGAAGGGCACAAGCTTGGGATTTAGAGTCGAGAGGTCTGCCGCGGCGATACTGTTGTCAGATTGCATTTGCATGCACTGGCCCAAATACATGAGCGACTCATTGATCTTGCCCGCTTCAGCCAAAGTTGCGCCCGCTGTCTTTGCATCACGGGCGCGTTCGGAGCCAGCAAGATCTACAATAGTCATTGTGCTGCTGTTCCAGTCACTAAGTCCAGCTTTGCTGCGCTTCTTCACCTCAACGTTGAAGAACCCGTGGCTCCGAGAGCTGACTGCATTGCTTCCAGTGCTGGCGACTCGGCGTTCTGTAAGTCCAGTTTCGAGAACTTGAAGTGCTTCGTCAAGGTTGCCGCAGACAATCTTACGCAGACCCGCGACGATCTTGCGATCTGGAGAGTATTCAGTGCTCTTGAAGAGCAACTCCCTTCTTCGGAGCTGATGAGCGGGCGTTTTAGATGCCTTGGTAGCCGTGCCGATGAGAAGATCGAAGATTTTGTTATTGTAAACCTCGTACATGGAAATTACAATAGCATATTCGGCATCTGAGTCAGTAGGAATCTCAATACTATCCACCAGAGGTTTTTGTGGCAAATTTGAGACTCGCGGCGCCGGACGTCGCGTAGATGTCGTTGCCACCACGTGCGAAGGTGTATATGGTCCGTTGGCACTGTTTTCCTTTAAGCAAGTAGAACAATTAGCAGTGGTTCTTACATAAGGTCCAGCAGTTCAATCCAGTCGCATGTCTTGTAAATATGCGTAGAATGAAGGGAGGAACTCACCAATAGAGGAGTCTGCGCGCGTGAGGCCATCCGACTCTCGCTTCCGCCATACATGGTCTCGATGAAGGTGGAAGCAGGAAGTAGTTGCGCTTCGGATACATCAGAAGCCGCGAGACTCTGTAGTATGGTGGACGGTTGCGTGATATTTGATTTGATGCTCTTGAAGAGAATGTCAAGGCTCATTTGTGTTAGTCCGCGCTGGTTTCGGGAGCCCAGAATGGTGTGACTCTGCAATAGTGGCTTAGCATAGGCTCTCCCATCGGTATCTTATGCATAACGCACTTTTCCTGATCCTGTCACACCTAGTGTGGCCAGTAGTCCATCTCTACCTTGCCGCGTTCGTGGTGCCAGGACTCCTTCGATCAGCGGGATCAGAGAGGTGCCGTTCAAGACGTCCAGCTGGGATGCATGCTCATCAAAGACTCGGGTGAATCCAAATTTCTCGACAGCGCGTCTACGGTGATCGTGGCTGGGCGGCGTAATGGTGATATGTGTTCGTTCCAACTTGCCATCGGAGACATCTTCAATGTCGAGGAAGCGATCTGCATCCACATTCTTGTGCGGACGAAGGCGAAGATAGACATCGAAGAGAGATGTGGAGGGCTTGCGTGTTTCCTCCATCTGATGAGCTTGCTATTAGGTGCATGTAGAATTTGAGTAGTGGACTTTGGAAGATGGTCGAGAAAGTCAATAGCTGTTGGTTGGCAGGACAACGGCTGCAGATCTGCAGTGTGCCGCAGGGTCGCGCCGCAAAAGATCAAATAAATGTCATGACGGCATCTCGAAAACCACCGCCCCTCGGCTCCTCGTATTTTACGTCGCTCATTCATAGAGTATGCCACCGTACCGACATGTACCGAAATGAGGAGCACGACATGGAAAGGTCTTTGCCGACCTCCGCCACGTCTGCTCTCGTTGCGCGCTGTTGCACATCATGAAACAACCACGGCCAATACTCCCCATCGCGTGCGCAGATATGGCCGAACTTTAGCAACACGGCATTTGCCTTTTTCTGAGACACCTCGCCACAACAAATGCTCCAAGACCACGCACCAGCCCGAGATCCTGACCGCTCCTGAGCTTCGACCTCCAGAAGATCGTCGGAACAACTTTGAGGCCTGGCTCTCCATCCTAGAACCTCATCTGCCAGACCACCTACGAGATGCTTCGGTACCCAGAGGGCCTCCAGCAGATATCTATGGTATACTGGCGGATGCGAGGGACTGGGGAAGCATTAATTTGCTTGAAGATATTGGCTTCAGCAAAGGACGATGGCAAGCCGTGCAGTGGCTACTGAACAAAATACTCGACACAGCGAGCGCTGTTGAACAGAAAACTACACTGGCCGACGTCTTACTTTCTATACCCAAGACAGGGCCACAAAACATGGAGGAGCTGCTCGACAGCAAGAGCACAGAATGGAGAGAGTCAGAGACTTTGATGGGGTTTGCACCAGCACAGGACTCATCCTCGTATAGTCTCTGGCAAATGAGCATGTCTAAAGACGGCTCGAAAGACTTACGAGCACACCACTTCATTGGTGAGGTGTGGTTCTGGCTGGGCACGTGCTTGCGTAAGCTCGTCCGCGATAGCGATCCAAGCACACAGTCCCATGCAATGGACGCGATCATGGGAGTCATGAACCGAATGTATCGTGATGGCCTCATAACCACAAAAGTGCTGAACAGCGATGCGCAATCTCAAGCTTCCAGCCAGCACGAACGCCCAGGCCTGCCTCACATTGACACACTCATTTCTGCGCTTGACGCCACACTTCTTGCGACTTCTCGTGCTCATGATTCTGCGCGTGTCAAACCCGCGGCTTGTTTTGAGTTTGTTCTTTGGGCATGCGTACATGGCGGTTGGGCCAACGTAGCTGCGCGCCTGCTAACCCCAAGTAAGATGATGAAGGGCAGAAACAAGACGGGCAGTGGGGCCAGTTGGTCAGTCAAGACTTCACATTTAGCAGAAGGGTCAACATCCGTGGTATCGCAAAAACAACAATATCTCGAGATGCAAAAGCAATCACTAGATAAGCCATGGGTTAGCGACGATATCGTTATTGCAACAATTGACGGTCTAGTGGCTGACGTCAAAAGCACTGCTAACGACACAGCAAGCGACGTAATGGGCAATGTCAGACGCCTGAAATTGCTAAAATCTTTACTAGAGTTCAATTTTCTGGGTCTCGGAACAGCTTCTTGGGACTCTGTTGTGGCTCGCCTATCAGAACACCCAGCCATTGACCTTGCACTAAATCCACGCTTCATGACGAGTATTCTGGGCATGGCAGGCCATTACGGGTTTGAGAATACAACTGCAAACTGTGCCGGGCAAAACAACCATAATGCCCATCCAAGCTTCGTGTTTGACGCGTCCGCGAGTACAATTGGCCTCTATCACCAAACGCTCCAGGCGCAAATCCACGCTCGTGATGTGCAGGGTGCTATGCAGACACTTGGAAATCTTCGCTCTTTCACTGATACGAACAAACGAAGATCTATGGACGACTTCATGGCCAAGCTGGAAAACACAGGCCTGCCGAAAGCCGTGGAGAAGGACATCAAATGGAAGAAGCTGATCTCTGGTGGTAAGACAGTGGTGCACAAATTCACTGGCGAAGCATACCCTGCGCACTATCCCAGCATACCGCGCTCTATCTTGGCTGGCCTGTTAGACTTAACAACGGATGCCGAGATGGAAGAAGTCGGCCAGTGGATGGTTCATTCTGAAGAAGTCGACGGGCCCCTAATATCTCCTGAGTTCTACGCAGACTCAAAGCTGGCTCCAGCTCTTGTCCGCCATGCCGCTGCAGCAGATGACACACAACTTCTGAGAGCGGTCGCAAGAGTGCAGGGTAGCAATGTCTCGGGTGAGACGCTAGTGGCGCTGTGCTACAGCTATACACTTAAAGCCAATTGGAAGGGTGCTTTGAGGGTTATAAGCATGTCTAATAAATTTGCTCCGCATACTTGGACTGCAATGGACGTTGCACTCGTCGCAAAAGCGCTCATCGGTCACATTCAAAGCCCGCTTCGGCCCAAGTCGGTGACTGGAGCTGAGTTTATGCTCCAAAAATTGCTCCGTGGCGATTTGTTCCTCGGGTTAGGTCCCCCAGACACAGCAATGGAGGAATTATCAGAAGTAGTTTCCAGCATTGACGGAAACATGGCGTCGCTTTGTGAGAATGTGGTACGCCCCGGTGGTCTTGGCCGATTCCATTTGCCTGTTGAGTGCTTCAATACATTGCTAGAGGGCATCTCTCGGGCATATGGTAGCCTGAGATCCCAAGACTTGTACATGCAATGGTGCAAAGCCGGGCAACGCGAACAGAAAAGGTCGCAATTGCAAATGCAAAAAACGCAGGATGGCCATGAGAGGAGCATTGCGGAGCTGTTCGGTCAGAAACCTTCAGAACTCGCCCAAACACGAGAAGCAAATCAAGGACAGGTCGACGACGCCCCTGCCATATTTGAGCCCAACCTAGCAACTATTCGTATCGTCATTGACCAGGCACTGAAAGAATCGCGGTCTTCAGGCGATGACTACATCGCTGACACGGTCGACGAAGGCCTACCGACAGTCAAAGCCTCCTTCACCGAGGCAGAAACAATGGAATGGGCGGCTCAGATTTTACGACAAGACTTTGGCATGACTGATGCAGACGTGGACTACGAGCTTCAAGGCTATCTGTCTGCACAGCGCCCGGGAGCCGGCGGTGCAAGCATCGAACCACTCTACCGTCAGCAGACGCTGTTGATTTGGCGAGCGCTCTCAGGGACACGAACAACCTGGGTGAATGAGATTGAAAGGCAGATGCGCGCATTCGCGCGCAGCAGCATGGAACGCCAAATGGTGACTGAGCCGATTGGGCCGGCAGAACGCTACTTCGTGCACTGCTTGGCCGAAGAGTTTGGCTTGTCATCCGAGGCGGCTGGCGAGGGTACAGAGCGAGCGGTAGCGCTCACGAAAAGCCTTTCAAGTCAGAGGGACTATCCACTACCTGCGACAAGAGTGGGAGATGCAGCGGAAAGGTACTTTGCGTTGTGAGTGCAATGTGCAATGTCAGATTACATAGACAATGTGAAGCCATCGACCGCAGCGGCGATATATGCTCCAAATAAAGCATTGAAACTACGCGGGACACCCGAAACTAGTAACAATGGCAAGAGTGTAGGATCGAGAAAATTTTCATGCAAGGCCAGGATCCTCAAGGCGGGAAACAGGTAATTGGAGGAGAATGACCCGAGCCAGTAGCAAAGCATCCAGAAATTTGGACAGTGAGAAAAAATTTGGGGCCATGGTAGGCGGGGGAAGCGGCCGGCGCTTCGCGGAACCAGGTACTGGCATCCGAGGCCGTCGGATCATTATCATCATCGCTGTAGAGTTCTGACGGACGCAGATGCAGGGGCGGCAGGTCTCACGCACCATGCACGAGCGTGCGGCCAGTCATTCTGAAACCCCCACCGCATCAATTTCACGAGCTACTTCAAGAAATGCCACACTATGCCTGACCATCAAGTTGTGATTGGAGACGAGCTGTCGAGTAAATCATACGAGGGATGAATTGTTCCGATTAAGAAATCACTGTAGCCTCTCAAAGGTGCTGCTATCTTTGCAGAGTGAATTAATACTTGAAGAGTGCTGCAATTACTACCGGCAATTGTTCAAGTGTATTGCTATACTGGAAGTTACTGCGACACTCAGGAGCAAATGCAGGTGCTAATTCTCATTGCTTGGTGGACGAGTTTCAGAAAGTACCGCGTGACAAGCGAGATTGGAGAAGGCAACCTCATGCGCTGGTGCGGGACTAAGCGCAGACGGTCCCTTGCTTGCTGTGCGTGCCCGCGTGCTCGTTGGTGGAGCAAGCCGGAGCCCACCAGTGGAGTAGCGGGAACCATAGTGCGAAGACGAGCAGCGGTTCGCCAGCAGGCTGGATGCGTCATGAGACTCCAGGATTGTGAGTTCGCCCGCTGCTCGAAGTGGCAGAGCGAAGAGTCATCTTTGTGGAGCGTACTGATTAGGCCGTAAGCATTTGTAGGCCACGTCCAGAGAACTTGGCCGTGCGCTGCAGACTCCCGAGGGCCGACACACCAAGCATCGCCTGCTGACGGCCACGACGACGTCAAACGGCGGTGAGCATGCGACAGTGCGGCGCAAACTTGGGCCTGGCCATGCATGCGAGCTGGTTACGTGACGGGCTCAGGATAGCGTGGAGGGGGCGCCCCCCCGTGTGCCAACTAGCGCGCTGCGTGCCTCTTGGCGCCCGGAGCATCAGTCAGGTCTTTTCTTGCCCAAAGGACCCCTCGCTCTCTCTTTGCTCTCCACCCCAACCCCAATTCCCCAGACACGAGTCGCCAGTTCCAAAGCAGCCATAGCCTACCCCACGTCCTCACTTCTTCAAATCGTCGTAGCCATGCCGCAGGCAGTCGTTGAGCCCTAAATCCCCCCTGGAGGCGGCAGAATGCTGCCTCCAGCACGGACGCTCAGCGAGACTTTCAATCACAGACGATTTATACAGCACCATTCGGTCCACGTTCCTCTCAAGGATCTCTGACCTATTATACAACACCGCTGCATAGATCACGCGGCCCAGCTATCACCGTCCCAGCCCAACTTTTGCACGGCGACGATCATACGACTCAAGAGTTTCTTCTGCTGTCCACCCCAGCACACTCGCGAGCCACACCGAACCCACAACCACTGAAGTACGTCGTCTCCGAAGGCGATTTGCTCCACCCCCGAAACACCCCGGCTAGCTGAGCGACTCGCTCATCCTCGACCCACCGACCTCTCTCCAATACCCCAATACGCATACTTTCCAAACGCATCCAGTTTCCTCTCCCGCGACCCATTCTACTCTCGCAAAATCCTTTCTACGGAAGAAGCTAATGGCTTCCGCTACACGCTTTCAGGCCCGCCCCGCTGGCCAGGGCGAGCCACCTCACGTACCCGTGACCCCCAAGAACAAGACTGCAAAGTCTAGCAGCACCCAAGCCGCAGCCACACCCAGCACGGGCGGCGACCCTTCGGCCTTGGGCGAGGCAGCTGACGACGACAATGACAATGACGGCGAAGCGGACGGTCGTGTCCCGTCCATTGGTGCCAATGCTCTGACTGCCGAGAACCTTGCAGTCTCCAACCAATGGACGGGAGAAGGGAAAACGACAGGCATGTTCGACTTGAACGATGCCACCTTCTCTTCCGATGAGGAATCTGACGGTGAGATGGAGCCCGACTTTGAGATCAACGATGACGATGACTATAACGCCGTCGACAACATCAGTGAAACTTCGGAGCGCAGTGACGCTTTTGAGGCTGACGTTGAACGCGAGATCCTTGCTGCTGGCGAGAACAACATCGATTGGGATGACGAAAATACCTACGCCTTTAATGACAGCATGGACACCAACCAGTACAGCCTACTGACCGGCTTTGATGAGCCCGCCACCCCCATTGAGCGAGAGCTGTTTGCTCGCAGCCGCAGGCAGTCTTCGGCACGTCCCGCCAACGACACGAGCCATCTAAGCACTTTCCTCAAGGGCACGCCACTCGACGAAGATTGGTCATCCAGCAGCTCTTCTGCTAGTGACGCTGGTGGCGATGACGCTAAGGAGAACAAGCCTTCCGCCACTGGACAGAGCGAAGGTATACTGCATTGAAAATTACGTGTGCGCTTACGTGCTAATGAAAAGCAGCCTCTTCTGGCGATGATGAAACGGATGACGACGCCATGCTCAACGAGACTGTCCACACCCCTTCGGTGACCCTGAACAGACCCACATCTCGTCTGGTCAACCGCACGCCATCTGTCCGCTCCAGCATCGAGGGTCATGCTGTCGATGGCCGTACACCCGGCAAGTATGGCATCATGCGCAAGTTTAAGATAAATCCACGAAAAGCTGTTGCCTTCTCAGCACCTGACACCACCGCGCGCGGAGGTCGAACGATTCACTTTAACGCCCCAAAGAACCGCAGCCTGCGCTGGATCTCGGCTCACACAAGCCGCAGCAGCAGCACTTCGAGCAGCCGAGCGCCTGTCTTCAATTTTGAGGACTCGCGCACAGGCTCCATCATTACCGATGTCATCAACGGCCGCCTGTTCCAACAATTCAATTGCAATCCGCAAGACAACCCGAGTGGCCACGACCGAGCTGAGTTTGCAAGAATCGCCAACATGTCGATGCGCACCTATTCGCGCCTCGCTGGTGGGGTGTTTGCAGATCTCGACGAGGCGTCTATTGACGATGCCACGCATGAGCAGGCGATGAGCTTTGTTGACTTCCAGGAGGATGACGACGACGACCAAGACGACGATGAAGACGAGACAGAAACGGCAGCTTCTACTTCGCAAGTGGCAATGACGCCGATGCTGCCACCGGCACGCCCCTTCACCGCTGACGACACCATCCGGGCGTCAACGGCTTTTGGCAACAGGATGAACAGGAACTCCACGTCTGCAGGGGGTCAGGAGGTGCCACCATCGTCGCCGCTGGCACACGTGTCACGGGGACAAGGCAAGATGGCACCAGAGCTGGGTGCTCCGTTCGAGCCGAGGCACCCGGAGCCCGGCACGCCCGACTCTGACGAGTTCAGCAGTAGGCCGACGACGGCGGGACAGTCTTCGAGCCCTCGCAAGAGACGCGGCACCGGCGAGTTCGACGAAGCGTCATCGCTCACGCCCGCGATGAAGAAGCAGCGAGTGTGACGAAAGAAGCACCAGCATGAGATGACGCGCAGAGGACTACAGTAATACGCTTTCACGACGCTGATGAGTAACGAAGCCTTGACATTGGGCCGGCGTCCTGCACGAGCTGCTGCTCTGGCCGGCTCGCCGCCGCGGCCACCGAGCGGAGGCCTTGTTACAACGTGCTTTTGAGCGTTTCCCAGCTAGACCAAAAGTTCCCGCTACAACAACAACAACCACCATCACCACCTTTCCCTTTTCTGTCATTGTTTGCCTGTCGGAGTCGAGGCGTGTCGGCTTAGCGGTATGCTTCTGCGTACTGAGGGTGTCTCCTGCTCATCCCAGACGAGTCGATTCAGCGCCGCGTTTGTGGAAATGATACCCAGAGGCGACGGAGGGCAGCCTGCAGCGTGCGTTCTTTTCCTTGCTTCGCGCCGTTGGTCTAGCGTTTGATGTTTGCCTCTCCCAGATCTACCTGTGCGAGTTGTCTCTGAGCGATTTCTCTCCATATCTATGAATTCCAGAAAGCATATAAAATCCATGCCATCATGCTACCAATGGGCGCGTGTTTGCGGCTAGTTGCAGCCCTACGTCACGGTGCCCCTCCTTGCTTGCCGCGTCTGCTGGCGGGGCTGGACTCTCTCACAACTGTTTGGCCGCCGACGATCGTAAGCAGATCTGCCACAAGCTCCGGCCTACCGCTTATCTACTGCTGTTTCGTCGAACAGAACAGAGCAGAGCAGAGCAGCCGTGTGTGCCTGACACTCGTCTAGGTTCTAGCTTACGCATACCCTTGCCATCAACGCACTCGGGTCTTCTCACTCTAGACGCCGGCCGTTGCTCTTTTTTTCTCGCCGACAAACACGCCGCCGCCGCTTGGCTTCTCAACCCACCCCGGTCCAATCGAGCACAAGCTTGAACCCCACGAAGCTCTCGGCTCCGCAGAGCCACGCCTGCCCTCCAGCTTCCACCCAGCCACACGTCGTCGAACACTCCTCCCCATACGCTTGCAAGCATGGCGGCACAGCCCTCCAACGGCCTGGAGCAGAACGGCCCGCCGCCGCTCGAGGGCGCGAAGAAGCGCCGCATCGCGGTCATGACCTCTGGCGGTGACGCTCCCGGCATGAACGGCGCCGTCAGGGCCGTCGTACGGATGTCAATTGCCCGCGGCTGCGAGTCCTACGCCATCCTCGAGGGCTACGACGGCCTCGTGCAGGGTGGAGACATGATCCGCGAGATGAAGTGGGAGGACGTGCGCGACTGGCTGTCCAAGGGCGGCACACTCATCGGCACAGCACGGTGTGCCGAGTTCAGAGAGCGCCCCGGCAGGCTCAAGGCCGCCCACAACCTCATCCTGAAGGGCATCGACGCCATTGTCATCTGCGGCGGCGACGGCAGCTTGACCGGCGCCGACACCTTCAGGAAGGAATGGCCCGGCCTGCTGGATGAACTCGTCAAGACGGGCGTCTGTAAGAATGAGCAGGTGGAGCCGTACAGACACTTAAACATAGTGGGCCTCGTTGGCTCCATCGACAACGACATGTCCTCGACCGATGCTACCATTGGATGCTACTCCTCCCTGACCAGGATCTGCCAGGCGGTAGACTTCATCGACGCCACAGCATTTTCTCACCAGCGAGCTTTCGTCATTGAAGTCATGGGCAGACACTGCGGCTGGTTGGCACTCATGGCTGGCGTCAGCACTGGTGCCGACTTCATCTACATTCCCGAGTCACCCCCCGGCACAGACTGGCAGGACCAGATGTGCAAGGTCATTGGGAAGGTCGGTGCCCTTGTCTCTAATGTGTCTCTACTTATACTAACAGCTCCCTCTAGCATCGTGAGATGGGTAAGCGAAAGACAATTGTCATTGTTGCCGAGGGTGCCCACGATACCGAGCTCAACAAAATTTCTCCATCTGCGGTCAAGGATGTCTTGAGCATCCGGCTCAAGCTTGATACTCGTGTGACTACACTTGGGCATGTACAAAGAGGTGGTGCTGCCTGCGCATACGACCGCATGCTGTCTACTTTGCAAGGCGTGGAAGCCGTGGATGCAGTTCTCACCGCAACACCCGACACTCCCAGCCCAATCATCTCCATTGTCGAGAACAAGATCTCCCGCAAACCCTTGCTTGAAGCGGTTCGCCTAACTCAAGAAGTTACCGATGCCATTGAAGCAAAAGACTTTGACAAGGCCATGGGACTTCGTGACAACGAGTTCCGCGAGTACCACAAAGCTTTCCTCATCACCACATCCGCCGAGCACCCCGACCTCAAACTGCCAAAGGAGAAGCATATGCGCATCGGCATCATCCACGTCGGCGCTCCGGCTGGCGGTATGAATGCTGCCACGCGCGCTGCCGTTGCTTACTGTCTAGCCCGTGGCCATACTCCAGTAGCACTGCACAATGGTTTCCCAGGGCTGTGCAGGCATCACGACGACAAGCCGCTCGGCTCTGTGCGCGAGATAAATTGGCTCGAGGCCGAGTCCTGGGCCTCTCTCGGCGGCTCAGAGATTGGCACCAACCGCGGCCTTCCCAGCGAGGATATGCCGACGACGGCCATGTGTTTGGAGAAGTACAAGATCGATGCTCTCTTCATCGTCGGTGGCTTCGAGGCCTTCACCGCGCTCTCTGAGATGCGTCAGGCGCGGCCCAAATATCCGTCGCTGTGCATCCCAATGGTCGTGCTGCCGGCCACAATCTCCAACAACGTCCCAGGCACGGAATACTCACTCGGGTCTGACACATGCCTAAATGCACTCATCGACTACTGCGACACACTCAAGCAGTCTGCGTCAGCCTCGCGGCGTCGCGTGTTTGTCATCGAGACGCAGGGCGGCGCAACTGGCTACATCGCCACGATCGCGGGGCTGTCGGTGGGCGCGGTGGCCGTGTACACGCCGGAAGAGGGCATCACGCTGAAGATGATCCAGTCGGACATTGAGCTGCTGCGCACGCAGTTCGCCAAGGACGCCGGGCAGAACCGCGCGGGCAAGCTGATCCTGCGCAACGAAAAGGCCAGCAAGACGTACACGACCGAGTGCATCGCCGACATCATCTCGACCGAGGCCAAGGGCCGCTTCGAGAGCCGCTTCGCCGTCCCCGGCCACGTGCAGCAGGGCGGCATCCCCTCGCCCATGGACCGCGTGCGCGCCGTGCGCTTCGGCGTCAAGAGCCTGCAGCACCTCGAGACTTTCTGGGACACGTCCAAGCAGCAGATCCGCGACGATCCCATGTCCGCTGTTGTCATTGGCATCCGGCGCGCGCAGGTCGAGTTCTCGCCGATGGAGCGCATCGAGCGCGAGGAGACCGACTGGACGAACCGCCGGCCAAAGGACGAATTTTGGCTGGCGTGGAAGGACACGGTTGATATTCTGAGCGGCCGGCCCAAGGCTCGTTAGATGGTGGTGGTCTCGTGTCGACGGAGGCATCGCTGATATACTGGCTGCTCGGGTACACGATGCGCCTTGTGTGAATGAAGCTGCAATTCAAGTCTGCGCTCGTTGTCTCTGTTGTACATGACTTTGCCGCCTGTCGAGTCTGCTACTAATAGTACACCACCGTCGTCTAGCCTCGTCCCAAGCCCATCCACCCACGTGGCCGATGCTTCCCTGTCCAAAACACCGCAATTCGCGAGAGACCCGCTCTCCACAAATCCATCTTCCCACATCCTCCAATCCTAAGCACGCACGCGCTCAAACAACCCCTCCACCCCCAATCCCGCTCCAACCCGCTCAATCTCCGGCAACTTCCACCGCCCCTGTGCCTCACGCCTCCTCGCGCGCGCCCGCTCCTCCTCGTCAGCCGCCGCCGCACCGCCGCTCGCGCCGCCGAACCCCCACAGCCCGCTGGCGCGCCGCGCGGAGCCCAGCAGCTCCATGCTCTTCTTGCGGGCGCGGCGGCCGAGCGACTGGCGCGCGGGCCCGCTGTCGGGGTCGCCGCCGCCCTGCGAGAGGTGCGGCGAGTCCGGGGGCGCGGGGCGCTTGATGCCGGCGGTGGGGGCGGGGGTGCGCGTGGGGAAGGCGGGGAAGGGGTGGTGCTGGGGTTGCTGCTGCTGGTGTTGGGCCAGGTGCTGCTGGGACAGAGGGTGCTGCTGCGGAGCAGAGGCGGCCGGCAGGGCGGTGGAGGGGCGGGGCAGGGTGGTTGTCGAGGGCGCGGGGGCGAAGGAGGTGGTGCTGTCGGAGGCGCGCAGGGAGGAGGCGACGCTGCGCAGGGACATGGAGCGCAGGCGCAGAAAGCGCGAGGCGAGGCTCTGGCTGCGCGGGCGTGCGGGTGGGGCGTAGGTTAGGGTGTCGAGGGGCGCGGAGAGGGTGTGCTGGTGGCGCGCGGGCGCGGCGGTGCCGGGCATGTGCAGGGAGAGGTCTGGGGTGGCGGAGGGGTCGGCGAAGGTGGTGTTCTCGAGCTGGGCGCGGGCGTGCTGCGAGGGCCGACGGATGATGGGCGCGGGGACGGTGAACATGAAGGCTTCGGGATTGTCGATGGGGGTGACGGGGTGCGAGGAGAGGGGACCTCCGTAGGAAGTCTGGCGCAGCTTGTCCTGAGGGAGGTAGCCGCAGGAGTCGCCAGTCGGAGTGTGCGGTGGAGTCATCTCGTCGGCGGCGGAGGACCCTGGGCGCATAGAGGCAGTGTCGGGCATGGCGTAGTCGGAGGCCTTGAGTGAAAGGTATGGCTTGCGGCCGCGGTGGCCGGTGCCGTTGTTGGAGTACATGGTGTCGCAACCAGAAGATTTTGTGCAGATGACGTTTGTCGGGCAGGCTAGCGTCAGGCACGTGCAACGAGGAATTGCAGAGCAGGTTGCGCAGACCGCGATAGCAAGAACGAGACGATGGGATGTGGTGATGAACAAGAAAGAGAGCAGAGTCGGGACGAGGAGAGTTTGCAGTGAGGTTGCGTGACGGGGCAAAGCGAGAGAGAGAGAGAGAAGATCGCGGATCGAAGTGAAAGTGCCGAGCTTGCGGAGAGGGGCGCACACGGACAAGCAGTAGTTGAGGCAGGGGCCACGCCGGGTCGAAGTCTAGGACGCTGGGTGCAGAAAGTCACCGACGCCACTCTTGATCACTTGGACTATTGAAAGAGGGTGTCTGAAGATGCACGAATTGCCCCTGGGTGGAGGAATGTGCGAGCGGTTTCGTCGATGCACAATTGGTGGGCTGCGGTCAGGTACAAGCAGGGGCCGCGCATGGGTTCGCGTAAGGCAGCGCGCCACTTCGCACCAATGCAAGCCGCTGCTGATGCGTCTGGTCGCGTGTGGGGAGAGGAGACCGGAAATGTTTGGTTCTGCTGTCTCCTGCTGTTCCACGGTTGCCGCTGAACCTGGCGGCATCGACCGGGCGAGACAGCACTGGCCATCCCCAGCTCCACCTGCCAAACACCTGCGACATGCCAATCATCTGGTCGGAAAGAGGGCCTCTGTCACCTGACGACATGGCGCAGGACGCAGGATGCGGGACGCTGCAGGACGCATGATGCACGCACAGATTTGCCTTTGCCTCTGCAGCGTCTGTGCAGAGGCAGCCTTTCAAGCCACCAGAGCAGCTGTCCATAGCCCAAGGACACAACCCCGTGGGCCATCACGTGAGGGTTTCAAGGCGGTCTTGGATTTCCGCCTATCAGCCTGTCCTGCTCCTCGTCCTGCCAATGCCAATGCATGCCTGTTCGCTGCTTGGACCGCGAGCTTGGCAGGCAGCTGCCCGTGGCTGCCCCTGAAAAGCTGCCGATCCACGGTGCGTATGGCGCGAATCAGAGGCCTGGACCCTTTTGGCTGTGCTGTCGACCTGTCAGTTGGCGTCACAGGGCGCCGCCGATCCAGAGAACAAATATTGTATGCAGAGCCACCAGACGTATAAGTAGGACGCTGTGTGGGTTCTTGTGCACAGTACTTCGGCCGTGCGAACCCAGTAACGGTGATTCACAGCACCACCATAGAATCTTGGACGCCGCAAGACGTCCAGCGCTCGCCCAGCACTTCCAAGCCACCGGACGCATGCACTTGCCTCGTCATCACGCATTCTGACGCAACCTTAAAAAGAACTGATAATACTCCGACTTCCTTCCTCTTGCGCTGCAGAACCGTATTTTCTATTCTCCGTTGACCCTTTCTCTCCGACCCCTGGTCTGCGCAGGACGACGATATCCGCTCCCTAACAGGCCCAAAAGAAAAGAAAGACGACCAAAGGGTGCCACGACGTAATGGCTAGTCACGAGCCCGTCCAGCTGTCTCCTCCCCAATGGATCAAACTCGTTGGACTACTGGCCGCCGCAGTCTGTCGCTCCATCTATCTTACAAGCTCCTGGTGCGTGCAGCGTACTCGTCCATCCTGGCCCGTCAGCCGTTCCTTTGCCGTCGCCTTTCTGCGCCAGGCTGGCCATCTTTCGCACAAGCAGATCCGCGCCACCACCCCACCCACCGGCCAGCAGATCCGTGAATACTGCCGCGATTACAAGGTTCCTCTCGCTTCGGTTGACATTGATACGGCGTGCCCTGGCATCCCACATGCCACCCTGCACTTTCTGAACTGCCAACCTAGTGACGACACGCCCATTCTCCTCTTCTGCCACGGCGGCGGCTATGTCAACCCCATCATCAAGAATGGCCACATCCCATACGCCCTGCACGCCGCCAAAGTCGCCAGTGGAGTCGAGGGCCGTGTTGCGCTGCTCGAGTACACGCTTGCTCCCGACCTGAAATATCCTGGCCAGGTGGCCCAGATCAGTGCAGCCTTGCGACTCTTGCTGTCATCCCGCAAACCCAACCAGATCATCGTTGCTGGCGACAGCGCGGGCGGCAATCTTGTCCTGGCCCTACTTGCGCACCTAAAACAGCCCCACCCGACCATCCCACCCGTCAACATGTCAGCCGGATCAAAGCTCCGCGGCGTCTTTCTGCTGAGTCCCTGGGTCAGCTTGGAGACGACCGCCCCCAGCTTCCGCGAGAACACAGACACCGACTATATCACCTTCACGGGCATGGGCGACTTCAAGGATCTTTGGCAACCAGATGCCAATCACGTGTGGGCTCAGCCACTTCTCGGCGGGACTGAATTTTGGAAGCACGACGTGCCCGTCGAAAAGATTCTTCTCACTGCGGGTGCATGGGAAGTCCTGCGCGACCAGATCCTCTGCATGGGCGAGATGATGGGTGCTGTTCGCGAGGGCAAGGATCCAAGTGCCCCCGTACAGTTTGCTCTGAACGCAGAGGAGGTTCATGTGCAGTGTGTCTTCGATCAGGCAATCAACTTGCACGACAGCGGCATGTCGAAGAGTGTAGACGACTGGCTTCTGCTGGTCTGACGCGTCGTGCTTGTTCTTCTTACTTTCTTATGATATTAGCAGCGTGGCGTTTGTTTTAGGTAAATATAGACTCTCTACGGAACACGGATAGACGGCAACATCATAGACTGGGCACACGGCGTGTTTACATGGAGAAATATACAACATCTTATGTGTCTTTGAATACAAACACACCCTTTCCACCTCTGAAACCTTCCAGGGTGCCCTGCACCTTGTCGATCAGCGTCTGGCCCTCCGTCTTCCATTCCCACGGAATCTCTTCAAACTTTGCGTCCTTGAACTCTCCTTTTCGCGTCAGCTCCAGCACCTCCTTCACAGCAGCCAGCTTCTCTTCGGCCATGCTCTCGCTCCACCGACTGACCCAGAATCCGGCGAACCTCACGTCTCTGAAGATCAACATGCCGGCTGGCACATTGACAGGTTGCTTCGCCATCGCTCCGTACGTGACATGGCTTCCGCCAGGTGCCACCAGCTTGGCCACGCCCAGCGCCGACCGCCCTCCAACACAGTTCATCCCCAGCCGCACCTCTTCCTTCTTACCACCCATGAATTCATCCACCACCCGCTTGCTGAATCCCTTCTCCGCGACCTCCTCCTCCGTCACCACGACATCCGCGCCCAGACCTTTGAGTTCCGCTTTCAACGCCTCCGTCTCCTCCGCTCCACCAGGCCGCTCACGGATGATGTTAATGCTCTTCAACCCCCACACGCGACCCAGCTGGATCGCGGCGCGCCCGACGCCGCTATTCGCCCCGTTCTGCACAAACCACTCGCCCGCCCGCAGCGGCCGCGGCACGCGATCGATGACAGCCCCGCCCACGTACCCCTTGAGCATCGCGTACGCCGTGCACGGGTTGACGCTGACGGTCGCGGCGTTGACGGGCGCGACGCCCTCGCGGTCCGCAGCATCCAGCCGCACGAACTGCTCCGCCGGCGCCTGCAGGTGCGTGCGCCACGTGCCGCTGCCGGGGCCCTTGGTGATGACCCAGTCGCCCTTCTCGAAGCGGCGCGGGGTGCCGTCGGGCGCGGGGTAGGTGGCGGCGGTGCCGGCGGCGAGGACCTCGGCGAGGCCTTCGTTGCCGGGGACGGCGACGGGCGCGGGCGTCGACAGCGCGGTCGTGAAGGGCGGTTTGGAGGGGTAGGTGCCTTGGATGGTGTTGATGTCGGCGGGGTTGATGGGGGCGGCCAGCATGCGTAGGGTGAGGAGTGAGGAGTGGGCGGGGGAGATGGAGTGCGAGTGCAGGCTTAGGACGGAGGAGGGCTCGCCGTTCTCGGCGTAGACGAGGGCTTTGGCTTGCTCGTAGCCGTAGGGCGCGGAGAGGTGGCGGCGTGGCTGCCGGGTGGGGAGGGTTGTGGCTGCTTGGAAGGATGGGCGCAGCCGGGGGGCCGCTGTGCGTGTGAATGTGGCCATTGACATGATGGGTAATGTACGAGTGAGAGGAGAGGAAGTCAGCCAATGGAGGCCGCGAGGGTGAAGAAGTTCAGTAGCTGCTGACTATGACGTGTGAGGGTCTGGCATGAGCTAACAGTATCTACCAAATCGAGCTTTGGGCTGGAATACAAGACACAGCCGACAAGCAATCGGATAACGGAGCTCGGAATTGCATTATTGGAATTCTCTCTCTAGCTTGCCTCCTGCAGCCTGATCTAGTGGACATTCTATCCTGTCACGCGCAAGAAACAACCACATCCTCCAGGCATCCACGGCCGCCAAGACTGCCAAACATTGCGCCAGCGCCGTCGCTCAGCCTCAACTTCGTCTCATCTATTACCTTTGCCCTCCCCCGTTGAAGTCTTGTTTCTTGTCACTTTACAGTTCATCTACTTGCTTTCACCTCTTCACAGCTTCAACTCGTTTTCTGTACGCGGAAACCATCTGCTGGATCTGCTCGTCGTCCTCAAATTTCGAGCTAAGTTCGTGCGCGTGTATCAACATGCCTACCGCGTATCGTGTCGGTAAGTCTCAATCTGCGATTGTTCTAATGTTCATCTCTCGTCCATTCTATCTCTTTTGCTTTCGTCTTTGCCAATTCCTATTCACCAGAAAGAAAAAAAACGTTGTCGTGGTTGCGCTTCCTCCTAAGTCATGATCCTCAGAAGCATAGGCTAACATCCGTACTAAGAGTTGGCGAAGACTGGGCGCGCCGGATGTCAGCACAAAGAGTGTAAAGACAAGGGCGACAAGATTGGGAAAGGCGAGCTTCGCCTCGGCACTCTTGTCGAGATCATGGAGAGGCAGAGCTTTGTCTGGCGGCATTGGTGAGTCTCGTAATTCATCGCCTCTACCCAACCGCTAATTGAATTTGAATCAGGGGCTGTGTTACACCCATCATTCTTGCCAACTGGTCTGAAATTTCGGGTGGTGACGAGGACCTACTTGATGGGTTTGAAGATGTTGACGACGACGCCAAAGACAAGATCCGCCGTGCTCTCAAGCTGGGTCATGTTGACGACAGCGAGTGGAAAGGCGTATGTGTTCTTCATGTCTTGCATACCTTGCTACATGCTGACCGTACCGCAGGATATCGAAAAAAATCGCCCAGGTCAGAAGGGCTATCGCCTGACCAAGGCGGAGCAGAAGAAGAAGGATGCCTCTGCTGACGATGACGATTCTCCCAAGGCCAACAAGAAGCGTGCCCGTGCTCCCAAGAAAGAGCAACTGTCCGCTGACGAGGATGATGAAGAGGATGTCGAAGCACCCCCACCCAAGAAGGCTCGCGGCAAGGCTTCAAAGAAGGTCAAGAAGGAGGATACCAATGGCACTACTGCCACTGCTGACGATGACGACAAAGAACCTCCTGCTAAGGCCAAGAAAGGTGCAGCTAAGAAGTCCAAGCCAGTCAAGGAGGAGTCTCCCGTGTCTAATATTGAGGAAGATGTTGAAACCGAGGAGGTTGCCCCTGAACCGGCCAAGAAGAAAGCAGGTCGTCCGAAGAAGGAGAAGGTTGCCAAGGATGCAGCACCTGCAGAGAAGAAGAAGCCTGGCCGTCCCAAGAAAGCTGCCGACGCTGCTGCGCCTGCGAAGAAAGCACCGGGTCGCCCAAAGAAATCCAAAGCTATCCAAGCTTAAGACGCTCGCCGTTGATTCGGCCGCCACTCCCGACGGCTTTTCTTTTGCTTAGCCGCAATTCGGCATGCAGGCGCTTCTACCGGTTGTGGGTGTCTTTCACTCCAGGGAATTGCATGTGGCTATTGATGTTTTCAGTGAATTCTGCTTCTGCATTGTGTATTACTCAGCGTTTCTGGTGCAAACGCACCATAATGGATCTCATGTCCCCCTAGCCATGACTCATGCATTGCTTTTCTTCTACCGTTAGACAGGCGAAAGGGATATCAAATTAAGACTGTTTAACCATTCGTCGAATTCTGTTTAATCAAACTCTTCTAGGTACAGTTGAGCGTCTATCGGTAAGGAGACATCTATGTCAGCTGCACAATTGCGTTGCTGACATAATTGTCCTGATTCAAGCTACCGGCTCCAAAGATCATCAAGCTGCCCTGGTTGTCCAGCACCCGCAGATCCCGCGAGTAACCCGGCCCCTCGGGCACGCCGACCCTAGTCCACGAGCCCTGGCCCAGTGCCTTGTTGGTGAAGATCTCGCTGTTGCTGCCCGAGTTGAAGACGAGCGTGCCATTGGCCCCACCGCTGGCGCTCCACACAAGGTACGGGCTGGACGTGGGCCTCGTGCCGTCGCTGACGACGACGGGGTAGCCCGTCGCGGCGCCAAACTTGGTCGGGTCGGCAGCGATCTTGTAGTACACGGGGAACTGGTATGAGGAAAAGCCCGGGCCGCCGCCGTACTCGTACGTCATGATCCACTGGCCGTTGGGCAGACGCGCAACGGTCGTCATGCCCGGACGGTCGGTGTAGGTTGGGTAGGCGACGTCGTCGACGAGCGCGGCCCAGTTACGCAGGTCAGTGGTGGTCTGGTGCACGAGCTTCTGGCCGTAGCGCGAGTCGCGCTGGTCCGAGTAGTAGGCGATCAATTTGCCGGCGTTGAGCAGCAGGAAGGGCTCCCAGACGGGCGTCTCGCCGTTGTCGGGGTATGCCCGGCCGCCGTTGGCGATGCTGGAGACGAAGCTCCACGTCCTGCCGCCGTTGGTCGAGGCGTAGACGTCGAGTTTCGTCTTGGAGAAGTCGGCGGGGATTGAGTTACCTGCGCAGAGGACTGTACCGGCCGGGAAGCCGCCGAAGGCGGATGGGAGGGTGTATAGGACGGGCTGGTAGCGAAGACCCCAGCCGTTGACGGTGTCGGTAACGTTAGACAAGGGGGCCCAGGAGGAGCCGTTGTTGGTGGACCGGTAGATGGGGAACCAGGGCGTGCCAGGGGAGTAGTTCTCCCAAGTGCCGAGAAGGGATCCATCCCTGAGCGTGGTGGTGCGGCCATAGAGAACCTTGGGAATGCCGTAGGATGCAGGAGGGTAGAAGATGCCTCGTTGACCAAAGGTAGGAACAGCACGGGCCTCCAGCAATCCAGGTGATGGGTCTGCGGCCGGGAGTGCATAGGATAGGGCAGAAAGGGATGCCACGAGGCTGAGGGATGTCTTGAGAGAAAACATGACGGAGAGCACCATTTAGAAGACAGTCTATAGCACTGAGTATAGATAGACACAGGGTGAAAATTGGAAGGGATCGTCGTGGGCTTTTATACTTGTCCGTCCCTTTTGCAGCCATGTAAGAATGCCGCAGTTCAAACAAGTCATGCACGAGTCGAAGTAATTCGGCACAATGTCCATCCAGAGCAACAGGCTAATTTGGCGCTTCTTGTGACGTGATAAAATACAGCCACTTCGGCCGAATATCAGCCATGCATGCCGCCACAAACTTGGCCTGCCGCTTAACAGAATTGTATCTGGGTTGTTTCAGTAGCGCGGGGTATACCCCACATGTGGAGATTTCCGGGGCATCCGCTGCACCTAACCTGCGGGGATATCGCCTGTAATTCGGCTGTTAAGAAGGCCCGATGCATTCAAGAAAGATGTCATGCCAAACACCACGAATTAGCCACCTAGCTTTTCTCGGCGGGCTTGGCCATCTTGGGGAGCTCAATTGCGAGTCAGACAAGCTCCTCAGCGGGTACTTTGGATACCCAAAGCCAGGCTGATGCCTATCCAGCCGACGGCCAGGTATGCAAGATGCAACTGCATTGCTTTGCTATTCTTGATTGCATCGCTGAAGTCACGCACGCCTGGGACCTATGGTAACCAATTAGAAGAATCGTCTTTGCAGAATATCTGGAAATTTTAGATGGAGGACATACCTGCCACTTGTCGCCCCAGTGAGCCGCTATGTGCGATCTCGCAAGCAAGGTGGTGGCGACATTGAGGGCGCTGAAGAGGAGAAGGGCGGTGGTTGACACACGTTCGGGAGATGCGCACACCGTCGCCGAGGTCACAAGCGAGGCAAGTGTCGCAAGAGCGCCACTTGCTTGGGTGGTCCGGGTCTTGTACAGCTCGTAGCCGGCCTTGTCGGTATACTTGGCAGCCTTTTTGGTTGCCGGCTCATACTGCTGAAGCTTGCGGATGGTGACGGCGCAATTGTATGCGGCATAAGCGCTGACGGCAGCTTGGAAGCCAGCCAAAATACGGATGACAGCTGCCATGATCGTGGCGATTGGTTTGCCTACTTGTCGCTTCTTGAAGGTTAGATGATCTAAACGGCAACTCGCTGGAGCAGGAGAAGTTATGAAGTTGGTGGAAGGATGACCATCGTCATCGGCCGCTCACAAACGCGGAAGACATGCGACGCGTTGTAGGGGAAAGTCGGCCTCCACCGCGTTTCTCTACCTCTCCAATGCTTCAGTGCTGCTCTATTGCCGCTGCCCCAGCCCGCATTATCCTTTGACAGGGGCTATCTTTATAATGCATTCATCTCCATTCATACTGAAATGTCATGACTGCTTCCGGGGCGCTGCTTGAGGCGCCGCCCATGCCAGATGCCGTCCACACATCTCCTGGGTTCGGGGCCTCTCGCAAGCGCCGCAGGAATGTCGGGGATGACCATGCGTCTGCAGGCGAGCCCTTCTGTCTATATGTGTGTGTAGCGCCCTGTGATGTTGACGAAGCTAATAAATCCAATCCCAGCCTCACCGAGACACTCTGACTCCCTCGAAACCGCTGCTCGCCCGCCCTCAGTGCTTGGTCGCCCGATCGAGGTTACCTCTAGCCTTTCTTCACCCAACCATCGACTTGCTACCCGCACGACTGTTCCGCACATTGTCGTTCTTGTCATGCAATAACACGTATGGAACGGGCTCACATATCGAGACGGCCGTGCTTGTTGTTGTTTTAGAGGATCTGGAAGGGCTGTTTGCCGTGGAGAATGTGCATGACAATGTATACTCGATATCCAAGCTATCGCCATGGCTCAGTCTTGCAAACCTCGAGGCGCTACCTCCTCGCAGGCCCATGCAGTCAATTGGCCGGCCTTTTACTTATCTAACCCAAATTTCTACGACTACGGCTGGTTGGTGGGATCAGTTGGCTTTGCTTCCTCAATCTTTTCAGAATCGGCCTCAAACAGATCGACCGTTCAATGCTACGTCTACACTATTGTCCGGAAACGCGGCCAGTTCTCCATCCAATGGACCCGGAACGGCTACGCCAGCTTCAACAGAACAACCTCAAGCTGCCCAGAGTGACCCCGCCTCCGAATTACCAGAGGCTGCACTTACAAATGTAATCATGCAATACCTCAATTGCCTCTACGTTTCTAAAGCTTCTCACGCTTATTTTGCAAAGGCGCCTCTGGCACGTGCACGTGTGGCATACCAGCAAATCCACGGCACGCAAGTCCTTGCAGGAGCCTTGAGGGAAATGATTCTCACAACTTCCTGTCTTGACAAGAAGTTTCGTGACACAGTTCCAGACATGGTCAAAGCCTCCTCTCTCGCGATACCTGCGAACGAGGGAACCCAACTCCGCAGAGCTGCGAAAGAAATGAAGCTGAAAAGGCCCAAACCTAACAAGGATGGTTTCTACTCTACGGAGAAAAATTATGTCTCCGCTTGGTGGATAGCAGAACAGGAGGCATCGGGCAATGATCAAACGAGTCTTCTGCAGAAGTCTACGCAGAAACTACGGTTTCGTGAGACGCTCCTCCAAATCATCCTCATTCTGGAAGTCGTGTCATTAGAAGCATTACCGGCATCAACTGAAGTAGATGCTCAGCTAAGCACCGACATTCAGGATGCAAGTGTGAAGAAACCACGGAAACGGTTGCAGGACCTTGATATGCTTCTGGATCTGCATATCGATCGGCTTTGCATATACCAGTCTCTTCAAGATATCGACGTCAAAGACACAGACAAAGTTCAAAAGTCTATTGAAGCAGATGAAGACCCGTCCAGCCATGAGACGGACATGGGCAACGCAAAGGAAACCAGAGACGATTTGAAAGACTTCTGCACAGCTGTCGCGATACCATTCTACGGTGCTAAACTTCCCAAGACTGTTGAATTGCTCGGGCGCAAAGCCGGAGTCAAGGTCGGCAATGCCTCATCACGTAAAAGGTCAGCGGATAGAGTGGTCCCGGGAACGGAGATCAAGAGGAGACGACCAGATCAGCTTCGGAAGTCGCTGCAGAAGGTAAAGACTGACAAGGCAGGTAGCATCGCTGGTGATAGAATGCCGAGTCTGTCCCGCTCTGCTACTGATAGTCTGCTGCATGGATTTGACCGCCCCAAAAGCCCCACGCCACAGTCGGCCACATTCATTGGCGACACTCGACGATCCCTCTCGAGAGCAAACAGTGTCGCTCAATCTGTTCGAGGTCGGACCCGCGAAGTCGATATGGGCGCCATACACAAATTCAACGAATCTCGGCAGAAGAAGAGTGCCAACGTCGAGCAGGAGCTTAAGGATGCTATTGCAACACTCAAGAAGCCAAATCGTGGTATGGCTGTCAAGGACTATGTTGATGCATCCGATCGTCGCAAAGCTAGTAAGCTAGGTTCAAAGTCTGCGTCGCAACGTTTGGCACCTGGTGTCCAAATTGATGCTACGCCAAAGCGCGCGACCAAAACAGCGCCGAAGCTGTTTACGACGCCTCGTCGATCCGCATTGGCATCAAGCCCTGATCCCACAGATACGACTGCCCGCCTACATCCCTTGATTTTGAACTCAGTGGTTCGACCAGCCTCAACTATGGCTCCTCCAAAGCAAGCCGACCAGCGAGCCATATCACCCATACCCTTACACGACTTCATGAAAGACAGAGAAGGTGACGATCTTGACGACAGTGATGTGGATGGTTTTGTTCCACAATCAGCTATCAAAGTCCCCCGAGCAGATACGGACTCTGAGACCCCCTTCAAACGTCCTGCTCGCCCACTGCACTACCGCTCAGAAGTTCAGACTCGACTCTTTGGGAGCCCGCAGATCTCACAGAGCACAAAAGTCAATGTGGCGGTGACTCCAACGAAATCTAAGCCCACCGTCCTTGCTGTACCAATCCCCGAAACTACCAATGTCACGGTGACACCATCCAAGCCCAAAGCATCTGCTGTGCTGCCGGCCCCCGAAGATGGACGAACAATGCCCACACCTTCTGTTTTGAAAGATGGCTCCATATACGCATCCTTGGGTTGGGACGATGACGCTGACGACCTTCTTTGATGCCGACAGAATGAAGATTGCATACGCATCTATATCTGTCTTCGATAATGATAGAGTCACGAATTAATGAAGTATAATGACCTCTAAGACATGATCCTCATAGATTGCTAGCTGTATGTCTGCCCATTAAAGCCACTTAATCCCTGCTGTTAGGCTTTCGCGCATGACAGTAAATCGACTGGTCAAGCATGATGAATGAGATCGCGCAAGAAACCCAGAACCATGGACTTCGCTCATCTATTCAGCAATATTATTTCTGAATTAGATAACAGTAGTGGCATTGCGTGCAGGGAGAACAAGTCCACCTTGCCCTAATAACGAGTTCCGCAAGCCACAGGCCGCCCGGAAAACCTGAAATTGTGTACGCCATACAATCAAACCTCGTCAAAATGTTCGAGGAGTCCTGCAAATGTGGTATTCATTTCGAGAATCTCAGGCTCCGACTGGCTCCTCAAGGCGGGACACACTGGATTCTGAATCAATCGCTGGCACTCTTCCCACAGCGCGCGGGTTCCTGAATCTTGAATCGAGGGGTAATAGAAGAATGCGCTCGACAGGTAAGAGTGCGCGGCGGGCCAAATTTGTATGCCAACTTTACTTGCTGCTGTGGCAAGCCAGCCCAGCACATTTGTCCGCAGCGCGCCGGTAGTGAATGGTCCTCCGGCACAGAGAATGAAGACAACGAGGGCGGGGCTCAGTGAGAGAAGAGCCTCAAAGTCGAGCATGAAGAGGCTCATGACGGTGTGATCCAGGTTTGAATTGGACCCAGGAGTCTGTTGACTAGCGTGTACAGCAGCACTCAAGAGCACAAGGCCAGTGCGGCGCAAAGACTCTTGTAAAAGGTCTTCATCTGGGTGATGGGAGGCAAAGTCAGAGTCGGTGTAGGTCTGCGGAACTCTACAAAGCAGCTCAGTCTCGATTTGAGATAATCTGATTAACGACAAAGTCTTGGTTTCGGCGGATGTGGAATCTGCGACCGAGCCAATGACTATTTTGAGTTGGTACAGTAGATGGATAAGTTCTGTTCTGGGAGTCTGGCGTGAAATCATAGCCTTGTGTCGGCGTAGCGATGCACGGTCTGGCGATGGGGTAGGGAAACGACGGGCAAGCATGCTGCTTCCAAGTACTCAAGTCTCCAGGTTAATTCGACAGGTCAAGACAATCCGCCTCAAAATACTATGCGCATAGGCCTCACTGCTAGCTCAAGTGCTGCGGGGGTGGCGAGGGACTTCTGACCGAAGCACATGATATCAGAACAGTCAACGGGGAGCAGTGGTACAGGTGAGACTCTGCATGGCGAAAACAAGATTGACAGTTGTGCCCATCGATGAAACTAGGCTCACAACCGCAAGATCACGGTCATCATTCTCGCAAGCCTGTTGATTGACTCGGCACAGCCGAGTACAGGTCACCGAGGACGACTTTTGAAATCATGAAACCGTTTTCCACAACAGGAAGTCGGAAAGGCAGCCAAGGCAACGACCATGCAAGAAGGGAGTAAGCATGCACGGTGAAGCTTAGTGTCGGGAAACAAGTGTGCAGTAGTCCATTCAAAAGAGTTGTGACGAATCAAGAAGGATCCAGCGTGCCCTATGCACGCTTGTGAACAAGCGCCTCTCCATGGTTGGACTTGCAGCTCTGAAAAGCAGGCTTGTCTGTGGCAAACGCCTGCCAACTCACTGAAGAAGGTACATTCGTTGGCCCCACACAACATCACAGCGAGTGTGTCGCATGTGTCGTTCAGCTCAAGCTAGCATCCAACGGTCCAGCCAACATGCATGGTCATATCGTAACTTGGCATCGTGCAAAATCGGGCTGGGTCGGCCTGTCTTGACATGTGGATCGTCTGAACCTTATAGGTACGCGTAGGTAGTCACCAATCTTGACAAAAATGCCCGCAGGCTGAGCTGCTTCGAGAAGCACGATGTTGGTCTGTGGACGACAGCCCAGCGGGCTCTCGACCTCCCAACAGTGGGCGTTACGGCACCTGGTGTGCCTGAGGTCCAGCCTACCGAGGTCCTGCGACGAGGACCTTGGTCTGCCAGGCCATCGATCTGCAGGCCAAGGTGGGGCAATGGCAGGTTTTTTGGATGCTAGCTCAGCCGTGGTGGGTAGCTCCCACGGGTACAAGCCAGCTGAGGAGGTGCATGGATTCAGCTGCTCTCGCGCCCACCAACCGACCGGCTGGCTGCCATGACGCCATCTTGTGCCGCAAGCTCTTGCACCGCAAACAGATAATGCTCTGTCTCGGTTCTCGCACCGCCGCAGTGCACCAAAAAAGGGCTTTCAGGTCGGTAGTGGCCATCTAGTCTTGCTGCTCCGTCGGGCTAGACGGGTGGATAGACATCCCTGTGACAACAGATCAGATTGAGTTTGTGTGCATGGCTGTCGATGAACAACTTACGTCCGGCGCTGTTGCCACAGTGGCATTTCAACCCTAATCCTTTCCAGAGATGGCAGATCAATATCGGCAGTTGCGATCTCGGGTCCATTGTCGGTGTCGCCCAGTTCGGCCTTGATCTCGCCCCAGGGGCTGACGATGATGGAGTGCCCATAACTGGCTCGCTTTTCATTGTGTCGACCGACCTGCGCCGCTGCGATTACCCAAGCCTGCGACTCAATTGCACGTGCCTGCAATAGAGGCCTCCAGTGCGCCTTCCCGGTTGGGATTGTGAAGGCTGAGGGATAGGTGATGATCTGCGCACCCTGTCTTCTGAGGTTCAGACTGACCTCTGGAAATCGAACATCGTAGCATATCGCGAGGCCGACGCGGCCTATGCCCGTCTCAAAGGGCGAGAGTATGACATGTCCTGGCTCCACTGATCTAGGCATGTCAGTAAATATTGTTGAATAAGGACCGGCTAGGCTTCGTACTTGCTCTCCTTTAGCACAGGGCCATTTTCAATCTCCACATCAAACAGGTGAAGCTTTTGATACCTCTGAGTAATATCGCCCTGCTCGTCAATCCATAAAAGCGTATTCTTGATCCTGCCATCCGCGGCTGGCTCGTGTATACCAACGTTGATGGGCAATGAAGCATGTCGCGCTTCTGCTTGGATGCCACGCACAAATTCGCTGTCTTGAACAGACTTGCAAAGTGACACGCTTTCTTCTGCAGACGATGCAATATAATCGGAAGCTTCTGGCAGGAAGACGGCCTGGTAGATGTGCGTGAGTTCCAAAGCACCACCGCACGTTGAAAGCTCTCAACAGACCTTTGCACCAGCGGCAACCGCCTTGCCAATCACGGACTGGCACAGCTTCAGGTTGTGTGACATGCTTGCTGTTGAGCATATCTGACCGACTGCCTGCTCCATGTCAGGTTCATACTCATGATAGCGACAGGCGTTATGACAGGTCACGCGTGTGGTTGATGTGTACTCTTGCGACCGGGGTAGATCGAATCATATACTTACTGCTAGCACCATCTTGTCGCACGACAACTCTATGCTGTGGAGAAAATGGTCTGGCGTTGGGGTGATATACACTGCTTGGATGCTGTCAGATAATATTTCGAGCAGCCAAGTGAGCGAAACGCTGAACGTTCAAAGCAAACACTCAGAACCAGTGGCAGAGACCAGGAAAGAAAATTGACGAACAAGCCGAGCTGCCAGAAGTTGTGTAATTGATATAGGTTGAAGGCGTGCGGTGGAATGGGGAGGGGTCTTCGTCCCGATGCGGATCATCTATGGGGACCCACCATACAACTTTTGACCACCGTCGTGTGCTTGACTCAAGTCCTCACGTCTTTTAGTCGAGGATCTTGGGGATTGCATTCTTTGCGACTCTGATATCATCGAGCACTGCTCTTTCAACACAGTCTCTTCTTGCTTCCTCATATCTTACTCTCCCACGCGTACAGGCGCGCTCACGCGTCAAACCTCGTGCCGCCCAAAGTCTTCGTCTTCTCACGGCATTACTGGCGCCCCCCATTCAAAGAACCACAACTGCGACGTTTCTCCAGCACGCCCAGACCAATATGCCTCCCAAGAAGCGGACGGACGAGGAAGGGCTCGGCATTGATGTGAGTTCTGTCCTTGTTGCGGTGGGAATTACTTCCCAATCGACCAACGAATTCAGTGTATACACTACCATGTATTTTACTGACTCTGTACTTGCATAGGATCTATCCCTACCAAAGTCAATGGTTGCGCGTCTGGCGAAGGGTGTTCTTCCTGCTAATTCGCAGATACAAAAGGATGCTATGCTCGCATTAACAAGAAGCGCTACTGTCTTTGTCAACTATCTCGCTGCATCGTAAGGCATCCTACTCCACCACCAAGAACGGAAGCATTAGACCGCGAGGAAATCTGACTGACACTCTACGACAAATAGGGCCAACGATCGCGCTATCCTCAATAACAAGAAGACCATTGGCCACGATGATGTCTTTGCGTCTCTCAAGGAGCTCGAGTTCCAGAACTTTTTGCCTCGCTGCCAGTCAGAACTCGAGCGCTACCAGGCACTACAATGCACCAAGCGTAACGACTACCGCAAACGCATCCGCGACGAGCAGAAGAAGGACAAGCCCGATGGTGACAATACTCAAACAGAAGGTGCCGGCGCTGCTTCTGGCGACGGCGACACCACAGTTTCGATCAATGGATCTTCGCCGCAAGCAAAAGCTATCAACGGTGACCGGCCAACGAAGAAACCAAAGATGGAGGGCGGTGCGGAAGGTGAAGACGAGGAGATGCCGGATGAAGATGAGGTCGAGGATGAGGACGAGGAAGACGAGGAAGAGGAAGAAGAAGACGACGAGGAAGAAGAGGAGCAGGACGAGAAACAACAGGAGCGAGACGACGATGCTGACGATGCTGTGCGTCCGGGACCAGAGGAAGACGGGAGCGAGAGTGAAGTCGATTGATCATTGCTCACGGGGTTTACGAAGCACAGTCAGACATATGGCATATCTGCAAAGCGTCTTTGAACGAATATTACGAGCATATTCCTGCAACGTCCTTCAGCACATAGACTGATATCTATTCTGTCGGCTCTGCCGAGTATGGTATGGTGAAGATCAAGAAGGCTAACTATCCAGTGCAAAACACCGCTCCGCATTGTCTGCATTGTTTCCCCACCAATTCGGCGCGCTGATAACCTTTGCGCTGCCAAAGATCAAGAATATAAGCAGCATGTTCAAGTTGAATCCGGCGTCGAACGCCGCAGCCAGGATGAAGTTGTACTTTGACCACAGCTCATAGCGGTACCGGTAGGCCCAGTACATTACCACGAAGCCGCCGATGAATCTGCTCAGGTACCCCGTACTCACGTTGCCGTAGAAGATGCTCGCTCCGCTGAAGAAGATGGTTGTGTTCCACAAGTCAAAGCGCGCCTTGGGAAACAAGCGGTGCAATGCATAGACGATTGCGGGCGCTGCTGCACCCACGAGGAATGCGTACGGCAGGGGCTTGAAGATGGTCTCCTGGAACAGACGCGACGGCCCGATGAGAACATATTGGACGCCTGTCGTGACCGACGTTGCCAGCGATTGCCCTGTCCAGATGTGCGCCGCATCAACAACCTCGCCGGTCAGGTATTCCCTCTTAGCTTGAATGATCCAGCTCATGGAAGCGTAGTTGATCGGCACGCCCAGGATGATGCCAAACACTTGCGACGCAAACACGGCGCGCTGCGGGACGTGCATGTAGTGCCCGATCTTCTGGTCCTGCAACATGTACTGTGCGCGGTACCAGGCGTCGCCAGCAATGGATCCGTAGACGCTGGCACCGACGGGATTGCGGTAGCTCCCGTCAGTATAGACTTGGACCATCGCACCATATAGGAGCTCGTTGAAGGTGCCGATCGGGAGCTGGAAGTTGGAGATGGCGTACAGCCAGCCGAGGGGAACGATGATGGCCGCACCCGTAGCCAACGCAATGATATAAGTCCAAACCGGGATAAAAAGAATGCCTTTGGCCACAATGACGAGGATCGATATGAAGGAGCAGAGGAAAAGCACAACGTACCACCAAAGAGGCACCTCCTTGTAGCTGCGCATGAGGACATTCAACCGATCATCATACTGGTGGTTGATGCCTTTGCCGGCGACCTTGCGGCGATTTTTGAACTTTCTATACGCTGTGCGGATCTGACTGGCTCCGAAAAAGGCGATCCATCCGTAAGCGGACACGTAAGATGCGTAGTCGAAGAACATGGACCACAGTTGCTGCACTCCGACGTAGATAGGGCCATTGATGTCATATGCGGTTTGGTTGAAGGTATTTTGCGGTGTGACAAGATCAGCAATTGGATATTTGGATCCGTCGGCGGTGAGCGCACGGTTCGTCATCAGACCTTCGTGGAAGTGGCCCAGGCCTCCCCACTTTGCAGCTGGGAGAAGAATCCAGCAACAAAAAACGAAGGAGCAAAATAGAACGACTTGAGACCACCAAGGACTCAAAAAGAGGGGCACGCCAGCGTTGTAGTTGCTGATATTTGCCCAGTCAAAGCTCAGGTTAAGGAACCCCATACCTCCAAGACCAGAGCCGATGAAGTTCGCGGTTGGGTTGCGAGGCGCGACCCAGCACAGAAAGGCGAGCGACGAAACCATGGGGAAGATGTATTCGGGCAGGAATTGCCAGAGAGTGATTCCTACCAGCACAGCCCAAAAGATGTGCATCTGCCTCCGAGCTGACTTTGTGGGTGATTTGATGTTCTTCTTCTGCGTTTCGAAGAGCGCGGTTTGGCAGAGCGCCTGGAACCAGGGGTACTGAGGGTCGTAGAGCAGAACCTGGCGGGCAATCGCCGCAAAGCTGTAACCTGTTGCATCAATGGCCCACATGAAGAAGATGGCCGCAGCAGGGTGAATCTTGCGATTGTAGTAGAGATCGGAGATGGCGATGGACGACGCTCCTTGATTGCTAGTGGCGCCAGATGCTGCAGTGATGGTGACCAGTACGTGCTCCTTCACGCTCCAAGGACCTGGATTGAGGCTGAACGAGCAGCCCCAGGGCAGAGGAACAGTCCATTTAGGCAGGACGCGGGCTAGCCACAGACCTACATAGTTTGATGCAATCTGGACGAAGAAGACCGAATACGGAGCATAGGTTGTTCTGAATTGGTTCACTGGAGTGGGTTGGTGAGCAGTGTACAGATCGAGCCGCCATGAATTAATACTTACTCTGGCTCAGGAATGCTCCAGGAATGATGAATATTATCGAAAGGAGAAAGTATCGAAAGGTGATGGTCGGCAGAGTCGTGTCATCGTGAAGACTGACAACTCTACGCACCTCTGGTGGGATATCTTTGATCTCTGGGTCGTTCTCGTCCTCGAGGTCGGCATCAACCTCGACTACATCTTCGAGCGCCTTTTCCCGAATGCTATTTGCCTTGTCGTTGTTTGCCGACGAGACCGAGGAGGCTTGCTCAATGGTGCTCTCATATGCTTTACCTGCGTCGGTTTGGGAAGTCTTGGCCACGCCATCCGCCTTGGCCGCCGAGATGGCGTTGTCCTTCTCTGCGCCAGCTCCTTGGCGACGAAACATGGTGTTGTCTTTCACTGTTGGAGACGCCTCATGCACACACCGTTGGAGTTGCGCCGGCCTTTACATTATAATGCGCGGCCTGGACCGACCTTCCTCTTTGCGAAGGCAAGGTTGCATTGAGGATTCACACTAGCTCTTATCACGCCATCCCGGTTGCCCCAACTTGGGCCACCCCAGTCGTGTGACAGCCAGGAACTCCGGACTCTTCGGCTTCTGGCTCTCTATGGCGACATGCAGCTGTCAAACTCTGATAGTGCTTACCAAAGTTTGTCTAGCACGGCACGTTGAGCGTTCCAGAAAACACCAAGCCTTGCGCTTATCAGCGGAAGCGAGCAATGGTTCAATTTTGATGACGTATCACGTGATTGATTCCGACGTATTCTCAGCCCCACCAGGTTTAAATCAAGGAAAAGTGAGATCCTATATTTGGCGCACCGAGACTTTGTTCTCTGTCTGTCATGATGCCATGTATTTTCGCTAATAAATCTGCCCGGTACTGCCACGATGCGCTCAATGTAACTTCATAAGCATCAAACGAAACCCCCACGACCATCAAAAGAGCTATGAACCCTTCCCTCAGCGCATCCTTAACCTGACCTCTAGCTTCATCCGCTGCAAGGCTTTGTGTCACGTCCCAGTAGCTCATGTCCTTCATTTCGTCGTTAATCTGTAGTTCCTGGACCTTGTCGAACAGGTTGGATATGATGTGATGTGTACACAAAGGTTCGTCGACGGCAATCAGAAGGTTTTCGTGTACTAGAGATTGACGAGTGATAGCCGGCGAAACTCTGTAATCATGCTGTCCTTCCATTGCACCTCCTTCCCTAGCAGCAGCAAACTGAGAAATTAACCCCGCATACATCTTGCGGTAAAAGGTCAGTACCGCGGGCGAGTCCTCTGGACATCCGTCAGGATGCTGATCCGACCCCCGGCCTTCTTCGTACCCATATATGGAAGGATCCCAGTCTCGAGTGAGCCAGCTAGGGTAGCGTTCAGGGCCAAGTAAATGCGGCACTGCACAGACTTCATCCCAGTCAATAAATGCCTTCACGTGGCCATCTTTAGACACGAGAACATTTTGAATATCAAAATCAGGATGGGTAAGGACGAAAGGTATCCTAGTAGATACATCGGGCTCCGGTACCGATTCTAAGAGAAGCTTGACGACAGCCAGGTCACCTCGCTGCCAATCAGTATTCGGCTCGGGGCGTCTCGCAAGACCATTTTGAAAGTATGACTTGTGTGTGTCAAGGGGCCCGATCTCCGCAAAGATGGGACTATTGTCACAGTTTTCGCCATTGGCGTCCAAGCGCGCAAATATCGCGTGACTGTCGACCACACGAAAAGGTCCAATGTCTGACGCCTCGCCGGCATCGTCGAAGAAGACAGATCCACAGCGAGGAAAAGAAAATTGGGAGAGTTGGATCATAGCGCTCGCGACATCTTCGAGTGTACGGCTTCGCTTGAACTTAAGATCCTCTTCAGATATAATGTTATCAAACCAGACATCATATAAACAGCAACCATCAGTCCACTCCATGAGGATGAAAGGAACAGCGAGTTTGTTCTCCAAGCCGGCATCGAAATCATAGACTTGAGGAAGCGGAATTTTAGTCTTCCGCTGTGGAAACCGCATAGTCAATGCTTCCGAGGTCAAGCTTTTGGCTGCAGATGAATTCCCTCTCGAGATCGTTCCAGTGGTAGGGACTTTAAGCAACCATCGGAGACCATCCGTGAACTCAACATGAAAATGCACGTGAAATGAGCCACACGTAGGTGATGCGGTAGCCACAGCTGCTTCTATGTTTGTCGGGGCTGGCAGAACTTTGATAATGGCCCACTGCATCCTTGCCTGTATTGCGACTCTCGGTAGCTCTTTCAAGTCAATAGCTTTGAGAATTTCATGGTATTGTTCTAGAAGATCTTCTCCATCGCTTTCGGCGTTGTCTTCAGACACGTCGATGTCTTCGGAAGACTTGTCGTTTGCTGATCGTTTGCCGTCATCCAGCAAATGTGTCTTTGCAAGATCTGTATCATCTTTTGGAGAAGACATTGTCGATATCTGTAGCGAGTTTGTCAGCTCGAAACATTGACTATCGCTGAAAATTTTGTAGATCACAGATATACGCATCCAACTCGAGTAACTCAGCAGTTACGCGCGTATTAAGCTTGCTCTGGTATTACAAACACTTTGTGAGCACCAGGCGGTTGCGGGAAGTGTTGTCTTCGCCTTGACTCGCACCGTAGAAGGGTACACAGTCTGATGACTCATAAGTTGAACATGTGCAATTTGATCTTCCTAATGCCGAACACTCGATATATGACAAACGACAAAAAATGGATAAGAGATGCAGCTACCCTTAAAAACCTTGTCATTGATATAACCATTCCAAAACGAGAAGCTTATTCTTTACAATGACTCTTCATGGCATACTCGTTTTTCACGCTCGAAACCCCATCTTCAATTGGAATTGCAACATGACGTTCAATCCAGCTGATAATCTTTTCCTAACGCAATACGACATTCAAAAGACTTTCTGCCTCAGTTCTTGTAATAGTCAGCTAAGCAGATCTAATGACCGAGAGTATTTTCTCACATCCCTCAGGCATAAGTGCTAAATCCATTTCAGCATGTTGTATCCTTTCGACCAGCGGAATTCAACCATAGATTTTCATCAGAAAGTGGACTCAAGCTAGTATACGAGCTCTGTCCTGGACAAATGTGCTCAAGATTCATCGCCTTTCACCCTTCGTTTTGACGCCAGAACCTTCAGCGTGTAGACTGAAGGACACAAGTCAAGAAATCTTTATGTGTTACTGAAGATGTTGCTTCTCGCTCAGATGGATTAGCCCGTAGTCTCCATCTAGACACACCGTCGATAATATAACCGATCAAGAAGAGCAGTAACAATCCAATCGCAACAAGGACAAACAGCATCGCTATTATTAGGAGATTCTTGGCCAGTATGGAATAGATAGGCAAGATCAAATCGATTATCGATTTCCAAGCCGTATTCAGAGTTGTGAGCATTACCAACATGTCTTGTGAGCTTGTACTTTAAGGAAGACTGAGTGGAGCAAGGTGGTTACCGCTTAAGGCGTATCAGCAATGCTGACTTTCTTAAAAAGGCCCATCGAGTAGGGTTTTCATAGTACCTATCATTGGTCGTGGTTATTGATGACTGCGGGGAGAAGCCCCTGTACTGGGCCGCTATTGATACATGCTATTCTGACCACTGCACTCCCAGAATTTTTGGACCACGTTGTCATAGATATAGATTTGTATAGCCATTTTCCCCCCATCCGACTATCTACAGAAATCAAATGGAGGACAAATGCAACGCAGTTCCCCGACACGATCCTGACGTGTGCCAAGCCGAATTTGACAGCCGAAAAAGCTGCCGATCATAACTAATAGACCGCATATATAATATCCATATTCGTCGTCGGAAATCCTATCTTCCTTTGCATGAGAAAACAAATATAATCTTCTAAGCTATGGATGTTCCGATTGCGGAGAATGTGCTTGGCACAATAGGTGCAGTATGTTTTCCGTAACAGCCACTACAAGCCAGATACTGACACGCTGAATATAGATATGCTGGTCCATTCAGGTACTCGCGCTTACCTGATTAATGATTGACTCCATTACTGATCCTGAGACAACTAGCTCATCCCACAGATTGTCATCAATTATCGCCGCCACCATACCATTGGCTTGCAACCTTCTATGATGTTACTGTGGGCCTGGTAAGCACATCTCGGCAGCATTAAAAGAAAGATTCTGACATAGTTCTTGAAATCAGTGCTGGTATCCCACTTGGTATCTACAACATAGCCTCTGATTTCAACATTGCGCTTCAGATCCAGCCCCAGATTTTGACCTCTTTGTCTCTTATCACCTGGGTCCAATGCCACCACTACCAGCACAGCTGGTCCGTTTCTCGCTCAATTCTCACCATCCTGCCTCTCGGCGTAGCCATGGGGGTCATTGAATATGGGCTTGTAGTCGCATTGCGTCATGCTCAGGACCGATCCCTGCAGTGGCCGCTCACACTGATGGCAGTGATGGCTGCTACTCTGTTAGCTGCAGGTGTCCTTCGTCATTGCTGGGACATATGGCGGTGGCGGACAGTGCGAGGGATCAGCTTCCTCTTTGTTGGCATTGATGCTGCAGGAGACGTGTTCAGCCTTGTCAGCGTACTCTTTGGGCGAAAGCTGGATGTCCTGGGCATCATCGTATATGGGGTAGAATTTGTGCTTTGGATGTGCGTGTGTGCGGCAGGAGTATGGTATAGAGGAATAAAGGGAAGGGCACGGAGCCTAGCCAGTGCTGAAGTAATTTCCGGTACGCAAGAAAGCCTCGGACATCAAATGGTGAGTTTAGATGGACAAGAACCGGAACCGCAAATGATCGCCCAGCAGGTCATACCATCATCAACATCTGTTTTCAGGACTCCGTCGAGTGACGTGGTCGCGAGAGCTATGTCTATCGCCTCAAGGACAAGTTCGCATCCCTCACTCAGTTGTCATTAACGATCTATAGACTTTGTTACTTTCGTATGTCGAATAATGCATCAGATAAATCATAACCTGTATGTAATCCGAGACGTCCGCAAGATGAATGAGAACTGTCACTCGAGCTTGAACGCTCCAAAGCCCAATTTGGTCCGCATAACAATCCGCAATACGTGATACTACCTGGAGTGGAAGAAGTAATGGAACAGAGCTCAGCTTTACAACAGTACTCGCGACTATCCCTCGAAAGATCGTCATTGGTAGATAGAACGTATTACACTTGGGATCTGCTGCTTGTTTCTGATTGTCTGATGTTTGGTCTAGACGACCCCAACCATGTCGATAACTAAATGATGATCGATGATGCCTTCATGCATTTCCAAGCGGACTAAACCGTCTGGCGAGTCAAGTATAGACGAGGAGCCACTTCGATTGCGCAATCAATCGAGAGTCAATTATATCACAGAAAAGGGAATCAGATTTTCTCTCTCCTGTTCTTCCACTGTTCTTCCAAAAATTCACGGCAGGAGAGGTCGAGATTCTTTCGGGATATTAAATTCTCATTATGCAAATCGCCACAATAGGCGAGTGAATTCCTTACAGATGACATGCACTCCGTTGCAGAAACAAAGGCCAGAGTATAGATAGTGAAACGCGCCACAATCTCCCACGAGAAAGGGTAAGTTGACTGCACACCGCGGTTGCAATAAGCCTCAATTATCACCGTGACAGTTTATACGACTAAACTCTTGTCCTGGAAAGGCTTACCCTCTCACGGCGCTGTCCAGCTCTTGAGTGCGGGAAACGCGTAGCTTATCAGCCCGGTCGCCGGATTGCCATCAGCGTTGCTTAGTATCAGTTGGATTAAGGTATTGACGTTCCTAGCCTGATTTGCTGATTTGCTGATTTGCTGATTTGCAATAATGAGATAAGTGGTCGCGGTGCGGTGCATCCAAAGGCCTTCGGAGAGCGCAACTGTGGACCTAGACACCTATTTCATAATCACGGCGGGTTTTCTAGAGAGGCTAATACCAGGCGATTCCGAACGAAGCTACAGCTCGGCTAGTGTGCGTCGCTGGCGAGTCGTATATGCTTGTGGGCCACATGATGCAGCACACTGAGGCGGCCTGCTCAGCGCCTACAAGGCTACGATCTTGGGGCATTCCGCGTCTCGGGCCGGAGTTGACTGATAGCAGGTATTTCCATCAGCTAAGGGACGGGGCGCAGGATAATCACCTGCGCGCCGCTTATGCGGAGCTGTCCCTACGACCTGCTATCAGGTGTCTCCGGCTACGAGCATAGAGACGGTATCCAGTTACGCGGGCAAGTCTATCAGCCAAGGAGAATTGGTCTAGAGTTCTCGACGGCGTCAAAACTTCGCTCTTCGGCGGGCAGCCGGTACAGCCTGCTAGCAGGTGATGCCATCTTGCCGGTAGCAGAGTGGTCCAGGTAGCCTGCTGACAGGTGGCCCTGCCCGGTCAGTAAGCACGCTTCACTGACAGACAGTAGGTGGCCCTAGGTACTCGGTAGTCTCCGGTCTTGATGGTAAAAAGACGTCTTGGAAAACCAGAAGGTTTGTTGAAGAGATTGTGAAAGTCCTTGTGTGAGGAGGCACCCCAGGTAGCAGGGTCGCAGCGCCAGGTGTAGTTGGCGTTGGAGTACGAGAAAGGGTTATCAAAGAGTCGTACGAGTAGTTGACGAGGTACTGATGTCTACGACGCTACAAACACAGTTCTCGCGGTAGACCGCGACCCTTTCCAGGACGACGACAAGGTCCTGTATAGACTCCATGATATCGTTGGTCAAAAGCTGTATAGGCTCGTAGTGCCGGATGCGCCTCCGGTTCCTCCAAAGAGAGGAGGATCCTCGAAAGTATAGGAAGCTTCCAAAGCTGCCCTCTACCTCCTGGACCTGTTGCGTCGCGACCGCCTCTGGCGATGTAAGTATTTGCTGGAGGCTCACTAGCAAATGTGCACCTCTACGGAATGCAGTGAGCATAGACTGTGCTGCAGCCCGAGCGGAGCGGGAGGACTCTAAAATCTCGTAACAGACGCTGGCTTCGGTCAATGGTAGGAGAGTCTTGATACGAAGGAGATGGTCTTCTAACGCTCGAGACTGGCTGACTGCGAGTCTAATTTTCGGGCTCGCCACCCGTAGCACTATGGGCACTTCGGGCGGTAGAACCGCGCTCCCAGCCCCTAATCGCTCAAGCCTGACAAGGTGTGTGTGTGTGTTGTTCTAGCACGCCCGGCGACGTCGCCGTCTGGGGGAATTTTTGTGCATGCGGTATCCCAAAGGCTCGTGCTAACGGTCTGAGGCACTGCTTCGGCAATAAGCGACGAGCTCCAGTCGCCGCAGTATAGAACTGTTACGATAACGAACGTGACGCATACGATACACAACAGAGCGAAGAGGCTCACACCTGGTCCCCATAGGTGCTGCCTTTGCTGCTGTTCCTCGGCGGATCGTCCGGCTCGATGTATGTACGATTTGCACCCATCTCTCTGGTGGTGGAGAGCACGAGGGGTCAAGTAGGGCTCTGTATGGTCATGCTGCGGTATACTGACACTTGTAGACCTAGCCGTCAATCTTCCGGCCTCTTTGCCGCGACTACTAGTACTATAAAGTCAGTACAGGGCCGATGAAAGTCAATATAGAGGTATACCTGAGCGAGGATGCGTCATGGACCTCAGCTATGGTTCGTGCGGCGCCTTGCTCGATACCTTCTGACACTCTAGCCGCTTTCTCATGGAATGAGCCTGGCGATCCCTTTCGCTGCCGCATCATGCGGCGACACTAGAGAATCGGGGTCGATCGCTAGGAGCCGTGCTGGTCCACGCGGGCATACACGCCATGGACTATTGTTGCTATGCATGCCGTTGCCGCTCTGATCCAGCCGAACAGTACCAGTATAGTCAGGGCGCATGGACTCACGAAAAACTGCCCACGGGGAAAATTAATGGAGGTGCAAACGGCAAGGTAGCACTGCTCCTGCCTCTACCGTTGCATCCGAGGCGTACATCCCTCCGAGCCATGTCACCATTTTCAGCATTAAAAGAATAATCCGCTCTTAAGCCAGCTCCTCCGGCCCTTGAATGAACGTTTCCAAATGCCTAATTCCGACACTTACGAGCAAGCCTTCCTCTTAACGCTTCCGCTGAGCATGCGACGTACGCTACTAGCAGACCCTTACCTCTTCGACAATGACGTCTACTCCCTTTCGGACTGGTAACTCGAGCAGATCCCGATCTGCAACGAAGTCAAAGTACCAGTGAATAGCAGCCGCTTAGAGCTGCTGCACCTCTTCAATATACAAATCCAGAATCGACTTCCGGGCTTGGTGGAACGGGGAAAGCAAGAGATGACCAGAATCATAGGGAATGCCACAACGACATTCCAGCCCAAGCTGGGGGGGTGAGAACAGAGGGGTAAAGACTTCTATGGGGAATAGCCCGGCATTGTTCGGTAAGGCCACGGGCAATATCCTCTAGGAGCGAGAGCCTAAACAAGATCATAAGCCTTTTGGGGGCCGGGCTTTTACATGGCGACGGACAGAGGCAAGATTTGCTTTTTGAGCAGTCTAAAGAGACTATCGGTCATAAGCTAACAATATTAACTACTATGCTGATGTACTGGTCTTGTCGTTAGTCAAATAGAACTCTGTAATGTGCAAGCTGGTGCTATACTCTATAAGCCTACTTGTATTTTCCCCCCTTCTCTCCCCGGCCTTCTCTTTCCGATTCACCCTGCAAAGCTCAAGTGTGTTAATTGCGCTAGAATGCGTCGATGAAGACGCGCTGTTACGAAGGAGAAGTCTCTACGGCGAACAAAGCTCATCGCAATGTCGGAGAGAGGCAACACCCTTAACGACAGTAGTAGCTGCCGCTTCCGTCAATCAGAGTCATTATAGTAAGTTTGATAGAAAGATTCTCTATGAGGCGTGCTATCGAATAAGATACATGCTAAGTAGGACTGATATTTGTTATGAGGATGTAGATGGAAAAGTCCCTAAACAAGAAAAGCCCTGGCCGCCATCTGTCAGCGGATTTCTGAAGCCCATTGTTGGTTGATGGTCAAGTCTAAGGCGACCAGTCCGTCTCATAGTCTTCCACATTGATACCCTCGTCCTCGTCGTCTCCATCTTGTCTTGAATCGCTACGAGCTGGCGCATCGGACAAGCTTTGATCGTCGCTGTCGCCATCGCCGCCGCTGTCGTCGTCGTCGTCGTCGTCGTCGTCGTCGTCGTCGGCATGCTCTCCCTCCCTAGCAGTGTTCCCGGTACTAATTGCGCGACCATTTGCCCGGCTTCGATAGTAATGCTGAGAAAGTGTCTCGAGGCGTCTACTTTGGTCCGGGAATCTAGCGTTGAAAGCGAGGTGAATGTCAGTCCAGTTTTTACCTTGCCTCTTAAGCTTTTCTAGATACCGGTTCTGTTGGGCTGTGTAGCCTTGCCGCTTAGGCTGTTTCACCGTTGGCGCTGAGGTCTGTAAACTGGCGGCCTGGGCTGTACCGTCAAGCTTTGATTCGGAACTGTGTAGCGCTCGAGTTTCGTCAGGCGTTCCACCTAGCACTGGCCCGAGAAGGTCATTTGCAGCCTCACGATTGCTGGAGCTGAGATTGTTAAAGAATCTACGCCCTTTCGGGTCTTCCGGTAGGTCAGCAAGACGACTCTGCCGGTGGCTTACTATAGAGTCGTCGATACCGTGTTGTCTCAAGAGTTGGCGTAGCTCTTCATTCTCTTGCTGTGCTTGATTTATCTCAAACCTTACCATTTTCGTATCGTCGAAAGCACCTTGAACGAGTAACCGAGCGAGCTGGCGCTCGTTGTACTCGCCACCTCCTGTGGGTGTCCCTTGAGCTATGATGTGGTCGTCATTACCTTGTGTTTCGTCCTGGCAAATGCTCACTCGGTGCAGATCTTGTCTGAAGCCGCCAAGGTGGCTAACGAGAGCCATCTCAGAATACGTCCACGCCTCTTGGTCATCCTCTGTCTCTTCTATCTCATCCTCTACTGATGTCCCATCGGCCTGAGCGGGCTCCGTATAAGTTCTTCGCGGACATGCCTGGGGATCATAGAGATCTCGAGGTATTACGACCTCGAGAAACTCCTTTCGGATCTGAGGAAAGTGCTCTGCGTGAAAATTTGACTTTGCCCAGTTCTCGTAGCAAGTTTCGAGGATCATATTGCAACGCGCTCGGTTCCAGTCCTTCATTGACTTAGGATTTGAAGCCCATCCTGAAAACAGTGCCCTCCCCGGCTCTATTCGGCCAATTGAGGCCCGGATAGGACTCTTGCGCCACGTGTTGATAGGGAGTTTCAAGAGACGATTGTGGCCCTTAGAGTCGGTACAGTAAGACCAAAGACATATCAGAAATATCGTTTCTGGGGTGTCCTGCTGGACAAATCTGCTATTGCAAAGGAGCCAAGAAGTGTAGAATCTTCCGCTAAAGAAGCACCACGCCTACCACCATGACCAGCTACTTGGCATGAAAGCTACGTCAAACGGGTACGGGCATCCATCAACTCCTCTTGGTACGTCGATTGGGCCGAATTCTCTAGCAGCTTCATTGATCAGCTCAGCGACAATCGCTTCAATTCTCTCAAATTCAAGTGGCCTCCATCCTGTACGTGGTGGGCTCAAAGAAGGTCCTGCCTGCTTGAAAAATTTGGTTCGGAGCCTAACCTTCGCGGTAGGCCGAAGACATAATGTTCTCCACTCGGCCTCGCAGTCGGCAAATTCGTTGTCGGATTTAGAATTTCCAATCCGCTTAGCAGCTCTGTACGGCACTGAGACCGCGAGCATATGGATTTCACGAATCTTTTCGTCCCATTGGGCTCTATCAAAAGCTGAATCATCTTCGCCGCGGACGTATTCAGCCAGAACAGGTGTGGTAGCTTTGACAAAGATATTCTGAGCAAGGTTCAACCAACGGGAAGTAGGAAGTAGGTTACCAGGGACGTGAACACCGGTCTTCCCCGCAGATGTCAAGAAGAATGGTCTGGCAGCATCGATACTAGGAGTAAAGGGCGATGCTATACGCCCTCTTTCTAGATGAGCGAAGCTTCGCACCTTACCCTGCCAGGTGACTCCTGGCGCTGGTTGATCTGAACTTGAATAAGCATCCCGATAGTTATTCCAGTCCAGCCAATAAGGTGATCCAAGTAGGTCTGCTAGCAGCTCATCAAAAACGCCACGGCCCCCTCGCTCAAGCTCAGAAGCGGCATATTGGCGGATCATGTGCATCATACGAGGCTTACCGCGAAGCTCTTTCTTGGACTCTCGTAGTATGCAGCGGTTGCAACACATTAAGCCGAACTCCTCGCTGAACTCGAGATCCGCACAAGGAGTCAGTAAACCACAGATATTACAATCGTGTAAGGTATGGGACTTCTGGCTATCAAGGCAATTGCAGCCCAAGTCGGTCACTTCTGCCTCATCAATCTGGATATTGATGGCATCTGCTGCGTGTGCCGCTTCAATCCAGCCAGCAAGAAAGTCTGAGCCTTTCCAGCTCTCAATCCACTTTGAAAGGACTTTTGCGATACGTGAGTGGGCGATCGAGTATACGCGGTGCTGGGGCAGCTTAAATGCCGGTTTCTTCGGATTGGTAGACGTAATGTCCTGTAGCGCAGCTCTACTAGCACCGATACGTGTAATGAAGGCTTGTCCCTGGCGATCAATCGTAAATGGCTGTTTCCCTTCATAGAGGCCTCCCCGACCACCAGGAACACCTTCGTAAAGACAGCAGGTGTTGAGATAGGAACCCTGAAATGCTTGGACCTGTTTTTTGGTCATGATTCGACCTCGAAGGGTCCATATAAGATACCGAAGATGCTCAATAGCTCTGGTATGCTTTGGATGCTCTGACACGGACACTGTTTTGGGGATATTCACACTTTGAACCTCGATCCAGTCAGGAATTGGACGCGGTAAGACATCCATGTTAACGCGTGCTGTGTCGACATGTAGCATGAACTGGTCAATGCTACCATCTGGGTCGAAAAATTTGACCTGGGCTCGATATTCCAGACGCTGCGGTCCCTTGGAGGGTCCTCCTCGCTTTGTGAAAACTATACCAGTGATAGTGGCTGTATCCACATCTTCGCCGCGATCCTGAAACATAGCATCAACAGCCGTCTTCAGAATCATTCCCTTTTGAAGCACCGAGTTGGGAGGTTGCGAGTCTAGGCGTTCGGGGATCCTGTTGAGGATGTTGCAGATAAGGATTTCAATCTCGTCAAGCTGCACTTCGTCGAGATCTCTACTAGATACGAAAAATCTGAAAACTGGCTTGGGATCCGAAGCCGGTACGTCCCCTTTCTTAGGCATTCCCGCGTCCTGGAAGTGAAGCATGGTCAAGGGCAAAGTGGCTGCACCGTGGTCTGCAGGACGTCTTTGAAGCGGAAGAAAGGCCCTTCCCTTGACAATTGCTCGATTGACCAAATCTACCGGAAGTTGAGCCCCCTCCTCTTCATCTAGCGGCGAAGTAGGTTGTACGTTCCTCTTCAAAAAAAGGTATTGTCCATACTTTTTCATTCTTGCAGTGTTTCTGAAGGAGGCGTCGCCTTCAATCTCGGCGTTGATAAGCGGATCTAATAGACGCTCCATGTTGTTGTTCACATCCGAGGATCGCGGCGCCCAGTAGGATTTTGGCTTTCCCTTGAGATCTTGTGCTCCCAAACGCCAACGAGGGAATTTGCCGCGGCTGGGACGCGGACTATCTGACTCATGCTCATCGCTTTCACTGTCCTGGGAGCTGGAACCCGACACATTCAGCACCCTACGGGTAACCTTCTGTGGGCACCTGGAAGCCTGGCTTGATGGTGATACTGTAACAGAGCGCCTCCGCTCCATTACTGGCTTCCTGCGCTTTCCAAAGGATGGCGAATGACGGGTCTCCCATGGCTCACCAAGGGTTGGAATTCGATAGTCTTGCAATACGTTAGTTCCGTATAGATGGGGACCCAAGGGGCTAAGATTCATACCCTTCCGTTCAATCCTCCTGAGCGAGCGATTGAAACGGTCTTTAGGTGCAGACGACGAAGTCGAGGATACTTCAAATTCAGACGCTCCCCCTGACGAGAGCCCTCCGTCATGTTTTGCTGCTTGAGACCCCCCGATACTGCGAGACTTAGAGTCAGAAAACCCTTCCTTCCTGTATTCCTTCACGCAACTATCATCTTCACTATCTTTTTTGTCAGGCGTGTATGGCTTGATAGTATGACGGGGCCTGGGCTTTTCTGAGAGAGAAACGCCCTGTTGTGCAGCTCCCTCTACATTGCCGGTCCATATGCTAAGTTCATTGTTATCTTTCCCGGGGGCGGTCTTGTGGTGAAAAAGAGAGCGTGCTGGTACTTGTTAGCGTCAAATATCGTGACATCAAGACGAAAAGCTATGAGCTATGGAGAAAGCATGTTGGTATAGGAAGAGGGATCGAATAACCAAGACATAATAAAGACGAGAGGATAGCCGACCGTTTCGAGAAGAGTTTGAGAACAGATATGTGTGCCTGATACTGCTAAGATCAGGGGTGAGGTCCAGTGGCATTGGATGGAGCTCTCTCAGTTCAGAAGTATTGGTGGAAACAGCATCAAAAGCTTTGTAGGTACATGAGCCAGCATTCTGTTCGCAAGTGCTGCATGGTTGTGTACCATCGCAATTTTGACCTCGACGCTTGCATGCCTCGCATCTTGGAGGTAGTGGAGACATTGCTGCGAAGTGGAGGGAGAGAATAGACTTGACGGTCTAGAACACGATCATAATTCGAGAAACCTTAAAGAACAACTGAAGCTGCCCTTTCAAGGTTTTAATAGCTGAGGGTGAGAGTGGAAGCTGTAAACCTGCTAGGGGTTTGCCACAATTGGACACCGTGCCAAATGAAGAGAAGCTTCTAGGCTAATGCAATTGCTATAGCAAATGACGAGGCTCTTCGATACCAATATCCAGGGGGCAAGCTGACAAACTGTCAAGGGTTAGTATAATAATTGTCATTGGTTGAATAATCTCACGGAGTCGGCAAACTTTTGGTCGGTAGTAGGACTATAACGGCACTGCGACTGGCCGATCTTGATATGCGTAAGAAAGCATAACATGGAGATTCCCTACCACGATTGAACCTACACGGTTTTTGCTGAACGTACTATGATCAACTTTCTTTATGTAGCCTGTGATTAGGCTTCAGTCGAAGTAGAATTCTGTATTAATTGGTATGCTTGAACTGGAAGTCATTAGCAAACTTTATCTTAAGAAAGTGTCAGAATCAAGAAGAATCATAGAGAAAACTATACTTTCTCCTACGTCAATTGACTCAACACACAACAGCGTTATATGAGACTGAAGATCCCACGATACTGTACTAGACGTGCTGACGGCCACCACGTATTCGCTCGCAATGCCGACCCTACAATCAAACCTCCGCCGCACGTTTCATGCTCTTACCAACAACGCTTTAAGCTCGTGGATCCACGGCGACTTCCAACATGCTAAGTGGTTGAGTGGGGAATGTCTTACGCAGCCAGAACTTCCGCTGCTTCTGAGGGCCAGGCTGCTCCTTCTACTGGCTCAGTGTGACGCCGATACCGCCGAGTGGTGCATTCACGACGCGTTACGCGTCTGTGACTTGATGGCTGATGCGCTTGTTGCCGCGGCGAACGAATGTTCGAGGCTGCCAGACTTTCGGTGTGTGAATCGGATCCGCCTTCGGGCCGCAACCTTGGCATTTCGTGTCGCAGCACGAAAGACGCGCAAGAAACACGCAGAGGTACCGCATGCCACGATCCCAGAGAGTGAAAAGGACAACAAGAAAGCAGGAATGTCGTCTGCGGTTAGGCGAGTCTCTAAGACACCTAGCGATGACAGGCAGGAAATGGGAGGCCAAATAGATTTTGAACGCAAAGGTGCCTCATGTTGTCTCATTACTGTTGATCGAAATCTGCTGACCTTTGTAGCTCTTGCCATGAGTTCAACCTACCCACTGCTGGATCTCCATCCTGTGATCGAGTCAACCCTTCCGAAGGAGGTTGGTCTCGCTTCGTAAAGGCCAAGGGACCTGGGTCTGTCGGATTCAATTGCGAGTTTTGAGAAAGGCTTGCGGGGAAAGCACAAAGTCTCTCATAGACTGACATTTCAGTGCGCTGAAGCGTCTGCAATTTTAGCGGCAGATATCTAGACCGACCTTAGATGGTTACACCTTACATTAATCAGCACTTACTTTTTTCCGCACTATGTTCAGGTGACTAGGGTTGTCTTATGAGCTTAATAACGTTGGAAATATATATTATCTCTAGAGATCTTTATCACAACAGATTGGGTAAGTTCCATGACCCCACGTAGAACACCGAATTGCGCTAACATTAATCTTGAAGCTGGGTGGTGTAGTTGGTTATCACATCTGTCTAACAAGATAACTTTGGTGTCATCTGTTGGATCACAGAAGGTCTCCGGTTCAAGTCCGGGCCTAGTCAAATTGTATCGTCGTAAAGCGGCGTGTTCTTTTTGACAATAATCTTTCTGGTCAAATTCTGAGCAAACGATGTAGAGATTAACTACAAACGTTCAACAGTATTGCAGCATGTGGCTGGTATAATCCTCGGAGTGTACGGAAATTTCTGCCAAGCCTCACACTTTTTTGCCAATCTATACCACTGAATTTTGCATCCACAGCTGGGTCAATTAGATAAGCAGACGACCAAGTACATAGTCTGGGCCTTGCTGAAGATGCATACCCAGAATTTGAGTTACTTGATCTCCGTTGTGGAAGGCAATATCGATCTAGAATTTCTCAGATTCAGGGTACTGTTAGGTGTGGTTGCGAAGTTGCTCCACAATCATAGTACGCCACGACTTTGGCACTGTTCCTCAAGCCCCAGGTTACACAGTAAAGTACACTGCAGACGCATTCCGAGATTTAAAGAGCAGGACACCTTTCTACGAGGCTTGGAAAGGACATTCAACTTCATTGTAATCTCGTAGTCATACATCGTTGCTAGGATACGCGACCTTGACGTCTTCCACAAGCTGCTCCTTGATGGACCGCATACTAACAAATCTCCCTAATAAGTTTGCACTTCCGGCCTTGTCATTTGTGCCACTAGCTCTCGCGCCACCAAATGGCTGCTGACCGACAACTGCACCTGTGTTCTTGACGTTGACATAAAAGTTCCCAGCACTGTTGCGCAGTGCCTCCTCTGCGAAACGAATGGCGGCACGATCCTGCGCAAATACAGCGCCAGTAAGAGCATACTCGGTCGTCGAGTCAATTAGCTTGCACGTATCGGCAAAGGCATTGGGTGCCGAGTCATCGTAGACATACACTACGAGTACAGGCCCAAAAAGCTCGCGCGATAGCAGGGGATGTGCTGGGTTGGTGGTGCGGTAGATCGTGGGGTGGATGTAGTACCCTTTGCTGTCATCGTACTTGCCACCGACCAGAAGCTCGAGCTCAGAGTCATTCTTTGCCTCGTAGATAACGCCCTTCAGCTTATCGAATGATGCTCTGTGAATGACTGGCCCAATGAAGTTGGCAAAGTCTGCTGGCTCGCCGATCTTAAGTGCTTCGGTCTCGGTTACGACTCGAGTCTTGAACGGTTCATAAAGAGATGCGGGTACATATGCTCGCGAACATGCGCTGCACTTCTGACCCTGAAACTCAAAGGCACCGCGGACAGTGTTGATGGCTGCATTGTCGACATTGGCGGTGGGGTGGAGGAGGTGGAAATTCTTGCCGCCAGTCTCACCAACGATACGAGGGTAGCTTTTGTACTTGCCCTCTGCAACGCCCGCGGCAATCTTGCCATATAGTGAGCGAAAGACAGCGGTGCTTCCAGTGTAGTGCAGAGACGAAAATTCGGGATGTGATAAGACAACCTTGGTGACTTCCTCTGCATCGCCCGGAACGAACTGAATGACGTCTTTCGGCAGGCCAGATTCTATCAAGATTTGGTAGAGGAGATAGTTGGAGGCAATGGCAGAAGGTGAGGGCTTCCAGATGACAACATTACCCATGAGGGCTGGTGCACCAGGTAGGTTGCCCGCAATGGCGGTAAAGTTGAAAGGCGTAACGGCATAAACAAAACCTTCTAGTGGACGGTATTCAACCCGGTTCCAGACGCCTGGTGAGTGGTGCTCTGGTTGCTGGGCGTAGAGCTCTTCGGCATACTGTACGTTGAAGCGGAGAAAATCGCAGAGCTCGGCAGCTGCATCGATCTCGGCCTGCCATGCATTCTTACCCTGACCAACCATGGTCGCGGCCATGATTTCGAAGCGGTACTTGCCACTGATCAGATCTGCGGCCTTGAGGAAGATGGCCGCGCGGTCAGCGAATGGCATGGCTTCCCATGAAGCCTTCGCAGCGAGGGCTGAGTCAATCGCCCTGGTAACATCGGCTGCTGACGCATTGTGATAGCTCGCAACAGTCTCAGCGTGTGCAGACGGGTTTTGTTGCTTCAATATGCTGTTGGTTTTGAGCTCCTTGCCGGCAATAACACACGGAACATCTCTCGTCTTCCATGCTTGAAGAGCATCTACGAGGGCCTGCCTATCTGCCGATCCTTTGGCATAGTGTTTCTTGACATCAAATTCAGCACGCATCTTCGGCAATGAAAAGTGTTACAACATACGTTTGGCTCATTTGTAACCTTCGGTATCTTGAATGAAGCCAAAGAAGCAACTCCTCTCCGATTGCATGGGTGGGTCGGAAGGAGAGTAGCACGAGGGGAAAGACGTAAAGATTGCTTTATAGCCATGTTTCTTGCTCAACTCTGCCCAAGGAGCAAGGGAAAGAATTGAAGGAGGACATTGCTTATCATATGTATGCCGAATTACATGACCATTTCACCGATATCAGGAGGACGAGCTGGTAGTGGGGTGCCGAATCCCCGTTGCACGTCGGAGTCGGACACACGAGCTGCAGCGTTATTGCTTGCACTTTCACCGCAGCCTCCACCATTCAACCCCCACTCCGACTGCTGCGACCAGGGACATTTCTACACCTGGCACCAACCACCCAGTATGCCCCCGAAAGCGGCCGCACAGTCCGCCCCCCCAGGCCAGCAGAGTACACTCCACCCACCTGACTGCTGGCGGCGATGCAACTAACCCCCCAGCGCAGTCGACATCTCCACCCTGCCTGCCCAGCAGCTGCTCCAGATCAAGAAGCAGCTCGACGACGAGCTCTCGCACCTCAACACCTCACACTCGTCCCTGCGCGCCGCCCAGTCCAAGTTCGCCGACTGCATCCGCTCCATCGCCGCCGGCGTCACCGCGCTGCCCCCCGCCGCGCCGCTGCTCGTCCCGCTCACCACGTCGCTGTACGTGCCCGGCACGCTGGCCAGCAACGAGAACGTCATCGTCGACGTCGGCACCGGCTTCTACGTCGAGAAGAGCGCGGCCGACGGCAAGAAGTTCTACGAGGGCAAGGTCGAGGAGCTGGGCAAGAGTCTGAAGGAGCTCGAGGGCGTGCTGCAGGGCAAGAGCAACAACCTGCGCATGATTGAGGATGTGCTGCGCGTCAAAGTGAGCGAGGGGCAGGCGGGCGACGGCGCTGCGGCGGCTGTCTCGGCGAGCTGAGCCCTGCTGGCTCGTAGGGATGAATTTTTGCAGGTGGCAGAGTCCGCAGGGTCTCTGTTTGAGACTGATGCTGGACGAATGTTGCTCAGCAGACCCGGTGACGTCTCGTCCGGGGAGTATGAGAGCAGTATGCCCTCGTGAGACTTCCGCGTGCAGGCCGGGGCCGGCTTCAATGTTGCAAGCCGTACAGTCAAAGACGAGCTAAGCCCCAACCAGGAGATAGGCCGGGTAGCTTCAATGTCCATGTCTGAGCCTCAAAATACGCCGCTATATGTCACAAAAGACAGATAGACGAACAGAAGGCATGAAGGCAGCTCTCAAAGACGATTTTGTTCGAAACTTCATGGCGAGAGAGGAGCATAAGACGAGACTGAGCCGAAAGGAAGAACGAAATGTTGAACACGAGTCGGATTAGATCTAAGTAGCACCCAAAACTCCGTCGCTTGGTATCTCAAGATGCAGCCTTGTCCCTGTCTTCCGTGCCATGCCTTTCGTCATTGGAAATGACCGTCCATTAAACTCACCGAGCAACCTTCATGGTGAAGCAGCTTCCCTGTCCTTAACTTTATGTATCTCGCGAAGTGCCCGCTTCATGCCCTCTAGCCTCGCGCGCTCCTTGACCAGACTCTGTCTCGCCCAGTCCCTAAGGCCCTCCTTCACCTTTTGGCGATGCACAACCTGCCACCCGGCAAGCTCGCTGGCCACTGTAGTCTGCGTGTAGCGCAGCTCTCTGCCAAGCATGTCCATTTCGCCGCTGACCTTGTCCGCCCGACCCAGACTGTCCTGCTGCAGCCGCGCACGAGCATCGTCTAGAAGACCCAGCGCGGAGGGCCACCGGTGTGAACGGTTTGCCTGTGAGTTATGCCGAAGAAGCTGCTCTCGCGCGGCATTGATGGACCCGATGAGGTTGCCAGGACGTGATAGCGCAGCTTGTATGGCTGTCGTGGTAGAGAGCACACCAAGGACTGTGTAGTGGAGCGTCGTCAGCGGGGAGTGCTCGGCTTGCTGGAGATAGCCGACGTAACGTGAAAATGCGCGCAGATACTCGGGTGGAACAAAAGTCAAGGTCTGGGACAGCTGATTGCTGGCCATGTTGTGCGCGTCGACAAGGTCCACTGAGATATTGCGTACAGCATTGACGCGCCGCAACAGGTTCCTGAAGGCTCGGTGGACGCCAGACACTTGATCGCGTGCGAATTGCACAAAAACCTCCACCTCGGGTATTGAGCTGAGGGAGAGCGGTTCGTATTCCTCCCTGAGCTTGTCTACACGAGCTTCGGCCTTGCGGCGAGCGCGATCTGCGAGCATGACGGGGTCGACATCAGGTACAAGAAAGAATTCCCACAACATCTCGTGGGTCTCAAAGGTAGAGTGTGTCAGCAACTCCTTCAAGAAGAGGTCAAGACGAAGCTGTAAATCTCGCAGGACTACCCTCGATGGCTTTGACATTAGCTGAAACGGAGACCGAAAGCCAATCACGGACGGCATCCAGGACGCTGGGTGCTCTTGCGACAACCACCGAGACAGTGCCTCAAACTCGGCAGGCGATCGTCGGCACGTGGTGACAGTGATTGTGCCTTTTCCATTGGGAGCCGCAGACTTGATGATCACGCGAACGGATCCATCATCGACAAAAAAGGAGCGCACGATTGTCGTCGTCCGATTGTCACCAGCCTGTGCCTGGGCCGACAGCAGTAACATGTCATCAATCTTGTTGCGCACCTCGTCGTCTTTGGCTAGTTCAACAGCAGTCAGCCCACGATGATCTCTTGCCTGCAAGTCCATCCGGGGATCTCCGAATAGCATTCTGATTTGTTCCATTCGGGCGAATTTGCTGGCCATCATCAATGGTGTGAGGCGTTTTTCGTTGAACAGATTGGGATCCGAATCGCAATGGTATAGTAGCTTCCGTGTAACCTGGGGATCGTGCATAATGTGCAGCAGAGTATTGTTCTTGACGTCCACGTGATCATCTAAGTGTAAGTCCTCTCCATCCCCTTGGCTTTTTGCCGCGGCAATCAGACCAACGCGGACCATGTCATAGTAGCCTTCCTGATCCCAGCTTCGGCACAGCGCGAAAAGTGGCGTCTGGCCATTCTTGTCTTTTAATTGCCAGGGAAGAACATATCCGCGCACATCGAGCCAATGTATCAACCACCAGCAATTGAAGACGTAGTGTGCCGCACACCTACCTTGCAAGTCTTGCCGCAAAAGATATGTTCGAAAATTGCCAATGCTTCTTGGTAGCAACCAGTCCAGCAACGTTGTAATCATTGCTCGATTGCCAGTTTGAACTGCGGCGGACAAGATCGTTGTTCCTTCGTTATTGGAATCGTCCAACACACTGTCGGGGGTGTATATTGAGTCACATCCTAGCATATACTTCAAAGCCTCCGTATGACCTCGCTCAACAACCAATAGCAGAGCGGACCGCCCTTCTGAGTCCTGCGTCTGGATAAGATTATCCACGGTGGTCTCGGCAATCATGCTCGTGACGGACAGCAAGGTGGAGCTGCCGGACAGGTATGATCGTCCAGAGGAGCTTGACATAGTACGGGCATCCAAAGACACTCTCTTCTTGAGCTTCGGCTTTATCGACTCTTGGGATTCATGCTCATATTCACCTTTCAGTTGTGTCTGGAAGGGAAAGACATGGCTCAGCCCAGTCGATTCGGCCTTCAAGAAGTCGCGAACTTGTCCATTAGCCGTGTGCTCGTCTGATTCGTCGCCTCCAAGCTGTGGACGAAGATCTTCCTGTACGAAGTCGATCTCTTCCGACATGTCGATCGCACTGTCATCAGCCTCGAATATCTTCCTCAAAGCCGGGACATCTCCTCGCTTAGCAGCGACCCACAAAGCTCGATTGGCTCTACTGGCAGTCTTCAAGCCACCAGAGTGATGCGTCAGGTAGCCCAGGACAGCCTCATAGGTGCTCAACGCATATCCATTTTCGCCAGTATCGACCTCAGTGACAAAGAGGAAGTCCCTCATGTAGGCCAATCGCGCTTGGAGGTGCTGAACTGGCGATCTAATGACAATAACCAGAAGTAGGGAAACTAGCATGTCTGCGCTGAACGCAGTAGATTGTTTTTCCGACGACTTCTCAGTCTCGGTAGATGGGGAGATTGTCAAGCACTTTTGCGTCTCCAGAAGACTGGCAAGCATTTCATGCGGGCTGCTCGAAGAGTTCATCTTTCTGAAAGCTTCCACAGCCTTAGACAAGCGAGCAGAAAGGTCCCGCCGCTGCCTTTGACCACCCTCAATGGTGATGCCGACTTGTGATATGTCGACATCGACCATCTGCCTAATGCTCATCTCCAGAGTGTTATCTTGAGCTTCCATCAGACCACATAAACGCGGGAAGAGAACATCGGCATGGAAATGCTCTGTGACGTAGCGCTCAATCAGGCTTTCTACAACCGGTCCAGACAGGCTGGTCGAGGCACCGAGAAGCGAGAGCTGTTGTTTGTCGACGCCCTGAAAAAGGTCGATGGTGGACAGAACGAGAGACTCGACCGATTTCCGCATCTGATTCTCCTCCCAGGTAGACTCGTGGGAGACATACTTTGACAGGGTGCTCACCCGTGATGATAGCGAGAGCGTGGAAGAGTTTGAGTCACTACGGCGGTGCGATGTTGGTTCGGCAGACGTCTGCTTCGAGTTCTCGATCGCTGCGTTCACATTAATCTCTTCAATCTCGGCGCTGAATTGACGAAACAAGGTGTCGAGCCCTGGGTGTACTTGGCGCGCGATGATGGGAAATTGCATGAGCAAATCACCAAAAGTCTCAATGGTTGGTTGTCTGCCGTGCTGCTGTCCGCTTGGCTCAGCCTGTTGTTCGTTCTCAGGCAAAGTTGGAGCGTCCAGTGACTCCGGCGCGCCGACCAGGGGCCGTGAAATGTAGTAGATGAGCCACTGCGGCGATTCTGGGGCATCTTGATAGTAAAGGACGTCCTGCAGAAGCTTCGCTTGGACCAGACTCTTGAAACCCTTGTTGCTGTATACGGTGGAGTCCTTTATGACGACCGTGCGGCCATTCAGCGTGGAGTACTGTCTGGCCTTGCCCTTGCTATCGCGCAATGTGCCTGCCCCGCCATGGTTCGGACCAGTCGGAGCTCTGATTACATGGCACGCGAGGAGCTCTTCGGACGCGGAGAGTTCGGGGTAGGTTGCTTGTGTGTCGTGATCGCGGTGTGTGAGGAGGAACTCGGTGGTTGGGATGAGAAGAATGTACTGGGAGGAGGGTGTGCATTGTGCGGGCAGCTTGCTGGTGAAGAAAGCCCGCAGGAAGGGATTGAGAGGGCGCATTCATTCGATTATCTCCAGGCTTTAATTTTCAGGCGTCGAAAGACTGCTTTGCGGTCGGGTCGCACATGGGGGATTGTGGTAGCCTGATGAAGCTTCGGGCGGACGCAGCGTCCACGAAGGCGCGCATCGAAGGGGACCTGCAAGATCTGATCGCAATTGCTATGGAAGAAGAAGAAGCCGGTAGCAGATGTCAAGGGAGCGTATCTACAGCAGCATTTAGAAAAGCTAGAGGCGAGCATGTGAGATCCTGTTGGACGCGCCGTGACGTTGGTCTTGGCGACCATGCAGACAGCGATTGTAGAGGAGAGCACCAGACGACAGTACGACATCAAGCGGAAAGGCAGACGGACAGAGAAAAGAGGCGTCCTTAAAGTTGTTACTCTAGCAGAGCTTCACGCGTCTACCCAACCCCATTGACGCCGTTGGCCCCTCTGTCCTCGGCGACTTCATCATTCGTTACCCTTCGTCTTCTTCGTATGGGGGCCTTCTTTCGCCTATCCACTTGCTGCTGCACAGCGACGGCTTGCGCGGCCCCAGTTCCATCGTCGGAAGCTTCTGCATCTTCTCCGTCGCCCTCGGCGAACCGTGCGACTTCGTCCAACTCGGTAATGTCGTCAGGCCTCAGTCGTAACCATTTCATACGCGGCCCAGCCCGAGATATCTCGGCGACCTTGAAGCCGTAAACTTTGGGCTCGTAGTAATTTCCTTTGCCTAGGCCAGGAGCGAGGTTTGATGTGGCCATGCCGTTGATCTCAGTCGGCTGTGGCACGGTGGAATTCATCACTTGTGCGGCGCGCTGTTGTGACGTCGCGTAGGGTAGCGTTCCGGCCTCTTCTTCGAGACCCTCGTCGTCTGATCCTATGTCTGATGATGGAGCAATAGTGTCCAGTCGGCGTGTCTGATCAACCTGCAGCTCGGGGTATGTCATGAAGAAGAGGCAGCCAAATGTGGTGCCGAAGAATGCGCCGTCGACGGTCTGAAAGCGTGAGTTTGGTGGAGTGTAGACATCCAGGCAGCTGGGGCAGAACAGCTTTACCGTCTCCTGTCCTGGCGTGTCACTGAGGCCAACAGGCAGCACACGGCACCCGTTGCAATGCACTCGCGGACATACCCCAAAGTGACCCAATTCGTACTTTTCGTGCATCTGACCGATCCCGGGTCGGCTGGTGATGTATCGCTGATGTATGAGGCCGTACAGCAGCTCGGCAGAGCTCTCAATGGCACTCAAGTTGTTGTTCAGCCGATCTTCTGCTCGCTGCTCTGGATCTTTGGTGGCCTTGCGGAAGCCAAGCGACTGACCATCCTCGCCAATTACCTCGACCATGTCGTCCTCGTCGTCATCGTCGTCCTCATCCTCGTCGATCAGGTCATCTTCGTCGGGCTCCACGTCCAGTATCATTTCGAGCGCTTCCTTGTAGCGACCGCCGACCTGGGAGCTTAGGCCTGTTAGATTAAAGTCGTCTTCCACAAAGTCCTCTGACACTTCTGCGAAGTACTCATGGCCCGTGATGTTGCAGAAGGATGAGATCCATGACTCTACTATTTGAGAGGACGAAGACATGTCTGGAGGGTGCTCTGGTGAGCTTTTTGAATACTTGTGTGAAAGACCGCTGAGCGGTTGCCTCCTAGGAATATCAAAAAGGAAGTGTCAATGCGCCGGCGCACATGGAGGCTGAGAGAGGTTGGTGCTGGTGTTTCAAGCGGCTTATACGGAGGAGTTCGGGAGGTGTGGATTCGAGATTCGAGGTTGGGTGGGTCGGCCAAATGAAGGCTGTTGATGTCGACCTAGATCCGAAGAGGGTGCCTTGAGGTACAGGAGTTGCGAGGGCCGAGTGTGCTGCCTGGATTTGCCTTGCGCTGGCGGGATAAGGGAGGGGAAGACCTCGATTAGATGGGACGAAGTTTGCGCGGAGCCTCTTCAGCGAATCGCTGTGCACCCGAGGCGCGCGTACAGCGCCGGAACTCTGCTATCCTCACAGCGCAGGGGCAGACTGCACCGAACGAGGTAATCTGTACAGCAAAGCCAGGGGGAGAAAGCCGGAGCGTAAGAGTGTGTGGCGGGACATGGCGCCAGGCAAGCAGCGTGGTGGGACCTGCGCTCGGGCGATGCCCCACGCCCAGCACGTGACTCTCGGTTTCCTCCCCCCTTTTTCAAGACGGCTGCTACCTTTCCATTTTCTACATGTCATTACTTTACGTCTGCCTGTTACATGGCCATCCAGTATCCCAATGGGTAGCTCACGCTTTGCACTGCCCGAGCAACCCTTCCCACGGCTGTACGATAATGGAGCCTGACGTGGCCTTGTCTGGCTGGCCAGCCGTGTAGTTGCCCGCGACCCATCGCTCGACGTTTGCCTTCTCGGGTATCTGCCACTCGAGCTTGTCTTTGGTGAAGTTGAGTACTACGAAGAATGAGCCGTCGGACTTGCTTGTGCGCAGGTACGAGAATATCTTTGGATGATCGGCGTCCAGGACCTCGAAGCCGCCGTAGACAAACACCTCCTTGTGGTCTTTGCGACTCTTGATGCCACGCTTCCAGAACTGGTACACCGACAGCTTGTTTGGATCTTTGTTTGCTCGCTGAGACTCTGCATTGATGGTTTGAAAGTCGTCGTTCACGCGCATCCAGGGTACAGCCTCTGAGAAGCCAGCATTGGCCCCGGCAGTCCACTGAACCGGAGTCCTGGCGTGGTCACGACACTTTCTGTCAATTACTCTCCTGGCTTCATTCAATTTTGCCTTGTTGCCGGAATACATGTGCTGCATCTTCTTCCAGTAGTTGATGGTCTCGATGTCTTTGTACTCTGATATGTCCCAGGTCCCTGGGATGTTGCGCATGCCAATTTCTTCACCCTGGTAAACGTAGGGTGTTCCGCTCAGCGTTGTCTGCATCAGAGCCAAGAGCTTTGCGCCAGTCTCACGCCATTCTTCGCTGTCGTCAGTGTACCTGGATACGGAGCGGGGATTGTCGTGGTTCTCGACAAAGACCGAATTCCACCCGTCGTTTTCGATCATTGTTTTTTGCCATTTGCTGATGATCCGCTTGATGTCAGGTGGTCCCCATTCCTTGAGCGTCATACGGTAGGTCGCGTCGTCAATGTCGACCATGTCAAAGATGAAGATCATGCGCAGCTCCTCCTCCTTGGCACCAACAACCTTGAGGATGGCCTTTTCGTCCTTGATGAAGGGCATCTCGCCCACCGTGATTGTGGAATAGTGAGACAGGACTTTGCGGTTGATCTCTTTGATGTACTCATGCAGCCGGGGTCCATTGCAGTAGTGTGCGAAGCCAGGCTGGTACGGGTGGTCTGCCACCATGACCTCGGCATCGGGGAAGCTCTGATCTTTGGAGATGTGGTTGATGACATCCATTCGAAAGCCACAAACGCCTTTGTCCAACCAGAAGCGCATGACATCGTGCACGGCGGTCCGCACGTCCTCATTCTCCCAGTTCAGGTCGGGCTGCTCCGGGGTGAAGAGGGCCAGGTAGTACTGCTGCGAGTCCTCGTCCCAAGTCCAGGCCGAGTTGCCCTCTCCCAGAATCATGGACCAGTTGTTGGGTGGCTGCCGCTTCCCGTCAGCTCCATACTTGGCATCCTTCCAGATGTACCAGGATCTGTAGGGACTGTCCCTGGACGAACGCGACTGCTTGAACCACTCATGCTGGTCGGACGTATGATTGACGACAAGGTCCATCATGAGACGCATGCCCCTCTTCTTCAACTCGGCAAGCAGGCGATTGACATCATCCATGGTGCCGTACTTGGGGTCAATGTCTCTGTAGTCGGCAATGTCGTAGCCCATGTCAATCTGCGGGCTCTTGTAGATGGGCGATGTCCACACAGTATCGCAGCCGAGCTCCTGGATGTGGTCGAGCTTCTCGGTGATGCCATTGACGTCGCCCCAGCCATCTCCGTTTGTATCCTTGAAAGACGCAGGCCACACCTGTGGTTGTCAATTGCTGTCTGCTGCGGGCAGCCATCACCCATGACCCACTTGGTAGATGCAAGCCTCCTTCCACCAGGCATGATCATAGTTGCTGGGTTGTGCCATGCTGTACAATAACGATGATAGCGACTCAAGAGTTCGAAGGTTATTTTTGAGACAGAGAGTGTCTTATTGCAAGAGATGTCTTTTATTACTGCACGGCCCAATGCTGCCCCGCCCCCACTACCACCAGCACCACCACGACAATCGTGGTGACATCAACACACCGACGTCGCACCGACCGATCAAGCAGTCGACATTGCTGGCAACATGACCTCAAGAAAGATCATCATTGATACTGACCCCGTAAGCTCAAACCACCCCTCCAACCGGCGATTACTGTCTTTGTTGACAGTACCCATTTGACTGATTAGGGTCTGGACGACATTCTAGCCTTGCTCCTTGCCTTTTCCGCCTCACCAGAAGAACTCGACGTCCAGCTTGTCACTGTCACACACGGCAACATCGACGTTCACTCATGCCTCCGGAATGTCGTCTCCCTCTTCCACACCATTGACAAGGAACGCACCTGGCGCCAACAGAATGGTCTCCCCGATGGCTTCGACGCCCTTTTCAAGGCCAAGCAGAAGCCGCTCGTTGCATTGGGCGCCGAGGAGCCACTGGAGGACCAGCTGATCAAGGCCGACTTCTTCCACGGCAAAGATGGCCTCGGCGGCATCCACGAGTCCCATCCCCACCTCTCCCCAGACGACGCCTGGAAGTCGCTCTTTGACCTCGCTCCAGCAGCCACAGCCGCCCAGCAGCCACCCACTCCCAGCGAGCCCGACAACCTTCTCTTCACCCCCACCCGCCAGCCCGCGCACGAAGCCATCCTGCACGTTCTGCGCACCAACCCCCCGGCCACCGTCACCATCGTCGCCGTCGGGCCCCTCACGAACCTCGCCCGCGCCGCCGCCCTCGACCCCGCCGCTTTCCTGCGCGCCGCCGACGTCGTCGTCATGGGCGGCGCCCTGCGCGTCCACGGCAACATCACCCCGCTCGCCGAGTTCAACACCCACGCCGACACCATCGCCGCCGCCCGCCTCTACGCCCTCTCCTCGCCCATGCCCGCCAGCACCATGCCCCCCGTCCGCTCCGCCGCCGCCACCGCCGCGGCGCCCAGCCCGCTCGCCCCCTACCCGGACCCGCTGCCCGGGCCGCCGCTGCGCGTCACGCTCTTCCCGCTCGACGTCACGGACGAGCACATGCTGCGGCCGGCGGCGTTCGCTGCGGCCACGCAGAGCCTGCAGGCGCGCGGGAGCCCGCTCGCGGCGTGGACGGCGGCGTTCATGCCGCACGGGTTCGGCAAGTCGATGGAGCACGGCGGGGCGGGGCTGAGCGTGCACGACGCGGTGTGCGTGTGGTACGCGATGGGGGCGGCGACGGGGGCGGCGGGGTGGCGCGTGTCGCGGGACAACGACATCCGCGTCGAGACGGCGGGGCAGTGGACGCGGGGCGCGTGCATCACGGATCAGAGGAATCGGCGCAAGGTGGTCGTCGACCCGGCGAGCTTGGTGGATGGCGAGCGGCCGGGCGACAGGGGTGGGTGGCGCGATGTGGGGAAGGGGAATCGGCTGGGGGTGTGCACGGCGACGCCTGGGGCGGAGGAGTTTGAACGGGTGCTGCTGAGCAGGATATTTGGGTATACGGTACAATAGATTGGGTGGACTCCTCCTGAGCCAGCGTTGCAAAGAGGCATCACTGTTCGTGCAAGCTATTCGCCCTGGCTCTCCTCCGCTTCTCCCCCGTTCCTTTCAAACCCTTCCCGTGTCGTGGTGACTCGCCAGAATATGAAGTACCTTGATTGTCCTTTGCAGTTGACGAAAAGTCAGCAGACACTCTCCGTGGCTGCGTCCCGGGCCCCGATGGCATGGCATCCAGTGGCTTCCGTCGCCGCACAATCTGATACGCCCGGTCTAACTCAACCTCGACCGCGCAGCGCACCTTGAGGCTGGGTACGGCCGGCCAGACGCTACGCTCGCCACGGCGGATCCAGGCCTCAACACTCTCGCGCGTGGGCCGCTCTAACAGACCCAAAAAGTCGCTGGCGCTAAGTTGCGGTACCAGAGTGAGGCTTGCCGCGGGCACAATGTCGTCGACCAGAAAGCGGCGTATGGAGCTGTGCAACAGGCCTATTGTGTCGAGCTGGCGCAGGCGGTGCTGCAACTCGAGGACGACGACACGGAGCAGCGCGGCCCAGGCGCGGTTTGGACGGCCGGCACGGTAGGTTGACGCGGAGCGCGAAGGTGCTGGCGGGCCAGTATCGTTGGCTTGCAAGAATGGGGCAATATATGGGCGTGCCTGGGACACGAGGAAGTGATTGACGTTGAAGAGCTCTGCAATTCTGCCTAAGGGAGAATCGCGGAGCGGATCCGTAACTGCAGTCGCTGTGGCCGCGGAGAAGGGCTTCTTGGAATAGCTGGACGAGACGGGAGACGATGCTGTCAGTGGCCAGGGCACAATCTGACCCGTATCTGCATCTTTGCAGAGGAGGGAGGTCGAGGAATACAGCGGAGAAGAGGCAGCCGAATTGGATGCGACTGCGGCAGACCAGATGAGGACGTTGGGAGCGGTCAGATAATTGAGGAGGGTGGGCATATCGCCTCTTCCAGATGTGGGGATCATGATGTTAAGGACGCGCTTCGTCTTTGCGTATGCTTCTTCGAAAGTCACGTCCCCAACATTGGCACGAACGCAGTCTTCTAGCACCCTGACATCCAAGAAGTAACCGTGTCTAGCGAATCGCCTCAGGCGCCGCCAGAGCGTGCCGAACCAACTGAGATCATCTCCTGCCTTCTCCTTCACATGCGCTGCCGTGAATGCGCTTAAGTCGAGTGTGTCCTCGGCCAGAAACTGGAGCAGCTCGTCCTCATGGTGGACGCCGACCAGCGCGGCAATGAGGGCGCCAGTAGCGGTGCCGGCAATGATGCGTGGAAGTAATCCGCGCAGGTGCAGCGCCTTGACCACGCCAATATGACAGAGGCCGAATATGGCCCCACCTTGCAGAATCAGAGCCGACCTACCAAAGGCTTGTCGTGTGTCGTGGAGGAGGTCGAGTTTCGCCTGGGCCGTGAGGGGTGATTCTGAGTAGTCAGACGAGGTTGGATAAGTTGCCACATAATCGACGGCGAGGGCGATTTGGGTGATGTAATCCTCAATCAGTAGCTTCGTGCCAGCAAATGCACGGTTGTACAGCCGAGGGGCAGTGATGTTGCCCAAGTTGCGGACTAAGCCTGATCGAAGAAGATTGACGAGTGTCAAGATATCCTCATCTTCACGTGCATCGATGATCGCCTGGAGTCGCTCATGGATCAGGCGGTAATCATACCGCGCGCTTGACGCATTCTGGCGCCTGTGCGAAGAACAGTCAACAAAAGCGGCCCCGTTGGCTCATCGGAGAATCATACTAACCAGAGGTCATTACCGAGGATTTCATCGAGTTGGTAGGCGGCGCCCTCCCAATCTTCGTACGCATTAGCTTCAGCAAGCGTTTCAAGAAGCTGGTCGGGCAAAGGTTTCTTATTCCACCAGTTGTGTAAGGCCTGGTAGATCAGTGAGACTGGACAGAGGGTGCTGATCAGTCTTTGTACATACCAGTTGCCAGTGCAGTATGATATCGGTGATGATACTAATGAGGGTATCGAACATGGTCATGCCGGAGCTGGGTGCCCCGTCTGCCTGAGCTCGACGAAGCAGCGACGCTACATCCGTCCGGCGGACATTGAAGAAAAAATTACAGGTATACCCGATTCACATGAGCTGACTCGAGGACTTCCAACAAGCAATCAGTATGATGACAATGCAACCGCAGAGTAACACCTCGGCAAGGTCGACAAAGTACATGGAGCGCGCATGCCAAGCTTTTGGCCGAGTCAGGCAGATGGTAAAAAATGCATGTGATCAGATCAGCTGAAATGGTGCGTTTGCGCTCAATTTTGTTTTTATGTAGTGTCGTTCAACATTTGCACACGCTCCTACTACAAGCCATCCAGGCAGACTGTAGTCTGATGCAGCCTGTGGCCCACTGACCTGAAGCCACGCAGCGTCGTGGATCAGTAGACCTTCTTCTTCTCGTCCATGCTGAACTGACCAGGGCCCATGTTGACCAGCAGGAGGAGACCTCCGCTACCGAGCTGTTAGAAACCTCGCCTGTTAGTTCTGAGATGGAGGATACATACACAATAGACAAGATCTGGAAGAAGTCGTACTTGGCGAAGTCTTTCTGAGGGTGGTGCGCGTGGAGCTGGGAAAGTGGTCAGCCAGCAGTCTGCACCAATTATGGAAGCAATATCTTACCGTCCAGAAGTTGTTCACTAGCAAGTTCTGTATCGCAAGTAGTCAGTAAAGCCACGCGGTGAACTGCACCCAAGCCACTTACAAAGATGCTGAGGATGACGACGAGCATGATGGCGCTCCACTTGGCCTTGAAGCCGACGACCACCATGACACATGCCACAAGACCGAGGATGCTGACCAGAACCCGCCCGAAGCTCCAATCACCGGCAAAGACGAAGCCGATGAAGAGGAAGATGAGCAGCACACGACCAGCCAGCTGAAAGTACATCTTGCGATCTTTCTCGTCGATCTGGGGCAGGCCGGCTGGCACGAAGCGCTTGCGCACCCAGCTGTCCGAGAGCACCATAAGGAGGCCTCCCATCACGGACAGGTTACGCAGGAAGAAGTTCAAGTCGAAGATCAGGCCGTACCCAAGTGCCTGTGTCACGACGACAGAGGTGAGGCCGCACACCGCGTACACGGTGTATTTCCGGGCGATGATAAGGACAGAGCAGGAGGTCATGAGGATGATATTGTAGAGGAGAAAGAGGTGCGTGATGCCGCGGGGGACTGCGTCGTCACGGTCAGGATCGATGCTGCGGCTGCTGCAGCTTCTGTGGAGCGGGGACTTCGAGGCCACTCACTTTTGCGATAGTCGTGCAGATATACTAGCTGGTCGTTCCACTGCGTGATTATTCGCAGCGCATCCTCCAGGAAGGTGACAACAATGAGAAAGCGGCCAATTGCTGGCAGGTAACTGTCATGCGACCAGTGTCAGTACACCAGCAAAGCCATTGGCCTCGCGCGGCGCGTTTGTGTGCGTGCGAGCGTGCGTGCGTGCGGTGTGGCGGGAGCACTCACGGCTTGATGGGTTCGGAGAGCGTGTCTAGCATGTCCTCAATCTTGCTCGTCTGGGCACGGATGGCCTCCAGCGGGCTGGGGTCGGAGCTTGCGTCTGTTCGGCTGGGTGCACCTCCATACGGGCCCTGGTTGCCCAGATGGTATCCGGCAGTGCCCGCGATAGGTCCTCGCATTTGCGCCATGGTGAGTGTGGCAGGTGCTGACACGGAGGCTCGAGCAGTGGTGGATTCGAAGGGACAGGCAAGCGCAGGGTGGAGGAGTGGCCAGAGTCTTAATGCAATTGCAAGGTGGTCCGTTCGGGAGTAGCAGTAGTGGGCTTCGGCTGTCTTGGCAGCGATCAACTTCCTTGACGTAGCCCCCGATATCCTGCTGTTAATTCTGGGGCCGGCGCAGAAATGCTTCCGTGTCTGCTCTTTAGGTAGAATGGCATCTTCCACTTCGGCGCTCTCGCCCCCTGCTCGACTCGCAGTGAGCCTGTGTCGAGTGCATGGCGATCCTTGGAGCTGGAATCTCATGCGGGGACGACGGAAATTTGCACCACAGTCACGTTTGTCAAGGTCGTGCGCAAGTCGCCGTTAATGGGGAGAGGATTCAGAGCTATCTGTCCTGCATAAATTCTTGACTGCCCCTTGCCAACCGACACCGAAGCTCTCCTCACGTCTTGGGCCGAAAGTGCTCCATGAATTGGTGCGCACAGTGCAAATGGCCATTTTGATAATTGGTACAGAAGGGATTTTGATTGGATGTTAAGCAGTAGACAGCATGCGGTCCTGTGTTCCGTCACATGGTCTCCCGTCAAGCATGTTACGCTCCAGAGGGAGCGAGAAGACTCTCGTAACGCCGCGCCGGACAGGGCATCCCAGACAATGCTCCATAGACTATGCAGACATGTTAAGATTGACAGTAAGACAAACGTGATTCTAGCAAAGCAAACCTAGTTGGCCGCCCAGTCCGAGTCTTGGGGGTGGCCTTTCGCGACAGGGGTGAAATCCGTGGCCGCCTCTAGGGCCGCGTAGCCGTTGATGTTGGCGCTCTTCTTGCCGTTCTTCTTGCCACCGACCAACTCACTGGTGGAGACATTTGCAAACTTATTCTCTTTCTTGGCGGGTGTAGGCGTGGAGGCGGCAGTAGCAGCAGCAGCAGCGGTGGCGGGAGCGCTCGCAGCCGGCTCAAGCGGAGTGGCCTTTTTACCCTTCTTCGCCTTGCTGGGCACTTCGGCCCAGCCGTTCAACTCATTGAGCATCTCCATCTGGACCTCCTCAGACGGGATGTCCTGGGCGATCGTGGAGCCCACGGCGACTGGGGCAGATGAGCTGGTCTGCACATTGGTAGCGCTGGGAGAAGAGGCTGTGTTCGGCTCAAACGTGTCCAGGAGCGGCACGGTAGAGGCAGCAGCGGGTGCTGAACCTCCATTGGCGACAGAATGAGCGGCCCAGGCACCGTTGGCCGGGGCAGGAGCGACGCTGACGCCATTGCGAGCTGGCTCCCCGCGAGACTCGCGCGCAGTGCGACGCTGCTTCTCCAGCAGAGCCTGTCTCTCCTGCTCATCCTGCTCGCGCTGGAGCTTCTTCTCTTCAGCCTTCTTACGATTCTGGCGTTGCTTCTTCGTCTCTTGCTGAGGTGCAGCGGCGGCGGTTTTGGGATTTTTGGGCTTCTCTTCCCCAGTGATGCGAATGACGGAGGGACCGGCGGGTGTGGGCTCAAGCATGTCGGAGACATCATTCGCCGATGCAGCAGCTGCAGCCTGAGCAGGAGCGGGACCAGGTTGCTCCGGCGCCTGCTTGTTCTTCTTGTTTTGCTTCTTCGACTTGGCGGATTGCTGGCCAGAGGCTGTGATGCTGACGCCTTTCTTGTTGGCCTCAAGCTGGCGGGCCCAGTCCTTGTCCTCCTGAGCTTGATCGGCCTCGTTATCGGCATCAGCCCCGAATGTGACCGAAGGACCACGCTGGTGCGAGGAGCCGCCCCTATCGGCTTTGTCTTGCCGGGCCTTGGAGGTGGCGCTGTCGACTAGGATCGACTTGCCTGGGGTTGCAGGTTTCTGCTTGGGCTGCTTCCGTTTCGAGGTGGCCGCAGCCTCTGCATTGTCTGCAATAACAGAGGCTCGGCGAGCGGCAGCCTTGACTTTGCCGTTGCCTTGAGTGTAGTACAGTGCAGCGGCACCGCCAAGGCCAAGTGCCAGTGCCCACGACTGCCAGGGTTCCATGACGGAGACGTCTGTAGACGGGTGTTCGGAGTCAACGTCGAGGTGTGTGAGCGCGATTGAACAGCGAAGGGGCTAACAAGGCACAGCAAGTAGGTGCGGTGTCTGCTGGTGTGGTCGATGTACGCGGGCTGGACAGCAGCCGTGCAGAGGTGCGGAGGGAGTGGAGCGTGTAGGGGACACGAAGTCCAGATGCAAGGAGCGAATTGAAAGGGGAATGGCCAAGGCTAGCGTTACGAAGGGACAAGTTACTGCGCTGCTCAGACACAACGGTGTGCGCAACTATGAACTGGTGAAAAGGAGAGAAAGAGGGAGAGACTGACGCACGCAAGACCGCGAGAAGAGATCCATGGGCAATGGAAGAGGGTACAACGGCATTGGTGGTGCTCGTCAACGGGTCGTGCGGGACTGTTGCCGCGTCAGTGGCCACATCGGTCATTTCTCTCCCCCCCAAGCTTCCACCAGGACAGGACGTAACCGTTTATTCCTATATTCTACGGAGACTTTGCAGACCCTAGCGCTCAGGTACACCTCTCTATAATCCCTTACTTCACCATGATTCTGTACTTCAACCACACCAGGATTGAGTGGGTCATCCGGTCGGAGCATCTGCAGCCCTACACACGGAGGTTCACTCTCCCGCAAACACCTGGCCATTTCTAGCCAATCAGCATAGACTTGGATTAGGTGCTCTCTACCATATGGTTTCTTGGAGTGCAGGACTCGTGGACCAGCCCTTCCTAGAACGTACTCCGGACACGAAGAGCTGGATCTTGCTAGCTCTAGTTATTAAGGTCCTCATCTGATTTCCGCCAGTGACACATCATGTCCGTGGGCACCTGTTAAAGTGAAGCTTTCGGGAAAATGTCACCAGCTAAAAGGTAAAGAGGCTTGAGCCTCCAAAGGACGGATGATCATGATATATAGAGGCCTGCACGCATGGAGTCCTCCCATCACTCGTCCTCGTCATCATCGTCGTCGATGACTCGCCTGCGCTTGCTTCGCGACACGGGGCTGCCGTCGCCTCCAGCTCCTGGGCCTACATCAGATTCCGGGTCGCCCTCGGCATCCACGTCGCCTTCGACCTGGGGCGACTCGCGTTTCGAGGCCCCGTCCTGCCGTCTCTTGACATGATCGAGTGAGATGCCCTCGTCCAGATCATCGTCGTCATCTCCAACTTCTTCTTCTTCGTCGCTGCCAGCGACAAAGTCGTCCTCTTCGTCGTACTCGTCCTCGCGCGTTCGGCCACGAATGTCGCCCTCCTCTTCATCATCGCTGTAGATTTCGCCGCGTCTGTTCTGACGCCTCTGCTTCGGCTTCCGAGCTGCAGCAGCAGTTCGACCACCCTGATAGCCTTGGCCCAGCTCGTCCTCGTCATCCTCGAGACCGCCGACCGTGAGACCGCCGCCGCCGCGTCTGCCGAGTGAGCGATCATTGCGACCCTCGCCGCGGGTCGCCGCGTTTTGTCTCTTACGCTCCACCCGTGCAATTTCCTTTTCGGCCAGCTCTGCGCGCTTCTTCGCCAGTTCTGGATCTTCGGTGACGTGCGTTTGAACCGCTCCTCCCTTCTCGAGCGCAGCTTGTTTCATGGCAGCCTGCAGTCTTGCGACAGCGTCAACAGCGACGTCCTCAGTAGGCTGAACAGAAAGCCCAACCGTGACTTTGTTGGTAATGCGGAAAAGCTCGTCCGACGTGCTGGGCGCCGCCAAATAGGTGAAGGAATCTTTGCCCGGATCGTAGCTGCCGCTCAACTGGTTGCCCTTGCGGTCGCGTTTGAGACTGACGGGGGTTGGTTTGACAGGGTTGAGTTGCGGCGGTGCTAGTGCTTTTCCGGAGAGCGAGTATTGATTTGACGGCTCGGTGGCGAGCTGGAGCGTGAGAGATCCATCGGACCAGCGAAGTACGCGCGCGTTCGACTGCACCCTAGAGGGATCCGATGGGGCAGTGCGCCATCTGATGGTTGTCATCGCGGTGCTGTGAGCATTGAAGGCGTCCGAGGGCTCGTCGAGGTGGTGGTCGGCAACAGGAGGGACGAAGTTCTCTGCTTCGAAGGGTTTGGGGTCTATGGAGAGGAATTGAGGGACTTTGAGAAGGTACAGCTACAGCTACGAGTCAGCAAGGATATGTGTGGAAAGTAAAAGTCAAGTGCCTAACCTCGCCATCGCTGGGTTGCGGAACTTGATGCCTGCCAACGTTCGCCGTCAGAGTAGACAGTGCTACATCCTCCATGGCCTGGTCCTGCTCCTCATCGGCCTCGTCGCGGTTGCGGCGGCCTTGATCATCGCCCGAGTCAAGATCTTCGTCATCCAGCAGTCCGGGCCTGTCCAGATTATCATGGTCGTCGTCGTCGTCGTCGGCGGCAGAGCCAAATAGATCTGCCTCATCGTCGTCTCCGAGGGTGTCATTGGCCGCGCCATTGGTGGTTGTGGTCGTGCGGCGGGCATTGGCCACGATGTCGCCGTCTTCGTCAATGTCGGACCCACCGCCGTTCAGGACGGGGTCATCAGCCTCGTCTTGACTGGACATGATGCGCGAGAGCGAGAGGGGAAGCAGAGAAATGGCGGACAAGTGTTGCACGTGGACAGGCCAAGGAGATCAGAAACGGGGACATAGAATAGGACTGCAAAGAAACACAGGCCCTGAGCTTCCGCGCGCGCGTTGGACCCTGCGCGCCGCACCAACTTGGCTCTGGCGATCGCCCAGAGACGCACCAAGGCAAAGGAATGTTACCCCTCGCTACAGGCCGGCCAGCGTGCATGCAACCCAATCCCCCCCTGTGCAGGTCTTCCTTTCCTGAGCTGCGTTAAGGCCCCCGTCCCGCCGAACCCTCAATGGCGTCGTTCTTCAACATGTGAGTTCAGTCCTCCACATCTTTGCCAGTGCAGCCGCGGTCTCAAGCCCCCGTCTCAGAGCTGCACATCTCGCTCCTCGATGTAGACCACAAGCGCCCCGGTCTCACACTAAGCTGGCCTGTGCTCCAACGGCCTCCATCCTGCACCTTTCTTTCCCCTCTTTCCTTTCTGTCGCGCTCACGGCCCGGCTCAGTCACCTAATCCTTCAACACTGTCCCTGACTTCGACCGTTAGCAGCAGCAGATTCGGTCGTCAGTCAGACAAGAAGAACGGCCAGGACTCACCTGGCGGCCTTTCCACACACTCGAACAGCGCCACCTCCCCACAATCTCCTTCAGCTGCCGCCGCCATGCCTCCCTACCCTTCGCCCGGCGCAGACGCCCCCCCGTCTTCCAGAAAGACACCACTGTACTTCTTCCGCGAGGAGAACAGCAACCTCATCGTAAAAGGCAACTTCATGACCCTTGCCGCCAAGCCGGAATATGTTGACAAGGGCGAATGGCTAGCCCACCAAGGCAAGCCACCGCACGACCTTGTATTCCTGCTCCATGCTGACTTGAACGCACAGTTGTCGAACAATACCGGCTCCTCGAGGGCATGATCAAGGTCGTGCAAGAGGTCGATCAGAACAGCAACCTCCCCATCTGCAACCCGCACTCCTGCCCCACCATGTCTGCAGCCGAGTATGTTGGAGAAGACCCTCTGCTAGACTTTGCAATACCTAATCTTCATGATCGCAGGTTCACCTACACCTGGCTTGACAACCAACGCAACCCCGTCCGCATCCCCGCTACCCAATACATCAATCTTGTCCAGAAGTGGATCCTCGGCAAGATCAACAACCCTGACATCTTCCCTACAGGCGAGCCGTCATACGCCGCCTCATCTGCGCAGTCCGCTGGCGATAAGCCTATTCCTGCCGGCCCAACCTCCTTATCCAAGGAGCAGCTAGCAGCCGGCAGCCGCGACTGGGTCGGCAAGGCGAGCGGCTTTCCCGAGAACTTTGAAAATGACATCAAGTCACTCTACCGCCAGATGTTCAGGTGCTACGCCCATCTCTACCATGGACACTGGCTTGAGCCTTTCTACCATCTCGGCGCCACAAAGGAGCTCAACACCTGCTTCATCCACTTTATCAACGTGGGTAGGCTGTTCGGGCTTCTGAACGAAAAAGACCTTCGGCCCATGCAGCCCCTCATCGACATATGGCAGAGTAAAGAGCTACTCTGTGCACCACAGCAGACTACTGTTCCGCAACAGATCGCCGTTGCCGCATGACGCAGCTTGCGTGCAGCCAAGGTCTTTGGTTCTGAGGCACAACGTGGACAGCTTTCGCACGCACCAGCTGGGAAATCAACGATTGAGCACCACCTACGAGCATGTACCAATGTCATGACACTGGCAATGAACCTTCAATATGATCGGATGACCTCTGCCAGAGCGAACGCGCTGTAAATAATCAGCCGTCCAAACCCGTGATGTAATGCAAGCATATTCTACGCAGCGAAAACGACCAACAATGTCACGTAATGAAATAAAGAATTCCAAAAGACATGACCTCTAGCCCTGTTTCATTGTATCGTTGCTCTGCGTGACTGCGCCCAAAATCACTTTTCGTCTATTGCCCGCTGTCCTCACTGCCGCCTCCCATTCGCCACCCCAAGAGCCTTCAACGTCTCCCGCCCCGTGCTAATCTTGATGCCAAATCGTGAATCGAGATCAAAGCTATCCCAGGCCGCCGCTTCCTCCAACAGCTTCGAGCACTCTACCAACTTGTCCATGTCGTATGTGCGCTGGTCTCCCGCCCCCTTCTTCCTTTTCTCATCCGCCGCGCCAACCTTACTGCTACCCTCCGACGCCGCGTCCGCGCCCGTAGACCCGCCCGCCTCGACCCACGCCGCGACGGCAAGCTCGTAACGCGCAGCTGGCGCGGGCCAACTCTCCGCATGCGCGAGCCCGCGAAACGACGTCGCGTTGCGCTCCTGCAAGCCTGCTGCAGCAACGGCGCGGCGCGCGAGATCCGGACGCCCGCGGTGCCGGTAGATGGTCGCGCGCAACACGGCCAGCGCGGCGTTCTCGTCAGCGTCGCCGCACGAAGCGAGCGCGGGCGTCGAGACGGGCGGCAGCGGGACGGCGGCGTGCTCGGGCAGCAGCAGTTCGGCGGCGCCGCCGTCGCTCCACGCGAGGCGGACGAGTGAGTCGTGCATGTGCGCGTGGCGCATGCGGCCGTAGCCGCCCCAGAAGAAGATCATCTCCTCGAGCGGCGAGACGCCGACGGCGTCGACGAGCGTGCAGCCCAGAGTGGTGGTGCGGGCTTTCCACTTGGCGAGTTTGCGGAGCACGAAGGCGTCAAAGGGCAGCTGGCGGCCCATGAGTTTCTTCTTTCCAAGTAGGTTGGGGACCTTGTCAGTGAGGATCTCTGTTGCTTTGTTGGCATGCTTTGCAGCTAGGGAGGCGTCGGGGATGATCTTTTCAAGCGAAGGTGAGAATGCAGGTGCCAAAGGCGAGCTCGAAGCTGAGCTGTGTAGACGGTACAGCTCGATGTGGCAACATGCGGATAGGTAGTAGTAGAAGCCATGGGACCAGCCGTTGAGCTCTATGCAGCGGTGAAATGCAACGGAGCACCGAGCGTAGTCATGCATGAACATGAGATCAAGGCCCTTGTCGAACCATTGAAGGGCTTCAACTTGACGCAGCTTGCAATCTTCATTCTCCACCTTTTCCAACATCGCAACCGCACGCTCCAGGTCCTTCTCCGCAGAATAGGAGCGGGCCTCCTGAAGGTACCAGAAACGTGAATTGGGATATATCTCACGCATCTCAAACATGAGTGTATCGCAGCGCTCTTTAGGATAGGCGCCTGGTGGGAGGATGTCCAGAAAAGTGATCAGGCCATTGTAGAAACCCGTGAGAAAAAGTGCAGCTATACAACCGTTTATGTTGTCACGAACGGTGGAGGCGCGCCAAAGAAGATCCAGGCCCCGCTTGCGATCACCACGGAAGCCTATAACGGAAAGAAGACGGGCAAATGCTGGCGGGATAAGTGAGAGCATGAGAAGAATGATGCCATAGTGCAGAGAGGTCCCGCTCTGAATGAAAACATCAATGGGGTGAGTGATGAGCGCTTTGACGGCTGCTTCATCTCGTACTGACGTCTCGGCCCACATATTCACCCTCGGTGTCTGCTCCAGCTCAACACTGCTCCTATCATCTACTTCACCATTGGTCTCTAGTCGGCCCAAGTATTCTTTGGTCGGACCGTCTCCCTTCTCGTCAGCAGCATCGTAGAAATCATCGCCATCGTCATCGTCGGTGTCGTCGTTAGTGGCCTCATAGGGGACCGCTTTCCTTGCAGCCGACCCGTTTGCAGATATTCGACCGTTGAGAGAAGTAGTGCGAGAGGAGATTTCGTGACCATGAGTTTTGAGATACTCTCGTTCTATGCCAGCGATCGAATCCAAAGTCAGATAAGCCTTTCGCATTTTGTAGAAGCCTTTTAGAGCCTGGAAGACGTTCTCGTTCAAGACTGCCACGGCGGCGGACATTATCTGGGCTTCGGCACAACAGAGAGCATGCTCGGTACCCGGAGGGTATATCTGCGAGCGGAACGCATTTGGATCACGTTCTGAACGAGCCCTGCTCTCCGAGGAGACGCTCTCGGCTTCTGCCAGGCGTTGCGACGCTACATAGGCACCGTTAAACACAGGATATTGCAAGCAAGCGTGCATGATGACTTACCCTCCTTCATGGAATCTTGCTCTGATCCAATGATGGCTCGAAGAAATGTCACGATGCCTTTCCCGAGCTATATGGTAGTTGGTCAATGCTATGCAACTGTCGTACCGGAGCTTAAGGGAACGAACAATGTGATAGGAGGAGCTGCCTTGTTCCAAACTCTTCTGGGCCGACTCCATGTCATCGTTCATGATATGCAATGCAGCTAACATGGCGTCTTTCATTTGGGCAGTCTCATCCGCGGCGGCAAGACTCGTCATGGAGCCATTGTGCGAGGTGCTGACGGAGGACGCTTGGGACGACCCCACCAACCCCTTGAGTCTGTTCATGGCGCGTGAATAGTATCAAAGATAATGAGATGCTGACATCAATGGCCTCCAGTTGTCTAGGGTGGAGGCTTGACGGCAAGCGCCGGAAGCGGGATTGAAAGCAACCAGCAGAAGACCCAGGACAATTAAGAAATCTCCAAAAACCTGACACCTGCCAAAAGAAGTCCAGAGTTGCAAGAAGGGCCAAGAGCTGTTCAGAAGATTTCACAGTTGCAAGTAAAGCTACTCATACCATATCGTTGGCAAGTGCTGATGCGTTCACCTCTGTCGGTGACATCAGCGGACGCGGCACCCGGACATAGTGTGCTGCCTCCATTGACTGGCGGTCGCTCCGGTCTTCCCGTAGTCATGTTAGGATAAAGTTCTGACAGGCGTGGCATCCATGGTCCGACGGGGAGTTCACTATATTGTTTAGGTCATTGGACAGTTCTCCCGTCTTTCTGGTTATGATCCCGGGTTGTGGTGCTCCACGTGACAGCAATTACGTGGCGTCTTCACATGTTATCCCTTCAGTGTGCGCTTCTCGTATTCTCATTTCCAATCCAAGCACTCGGTTCGCCAATTTGGCTCTGTAGTCTGAGTGCATGGCTGCTAACATGTACAATTACCAGGTGACTTAGAGCTTCTCCCCGAGGCTTCATCAACCGTGAGACCGCTAGACATAGACTGACTCTACGCAAGCATTCATCGCAGCTGATAGGGCAATGAGATATCCCTCAATGATTGATCTTGACCTTGTTGATCCATTGCTAGCTTCGCAGCAAGGGAAGTTGGATTGATAATGCGACCTGCTTATAAAGCAATAGCTTACCTGAAACTGCATTATTCACCAAACGATCGCCCTAATACGAGCACGCTTTGCCGAGTCTACTCCGAAGTGTGTTGATGCGCTTGGTGTTGACCATGTAGACAAGACCGGTTGCCATTTGTAATGTGGTCGTGGTTAAGCGAGACACGTTTTTCGTGTCGATCCTGTCGTAGTATTTAGCTTTGATGGCTCTGCCTGGCAGCAACTTCAAAATCCAATACTCATACCACCAAATCGACATCGAAGAGGAAAACCAATTGAAAGACTAGCAATCATGGCTCCGCCCCAGACAATGAAGGCCATCAAGACTCGTTACAAGGGTGTTGCGGAAGTCGATCTCGCAGCTCCACTCCCTTGTGCGTTTGACTCCATACCAGATACGTACGTGCTGGTCAAGACAACCTATGTTGCACTGAACCCCACCGACTGGAAGCATATCGACTTTGCCGGGCCGCTTGATCACACTGCGGGCTGTGATCTCGCTGGGACTGTCGTCGCAGTCGGCGCTGGCGTCACGAAGGCATTCGCTCCCGGTGATCGTATCGCCGGTTTCTCGCACGGCGTGAAGATCGGCTATCCTCACCAGGGCGCGTTTGGCGAATATGCTCTGCTAAAAGGCGATGTTGTGATGAAGGTCCCAGAAGGAATCAGCGATGCTGAAGCGAGCACAGTGGGCATTGGAATCACCACCGTTGGCCAGGGCCTCTATCAAACCTTGGGATTACCCTTCCCGGATGGCAGTGACGCTGCTTCAACCGGAATTCCCAAAGGTGAGCCTATTCTTGTGTATGGTGGTAGCACAGCGACAGGTCTCCTTGCCCTGCAGTTCGCCAAACTGTCTGGACTCAAAGTCATCACCGCCTGCTCACCCAAAAATTTTGAAACGGTTCGGTCCTTCGGTGCCGATGCGGCATTTGACTACTCAAACCCAGAGATATGTGCAAAAGAGATATCCGAAGCAGCGGGCGGGAAGCTAAAGTATGTGTTTGACTGCATTTCGACGCCGGCAAGTGCGCAGCTTTGCTCGAATGCCTTGAGCAAAGTTGGATCCAAAGACGAGCCGCAGCCAACCTACGCGGCATTGGGACCGCTGGAGTTGCCCAGAGATGATGTCAAGTCTACATACACAATGGCATATAGCGTGATTGGAGAGTCTTTCGACTTCTGGAGAGGTTCAAGCAAGCCTGCTACACCACAGGACTTTGAGTTTGGGAAGAGGTTCTGGGCAGCTGCCGAGAAGCTTATCGCAGAGCGGAAGGTAAAGCTCTTCCCAACCGTCAAAGAAGGCGGATTTGAGGGAGTTCTTGAGGGTCTTGATTTGTTGAGACACAACAAGGTTAGCGCTCAGAAGCTGGTGTATAAGGTTGAATAATGCTTGCGTGGCCGTTTACACTGCTGGCGTCTTATTTCCCATCTAGCAGGTCAATATCATACCTTAAAGTCTTCTGTACCAGTGTCACTACTTTCAAGTTGGAATGCTGTACCTGAAGATACTCATCCATGCCAATTAAATCTGCTCGACAGCTGCAAATCAAAGTCGAGATCCAAGCATTGGAAGAAAATACTCCTGAACCCCCTGCCCTGCACAGCCCTGCACGGACCCGCAGCGGGATGTCTTGGCCGTGACATCGCGCGCCCCAGCTCACGAGTAGACACCACCTAAGCTCCTCCGAAAACCCCAAGGATACCATCGCTTAGAACCCAAGAAGACCTTCAGCGCACTCTGTAAACTTCAGTATAAGGCTGCCCAAGCCAAGCCGAACATCATGTCAGGCGCCGCAGCGTCCACCAACCCCGCCACCACGAAAGCAACGACAGACGACAGCACAACGACGCCCAGCCTGCCAGATCCTAGCAAGCCATCCACACAGCTTGAAGAGGACGACGAATTCGAAGACTTCCCCGTCGAAGACTGGGCCGAGGAGGAGACGGATGTGCAGGGCCAGGAGAACAATGCGCACCTCTGGGAAGAGAGCTGGGACGACGATGACACAAGCGAAGACTTTGCGAAACAGCTGAAGTAAGCCGACCCCGCGCATGCCGCCCATGAGACAAGAGATACTGACTGTGTGTAGAGAGGAGCTGAAGAAGGTGGGCGACCAGAAGCAATAAGTATGGTCGGGGCGGGAACGGCATTGCATTTACAAATACGGATGAATGACATTCATGTCATGATTTTTGTTCTATTCGAGCAGTGCGGATGCAGGCGATTAACCTCGCTGCTACAATTTACATGTGGCGCTGACGCCCCGTTTGGTAGTGCGGCGCTCGGTGGGTCACTTGCTTGACAGGGCGCTCACGCCGGGAAGGTCCTTGCCTTCCAGCAGCTCCAAGCTGGCTCCACCGCCGGTGCTGACGTGGCTCAGCTTGTCCTCGACGCCGTACTTGGCGGCAACTGTTGCAGTGTCGCCGCCTCCGATGATGACAATCTTGCCCTTGCCTGCGGCCTCGACGGCCGCGTCCATGGTCTTCTTAGTGCCATTGGCGAACTTGTCCATCTCGAATACGCCTGGCGGGCCGTTCCAGAGGATAGTTTTGGCTTCGTCGATGGCCTCCTTGTACAGCTTGATGCTCTCCTCGCCGCAGTCCAGGCCCATCCAGCCGTCGGGGACGCCATCGCTGTCAGTTGCGTAGCCGACCTGGGCATCTGGGCTGAACTTGTCGCCGGTGATGTAGTCGTTGGGCAGGACAATCTTGACATTGTTCTTCTTCGCCTTCTCTACCAGATCCTTGACAGTCTTGCTGCCCGCTTCATCAAATAGACTGTTGCCAATCTTTACCCCCTCGAGCGTCTTTTTGAAAGTGAAGGCCATGCCACCGCAGATGATCAGACTGTCAACCTTTCCGAGCAAGTTGTCAATGAGTTGGATCTTGTCTGAGACCTTTGCGCCGCCAAGAATAGCCAAGAAAGGACGCTGGGGCTTTTCTAGGGCCTGGGCAAAGTAGTCTAGCTCCTTCTTCATGAGGAAGCCAGAAGCCTTCTGAGGCAGGTCGCAACCAACCATGGAGCTGTGTGCGCGATGAGCCGTGCCAAAGGCATCGTCTGTTGTCTGGTCAGCCACGTTGGTGGCAAGTTGTACCGTAGTATGAAAACTTACTGATGTAGACATCGCCTAGGGCGGTCAGGCCCTTCCTGAATTCTTCCACATTGGCTTTGTCGGCCTTGATCTTGTTGCCCTCGCTATCCTTGCTGCTCCCCTCCTCTTCGGCATGGAAGCGCAGATTCTCCAACAGAATGACTTGGCCGTCGCTAGCGCCGTTGACGGTATCTTCGACCTCCTTGCCAACGCAGTCGTTTGTGAAGATGACCTTCTTGCCGAGTTGCTTCTCGAGCTCGGCAACAATAGGCTTCAGCGAGTACTTGCTGTTTACCTGACCGTCTGGACGGCCAAGGTGGGACATGAGTATAACGGCTTTGGCGCCGTGCTCAACCGCATATTTGATGGTGGGGAGGGCTCCAACGATGCGCTGGTTGTTGGTAATGTTCAGGTCCTTGTCCAAGGGAACGTTAAAGTCGACCTGTGCCTGTGGTTAGAGCTGGTGGCCAGCCATTGGGAGTAGATTTGACAAACTCGGATGAGGACGCGCTTGCCCTTTAGGTCGACATCAGTAATGGCTAGCTTGTTAGAGAGAGACATGGCTACTATGCTCCTGTGGACTAAGCTCAGTTTCAGGAGGAAGTTGTTGTAAAGGTTGTTTCGCTGTTGGGTAAAGGCCCAAAGTGTTGGAGGGGTAGAGGGGCCCGAAGCTTTTCACGATTCACGCCGAGAACCGGTGACGTATGAGGGATGGTGATTTTTGACTGTTGCTATCAACACTACGATGCGGGTGGCATCGGAAGGAGTAAACAAGTAAGACAGACCACTCGTAACCCTGGCCAATTGCTATGTAATTTGGCACAAGACCATCAGTAGAATTGGTGTTGAGCTGCAGAAGCAATCTTGAGTATGCCCCTCCATCCGGCGACATCAGCGCCAACACTCCCCGCGAACCCCCAAATAAGAGAAGAAGAGGAAGAATATTCTATGCGCCCCGATTCCACCACAATGCAAGTCTCGTAAAAACATGAAATCCCAAGGTCGTAGCCCACGTCCAATAGTGCCATCAATCATTACCCTGCTCGGCAGAAGATTCACTCGTCAGACGCGTTGGAGAGCGAGAGATATGCGGTCCAGGCAATACCAATGGTTGACACGAAGGGCTGTGCGTTGAATTAGTGTTGAGCGCAGCATACAGTATGAGCTGTACATACTATCTGGAATTGCAGCGGCATCAGGCGGAAGTTGATGATCTGCACGGCCGGCCAAAGTATGTAGTTAGCCTTTAGGGCGGGCATATAGACATCTTGGAATTTGCGTGCCAGCGCCCGTCGACCACCACCCTCGGCGATGGTCATAAATGTGAAAAAGGCCCCAAGACCTGATTTAGGTCAGCGTAAACCCATGAGTTTATAGTCTCATGCAAACGTACTCATCGGTGAAAATATCAACTGGTCGAAAGCGACACGCTTCAGCGCAGGCCCAGTGCCCAAGCTTTTAGTGATTGGGAAGGCACGTGCAAGAAAGCCAAACCATTTGTATTGCAGAGGCGCCATGAGAAAGCCGTACGACATGAAGCGCGTCAGGCGCTCAAAGTCAAATGGCGGCGGCAGACCGCGAGAGTCAGGAAGAACGTCGCGCTCAGTATACGAGTCCTTTTGACCGAGTTCGTGGATCTCAATGGCCAGTGTGTCGTCGTCCTTCCTGGGGCTTTCTGGCTTCCGCAGCGCGCGTTCCCGGGTTGCGGTCATGATTTGTGCTACAGTGTCTGCGATGCCTCCGAGTATCTAATGCCGAGGGTCAGCTCATGTCGAATATCAAGTCGCCGTCAGCAGGACGGTATTACGAACCGCGTTGGTCATCATCGTAGTAAGAACTGAAGGAAGATAAGGATTAGCGTGAGCGTTCCTCGATACTCTTAGGAAGTTGACGTACTAGGTTTCTGAGCGTAATATGAGTTGAATTTTTGAACGAGCAGGGAGACCATGGCAATCTCAAAAAGGAACACAATGGTATGTAGGAGAGGCTGCGACATAGAGCAAGTCAGTCAATGAAATACAGATTGTAAGTTGCCAGGGCGCCTGCCATGCGTCATCGGATCGCAGCCGCCACCTGGACGCGGAGGAGTACGCACAAGTCTGCCATAAATGTAGCGGCTATTGAGGGCGGTCATGAACCCGCGACGCTGTTGTTCGAGCATGGTGGGCAGGCGGCGGTGTGTTCAGCACGGTATTCAGGAAGCGTGGTGGAGGCTGGCGGTGGGGTTGTTACGCTGACATATGAAACAACACCAGAGCCCGCTCGACGGTAGGATCGCGCCGGCTGTCGTCGATTGTTCGTGGGTCAAGCGGTGATGCGCGACAAAGGGAGGAACGTTTGGAACAGGGAATACGATACCCCTCACGCGGCGAGGTTGGCGTGCGTGCTCAGGTCGGCGCCTGTTGCTCCACCTGGCGTTAGAGTTCGTGCGGACGCAACGCCTTGGCCCCGGCGCCTCTCCGCATTCGTACCAGCGATCACCCGCCGCTAAGCTACGATGTGCACATCTGCAGACGTATTCGGTGGGTGCTTGCTGCATTAACTACTCCGTGGGGTCCACGTGCTACTCGCTATCTGAATCGTCGCCAAATATGGCTTGGAACACGGCCTCCCCAGCCCGTTGGCCTTCAAGCGCATCATTGCGCGACGGGTCTAAGTGGCCCCGGCGAAGGTCTGCGCTTGTGGCGCGTGCTGGTTCCGCTTCGGTCGTCTGTGATTCGGTGCGCGACTCTGCGGAAGCTTCGTGGCGTAATTGCTCCATCATCGAGTCCGACACCAAATCCTGCGCGCGGCCTAGTATGTCCTGCCGCTGTTCTGTGCCAAGGCCTGCGTCTGCTGCAGCGTCACCCTCGGTTTGCGGAGGAGGTGCAACGTTGAATCGTTTACACACAAGCTTCGTAGGGAAGAAGCGGAAAGAGGAGCGAGTCAAAGGCCCGAACATGCCCACTTTCGCCGCTGCTTCCGCTGGGTCTTCTGACTTGGTCGTTGCTGTGGAGAGCAGTGGGCCGTCTTTGGCAGAGCTTGTGCCACTCGCGCCAGGTAGGGCGGAAGCACTTGTGAACCTCGAAGCCATCATACCAGTCATGGGTTTGAAAACTTCTGCTGCCTGCACAAACTCTTGAAGTTCATGGATCCAGCTATCCTTAGCCACACCAGCAGGTCGATCAGGTTTCTTTTGGCGCAGTCCGCCGGAGTACTCCATATATTCCCTATAACGTGCCCTTTTCTTGTCATCATCAGCATAGGGCATCCACCCACTCAGGCCACGACCGAGCGCAGCCAACGCGATTTCTTTGCTCAAAGTCGGCAGTGCCCGGTCGTCCTCATTGCGTAGCAGATCCTTGACAACCGGCATCTCTCCCAATCCGGCTGGTAGGTTGAGTCTGCCAGTGGCCGCTGCTAGACGGTCCCTGGATGCAGATGACATGAAATCAAAGATTGATTTTCCTGGTAGTAAGCTTTCTCCAAGCAGTTCAGCTCGCGCCTTGGGATCGAGCTTTGATACCTTTGCTGCATCTGCCGCGGATAGGTATTCGCCGGCCGATGAGCTCGTGGCTACTCTCGTTGGCTTCCATCCTTCAGGAATTTCGGGAATGGCGTATTTCGTCCCTGGGCCCATGCCATCTGCAGAGTCATCCAGTGTCTCTATGAGAACATAACCATCGAGGGGCAGACGCCCGTCATGGCCCCGTTTCAGAACTCTCTTGGACTCGAGCAGCTTCCTGGACCGAAAGACTGGCCTTGAGCCCAGTAGAGGATTGGCTGATTGAGAAGCCACTTTCCCAGGCGCAGATTTCTTCTTACTTCTTCGATCATCCCCGATAACTTTATTGTAAGAAATCTTTGGTCCCATCTCGTAGGCTTCTTCATCAGAACCATCATCATTGAGTACGCCAACTCCGAATCCGGAATTCCGGGGCTTTTTGTGTAATTTCTTCGCCGGGATCAGGCTACCGAGGGCGCCAGGCACCTGGTCGTTCTCTACATCTTGTGTTGTTGTCTTATCGAGCGCGCCAACCTCCAACAGCCGCTCACTCCGAAAACCCACTCCTTTCCGATCAGTCTTCTTTTGGAAAGACATCACAGGTGTGTCGTCAGGAGCAAATGTATGGGTCGACGAGTCGCTCCCTAGGAGGTCTAGACGTGCTTTACGTCTGACTTTAGCGCCAACACCTTGTCCATCTTTCCAGCCCATCTTTCGTAATAGTTTCAGCCCTATGGTTTCTCCCTGCGTCTTCAGGATATCCACAAGGTGGGAGTGTTGGTCTGCAGCCTGGGCAGATGTCCCAAACCCAGAGAAGACGTCATGCGTTTCCAGTATTTGTGCTTCTGCAGCATCTGCAAGATCCTCATCGTCCATGTACTGAGCACGCCGCTCCTGCTCTGATTTCTGCACATCTTTCTGTCGGCTTGTGCGCGAGGAGACAAAAGTGGAAGGTGTCCAGCCTTCTTTCGAACCGACTGTGTTGAAGTAGCTATTGCCATAGTCAGTTGAACGAGTGCTGACCGAGATATGGAGAATGTCTGACCCTACCCAGCGCTGAAGCCTCCTGTGAAGGCCCCGTGAAGGCGTCTACGGCCCCGCTCATCCGTCATCTCTTGTTTCCAGACGGGGACGTAGGATCCATCGTCTCGCACGTCGGGGTCGAGGGGTGGAAGCGGGGTGCCATAGACAACGAATGGCGACTGCTGAGACTGCAGGTCCGCCTCGAATTCCTTGCGCGTCCTCTTGTGGGCCATGATGCGCCCGCTACATGGTGAACGTTGGTTACTGAGAGAGCACAAGCACCAAACTTACTTTCAGGCATGCGATTGATAGGGCTTGGCACATGGCCGACCTCCCCTTGTCTACCCACGAAGGCACTGCTCGCCCCGCCCCTACCTTGTCGTTTCGAAGCTGCTAGTCAGACGGTTGCCCCTGCTCGCAATTCAGTGCACAAAGTTCTCCGCACTGTGTGCCTACTGTTTGACAGTGTCCGGCTTGTTGCTCTCGCAGCTCCAGCCTCAGCGACCAACCTGCGGGCCAGGCTCCACACCCCTAGCGACCGCGTCCATCCCGCCCATAATCGCCAGCGCGCTCAGCCACCACCGCCGGCATCACTTTCTTCTCCCGAGCTTGCTCTTCGCAACCGTGCGGGGTGCGCGTTGCCTCTCTGACCTTTCGTGCAGTCCCGCTCGAGTCTTCGAGCACCTTGAACTGCTACAGCCCGCCGCTCGCCTTCCCCGCAGAACTGGGATGCCCTAGCATCCCGTGGGCCCTCCATTGCCTCTCACCAAGCCTCGAGGCCCCTTCAAAGATCTTGCCCAGCGAATCGCCCGGCGTTGAGTTGTGCGATCGCTCTTGCCCAGCATGTCGGCAGCAGCTAGTCCAATGCTTTCATCGCGCACCTCGACGAGCTCGCGCCGTGACCAGTCCTACGAAGCACCAGAGAGCCCTCGCCGTCGCACTTCTTCCTCTTCTCGCACCCCCACCGCATCCTCATCGCTTCCATATCGAGCCCAGTCAACACTTCATACAGGCAGCCATCCCCCATCAGCTGCCCGTCAGGCTGCCTCGTTCGCACGACGAGACCAAGAACAGTCGAATGTGAACCAAGCAAGCCCGCAACGACGGAGCATATCGATGGATCGACATCGTTCTACCTCGGAGAGACGCGCCAGTCAGGATGATGCCGCCCGAACAGCTCATCGATCTAGCTCTAGATCCGGACACAGTAGCCGCTACGTTCCTGCAACTACCACAGCTGCTGCTGAATCCACGACTCCGGCCGTCAATGGAACGTCAAATGGTGGCCCGTCAGCTCAGCTTCCTCCCGCTCCGTCAGGCTCACAGAACACACAGCAGCCTCGCCGTAGGACTACTGTGGAGGCACAGACTGGCGTCTGGTCACTGGGCAAGACAATCGGTGCTGGAAGCATGGGTAAAGTCAAACTGGCCCGGAATCAAGATACCGGAGAACAGGTGAGCATACGCAATACGTGCCAACTATAATCCACCACTGACATTCAACAGGCTGCCATCAAGATTGTTCCCAGGCATTCGCAAGACGACCATCGTAGCCAAGCTGATCGCGAGAGAGCTGACCATTCAAAAGAGGTTCGAACAGCCCGAGAAGCTGCCATTGTGACTTTGGTCAGTCACCCTTATATTTGCGGCATGCGTGACGTCGTCCGCACCAACTATCATTGGTACATGCTTTTCGAATATGTCAACGGCGGGCAAATGCTCGACTACATTATCTCACACGGCAAACTGAAAGAGAAACAAGCTCGCAAATTTGGGCGGCAAATTGCCAGTGCGCTAGATTATTGTCATCGCAACAGCATCGTGCACAGAGACCTGAAAATTGAAAACATCCTCATCAGCAAGACGGGTGACATTAAGATCATCGATTTCGGGCTCAGCAACCTTTTCTCCCCTCGATCTCAGTTGAAGACCTTTTGCGGAAGTCTGTATTTTGCTGCTCCGGAACTGCTCCAAGCGAAACAGTATACAGGACCCGAGGTTGACGTCTGGAGTTTTGGCATTGTTCTGTACGTGCTAGTGTGCGGTAAGGTCCCATTCGATGACCAGAGCATGCCTCAGCTGCACGCCAAGATTAAGAAGGGCCTGGTCGAGTATCCGCCGTGGCTGTCAGCGGAGTGCAAACACATCATTTCTCGAATGTTGGTCACCAACCCAGCGCAAAGAGCATCTCTGTCCGAGATCATGAATCATCCTTGGATGACCAAGGGCTATGGCACAGCACCTGACAACTGCTTGCCCCACCGAGAGCCGCTTCAGCTTCCCTTGGACTCTGCAGTTGTCGAAAAGATGACAGGCTTCGATTTTGGCTCTTCGGACTACATTACCAGGGAGCTGGAAAAGATCATATTGTCAGAGGAATACCAGAAAGTGGTGCGGGCGGCAGCGCATCGACCACACGTCCATCTGGAGCACGACAAGAAGCGGAGCGGCATGTTTGACTTTTACCAACGCCGCAAGTCGGCAAGCAGCAGAGACGCGCTTGCAACGTCTTCCTCGGATACTCTACCAATTGGCGAGGATCCCGTGAACGCGTATAGCCCACTCATATCTATCTATTATCTCGTCCGTGAGAAGCAAGAGCGTGAGCGGCTTGAGAGCAACCCTGGCGCTCTCACCATGCCGCAATCACCTGGCCAGTCGCCTCTAAAGATGCCGGACCTTCCTGTTCCAGAAGCCGCGCACACTAATACGGCCACGCCCGAGATGACAGGTGAGGCACCTACTGGTGGACGATCTCGGCCTAGAGCACGAACAAATGGCGAGGATGAGATCGCGACCGACGCGCGGTTGGCACAAAAAGAGGCCAGCAACGATGTGCCACCGTTGCGATCATCGCAAGTGAAGAAGGAGAGTGCAGCGGCAGGAATTCTGCGCCGCTTCAGCACGCGCAAGCGTCGTGATAGTGATAGCGACAAGCAGCGGCCGGTCGTCGCTCCTTCTTTGAGCATCTCAAAAGCCGATGAGCCCTCGGCTCCCAGACATAGCTTCAACATGCGGAAGACGCGCGACCGTGAGCCGCCACCATCCGCATACCACGGCGTAGCCAGCAATCACCCCGACTTGCTCGCTCCTCCCGGGTCTGCAGACGGCGTAGCAGGCCGGCGGCTTAGAGGCCTGGGGAGGTCGACCAGCGTCAATTCTGGCGACCTTCGCCGTCGCTGGTCTCGGCGAGGCGTCTCGGAAGGCTCGGCACTGCGCTCGGGAGTCGTGTCTGAGTCTGAACAGTCTAGCATTGCAGAAGGGAGGTCTCGAGGGAACGAGTCCGAGTCCGAGTACGAGAAGACATCGTCAACGAGACTGTCAACGGCACGCACAAAATCGGTTGGACACCAAGGCCGAGACAGCATGCAAACACGACGGCACGGGCGAGGTCGAACGCGGGAGGATGATGTGCCGGAGGAAACCGACGCAGAGCTGGCAGAAACTAACACGGGTTCGCAAGCGCACGGCGAGACAATGAAACCAGTGTACCTGAAGGGACTCTTCAGCGTCTCGACGACGAGCAACAAGCCTCTTTCCTTCATCCGCAACGACATCATTCGCGTTCTGGAACAGCTGGGGGTGGATTACCGAGAGATGAAAGGTGGATTCGCATGCCGCCACCAGCCGAGCATTGACCTGAACAAGGTGGTGGACCCTACACCGGCGGAGCCCCGATCATCGACGCATCGACGCAAGATCAGCTTCGCAGGATTGCGCAGTGGCGATCGTGAGTACAACGACTTTGTGGAGCAACAGAGGACGGCACCGCCGTCCACACCGCGATCGGCACATCGAAGAGCACCAGCAGATTTGAGCTACCAAAATTCGGAACAGGAGGACGATTCGGACGTTGATGATATGACGCCGAGAAGGGAGGTCCGCTCGCCTCGAGCAGCGGGCGAAACGACAACGCACGTGCAGAGCGACCTAGGCCAAAGTCTGATTCTCAAGTTTGAGATCCTGGTGGTCAAAGTGCCATTCTTGTCACTGCACGGGCTCCAGTTCAAGAAGGTGGACGGTGGGACCTGGCAGTACAAGAAGATGGCCGACGCAATCTTGTCGGAGCTGAAACTGTGAGTGGGGGGGGAAATACCGTAGATAGTGTCTGGGGGTGGCCGTCACTGCCCTCGACGGCGGCACGACAGGTGATAAGAAAGAGAGAGAGAGAGAGAGTCGACACATATTGTTGGACGGTGGTGTCTTTGTCTGACATCAAGAACGGTCCGGCGGTGGCGATAACTGGCGACCTTAAGAACTAGCAATCTCTCGAGTCCGTTTCGAGAGACTAGAGCAAGCACGAATAGACCATATAATTGCATGCATGCCATGTCTCAATTCCTTCAGGTGCCGGAGCGAGTGGTCCGTGCGCTCGACCTCACCGGCTCTCTCTCTCTCTCTCTCTCTCTCTCACTCGCTTGCAGCTGCTCCGGTGCGTGCGGACTAGCTAACTTCCTCGCGGCCCCCGCCCGGTCAACTTGTCTCAACCTCCTCTTGCATTCGTAACATATTGCTCCGACTTATTCGCAGGTCTTGCTAGCTCTGTATTGCTCCCCACCCTGCGCTCTCGGCGTCTGCCACACCACCGTTGCACGCTGGGTTTTGACGTGCCGGTCCACTCATACTCTTGACCGTCGCGCCACCAGCCCAGTTCAAAACTCGACCAGCTGCCCCCAAAGCCTCGCCGACGCTCAACGGTAGATCGCTGCTGCCGCCTTGGCCGTTCCTCGCACCTCAGAAGCCCTGCGCCATGATCCCTCAACACGTCTTCTCTCACCAACACCAATACGCCGATCAGACCTGGCAATATCAGCAGCCCCCCCAGAGCGTTCAGCAACAGTCCTCCCATCAGCAGCAGCAACAGCAGCAGCAGCTTAGCAATCGCAATGGCGCAAATGCAGCTGCCGCTGAGGCCAACTCTTTCATGTCAGCTGCGGGGCCGAACAGTCAGGAAAGTCAGGATGAGCGGCGCATATTGGAGTGGATCGCCCAACTCATGTCGCCCGCCACACGCGAAACTGCCTTGCTCGAGCTGAGCAAGAAGCGCGAGCAGTTCCCTCAGCTCGCCCTAATCCTCTGGCATTCCTTTGGCGTCATGACAAGCCTGCTCCAGGAGATCATTAGCGTCTACCCGCTTCTGAACCCTAGCCAGTTAACCGCTGCCGCATCTAATCGCGTCTGCAATGCGCTGGCCCTACTCCAGTGTGTTGCCAGCCACAATGAGACGCGAGGCCTGTTCCTCAGTGGTAAGTCTCTCGTGTTCCCGTCTCAGTTCGACGTGGCAGGCCTGTATCACACGCAGGCACAATGCTTACCGCCTCTTATCCGTAGCACACATTCCTCTCTTCCTGTACCCATTCCTCAACACCACATCCAAGTCCCGACCCTTCGAGTACCTGCGTCTGACCTCCCTCGGAGTCATCGGCGCTTTGGTGAAGAATGACTCGTCCGATGTCATCAATTTTCTCCTCACCACCGAGATTATCCCTCTGTGCCTTCGCATCATGGAGACTGGCAGTGAACTGTCCAAGACGGTCGCCATATTCATCGTTCAAAAGATTCTGCTCGACGACATGGGCTTGAACTACATCTGTCAAACCTATGAGCGCTTCTACGCTGTTGGCAGCGTTCTCAGCAACATGGTCACGGCGCTAGTCGACCAACAGACCGTTCGATTGCTCAAGCATGTGGTGCGATGCTTCCTACGGTATTCCCGCCTTCTCACCGTCTCTCTAAATCATCCGACGACTAATGCAAGTCCACGTTAGACTCAGCGATAATGCACGTGCCCGCGAAGCGCTTAGGCAGTGTCTTCCGGAACCTCTTCGCGATGCCACATTCAGCCCCGTTCTTCGCGACGATGCCGCCACCAAACGCTGCCTGGCGCAGCTACTTATCAATCTTTCGGACAATGTCGTTGAAGCAGGTAGCCACGGTCTGCTGCAGCAACAATAGTAGGCTGGCCTCGCAGCTGCGTGAACTTGACGGCAGCGCGCCAAAACGAACCCGCTCCTGGATTGTACGATACGAACGCAGTGACATTTGCGCCGAGACTGGAACCATTTCTCTTACTACTATTGCTACAATATCGACTCCTCCATATCACCCGATAATTGGACATACGCGGGCAGTGTCTGATGCCCATGGTCTGGATCTGAAGCAATACTGGGGATGGCCAACATCCTCGAAGCGTCATCGCATGCGCAGAAATAATGCTGGAAGAATATATTGCAATCAAGGCACGAACCCACGGACAACTAACAAGCTTAAATCGAATGTTCGCAAGCTGTTCTAAAGGAACCTAGTGGCCATGGCAAGCGTTCCTCGCCATAACAAACATTGAGCTGAAAATAGATGGGGGTATAAAATGCCTGGGCTGCAAACTCTTGGAGAAAGGCTGGTGCTGCAGGGCACTTACATGTGGGATATCAAGAGGCTTTCATGTTTTGGACATCCTTGGGAGAGGTTGTCCTGTATGTACGATTAGACATTCTTATCCTGGCTCTCGAAAGCTAGTGCACAGCACGAATATGCAGAAATGAGGCGGTTGTGTACGATATGAACATCATTCTTTGAGAAATGGCAAAATTTCACGCTGAGACTAAGACCAGAAGTACAATCCAATGGTACTTGTAGGACTGCCAGGATTGCCAACTGCTCGTGTTTACTATTATACAATTCCCTTTTCCCGTGACCCAGGAATCGTAGGCATAGAGAACGCACTTTCATTGAATACTTCTCTCCCGCGTCAAAGCTAGCAAGCAATAGGAACGAGCCGATCAAATTGAAATGCCATTTTGGATTTGATTGGGTTACGAAAACCAGAGTAGAGAGACAGCTGTACCGATAAGAGCACCGCGCATGTCCCGATTTAACTATATAAAGGATAGAAAGTACAAAGACGGTCACGCGTACCACCGCACCCGAAGGTGGGGACTGCAGAATCGACCGGCGACGATAAGGTCGCGTATAGGAAAAGAGTGCAAACAATGTAAAGCAGAACAGCTAGCTAGTGAAAGTAGCAGTGGTTTTTTTTTTGGAGTTGGTGGGGAGCTCGACGGCAGTATTGTCGAGTTGCAGACTCCCTACCCGTATACGGTGGCTCGTTTGGGGGCACGAAGCCAACCCAGCAGCACTCACACGCGGCGGGCCGTCTTCCACGAGGGTAAGACACACGTTGGAACAGTTTGTGAACTTTTTGTCATCAACGTCGTAGATTCGTCACACCAGGCCAATACCAGCGTGTGGTATTGATAACGCCTTTCTTCAACTTCCTTCATCGTGGAGAGATGGCAGATAGAGACTCCGGGATGGCGGCGCCGCGAGCAATTGCCTCGTGCATCCAGCGATCACGCTCAGCAGTCATGGCAGCGAGCTCGATTCGAAGACTTTCCTCAATGTCACGCTTCTTCTGTCGGGACTTCCGGGCAGCTAAAGTATTCTTGGCTCGCTTGAGCGCCTTGGTGTCGGCAACGTCAACCTCGATGCTACCAAGAGGCTTGCCAGTTCGGCGGTTCTTGGTGACACCGGAGGTCAGAGACATGCGGTGGGCGGAAGTCAGCGACGTCTGAAAGTCGGCGGAAGTGGTGCTGGCAATGCGAGACATGCTGACAGACTCGTGGTCGAGGCTGTCAGTGGATGTATTGATGTTGGTGGCATTGTCGTCAGTGAGGGCGTAACCATCGGTCTCAGGGAACAGCGAGGCCCAATTAGCGCCGGCACCAAGTTGTTCGGTGCCGAACATTGGAGACGTCTCGAAGCTGTCGAGATCGTCGGGCGATTCGTTCCACATTGAAGGAGTTGTTAGGTTGGTGAAGGCGTTTGAGTTAGGCGCCGACGCCGAGTGGTCGACAAAGAGCTGATCGGGAGAGACAGTGTTGGCAGTATTGTTGACGGCGGTGAAACCGGCGTCCATGAGGTCATTAGACTCCATGTTGAGCTGCTCGTCGTGGCTGAAGCCGAAGAGTTCAGAGTCTGCATCGGAAGAGGTCAGAGAAGGGGTTGAAGAAGGTGCGCAATCGCGAGGCATACCATTGGCCATAGTGGCGTTGAAGGAGCTGGGAGCGCTTGAAGTGGTTCCCGGGAACAGAGGGACAGGAGGACGGCGAGACGTCTGCTTGTTACGATATTGTCCGGGACGATAGAAGCGGTTCAGGTTGGGCACCGTGTGGTTTGAAAAACGGTTGTTGGAGTTATTGACAGTTGCAGATGGACCAGGGGATAGTTGATTGAGATGAGTGGTGAGGTTGTCAGCAGACAAAGACGCTGCAGGGCAGTTATTATCTCGGTGGGTGTAGGTCTGGTTGCTCTGTGGGAGCTGTTCGCCGAACAAGACAAAGTCCGGATGTGTGTACGTTGGTGTGGTAGACGGCGAGGCCGGTGGTGCAGCTGCTGGGTTGGAAAGCCATGGCTGTAGTTGCTCCGTGGTGTAGGTAACCGGGGAAGCGTAGGCGGACAGGGTTGCTACGTTGTAGCAAGAGTCGAAGCTAGTTCGCGAGTGCGGATTGCTAAGGCTCAGAAGACGCTCACGAGGAGGTTCTGAGGGGGTGGGGTGACGACAATTTATGTAGTCAGATATTTTGTTGGTGGAAGAAATTTACGCAGCCATTTCTGTGGTTGCTCGTTGTGTTTACTGTGTGTGAGAGTGAGTGGGTAGGGAAAGAGCGGACGATAAGCAAGAGGTGGGGGGGAAGAGATCTTTGTAGGCAGAAACCGCGGAGGCGCGGCGGTAGAAGGCTGCCGGAGACTTCGTGGCACGCTCAGAGTCATAATTTAGCGCCAACATCTTGCCGAAACGCTTTTCAACTCAAACGCACCCTTCCCCAAACCCAGCCCTCTCTGCACACGAATTTGCCCCCTTTGTTACTCCCAACAACAGATAACTTCTCCAACATCACTGTCCCGTTGAGAATACTCTCTCATAATCCCGCTGTCAATTGTGAGACGCATTCAAAGTCGACAAATGCCTCCCGTGCACTGGTGCACAGCCGCGGAGGGAAATGGAGCTAAGGCCACTTTTGGCTACAACAATCCTGCCTGTCAGCGCTACCGCTTTCCTGCATACAACGAATATCCTGGATCGCGCGATACGCTCCCAGGTACCGGCGAGTGGTGAACGCAACCATTTGCAACGCGCAATGGAAAGGGCACCGCTGCGAAGCTCTACCTCGTGGTTTTGAGTCGCAGGTTCATACGCTCTGTGCAGTCGAAGCGACAGAAATGAACTCTGCACGGCTTTGAGTTGAGTCCTGTAAACCACAGGTACTTCCAACTATCCTTTGGACGAGGTCAGGCGTGCAGCACTTCTCCAATTAGCGATGCTGCTTATTCCGCACGCCCCACATCTGGGCTTGTGACTCACCTTCATCTCCATCTACCGTTCCTCAATCGAGGTCGATTGATCCGCTGCCAATGGACGGAATGGTTTTGCCGAAATTCAGCTCGCTAATTTTGCGCCAATGCACACGCCCTACCAACGATTGCATCGGTTGCATTCTCGTCTGTCGTTGTGGGGAGTCTGTGTCGGCGATGCCGATCTTTGAGGGTGCTCGCTTGCTTACAAACTCGGCGTTGCCTGCGCCGCTCAGCCCCAGTCCGCCTGGTGTCAGCCGTTAAGGCGTGCGCTGCGCAATGCCTCGCCATGGCACGTGCACCTTGCCAAGGATGCCATTGCGTTCACACCCTACTTCCTAGTACGTTTCTAGTATTTTGCCAAAGCAAATTGACTTCTGTCCTGTCTCAAAGTGATAAGTCTATTCAATCTGCTACTGAGACGGAGGTTTCCCTCGACTTTCTATCATGCATGGTCTGGAGATGGTCAATGCTGCACCACCATGCTGACTCTGATTCTTTCATGCCTACAAAAAGACTTCACATCCAACCAGAGTGAGCGCTAGCTGCTTCGACTAGCGTCCAGCAAAGCTGCAGCTCAAGACAGGATACAAGAAAGTGGATCTGTCACTGCTGGTGCATCACTGAGCCCTATGAGGGAATCCAGATAGCAATGGCGAAGCTGGCGACCACAAGACCACTGAAAATACCAATTCGTCGCTGCCCTTCTTCGACAGTCTGCTTCCTGCGCGGCACAGTTTCGGCAATTGCAGAACTCCAGAGTGCAAAATGGGAGATTGGCTAGCTTCGGGATCGAACATGTTGCCGCTGCATCCATGCACGTGTAGAAACCGTAGAGCAATGAGCGGTCGCTGAATGCGTCAAAGTAGCACTGTTGCGCCGCAAGCGTGATGTTGTAAGTTAATGCGTAGTCTTGTCCAGCAGTCCTCCTAGCTGCCGTTTCAGTGGTGGCGCATTTCTGGCAAGCCTGGTACGCGTTGAAACAATCGTTGTGACTGATGAAGTGGTACTGTTGGATAGGTAACACATTCCTGCATCTTGCAAGAGCCTCTGTACAGTCAAAATGCCAGGGAACTGGGATCAACTCAGAAGCGAGGACGCTGGGAGCAGCAGCAGCAGCAGCAGCAGCAGCAGCAGCAGGAGCAGGAACGGCCATTCTGTCGAGGTTCGAACAAAGCATAGATGACGATGCGCTTGAAAACACTGTCAATCTATATAAACACTTCCAGCTCTCTTCATGTCGAGGTGCAGGTGACTGTGCACATGACACAGTGTGCGCCTTCTGGCCAATGTAATCACGGAAAGCTCGCATGATTACTTTGACTCATATCTGGTTTTGAGATCAGCTTTGCCTTGATACCGTTGCACAATGCTTCCGATTTATCGTGCGATGATCGCTGACTCGACGACCACAATCACAAAAAGCCAACGCAGAGCGTCTGTGTACTGCACAGACTTGCTCTTGGTGCAAGCCAAATACATGTCTCTAGCACAAATTCAGCCCGTGTGTGGCATCTTCTTTGTCGTCCGTGCATGTGTGTAGCACTGCGCAGGAGCACCCTGCAGGCACTTACAATCCTGAGCAGCGCCTTCATGCATGCGTGTGCGAAACGGGACGGACTTTGAGCTTATGGTATAATGAAGATACAGTATTGTGAGGATTGTATGGGTGAGAAGTCTCATTATAGTAGCATATCTTGACAGAAAATTCACGTGTAGTCTGTTATTACTTATTAATTCTCATCGTGTTCAAGTCATACTCCGTGACAGAAGCCTGACATCGATGAACCAGCGCCTTGCAAGGAAGCCAAACCGAGCCAATATCGCGATCAGTGAATATGCAATGCATCAAGTACCAGTTCTTCTCTCCCAGTGATTTCTACATTACGCCATACAAATGCCCGAATTCGTTTCAACATCGTGTCAGCGTCGTCTCAGTCAATGTGGGTGAGGGCACGCCGAAGCTCGTAGTTTGGCTCATGATGGAACCATTGTGTGTCTCGACTGTAGCGATAAGCACGGAAGTCAACACCATAAGGTTTAGGTTCTAAGCAGTAGAGCATACCCAGAGGTACATCGAGATCCGTGACATCCTCGCGACCCAGGCCTTTGAAGTACGCCAGTAAAACTCGCGCGACACTGCGGTGTCCAATGAGGAGGCAGTGGTCCGTCATTCGCTCAAGTTCGACAATGACGGGACGTAATCTGTTGATGACGTCGAGGTATCCTTCACCACCAGGGCCAGGATAGCGGTATTGTAATTTGTCCCGTCGCCGGTGTTCGTACTCGTCTGGGAACTTTTTGCGAATCTCGTCGTATGTCATCCCCTCCATGGTGCCGGAAAAGAGCTCATCGAGCATGCGCATCTGTTTGATTTCAAACTCTTCTTCATCGAAACACTCGGCGGTTTGAATGCTGCGCTTTAGCATGCTTGTCCAGACGCAAAAATTCTTTGATTGTACATTCCCCTCGTCGTCCGTCGCGATGCACTGCTCGTAGTGAGGGTTCGGTGGGGTATGATCGCCTGGCAAGGGTGGCATGTGCACATTCTTCTCCTTTTCAGCCTGGCGAATGTCCCACGCTGCTCTTTCATGCTCTATAAACTTGGCAAGTGCTCGAGCGTATTCACAACCCATGCCGGTAAGGTCTGAGTCACCGCCGATACGGCCCTCCTTGTTGTCGACAGACTCACCATGACGAGTAATCCAAATCTGACGAGGGGCCAGATTGAAGTTCAGCAGGTAGTAAACGGCCTGCGCCGAGAGGAAGCCCTTGACCTGGTGAGATATGACTTTGCGGCCAACGTCAATCATCTGCACGTATGGCATGTTGTTCTTTTCCTCATAGTCACCCAGGGGCACATACGCCTTTGCGTAGATGGCGACACGTTTCTTGAAGTCAGCCAATGACGCTTCGGGGTCCTTACCAACGTAGTCGGGGCCACTGAGCTTCAGGCGCATATTGCTCTCCAGCAAGCCTTCGTCCACGCAAAGGCTTTCCATGAAGAGGACGTTCAGATCTTCGCCTGCACGCTCTCTGACATGTTTCATGATCAGTTTGCGGCGTTCGAGGGTGCTGTTGGTAGCATCGAGAATGCCGACCGCACCGCCTTCCTCGAGGATGTAGTCGAGCAACTCATCAAGGGTTTCGAGGGCTACTTGCTCTCGAATCAGTGCAGCCTTGCGGTTGCTTGGATCAAAGAAGTCGGCAGATTGGTCCATGACTTTGCTAGACGCTTCAGAGACTGCATTGATCGGCCGAGTGTCGCTCAGGCGCAGGTTTGGCATGTTATCCAAGGGTTGAGGCGTTTGCGGGCTGTATGAAGTCGAATCCGTGTCGAGCGCAGTCTCGCCATTGATGAGGATTTGCGCAGCAGCACGTTCAGGATGTATATGAGTGCTCTGATCGATGATGCCGTTAGGAATGCCCGTGGTAGAGCTCCCACGGCTCTTCATGGCGTCTGTGATGCTTTGCTGCGCCGTGGTCTTCGGTGTAATTGCGCGGCCGCCAGCAGCAACGCGTCGGCGCTCACCCACATTGAAGATACGCGTGTCGTGCTGAAGCCAGTTAAGATATCGAGCCATCTTCTTGGTGATGTAGCTCTTGCCGCGTGCTGGAAGGCCAACCATGACAATGACAAGCTTGGCTCCAACGTCGCGCTGGGAGATACGGCCATCCGGGGAAACTTTGGACTTGGTAAGGCCGGGAATATCAAGAGTGGTGGGACGGACTCTTGGCTTGTCGCTGCCAGAGTTCTGGCGCCTGGGCGGTCTGAAAGTGTCAGAGAACAGTCAGCCAGCAGTAAAGCATCTATTGACTCACATTTGGGGGCTGGAAGGCGCGGTTGTGTCAGGCGTGTCTGTCAGAGCAGACCCTTGCGCTGAAGCTGTGGATTGGTGTCTGCCCGGGCCGTGGTGCGCATGGGGAGGAGGCGCGAGGGAGTCTGAGGGACCATCAACGGAGTGCCGCGTCGGAGTGGTGTTCAGTATGGCAGTCTTTGCGACTTGTGAGAGCTGGGACTGCGAGCGAGCGACGGACGACGGCCGCACCGGTAGCTCTTGCGGCTGCTCGTGGGGGCGTTCCTCAAGCATAGGCATAGCGGCGTGGATTACGTTCCGCTCGCGAAAGGATGGGGGGGGGGAGAGGCGAAGGAGAGGAGCGAGGTGTCAAGTCGCGGCGGGGCAGCGTCGCTGCAGAAGAGCGAGCGGATGGGAGAGGGTCATGGCGGAGCTCTGAGACTACGGTAATCGCAAAAGCGGAGGAGATACAGAAAGTGGAGGATGGTTGAACGGCAGAGGCTCTTGCCGCAGGGTCCGTCCATCACCCGCGCCATCCGATGCAGAAGCCCACGCGCGATGCGCAGGCAGGCCCGGGTCAGCAACGTGTCTCGCCGTGACGGCTCCCATCCAGCTCAACGTTTAGCTCCATGAACTTGTGCTGCACAACGTAAGTTCACCCCAAGCGGCTTTTTGCGTCTCCCATCCACCAAAATCGCGGGCGCAGTTGCAGATTACCCAATCATCATGCCCTCCTCTACCACACCGCGTGATATGTGGTAGGCTGGACATGGCCCCAATGCTGCTTGTTCCTGAGCCGGCCAACAGGCCTCATCCTCGACACGACCTTGCGCTGGTACACAGCGCGCTGACCAGTGATCCTGTACCCCTCGCTCTGTCTCTCCCTCTCTCTCCCTCGCACTCCCTCGCACTCCCTCCCTCTCCCTAATTTGTAGCTCCTACGCCTATTGGTCATGTATGGCATCCGTCAGGACTTTTATCACGCTCGGCAATCATCCTGACTGCCGACGTACATTCCGGAATGTATACACCATTTTCTAAAATCACACTTGCTGCTGACCCGCAGCCTTCCGATCTTATACCGCAGTCCATAAAACGCCGTGTCCATGCATCGTCACTCGTTATCCGCGTGTTGCCCTACGCCGTTTTCGGTGGTGCTTCTTGAGTGATCCACTCCAAGATTGCCTCGTAGCATAGGACAAATTGGCGCAAGCTCTGCACCATGCTGAGGCGTTGCAACCGGAATTCCTCCACCGTTTTCTCGATCAGATCAATCTCGTCGCGCTGGCTCCACTCGTTATAGCAGGTGCCAGGGAAGTCGGCCATCCCAGTGAAAAATGGGTTGCCATTGCCATCCTGCTTCACGACAGAGGTGCCCGTGCTCTTCGCCTTCATGATGTCCACCACAGTGTCCACGGCGCAGAATGTTCCTGTCCGTCCACATCCTGCACTGCAATGAACGACCACAGGTCGCTGCTGGCCATTGGGTGCTTCCGTGCTGCTTCCGCCGCTGGATCGCACCACTTGATCACATTGCTCCACTAGGCCCAGTAGGTGTGCAGGATGAGTGGGCACTCCAAAGTCCGGCCAGCTAGAGTACTGGAGCTGCGTGATCTCACGCATGCGCTCCCACGGGTGTTCTTCATGAGAGAGTGTGAATTTCCTCACAATCACATATGGTTGCTCAGCTGTCGGTGATGCGGTATCCTGTGGATCTCTCACATGCCTTTCTGTCATGTCGTTTGTCGTCGAGGACCGTTGCCTACCGCTCGAGGGCCGATTCCGCCTGTTGCTGATCCTGGATAGTTCTAGAGATGCCTTCCTTTCCGTGAGGAAGCTCAAGCGCATTGGGCCATATCGGCCTTCGCCCCAGTAATTGTGCGCCTTGATCTGACCACCTTCTTTCTCGCCGGTGAGCATGACGATGACTCTCGTGTCGGACTGCCAAACCATGCTCCAAAAGTCATTGAACGTTCCAGGTACTGGAGCTTGAGTGGCAATGAATCTCTTCTGCGACATTGACGTTTGCACATAGCTCGCATTGACATAGTCGCAGCCACCGCGAGGAACGCCATCCAGCTTCACACGGCTATGCTCGAACGGCCAAATATTGTTGTACCTATTCTTGGCCCCTTTTTCGATACCAGCAACCTGTATTCTATTTTCGGACTTTGGACCTTCGCAACCGGGAGTTCCAAACGAAACGTGGCCAGACAGAGCTTCCTGCATGCGTTTTTGCTCCCTCTTCTCAATCTGGAAGAACTTGTCGGCTACTAATTTGCCCTTGTTGGTCTCATCAGCGGCTTGGGCCAACCATGTTGGAAGTTCGTCTTGTGCCAGCCTGTCCATAGAGTGTGGTTTCTTGACGGGAAGTTGGCCAACACCTCCTATGAGATCCATGTTCTGTCTTATATTGCCAAAGAAGGGATTTGCGGCATTTTTACTTGCCGGCATGGGGCAACCGCCGATGACTGGAGCAACAGACGGAGTGGATGGCCGTAAGCTAAGGCCAGTCGAGGATTGCCCTGCATGCGCTATCCTGTTCTTGTCGACATAGTTGGGGAAGCTTCGTGCAAACTCGTCGAAGCCGCCACGCACAATGTAGGACGAGCCGCTCCAACCTTCGCTGATGAATTTCTTCAGTACGTTCTGGCAGGTGAGAGCTTCTTTGAGCTGGGAAGACGACTGGTCGTATACGACAATCGAGCGGCATGTGTACCATCTCTCAAATTTCAGTCTTTGTGATTCTTCTTTGAATGTCTCTGCTAGCTTGTGGACGTTGTGAGACGGTCGCTTGAGCAATGTTGTAGGAACGCACAGGCTCAACGCTCCTGCGACGCGCGATCGTGCGTATTGCGTTGAAACTCGCAGGTCGAGTACAAGCATTTCCTCACCAGCGCTGTCAAGCAGATTGACTATGTGCTGCGATGGCACCATCTGTACGCCTTCACCTGGTAAAAATTTTGCAGGGAGCGTTTCGGCCCGACTATGCCCCAGATCCGGGGCGCCCAGGCCACCGACAATTTCAGATGTGCGTTTATGTAGGTCCTTGTCGCGTCGTTGCGGAGGGCTTCCACTGCTGGGAATGCTACTTATATTACTGCGCGAAGACGACGACTCGAAACCGTCCTGAAAAGCTGCGGGCGATTCGCGGCGAGGCCTGTCGAATGCAGTACTTGAATCGTGCGATAAAAGCCGCTTAGGCGATCGTGACTCTAGTGATTCAGGTTCCAATAGGGCAGCCGTCTCAGGTTGGTGGGCTTTGTTGTGGGGGTTGGGTATGGACTGTGTGCGCACGCCCGGATGCGATTCATTCCGCTTTGGAAGGGGTCTGCCGTCCGTCTTGTTCGGAGCTTCGCCATCGAGCCCAGGTAAGGATATGCTTGATTGGCTCAAGCGGAATCTGCTTTGCTCTGACTGGCGGCGGAAAGCCTCAAAATCGGGATTTGCTTCATGAGGGATGGCCTGGGGAGAATCTGCGGCTGCAGAGCGAATATTGGAAGAAGGTGGACTCCAGTTATTCTTAGGAGCTTGATGGTGCTGGTGAAATGTACTCTGTGCCTGCTCGACGACCAGACCGAAGTAGTTTGGACTGCTGGTCTTATACTCGCGAGCTGGAGTCTTCGGGTGGGGTGTCCTAGGGGACAAGAAAGGAGCCATTGCAGGCATTTCGATGATGAGGGTGCCAAAGGCTCAAGGAGACGAGTTGCTAGTAAGACGTCGGAGCGAGAATGGGCTGGACACGCGATCAAGGTATTGGGTGGGCGTCATCTGTCGTCAAGAAATCAGTACAGCGTTTGCTGTGCGACAACAGACGAATGACTAGCGTACATCTCGACACTGACAGAGCGCAGGGGATGGGACTGTCAAGATGAACAGACGTGTAGGTGAAGCTCGAATGTCCAGGGGTACGGCGGAGTTGGCGTGGATGCCAAATATTGAGATGCGTCGGGAGGCGATCAGTGAGTGATGTCAGTGGTTGCCGCTGACTCGAGGAGACACACGACTCCGGCCCTGTGCGGCGACTGTGGCGAGAATTCGTAACGAGCAGCACCACTAACTGGGGGGCAACGTGTGCGCAATATGGGCTGGAGAGGATTCAACAAAGAGTCGGATCTGTCAGCTTTGAGAGGCGTGATCGGACTGGCGCGTGCTATCAAGCAGCCGCCCGGTGGGAGGGGAAAGCGCAATTTGGACCCTGCAAATCCTAGTCGAAAAGGGTCTGCTGAGGTTGTCGGATCCGCGTGCTGGTATGGTGCGCACTCTCCGTCGCCGAATTATTTACGCTTTCAAGATACAGAGTTCAGAATCCAAGAGATTGACTTTGCAGGCCATGGCGGGCAATGTGAGAGGCGTCCTCGCGCTCGTCAAGGCAGCTTGTTCGTCGTCATCATCACCGCAGGCGCGAGCTGTATGGTCTAGGCTTTCAGCCGCCTTGCAGACAAGGCCTAGATTGTTTCAGTGCCCACTGGCGATGGATTTCTAAGCCACCTGCATCTTGTCATCCCGGTTTTAAGCTGTTGGCACTTGCAGATCTCTGGTTCATTTACGCAGTTGCACTGCCGTCTATAACCAGTGCTCATTTAGACCGCATGTTGCTCTGGTGTAGGAGTCCTGGCTGGCTGCTGGCCCAAGCGATTCCCCGCTCGCTGACCCCATCCCCTTTTCCCTCGAAAGAAGGAGGAATACCAGAGTTCAAGAGTTGCAAGACGTTGGCAGAGGACACCACTTCTACCAGTTGGCAAAGGAGGGTCGCCTGAGTTATGACCGCCGCGGCTCTTTCGTGTAGTCTGCTCTCTTTTCACTTGGTTACTAAACTGCAACATCACAAGGCTACGTACCAACACGGCTTTGAACTTTGACTTCTTTCGCTTAAAGTGCACTTGTGTTCCGTATGTGACACAATAACAATATGAAGAACTATAGCATAGGCGTTTAGTAGCCGTCACCCCTCTAAAAGCATGCCAATAGGCAGTAAAACCCCTTGCACACCGCCAACGCCAATCCAGCATTCCCGTTGCAGCTTTCCGGTATATGTAGCATCTCGCAGTAGTTCATCATGCCCTGAGCTTCCTCAGTCGCTCCCCCAGCTCCTCCTCAACCTGCTCGGTTGGTCCAATCTTGGTGGCTGGCGTTGCTGCTGCCATCTCTTGATTCAGTTCGACGCCTGCCTCATCCGCAACCTGACTCATTAGCCTGTCCACATCTTCTTGTGGCGTCGCTGTAGCCGTGGCCTGGGATGTAGCGTTTTCGTAGTAGCCCGTTGCAACATCAAGGTCTTCGAACTGGGTTTCAAACTTGTCCATGACTGCTGAAATCTGCGCGAGGTCGGAATCAGCGGTGCTATACGCCAGTCAGTGACGAATGTGCGTCCACAAACCTTCTCAAGATCCATTGCCTTCATTGCTGAATCCATGCCTTTGACTACGTTGGCCATGCTGCCTGTCACCTGCCTCATTGTAACGGCTGTCTGCACTCGGCTGCTCACAGCATCAATCCTGGACGCGAGGCGTAGGAGATTGAGACGTTCATTTTGTTTTCGGATAGCATTTTGGGCGTAAATCTTTGCAATGTCGCCGTGGTTTTGTTGGATTGCCTGATTCTTGATGTTAGCACACACGCGCGTCGAGAAATCTGTAGACTGGTGTTTAGCTGATGACAGATGATCGCACCTTCTTCAGTTTCCCTCGTTCGGTCTGCTCATCTTTGCCCGCCTTTGCAGCCTGACGATTGAGCTGCTTTGCCGTGAACTGCAGGGTACGTCATCAGTGCTGTCCTGCGCTCTACTGTACTGACTCGAACACATACCTTGAGATTGAAAAGCGCCTTTTCGAGGCCTGACATGGCTTCCACTGAAAGTCTCGTAGCAGCTTTGATAAAGCCTGCTGAGTGCAATGGGAAGCGTTCAAGCGACGGTAGAACAAACAGGCAGCAGACGGTAACCATCTGCGGGGGGTGTCAGTTGGCGCAGCCCCCACACATCAGGAACGGGCGCCAAGCCCAGTCTGGAACGCATCAGTTGAGAGATCGAGGTCCTACACCTGCCTGATCGCAGACGAGATCTGCAAGTCATTATTAGTAGGGTTCATATGGTGCTACAATTATAGTATTCTTCATTTTTGATGTTCAACCCAATTCCTTGGTTGCGTGACTCGTTTGTTCTGGGTATCTTATTGCTGGTCATCCCTCCATTCAGAAACGCCGTCGAAACATGAACTTATTTTGGTGCCCTCGGTGAGACAGGCCTCACAACCCCATCGAAATTGCACCGGTTGCTTGCATCGATCAAGCCCGGCCAATCTGCAGGCCACCGCCTTCAGACCGGAGGCCAAACCACGCCCACTCGTTCCAGATGTGTTCCCTCCGTTCCATTTGAGTGATGCTGGCTAGGTACCAACCAGGTACTGGCTAGGTACTCTCTTGGGCTTCGGCTACAAACTTCTCTTTTGCATTGTTGAACAGTGCAGCTTGCATTTCTGCAAGCTCCTCGTCCGTCTTCCCGCTTTGCGCGAACTTGCTCTGCTTCTTTTCACGCGTCTACGCATGTGAGTATGAGAGATCGTGCAATCTTTAGGCATACTGACTGCTTGCTGTTGCTTAAATTCATCCGCACTGGCCAAAACAGGGGCAATATATTCCGGAAATCCAAGCTCCTTCAACGCTGCTGTGACGTGCTCTGCTGCGATAGTCTTCTTTTGTTCTCGCTCTGATATATCGTTCGCTTCTGAAGATATCAATTTGATGAATTCAACGCAGCACTCGGTGACGTTATCGCGAAAGTCCTTCGATGTTGTCAGACCAGAAGACGCTGGAATGATCTCACCAAGGATCTTTTGGACGGTCGCTGCAGAGTTGTCAGTGCCCATTCAGTGGAAACATGCATACTAGAAGTGCCAAGTCTGCAATTCGATTCGACCTCATGTATAGTGTTTGAACTCATACCTTTGGGAAGTGACAGCTCGTCATTACCTGTTGTTTGTTCCCGTCAGCTGTTGTCAACAGTACCCTGGCGGAAACACAATACACAATCTTACCTCCAAATTCTTTGTCGGACATGCTTCGTAGCTGTCCGAGACAGGATGGAGGTAACCTATATCTTCGTGTGGTAGTGAGTTTCAATAGAAATGTAAGGTCCCAGAGGATGCCTACTATTGACAGCAACTTACGAGAGTTGACGTGTGGCTGAACCTCAGCACAGCCATAGCGGAAAACTTCCACACCAAATAAATCTAAGCAAGAACTTTAGTCCTTTCAGTTTCTCTTTTCAGCCCCAGTCTTGAGCCATCACAGCCGATGCTAGCTCTACAAAAGAGCTCGCTTTTGCAACAGGTATGCGAACCAGTTCTCCAACGTCCCCCCCCAATGCAAAGATGAGCGTATTCGTGTCGCCCCTATCGGACAAACACAATGTCGATTGACCTGTCCTAGCCAAACGGACTTTTCTGAGCTACCTGATTATCGCAACTTTTACAAGAGCAAATTCCATTGTAAATGATGCTGACCAGTCACACGCAGGCCCTTTTATTGCTCTCTATGATACAGCGCTCAAGCCATAGCTCTGCCAACGTCGAAACGATACCAAAGGTTAGCCCCGAGTCCCTACCATTCATGCAACCCATCCCCACTCGAAAAGCCTAAGATGAGCAACGTTTATGTACTATCAAATTCGGATTTACAATGACGAATCAAGAATTGGTTCGATTACCTGAGCTTTATACCAAATTAGCACTCAAATGGTATGACCACGTTACACAAGAACAAACAGGCTGACTTGGATCCTAGAGTAAGCTAGATGCATGGCCACCACGGCTGTTTCCATCCTCCTTTGTACACTGATGGTATGTACTGTCAACCTTTTCTTTTACTCCAGACATCAATGGCGAAAGCATCCTTCCACTCGCCTCGGCTTATGATGCAACTACACATTCCATGCTAAGCCTGAAGACTTCGGTCTCATGCTGTCCCCAATGTATGCTTTTCATCTTTCAACTGAAGCCCCAATATGTCTTGTATTCACGGTCGTGTCTTGTCTGAAACTGACATGCTGACGTTTCCAAAGATTGCAGTTCATTGCCCATGATCCCGTTCACATATCATGGATCCTGGAACTTCCCAAGCTTGTCCTGATCGTCCCAGCTCAGGAAAGACCCACTCAAGGCTTTTGGAGCTCCAATGACCAACCTTGCGATGACATTCCCTGGCTGGTTTGGCTTTAAGAGCTTACCACTCGTCTTTGCCTCAGAGAATTTTGCTACGTCGTCCTTGTTCATGACAGAGTGGTGTACATCTCGCAAAGTGACCTGCATCTGCGTGTCAACCATGCCAGGCCTGATACTCACGGTAGTAATATCCGCTTCTTCATTTGCCAAGGTGAGTGCAAGATGATTCAGAGCGGCCTTAGTCATGCCATAGCAACCCCATGCTGCGTATCCACGTATTGATGCACCTGACGAGACAAGGACGATGCGTCCATGGGTAGTCCTTAGAGCAGGTATAGCAGCGCGAATCTGAGAAAACAAGGCGATGACGGTCAAATATCTGGAAATCAATCAGGTATCATGTAGACGTACCATAACAATGGCGGAGAACACATTTGTGTCAAAGGCAGTCTTCCAACCCTCAATGTCTGCATCGCAAATTCGCTTGACAGGGTCCATTATGCCATGATTTATGACTAGCCCATCTAGGCTACCAAATTTACTCAGGGCGAGGTTGATTGCTCTTTGTGCGGTTGATGTGTCGCTCAAGTCTGCTGAAAGAATTGCGACTCGTTGAGGATCACTCTTGTCGGCCAGCTCCTGGAGTTTCTCCGCGTTGCGTGCAACGGCGACCAGCTTACAGTTGGGCTGTTCGGCGAGAAGGGCTTTAGATATAGCAAGACCAATGCCACGGGATGCGCCCGTGACAATAAATACTGGCGCAACCATTGTGAAACCTTCGAAAAGGAGTGTGGCCAAGATGATAGGATTAGTGTGGAATTACAGAAAGTGTAAATACCGGCGGTCCGCCAAAGAGAAAAGCGTCTCCCTGGGCCCCACTAGATGTGATGTCAGATCTGGCGTGGGGTAGTCTCCTCCGAGAACGGCATATCGCCAACCACTGCAAGCAAAATATGGTATTTTTGATCCTAGAGCGATTGAATGGATGTTTACATATTTGCTCATCAATCTTGCAGACTTGGTTCTTGATTTTTCTCAAGAATCTGGATCGATAACTAGTATGCTCCGCGTCCAAGATCTTTGCGGGTCACCTCTCGTTTTGGGGTGGCACCTGACTCCGGAGCAGGGAAGGCATCACTTTTGTCAAGAAACCCTCGCCGGATCAATACTTAAGAATTGTAATTCCCAAGCAGTGCGCTGTTCTAAGCGCTGTCAATTGTTCCTGGCCAAGGCCTCTGATCAGTCTAGCTACCCAGTCACATCTTTAAGGATACAAGACAAGCATGGCACTTCCTGGGAGTAATACCGTGATACTCGGCGCTGGGATCATCGGCACTTCCACCGCATACTACTTGTCGCAGTCCCCAAACACACCGGCCAAGTCGATTCATATCGTTGAAACAACACCGCAGCTTTTCTCCTCAGCGTCAGGCTATGCTGGCGGCTTTCTCGCACGAGACTGTATGACGACCTATGCTCTTCATTAAACGCTCACAATATTGATCAATCTGAGCATAGGGTTTGGACCGGCTCTTGCTGAGCTGGGTGCTCTGAGCTTTGACTTGCACCATGAACTTGCAGAGCAGCACGGTGGTCGTCAGGCGTGGGGCTGGAGTTGGAGCCAGGCTACAAGTATTGCGAATCTAAACGACAGCGGTCATAATTCGAGCGACTGGCTTCGACATGGAGCTAGTCGCGCACAGCTCAGAACACACCATGTATTTGGACACGGCACTGGTCCGGTATGGTTGACTACAAAGCAATGGCAAGAGGCCAAAGTCATCAGTGAAGACAAGACCACCGGCCAAGTGTACGTTGCCCTGGTGTTGAAGCATTCACACTAATTTGCGACAGGGATCCGCTCAAACTGTGTCAATTCCTGCTGAGAGAGAGTTTAGATCGTGGCGTATCACTTCACCATCCTGCGCACGCCTTGTCAATATCGAAAGACACCAGAGGCGAGTTGGCGTCGATCCGTGTAGCGAAGGACGATGGCGAAGAAGTTGACAGTGGGTAGTATCACCAATTGACCAATCAAAGCTAACGTTGCCAGTACCATGTACTCGACTCATCATCACTGCTGGAGCATGGACGCCAGAGGTCTTCTCCGCTCTCTTCCCAAATGCAACCTTGAGTATTCCTATTTCTCAGCTTGGTGGTCACTCTGTGCTTGTTAGATCAGATCGTTTTAGGCAAGAGCATGAAGATCTCAGCTGTCATGCAGTTTTCGCCACGGATGAATCGGGATTCTCTCCAGAAATTTTCAGTCGCGTAGGCGGCGAGATATACATTGCTGGCCTCAACGATCACGGCTTGCCTCTCCCGAAAAATGCGGCGGCAGCACGACCCGATCCCATAGAAATTGAGAAGCTCATGAAGTTCTCAAGAAGTATACTTGGCCTTGAAGAGGGAGATGATCTTGAGGTGGTAAAGGAAGGACTCTGTTTTCGGCCCATCACAGAGAAGAGTCAACCCATCCTAAGCCGAGTGCCGGACAAACACCTTGGTGGCATGATGACTAGAGGAAAAGGTGATGGCGGAGTCTTTGTCGCAGCTGGACATGGTCCTTGGGGTATTTCCCAATCTTTAGGCACTGGTAAAGTTCTTGCCGAGATGGTAGAAGGCGAGAAGACATCGGCGGATGTGTCAAGCCTTTCTTTGTAGACTTCATTCAAAGATCTGCGACCTTGCCTCACATCATCCTCAGTTGGAAACCAGGCCCAGTGGCTTCCGCGTCTCGACTTGTGAAGATTCCACTGAAATCAGTGCTGGCGCTGATACTTGGCGCCACTCCCCGTCTGGGAGCATTCGGGCTGGCTACTCTTCTGCGTTTCTCCTGTCCGGCCTTAGAAGGAAAAGTGGGAAACATCGAAGTAGATTTTGGTTTTGGATCCTCGGCAAAATATGGGTGGTTGAGCATCTCATGTGCGCTTGGCCGCTTCCTGGGATCGAGAGAAAGGAGTGAGGTCAAAAGGGAGGACCCCGCGGATGTAAGGAACGGGAATCTGACTCGAACGACGGGGCCGATGTTGTGCCGTAAAGGAGGTAAACGTAGAGATCTAGCGTTTGGCAGGCGTTTAAAGCCGGGCCATGAATCTTCAGTGGGTATTCCACATAGCTCAAAAACTTTGGAAAGCTGCTCTACCTCGTTCTTCCCCTGAAGTAGCGGTTCTCTCGTCAACAGCTCGCCAAAAATGCACCCGATGCTCCACATGTCAATAGGTGTGCTGTATCGCTCTGCACCAAGGAGGAGCTCCGGTGCTCTGTACCACAGCGTGACCACCAACTGGGTCATCTTCGGAAGCGGGTCTCCAAACTGTCTTGCCATTCCAAAGTCCGCAATCTTGATCTCACCACGGTTATTCATCAGAATGTTTGAGGTTTTCAGATCTCTATGCAAGATCCACTGGGAGTGGAGAAAATCAACAGCTGATGTCAGCTGAATGAGGAGCGTTTTGATTTCAGAGGGCATGAAAGGTTCTGACATGTCCTCTTGCAGCGCTTTGAGATCGTGCTCCAGGAAATCCATGACGAGGTATACCTCTGTCAAGCGACTGCCTACGACGATCTCCCTGAGATCGACAATGTGACGGTGCCGCGCTTGCATCAGACACTGTATCTCTCGTAATCCGGTTACCGGAAATCCACTAGCCTCTGTGCCATCCATCTTGAGTTTCTTTAGAGCAACAACATCACCTGTGCCGAGTTCTCTCGCCCGTGAAACCCATCCGTAAGAGCCTTCCTCGATGTGATTCAGCCGCTCGAAGTTATCAACATGCCTGCAGGGTCCCCACTCTGAAGCAACATGTCGTAGTAGGATAGTCTTTCGCCCCTCCTCCAGTGTCAAAGCTGGTAGGTCTGTAGGCAGCTTCTCCCGCGTGCTATCGGACTTCCCCTCCACTAGCTCAGCAGCGTCATATGCTTCTTTCTGCTCGCGGCTTTGCTTCTCGACTTTCCGCCGTTTCTTCTCCTCTTTCTCTCGTTTACGGTGCAAATCAGCCGCCTTTTCTTCCTCTGTATCCGCCCAGCGACCTACCATGCCTGCTTGTATATTTTTGTTGCAGACGCAATGGCAACGAGGCCCAAGTCGTGTGTGATGGCGAGCGCGGAAAGTTGCGTGGTTCCGAGCATGACGACACGCGACTTTTCTCAACGCGACGCAACGCCCGTTGCTAGTATATGCAAGAATGGCTGCAAAAGTTTATGCACCTTTTCAGTCATTGTCAAATAGTCGTTCTGGACGTCAATTAGCCCTTAGAACCGTGCAAGAAGGTTGGCGCGTTTCGTGCTGCTCACGAAGCTTCTCGAGCACTGCCAAACCGGCATCATCAAGAGCATGGTCTACTCCCTTGGCAAAGAACCTAGGAGAAGCCATCACGGTGAGACTTCCTCAAGCTAGGGACTAGCGGCAACTTCGCTAACCAGTGCCTTCTTTCCAGACCACCGGTCCCATCTCCATTGCAAAGTACATGCGCGAATGCCTTACATCACCAAATGGAGGCTACTATACCACTCAAGACGCAGAGGGTGTTGATCAGTTCGGCAAGACTGGTGACTTTGTGACTTCACCGGAAATATCGCAGATATTCGGCGAGCTCGTTGGAGTATGGTTCGTTGCGGAATGGATGTCACAAGGCAAGAGGACCGAGGGCGTCGACATAGTCGAACTTGGTCCGGGGCGAGGCACGCTTATGGACGATATGCTCAGGACCATTAGCAGATTCACCCCGATGGCCTCAAGTGTAGAGTCTGTACGCCTAATAGAGGCAAGCCCCACACTCAGAGCAGCGCAGCACAAGCTACTGTGCGGAAACACGCCTCTGGAAGAAATCGAAGGCGGGGGCTTCAAGAGCAAGTGCAAACACTTGCCTCATGTCTCTATCATCTGGCAAGAGGATGCTACTGCTCTGCCAAAAGATGATATCAAAACACCCTTCATCGTTGCTCACGAATTCTTCGATGCCCTTCCCATCAACGCATTCACTTCGGTTTCATCCAAACAAATCTCTTCCAGTTCAACAATAACGACCTCCTCCAGAACACCAGACCCACGAAATACGCCAACGAAACTATCGCATAATGAATGGCGCGAGCTCCTCGTGTCTCCTACCGCGCCGCCCTCGCTACTTAATCCACCCAAAAGTATTCCTCCTGAATTTGAAATCAGTGTTGCGCCCACCGCGACCCCAAATTCTCGGCTCCTCCCTACCCTCTCGAGTCGCTATGACGCGCTTCTGGCCATGCCTCATTCCACCATAGAGATTTGTTCGGAAGCACGATCCACGACGACAACATTGACGCAGCTGATTGGGGGTGCGCCCAAAACAAACGCAGGTGCGATGGTACGGCCTAGCTCATCAGCGTTTCCCATGACTAAGTCTACACCGTCTGGCGCTGCACTCATCATTGACTACGGCCCCGCAAATACCGTCCCCGTCAGCACTCTGCGCGGAATCCGAGCCCATAGGACGTGCTCGCCATTTGAGAGCCCGGGGCGCGTCGACCTGAGTGCCGACGTTGACTTTTTAGCGCTGGCCGAGACGGCGTTGGCGTCGAGCGAGACTGTGGCTGTGCATGGGCCTGTTGAACAGGCCGATTGGCTGGGTGCGATGGGGGGCAAGGAGCGGTGTGATGCTCTGCTAGCCAAAGCAGGACCTGGGCCTGGCGGAGAAGAAATCAAGGGGCGAATCAGGGCTGGGTGGAACCGGTTGGTGAATAAAGGCCCAGACGGAATGGGAAAGGTATACAAAGTTATGGCCATTGTGCCGGAGGACAAGGGGCGAAGGCCTGTAGGATTTGGCGGTGACATCTGAATGGAGGCATCGCTGCATGATCACAGTCGTTTTCAAGGAACTTGATTGCAATTCTTCTCTCTATTGTAAAGCAAAGTCTCTAAAAGTATGTAGTGCGTCTTTTCACTTACCAGAAGCATCAGACCTGTACCGCTCTAGCGTTGGTCGCATAGATATTAAGAACGCTACCCAGCAAATCGGCCATAGATGGCATAGCAAGAGCAGGACGATCAAACAGTTGAGCCAATTCTTCGGCATTTACCACGACCCGATCCGCAGGTGCAGTGCCGAATGGGCTTAAGGTTCGAGCAATCTCATCGCCTGAAGATAATTCATCCTCGTCGACTCTGACTGCAGCGGCTTCATCTTGCTGATTTAAAGATGTCGCTCCACTATGAGGTAGAAATCCAGTCTCCACGCCACTGAGCGGCTGGATCGATCGGATCGTAGCTCCCGCATCAATGACAACATACCCTTTGCTGTCACCACCCAAGTTATCATTAGACCTTTCAGGCTTGCCATTGCCCTGAGCTTTGCCAACGGAAAGGAGACAGAGCGCAAGACGGGGTAGAGTGATTGAACAGACGGGCGCACTCGGTTTTTCAACAAGCTCGGCAAGCGAAAATACTTCTAGCTTTGTTGTATAGGTCCTGAGTGGGTTGAAGGATGACGATCGCTTCGCAGAAGCTAGAGTTTGAAGTACAGGGGACGCTATAGCGAACGTCGAAGTGCAAGGGTTGACAGCCAGGAGAGGAGAAGGTAATGTGGAAGTTGACAGTCTTGCGTTTATGCTTGCAGGCAACAAAATGCGCGTATGCTGCTCCATGGTTGTAATATCCCAAACAATCACGGTATTTTGCCCAACACAGACTAAATGGCGGCCCAAGAAACGGAGAGCATGGATACCGCCAGGCTCATTGAAGATATCCGTGTGAGATTGACCACTGACGCCGTGATCGGGATCAATAAAGTGAATCAGTGACGACTCCCTGTAGTCTATAGACTCATCAAAATGTAGATGAGCAGCAAGGGTGCTGCCGTCTTGGGAATAAGCCATTGCCGCGCGACTTGGGATTAATCCGCGGAATGGCTCTAAGGACATGCCCTTCTCCAAGGAGATCTCACGGCGCACTGTCCATGTCGTGTGCCCCTTCTCTGTGAAGCAATCACCACGAAAGGTCTTGCCCGAAGGAAAACTGGTTTTGGGTTCCCAGATTTTCGTTTTCGAATCTTGGCCTACCGTCGCAAAAGCACAGCCAGTTGGGCTGGCGATAAGAGCGAGCACTTTGCCTGGAGTCTGACTGTTGTCGAGCATATGCGGTGATTCTATGCGTGAGCTAAGCGCCCAAACTTGATCTGCGCCATTCCAGGACCACAGTCTGAGCTGAATCGTGCGTTGCTGTTCTATCGCGTGTCTGATATCTGAAAGGTCTGCGGAAAGGTCGTCCACATCCGTAGAATGCGGGCTCCACTCATCAACCGTAGCCAGCCAGCGGCCGTTGTGGGATACTTGAAGATGTCTCACATTTGGCTCGCGGATCCTGCTACCATCTGGGCGACTGTTGACGTAAGTCGCATTTGTTCGAGTAAGAACCTGCCTAGCGACATTCCTGGATCTAGACATGTCGAACGTTTGCAGATAGGTTGCTGGTAAAGAGAATGGGACGGTATTGCTATTATTCTCATATGATGATACGGCTGCGAAAAGTTCTGTTGGCTTTCTCGGATTGATGACCGCTTTGACCTCGGGCCATTCACCTGTGTCGTTATTCAGAGATGACCACATCTCCGTAGTAGGGAGCTCCGGGCGAAGACGGGCGATAGCTGGGAGATTCCAAGTCTGAAGATTGGCCACATTTGTCGTAGGTAACAATTCGCTAGTTGAAAGTACCATAATGGAATTGTCTCCTAGGCGAACAACATATGACGCGCCACTGGGAGAAATCGTCAAGGACTGTATCGGAGATTCCAGGTGTGGCAAAAATTGCTTTTTACCAGTGTCTAGTTGCCAGAGCACCAATACCGTCTCGACGCCACCTGAGATCAGGTAGTTGCCGTCCGCTGACCACGCCAGAGCACCGACTGCTTCCCGATGCCAGTGCAATTCTGTCGTAGCGTTCGCCAGCGATTCTTCCGGCACATTTGTAGCATGTTCGAATCCTAATTGAACGAGCAGGTCCTGGTAAACATAGATACAACCTTTCAGGCCACCGACAGCAATCTTCAAGCTTGTATCCGCTCTTTTATCGCTGGTAGTTGTAGAGTAAGTGGCGTCGAAGCAGATTGGCGCTTCGGCGCACTTGAACTCGCGCCAGGCGTACCGCAGGTTCTTCAGAGATGCTGGAGCTGAACCAATGCGTTTTCCGATTACAAGGCTATCTGAAGTGATAGCAATGACAATCTCGCCATGGCCAAGAACTTGCAGCGATTGCAGCGCTCTATCAAGATTCAGGATTGGTTGCGTTTCAGTCTTCAAATGATCTCCCTCCATGCCGAGGCCATGCGCAGAAATTATCCAGCGCGCAGCTTTGCTGATGGTAAACACAACCTCTTGAGATGAGGCTTGATTGGCAATGGTAGTAAGGGCATATATCTGGGACTCAGTTGCCCAGTTGCCCAACTTCATGCCACTTCGTACGTCCCATTTGACGATATGTCCATCCGTGGTGGCACTAAAAACGATATTATTGTTCGTCTCAGACAATGCATAGGCGCTGATGATGCGATGTGAGGGAAGGCTGTGCTCGAGGAGGGAGTCGCTGGTTGTATATATCTGGATCGCGTTTTCCGTGGCGCATATGAGGCGACTAAGATATGTTAGCACAATTATTGTTTGATCAGACAAACATGCTGCTCACTCTTCCTCGGCGTTCAGATATGGTGTACAGTCAATATACCGTCCAGAGAGTGGTTGTGAGATCCTCCAACCACCATTCGACCAAGTCTCACCAGGGACAGGTAAATTTCGCGCTCCTTTGGAGACCGTGGGTTTATCTTCTGAAAAGCATACTGAGTTTTGCGTGCGCGCCATGCTTTTTTTCAATCGGCTATCATTGTCAATGACTTGTGGTATTGTACGGTGTCTCCTTGGCTGCTGCGCATTGCTTTCGCCTCGCTTGCCTTGGCTCTCCAAACGCGCCAATCTTTTGCGTTCCTTCTTAGCTTCTTTCCTTGTTTGCCACTCGGGTCTTTGTTGTGTGGTGTTTGAATGAGTGTTTCCAGGAATTGCATTTGAACTCTGGCCCTCCGTGGGTCCGTGTACATCGCGAGTGTGGGGCGTGGTTGCTTGCAAGGCCTTCTGCTTCTTCCTCGCCCTCTTGGTTAGGCTAGCGATGCTCGGAGAGACAAGTTGCTCTTTGGAATCCAATTCTTGTGCTTGCGTCGCAGAATTCGACGGTCTCTTGGATCTCTGCCTCTTGTTCGTAGAAGCTTGTTGGGCATCGTCATATTGGGCATCTGAAGCCTCGCGTTTGCGTTTCTTCTCGGCTTTTGATTCGCGACATTTGTGCTTTCCAGTCATCTCGTCCATGTTCGCGATGTTACTTCGTGACAGTTGTTGTGTAGTGTGCGGTGCTTATTATGAACTAGGCCCAGCAACGGCGATGGCCAGCAAGAAAAAGTTTGGAAGCGCGGAAGGTAGCCGCCTTGCCTACCGTGACGTGAACTTTCGATCGCAACTGTTCACCAAAGTCACCAACGACAATTGAAAGACTCTAAGCAAGTGGCTTGTCAGGATGATCATCCCAATTCGCTGCTTCTCTTGCGGCAAGGTACGCTCAGCCACCTTTGTGACGCGATTGATACGTATCCTCTCGTCTATCAAGCACACTCGTTAACCTTGCTCGTTCCAGGTTATTGCAGACCTTTGGGAGCGTTATCTTGCACTGCTAGAGCCAACCGAGGACAGACCACCGCTGGAAGATGGGTAAGACGAAATGCCTCTTCTCTACGTGTTGCGCTGCAAGATACTAATGGTGCCATCTAAAGCGATGCAATGGACCGATTGGGTTGCAAGCGCTACTGCTGCAGGCGCATGCTCATGACGCATGTTGATCTAATCGAAAAGCTACTGCGGTGCGTATTATACTAACTAGCCTTTGGTCGACGAACACGTTGCTGACATATCAACCAGATACGACCCTGCGGAGCGCGACCGTACCAAACTAAACGCGGGTACCATTGCACCATAATACACATACGATTATGTTACACATATTGGGATAGGGATATGGCGTTGGTACTTGATCCGTATTGGGAGCTCGAGCTGAGGTCATTGCCCGAGGACCTACAAACCGCAAATCGCGCTCGCTAGGCCTCTGCGTCAACGGCATCGAACTTGATATAGCTTGATGAGTTTATATTCGCGTCATCAACACGTAGGTAAATACATAGGCGCGCCGAGATTAGATGTCGCGGCTAAGATGACTGCAGTGCTTTTAATGCACCCGCAAGCCGTTGATAGTCTCGTAGCAATAACTCGATGTCAAACCCGTTGAGCTCCTTGACTTCTCTCAGAGCCACAAACTTTTGGATTGGCGGCGCGATACCGTTGACATCGATAAGTAACTTTTCACCTGCGGGCCTAGCGCTTGCTGACGACGGGCTAGGCGCTCGCCCAAAGCCGCGCATCATACCCATACCGGGAAATCCCTTGAGCGGATTCAATGAGTTGCCTAGTGTGCGCATTGACTCCACAGCTGTGAAGGCAGTCGGTTGACCCGATGCGGTAGTTGCTGTCGTATTGTCCGCTTGGCTCTGCGGGGATGCGACTCTTCTAGTCGTGGTTGCGAAGTCTCTTGTGCTGTCAATACTCGCTGTTGGGCTGGGCTTCCGGCCCCCTTCAAATACCGTGACCGGCACTCGATGTTGTTTATTGGCATCATCGGTCTCACCGACCGACACGGAGTCGACACCAACGTCATCCTCAGCCAAAGGCGGAGGCGTGCTGACGAGCTTACGTGCGTCCTCGAGAGTCTTGGGTATTGTAAGATCAGGCTGACCATCTGAACCGTGTGACGTTTGTTGTTCTCGGATGCGCCCAAAGAAGAATTTGAAGCTCCCGTCAAGTGCATTTTGTATTGTGTCATAGGCCATGTCTGTGCCTTGGGATAGAACGCCACTGGCAGCATCTAAAGGTCGCGGCCTGCTTTGTAATAACATGCTGAGTCGTCTAGACGCACTTCGGGAGGTTGGAGGAGGATCTTCGCCCTTGACAACATCCTGATCATTTGCCGTTCCTGGTAATCCTCGATATAGTGGGTTAGGAGTTTCCGTACGTGGAGTTGATGGCTGGCTCGTTGACTTGCTAGGCCCTCCCTTTGTCTCATCTGCTCGTATCGCCGACAGGTCGACCGTCTCAAGGAAAGATATGGCAGCTTCGAGATTGGTAAGACAGTACGCAGCTTCGCCGTCTATCTTATTCGCCCAGCGAAATCTCTGAATGAAATTGATGTTGCTGACGACAAGAAGATCATCAGGCGAGGAAGTGATGATTGTGTAAATCAGGGTTGGAAGAATTTCATCTGCAGAAGATGAAGATGGGAACATCTCGGAGAGCACCTCAACAATGCTTTTGTGTGTTGCAGTCAGAGCCTGTAGCTTTCCGATAGGAGAATGTTCTTGATTCATCCGGACGAGGTTGGATCGAGCTTCAGATAGTCGTGCGCGAGCGGGATCTTCAATCAAATCGCTATCGGGATGGGCTCGCTGACCTTGGCCGTCGTTGGTTGAGGTTAGTAGTTCGCTCAAGTCAACACCGACAAGTGACAAGGCTGCAGCCCTGGAGCGGAGCTTCTCATCACGTTCTTCGTCATCCGTGCTCCTATGCCTCCATATCTTGCTGTAGACCTTCTCGCAGACACCCCTTTCTACAGCCTCTTCCAGAGCCACATGCTTCGATTCCAGTTGTTTTCTTGCTCTACGCTTCTCCGAAAGTTCAGATGCGGAAATAAGAGGGCGATCTACCAAAGATTCGTCCAAAACACTCTCCAGCGGCCTGGAATTCTTCCGAGCCGCCTGCCGCGCCTTGATGGAGCTAATGGAGGATACAGAGGGTGCAGGAGACTTTTCACGAGACATTCGTGATGCCAAAATTGCAATATGTGTGCTAATATGTGTTTCAACATGCAGGTAGAAGTTCTGATACAGATCAGACAGCTGGTTGATTGAGAGAGGCGCCGAATGCGTCTTCAGATGTAAAGACTCGAGGAATCTGGCGAAGGATTAATTCAAGGACGCTGAACAAGGACATAGAATGTGTTGCACCTTTCCATCAAGCTCTGGATTTCTACGGGCAGCTCCTCAAATCCATTAGGGTACGCGTCCGCAGTTGAGTCAACTTCGAGCTCGGGTTCATTGCTGTCGCCAGTCTCAAATATGTCGTTGCCTAGGCTGTCTTGTCTTAAAGACACACCTGCCGCGTCATTCGCATAAGGTGTACCGTCAGGTACGGTATTCGAGCGGGTACGCGCGTTGGGGCTGGACGCTGGGGATTCATTGCGATTGAATGACTTGAAGGAGGCTCCAACCTGCGGCCGTGAGTCCTTGCCTCGAGATGGCAGTCTTTGCATTGTTTGCCAGGAGCTTCTCGCCTCGAGCGCAAACCTCTTCCCACGCTTGACAGCGCTGAAGGGCGGGGTGTGAATGGGAACGACAGGTGGGATTAAGACAATGAATGTTTGAACATGAGCGGAGCGTAGTATGCAGATGTCGGAAAGACTGGAACAGGCGTTTATGATTGCAGATGCCTGAATTACAGATGGGAATGGGGGTCGTGTTGGAGGCTTTCGGTGTGTCAACAAAGGCGAGCGTGAAGAAGCGTCGATCGGTTCTAGCTACCCGCCGCAGCCATCTGACGAACGTCATGTGGGGACAAGTGCAGTGGCTAGGCGCCAACAACCTTCCACCTCTATCATCACTGCAACATTCTCTCCCCCATTCAGATGTCTAAGCGCGCCGCCTAGTATTCCTCTGGTTCTGCACCATGACTGCCTCCCGGAACGAACTCTTGACAGTCTCTGCAGGCCGTATCGCCACGCTGCTGTTGTTGCCCTTCCTCTTCACATACGCTTACGCCAGAAACGTCGCACCCGTACTCGCTGGCCCTCAACTCCCCTTAATACCGCAACCTGCAGGGTCTGAAGGAGGCTATGAGCACAATTTTCGATTGCGTCACATCTTTCACCACGGTGGTCGCCAGTTTCCGCAGCTAGCACGCCGCCTGGACATCGCCCCCGATGCCGAGCTTCTCATGATGTCCGACGACGATATATCTCCCAGCCGTGCTCCGAAAACGTATCGATTGCGATTTCAGAGTACCTACATACAGCGTCTTGCCGACCGTCGGCGAGAACGTATGCACTACTTGCTCGACGCCGGCCGGGAGCGTGGGCAGCCGCTTGACCTGGCGGCCTCTGAGTGGACTACTGATGAGGTCAATGGACCCAACGTTACCGATCACCAAACAGTTCTGGACATGGCACGTATAGCTGCCAATGCTTACGCTGAGAACAACAAGTCCAGCGAGTGGTATGACATTGGTGATCGTTTTCATTATGCCAACGACTTCGGCTGGGAATCCGATGGCTTGCGAGGGCACATTTTTGTCGACGACCTAAACAGAACCGCCATCGTCAGCATCAAGGGCACTAGCCTTGGCTTATTTGATGGCATAGGCTCCGTCCACCGAGACAAGGAGAATGATAATTTGTTCTTCAGCTGTTGTTGCGGTCAGGGCGGCGAATCAATACTCTATCATGCCGTCTGTGACTGTCAAACGGCGAGCTACACCTGCAATTCGACGTGCCTTACTCAAAACCTTAGGAAAAAGCATCAATATTATTACAGTGCGCTCGATCTGTACCAGAACGTCACCGAGTTGTATCCTAAAGCCGAGGTTTGGATGGTTGGTCACTCTTTGGGAGGCTCAGTAAGCAGCCTTGTTGGCTTAACTTACGGGCGACCTGTTGTCACTTTTGAAGCCCCCGGCGAGGCTATGGCGGCGAAACGCTTAGGCCTTCCCGTTCCGCCTGGGTTTCGTGTGGGCGACGAAGAACCTCAATATGGCACTGGAGCATATCACTTTGGCCACACGGCCGATCCTTTATTCCTTGGCACTTGCAATGGCTATCCATGTTCCTGGTGGGGCTATGCTATGCAAAGTGTATGCCATACCGGCTTTGAATGCGTCTACAACACTACGAGGGACAAAAACTGGACTCCAGCACTCCAATATCACAAGATCATTACGGTGATAGAAGATGTCATCAAATTCTACGACACACCAGCCCAATGCAAACCAGTACGTGACTGCATAGACTGCTACAAGTGGAAGTACAAGGAGAGCAATCGCTCTGACACGACGACAACGAAACTCTCGACTACAAGATTCACACAGACACGAACCGAGACGTGCAAAACTCCTGGGTGGTGGGGATGTCTCGACGAGCCCAGTACGGCAACCCCCACTCCTACCTCTACCTGCCACACGCCAGGTTGGTTTGGCTGTAAAGACCCAGTCACATCAACAGCCGTGATAACTACCGATTCGACATCGACAACAAGCAAAACTACCTGCAAAAGCCCTGGTTGGTTTGGTTGCAACGATCCGACGACTACTTCACAAGATCAAGCTTCTTCGACTTTTCCGAAGCATGAAATAGGTCAGTCTCCCAGTCCACCAACGTCGGCATTGCCAACATCGACATCTTCGTGCGCTCGGCCTGGCCTGTTCTGGGGTTGCAAAGATAAGGCAGAGCCTGGCAGCTCTCCTCGTCTTGCTACAGCCGAGGCCACTTTACGCCGATGAAATCTCTAAGAGCAGCATTGGCACTTTTTTGGAGTTTGGTTAGGTATATATTGATATGGACATGCCAGATTCAAAGGTGATGATGAATGAATATATGTATCGCAGAATGTCTCCGCGTTGACCATGGATTCCAGGCTACCCCCTAGAACACCACCTTTCTCTTAACCCCACCATCCGCAGTTATTTTGGTGCCAGAAACGAATTGGGCATTAACAAGATACTCAATCGCGTTCAGAACGTCCTCGACTCTGCAAACGCGTCCAGTCAGATGCCCATGATATTTTTCCTTTGCTCAAAACATCCTTCCATTTCATGCAGTTCTCATCTGTCTCCTTGCATTCATTCACGAGGTTGACCCATCTCGGACGTACTGCGTTAAACCTAATTCCCATTTCTGCAAGGCTTACGGCCATAGAATGTGTGAGACCTAACGAGCCTGTTATCGTGGCTGTGTATCATTCGGATTTGACCTCCCCTTGGTATGCATGCGTAGAAGACATCATAATGATGGCACCGCCTTACGCCCGTGTTTCGATGGTCCGCAGGAGGAGCAGGCATGCCTGGCACAACCGCATCGGGCCCATTAAGGTGCATGAAACACGGCAGTACCCATCGAAATCCACAAGAGTCTTTGAATTGAATCACTACCTAGTTGTCCCAGAACAATGTCTCATCTGCACGACTTATCGTTAGATATCACGAAGTAGCTTTAGGTAGCCCATGAAGAGAAGATGGTGAGCTCCACCCCACCAAAATGCTAAGCCGTGTAAGGAAGCTGGTTTTTATTTTGCACCTATTCAGAGGAACAAAGATACTCTCCCAAGGGCTTATAAGATTGTAAAACTGACGTCACAATTTCTGCAGAGGTTGCTCAGTTCCTGTATATGTGGAACCTAGGAAGACTAACATATGTACTGATATGGCTTGGCATGCTTGTTGGCGCAAAACCGGTGCCTCATTGACGAAGGGCAAACACCAGCCCCACCAACGTATTCCATTTAAACCCCCCTGGATGACTTGATATTGATCCACGGCCGAATTACATATCGTAGAGCTTAGTCTGTTACCTGTATGCAGTGACCGCTTGGAACTGCCATCAGAGAAGAGCTACAATGACAGACATCAATCTCCAGGAAGTCCATGACTTCCTCGTCGACCTCGCCGACCAGGCGGGAAAGATGATCACTGAAGCGACGCCCAGCTCCTCAGCCTCCGGAACGAAGAAGAATTCTGCAGACCTTGTCACTGAGACAGATCAGGCTGTGGAGGCAATGGTGTCAGCGTCACTGCGCAACAAGTACCCGGATTTCAAGTTCATGGGTGAGGAAACGTACAAGCCAGGCGACAAGCTCACCAACGAACCCACCTTTGTTGTTGACCCTATCGACGGCACCACAAACTTTGTGCATGCGTATCCCTACGTCAGCATTTCCCTCGGCTTCACGATAAACGCGAAGCCTGTCGTTGGTGTTGTCTACAATCCGTTTACCCGGACCCTGTACTCGGCCGTCTCAGGTCGTGGCGCATATCTCAACCGTACCCACCAGCTGCCCCTCAAGAGCAGCACCGAAACCAAGGGCCGGGCTCTCGAGCCGCTCACTAGCTTACAAAATGCTCTCATTGCACTGGAGTGGGGCTCTGATCGCTCCGGTGAGCTGTACGACGTGAAAATCAAGACATTTGCCAAGCTGTGTCAGAGCAAGGAGGAAGGTGGCGCCATGGTGCACGGCGTGCGGAGCTTTGGCAGCGCTGCACTCAATCTATGCGGCGTGGCAGACGGAAGCCTGGATGCATACTGGGAGGGCGGCTGTTGGGCTTGGGATGTGTGTGCCGGTTGGCTGATTCTTAAGGAGGCAGGAGGCACCATGGTGGGGGGTAATCCAGGCGAATGGGATCCGAGGGTAGATGGGAGGACTTATCTAGCCGTAAGAAAGGGCGCAGGTAAAGATCTCATTGAGGAGTTCTGGGGCTGCATCCAGGGTAAGCTACGATACAGCACCTGAACTCACTGATTAAGTGATATAGAACAAGTTCGGATAGTTGCACGGTAGACTACCAGAGTTAGGGTCTTTACAACCATCATCATGATTTCTAAGACTCGAATCCACGTGCATGTTCAGTCTTTTTCAAGTGTCATCTGCGTCGATACTTCCCAGACCTGCGCAGCTCCGATCCCGTCATACGGCAAACCTAGCCTAGCCTTGATCAAACTTTGCACGTGCTCTCTAAGCCGCAGGATCTGCTCTTCTGTCCCCTTGACTCTCAACTTCAAATTGGCCATGCAAAGGCCATAGTGGACCTGCCAAAACTTGGCCTCAACTATGGATGAGACATTTGGTTCTCTTTCGAGCTCTGAAAGCATTTCAACCACCCCAGGTCCGTTGTAGGACATTAGCAACATGGCGCCAAGATTCTTCACCAGAAGGCCTCCGAGGAAGCACATTGCACAAGCCATAGCTGTAGATAGCGTACGATCTATCAGAGTATACAATTCGTAGCTCAAGAAGGGCATGAGTAGTAGAATGGCGGAGCAGCTAATCGTTAAGAGATGACTTGGATTGCTGAGGATGCTAGGCAAGAAGGAGATGCTTGCCATTCGTAAGCTACGAGCAATTCGCGCGTGATTCTGAAGCATCAGCGCAGATATGAGTGTAGATGCAACTGCCAGCAGAGAGACAAGATCAACGCTAGTGGCCGAGACCCTCTCATGTCTATGCGGTCGATGCTGTTCATGAACACCCGAATCAGCAGCAGCAAGAATGTGCGACAGGTTGTGTGAGATGAGGTCAAAGCCCATGAACAGCAGCAAGATGGAATTTGCAAACCCCACAAGAACTTCAGACCGCTCAAGCCTGGACAATGTTAGCTATTGGTGTGAGAAATATCAAAAAGGAGGAAAGGTTACCCGAATGGCTGTCGGATGCTGCTGCGTTTCCAAACTTCAAAGTTGCTCAGAACCTCGACGCCGGCGCACAGGAACGCTCCAATAGCATCATAGAAAATCAAATGTGACAGTGCCGTAAGCGAAAGGGAACCTTGCGCTGTCCATTGCACGTACGCTGCGACGAACAGATGGCAAAAGCACCACGATACGCGCAGTGTTTGCTCCCGGGACATGCTCTTCCATCCCTCTCTCGATGTGGGCACCGGGAGTGAAGCTGGAAGCCGAAGTGGAGCTCGAGGCTCTGGTTCAAGAAAGATTTGGTGTGAAACGCTACTATGCTTGTACTTGTGTCCACGCCGTTGACCAACCTGGCATATCGGTCAGCTCTCGCGATGGTATGCTCATACACTAGGGACAGCCACTCACAGATCTCGCAGGTGATTTCAATGCTTGGTAGGTAGTAGGTTGAAACCCAAAAGGGTTTCTAATTTGTTGCGCACTGTCGCTGGCGATTCCATCTCCCTCTTGGCCTTCTTCGACCGTTGGACTGAGGTCCGTAGGAGTAGCAGGTGTGAACGTGGTCGCTGGCGTCGGTATGACAGACGATATTGACCCAAGCTGGCGACTTGATATTATGTCGTTTGTGGGCGATAATGAACCATTGTCGTCGAGGATAGAGGATGTGTGTTGCAGTCCTACTCCCTCGAGGCCAAGTCCTGTAGCTGGCAGGATACGCTCCTCGTCCGACGGCGGGGTCGGGGTACCAGGTGGCAGAGGGACTGGAGTCGCCATTGTCGAATTCACGGACATTTTTGGTGTGAATTACCAGATCTGAAGTAAGCGTCCAGCGCTTGTGATGATGGTGTGTAATAGCGAGAGTTGCTTGATTGTAAATGAAACATTTAAGGGTCCAGAGCATTGCACATGCATGCGCCAGCCGCATATAAAGTAGCATCCTGGCTTTAACGATGCCATCTCCATGCAACACGTCTGATATGATTATGTATCACAAGAAATATTCTACAAAAAATTTACAGACCCCATCAACATCCAGCCTCACCACCGTCCTACTACTGGCAAATCTCTATGCACTAGCTCCTCCTCAATGACCTTCCACCTTCCTTCGCGTCTCTCCCTGTCGATTGGAGTTTCCCGTCTTTGCATGAGGCGCACGTTGCGCAGACTGGACAGGACACTGGTTTGCAATTCGTCTGCAAGCATTTCTGGCCTAGGTGGCACCGCCAGCTTGGATACGAAGAGAGATATTGATCTCACGTCATTGATGATATGGTCCGGCACGTGTATGCCTGTGAGCTGAATGACACGGCGAACAATCTATGGCAATTAGTGCGTGGGTAGTGTAATCAGCGATTTAGGGTGCAACTCACAGCAAACTTGATACTCGTGTCCGTCAATGGGACGTGCAGCCACTGCCGCCCCAAGCTTTGGACGTCGTGTCGCAGCGACTCGGGCGTGTAATTCTTGTCCGTTGAAGCATCCAGACTGGCCATGTCCTCGAAACCTCGCTGGCCACGGATTGATGCGACAAGATCGCGAATCACCTCCTCACTCGGGAACTCAAGTCGCACACGGCCATCTTCCACCCTGATTATCACATCCTTGGCTGCAGTCACAAGGACGCCCGTCTGTGGCTTTGCCAAGTCGGTTAAAGGCTCTTCTGCTGACGCAGCAAGAAGCACTTCGACCGTCGCTCTGTAAATTGCCATTGTGATCTCCTCGGGAGAATCTAGTCTTTGGAGCGGCTTGAATCTGTGGCGCATGAGCACTTATCCAGTCTATTCGATGCGCGTTATAGCTTACCCTTGAAACATTTCGCCACTGTCCCAATCTTTCTCACCGCCAACCATTTCTAGCCCGTCCCAAGAATTCGCAGGAACATACTCGTCATGCTCTGGCGCAATATCTACACTTTGTTGATATAGCTCACGAGCTTCGCGCAAGGCTTGCTTTTCGTATAGTCCCGCGTCCTGATCGCTGTGGTCTTCATCTCTTTCCATAGTCAGCACACGCTCCTTGGTACCAGCTCTGTTGAAAGTCTTCGGTCGAGACAAGCCGGTGTAAGGGTCATCGGCGCCCGGGGGTTTATCGGTGCCCCATATGCGCCGGCGCGTGCGCTCCAAGAAATCTGGCTGATGGCGTGTCGAAGTCGTAGACAGATTTACGCGTGCGGCTGGGAACCACTGCTGGCAGAACAAGCAGACTGGGCTGGACGAGCTTTGTCGACTTGACAGTACGGAACATTGGATCCGATCGCGTTGCCGCAATAATCTTGACCCGCGCCGCATCTCGGCACTCTGTGGGCAAGAACTGGTGTAAAGGGGGAAGGTATGCTGCCGATGATTGTGGATAGGTCCTCAGGGCAATGTTCAAATGATAGCGCGGGCCGAGGGATGTTCCGATTCCGAGAGACACTTGACAACCCATCATCGTGCTTTAAGCCAGCTCTGATTATGTGATAGCTGCATAGCAACACCACCAACATGACATGCCCCTAATCAGAAGCAGATGGAGAGTGTTACCGGACTTTTTGCATTAATTGCGTGTACTTTAGCCTCCACTTATAGGTTTGTCATCTCACACAGAGCCCCCAAACACGTCCCAGATACAACTCAACCCATACCACATGTTCACTGCATCGTGATACTGCACAGCTATTTTCTAGTCTGTGAATTTTGACGCGAAGCAGGATGAGATGATTGGGGCATCTTGTCCATCTTTCGGACTCTCGAGAAGTTCGTAGTCTGGCCACCAATTACCTGCTGCCCAGCTAGTCCAACCGAGGAAGACATCAGAATACTGGCCAATTGTCTCTACCGCTGGGCAGATGAGATCGATGCAGTCCTTACCGTTACCGCCTCCTATCTCACCAATAAATGCCTTGCGACCGACAGAGCGCAAGTAGTTGCCGAGAGACTTGAAAGTGCTCGTGTTTGGCTGGTTACAAACAGTACTTTTTCCACCAGTCTCATCAAAATATTGATGAACTTCGAAAATCAAGTTCTCGTTCCCTACTCCGGGGTTCTTGATCGCTTTCAATGCATCTGCAGATGTCCCAGGGAAGGCCCCAGCATTCGCGTAGTTTCTGCCCAAGAGAAAGATCCATTGATCAACGGCACCAGCTTGACGAATAGCGTTCACACTTTGCTGGAGAACTCCCGCCCAATTGTTGATGTCGAAGTCTGCGTCGCTTTGATCGGAACCGTGGGGCTCGTTCATGATTCCAAAGACGACCTTAGGTCGGTTTGCGTAGCGCTTCGCCAGCAAAGACCAGGTTTCCGCCAGCTTTCCGCCAGATTGGCCTCCCTGGTTGATTACCTGGCCCCACCAGCGGGCGTAATTGTGAATATCTACGTCTGGTCAACATTGTTGGATTGCGGGCCCGGTATTACTAGGTTTGTACTCACCCACAATACAATGATTACCCATGTTCAAACAGGACTCAAGAATGGTGTCATATATTTTCATGAAATGGTTGTCCAGCTTAACGATCTCAAGGTCGTTACCTACGATCGACTGCCATGCGGCCGGGATGCGGAAGATGTTAAAGCCATCCTTTTTCATGAAATGTTGCATCTAGCTAGTGGCCATTGCGGTTGGGCAACCATATTTCCCATTATATGCAGACTCCGGTATGAAACTTCCCTGTCCGATGTTACTTTGCCGGTTGATCGGAAGTATTGGGGTGTTTCTTACGTTGGTCTGCATCCCAATCTCACACCCAGCGAGGTTGACGCCTGCAAATGCAACTTTGGCAGAAGCATGGCCAGCGAAGATAACGATCAAAGCATTCCTGAGGTACATGTTTTGGATATTCAGCAAGTCAGTGATATCGATGTAAGAGATCGCTTTTATTTGGGCATGGCTATGAAGAACACGATCATATATCCCCTTGCAAGCCATGAAATAAAAATGGTGTTACCTTTAAATGACGTTACAGAGCCACAAGCGAGGAAAATCTGCAGCTGTAGCATTCCGAGCAGCACTAAGACGCGAGTTTATGGTGACTATTTCCACTCAAGCGTCGGAAGGGGCCATTGCTATCTTGAAGCGGGTGTGTCCCTAGACTCTTGGGCTTGGCGGGAAAGATGGCTTGGCAGCCCACACAGTTGAAAGACTGACAATCAGGCTTTCTCAAACTGTTCCACCCGCGCCAATCCTCACCAAAAGACCTCAAATCTTCTGGAAGACTATCAACATGTCCAAGATCACAGTCGCCGGAGTGCGCACTAATGTGCAGCAACTTCTCGAGTACTCTAATGAGACCAAGAAGCGAAGTGCGCCACCTTCCCCTACCTTAAAATCGTGTGAGGACTGACGGATGACTTCAGACTTTCTCGAGACTGTTGAGCTACAGATTGGTCTCAAGAACTATGATCCTCAGCGCGACAAGCGTTTCTCCGGCACCGTTCGCCTTCCTCGCATCCCGCGCCCCAACATGAGCATCTGTATTCTTGGTGACCAGCACGACATTGATCGCGCCAAGCACCACGGCGTTGATGCCATGTCTTCCGATGACTTGAAGAAATTGAACAAGAACAAGAAGCTCATCAAGAAGCTTGCTCGCAAATACGATGCTTTCATAGCTTCTGAGGCTCTCATCAAGCAGATTCCTCGTCTCTTAGGTCCCGGCCTTTCCAAGGGTATGTCGCTTCTTTCTTCATCTGCTTCATGTGCAGGCACTTACTCTTTTTTACAGCTGGCAAATTCCCCACTCCCGTTTCTCACGCTGAGGATCTCAACAACAAGATGAACGAGCTCAAGGCCACCATCAAATTCCAATTGAAGAAGGTCTTATGCATGGGCGTCGCGGTCGGAAACGTTGGTATGACTGAGGACGAACTGATTGGCAACGTCATGCTGGCCATCAACTACCTCGTGTCTTTGTTGAAGAAGGGTTGGCAGAATGTGGGTAGCTTGACCATTAAAGCTAGCATGTCGCCTCCCAAGCGACTCTACTAGAAGGCCTTGCGGTAGATAACTTGCACAGTCCCATCCCGTTGAACCAAATGGGTAGGGAAATCAAAGAATCAACGCTGGGGAAATGAATCAAGTTTCTTCAATATCACTTAACGTAATGTAATGTACAGTGATGTGTCTTCGATATGATCACACCTTGCAAGTAACCCAGAAAACCACATCGAAAATGTTTCCACATAAATTGCTGGCAGTTGCCCTAATGTACAGCTGGATCATGCCCGATGATCCAACAGAGTTCAATACGACGAGTCGTAGCGAGGTGTGGGGGGTGAGGTGTGTGGCGCCCATCCCACAGTTCCGTTCGACAGCCAAAGCTCAGAACGCAGCTGATAAGGTACAGACGAACGCGAGTCCATCGAGGAGGCCGGGAACGGAGGGAAGCCCATGGTGGGAGCGTAAACTCAACCTGGATCAGCCCTCAGCAAGCCGCCGAAGCGGAGCCTCCATGTAGGTTGTAGTTTAGAGACAACCCCTACTGATGCAGAAGAAAGAAATATTCCCAGGCGCCCACGCTAATAAAGCCCAGCGGACATTGGTCTTGGCATGAGCGGACGGCCCATGCGCCCCGGCTTTCTGTCGGCATATGTTCCACACGTCTCGCAAGGTTTCGTCTACCACAAGCATTGCAGACATAATCCACCTTATCGACCAAACTTACTTGTTGACAGAGTTCCTGTTATCGTGTAAAAGTAAATTTAAAATAAAGAAAATAGCCCCTCCTGCATTGTCGCCGTGATCATCTGCGGCTTCTCACGACGCTTCTGATGGCAACCAGCTGCGCTTACATTCCTACCAGCTTTCAAGCATATCATTATTAGACCTGAATATACTGAGCATCCATAATTCGATCAAGTAAACTAGATCTTGTAATGTTAAATATGGACAATAGCAAGATCTATCGTAGATGTCTAACGTTGACGATTGTCTTAGATACAGTCCACACGGTTCACTCGTCTTTCGTCTAAAACGGCCACGACTATCATTTTCTTGATCACACAACGGGAAACACAAGTCTATCCGGATTGGTTATCACCGACAATCGCGTACTACACCCTCTTGAGCCTTTTGGGTCATATCCGTAGATCATCATCTTACTAAATCTGCAAGGTTCAATAACGATTTGAAGTCATATCCTCACGTGAGTAGAGCTACTCAGGTACAGTTCCGGCACCATTTTAGCCTTCTGGGTGCGACGATCTAACGCTCCTGAGAAGTAGTCGGATGCGAGGGCACGAAGAAGCACTGCACCAAAAGCAAATTTTCTTATTCTAGAAGCACAAACTCCAGTCTCACTGTGCTATGTCGTATGCAAAGTTCTTAAACTATGCACCGTGGAGAAAGGTCAGCTATCGCGTCCCAGTCGTGTCTCTCTATGCCCTTACTCCTTCAAACATGTCATCAATTCCATCTTGTCCGAGTTCTTCTTCTCCCTCGCCATCATCCAACTCGTCTTCACGCTCTTCTTCCTCGAAGCCAGTGTCTAGACCTTGTTCTCCTAGACGACCTTTCATGTCATCCTTCTCCAAGTTCTGCCATCGGGCCAGGGTTGCAGCAGCATGCACACGGAAACCATAGATCTTGGGCTCATATCTCTTCTGACTTCTGGGTGGCAGAAGTTGAGGGAACATTTGGAACAGTAGGTTGTGGAACGATGTACCAAAGTAGGCTCCATCGATGGCCGCATGTCGATTTGACTTTGGATTGTAGAGATCTTCGCAACGAGCGCAGTACAGCTTGACAGCGCTGACGTTGGCAGTGTCATGCTGGCCCATGGGCAAGAGCGTTTGGCCCTCACAATGCACACGTGGACATTTGCCAAAGTCTCCTTTCTTATACTTTTCGATCTGCCGAAGTTAGAACTCCACAGCATACAACGTGAGGTGAGACTACTACCATCTTGTTCATGCCTCTGTTGGTGGTGATGTATCGCGCATGCACCAGCCCATAGAGATGTCTCGCCGACTTCTCGATCTGTTCGCGCATCTCATCCTCACAATCGACGTCGAAAACATCCGTTACAAGGTCAAGGGCGTAGGTGTAATATTGAACTTCCGTGTTAAGGCCAGTCAGATTGAAGCGATCGGTCAGGTATTCCTCGTCGATGTCGCAAAAGTATTCGTTGCCACGTGAGGAAATGAACTATATGTATCGATTTAGCATATTTTCGATCACTATATAGACAAATGTTGAAGTATTAGGCATATCATATAGGGACCGTTGAATTATCAACAAGCGCTTTCTGCTGGTTTCGTGGTAGGAAGTCTTTGTGAGATGCGACAACCTTCTTCAATGTTGTGTTACCACAAGGACGACTGATATTCTTTGCATGACAGCCTGTGTAAAAGACTGGATTGTGATAGGAGGTCACACTGCGATGAAGCAATGGCCACGTCCCAGTATCATACAAAGATAGGCTCGACTGGAAGTCGTGAAAAACGGTAACACAGTGGAAATAACTTCATGGAGAAAGGGGAATCAACAGTTATATGATCATGCTACTCACCCAATCTCGCCAGTAATTTGTGTACTCGCTGTCTGTGTCGCTACCATAATCATTCATAGCGGGCTGGCAGAGTTCCGCACGTGTATGTTACGTCTTCCCTGTTGTCCTGAAAGGAACGCCCTCGGGTCTGATAATCAACGGACTTTTAATTTGGAATGATCACCCTGTAGTGTCGTCTTTGAAGTTGAAGGTGTACGCTGTCCGTTGTACCGCGGTGCAACAGTAGGCAGAGGCTGACAGCCGTGAGGCCGTGCCAGGTCACGTGATTATTTTCTTCGGCACCCACTTCTCCCTCCCAATTATGGAAAAGCTAATCAGCAAACTGCGAGTCAATCAGATTGACTAATTCTAGTGTGCGTCGCAAGTTTAGGTATGGAATGTCTACTATCGCATATGACAAGTTGTACGCTGTGTGACCCACTCCACTGTCTCAAGACAGAATTTCAGCTTTCAACGATTAATGTTGGCCTGCTTGACATATCGTAGAAAGCTCTCGTCGTCCACCGTTGGGTTTTCACCAGAATTTTTCGTAAGAGCCTGCTCGTAGCGCTCAGTCAGGCTTTCCTCAGGCTTGACTCTCACATCATCTCCTTCGCTTTCCTCCTCATCAGTGTCGTCAAGGTCGCTTATAGTCTCTGGCATGTCTTTTGGCTTCGAATGACCTCTGTACCCTTCAGTATCGACTTCCAAGTCTTTCATAAGCTTCCCAAGCTCTTGCTCTCGTCTAGCTGACCGGTCCTTCTCCCTTTCGTGTCGCCTCCGCTCAAGCTCTGGGCGATAGTCCCGCTCGAATTCTGCGGCTTTTTCACCTACCGCAGCGAAAAACTCATCAACTCCCTCTCCTGTCATTGAAGAAACACCTACCACCTGCAAATGTTTGTAGAATTCATCAAGAACCATAGACATGCTGTTGAGAAGGCTACCCATGTACCCGTTGCCGCCCGGACCAGGACCAGAGCCCGTTGATTCACCTTCGAGGCCTCCGAATTGCCCAGTCTCTTCTTCCTTCTGCAACGCAGCCTGAAAAGTCTCGAAGTCGGTCATCCAATCCTTCGCGAAATCAGCCGACTGTACATCAGTCTTGTTGAAAACAAGAATCATTGGCAACTTGGTCTTATAGAGAATCGAGCAGGCATAAAGCATATTTGACATGAACGTAGACGTCGATGCCGTTCGTGGCGTGTCGATGACATATGCCAGCACTGTTGGGAAAGCCGATGCCAGTGATGATAAAAGGATCTGCCCGGAAGCTGACCATACGAACACTTCAATCTGACCGGGCGTGTCGACAAGAATGTGATTTATGTGATTCTCCAGAGAAGCAGTAGCTTTTTCAGGTGCAGTCATACTCGCTCCTGGAGTTATTGGCTCAGGCATCATACCACATCGACTCTCGAGGATACCCATGATTTGATCCACTTTTGTAGCAAAGAGATTCAGTGAAGTGAGGATACCACCATTGGGACCGAGATTGTACTGCGACATCACCTCCTTGTAGTCTATTGAGTCGCGAATGTCGATGTTGCTATTGAAGGGAATGGATCGAACGGCCGGGTCCAAATTCATAATGTACGGAGGATCGCCCTTAGCATGGAGATGCGAATTGATACGCTGCATGAAAGTAGTCTTCCCTGAACCAGCCATACCTACGCAAACGACCGCCACAGGCTTTGGGGCCATGTTCGCTGTCGATATTGAGGTTGGGGGACTGGACTGGTCTGGGGCAACTTCAGCGAAAACCCTCAGTCGACGTTGATTGGAGATTTTTTTGGCCCACTTGGTCGATTTTATCCTGTTGGATAGTACTAGGGAAAACAGTCGCTCGTAAATGTTGGAGTGCTGGAAAGCTTTCGGACAGACAGCTTGAGGGAAATGAGGCTCGGCGTGTGACGTCGGCATGAACCCTTCGTGAAAGTTTCCCACGCCCTTGAAACACGTTTCCCTACGTACATTTTCACATTGCACGATCAAGAGATCAAGATGGCTCTCGAAGACTTTGAGAAGGAGCTTACAGAGCAAAGATCCGAGAGGAACAAACGCAAGCGCGAAAAAAGCAGCAGTCCGCATCGTGCCCGGCACCACCGCCACCTCCACCACCATCACCACCACGATCATTCTCACGCATCGCATCACCGAAAGTCCTCCCACGAGAAAGAGGAGGAAAGGCAGAAGGGCAGACATCAGCGTACGAAAGACCGAGAGGGCGACTTGCAGTTGAAGCAAGAGCACCACCATAGCCATTTCGATAATGGCAAGCACAGTCAACACAACAGGACAACAGATGAGCATTCATCCATTTCAGCTCCGGGGAATAACTCATATACGCGCGATACATGGATGCAAGCTCCCTCGGCTATGGACGTCGACTTTGTTCGGCGTGTCGAACAGCGTGCCCCACGCCCTCAATACGTCAAAGCGCTTGACGTGGCTGATACTTTGGTTATAAATCACGATGAAATTGTCGAGGAGGACAGCTTGACAGGTCTCAATCAATATTCCTCTACAAGCAACCCGGCTCCACATGAAGTCCCCTATACCTTTGGTGATGCGGGATCTGCTTGGAGGATGACCAAGCTACAAGCAACATATCGGCTAGCGAAAGATTCAGGTAGGGCTTTGGAAGACGTGGCCGTCGATCGCCATGGAGACTTACGATCGTTTGATGATGCTAGAGAGGAAGAAATTGAAATGAGCCGACGTGAGAGATATGGCAAGAATTATGTTGGCAAGAAAAAGCCCGTCGGCAGTCTGTTTCAAGAACGCCAGGCTAATGTTGCCTCAATTCACACTCTGCAAGAAAGAGGTGGAAACAATAAGTCCGAGGAGATCCAAGGCAAAGGCTTAGAAACGGAATCGACAGCATCAACGACTACGATGCTAGACCAAACTGTCCTGAACAAATTGAAAGCGCAAATGATGAAAGCCAAGTTACGTCGAGCGGCAAACGCTGAACGACTTGAGACCGAGTACAATGAGGCAGCTTCACGCTTTGCTCAGAGAAAGGGACCAGACCTTGTCGTGCTGAACAAGATGGAAAGCAGATTGCTGACAGGCGGACGTGACGGAGAGATGAAAAACGTAGAGACTAAACGCGGCCGTGAAAGGCAACTGGTCGAGGAAAATGAAGACATGAGCGTCGAAGACATGGTAAGAAACGAGAGACGTACGCGGGGTGAACTTGGTGGAGAAGGCAAAGCATTTGCAGAGAGGATTGTCAGAGACACAAAGTTCGACAATGATCTCGACTACATGGACGAAAATGCATCCAAGCTTGCAAAAACCGCACAAAAGTCAGAAATCAATCTTAGGAGTACTGCTATTGGCGAGTATCAGAAGATGAAACACATACTTGATACCTGTCCCCTGTGTCATCACGAAGATACCGGGAAGGCGCCGCAAGCTCCTCTCGTCTCGCTTGCCATGCGGACCTTCTTGACGCTTCCCACGGGTCCAGAAATTACCCCGTACGGGCTTTGTGCATCAATTGTGCCGACCCAACATCGTCTCAACCTCCTCGAATGCGATGATGACGAATGGGAGGAGATACGCAACTTTATGAAAAGCCTTACCCGATTCTACTGGTCACGAACCCCAAGAATGTCTGTCATTTTTTACGAGAATGCAGCACACTTAGGCCGGAAGCGCCATGCTTCCATGGAAGCGGTGCCCTTACCGGTTGATCTGGCTGGAGCTGCATCCGCATTCTTCAAGGAGGCAATATTAGTGGCAGATGAGGAGTGGTCTCAACACAGAAAAGTCATCGACACTCTTATGAAAGCCAATGATGGTTTAGGTAAGCTCGCCTTTCGGCGCAGCATGGTAGCAAATCTTCCTTACTTTCACGTGTGGCTATCTCTAGATGGAGGGATGGGTCATGTCGTCGAGGATACAAGGAAGTGGCCGAAAGGGGACCTCTTTGCGCGCGAAGTCATTGGCGGCATGCTAGATGTAAGCACAGAGATTATCAAGCGTCAAGGTCATTGGAGGTTAGGAGATCTGGACATGGAACGGCGCGTGAGGGACTTCGGCAAATCGTGGGAGAAATGGGATTGGACGAAGGCACTCCTTGACGCTGAGTGAATCGATTGTAAGTCAACCCTTTCCTCCACCCCCTTGTTGACACTATCCAAATGATGAACAATACATGAGTTCTGCAATTCGAACGGTTCCTCATGCGTCTTTCAAGACGCTTTGAAGAAGCCGCAAGCCGACACAATCTACACTTGACCTGATGCGTTTCAAGCAATTTCGATGATCTGTCTTTTTGAATTTTTGACACAGACTAACACATCAAGAAATGCGCTACCTACTTTTCTTCTGGAGAATCTCCAAAATTCAGGTCGTTGATTCCACTTGGGTAGCGATCGCCTTTGATTTCGCATCTTTTAAGGGCCTCGTCCAGTTCTTTCAGATCGTCGTTATTTAGCCTCACGTCAGTGTTGTTCTCAGTAACGCGATCCTTCGTTGTCGCTCCTGGAATTGGAATAATCTCGGGAAGACCATTCTTTCCAGACTGTGCCTTGACCCACGCAATGGCCACGTTGCCAACTGTGCAACCTTTTCTCTTTGCCACTTGCTCAACCTCGCCCACTAACTTCATGTTGTTATCAAAGTTGTCTTTTTGAAATCGAGGCAAGTGTCTGCGCATGTCATCCTTGGGAATATCATCAGCTGTCCGAACAGCGCCAGTCTATCAGCGTATTAGCATCTGCACTGAAGTTCACATGTCAAGAGCAATTTACCAAGAAGCCCCTGCTTAAAGGCGAATAGGCGATAATAGGAATATCCAGCTCGCCACAAGTCTTGGCAACGCCGTTTTCCAAAATCTCAGTTGCAAAGAGGCTGAACTCAACTTCAACAGCTTCAATTTTGTGTATCTTTGCAGCGCGTCTGATGGAATTCGCGCTACACTCGCTGAGGCAAATCCCGCCTAGTTTTCCGGCCCTGATATACTCGGCTAGGACACGAATCGAAACTTCAATTGGAACCTGGGGGTCAACTCGCGCGTGCTCAAAAAGGTCAAGTTTCTTCTTGCCATCCAGCAGACGCAGGCAATTGTCAACACTACGGCGAGTGTTATCAGCAGAAGCGTCTGGGCCGTGGTTGGATCCCATGCCGCCTTTGATACTGAGAACGACCTTTGCAGAGTCCTCAGGGTATTGTGTAAAATATTCGTTCAAAAGCTGGAGTGAATTGCGCTCAGGGGGCCCGTAGAACTCCCCACCGTTCCAGAAGTTCGCACCTGTCTCTAATGCGGTTTTCATGGCCTCAAACGCTTGCTCGGTGGAGCATGGGTTGTTGCGCCATGTCAGACCTAGTCACTGTGTTAGTTATTACACGATTGCTATTTGGAACACCTTGAATCCTTACCCATCAACCCGAAGCCTGTCCGGCCAATATCTCGTCCCTGTAACTGAGGCATTGTTTGAGCTTGAAGGTGAGTTATGACTGTGTTTTCAAAGAGCTGCGGAGCTTATTTGGTTTCCCAAGTTGTAGGTTGGATGCGCCTTGAGCAATAAATAAGATCATGAGCTTCAGATCACCATCACTATTTCCGGCATTACGGAGACATGAAGCCGTCATACGAGCGGACAATGTGCCGGCATTAGGAGGGTTAACGCCGTACGCACCGTCCGCCTCTTCCATCTCCGTAGACACGGCGCCACGGTCTTTTTACGATGGACTTATTGCCACTCGCCCATTGTCCGTGCAAGCTTTCGATGCGCGGAATCTCGAGGACTCCAAGATCTGTACAGTCGCGGTACCTTAGCATGTTTTTCAGCATGTTTCTTACTGATCAGAGAGCGTTTTCGACAAGTTGGTGACGTCACTGGCTTGTTCGCCTGCTGGTCGTCCTTCTCTACCTTACGGCCCGAATTAGTGTCGCAAATCGAGACAAGTACGATGCTATCTTCAAGAATACATTTTCTGAGATCTCAAGTCTTGCCGTTAGCTTCGTGCAGAATGCACTTCACTCAGTGCCGACATATGCACGGTACGCAGATGCTGCACAATTGCCATTACTATCAGCTATGACAAGATCGACACCATTTGATACCTTGCGCAGCCATTTGATATGTTCCTCGGTAGCAAGAGCGACCACTAACGCGACTATTTCTCGTTTCACATGCCGTTGACTGAATGTGCAAATTTTAGGAGAGATCGCAAGCATGGCTGTTGGTCTAACAGATGGTCTCGTGGTGAGCTCTTCTTCAAGCGTGTCATATGCGTCACTTCACTATTACTGTAACCGTCTGGAGATGCAAATTGCTTAGTGGCATTTGAAGCAAATCACTTGCAATTTAACATATACTCTATGCACCGCTCAGATATCCAGTCGCATCGTTGTCGTGCTTTGGTAGCCTGTCTGTTGGTCCACTGGTATTGCTGCTTCTTGGTTTGGGCCGTTCAGTATCCTTTCTATACCAAGGTGCCTCTGGCCCGTGAATTGGCAATCTCCGTAGCCCATGCTCCTCACGCCAAATTCTGTCGAGCAACTCATTACCCACATTTGTGTGATCACCGCTCGACTTGTACTCAATTGTGGTCTGTAAAAGGTGGTCAGCATCCTTGAACAAATCCCTCTTCTCAGATCTAGCTATTTCGGCTTCCAGCAGGTTTTCGAGCGCTAATTCCTTCGCTAGCCATTCATGCTTTCGTTTCTCTTCAGTAGACGCAACTTCACGCGACAAGATCGGAACGTCTTTTTCTGCCCAATATATCTGCCGCCGTAATAGGTGGAATAGCTGATCACGGGGAAGCGCGCTCTCGTGAGGTGTGAAATGTACATCCTCGGGGAACGGCCCTAAAACAATGTTGCGAGACCTTGGTGACAAGGGCGTGGTGGTGCCTGTTTGTACATCTACCTCAGCCACAATGTGTGCAGATGTCGGGGTAGACGGAGCGGTATCTTTGCCAGAATTGAAATGCAGCTTTATAGTCTTTGTAGACTTCGCAGCGCCCACAGAGAGGTCTGGCGGGGGTGTAGGATGCTCAACTGGCGTGCCTGCAAGTTGTGGAGCACGTTTTGCATAGTGCTCTGCTGTACGAACTGACTCATTTTCGTGTACTGTGCGCATGTGTTTGGCTAAGGCATCAGATCGGGTGAAGCACTTGTCGCATTCTAGGTTGGTTAGTAGCAGTTTGGGCAGATATAGCACAGAACATACCAGGAAGCAGGCAATAGAAGGGCTTTTCCTTTGTATGACTTCTGATATGTGCTCTGAGTGCGTATGCGCTCATTTGCGCCTTTCCCTTGGCTTTGCAGTCGATCCATTCGCACGCGAATTTCGCCTTCTTCGCGTTGTTGACGTGTACTCTGTGTACATGGTCGACTAGTTCATCCTGGTTGGCGAGCTCGCCGGCACTACAGCCATCCCAGCTACAGAGTCGCATCTGCTCTGCACCCACAGCGTCCTCGTCCTGGGTTGCACCTGGAATGCTTGCCAGACGCGGTGAGCCTGGGACGCTAGCCTCAGAGTCTGATGAAATGTCGCTGATATCATCTGGTGGCAGGATAGGAGGGAGCGTGGCGGAAGAAGGAGATTCTATGGCGCCAGGTGACCCTCGTAGATGTGTGCCCAAGCGACGGCGCTTGGAAGGTGGTGGGTGGACCAAGTCGTGATCGGTCTCGAAATCCACTGGAGGTTCTGAGAGGTCTGAAGGGGAACTGGAACGGGATCTTGAAGTCATTGTGGATGACCGTCAAAGCACGAGTGGCGACAGTTCACGCCAATCTGCACACGTGTCGTTGAGAGTGAACTACTCAGAATAAGGTGTTCTGCGAATTATGGCGCGTCAATAGGGAGTTGCGTACCGCCAGGCACATCTGTCAGTGCCAAGCCGTATTGTACAGGCGGGAAATGTCACATTCCGAATCAGGAAGACAAGTATATCCTCTCACCAGCTATATTGCACGATACGTGTCCTTTTTCGCTGGGTAAGCGCCAGTAGTTCACCTCTACCTAGTGGACTCTATTGCCAGTGGCAAAGCATCAATCCCGCACAGCATGGTAATTACCGCGCAGCGTCTGCCCCTCTTCACCCTGTGCTGATGATGAATGTCCCAGGCCTCCTCTAGCCCGGCTGAAACGAAGAAGCGCCTCGCTCTCGCCATTGTCGATTTTCTAAATACCTCTCTGACCGACGGGACTGTTGCCCAAGATGATCGCGAATCTATCGAAGTTGCCTCTTCTTGCATTAGCGACGCATTCAAGATTGACCCCTCCAGCACGACCGCCACGTCTGAAGCTCTCGACTCGGACCAAAGCCTGTTCAAAATATATTCGGTATACGAGAATATTCGTGGAAAGAGTACTTCGAGTACGAAAGGAGAAAGCAATACAGAAGAGGCCAAACCCAGTACACCCACCATACCTGCAACCAGCGCAAAAAATCCCGAGGCAGAGGCTCTCAAGGGACAGGGCAATGTGGCTATGCAGGGAAAAGATTACGCTAAAGCCATCGAGATGTATTCTAAGGCCATCGAATTATCCCCAACCAATCCCATATACCTTTCGAACCGCGCTGCTGCCTACTCCGCAACCAGCCAGCACGAGCTGGCCAGAAATGACGCCGAGATGGCTGTCGCCAGCGACCCCCAGTACACAAAAGCATGGAGCCGCCTAGGTCTTGCACGTTATGCACTTGGCGATGCCAAAGGGAGCATGGATGCCTATAAGAACGGTATCGATGCTGAAGGAAGTGGGGGTAGCGATGCCATGAAAAGAGGCTACGAGACTGCCAAGCGGCGCGTCCAGGAGACCAATGATGAAGCAAACGTAGGGAGTACGCGCGCAGCTAGTCCTGGCTCGGCATCCGCGGGAGGTGTGCCAGACCTCGGCGGCCTTGCAAGCATGCTTGGTGGAGGTGGTCCGGGTGGTCAAGGCGGTGGCATGCCTGATCTCAGTTCTCTCATGAACAATCCAATGATGCGCCAAATGGCACAGAACATCATGTCTAACCCCTCGGCTATGCAAAACATGATGAGTAACCCCAGAATACAGCAGATGATGAACCAATTTGGAGGGGGTGCTGGGGGTACTGAGTCTGGAGACGGACCTGATCTGGCGTCCTTGATGCAAGACCCTAGCATCGCTGAGCTGTAAGTCTACATGTCTTTACAAGGGCCGCTTCAATGGCGACGCTAATCATTATCAGAGCACGGAACTTCATGGGTGGAGCTGGCGGCGCCCCTGGATCTGGAGCACCAGCACCCAGGTAAAGGTCACGAGCGAAACAGACACCTGTTTCAACCCTTCTTCGCAGCTTGGAGTTGCGGATGGTGGTCACTATGGCTGGACAATTGGTAGTAGAGATCAATATCTCATAAGATTCTGCCTTATCGAAGTGATGGTCTTGTGGGGGACGCACTGCTCTCACGGCAACTCTCAGATTCAATTGAAGCCAGGATGTTTCATTTTGAATCATTTTGAAAAGAACAGGTGAACGCCTATAGAGCAAAACTGCAATGAATGTCACCCTAGACACTGATACACTGTTTCTTTTTTTTTCAGAATTGTGGACCACCGTGGGTATATCAGCTGACGTGAAGCACATCATGCGGAATAAATAAAGTAATGCGACAATCCCTACAACGTCATTCCACCGTGGATTCATGCGCGAGTGCTATGGGCCTCTGACGATGAAATCTGCAAGTTTTTCGCGCCTGGCTGGACTTTTGCCGCGACTCTTGCTTCGGCGCCTGACCCAAGCATATTCTGGCTTGTCCCCCTTCCGGGCTTCAATAGTGAGTGTGGTGCGTTCACGAAGGCGCTGCGTATGCGAGAACAAAACGTTCGTCTCATGCTCGTCCATTTCCCGTAAGATGATGATGTAATCGCGGTTGTGGCGATCGTATTCCCAGGGCAAGTCGTAGTACTTGAGCGTCTCGGTGGCAATATGATCGCGGTGGATCTTGGGGTAGACAGGACGTCCGGCATTGACAATCGTAAGAGCTGTACTCCTGGATTTCTTTTTCTTGTCGTCGTCAGGATGTATCATCGCCTCAATTTGATTGTTTTGAAACCCAATCTTGGCCAGGCGCTTGCGTACAGCTTCATCTTCATCCTCTTGTGCCTTCTTCTTCTTCTCTTTCTCGGCCTCCTCCTTGGCTTTAAGCTTACGTATCCACTCTTCCTCTTCAGCCTTTTCCTTTTTCTTCTTGTCTTCGTCTTCTTTCAGAAACTTGCGCACGGCCTCCTCGTCCGCTTCCTTTTTCTTGCGCTTCTTATCTTCTTGCTCTTTCTCGTGCTTGCGCACGGCATCTTCTTTTTCCTCCTGCTCCTGCTTCTTCTTCGCAGCTTGTGCGGCAGAATATTTTTCAAAAGCATGCTTCTGATCTTCCTTTTCACGCTCCTTGCGCCGCTCGTAGTCGGCAATCGCACGATCTTGATCTTCTTTCGCCTTTCTGTCGGCCTCGCGACGCTTCATGTCCTCTACCAAGGCTAAATCTCGCCAGTCACCACTGCGGCGTCTACCCGCGTCCGAACGGGACCTCGAGCGCGAGCGCGAGTGCGGCATCACCATAGGAATCATTATGGGAGGTGGGGGTGGCTGTGGAACACCGACAGGATAAAATACGGGCTCCACTTCAGGACGCCGACCGCGGAGAGGTCCAGGACTTGAAGCGTCGGCACGAGCGTGCTGTTGGCTAATCACATCGTTATAGATGTGGATCTCCGGCTGAGGGTGGTGGCCTTGGCTGCGCGAGCGATGCAACCCGGGATCGGGATACAGGTAATTGGCGCCAGTGTAATTGGACGACATGCGTGGACGCTGATGAGGGCGGTCGTGGGGGTGGTGGTAGTCGTCGTCACGGTGGCGATAAGGATAATCGTCAGGACTATAGCGCGCCATGGCGAAGAGGGAGAGACCGGTGGGGGAGCCGACGCTGCCCAGACCAGTGGGTTTGAGATGCAACGAAAGGTGAAGGACTGTGGGTGTAAGCGAGAAGTATAAGTGGGCGGCTTAGCGCAGAAACTGCTGAGTGGCTGGGCTGCAACGTGAGACAGTCTGGCGCAAGACTGGAGGTTCCGTCGGCGGCTAATGGGCGATGCGGCTTGTGATGCGGGGCCACCCTATCTGCCCACCATTATGATACCCAGTAAACCTATCCAATCTCTCCAGACAACAGGTAATTATGGAGTTGCAGGCTCAAACAAAGACAGAATAAGAAGGTAGCATGTCTATCAACTTTGCATGAGGTGTGGAGTGGGGTTGGGCGTGGGAGCCCTCTGTGCGATATGCAGCCGTAAGCACTAGCGTACTCCTCGGCTGCTCCGATGGACGTGGCGTGGGGCTGGCCACAAACTTGCCTGTCGGTGATGTGCTTAATTAATACTGTAGGAGCAATTCTTTCGCACATCACTTCACGGATGATTCACGACATGCAGGTATATATTGGACGTAGGATTTGTAAGAAAAAGAACAAGTACAAAACTCGCAGCCCTGCTTCGGAATTTCGTTGCCTGTTCCATATCACGTGCAGTAACCCAGGCTAGCACCAGAAATAGCCAGAGTTGCACTGTTGCCACTGTCGATGCTCTTGCATCCTCGAAATGGATATCGAAATGACCAAACCAAAAAATCTTGTTGTAGCATAACCAGACTGGCAGTGGATTACATTGATGCTTCCTCATCCGTTGTCTGAGGTAGTAGTCAAGGATCTTGCTCGGCATCGCCGATCCGGGAAGTAGTAGCAGCGGTTTGTATGACTGTTGTGTGATGACTGTAGGCGCAGCTGAAGTCGGCCACATGTATTCGATTCGCAAAAGTATTACCTGTCATGTGTGCCATCGCACAGTGTCGCAAGGCTGCGATTTGCACGTTGACTAGGCCCTGCCGCCAGACCTGAGCATTTGCTCAATATGGTCACGGCTGTTTTTCGCTGTGGTTTCCAGATATTGCAGACGCTTCTCAAGATTCGAGTTTGTAGCTTTAATTTCAGCACTCTGTGCAGCAAGCTTCTCTTGTATAACCGAGGGTTGGCTTAGCACAAACCTGTGGAAACATGAATATGAACCCGAAGCAGACGCGTATGTTAGATCCCTACATTTTTCCTATACCGTCGTATACCTTCGAGTCGCGGGGAAGTGGATCCAGTTCTGTAGCTGTCAATTGCAACATGCGATTCTCGCGGTTTTTGCCCGCAATCTGTGCTTTGACTACTGCAATCTGTTGTTGCGATATAGCCGCCTTTTGCTCAATTTCTTGGAGAAGCTAGGTCGCATCAGCACCGTTCGGCACCGTCTTTACGACTTCATGCTTACCTTCTGCAACGCCTCGTTCGGAATTGACATTTTGAGACTTAATGCAACTCAAATCGACGCTGCGATGGGCACTTGGGTTCGCGCGGAGAAGCTTTCCGAACCGGATAGCCATCTGCACGTGATCCACGGAGTTTGCGGCCGCGTCACAGTGTGCGCCCCTTGCCGAGCAAGCCGCCATCACTATGCTCGACAGTCATCAATTCACTTTTCCAGCAGCGAGTCTATTACCGACGCTTTCGGCAATCTGGTTAGAAAATGCCCATGCCGACCTTTCTGACAAAATTGCCCTCCGTCCACTACCCCCCGCCCGGTAGCCGGAAAGGATACTGGGAGCCACAGACGAGCACCATCAACTGGTGTGAGGAGGTACTTACTCACGGATAAACTGCACACCCGTCGGAGACTTGGCCTAATTTGATTCAATCAGGACTACTATGCAACTACCTATGCGGCAGAAATCGTCAATACTGTTACCAACTTTCTCTTTGTGCTGCTCGCACTCCGAGGTCTACTCAATTGCTATCAACATGGACACGATAGGATATTCATGATTACCTTTGCTGGCTACGCTGCCGTGGGGATGGGTAGCTTTTGCTTCCATGCCTCGCTAAAATGTATGCAGCTCTTCAGCTTTGGCCTCTCACTACCCTAACTCCTTTCCCTCAGACCCAATGCAGCTTGTAGATGAGCTCTCCATGATCTATACAACCATGTTCAGCTGCTTTGCGTCCTTCAGTCATAGGCGCTCCCGCACCTTTTCAGTCTTGCTTGCCCTCATTCTGCTCGGGCTAGCCGTTTTCATCACCGGGTACTATCATTATATCAAAGACCCCAAATTTCACCAGCGTGCCTATGCTCTTCTGACCGCAACCGTGCTCATTCGGAGCATGTTTGTTATGGAGCTAGCTCTGAGACCTTCTAGCAAACGCAAGCGTGGATCTGATCTTGACAAACGCCCCACTGAGAAGCTAAGCCCCATGGAGAAGCGTGAGCGCCAACGCACTGATGCTCGCGATATGCGGATCTTATCGACCATGTGGGCCATGATTGCAGCCGGTTTAGGTGTTTTTCTTGGCGGCTTCGCAATCTGGCAGCTGGACAACGTGTACTGCTCCACCCTTAGGCGCTGGAGACGCGAAATAGGCTTGCCGTGGGGTGTTATCCTGGAAGGTCACGGATGGTGGTAAGTTCAATTGAACCACGAGCACGTCATACCTCAATTAACTTGCTACCTTATAGGCACATTATGACCGGCATAGGTGCCTACTTTTACATTGTGTGGGGTTTGTGGCTTCGGCATTGCGTTAATGGCAAGCAAGATGATTACGAGCTGGAGTGGCCCAGCTTGTTTGCGTCTCTCCCTTTAGTTGTCCGCAGCAAATCAATGACTAGCAAGAAGACTAAATGAACCAGCTTCAAAATGCCGAAATCTCACCGGGCAAGATATTCGAGGCTTAAAACACATCTCAGAAGTATTCGAGAGACTACTTCGCATCTTCTCGAATAGATAAAATAAATACATAGCAGTATCAACCTCTTGTTCTTTTACTCACGGTAGGTGTGGCACAAAGGCCTAAGTACGCCCTGTCACGTGCTTGCTGCGCCACTTCCGTATGCCGGTCCCCTCTACAAAGTCGCCACTCCCCACTTGACTCTTCTTCTCTTTACATATCGAAGGTAAAGCCCATTTGCGCCGCGCAATGGCAACTTCAGGAGGTGTACGGCTGCATCAGCTGATCACCAGGAACTACAGACTTGTTATGTACGCTCATTATCCAACCGTACCATGGCCGTAGCGCTAAACATCAAGCAGGACCGCGTGGAAGAAATCCACCAGTAATCTCCTTCGACCGCTTCGCTCAACTCGTGGAGAACTACAGCCCATCCAAGTTCGCAGCGGAGTCGCACACCCTATACAATCTGTTGCACTTCTACGGCAAAGCAAACACCGCACATACGGGACGAAAGCTTTACAAGCACTCCGCACATATACGACCGGAGCCGGCTCTCACGGACAATCGAGATATGGCGGCTCGAAGATACTCGCCTCTAGAACCGTATCGGCGGTTTTCAGACTAACAGGACGAACCCCTTTTGCTTCAACTTTACGACCAAATCTGACTGGCGGCTCCATTGGTCGCACCTCCAGCGGCTACTCATTGGGCTCTGGTCACTTTGGGGGGGTTCGATACTTCTCACATTCTCCTGCAGTACCGGCTGAGGTTATCCAAAATGTTTCACAAGCTGTCCGTGCGTTTTGGCTGTCCGGCCACAAAGCACAGTATGCTGGCATTAACAAACATGGCGAGAAGCATTTCACTGCCATCAGCGCTCTGCAGCATGGTACTGAGCAAAAGATCAAGAATTATCCCAAGGCAACTCCGGGATCCTTCATTGACTTCTCAGTGAACCCAACCATAACAGCTCTTATGCCACTTGGAACTATTGCTGGATACCATATTGGTCGTACCAATGGCCAAACTCTGCAGTCGCAAGGACTGCTTGACGTACTATCCATTGACTTTTCACGTGCTCTTCAGGACCTATCTGCCATTCTTCAGGATATCAAAAAGCTCTCTAACTTGGGTGATCTTCCAGTATCGTACCACAAATCTAGCTCTTTACGTGTACATTTCCCAGGTTGCGATGCTGATTCTGTAGAAAGAATCTGCCACGAGATTGGGGTCACACGTGGCGTGGTCGTTGAAGACGAAGAGTTTGACGCGTTCGCAGGCACCGAAATTGCATTACTCTACCCCTTCGCCCCCAGCAACGAAATATCTGATGCTTCCCGAGAATCGATGGTGTCTGACCAGCACGTCGTGCTTGTAGGGACCAATAGGAGCGATGTCAATTGGCGGCAGATGGTGGAGCTGCGCAGTAGTGCCTGTTCGGCAGTTTCAGACGACGTGTATCCAGTTGATCGGCCACGATCCAAATATGCGCCAAGCCTGAGTTCACCCAAAGGCTTTACGAGTAATAGCTTGTCAAGCCCTTTGCGTATCTCCGACACCAGCAGTCTTCATGAACCGTTGGAGTATCAGGACTTTGAAGGCATCTATAAATTCATCGAGTTGTGCGACGATGCGCGATGCTAGCCTACTAGTTTCAGGTGGCCTCAACGTAGTATGTAACACAAATCCAGCATTTATTTCAACACAAAGCAAGTAAATCGTTTGTTTTCTCCGAACTTGGGACTTTTTCATACAATGTGAAGCTACAAGCATTCAGAGACTGTATTCTAAAATCATGCTTGAGTGCATTGCGGGGCACGATGCGAAGAGCTATGCTTTATATTGAGATCCTGTCTGTTCTGCCTGCGCACAATCATCTGCGACAACTCGCTAACCTGCTCCGATCTATTTCAACGATTGCAGTACTGCATGAACAGGACAAGACGACGATTGGCAGACTATGGAACACGATTGGCACAATATCAGCTGGCAGCCTTTTCCGTCCAAAAAGCATAATTTGACGAGCCGTGGGGTGCTGGCATGGTGGAAGCATCACGTCCCATACCTGCCAAGTGCAAATGCTCTTCAGACAGTAGAACTATGGATACCAGTGCATGCAACAGACATGGATCCTCCAGACGCGGGACATTTTCCCCAGACCAGCGGCAGCTGGGTCGTCTTCCTGCATGGCGGTGCATGGCGTGACCCCGCTATTACTTCAGAGTCCTTCCACCCAACAGTGGAAAATCTCCTATCCAAGGTGGACACCAGGGATAATATTGCAGGAATAGCATCAATCAACTATTCACTCTCACCGTACCCCACTCACGAAAGTGACCGTTCACCTCCAAGAGACGTGGCCAAGCCGTCTGATCAGAGCCGGATGGCAAAACATCCTGACCATATCAAGGATGTGCTTGCAGCTTTACTATTCATACAGAAAGAGGCAAACTTTGGGAGCAATTACATTTTGGTCGGACATAGCTGCGGAGCTACACTTGCCCTTCAGGCTGTCATGGCCCACAGACGCTGGAGCGAGCATGTGTCCGACTTTCTTCAAAAGCCGCGTTATGTTTTAGGTTTGAATGGACTTTATGATTTACCGGGACTGGTTCACACGGCCAGTAACAAGCACAAAGAACTCGTTCCGCTTTATGCCGCATTCCTCAAGCTGACATTTGGTGACTCTGTAAAATCCTGGGAGGAAGCAAGTCCGGCCTATGTCGAAGATTGGAGAGCCGAATGGACAGGCGGAATAAAGGTAGTATTGGGACAAAGCAGAACGGATAATTTGGTACCACATGAGCAGACTACAGGCATGTTGATCAATCTGCGACGCACCAAGCCTGCAGGGTTGGAGGTCGAGGAAGTGGACGTACATGGTGACCACGATCATGTGTGGGAAGACGGGACCGAATTGGCTAGCATTGTCAAAAATATCTTACAAGCAGATGAAGAGTTTCATTGATTAAAGACAGACAACAATGAGCTTGGTTTTCAGGTGTCTTTACATTAGATTCTCGGTCTAGCAATTCGCGACTAACTAGATCAACCGCTTCTGCTCCACGCTGTTGAGTGCTTCGATGCTCGGCCAATGTTACCTGAACGCCAGCAATGCTTCAAATAAAACCACTTACGAGGCATCTTATTCATCGCGCAAGAGGTTACCTTTGACTGCAAACATCTTGCCGCTGACAGTAGCGGTGAAGCCGTCTACCTGCCGAGCGTACTGATCAACTTGGGCTGAGTTGAGCATGATTTCAAGTCTACTTGGCTCTTGGGGAAGCTTGAAAAGTTTTTGCCATTCATCTTCAGGAAGAAGAGGCTGCTTTGCGGCGGCACGAGATTGGTTCTCGGCTTTTCGTTTCGTTTGCCATGCCGAGATCTTGACCTGCTCGCGGGCTAGAGAGCGTTGGTAATATTGGTGGTTGTTCAGCTCCGTATGATGGTTCTCGATTGTGTCTAGCAGTAGATCACAAGTCTTCTCCAGGAAAGGATCTATGGAGAGATCGAGGGTATCGAGATTTGGGTGTAGTGGTGCTTGCTGCGCGTCGGCAGAGCGCTGCAGTTCTTCGAGTGTGGCGGGAAATGGGAAAGCTGATGCGGCGGGGGCGGTAGGTAGTTGGTGTAGAAGCGAGGTTAGGAGATGAGAGTTATGGATCGTGACTGGAAGCTCAATGAAGATGTCCTGGTAACGAAGGCCACTCTTTTGCAGCGCGTCGACAGTGAACTTGTGTTCTTTGAAAACAGTCATGAAGAGAGGAGATAACCGGAACGCGCGCAAGTTCAGACTCCCTTGCACGCTCCTGCTAACATCGTAGACAAGAGAAATGGTACGTTCGTTCAGATCCCTCTGGTAAAAAGCTTGGTTCTCAATCATGTTGAGGCTGACAAAGTTGCCCATGCTAGTACTTGTGTACCATCCCACATTATTGGCATCCACGTTCACTTCGCGCAAGTATTTTATCATCTCATTCTGGTAGGCGACATTGGATTTTGCGCGGGGGGCAGCTGCTGTGAGGTCTTGCATGGAATTTGAGCCAGCATCCATGCCTGTTGCGTCGGGAGTAGGAAATGGGAAGGAATTTGTGATTTCGAGAGTGCCATCAACATCCATGCCAACGAGAGACCCCGTAACAGAGGTTGGGAATGCTTGCGAGCAGTGTTTGACCATCTTCATGACGACCAAGGCCTCGACTTGAACAGCCTTGAGGGTAGGGTTGATTCTGATGGATAATTTGTTAGTTTCTCAATCAACATCATCAACATCTCTGTACGTACAACGTAGCATCAGCCATGGTTTGAGTATGCGCAAGCTTATGCAGAGGACGCGTCAAAGAATGTGCGCACGTTTCTGCGACCGATCTAAAGAGAGGGATTCGCGGGGAGCAGCAAAATGTGTGTGGAGGAAGGGCACGGTTATTCGGACACGCCATTTCCATACTCGAGCACATCTGGAAACGCGCCGCTCTTGCTTCAGAGCATGACCTGTTGCTGCTTTTACTATTCTGTGACGCGCATCATCGCGTCTCCTGCACAGCACCGATTATCATGGATCCTCAACGTGCACAACACTTCACAGTGCAGCCTCTAATTCCCTACCAGCAGTTGCAAGCTGAGCAACTCCTACCGCCTCACATCGCATCAAATGCAAGTCCTTTCACTCATCGCCTCATCGACGCTTCTACCGCAACCCGTTTTCAAGATGTTCCACATTATCCTGGTCTGCAAAGTATACCAATCCAGATGCCATATCCACAGCAACATACTCCGGTAGTGCCTTTGTACAGGACATCAGATAACGGGCAGCTACAGCGGCAGATTGCCACAATTAGCGGCGCAAAGCAAAGACCATCAATGCCGGAGCGGCAAATCACAGATACGGCGACAAAAGAACAGCTCACAGGCCAAACAAGCAGCGTTGCAATACGCACTCAAGATCCTCCCAACTTACAAGAATGGCGTAAGAAGCTTTTCGCAGTTGACGAAATGCTTACCCTGACCCAGGACGAGTCAGCTACCTACCCACATAGCCTGATTATATAGTTTGATTGACCTTCTTTCCAGATTTGAGACCTACTTTCGCTACGTTGACAACGTGTACTCACACCGCTCCACCCAAAGATACAAGCGCAATCCTTTCATCGCCCAATACTGGGATTGCCGTCTGAAAGGGAGGCCTCCTGGAACAAGGAAGTCAGAAGACCCAAACAAGAAGAAACGCAAGCGAGTTGCTCGAGAGCGGGATCAATGCGATGTGAAGATTAAAATCGTTGAATTCTTCCCAGGTGTTGTCGTTCAGTCAGGATTTGATGCTGCCATGTGTACCGCTGCTTCAGAAGATGCTCGTGAAACAGTTGCCCCAGGGACGACAGAGTTCACCACCCACCCTCCTGTTGCAACCTCAGCAATATCTACAACGCACTCGGTGCCGGAACCAGGTTGGACTATGCCTCTCACATCCGCTGGAGGTATGTCCATCCCTGAAGCCAGCGCTGCTGGCCAGAAAATATACACCATCCTGCGTGTCAATGGAGGTGCTGCAGGAGACGGAGGAACGCCGTCCTCCCATCGCCATAGCCTTGAATATAGTGACAAAGTCAAGAGAAACAGTGTCGCTCGGGAAAGGCTCAAAGATGAGAGAGAGAAGAAGAAAATCCAAGTAAGTTGAGTCGTTCTATCAACATTGCTCTCCAACCACACTGCTTGCGGGTCGCCGACGTCATAGCTTCTGCTTCGTTATCCCCATACAATCCGGGTCAAATTCATAAATCATTTTGTATACAACTCTCTACTTTCAACCACTGCTTCCTTCTCTGAAATGTCTCAAGCAGTTGCTAACAAAGACGGCAATAAGAAAACTTACCACAAGAAGGCCAGTGGCCCGGCGTTGGACACTGTCAAGAGGCACTCACGCGATGAGACCCTCGTCATGTTCGGTTCTTGTTTCTGTCCTTTCGTGCAAAGAGTCTGGATTTCTCTTGAGCAGAAAGGGATTCCTTATCAGTACATCGAAGTCGATCCATACAAGAAACCACAATCCTTGTTAGACGTCAATCCCCGTGGCCTTGTCCCAGCTCTTCGCCATGGGAATTGGGCCTGTAACGAAAGTACTGTCTTAATGGAATATGTAAGCTTACTCTATTGAATGATCTTCTCTCGCCACGATCTAACCCCGGGCCAGCTGGAAGACTTGGAGATGGGACACCCGCTTTTGCCGCCAGATGCCAAATCCAGAGCCCACTCACGTTTGTGGGCCGACCACGTGAACAGACACATAGTTCCAGCTTTTTACCATTACCTCCAGGCCCAGCAGCCAGATAAACAAGCAACAGAGGCTGTCAATTTGAGAAACCATCTTGCATCGCTCATCGATGCGGCCGCGTCACCAGGGCCCTTCTTTTTGGGAAGTCAAATTAGCTTCGTCGATGTTCAGCTTGCGCCATGGCTCTTGCGGTTCAGCCGGGTTCTAAAGCCGTATCGTGCATGGCCAGACCCAGAACCAGGTACCCGGTGGGAAAGTTGGGTGAACGCAATAGAATCCAACGAAGCAGTCATAGCCACGACGAGCGAGGACGTACTTTACGTAGAAAGCTACGAGCGATATGCGGAAAATAGGCCTGACACAAGTCAGTTGGCGAGGGCCATCAATGAGGGCCGCGGGTTACCCTAAGGTAAGTCGCCAATGAGCCTGGCCCTAGGTTGATGCGAACGAAATTCACAAGTCCGGCCGATACCAACCTGTTGAATATATAAGGGAGTGTGTAGCATCGTCAAATTGAGCATTTACACAGACTCGTTAGACATTAGTCCCCCGACTTGGTATTTTGACGTACAGTTGATTCATGTTTCATAAATCAGTAGGGTATCTGCTGAATTCCGCCTTCAGCGAGCATTGAAAGAACTCCACGCATCCATTTCATTCCGAGACCGTGTAACAATTCTTGCTTGTCCTTTCCTTCAACCGCTGATCCAGAGCGCCAACCTCATCGAGGTAAACTACAAACCCAAAAAAGCTATTGATCATCGGGAGCTCCCTGTCTGCTCGCCGCCAAAGCAAGCGCATCAAGCGCAGGTGCCAGACTGGGACTCGTACTCTGATTGGGAGGGCTGGGGTATCGGTGCCCAGTTGCTACCATTGGCGAGGGGGCTAACCTATGATCGAGATTTTGGGACTGGTTCGATCGTTGCAGAGCAGGACGTTGTTGCTGCATCATAGCGGTCGGGGCAAGCTGTTGCTGTTGAAGATATGGATATGGTGACGAGTGGTCCTCTGCAAGCGGGAACATTGCGCTTGTGGGGCTGCCACGAAGAGCAGGGTCTAGCATAGCGAGGTCGGGCCCGGCAGCAGATGAGGCGGTGGAAATGCTGGAGGGCTTGACCTTTCGCTGTTGTTGGCGCAAACGCCGAGCCCGGCCCTCTTCAGGAGTCTCTACCTTTGACACTGGCTTGGTGGGAACGGAGGCGGAAGCATTATTACGATTGCCAGAGTGCGTGCGACGGTGCTGCTCCATATTGTCTTTCCTTGTGAAAGCCTTGCCGCACTCAGGACAGATGGCATCCTTCTTTCCAGTATGCTTCTTGGCATGCCTGGCAGCGTGGCCAGACGTAGTGAAGAATTCGTGGCAGTTATATTGCTTAGAAACAGGGCATGGATAGGAGTTCTTCTTGGTCGATTTGGATGCAGTGACAGTAGTGTCAGGATACATGGCCTGTTGTTGTTGTTCTTGTTGGTGCTGCTGCTGCTGCTGTTGCTGAGCAACGGAATGTGACACCTGAGATACAGAGCCCTGCGGGAGTTGTTGTTGTTGCTGTTGCTGCATGTTGAAGGAGGAATTCGTATGTGATAGCGGCGGACGATAATAAGGGTTCTGCTGGGAGGACTGGGGAATGGGTGGAAACGAGAAGTCGCCAGGGCCACTAGAGCTTTGCGGCGTGGCCGGATACGAGTCCGAGGGTGTTTCCATGGGAGGGAATACGTAAGAATATGAGCGCACGTGAGCGATCTGTGGGCGCTGATGATGGTATGGATAGTGTGATGCCTTGGTATTGTTAAAGCGTTGGTGATCGAACTGGTGGGCAACGGGAGTCAGCGGTGAAGGGGTTTGCGCGAGGCCAGAGTCGGAAGAGTTGCTACGCTCAAGAGCGGGAATCGAAGAAGACGTTGGTGAGCGACTAGGCGATGAAGCATGACTCGAGTGAGAGAGATGGCGGGGCTGGGGACAGGGTAATTGTTTTGATGGAACCGTGATGGTGGAGGGGGGAGTGGAGAAGGAAGAGGCGCGCGGAAGGTCCTCGTTGAGAAGCGCCTGAACATTCATGCTTGGCGGAGATTTCTCGGTGGGTCGGGGGCGCAACGGCGTGAGAGTGCAGCTCTGTCTCTCACGGGGCGGCGGAAGAAATGATTTGGAGAAAATCGCAAATGATTTGGAGCAACCGTTGCGCGAGCGTGAGGCTGCGGGACTGCCGATCTGCCTAGTCGTGTGCCTGGGGCCCTGAAAGAAGGGTCTTCACTGCTGGCTGGCTGCGAAGGGAAGGGTCTGAACGCGCTGTCCACGTCACGTGTAGCACTGCTGAAAATGAAGCGGGCAGCTTCTGTCTGAACGCTCCCTAAGAAGAACTACTGCGGCGTAGTAGAAGAGGTAGAAAGATGAGAGCTGGAAGGACGTTGCTCTGAGTCTTTTTGAGGATGCGTGGCGGGCGAGATGTGGATCAAAGAGAGGGTCGACGCGGGCACGCTGAGGTAGGCGCTCTTGTGTGCAAACTACGAGGCAGATTTTGCGTGAGACAAGGACGGTAATGTTTGAAGAACAGACTACAAGAGGCGCACAGCAGCCGCAATTGTCTTGCAGGCGAGGGCGGACTGTTATAGCGGGCAGGCAGGATATGGAGGGCAGCTTTATTGAATGCATCGGGTCGATACGTCCTTGGATCGAAGATCCAGCGAGAATTGGCTGTCAAGATGGGCAAAGCGTCGAGACCCTGCCGCTCCGCTCTACAGGGACGCGCCACAGTCGTCAAGGCGGAAAGCGCGGGAGCAATAGCGCTGACCCTGCGCCGCCACCCCTCGTGCCCTCGTCTTCTCCTGCCACCCACCTTCATTTTCTTGGGGTGCGCCCTCAGTCGGAAGTCTCACTTGTGAAGCTGCCACTCCATGTCTCATGTGAATTATTCTCTGAGAGTAATAGTGTAATCCCCAGGAGGCGTCACGCAATTGCTGCCGTTCTTGAGGTCCGAAAATATCTCCTCATGTCCTGCTTGACAAGTTCGGCGGCCCTGGCATGTCAGCCACAAGTGGTTCTGGCAGATCGAAAGATCTCACGGCCATTTCCTCGATGCGCACAAAGTCACGAAAGCCGCACCGGGACCACCTCGCATTGTCCTTCAGGACACACCTGCTGCTGTACACAACGCAAATACCACAGCTGGGGTGTGTCCCGGAAAGCCAATACCTAGCTGCCCATGTCACCAGCCTTCTGGCATGGCATCGACAAACTTTGAATCCCCAGCCCTGCCGTTATGGCCCCTCTTTTGCAGCCGAGTATCGAGATTGCAATCTCCCATGGTCTTCAATCCTCGTTACATCCGCATCTGCTGCCAGACCCTGCGCGGGTAATACAACCTCTTGAGTACGTACCTGATCCACATCTGCACGCTTCCAGCATATCCATACTGCAACACGAACCGTTGTACCCGCAAGACCTGGACCCTTCCTGAGGCACTGTGACTTGGCACATGGCTGCCACCCCTTCGGCGTGGGGCTCCGTGAGAAAATGTGCCACTGACGTCGATCCGCTCCAAGCACTGGCATGGCGACTTTCCATAATTGCTGTCATCCGATGCCTCCGATCTCCCCGTTATCGCTAGTATTCATTCTTTTTCATCAATGGCTGTCGTACTGCTTGGCGAACTTGATCATCTTATTGCTGCGTCGCGCAGTGCCTGCGTGACAAAAATGATTGTGTCCATTGCGTTAGCCATACTTGCTTTGACGAGCGTGATTTTCGGGGTCCTTATATCGAGGTTGATGCTTTGGCCAAGGCATTCGCGGCCAATGGTGTAGACACCCCGCATTTCCTCGTGGGGGAGGCTGTGATCAACCCCGAATCCACATAGAGGCTCATCACTCGTTAGGATTAATCATATTGGCATTTGAACAGAAATTCGCCGAATTAAGCTGTGAAGTCACTGGTTTACTCCGCACCAACTCAGCTGCGTAGGAACTACGATAAAACTCCGAGGAACAAGGACAGACAAATTCGGCGAACTCCTACGCCCAAACCACGTGCTCTCAAAGCTCTTCACGTAGGATCTTGACTTGGCGCTTGATTTCGCGCCAGAGTACGAGATTGTCTAAATCACCATCCGCCTGTAGGTGTCCCGAATCATCAGCTTCCTGAGCAGCAATTGCTAGAAGGCTTGCCACAAACGCTTCCTGCATGTAGGCGAAGCTGAATCCATCTGTGATTCCTGCGATTGCGGAACAAAGAGAGTCTGGAAATTCTATTTCCTCATTGTCTCTTAGCTTCTTCTGCCAAAATTCTGCATATTTGATCCTCTCTCCCACATTGGGTTTTGGGAATTCGAACTTGCCTGCCGCGAACTTTTAGCCATGACCGCCTGATTCGTACGTCTCAAAACTTACGGTCAAAGCGGGACGGTCGTTTGCTCATACCCGGATCAAGTCGGTCCAGGTGATTCGTGCTTCCAACGATCAATACGCCATCATTGGCTTGCAACCCATCCATTTCATTGTACAGATAACTACGGACATCATCGCCTATGAGACTGTCCAGGTCTTCAAATATAAGCAGACAGGGAGCTTCAAGTCTTGCTTGTTTGAATATGGTCTTGATACTGTACTCCGGGCCCGCAAAACTAGAGAGGGATCGTACATAAAGGGACGGAATGGGATCCTTGCGGTCGTACAGCGTTTTCATGGTTGCTTTGATTGAAACGGTCTTGCCATTGCCTGGTGGTCCCCAATACTGTGATTTGATGTGCGTAAGTATGTTACGAGGATCGATGGTAGGGTAATCTTACAATCGCACCTCTCTTCCAAGGTACCCGCAGACGAGAGTACCTTTCTCGCGAATCAAAAAACCGGTTGACGTCGTCTTGGAGGGCCTCCTTCATCGATTCGTCAAGAATAACATCCTTCCATGATGCTTTTTGTACGCTTTTGTACTGCAGAACTGAGCTGTCGGTCGAGAGATTGAACGAGGATTTCCTTGACTTACCAGCGCTGAATCTTTCTGCCACATACCACCGTCGAAGACCCAGATCTCATCGTGCAAGGCAAGCGCCCAGGCTCCGCAGTCACTAATCAGAGACTTTGAGTCCCCATCGACTGGTCCTAGCAGATACTGATTGACAACCGCTGGAAAGTAGTTCGAGCCGTCCCTTCCGTTTGCAACATACAAAATAAAGTCGTGTTCTTTCCATGCATAGAGAAACTTACCAAACTTTAGCTTCTCAACCACAAGACCCTGAGCCCCGTCCATACGGCGGGCAGGTGGGGCGAAGGTAGTCCAACTGAGAGGCTCGCTCAGCGGTTCCTTTGCGTCAATGATTGGAGTAACTTTAGCTTGCCCTGTCGACGCTGCATAACTCAATAAGTCGCAAGGTATACTCTCAACAACTGTCAGCTCAAGCTGCGGGTATTGACGCTTCAGTGACTCGACGAGGACAGTGTCTGTATTGATTCGTGGGGCATGGCTGTGCTCATAATACTCATAGGTAGTCATATCCGGTCGGGAGGCCGAGGGAAGCGGGAACGCAGATGATTCGTGCATCATGGTAGCTGAATTCTATTCCTGTGTTTTGTGAGCCACACGAGAAGAGTAGAAACCAAAGTTCTGTTTTATTACACCCAGTGAAGAAGGAAATGAAATACGACAGCCTGGCCTCGCTTACTCCTCTGCCAAGCTACTGAGCTCATGATCGACGCCTTGATTCCATTCTACAGCTGATATGTTTGTTGGAGTGGAGAAGCACAGAGACAAATTGTAGGCAAACCGATATCTTGTACACCTTCGGACTCCTTGTAGTACCCTGTCATTACAATTATATCTTATATGGTTGATAATTGAATGCACCTTGTAGGCCCGTGCGTTAGCTTGGCAGAATTTAGCGACGCAAGGGGTCTACGAAGGTAGATTTTGAACCTTGTGCATGGCGACGGGGACTACGCCCGACAGGATTTCCTTCGTAAAACGCGACGGGAAGACCGACTTCTCAAATGGCGCCTTCAGGCACTCAACAGATATTGCTATCTCCTCCCGAGCTTCATTTCTTGTCATCATCGTTAAGCCAAACCCCACCTATTCGCCCGGACCTACGCTCCGCAACACAATTCCGGCCCCTTGTTGCTGAAACAAATGTCCTGCCCTCTACCAACGGGAGCGCTCGAGTCTGCTTTAGCGACGGCACGGAGGCTGTGGCAGGTGTCAAACTTGAACTAGAGAGGAGTCCCCCCTCCAGGTCAATAAGCTCTACTGGTACAGACACAAGGAACGAAGAAGTCCGATCAACAAACGAATTTAGAACAACACTTGTTCAAGGTTCTGACGCCTGGCTAGAAGTATCTATTGAGATTCCGGGTTTTCGCGATGATGAGTCTCTACCCATGTTTCTCGCCGCAATGCTTTCAGAGGCGTTGCTGGCAAATGGCAACGTGCAAGACAAACTTTGGATCAATGACCGTTGGCACTGGAAACTATACATTGATATTCTCTCACTTTCTCCGCCACTCTCTTACCCTTTACCCTTGCTCTCCCTAACAACACACATGGCTCTCTTAAGCACAGCGTTACCTAGGTTGAAGTCGGACCCTAAGGATGATCCACTTTTTGACGATGATTGGGCAGCAGCAGTACCACTGTTTCCTAGAGCTGCTTCTGGAGTCTATGCGGTTCGGCCACCAATCACGCTCCTGGTCATCACTATCGGTGACAATATCATTTTTGATCCCACGAAAGAAGAGTTGGCCGTAGCCAATGGAGTCGTGGCAGTATCGGTCGCCCCTCAACTGACTACAGTTGCCGCCCCTGCTGAAACATCTCTAGAGCTGGTTGCAATTCGATTTGTGGATCCTCCTTCTCGCTTGACCCCAGCAGGTATCTTGAATTCGCGTAATCCAGCGACCGCGGCTGGTGTCGCGGCCAGTACTTCAACAACTCAACAGACTCCAAGCGTACACGGCCGCTCCGGGGCAGGTCAGGGTCAAAATGCCGTATGGAGCCCTCCCTGTGGTGGCCTGAATCGAAAACTGTTGGCCAAAATCATGGTAGCGATATTGCAGACAGACGGTGTTGCGTTTCAAATACTCGAGGCACTGGCAGCTGTCGAGATTCGGTGAGGCTGGTCCACTGGAACCCAACACTCACCTGAAGGCGCCATATCCAGGACTGTGGAACTCCCTGGTGCATGAAAACGCTTGCTCTTATGTTGCAAGCGTGTTTACCAAATACCTAGCCAACGTTTAGGCTTGTAGCTTCGAGGCTGCTCTGAAGGTGTTGCTTTGTTGTCGTTCGGAACAACCTGGAGTGCAACTGGACTTTGAGGATCAGCTTGGTCATGGTCATGGTCATGATCTTGTGCATGAGTTCCAGCCGCGACTTGGCGAGCACGATCGCCCTCAACCGTGCCGAACCTGTCCATCCAAGTTCCTGTTAGGAAACCTGGCTCGATTCCATGTGCTCGCATGAACTCTTTACGCTTCTGGACGTCATCGAGCTTTTTGCGACGCAGTTCGGCAACCTTCTCGGATTCATGAGCGGTATGGAGCTTGTAAACTGCAAAGAACTGAGGGATTGCGGACAATGGATGCCAGAATAAGTCGGATCCATGCGGAAGTTGGTCACGGAAGGCGGTTTCGTGCAAAAAGGAAGCAAAGATCGTGTATAGTGCAAGCGACGTCAATGTAGACTAGAGCTAGGTGTTAGCAAAGTTTGACGGCATGCACAATGCAACAAAGTACGAACAAGTGTGATCCAAAGATGTAGTGCACGGCTGGTCAGGAACCAATGCCACAGAGAACCTTCAGGTGGCATCATGTTTGGATACTTCTTGGTCCGTTGCGCGTCAAGCTCGGCGTCGGTCAATGCTGGACCATATGACTTCCGGGGCCGAGCCCGACGAGAGCCATGTGACGGAGGGTTGAACCTGGTGGGCTTTTCGAGGATACGAGACTTGTCGGTTACTACGGAGCGAGTCGAGATAGACTGTGCGTGATTGGGCTGCTTCCGCAGCCAAGTTGATTGGACAGGTGTCGTATGGAAGAGCTTACGGCGAAATATAGATTGCAGGCGGTGCATTATGAAAGTAGTCAAGGACGTTGGTGAAAGGTTTCCAGGTGCAACATAGATTCGTGGTCAGACCACTGAGGATTAAGTGTATTCCATGCCAAGAAATTAGTGAACTTTTTCTCGTCCACCTTCCTCCTTCGCAATTACATACTTGTGAGCGATAGCTCGCCGCATACTTCGAGCATGGCGGAGGAGCCAAAGTCCGCCGCGAACACAACCAAGTCATCGAGTCCTTCTGACGCAGCTAGGCATGCCACGCCTAAGAGTAACCCGGCATTCAGAGCTTTAGGTAAAATCGCCTGAGATATGATTCTGAGATCCGTTGTTAACTTCTGCTAGGGCTTCCCAATCTTCGTTTCCGTTTACCTTCCCGAAATTGGATTATATTCCTCACTATTACCGGCTCTTGGACTGGTGCACTCCTCTATGACCGGCAGCAAAAGAAAAAGATACAAAGAAAATGGTGCGACCTAGTCGAGCATATTGCACGCGACTCTCTGCCTGTAAACAGTCTTGCGAGGCGATTCACGATATATCTTGCAGCTCCACCGGGTGATGGTGTAAGGTCTGCTCGCGAGCACTTCGTTGAGTACGTGAAGCCGATTCTCGTAGCCGCAGCTCTTGACTGGGATGTGGTAGAAGGCCGGAAGGAGGGTGATGTAAGAGCCGGCTTATCAGAGAGGATACGACGTGCTAGGAGAGCAAACGGCGAGAGTCCGGAGATTCCCCTGGAAGCCGATGGAAAGCTTGCTTTGGACGCGTTGCGACAACGTACGGGAGTGGACGACTGGCCGGGGGTCAACGGTGACCTTGTCATCGGCCGTCATACTTGGAAAGAGTATATCAGAGGCCTTCATGAAGGCTGGCTTGGGCCCCTCGATGCACCGGAAGAGGTAGAGTCGTCGCCCGTCACACCTCTCCTCAAAGATGAGAGCAAGGACCCGACCACACTGGATACAGTCCAAACTCACGCATTGCCCGAGCCAGTATTTCAACCTGACCAATCAAAAAGCATCACTGTAGATGCTGCACCTGTCGATCTTAGCTTATCTTCAGGAGAAGAACACAAAGCAGAGAAAACACCGAACGCACGGAAAGGGCTGACCTTTCGACTACCGTACAATACCACAGACTCGTATGACCTGTCTCCTTTACCAGCCACTGTACCTGACGAGCTTCCGCCATCTAGCCCGGTCCCATTCCCGCATATTCTTGGTTTCTTCAACACACCGATCCGCATGTATCGATTTCTTAATAAGCGAAAGCTTGCAGATGACATAGGTAGGCGAACTGCTGCTGCTGTCTTGGCATCGCATCACGCTTTCGCTTCGCCTTTGGATCGCGATGTACTAGACAATTCAGATTACGCAACATGGGAGCAGGAGGGCATCCTTAAGCATGAGGAGCAGGATTGGCAGAAGAAAGCTCTTGCATCGGGAGACGGAAACACAGACCGGGTGTGGGAGAACCCCATCACGCTTGACCACCGCATAGCAGGGAGAATGCGCCTGTTCGAACTAACTCCTATAGATGAAGAGCGAGCTCGTCGTATTGGTAAAGGATCTTCTGGCATCCCAGGCTTAGTCTGATAGAGGTGCTATTTGATCTAACGACTACTTTGTAAATCAACATGTACATTAAACACTCACCTCGCTCTTCTCATCATGGATACAGTTTACGTTATCGTTCGTTCAGTTTACACGATACTCGAGTGCCTGGCCGCAGAGCCAAGCATCCAACTTATAGGGCAGAGACGATTGTCTTATTTATATCCGAGGATCGCATGTGGACGGTGAGGCCATCGTCCACCCACGTAAATAATCGTCGACCGACCTAATATTCCAAACCGCCACCCCCAGACAGAAGGTTGTTGGAAGGTGGCAGCAAAAGTGGGAGAGCTCAAGAAAGTGAATATTTTTTAACTTATATGAAATTATAAGAGAGCTGATATTGTTTAAGTGCTCCAACTACGATTTATATCCATTTGCCAAGTTACCAAATTTCTCAGTTTTCGTACCCGTTGGAAAGGGGTATTTCATTTTCCACAATTCAATCAAAGTGGGATATTAAATACACTGACTCTCCCTCCCTGGTCCCCCATAGTAAAAAAAGGATCGTTAGCAATAATATATGATTATGTTGAAATGCCAACTTACAATGCGAACTAGAGAAACTTTGACGGTACATAAGAAAATGGTTTTTTGGTGTACCTGTCAACGATTCTATGAGCAGTGTATCAAGGTCCAGTCCCGATCATCAGAAGTGTCAAATTGTCAAGATAGAACTGGATTAATTCACAAGTCTATGTCGTGGGTGGAAGCATAATATACTCGCAGCTAGCTAGCCCCTTGATCATCTCCTTCTCACAGGTGTAAATTTAACTTGCCCTGCTACTAGAGCTTGACAAATGTAGCGTACTCATTCATTGTTTCTTTTTCCCATCACTAAGCTGGGCGAGCTGGGTATATATGTTGCGTTCCCAGCCACTTAGTTAGTCCGATCACAACCGCTACCCTGTTGCGTCATCAGGTTCCACCTTCTAATAGAGCTTTGGGCTGGCGGCTGTTCAAAGGAGACCCCGTGCCTGACATTGGAGCAGGGTAAACGGTATCATCCGGCTTGAGACTGAGATTAGGTGGCTACGTAAGTAAAGTTAATTGCTGCGAGTGGATCACCCCTGATCTTGGGTCCGCTAGTCCCAATTTCCATATTCTAACAAGTAAGTGTAATAGTTTGGCAGGTAGCAGCACTACATTACAGTATGACAGTGGGCATATAATCTGGTCGGGATTTAGTGTTAAATTGTTAAGAATGGATTAATTCACAAGTCTATGTTGTGGGTGGTAGCAGAATATATATTCTGCTCCCAGCCACCTGGCTAAACATCTCACATAGCCAAGTCCGCATCACAATATAATTATCCCCCTTCTGAAATTTAGGGCTTCTTGTCACGCGATTTCTAACAACTCGCGCTAGGACATATATATGTAGATTCATTCTGTTTTTACACACCATAAGGGAATATCTACTGAACAATACTACCAAGGATTTATCGAGTAGCTATAATATATCATTTATCATGTTTTAAAATTTACATTGATCGATGTGGAAGATGTTTCGTATTACCAAGCAGGTTACCGTTATGCTTGGCATCGTCCTTTGGTGCAGCTGGCACAGACAGGGTAACCAACTGGCGTCATAGATTTGAGAACAGATCGATCTGTGCACTTCTTTTGTAACAGATTATGTCTTCGAGACCGTCATGATGACATGTGCTGAAGTGCCACATAAGAAGCAACGGTTGATGTAACTAGTCGCCAACAAGAAGTGCAGTGAGAAATTGGGTAGTCAGTTAAGTGAGCTCACATAGTCCTCAGTGCTACGGTCAAATGGTCAAGCTCAGAACTCAAGTTTATGTTGAAATTGATCATTGCCTGCCACATATTATCGAACTATAGCATACTTTGGCCACACATATGCACTCGTTGAGTCAAATTTTCTTAAAAACCTCTATGTTTTGTTATAGTAAGCCGTCGCCTTTTGCCGAACGCCACTCTAATTTACAAGCGATGCTCTTCCATAGTAAATCTTCGTTATCCTTAACTCTATACCTTTAGGTAGCGTAATAATACTGATGCACCACAATAATGAACTTCAGATACGCCCTGCGTATCGATTCTGAACAATTTCCCGGTCTCGAAGTGGTCATTCCAAGATTCCCTCAGAATATTTTCCCATCAGATCACATCAGGAGTATACTAGCAATGCTTGTCAGTAATCCCAAACCCATGCCGAACGACCTGCGTTTGCGGCTCGCGGACCCATGATAAGTTATTGGTGTCGCTGTTGGACTGTACTGCACGAGAGAACTAGCAGGGGCCGTTCCCGTTGGAGCGTTGCCTGTACCCATGGGCGGAGATGCACCCACACCTGAGGGTAGGGGATACGGGGCTGGATTGACAGTTTCGCTTGGAAGCGATGCATATGAAGAAGGCGGTCCATATGCAGGAGGGGGTGCAGAAGAAGGACCACTGTGCTCGGATGACGCCTCAATGGTCGACGTCGGTGCATTTTTAAGGACCGTCGATTGTACCGTGCTATCCAATGTTGCAGTCACCACAGTCGTGGAGTCATCCGAAGTAATTTGGGTGATCGGTGTTTTGCTGGGTACATCTGATGGGGTTGAAATGTATGTGACGGTTTTGTACACAGGAATGGTGCTAACATAGCCAGAAGTAACCACAGATGGCTTACCCTTCTCCGTTACTGTTTGGCCAGCAGTACAGGTAAGATAATGAGTTTCTGTGACTTGCGCAGTGATTGTACTTGGTACTGCGGGTTTCGGTGCAACGGCAGCGGTAATAGTCTCCGTAGCGGTTATCATGATGCTTGACTCGAACCCCCTTGTGGCTGTGGTCTTGATCGTCTGCCCAGCTGTACACACTGTAGTAGATACGAATGTTGTTTGTTTTGTAATTGTCACAGCCGGTGCCGACACAGGAGTGGAGACAAGCGTGATGGTGCTTGTTGCGGTGACTGTTGATGTAATGTCAGACGTCAAAACTGTGGTCAATTCTTGGCCTGCCGAACAAGAAGTGAGCGAAGTATAAGTTTTGATGGTGGTAACGGGCTTGTATGCCGGTACAGTCGAGACCGAAGAAGTCCCGTGAGAGGAAATGGCAGAGTTGGCAGCGCTTGTGGGCACTGGAGCATTATAAACTGGCTTAGTAATAGTACAGGGGCAATTTGTGATTGTCAGAGTGGTTGCTGAGGTGACCGTATAAGTCTGCCCACCGTGAGTGATGGTTGTAGCAGACGGACAGTAGGTAGTAAGCCTACTAACGACCTCAGTAGTGTACTTGGAAGGTGATAAAGTCATAGTATAGGTAGGCAGGCTCGTATGCACAGGGCCCAAATGGGAAGAAGCAGCATATGGAGTCGGATTGTCGGTAGAGGAGGGGATATGACTTGATTTCTCATAATCGGGGATGGAGGTCAGCGCCGATGACACCACAGTATAATAAGGCGTGGCAGATGGGGCCTTGTACGTGGAGAGGTTGGCAGTTGAATGGGCGTTGTGGGTCGGAACGTTAGCAGTAGTAGAGCCGACTGCAGAGGATACGGCGCTAGAAGGGGCCTTGTAGGTTGGAAGATTGGCAGTAGTGGAGCCGACTGCAGAGGATACGGCGCTAGAAGGGGCCTTGTAGGTCGGAAGATTGGCAGTAGTGGAGCCGACTGCAGAGGATACGGCGCTAGAAGGGGCCTTGTAGCTGGGGACTGGCAATAATGAAGACTTGGCGTTGGATGAGACGGCGGACGATGGTACGCTGTGTGTAGGAGCTTTTGCTGTGGTCGAAATCCCGATGGTAGATGAAATAGCGGACGATGGAACACCATATTTTGGGATTGTCAGAGTTTCCGAACTGGCAGCAGACGAGGCTCCAGAAGTGCACTGTGGACCATAGCAAGGAATTTCGTAGGTTGGCAATGGAGTCGAAGACTCAGCCGCGGACAAGGCCTTGCTGGAAGGAATGTAGGCCGGCGCCGTGCGACTTGCAGCGTCCGAGTGACCGTACTTTGATGGTAGTGGAGCGGAGGGAGATGGTGCTTGTGAGCTACCAGGGGTGGGGTGACGGCTGTACTCAGGAGGTGTATAGTGTGGCGGCGCAGAAGATGGAGTATAGGATGCAACAGATGATGCCAAATGCGTACTGGATTTTGCATATCCAGGAGGAATTGTAGGTGTAGTAGACAAAGGAGCTGCATTGCTGGGCTGGTCATAGGAAGGTAGTCCGGGCGCAATAGCACCGCCATACTTTGGTTCCTCTTGCGCAGCAGCTTTGACGGCAAGAATGGCGAGAGTGGTCTTGAAGACTTTCATGACGAGAAGTCAAAGCAGGATTGTCGCAACTGGGGATTAGAGCTAGAACAGGTAGAAAGCGAGAGTGAGCGGTCAATAGTGATAGTGAATGAGTGTGCGATAGGATGTGACGTTGACCTGGCACAGCAAGGCAGCAATGACACAACCAGAAGAGTATAGTTGTAAGAAGCGATAAGAACTGCGAAGGAAATGCGAAGAGACTGAGAAAGGACTTGACGACTGGAGCAAGATCACGATATGGGAGAGCGGGCGGTCTAATATACGGCGCGTTGGGCCCGTGTGTCAGGTTGAGGGGCACTCTGTCCTAGATTCTGACAGGATTGGAGAGAGCCCATCTTTCATCCTGAGTGGCTTTGAGTTCAAGGCAAAATGTCGCTAAACGCCAGGCACGCCTGAGACTGGCGCTGAAGGCCTGTCGAAACAAGGAGCAGGAGCAAGGCCGAAAATAGATGTCGGCGCGACGCGCAGCGGCTCCACCCGTTGTTTGCAATTGGGGATGATTGGTAGACAATGAGCCCCCAGCCGCGCGCCACCAGGCACGCTGGCCCCGTTGGTCAGGGTTGCTTCTCCCGCGTTTCACCTGCGGCGCATCCCTTACCAGACAGATCTTTCGTGTTAGCCCAGTCGCAGGTTCTTATGGCCCCACTCGGTGTATCAGGCTTTGATACCCCTGTTTCGTGTGAGCTGAAACGCCTACATGCCTCCTCACCACGCGTTGTGACCTTTGAAACCATATGTGAGACGTAATGACTCGCGCCTCCGTCTGATGCAGTCGAGCGAAAGGCCAGGCTCCGGCCCATAAGCACTTTGCGAAACCTCAGTGAAATAAAATTTGGGGTAAGCAGGAGGGTCGTATTGTTAATATGGCCTACACTTCTGCGGTGTACTCAGTGTAAAGTCTCGTTCATGGTGCCGAAGCTGTGGAAACGACTGAACATCTTGATCTGGATGATGGTCTTTCAGCTTGAGACTACTTTTGCTTGATCTTCCAAATTTAAGCATGTACGGTTTTTGAAAGATTTGGCAGGTTAAAACCCTTGGCTTCTACAAAAAACCTTAGCTTCTACCCATAACGAGAGGTTTCTATTCTTGATGCTCTCCCATGGTTAGCAACCCAATGTCATCGCGACTGGACTAGCCACACATGACTATATCGCAAGGAGCTGTGGAAAGAGCGTTAATCTTTGAGAATTTTAGCGTATCAACGGACTCTCTGACTGTTGCGCCATATGCAGAAATGTTGACAGACATTATTCGACAAGCAGTTGAGCGTGACACGGCAATACCGTCACCACATGCCAGAGCCTTCATGAATCAATGTAACTATCTAAAAGTGAATAGGCAGGCCGACTATCTGATGAATAACAAGGGGTGGAAGCTTGCGATGCCCCCGCCAAATCCTTCTCATGGATATCTGCGTTTGCATGCATGTGCTCATGTTGCCGGCTAGCGTTACTCAGCTCCACCATGCGGCGGATAGAATTGCGAACCATCGTTGTATAAAGTGTATTGGCATGGGTATGGCATGTGGTAGTCATGCCTCCCGTGCAATATATATGGCCGAAACAATCATCAATGCCTCGACATATCGCGCACTAAAATTGGAAATAACGTTAGTGGCTATTCCATCTCATGATGCTTGCGGGCGAAAACATAATTAATCTATTCCCTACCCGAAGTTAGGTTAGCTTTCTGCTGCATAGTAGAGTTTACCTGTACGTAGTTACTTTATCGTTACGGATATCAGATACTGGAGCATGTCATCTTATTGATGAAAGGGCCAATAGCGTTGATGTCACTCTTCCAAGTCGCCGTCCATATCAACGCCAAACTCCATTACAACCCATTGGCAAAATCTTTCCCAATCCTTTTTCCATTCTTTCATTCTCTGGGCCCGTAATCGAGTACCGTAGGCACCATTCTTGATATCTTCAGTCCATTCTTTTGTGTCTTGGTCCTCGAATGCAGCCCAGCGTACACTGTTCTCCGCCAAACTACCAAGGCCTTCCAGGCCTAGGCTTTCAATGCCTTGCAGTGCCTGCCAAAAGTCATGACTCATTCCTGCACGACCTTGCCCAAGGATGCCGGGGTCATCGTTGCAGAGTGCCACAGGGACACCTTGGGCCAAGAGTGCCGGCAAGGGATGCGAGGATATTGAGTGTGTGAGGCGTAGCACTTCGTTGGAGATTGGGCAACACTCCACGCACAATCGCTTATCCCGTACCATGTTCATTAAGAGTGGATGCTTGTACAAACTAAAGCCGTGCCCAATCCGGCGCGTACCAAGAAGCACGGCATCAAAAAGATTCAGGTCTGTGTCGGAACCCGTGCCGAGTGTCTCACCAGCGTGAAAGAAAAAAGGGATATTTCCAACACCACTCTGGGCACAAGCTTTGCGGAACCAGAAGAGCACCGGAACAAGAGAAGACAATGAGCGACCGCCGTCCTCATGTCCAACCAGATCGAAGCCCGCGATAAGATGAGGATAGACCTCTTTAATAGCGATGCACTCTTTCATCGAAGCGATGATATCGCGATCTGAGAACGAACGTATTGTTGTCCAGATCATGCGAGCCCCCCAAAAATCTTTTCCAGTAGGGGATGACTGGAATTTTTCGAGTTCTTCGTTGAGCACGCGAAATACTTCTGAGTAGCCATCTTCGGGAAGTTGACTTCCTTCTTTGTAGTAGTTGAATGCGAACGCGGCGCGAATATCGACGTATCGCACGCCGTCATCGACTAACTGCGTGAACATTCGTTGAAGGAAGGCACGTAGGATAGGTTCGTAGTACAAGACAGTGTCAAGGACCAAGAAGCATTTTGTGAATTTATCCCAAATGTCGTTAGGCCCGTAATGGTGGCGAAGGGACTCTGCAGGTGTGATGGAGCAACGTGCCATAAGATAAGCGAGAAAACCAAGTTTGCCACCATCCGGGAAAGACGCCGCTGCATCAGCGACAGAGACCCATGTGTTGGGCTTGTACGACTCGCTCCAAATTGATATCTCAGCAGCTGCTGGAGTCTTGCGGTACTGAAACACTGGGAGGAGGGCGTCGCGAGACGTTTGGTCATAGAGTGATCCTGCGGCACTGATGTGCATGCCCGGAGTTTTCAGTGCTTCATTGAAAACCCATTCAAGATCTACCATTGCTTCAAGATGACAGTGCAGAAGAGTGCCTTTTGGCATCTTACGAACGATTTGCCATAATTTTGACGATTCTATACGCTCTTTTGCTAAGGTGAACATCATGCCCGGATACAAGTCTTGCCTGGTTTCATGAGCCAAAGAGTCCTCAAAGCTAGTAGTCCAGAGAGTTTGCTGTTCTGCAAAGCGAATTTGGTTCACTATTGCGCATGCTTCTTGGGCCATTGGGGAGAGCAGCTCGCGGAAATCTTTGTCTTCACAGGTGCACGTTAGTAGCGAGGCATGAATGCAAGGCGGTGGGACAGATAATATGGCCAAGCGGAGGACTAACCACTGCGATGTTTGTTCTCCTGATCGATGAGGGTATCTACGCCCTGGAAGTACTTCTGAATGAAAGGGTCGCTAAGTGACGGAATCCCTTCATCGCGCGCCCACTGCTCGTCTTCCTCAAGGCTCGAATCTTGGGACATATGGTTTGCCATTGCGGAATATTGATGCTGCTGAGAAGATTGCCGTATAGTTGCACACGCAGATAGAGCTAGCAAAAGGCTAATTATTGTAAATCTTGTAAGTTTGATCTCTGGGAGATAATGACACGGTCGTGTGGTGTGGGGAAGCGCCATCAGACCCTTGGCCGCTACGATTAGTCCGCCGAGATCTTGGCTGCTGCATGTGACGTTCTTTCTTTCCACCCGTCGGCTGTTATCCTTTGTCTGCTGGAAACACATCCATTAAGCGTGAGAGAAATCTTCACACATCTCCTGCTCCAATAGACTGCGATTCTGATGATTGCAAGCCAGGCGTGCGTGCCGGTTAGCTATCACTTGCCTCACGGCTGTCATGCAAAGCATTTGATCTTGTCCACCATGATCTAAGCTGCCAACCGCTCCGGAGCGTTGCCGACTCCGACTGACCAGTATGGCTTACTTCATACCTTCATATATACAGAAGCGACTGCTCAAGTACGCTTTATCTCGCCTGGAGATACTGGACGTGGATGCCTTGGACCTCAGCAACTTAGACATTGCTTGGGGGTCGAAGAGCACCGTGGAGCTAAGAAACATAGGATTACAGAATCAGGTATTAACGTGCAATCAATTATAATGGAAAAATTGTTAACGACTGAATAGAAACTTGAATTACTACTTCAGCTTCCCCCTCAACTACGAGTAGTCCACACGAGCGTTGCCGTTGTCCGCCTCACTGTTCCCGCAGATTTACACACCAGCTCGATAGTCATCGATATCGAACGCATAGCAGCCACGATAAAGCTTGAGATATTTCAAGATTTGCCTTCTCCCAAGTTTTCACAGTATTACGCGACAACGGAGCCTTCGATCAACAACGAACGGCTGACAACGGCACAACGCGATTTGGCTTCGAACGACCTGCCAAGCGTTCAAGATCTCGCCAGATCATTTCTAGAGCAAGAATCAGCAGAAGAGAAGGAGAAGCTCGAAGCTCGTGTCGTCGCACAATCTATTGATCTTCACCAATCCGTATCTTCCAACACAAACGAAGATGAGGCAAGCGCAGGGACTGGTGTCGGGTTAACCCTTCCAACTTTCCTCGGCAGTTTCTTGAAAAGCGTTGGGGATCGATTACAAGTCAATGTGAAAGATGTTCTCATAACACTGGAGATGGATGATACAGATGGATCTCCGAGCCACCCTACCGCCTTCTGTATTAAGCTTGACGCAGTTCATGTCAAAGATGGACAAAGCTTCGTACGTAGACAAGAGGAGTTGTCGAACTTCATGAAACAAGATCCAAGTAGCATTCGTGGTGGTCGGTTGATCCATCTCCTCAACATTAGTGCTTGGGTACGAATGGATAAAGAGAAATTGGTCCGGGGATCCCAAATACTGGAAAGGAGCCACGTGGACAAGGAAGCTCAGAGTCCCACTCATGCATGGTCTTCTGATGTTACAGCACCGTCGGTTGCCGATGAAGATGAGAAGCATGTCCCCATCGCGAGCCCTGTGACGTCCACAAAAGGCTTTCGCGAAACCTCTGTACTAGCAGAGTCCATCGGTAGTCTTGATAGTCGCTTTGTGGATGCTGAAGAACGCGATTCTCTGTCGAGCCGCAAAGGCTTAGTACCTCATGACTCGCTAGAATCTCAGCTCGAGCATCACCCGCCGGAACAGTCCAGTGGCTCATTCTTAAACACTTCAGGAATAAATTCAACCGGTAGCTATTCAGATAAGCGGATGGCCCATAGATACCACCAACAGTCAAGCTCAATTGGGACTTCTGACCTTGTCTCAGGGCGAAGCCACGATTTTGTATTGGATCATGGTGAAACAGTCGACCCTGTACAAGCAACAGTCAACTTTGGATCTGATAACCCTCTTGAGTTTGACTCTGCAATTTCAAGACCACTTGGATCACAGGCCGAAGACCATTCTTCACTATTGGAATCACGCTTATTTAGCCACGTTGACGCTGAAAGCATATACCTGAGCGTTGCAGATGCTAGCATCGAGCATCAGAGTGAAGACTTTCATGTACCTGGGAGTTGGTCAGACAATGACAGTCTTGGGGAGGCAGAAACTCATGACCCAAAACAATATGTATTACCTGTTGGCAGAGACGACCTGATCAACACCTTGCAGCCCCACGTAGAAGATTCAGTCGCATCCTCGACACCGCCTGTGGTTGGAACAGCAAAGAAAATCAATACATTGCCATCGTCGGTGTTCACATCGTCTGGAGAAGCTCCATCAACCGGAAGCACTACCAACACCATAGAAACAACATTATTCACTATAGACAAGATCGACATTTTACTAGCAGACCCACATGCTCAATATCCAACCCAAGCAGCTGCAACTTCAGAATATCAAGACCATTTAAACATGTCGTCAATGTCTGGCTCAGCAACATCCAGATCCTCTTTGAATATCATACCAGGAGCTTTTTCATCATACGCAGATCTCACTTCAAGAAGGAGAAGCAATGTGACTGAGTCAAGTGTTGATGAACGTGAAAAGGGCGCGCGTGATAAAGGCCCAAAAGGAGCGTCTGCCGAACCGAGTACAGTCCCAATTAAATTATATCTGGGAAGATTCAGCTCTACCATTGATATCTCAGCTGTGCCGTCCCTTCTTCAACTTGCTCGCAAAGTTTTGGGAATTCTTAGGGTGCCGGAGCCCTCTCGAACGGGAACATACGGGAAGCACCAAGGAACGGAGCTTATCGAGCCAGCAAATGTTTCTATATCTTTCGAGACGCTGATCCTGAGTGTATTGGGGAATGATGCAGCATCCGACCCTAGAAATGACTTTGCCAGTCGCACGCATAGCGCACAAGACGCGGACACCACTCTGGTTAAAGCACTGTTCCAAATCAAGCTAGCCGAGTGCTCTATGATATGGAGCAGAAAGCACCTTTCGTCGGATGGTAAACTCGAAATCGGCTGTGCCACGTGTGATATTGCTGGGCGACCATTGTTTTATTTTGACCATAAAGAAACTTTGAGTTCACCGACAAGAGTTGATCGTAAACCAATCAAAGACATTTCGATCACATGCAGGAAAGTCAGAAACACCCCCGAGATCAATCTTGTCACACTCCCCATTATTGTTGACTTGGATTTCCACAAACTTGACGAGACGCTTGGTTCGTTCGGAGGATTTAGTGGACTCATTGAGCTCGGCAGCTCTATTGTGTCTGATACAGATGCTACACCATCAGCTGCAATACATCAAGAACGACCGAAAGCCGTGCATTTTGAGACAGAACTCAAGTCAGTCATGGAACAGCCACAAAACGGAAGCCTTCGAATCAATGCACGAATCAATGGTGGGTCACTGAGATTGACAGGCCGCGAAATCTCGATCCAATATCGGAGTAGTGCCATAAAAATGGTGTTCAGAGACTCAATCGTAGGACTGCAAATTGATGAGATTGACTTGAATGCTCCCTCCATCATAGGCCAAAGATCCGAAGTTGAGCTCAGCATGAGAAATTTCGGGCTGAAATTTCTTACGCGCCCAGAAGAGCGGGACTTGTCTAGACTGATATCTCTCCTAACTCCTTCCAAAGACAAGTTTGAGGAAGAAGACGACTTTTTACTGGATACTTTGATGATGCAACGCAAAAAGGGCGCAGCTATACGTCTCAATCTCAGCGAAGTAGTGTTCACTTGTAACGACCTTGCCACGATCCAGACCATAAAAGATTTTGCTGTTGAGCTTACAAAGTTATCTGTGGCCAAGTACTTACCTGAGGAGAGCCGACCCGGCCTACTTACATTGGGTTTGATCAGTAAAGCACGCCTACAAGTACCAGGGATTCCCGGTCTTGAATTTTTACATGCCGACCTAAAAAATATCGACTTTGCACATGTCGGTGCTCCTGCACTTATTGCCGTGGGATTGCAGACATTTACATTGAAGTCTGAAGATGATGAGAATCTGGTAAAAGATGTTCTCTCCTCGTTTGATCCCTTTCAGCCTCCGATGTTCATGGCGCGGATGATTGGGGACGAGCTTGAACCAACCGTGAAAATAAAACTTTGGAATGTGGCGTTTGAGTATAGCCCTCGACTTGTGGAGGCGCTCCTCGACGTACATAAAAGCGACACCCAAACGAACATTGCTGCTGATATGACAGCTTCTCTGGCCATCTTGACCAATAGGAACATGGTAAGCTCTTCAAAACTAGCTGGCACCGAAATTAAGCCTCTAAAGCTTGAGGTGAGCTTACGTGACTGCGCGCTCGCGCTCAATCCTCGAGACTTGCCATCGAGAGCCTTGCTTATCGCCACAAATGCTCGGCTAAGCTGCGATTTCCCGAAGGACGAAGACTTCAGAGCTAGCTTCGATCTTCGCAAGGCTGCATTGCTACTTGTTGATGACACGGAAAAGCTGAAGGACTTTGACCTGAGGCGGCGCGAAATTGCAGCGTCCCGGCAAAGTTCAAAAGACCAGCTTTCAGAACTGTGCAGTCAAGGCTATGTCTCCCTTTCATGGATCTCGGTTGCAACTTTCAATTTTCATCTGACAAGATCCAAGCAATCTGAGCCGGATATACTTGACATCGATGTGGGAGATGAGCTATTGGTCATCGAGTCTTGTGCCGACTCAACAGCTACTCTCGGCGAGCTTCTCAATGCTCTTTCGCCTCAACTTCCACCCCTGAAAGGAGACAAGTATCGGACCGAGGTTGCATCAATGCAGGACATGATAGCCTCTTTCACAGGTGATGCCTTTGCCATACAACCAGAAAATCGTTCTGGTTCATTTGATGACACTCGACGTTCGAATACCGTCGTGGAAGATGCATTTGCCACTAGCCCCGGAATTGATGATCAGTTTTCTTTTTCAGACAACGATAGCATTTTGATTACACCAGATGATATGATAGAACACTCCGAGCTGATGCAGAGCTCAGATACCATTTTGCACCCTCGCAACGTCTCAGACCCTCCAAGAATGGAGATTCTCGATTCGGATCTTTTCAGTGGGGGAGTTGCATTAACTTCCCTCCCACCTCAGATCTCACTGTTTGCAAAAAAGTGGGATTCAGCGAACAATAAATACGTGCATCTTGATCCGTCAGAGCTCGCTAAAAGCCCCATCAGAGCACGTTTGCGTAATGTCCACATTATTTGGAATCTCTATGATGGATACGACTGGGAGAAAACGCGCGACACAATCTCAAAAGCAGTTCATGATATGCAAACCAAGGCGGAGGAACGCCGCATCAGTCGTACAATTAACCACGAAACAGAGGAGGACGATGAATCAGTTATTGGAGACTTCTTGTTCAATTCTATTTACATTGGGATTCCTGCTAATCACGACCCCAAGGATCTGGCTCAAAATATTAACCATGATATGGATGAGGTGATGACAGAGACTGAAAGCCATACATCTACTACAAGCCCCTTACGCCCGTCACCAACAAACCGACCGCCGCATTCTCAGAGTAGAAAATTGAAACTACAGAGAAGCAGGAGACACAAAATAGCGTTTGAGCTTCGTGGGGTATCTGCAGACTTTTTCGTTTTCTCTCCTAATAGTGAGACACAGAGTTCATTGGACGTGAGAATCGAAGAGCTCGAGATATATGATCATGTGCCCACTTCTACCTGGAAGAAATTCCTTACGTACATGCACGACGCAGGTGCAAGGGAAGACAAAAAGCCCATGATTCATCTCGAGCTGTGCGAAGTACGGCCAATACCAGAGCTCACGGCTTCAGAGCTTGTTCTCCGGGTGACAGTTCTTCCAGTGCGACTCCACGTTGACCAGGACGCGTTAGATTTTATGACGCGATTTTTCGAATTCGACAATCCGCCCTCGACTTCCCATCCACCCCTCCTCACTGCGAAAACAGCACAACCATATCTTCAACGAGTTGAGGTGCGGCCAGTTTCCCTTAAGCTCGATTACAAGCCCAAACGCGTCGACTATGCAGGTATACGATCAGGTCGCACAAATGAATTTAAGAACTTTTTTGTTCTCGACGGTGCTGAGATGGTTCTCAAACATGCTATCATCTATGGTACATCAGGCTTCAACAAGCTGCATTATAGTCTTGAGGATGTCTGGATGCCTGACATTCTTTTGAATCAACTTCCTAGTGTTCTGTCCGGACTCAATGGTGTACGAACTCTGGTCAACGTTGGATCAGGCATGAGAGACCTTGTTGTCGTCCCAATTCGTGAATACAAAAAAGATGGTCGTATCGTGCGTTCCATTTCGAAAGGTGCTTTGGCATTTGCCCGTTCTACTGGCGGCGAGCTCACCCGCTTTGGTGCCAAATTAGCAGTCACTGCACAAACTGCACTCCAAGGCGCGGAAGATTTTCTGTCCTCAGCTCAACAAGTTCACTCATCCCCAGGGACCGACCGAGACTGGGAGGACATAAGTCTCGACGACTCCGAGAAACGTGTCATTTCGCACTACGCGGACCAACCAGCCGGCTTGTTGCAGGGTCTACGTGGTGCGGCGAGAAGTCTGGAGCGAGACCTTTTACTCACAAGGAATGTAATTGTGGCCATAAGCGGTGAAGTGCGAGAAAGCGAGTCGACAGGTGGAGCAGCGAGAGTGTTGGCACGCCATGCGCCAACCTTAATATTGCGACCCATGATTGGTGCCAGCAAGGCGATTGGCCAAACACTGATGGGAGCAAATAATAGCGTTGACCCTGCAAATCGAAAGAGAGTGGAAGATGTAGGTTACCTATTCCTTTGCCCTTGGTTTGAGATGGGTCACTAACCAGTTTATAGAAGTACAAAAGATCCTAGGCACCAAGCATTCCAAGCGTCGTCTTTAGGAGCGACATGTGCCAGCAAGAGCACGGAGATTTATTCGCGCATATTGCATACGGCTGGTCATAGAGTCGGGAGTCTCTTGACATCTAAGATTGGCCCAAAAAGATGGCAAGTTGTGAGATGGTCTGTTCAAATGGAAGAGAGTTGTGTATATAGTCCGAATGAAACAGAGCGCCAAGAGTACTGCTCCGCTCAGCATGGCGGTATTTCTTCATCGCGTCCACGGAGGGGATTTGCTGAATTTATAATCTTGATGGGTTCTTCCAAATATATCATGGCGATGGTCCGCAGGGTGGAATACTTTTTGACCAAGTGTGCTGACTGAGTATACTTATTCACAAGGATAAAGAAATGTTGAGTAGTTAACGCAGCAATAAGTATTACTATAGATCCGAAAGCACATTTTCAACGGGTAAGTATTTAGAATCAATGCTCATAGTTCATAGGCAGACTGAAATCGACCATGCAAGTGGACGAGATCTTTAGATCATGCATTGGTGGACAAAGGAGCAAAAGACAAAAAGCGCGCAGGTAGTTCAAGGGTCATTGTGGAGACGTTGGAAGGAACCGTCAAGCTGGCTGGATTGTAAAGCTACGCGTAAAAAATATAATGCTGTAGACTTATTAGAGTTTGGTCTCATCTAAGAACACAGTTATGAGTAAGTAGGGGACACCTACTCACAATATGAGGACTTCGTACCAGCATAGTGCCGTTGAGAGTGAATTACAACCATCATCGGCAAAAGCTGCGCACCGCGAGCAGTGCGGAGAATAGCCAAGCTGTTATGTGCCTGAGTACTTGTTTGGTACCTCGTGCACGGAGTACTAGTCTAGATACATACAAATTCTCCACTCTTGGCAAAGAACGCCACCAAAAGACGAGCACTAGTAGTATGTAGCTGGCGTAATAAGTCGAGTGAGATTGATCTTACGACTTGCCTGTTGCGGGATGGCGTCGGTCGGGACGCTTTCCTGCCGTGAGCGAAAATTTCCCGCGCGTTCGGGGAGATCGGACGGGCCTGACGGTACCAGGCGCCTTCACCGTCCATGCTCCAAAGATTTGGAACAATATCCCAGGGTCAATAGTTGGATGCGAGAGTGAAGACACTTGTTCAGGAGAGACGCATGAGACAGACTGTGGATGGCAGACCGGTGCAACGCCACTTTTCTTCCACGTTCTCCTCACGTGTGCCCATGTGGCGGGCCGTGCATCCGGCCTAGCAGTAGAGGCTTCTAGTGCGCGGATCACGAACCACATGGGGCTCTAGGCACGCCTATCTCCCCTGGTGCCATGCCAAGGGACCCAGCACCGTCTGATAGGACGGTCTGCCAGATTGTCCTCCGCCATCTCCCTGTGCCTAGGCCCAGACATGCCATTTGCGTAGACCTGACTCCTCGTCTTACGTCTCCTGTACGCTTCACAGCTATCCTCCACTCCGCCGTCAGGCTAAACGGTCGAGCTGTTCCCGCACCACAGACCACGCCATGGCATCCTCAGCAGTAGAGTTCTTTTCCGACAAGCGCATCTCTCAGGACATTACGGCCGAGGATGCCGTTGAGTTGGGAGATGGCAAGATTATTAATGCCTCCGGCCACGTTCAGGAGGTCGAGCGCAATTTTGGCCTGCTGAGCATGGCTGGCGTTGGCATTGTCACAGGTTGCATGTGGCCGACCTTGGGCTCGACTATCATTATTGCCATCTACAATGGTGGACCACCTGGTACGTTATTTTATTCTCATACCCACTCACCTCGGTGATAGAGGTGTAGCAAGCGTCAGTCAGCCCGACCAGCGAGCCTCAGTAAACGTAAGGGCAACCTTCATCGGATTTACTGCCTGAAGCGCCAGGACTCTTACTCCAGGGCAGACTATCCTACCCTTGTGGCACAGCTTCCGTTGATAAAATGTGTACAAAAAATCTTTCTAACATATTCTGCGCAGGTGTTATCTACGAGTTTATCGTAGTTTTCTTTTTTTACTGTCTCATCGCCGCATCACTAGCTGAATTAGCCTCTGCTGTGCCATCATCTGCGGGCGTGTACCACTGGGCAACCATCACAGCAGGCCCGAAGTGGGGTAAAGTCTGCGGCTGGTATGCAGGCTGGTGGAACTTTTTCGCATGGTTATTTGGTAGGTTCAGTATCCAATGTAGCATCGTTGATGTGACTAATGTCTCAATAGGCTGCATGTCAATCAGTGCTGTGAACGCGAACATTATTCTGGCGATGTGGGCCTTGTACCGCCCTGACTACGTGCCAGAAAATTGTGAGTCAGCACAGATATCACCGATGAACATGAGCTGACAGTGGAATCATAGGGCATGTCTATATTGTATATCTCCTCATGACCTGGATCTGTTGTTTGACTGTCATTTTTGGTAATAAGATCTTACCTCGAATCAGTGAGCTGGGTCTGTTTTTCATCGTCGGCGGCGTATTCATCACAATTCTTTGCCTTGCCATCTTACCCAGCAAGAACACCGGATATGCTTCGAACGAGTTTGTGTGGAAGACATGGAGCAATGGATCCGGCTATGAAGAAAACGGCTTTGTATTCGTACTTGGCATGCTTAACGGCGCATTCGCTGTGGGTACACCCGATGTTTGCTCTCATTTGGCCGAAGAGCTTCCCCGTCCACGCAAGAACATTCCAAAGGCTGTGCTTGCGCAATACATCACCGGATTCTTGACCACTTTCACTTACTTGATTGCTCTATTCTATTCCATCAGCGACTTCAATGCAGTTCTGGAGAGCACACTACCGGTTCCTATTGTAACAATCTATCAGCAGGGTACAGGTAGCCGCGGTGGTGCCATCGGTTTGACCCTACTACTTCTGATCCCTCTCCTGGGAACTTTGATTGGAGACTATATTACTGCTGGACGAATGCTGTGGACGCTGGCTCGTGACGATGCAACACCCTTCAGCAAGACCTTGGGAAGCATTCATCCCACAATGAAAAACCCAGCCAATGCCACTGCGGTAGTGGGAGTCATCACCACCCTGTTGGGCTTGATATATATTGGGTCTCCGACAGCTTTCAATGCCTTTGTCGGCTCCTTCGCAATTTTCTCGTCTATATCGTACGCCATCGTCATCATCCCGCACCTGTTGACCTCACGCAAGTATATCAAACCTGGCCCCTTCTACATGAAAGGAGTTTTGGGCTACGTTGTTGGTGGGGTCGCATCTGCATACATTATAGCATTTACAGTTATTTACTGTTTTCCCCTGGCCAAACCGTTCGACGCAAGCACAATGAATTACTCATCCGTACTTGTTGGCGGACTCACAATCATCGTCACTTTGTGGTGGTTCTGGAAGAGCGCCAATGGCTATACGGGTCCCAAAGCACTCTTGGATGTGGAGATGAGGGATGTCGTGCTGAGCGTCGGCTTGAAAGCTGAAAAGCGAAACACTGGTCCTGCTTAGATACAGGCAGCTTTGATAGAGTCAATGATCATGCAAGCCGCATGATCCCAAAAAATTCTCTGCCATCATGTAATCGATTTTGGGGCCAAAGAGTGCAACGGAATGGAACAAGCTTTCTTCTGAGTAGAAAGTTATGTGGCAGGTCTGTTATCGGATGGTTCAAGAATATGAGGTACGAGGCACCAGATGGCGGTAGTCTGACTCGTTGCAATCGGACCCTGAGTCTGCCACGTGTAAGCCAAGCCACAGGCTGCAGCATTTGGCACAGGTTCCATTTGGATCGCGAATGACTTGCGGCAAGGGGCTCACGTTCATAATGGTACGGATCATAAAGCTTTTCGAATGGCCTGCAGCGCGTCAAAGGCAAAGTAACCAGGTGTGTCTGTAAAGGACAGCGGCGCTGAGTGATATGCGTGGCTTTTGAAATGACAACGACGTGGATGCAGTCACGGTGCTCTGTCCCTCGTTCAGATTTACCTGGTGGCAGATGAGGCAAGACCGACCAGTCGAACTCATTTGCCGAAGATGTCCGCCCTTCACGTCCGCTGTTGTGGCGCTCGCTTGTGGCCGTTCGAGAGCGGGGCAGGCGGGCCATAGCGTGATGGAACGCACGTAGACACTACTATCGACCACAGAGCCGCGCGTAATGATCGACGAAAGTGTCATTGCGTTGCAGATCGGACGGAATGCTGCCCAAGCATGGCAAAAGATGATCGGTAGTGACGACAAAGAAAGCTGGGCGTACTATGGACGGACAAGACGTGCAAGAACGCAAGATTTGCTGGATTGGCGTGGGAAAAGATGAGCTTGCCAATCATGCTCTTCCGCGCTTACGAGTGTGTCGCTAGACCATGCAAAATCGTGGTTAGAATGGTCGGCTTTTGAAAGGAAACCCCTCTGGAGCAGTTAATTTTCAGGTCTGGTAAGCTGTAGGTAGCAACAACTGCTGCCACTCCTCCACAGCCTGAGCTGGACAGAGGTGTATCTCAATAGCAGACAGTGTGTGTGCCTTTCATCTGGGCGATCGTAACGCGCATCTTCCTGGCTACTCATCGCCGTAGTCGCTTAGCATTAGTCGGGGTCGCACCATGAGAGCCGCGTCGCTGATACATGCCTCTTCTGCCAGGGTCATGGAATGTTCCGCAACGACTTGGCGGATCGGCGGTGCGGCTAGGCCTGTGGACCAACGAGGTGCGTCTGTGCCCAGCAAGCGAGGCGCCCATCACAATCACGAAAGTCAACGGCTTGGTCGCCTCGCATTGGAGTGTTGGGCGACAACTCAGCTGCGCGTGACGGGAAGTGGCAGGGGTGTGGGGAGGATATGGCAGGTAATGCACACACGCTACCTGTCCCCGCCCTGTGACGCCGGGTCAGGGCTGTCTGGCACCCGGCATGGTGGGTTTCGAGCGGGCGCTAAGGCCTTCGGCAAAGCAGACTGTCACGGCGTCTGCCCGTGGTGTTGGCGGAGTCGGTCAAGGACACTTGCGTCTGTCTATTTGCATTGTTATCGATTCTTGCCACCACATGACCCGCGCTGCCGGAGTCGCTCCCACGGCAATGGGTGTGCCTCTTGTGATGCATCCAACTTATGCAGGTGAAAGTCGCTCAGCACGCGCGCAAACTTGGCTTCAGGATTGACACCGCCAGTGGCGCCGTGTTGACAGCGGCCTCGCTTGCTTTCCCATGCATGACTTCGTCGTGCATGCAGACCGCCTCTTCAATTGAGTCTAGCAACCATCGCAGGAGCAGCGGGCTTGCGCGGGCTGCATGAGGGACGCCGCCAGGTGCGGACGGACTGAGCAACCATCGCGTATTCTACCATCCCACTGCGCTCCCCACCTTCTAAGGGCCAGTGCTGCAGGCTGGTCGCGTTGGAAGCCACCAACCCTAATGGGCAGGCATCGGCAACCTAGCGTGCCTACTCAGCCTAAACTATGTCCTGCGAACTGGGTGCTTCTGCCAGGCTATGCCATGCTTATGCTGGTCAGAAGCCTGCTAGTGTGCCGGCCGGCGTAGAGCCTACGGGGGATTTTCAATGTCTTTGCCATGCGCCGCGCAATAGAGTGTTTCGCGCGTTACCTAGCATGGCGACTGCTCCGTTCCGCCTTGCCAGATGAGTGTATCAAACTGCTGCCGCTCTGGGGTTCAACTTCAGAGATGCGCTACAAGAGCCCTCACTGGTCGCGTGCATCTTGCCGCTCCAGTCTCTGCCGTCCATGTCCCCGGCCACCCGTCTCAATCCCGCTGCGTCTCGTAAGTTGGGCCCTGCCTACCTTCCCTCACTCAGGCTTTAACTTTCTCTAGGAACCAAAGCCTCCGGGAGCCAATCCTGCAACCGCCCCATTTCCCGGCTTCCTGATCTACAGCCGCTGCACGTGGCTGCGGGCCGGAAGCTCTGACAGCGCTCTCGTTTCACTGACCTTGTGGCTGCAAATGTTGCTTCGGCCGCGGCACATGCTGGCGAGCCATTGACGTGTTTCTTATTGTCCCAGGCCCGGGCCCCCCGACGCAGTTGGGACAGAACAAGTCCCGGCAATCGCGGCACGAACCCCTACCGGCTGCAACGTCTTCTTCCATGTATCTTGTGTTGCGAATCCTGCCTCACACTTGCACCTTTCCCCAGACATTTTGCTCCAGTGCTTCAATCTCAACGTCAAAGTCTTCCTTCACCGTCCGTCTGGCGCCGGCAGTATCCGCACAGCCAGCAACCAATTCTTTGGCTGTCTTGATTCAAGCGTCATCCACCTGACTCCCGGCCAGATTCAACATTCGACATCGATCTCCCGTAAGATCGCATTCTCCCGCCTCTTTTCCTAGCTCCAGCTTGAATCTCTTTGCGCCAGCAATATCATTGCCACAAAAGCCTTCACCCATGGCCAGCAGACCTCGTGAGACCCTAGACGATGACTCAGTCAAGAAAGAAGCGTCTTACGAAGGATCCTCCGGCTCGGAGTCCAAGCAGGATAGCGCCGACCCAGCTTCGGTGGGGTTTGCTTCTGCACCCGCGTATGCCCAGCCTAGGAAGCGCGCGTCCAGGGCCGGTACTCGGAGTGTGACAACTTTGAGTGCTGCTCAGCTTGAGCGTAAGAGGGCTAATGATCGTGAGGCACAACGGGCAATCCGTGCGAGGACCAAGGAGCATATAGAACAGCTTGAAAGGCGACTACTTGAGCTATCTACAAACGGAGATCAAAGTGAGCAGCTCCTGGCTTCGATGAAGCGGAATCGTGAGCTTGAGGAAGAGAACGCCATACTTCGCCAAAAGCTTCAACAGGCTCACTACAGCCTGGGTATACCAGCAGATCCTCAAGGCAAGTCTATTCATCTCCCCTTTGTCTTCAGTCCTATTTACTTCATATCCTTTGCCCGAGTCGCCACTCTGCCTATTATTCGCTAATATTTATAACAATGCATATAGACACCGCCTGGTCTAACAGCCCTTCTCTTCTGCGACATCCTGTCACCAATGGAAACATTTCAATGATTTCTCATCCCCAGCTTCAGACGAACATTCCTCCTCCATCTCGACATCAAGATGCACCTACCTCGCATTTTGGTAATTGGCAGGATGCAGGTCAAACTTTTGGCTCCCCATCGTCGATGCGGCGCGGTGGGCCCTCGCCGACTACATTTCAATCGGATATGTCATCCATTAGCAGCGCAGGAGGCTCCCGTCGGGAGAATGTTAGCCCTGGAGGTGTCACTCCCGGGAGTGTTGCTAGCGCCACGGGCACACAGGGTATGGAGTATTCATATAGGCCCGCATTGGCACCACAATATGGCTCCATTCCGGACGCTGTCTCTCAGCAGCATCATATGGGCGGTGAAGCCAGGATGCCGGGTTTGCATTCTGGGCAACCGGCAATGACAACGTATGGGGCACCTCAGCAGCAGCACCAGCAGCACCAGCAACAACAGCATCCACAGCATCCACAACAGCATCAGGCAACTCCGTCATCGCAACAACAACCTCGCTTTATGCCGTTCCAATCAGCATCTGCTGCAAATCCGGGACCTCATCCGCACCAGCCGCAGGCACAGCCGTCATCTGGTCAGACTGGCTTCACCTCACAAAACCAACAGCAACAGCAAATGTACTATGGTCATCCTGGATATGGCCAATGACACCCCCCGTACCTTTTGTTATAACACATAACCATCGAATGATTTCAGATACCCAACAAACCCTACATCTCGAGCTCGAAGCATCATTAATTTGCATTGTTCAATGGGACTAAGCAGAAGCTTGAAACGAGGCTGCACATATTTGCCTAGACCTGATGCTTGATTAACGATTCTATGATGTCTACGCGTTTTGACTGCTATCGTGAAACGACCCAAACCGTTGGCAGGTTGTACCTGTGACTTGAGCATTCGCGAGTTCAATTCACATTCTAGATCTACTAACGATTTTGGCGTTCTGCAAAATGGTAACGCAAATGCTGCCATTATTCAAATCTGGCCCACAAAATTGACTCATCCACTAAGCAATTTGAGAAATGCTCGAGCCTCGTTCTCTCGGATATTTTCTATACTGTACACCTTGAAAGAACGGCAGCTTCAGATCAGATTGGAAGGGTCGTACTTGAGCCAAAGTGGCTCTTGCTGCTTGGTATACCTCCCTACGTCGAGCAAAGCTTTCCTTAAAAAGGTCAGCAAATGTGGAGTGGAGATTCTTGTTCTCCCAGATCAACGAAAGGGTGGAGGAGGTGTGCATTCGAATTTCTTGACCAAGTATATGCTGTATCATACAGAATTCCAAGACATGCCTAGTGCGCCTCCACAGCAGTAGCGACGGAATCAGCGTTCGAAGATTGGCTAGCACTCGGCCCTGAGGCATCATCCTTGTTGGAATCACCGGCATCGCCCACCACTTGTTCAGCTTGCAGGGCGCGAACTTTTGCCAGAAGTTCAGGATACTATGCCATAGTAAATTAGTGAACGGAGGTCATAAAGGCTATGCACAGGCCACGAAAGTACAGAGCGGGAGACAGTCATGACTTCACTCATCATAAGCGCAAAATGAAGCTACCATGATCTCACCAGTAGTGAGACCAGTAAGCATTAAACGCTTTCAGCATTCGGGATTGCCGAAAATACGACTTCTAGAACGTGCGAAAATAGAGACATGGAAACGACTTACCCATCTCTCGCTTACATCGGTATGGCTTTTCACACGATTCATGAGTGTAGCCTCACCTAGGCTGCTCCATTTACCTTTGACAAACGTGAATTCCACGTCATCGAGCTTCTTTCCACCAATGGCATCCAAAGCTTCTTCTTTTAGCCGACGGACGTGATCAGGAACGTCCATGCTCTCGAACTTGGCCGAGTAACTGACTCCTTGAAAGAAAGGAATACTGTAACGAGGCCCACTTCCGAGACTGGGAGATAGGACGCGATGCGTTGTTGAGGCGCAGACTCCGCCTGTAATAGCTTCCAGTCCCTGCCTGGTAGACAATGATCTCATGAGACACTTTGGTAATCAATGCGCAGATGCGAAGGGCGAAACATACCCAATGGCGACAACTAATGTGCCTTCTTTTGGCTCGCAATCGATCCACTCGCCTGTCAAGTTCTGCGCTTGCAAGCCGCGCTGCGGGCTCGCTTGGAGTAAGAAACTCGTTAACATGCTATCCTTGTGCGGGCCGACGCCTTGCCCATTGCCCTCGCGCTCTGGGTACTTGACAAGCTTCAGTTTGTGTTGCTGGTCTTGGTCGAAGAAGCGATCGAAAGCATTAGGCTCGAGCCCAATTGCCTCGGCAATCAAGGACACGAACTCCATACTGATCTTTGACATGCGCGAGATGTAGTCTTCATAAGCAGGACGGAAGTGTGGCAATGTTAGGGGATCCGGCCACTGATTTGGGGCTTTCATATTGAACCACGCAGGGTCACCTGGGCCAGGCAAAGGGTGTGGCGTGGAAAGGTCGATCTGTTCGCGCCAGTCTGCTGCACCAGCAGTGATCTCGTTGCCGAGCCTGCTATAGCCCAGAAAAGAGTTAGCATTCTTCATCTCGATGGCAAGCTTCTGTTCATCGGTCAAGGTTCCGAAGAAGGCGTGGCATTGCTCAACAACTGATTGAATCAATCCGCTAGGCAAGCCGGTGTCGGCCAGATACAAAAAGCCGACATTGAGCAACGCGGAGCGCAGAGACTCCAGAAAAGCAGGTTTGGTCGCAGGATCCTTGGCCGCAGCAAGCGACAAGGTGGGAATGCTCTTGAAAGATAGATCTGCCATTCTGGGATATTGATTATCTTCCTCTAATGCATGAGCAAGCGGCATGTAGAAAATCGCAATGGGAGCAGGAGTGCCCCGCCAACACGTATGACCCTGGCGGCAACCCACCTGATGGCGCAATGCACTCCAACGTTGACGAGAACTAAAGCTAGAGGAAGCGATCAGACATAGAATCAGCCTAAGATCTTGGAAGGATTTGAGCTGTCAATAAAGGATGTCGGTACGTTTCACATGGCTCGCATCAAATACATGAGAGACCGCAACTTAAGGCGTGCCACACTTTGGCCATGTCATTCGTGGAGGTGCTGATTCTGAATTGTTCGCGATGCGATAGATGGAATACAGGGACGATCTATGTGCACTTTGTAATTCCGCAGCAGGGAATAGCTAAAAATCAAATCGTGCCAGCACTTACGCCCAGACATACGTCTGGATACGATCTGAAGCTGCATTAGGCGGCTTAGGTTCACTCTACTCACACTGAATTGCACTCACCATGGGTGAATCAAGCAGAGCCTGCTTCTCACCTGTACAGATTCAACGATTCGCGATGCGCAGGGAACTCGAAGTTGGAACCTTCAAGAACTTCCAGATCATCGGGCGAGGACTGCACCAACATATTGGTTGGCAGGGTATGGCACAGCGACAGGGTCTGCGGGGAAGTTTATGACGTTATTGAGCGACTGACGGCTGGGCGCTTCGACGGCGCCTTGCACTATCACCACTTTGATTAAGCACTTTCGTCTACATGGTAATCGCCAGCTTATTGACCGCGAAACACAATCACAATGATTGCTGGACACAACGACCCTCGCCTGCTCTATGAGATCCACGGCATCAAGGCTCATCATATTCGCCATGGAGAAGAATCCGACCTTACACCTTCAGGGCCTCAAACACTTTCACTTCTGATGGTCCCTACCTCATCGCCCTTCGCAGACCTCTCCACAGCCGATTCACAAGCAGATGCGCCAGAAGAAGACTTCTACCTACATCTGCATCTTCCACCAGAAATGGACCTCCCTCTTCCTGCCAACACACAGATCTACCACAAGCCTCCCCGCTCATATCTGATTCCGCGCTGGGACCTTGGATCCGATAGTGGAGCCTTCACACGCATAGATTTTCCCGAAAAGAGCAGTCAAGATGATATAGACACATTTGAAACCATTCTCGCCCAATGCACCGCTTTCATGGAACGTGCACCCGCGCCCACTGGCGAGTATGGTCACAAGCCTTACAACCCAGCAGATTGGGCTGCCGGGAACCGTTTGGGCGGAGGCAAGACGGAGACCGGACAGCTAGTCCTTATAGATGAAGATGACGGAAGTGTTGTTGGCGAGCTTGGTCCGGACGCCCATGTTGTTGAGGATCCCCGCCTCTCTCATGGTTCCAAAAATCCAGTTGAGATCCAAATCTCTCAGGATGGAAGCACTGTCACTGTGGCACCTCTCAGCGAGGACTATCTACAGCTGGCAAGGCATCCAGCTTACAAAGACTCGTCCATCGTGCAGAATGCTGCTGCCGCTTCAAGGCTGATAGTGACAGGTTCCAGCTATCTCGGCAATGTCCTCGCTCAAGGTGCCGATTCTTTTACGCAGAAGACGAAGCCAGTCGACAAACCCCTGACCTTTGGCCCCGCAACCCATGAGCGCGTTCGCAAGGTTCATGCGTTCACCGCTGGTGGTGCTTCGCTCAGCGCTAAGACTGTTGGACAAGCAACCAAATACGCTCAAAATATTGGAGCTAGCATGAGCCGCCGCGGTGGTGGCAAGGACAAGGATAAGCACACAGGAAAGACAGTTTCAGATGACTACAAGCCCGGATTCCTGAACAAAAGCATGATTGCATTCAGCACCGTGGCTGACGGCATTGCCGAGTCTGGACGTAGCTTGCTCACTGTCGGCAGCACTGCTGCGGAGACTATTGTTGGCCACCGCTATGGTCCCGACGCACAGAAAGTAGCGGCCCAGTTGGCTGGCGGTGTCAAGAACGTCGGCCTTGTTTACATAGACGTAACAGGCGTGTCCCGCCGTGCTATCATCAAAAGTGTCGCAAAGGGGATGGTTGTTGGACACGTCAAGGGTGGCGGTCAAGTCGTCGTTGGCGGCGGAGATGGCGGGGCCATACCAGAAAGCGACATCGCGAAGGCTGCTGGGAAGAGTGGTGTCGGTAATGATGGACCTTACGGCACTGGCGAGGGCGAGGTGGGATTTGGCACAAGCAATCGCTCTACGCCGTCGTATCGCAGCGAGTTGGGGGAGCCGCTTGGGAGTGGCAACACTAAGAAGACAACGTGACCTGACTGGGTAGATGCAAGGTCTGCCAGCTATAACAATTCAACCTGTTGATCTTGCCGCTCTTCCTTCTCGCTTCTCGGAACCCCCGTGCTCGTGATGCTGCGTACGACACAATTATGCACATCGATGTTGTCATCGTCGGGGATCGCCCACTGATAAGCATTTGACATGGTAGGGTTACAACTAGCAATGCCGATCACTTTCCCACCTGCCATCTCCTGTCACTCTTCCTAGCTAGCGCCTTGTGAGGGGTAAACTTTGAACGGTGCTGTCCAGTATTATGAGGCCCACCTGCGGGCAAGCATTGCCGCTATCAAGGCTAATTACGGGCGTGCCATGTTGATCTCGCTCTGCACATACGCTGCCCCGGCCACTGTTCGTTTCCACATAAAGGGCTGAGTTGTCTTCCTAGAGAGCCTGGCGTACCTGATCTGCATACTCGCCACCATGAAACTTCTCATCAACTCTGTTGTGGTAAGCCTTCTAGCTGCGACAGTAACAGCCGGAGGAGCGGATGTCTACAGGAAGGCGGCAGCAGTTAAACAGCGCTTCAACGACGCTCATGGGATAGGTCACCATGCGGCCTTGGCCGCGCGTGCTACAGAGAAACACCCTCCTAGCAACGGCCCTTCTCAGTACCTCAATGCCAAGTCGAAGCGATTTCGCGTTGATGGAACCAAGATTCCAGAGGTCGACTTTGATGTGGGCGAGTCATATGCTGGTCTCTTACCTATCTCCTCCGATCCTCATGAGACTAGAAAGCTGTACTTTTGGTTCTTTCCGAGTAGCAACTACCAAGCAGGTGATGAGATAGCAATATGGTTTAACGGTGGACCTGGATGCTCGTCTTTGTCCGGATTACTTACTGAGAATGGGCCGTTTCTCTGGCAAGCCGGCACTCTGGCCCCTACTCCCAATCCTTATTCTTTCTCCAATCTTACCAACTACGTTTGGGTGGAGCAACCTGTTGGGGTAGGGTTCTCTCAGGGAAAGCCAAACATCACAAACGAAATCGAGCTTGCAGCGCAATTTAAGGGTTTTTGGAAAAACTTTGTCGATACCTTCGCCCTGAAAGGCCGCAAAATCTTCATCACAGGCGAGTCTTACGGTGGTTTTTACGTACCATATGTGGCCAATAGTTTCCTTGAAGCCAGGGATACCGAATATTTCAATCTTAAGGGTATCGCCGTCAACGATCCCATCATTGGAGACGGAACCCTACAGCAAGAGCTACCCGTGGTTCCGTACATTGACTACTGGAGCAATATCTTCTACCTCAACAGCACTTTCCGGAAGAATATTCAAGACACTAACGATAGATGCGGGTATACTAATTATACTAACCGGTATTTTACATTTCCTCCCCCTCCTCGTCCCTGGCCTGAAACCTCGACACTTCCCGGTTCCGATGACCCAGCATGTGATGTCTTTTCCACGGTTTACGAAGCTGCTCTTGAGGTCAACCCGTGCTTCAATATTTACCACATTACTGACACCTGCCCTCATCTTTACGGACAGCTTGGTATCGTGAACGACGGCGATTACGAGCCACCGGGAGGAGTAGTATACTTCAATCGCAAAGATGTCCAGAAGGCTATAAATGCCCCGGTTGGAACGCATTGGTACCAGTGTACTCCGAAGGACGTCTTCATCGGCCAAGGCGACCAATCCCCAGGCCCAGCGCTGGACGGGACGTTGACGAACGTCATCGAGAAGACTAAAAATGTCATCATTGGTTCTGGAGCATTGGACTTCCTTTTGTCTACTAATGGAACTCTTTTTGCACTCCAGAACATGACTTGGGGCGGGGTGCAAGGCTTTCAGAAAAGGCCATCGAAGCCATTCTACGTCCCCTTCCACCCTGAGTACAATGGTGGTGCCCTAGCCGGAGCTGGTACATTGGGAGTCTGGGGTGCGGAGCGTGGTCTGACCTTCTATGACCTGCAGCTTGCAGGCCATGAGGTACCTGGATATGCTGCTGGTGGTGCGTACCGTAGCATCGAACTGATGCTTGGCCGAGTGAAAAGTCTCGGTGACAAAGGGCCATTTACAACCCTAAATAACGCTACTCAGGGTATTCAGATCCAGTGACTCGACAAGACCTGCCTGGAGTGGACGCCGAAGGATGGCGCGCAAAAACCCGTCCAGTCTTGTGTGTAGTGAATAGTGGTCTAGCACATTGTAGAGCGTGCAAATTACTCCATAATTAGCTCAGACAAATGACTCTGTCAAGTGCATGACGTTACTCGCGCAAGCAATGAGAACAAGCTCCATTGACGCATCGCGGACTTTGATAGTAAATGTGATGGTGCCTCGGAAAAGCGCGACTTAGACCCTTGATCCCTTGGCGCTTGCAAACACTTGTCGACTCATCAACATCTCGGTGGCCAAGATTTCATTTTCTCCCTCTTTCCCCTCAAGCGCCGTCCTCACCAATGCTGCGTTTCTTTGCTCACAAACAGACTTGTCCCTCGGGTCACTGTCGCCCTCAAGCAAATGAGAAATTCGGAGAAATCTTACATCGTCATGTCTCCCACCGCGGCCTCATCCGCATGGAGGACAAGACCGCCTGTGAGGGCCTGGCGTGAACTCCACGCCTGCATCTGGCATCAGAAATTCCAGGGCACCTTTACCGTTGATGCTTGACGCCATCTCAAGTCTGAGAAGGCTAGAGTGTGCGAAGGACCGCATCTACAGTTGGCGTTCGCCTTATGGGAGCTGGAGCGAAGATTGTGTGCAGTCAAACCCCACACTCTGGGCTGGTTGCAACACTTCAGTGCAATACGCAGCATGTTTTTACTCTTGCGAAAGCAGAATAGACATCCTTCGATTCCGATTACTCTGGTGGGGACGGCGCTTCACTTCTTTTCTTTAGGTCAGTGCTAAACCCCTCTTGCATGGAACAGAATACTGCTAATGATTTAAGGATTTACCTTTTCAAGAACATGGGCGAAAGAATCTGAGTGATCGTTCGAAACGAATACGTCTGTCGAATATCGACTCTTCATATCAAACCGATGTATTTCGTGTAAGGAAGCATTCTGTTGGTGGCACAAACCGAGGAAAAACAAAGCATGAAGGCGCAAACGAGGGTTTCTCCAGTAACTATGGTAGCGCTTCGAACGTTTAGCATTTTGATGCTTGAATGGTAGCGTCTTGAGGTTGGCTGTACGCGATGTTTGTTTGTCTGCCTGAACTGCCCGTTGTTGTCGCCAAGACGTTTTTGCCTGACCTGAATACGTATGACGTTCACCCATTAGCCACGCAAAGACTGCATTCCGTGCCTGCATAACAACTGCACAATTGGTCTTATCATTCTTACAGCATGGTAGAACCTGACATGTCTCACATTGTAGTCAATCCGGCTCGTGCGACTCAGCTCATCGCCGCCGTCGAGTCCGTTCAAGCCCGCATTTCCTCTGCCACCTCCTCCTCTTCCAGGTCATCGATACCGCGCCTTGTCCTCGTCTCCAAGCTAAAGCCTGCTTCGGATATCCTCGCGCTGCATGGGCATTCCCCAAACACTCTCGTTAATTTTGGCGAGAATTACTCGCAAGAACTGGAGCAAAAAGCGGAACTACTACCTCGCACAATAAGATGGCATATGATCGGGGCACTTCAGACGAACAAATGCAAGCCGCTGGCGGAAAAGGTTCCAAACTTATGGTGTGTAAGCAGTGTGGATAGTGAAAAGAAAGCCAACAAACTAGAGGAAGGGCGCAAAGCACTCAGCGAGCACCTACGAAAGGACGGCCAAAACCCCTTGACGGAGAAGCTGCGCGTTCAAGTACAGGTCAACACGTCTGGTGAAGTAGGGAAATCCGGTGTAGAGCCCGCAGGCGCAACTGCTCTTTGCAAACATATCCGCGAAAAGTGCCCACATCTGCACCTGACTGGGCTCATGACGATAGGCGCCATTGCGCGATCACAGGCCACAAATGCGGGAGAGGAGAATGAAGATTTTACGACACTGGCTGAGACAAGGCTGAAAGTCTGCCAGGGGCTTGTTATGGACCAAGCGGAGCTCGAGCTTGGAATGGGAATGAGCAATGACTTTGAGACTGCCATTAAAGCTGGCAGCAGTGAAGTGCGCATTGGGAGCACCATTTTCGGAGAACGAGGTCCAAAAAGCGAAGCCAAGATTCTAGATGATGATGCTGAAGGAACATCTTGAGACGAGCTTACAGTCGGACTGAGCCCAGCTCTGTGCAGATCCGGACGACTATGTTACAATGAAGGCAAAGACTTCCGCTGCCTAAACAAAGTGTGAACAAAAGGGTTCGCTCAGGAGAACGCTCCAGAGGATCGAATCAAACGGTATAAAAATGAGTGAAGAAGTACTGATCACGAACCGCGCCTTCGAGCAGCATCAAGCCTGTACATTTGTGCGTCTGAGCCTCCATCAGTGATTCAAATCGCCATCGCTCCCAACAGCGGCTCCCATATTCAAATGGAAAGCTGTAGCAATCTGTGACGTTGCCGCATGCATGTCCAGATGTTCCACCTCTTTGCGAATCTTCATCCTGCTGGCCTTTACCTTTTTCACCACATCCTCCCACGTGGTTTTCTGGCCATTTGTCTGAACATCATCCAAAACTAAATGTCCAGATCTCTTTCTGAAAATACCGTCAATAATCACATGTGCCACATCTGCCGGCCCGCTATGTGCGACGACGCCGGCGAGCTCGTCGCCATCCCCGATTCCCAACATACCAGGACCATCACAGCTGATCACAACAACGTCTGCTTTGCCACCGACAAACAAACTTCCAATCTGCTTTTCCATGCCTACAGTCCTTGCCCCACTCACAGTACCAAGATTGTAAGCTTCTTCCACCCCTAAGCCCTTGCCGACCTCGCTGGGCCACCTTCCCTTTGCGGCTAGTTTTGCATCTCTCGCAGATCGCGCCTGTGCGAGCATAAGCCTCATCTGACCAGGAATTGACGCAGAGCATGCCGAGTGACAATCCACGCCGATACTACCGTGGGGCTGCAGCTCTGGCTCCATTGCACGCGGATGCGTCAGTGACATTGTCATCTCCGTTGTTGGCGTCGACGAAAAATTAAGAGTGGGGTAATAATCTTTGAATAAAGTTGTGACGGCGCTTGAAGCCTCGAGATAGCTGGCATGGCTTCCTATGAAATGCATAGGGTCATCCGTAGGCCCTGCTGGTCCGTGGGGCAACGCCAGCGCGCCCTTGTCATTGAGCACTTCGAAAAGACTTTGCTGATTCTGACCCCATGTTGGACCGGCATTTGCATGTGCAGTAACAATGCGTACGCCTGCATCATACACAGTCTGAAGCAGGCTGCGGATAGCAGCAGGAGGTAGGTATGGGAAACCGTCGAAAGCAAAGCCGAGGGCTACGCGATTTTGAGGGGCCAGTGGTGCCGAGGCAAGCTCCAACAAGGTGGGTATAACCCATTCTGGTAGGAAGTCCTGATCGATCTCGAAGATTGGTGACCAAGCCTTCACGCGGGGAGTAGCACAGTAACAATAGAAGCAGCGCAGGCCACTATCCACGGTGGCTTTGATGGCAGCGCGGCTGTGTTCCGGCGAGTAATTGATATGGGAATGGTCGACGACTGTGGTAGTACCTGCATCGATTGCCTCAAGAGCCCCAGCAAGCTGGCCCCAGTAAACATCGTTGGGGTCGTAAAGGGATGATGTGAAGTTGCCGGGGGCAAAGTATTCGAGAAGGGTGTGGTCAGCATGCAGGCCTTTCAAAGCAGTCTGCCAGAGGTGATGGTGAGTATCGATGAAGCCGGCAGATATTATGCAGCTTTCACAGTCAATTACTTCCGTCGATACCGAGGGTACTTCGATCGAATCTCTGATATCCGTAATAGTGGCCCCTGTGATGAGTATGTCACACCGGGTTGCAATAGGTTTACCGTTAGCATCATGCACGAGAGCTGTGCCATTCTTGAGAAGAATAGTAGAGGACATGGTGTATAGGTATGTCTGAATTTTAGAGAGTGTGCAGGACTGCTCCAGCTGTGGTGCGTGCAGTCATTGGGACTGTGAAGCAACCAGTCTTATAGAAACGAGGGATCCAGATGATGGGGGGAGATCGGGTTTCGGGGATTGCCTGCTCCGCTGTGCATCATACATAGTAAGTGCCAACACTGCTAGCAGCTTCGCGCCTGTAGATCTCTGTCCAAACCAGACAAGAGTCTTGTATAGTTTCAGGTTGACGAATAGCCAAGAGGCTGAAGACCGAAGATGCCAGGCTATAGCCTCTTCTAATCTGAGAGTTGTTCCACGCGCAAAGGTGATGACTGCCTCTGGCCAGCCCGCGATGTTTAGTCCAGTAGCTTCTTCGATGTCGCTTAGATCGCGGAACTACCATAAGATGCTCCGCCCGAGGCGCCGACTTCCGAGTTGGAACCCGTACTTTCGATGAGAAGACTTCGTGAATTGACGCACACATATCCTGTGACATATAAGTTAACATGAACTGTTCCATGGCCCAAGCTCTCTTGAGGAAAGCCATTATTGACCCGCAAGATATGCTTATTCCATGAGATTATGCCAAAGGAAGCGCTAAATAGTGGGGGCTTTCCGAGAGGATATCCCCGCCAAAACCGTCCGCGCGTCGACGTCACGTACGCAAGATTTTTTGTAGTTCAGCAGCTACTTTTTGCAAGTTAACAAGTCTCCCGTGGCCTTCACATACGATAGGCACCATCTGCGGTATGGCGGTAAGTGTCTTCTTTCCTGTCCTTCATCGAAATCTCCAGGCTCAGATTTACTTTCAGTTAGTGATGGTTGCGGGCTTGCCCACCTCTGGCAAGACACACCGCGCGAAGCAGCTTACGGCTTATTTTGAATCGCGCTTACAGCATAGCAAAGATCCCAACCTGAAGAGACCAACGATTCGACACGTTCACCTTATTTCTGAGCACTCGCTTCACCTCCCACGCTCTGCTTTTGGTGACCGCAACACCGAGAAGACCTCGCGTGCTGCGCTCTACTCCGCCTGCAAGCGCGCACTGGGACGCGATAGCGTAGTTATTCTTGATGCGGGCAACTACATCAAAGGCTATCGCTACCAATTGCATTGCGAAGCAAAGGCAGTTGGCGTGAGGAGCTGCGTTGTGCACGTGGGGATCGCGCAGGACAAAGCACGTTCGCTCAATCAAGCGCGGGTGGACAAGGCACGGCGCGGTGAATCCAAAGCGGGCGGAGAGGGACAAGAAGACCCATACGAAAGTGAAGTCTGGGAAGAACTGGTAATGCGCTTTGAGGAGCCAAATCCGATGGCGAGATGGGATCGGCCCTTGTGGGCGGTCGTGTGGGACGATGCAGACTTATCCATAGGAGGGCATGGAGGTATCGGACAGAGCGTGTGGGAGGAAGTTGTCTGCGGGGTCGGCAAGAATGGCCAGTTCCTAGGTGAAGTCAAGATGAACCAGGCGACTGTCTTGGTACGTCGTGAGTCCTGGCAAGAGCCATTTTCGATGCGTTGAGTATTTCCCTACCTATCGCTAACGATTATTTCGTGACTTAGACGCCGGCCGCAGTACCCAATCATTTACATGACCTCGATCGAATAACACAGTCCATTCTGGCGCAGGTTCAGGCACAGATTCAGCAGAATGATGGGTTGCCTGGTGGTAGCGTGCGCATAGCTTTACCCCAGACTGCATTTCCTGGCGAGCCCACAGTTGACCAAATAGAAGCAGATCCGATTGTTGGATTACCGGCCACCTCGTCACCGTCATTTGCTCATTTACAACGCTTGAGAAGACAATTTATCGCGCTTCACCGCCAGCAGATGGGTGGCCAAGGTATGGGAGGCATTGGCTCTGGCGGCGCCGGTTTTCGTACTAGCAGAATTGCGAGTCTATTTGTCGACTGGCTCAACGATGCCTTTGGCATCTGAAACTGCTCACTACCTTCCCCTTGCTTGGTTCATCTCCCTGGCAACTTCTCGAGCACTACACAGCCTTTGGTCCGTTTTGGTCTTACGGACGCCGCTGAAACTGGCTTTATGATTTCGACTCGCTTGATTCATAACTAAGTAATCGTACCGACAATGAGTTGTAGGTAAATCCTCCACTCCTACATTTCTAGAAAGTCGAAGCGTACAAAGAGGTGAATCACATGCGAAAGGCTCATCCCTGACATATGTCACACTCCCTTGGAAACAAAGCAAATCAAGCAGACGTCGCTCGCTATACTACGCAAAACACTCTTCTAAGCTCCGTTAGATGCTCGTAGGTATGTTCAGCGTGCTACCTATAGCGGTACAATGTCCAAGTCAAGGCTGAGCAGCCACGTGGACCAATATTCGGCAAGCCCAGGCCCCCACTCGTTCAATTTCCAAAAAGTGTTGCAGATGTGCATGTTGATGCATGTTGCTACATGTTGCTGCATTCTGTCTTAAGATGAAGAGTATAGAAACAAGTTAGAAGAAGCTGCCGTCTAGGTGCGCTTTTAGAACCGTTAATTCTAAACATAGTATCTGAGGAGCTTGGGTGGTTGACGGCGTAGCTTATCCAAGCCGAGGATCTCAAGTCAGGCATGGAGTCCATTGGTGGAAGGCTATTACATCGTCTCCTAGAAAACTACAGTGATGAAGTTGATCGGCCGGACTGTATTATCTATCCGGAGCTCGTTGCAGGACCATAAAGGCTTACAATGTATTTGTTGGAGATACGACTGCTGTGACTGGCAAGACTCACTATGAAGGAACAGGTGACAGAGGCTGCGTTGGGTAGGCGGAACTCGCTTAGTTCCGCTCCTGCTCCTGCTCCTGCTCCTGCTCCCGCTCCTGTCTTGACTGGCTTCCACCTTTGCCTGAGGATCAACAGTTTTATTTCTCAAGTAAATAAACTGGTGTCAAGGATCGAAACCGGAATGAAATCATGACAAGATTTCAATAATCTTGCGCTGTCTGTGACTTGTTACCGCAAGAGCTGAAATTTAAGAGCACCGAAAGAACAGAGAGAAAGGGAGAGGTACAGTTGGTACCTGTGCTCACCACCACCTTCAAATTTACCGCGAATTACTAGCAGCTCGAGTCTCCGCCCTAGTGTAATGGAGCGGGTAGAATGTGCTGAAGCTACCCATTGAACTTACCCATCAAGAGATGCCCAGACTCCTGGCCTTCGCCAAAGAGATGCGATGAAGTATTCGTAGGCGCTAGGCTGCATAATGTGCTCCAGAATTAAACATCTCTTCAATCCATAGTATTTCCCCGCGAGGGGCAGGCTGAACAGAGAATCCAAACTCCACATCCAGCCGTCGTCGCTACGCGGTGCAGAAGACATGGAACATGAGAAAGAGAAAGACACAGGACAACGCCAGGTCTGGGCGAGCGAGGCTCTGCGCACTATTCCGCACTCGGCCTAGCCTGTACCTATTAGCCTTAGTGCCTGCGCTGGCGCTGTGATGCTTCACAGCTCTCGATACATCTGTTCTACGCGTTCCATTTCTTGCTCTTTGCTCCGACGCGCGCGACCCTCACCTCACCATAGCCGGATCCTTGGTCACCACCGTCCAGTCTTTAACTCTCACAATTGACAAGAAGTAATCTTGACGACTTTGTTCCGCACCCTTGCAGGCCGCGTCTTTCACGCCAAAGCCTTTGATATTCGACAAAGAATCTTGTTCTCACGCGCGACTGACATCCGATCGCCTGCAAAAAGATTTCTCAAGCACTGGTCATCCTAAGTCTGATCTTCTCCAGCTCTCCAATTATATCATTGCTCGTCACTATTGTCACTATGCATTTCATCGCACTCGCCACAGTCTTGACTGCTGGAGCCGAATTTGCTGCAGCCCAGCGTCACGTTGGCCATCAACAATTCCATGCTGCTGCCCACGCGAAGCGTGAGGGTACAGGCTCCAACCCCATCACGGTCTATGTACTGAACGGCCACGAGATCTCCGAAGTCGATGTCAAGGCCGGTCTAGCCAATGGATCCCTCGTCTATGCTTGGGACGGCACCGTCGCTCAGACAGATGTTGGCGCCGCTAAGATTGTAGCTGCTGCTTCAGTAGCCTTTGCTCCAACATCATCTGCCCAGAGCTCCATCGACACCCCCAAGAACTTTGCCTCCACGTCTGGTGCCCTGTCCAGTGCTCTCGCCTTCCTTGAAGGGAAAGGCGCTGATATCACCTTTCCTGATGGCAAGCTATCTTGTTCCGATTTCCCCAGTGATTTCGGTGCTCTGTCTCTCGACTACCTCGGTCTCGGCGGCTGGTCCGGTATCCAGCTCCCCGGCTCTAACGTTGGTGGCTATTCCGACATCATGACCATTATTGCGTCCTCTTGTGACGGTTCCAATTGCTGCAAAGAGAACGCTTTCTGCTCGTACGCATGCCCTGCTGGACTCCAGAAGTCACAGTGGCCGACCCTCCAAGGATCTACTGGCCAGTCCGTGGGTGGCATTCAGTGTCGCAGCGGCAAGCTGTGGCTTACGAACCCAGCACAGCCCAAGCTCTGCATGCCTGGTAGCTCCGTCATCTCAATCCACGTGAAGAATACAATGTCCCAGCAGTCCAGTATTTGCCGCACTGACTACCCCGGCACCGAGTCTGAGACGATTCCTCTCTCTATTCAACCCGGGACAACAAGCAACCTAACCTGTCCAGACGGCGCCAACTACTACCAGTGGGAAGGTAAGATGACTTCAGCCCAGTATTACGTCAACAACAAGGGTGTTTCGATACAGGATGCATGCCAGTGGGCTGAGCCCGATAGCAATATGGGCAACTTTGCACCGTTGAACTTGGGCGTTGGCTACTCCGCAGGTTCCGCATGGCTGTCCATCTTCCAGAATGCCCCTACCACTGATGCAAAGCTCGATTATAAGGTGGAAATCGTTGGTAACAACGGTGGCTACGATAATCTCGCAGGGCGCTGCAAGTACAGCAACGGAAAATACTGCTCGGGCGATGCCTATGAAACCTGCAGCAGCACTGGTGCCGGCTGCACAGTAAGCTCCCACCTCGCAGTGCTGCCCCGTCTGACGTTGCTTTATACTAACACGTTTGGAAGGTGGCAGTCAGGTCTGGCTCTGCAACCTTTGTTCTGTCCAAATAATTGATTGCGCTCGAACTTTTCAGCTGCTGGTGTTCTGCATATTCTGCGGAACCCGGCTTCTGCGGTAAATTGGATCGCCCTTTGGGCCCAATGGCGCTTTCCAGACCGTCTTTTCCACTGTACATTAGAGAGTTGAGGAAGCATAGCGCTGCTCACATATTCAAAAACGCAGGAAAGCTCGACTTCCCTCGCCCGACATTGATATGTACTGTGACAAGATAATGTGTCCACCCCGTTGCGCGTCGTGATGGGTATTTTTATCTCATTCCACTACATATGCTTACATACCCCTCCCACCAGTAACTTCAATTGTCTGGCCACTAACATAGCTAAAAAGGGGGCTCGCAATAGCGAGGATTGCACTTGCGGCCTCTGTAGCAGTTCCTGGACGACCCAGTGGGATATCCTTGTGTCCAGTTCCGTCTTTCTGTGCCTGCGGGATTCCAAGCGCGATTTTCTGTCCATCAGGTGTCGTTACGAAGCTGCCAAGCTCTTTTGCTGCTGTCAAGCGTGTTTGGATGTGCCCAAATGCCACCGTGTTGACCCGGACACCAAACTGTGGGCCCCATTCCTTCGCGATCGCCTTGGTCAAGCCTGTCACACCGGCTTTGGCGAAGGCATAGTTGGCCTGACCGGCATTGCCATGCGTACCCGAGGTCGATGATACGTTGATAATGTTGCGTGGGGCGCCATCCTTGACTCGGAAGTAGGGTGCTGCGGCGCGCACCAGCTTGAAGGGCGCTGTACCGTGCAGCGCAACGATGTTCTCCCATTGTTTATCTGTCGTCTTGTGTATAACGCCATCCCAGGTGTATCCTGCATTGTTCACGATCACGTGAAGCTTGCCGTCACCAAAATCGGCGGCCTTCTGGACGAGAGTCTTGATGTAGTTGTCATCGAGCATATCGCCGGGAACGGCGATAGCCTGACCACCAGATTGACGAATTGAGGACGCAACTTCTTCAGCTTTCTCTACATAGGGTGTGGTCAGCTTTTGAGGTTAATTGGAGAAGGTGTTCTTGCCCGAGGGTGCTCGGCAGAAGAAGTAGTAGTCTCGAGCTAAGGATGGCCGTGGAATTGATGCGGGCACTTACTAGCATCAATGTCAGAGACAATGACCTTGGCCCCTTCGTTTGCAAACAAGCGTGCAGCCTCGCCGCCAATTCCTTGACCAGAGCCAGTAATAATGGCAACCTGGCCTTGAAGCATGCCCTTGGGATAGTTGAGGTGGCCCGCGATCTGTGCTGCGCGTTCTGCCATGATGTTTCTGCGAAGCGCTGAGTCAAAGAAGTTTTCAGTGGTAAGTTTCAAGTGCCCTTATTGAATTCAGAGAGGTTCGGACATGCAGAAGAGATATCGGGTAGGCGATGAAGTTGGCGGAGCTTCCCCAGATTTTACGCCCGCAGGGTATCGTTAAGCCGCGAATGAGCCGAGGATGTCGCCATGCTCTGCCCAGCATTGTAATCAAGCAAGTAGCCCACCAAACATTGGAAATCAGCGTCTGCAGAATCTCCTTGATATTTCAGTTCCCTTCAAGTGCTTCAGCACCCTCCATGTGCCGCAGTACCCTCCATATGCCGCAGTACCCTCCATATGCCGCAGTACCCTGCAAGTGCATCAGCACTCTTCAAGGATCTTAGTACTCTCCAGGTGCACCAGAACTTATTTAGGTAAAGCAAAAGCTAATTCTCTGATAAGCTCATAGTTATCCCTATGACATGTTCATGTGTAAGGATTGCTGAGAAGAACTCCTCGACCTGTGGTCCGTATCCCGTAAAGTGTAGGACGACTTTTTTTTTACTACTCACCTGCATAATTACTCATATTGTTATTATCGATATCTGAGAATAAAAGGCATAATCTCATCAAGCGCACACAAAGCACAAAATGCAATTTATTACATATTACTCAGTAACTACTCAAGTAGCTTCAGCATGCTTCTATACTACTCTTACCAACCTATCTTCCCTCATGGCGGCTCTGTGCCACATAGTAAAGCTAAAGAAGGCTGATGCGAATGATGATAATCAAATGCTCTCATCAGCCCCGTCAAATGAGAAATAGCCGCGAGCACAACAAGGAGATGGAAAATTTGGTGTGAGTGGCCCCAGATATCAAATCGGCCTGGCTTCCAGCGCTCCGGTATGCGGGCCTAAATCATAAACGTCAGACTCTGTGCAGTGGTATGGGATACTTTACTTACCGCATAAGTTGCGGCTCCCACCAAATAGAGGACTCCTTGGAAAACTAACCATCGCAATCCGATGAGGCTTTCCATGCGCTCAGTGCCGTACAGCTGCAGCCCATGGAAGACGGGAACAACCGCCGAAAGTCCCATTGCCGCGAACATTGCAGCTCTGAATGGCCGCCATTGGGGTTGGCGAAAGGTTGAGTTGACTGACACAAGGGCGCAGCCAGCACCGATGGTGGTGATCATAGCCCAGTAAGTTTTGATTAGCCCAGGTTCGCAGGCGAACCCATAATATATGCTCGGCACAAAGCTTCCCCATATAAGGCTCACAATACCCAGGTAGTCCAACTTGTTCCCAAATTTGGCGACCGCGTGCGAGTGGTTTGACATGGTATGATAGGTTGCGCTCATGCCCAGGCAGCCAACAGCGCCCAAGAAGAAACAGCCGAAAACGTAGACATCCTGCCGTGAAGCATACTCATAGCGAATGTAGAGGTTGCGATAGGAGATGGCACTGCCTACCGCAAAGACAATGGCTGGAATCAGATGCGAATAGATATTGACACTCTCATTGTGCAGGTGGCCTAGAGATTGAAAAGACCGCCAGTACGACCCAGAGGCTGGGCGGTAACCCGTAAGAATGTGTTGGTTGTCACGTTGCCATTCGGGGAGGTCATCCCAGCTGCATGTTAACGGCTGTGTAACGACTTTTGCAACCGCTTGGACCTTTTCTTTCACTCTTAGCCTTGCCATGCTCCAGAGATCTTGCTATATATATCCTTCCACCTACAACTCAATTGAATGTAAGTCAACATGTGCAGGTGAAGTGGCTAGGTCCCAAGCGACGGAGAAGAAAGCCCTGCAGATTTAACTCTGAGGGGTAGGTAGCGGTGCATGAATCGAGCAACTGAAAAGACGTTTCAGAGCTCGGTTGCGGAGGACTACATGAAGCACCTTCCTGTAATTTGGTTAACAATTAAGACTAAAGCATGCCGTCGCAACCATGGAGAGGCTCTCATCATGTCGGGTATCCACCAGACAAGCCGAGCAGATTGAAGCCGGTCGCGATGGGTCCGCTGGACGCCATGGGGCTTCCATCTAAAGGTGAGACCCGCTTGAATGATCTGGCGGTGCAAGAAGCGTATCTGGGCCTGATCAATGATGCGATGGTACAATTCACACAAATCTCTTGTGATGAAGACCTGGCCGACCAGATGGGAGCCATGGATGTCAGTCGGATGGCCACACCGCCTCCCAGCACCAAGATACCATGGTCTATTCTATTCGCAATGCGCAAGCTTCGAGAAGGCATGGTAGCCACGAGAAGAGCTGACAAGACGGCGTGCAATTTCTTCCTGTCTGTTGTTCGAGTGGGCATACGGGCAGACAGCGTTGAGACATATCACCCCGCGCTCAACCATCTGCTGCGCACGGCAAACCTCCGGCCCATTCTCAGCTTCATGGAATTACAGGAAGCTTTGACATACCATACTCTAGACCTCTCCTGTCGTCAGGGTCTTCTTCAGGAGGCATACATAAACCTGTCATTATTGAGTCCATCGGATCGGCGTGGAGCCGAAGAAGTCTTGCATTCTCTGACCACCAGCAACTGGACCCGATTCTGGAGTGCGTATGGTAAAGCGGACGGTTTGCAAAGAATTCTCATGGATCATGCGCGGGCCAGAATTCGCTCACATACAGTTGCGTGCCTACAGAAAAGCTACTTCACAGCTGAGAAGTCGTTCATTGAGCGCAGTCTGGCCCAGGGGTGGAATGATACGAGCAAGACATGCACCGCATGGCAGCTGGATGGCGAAACGGTGATTATCAAGAGACATAAAGGTCGCTGAGATTGGAGGAGACCTGTTTACTCTTACACATGCTCCACAGGGAATTTTTCCAGACTCTCGTACCACTGCGCGACACTGCCCACCAGGAACGCCCAGCTTCCCCAAAATGTCGAACATGAAGCTTGGAAAGCGCCCCAGCTCGATGCTATCGAATAATATCCAAAAATGGGGCATAGAGTGAACCCGACACCACCAATCAAGTTCCACAAGCCAATATGCCACCCTATGATAGATGGAGCCGGAACATACCACTTGCGCTGCGTTTCAACCATGAAGAGGACACCCGAGACAATAAAGCCCGCGCCACCAACCACCTGAGGAGTCCAAAAGATACCATCGACAGCACCAGGTATTTCGAGGTTGTTGTAGATGCCAGGTAGCGCAGTGAAACCTGATATCCAAAAGACCGTGGCGCCGAACAGCTGTGCGGTGCAGGCAAGGAAGCCTAGCTCATAAATATAGTGAGCCTTCAGCTCAGACCAGGACGGCAACCATGCCCACGATCGGCCATCAAAGACTGCACCCTCCGCAGCAGACCCTGCTCCAACAAGCAGATGTACCTTCGAACGATGGTGATGCTCACAATGATCCTTGTCAGGCATTAGCTTGGCATGCCCATCCTTAACAGCCTTCTCAACGGCCCAACCAAAACAAGCACTTCGATTCTCATTGATAGCCTCCAGCATCAAGAGCAAGCTACCGATCTCGAAAACGGTCGCTCCGATGAAGGCCGTGATGCCACCGCCGTATAGGGCCTCGCCATCGAAAGCCGTGTGTGCTTGGAGGAGAGGCAAGAAAGCGAAGAAAGCGTTGATAACCCAGATGACGCTGCCAAGGGTAAAGATGATTGCTACTAGATACGAAATGTCCCAGACAGGAAAATACGCGGCCATACGACCGACATTGGTGAGGATCACGTGCATGTTGCTGGTCTTCAAGGGCGCTTCAGGTGCATCTGCGATGGATGATGTGAGCCGAAGAGCATGACGGCCTTTCCGGTTGTTGCGAGAGGACCAACTGAAGACTGCTTCGCCCCTGGGAAGATCTTTCTCGAGGAATACAGTCAAAGGAATATGCGCGGTTGTGGAATTTAGACGAGGAAAGGGGCCAGTAACGCTTCTTGCTGGTGCCAAACTGCTGTTGGCGTTCTCTCCTGGTGCCGCATGATTGAGCCTGTGACTCCGGCGAATGTCTTCCATTTATTCTACCCTGCCGCAGAATCCCAGTGCAGTTGGTCGTATCTTTGAAAGGCTGTGAAGACTCTGAAATTTATTTCCCTTTCCTCAATCGTGGCGAATTGCAGCGCATCTCCCCACCCCCCAGGTCTTGGCGCCTCCAACCCATGCCAATGGCCAGCTGTATTGATCTCAGAGACGCCGCGTTGATACTGATGACAGGTCTCCCATAGGATCGCAACGTCTCCAACATGGTTGACGAAGATAAGGAAAAGGCTGAAAAGGTTGCAGCGGCTAGGAAACGCGTACGTCATCACTTTGTCTCCATTGCAAGCTCAACGCTCGACATGCGCGAGACAGAATCACGGCGTGAACGTTCGTTGACAAGACCCCGATCAAATAGTACGAAGAGCTCAAGAAGCAGAAGGCTAAAGAGGGCGACAAAACCGGCGATGCTAAGCCAAAGAAGAAGAAGAAGAAGCCTGCTCCGAAGGATAAGGACGGAGACAAGAATAAGGACGACGGGGACGATAACGACGACGACGACGACACTGGCACGGCCGATGAATCCGCAACCCCAGCTTCCTCAAAAGACGACGTCAAAGACAGCAAGAATCGTTCCGAATCCTTCCGCGACTCGGCTGCCCAAGCTGCGAAACGCGAAGCCCTCGAAAAGGACAACAAAAGACTAGAGAAGGAGCTGAACGACAAGAGTACCGCTTTGGAACAAGCCGAGGAGAAAGTCGAAGGCTTGCAGGAAAGGGTTACACAAGTGGACACTCTAAAGAAGAAGGTAGAAGAGATTGAAGGCCTAAACGCCGAAATCGCATCTCTAAAACGTGAGAATGCAAACTTGCAGCAGACCAATAGCAAGCGCCGCAGCTCGTTCGTCAAAGAATCCAAGACAGACGATAGTGATGAGCTCAAGGGAAAAATTGCAGCCGTCGAAGCACTAGAATTGGAGCTGTCGAAAATAAAACACTCACTCGCTGAAGCGGAGACAAAGACCATAGACCTCGAAGCACAACTGAAGGCAGCAAGGGACGCTGAACGGACATCAAACAAGCAAGCCGAGGATCTGCGTGCCCAGATCGACGAGAAGGAACCGTCAGGTCCGGTAAGGGAGAACACAGACGCTGCCGAAGCACGAGCAAAGGACGCCGAAGCGCGGCTCTCGCTGCTGGCCTCGGATGCTGATGCCAGCAAAAAGGCGGCTGCTGACGCTGGCGCGCGGGCGGACGCGCTCGAGAAGAAGCTCGTGACGCTAGAGAAGATCCAAAAGTCATCGACCTCAGGAACCGGGCGAGCACCTGCACGCAAGAGCGTGGATGGTGATGGCGGTGGCGTCGAAGAGCTTGAGGATGAGGAGAGGAGACAGCTACAGTCGCGCGTCAGGGAACTCGAAAGCGAAGTGTTCGAGTTGCGCCGTAGCGTGTGGCGGGACCAGAGGGCAAACATGCAGGGAGACATGGACGATGATGGCGCTGCTGCACGCTCGCCTGGAGCATTCTCGGACGTGGACCTGAGCCAGGGACCATACGGGGGTAAGAGCAGGCGGCAGAGCAGTGGAGTGGGCCAAGCGTTTGCGTTTCAGAATGTCATCAATGCATTCACTGGGCAACCTGGAGTCACGCCGCCGGGCCAGCATAAGCGGGTCCAGAGCAAAGGAGAAGGCCTCCTTGACGAGGAGGACGATGACATGGAGTTCGACGAGGAAGCCTTTCGCAAGGCACAGGAGGAGGAGGCAAAGGCGAGACTCGAAAGGGTCAAAGAAGTGAAGAGAGGTCTGAGTGGGTGGAAGGGTTGGAAGATTGACCTGGTCGAGCTCAGGGGAGGAGAAGCTGCTGGCATTTTTGATGTATGATTACTGATGGTCTTGATTCAGTCAGGGCAAATCGAGTGGGTAAAAGAATGAAAGTAGAGTGCAGTGCGAGTTCATGACAATCATCTGCTACCACCCATCATGCCGTACCTCCAGCCCATGTAACCCACGACTCCCGCCACGTTACCGAGCGCTGCACCTCCGATGGTCATCATGATCTTTGGGCCGACCCGGGTTGCGCCAAACAGAGCACCGAAAGCGGTTGCAATGAAAGACCAGTCGTCCACCTCCACCTGACCTTCATTGTGGAGCAAACGCCAGCTCCGGTCAGCCCACTCGACTTCTTCCCTGCCCCACATGCGAGCAGTGAGTCCCACCGACAAAAAAGCCGTTCCTGTAATAGCGCCTCGGGCAGATCCTTTGAGGAGACTGTTTGTCGACGGTAGCAGCTTGACGCGAGGCGTTTGGGGCGAAGGGTTTGTTGGCGCTAGCTTTGGAGAACCCGGCGATGATACATTCTGCGTTCGAGACGCAGAGGAAGTGAGCAGAAATGAAACAGAAGGGCGAGCCGTGCCGACTAGCAGACCAACGAACGCGCCAGCCTGAAAGCCACGGTGAAGGACGTGAGAAGTAAGGATGAGCTTGGGCAGGGGCTGATCTTCCGCATAAGAAGCTGTAGGAAAGAAGCGCGACATGTCTGCGTGCTTAGATTGTGTGATTGATGGTAATCAAGCCGCTTGCTCTCTCATGCGAGGCCTCAGTCCAGCCAACAAGTACGGCAACACGGAGAAAGGGCTGATGGTAAGTGCCAGAACGGAGGATTCGAAGGGAATTAACAACGGTTACTGCCGTTAAGCATGGAAAGACGGCTGTACCTGTACATGGTCCTTGTCACTGGACGGACGAATGGTCGACCCGCGGAGTAGCTGGACAAGTCCTGATTGGCGGCTTGATCCCCCTCAAGTTGAGCACCGTCTGAGACCCAATCATTCGGTGGGCCAACGTGTCTAGACCTCGTCCCTGCCAGGCCATGCAACGCCTCGTCTTCTGTGATTATCAGCATAGCCTTGTAGCTCTCTGGAAAGCCCTGGCATCTGCAAAGTCTATGTGATGCCACGCATGGCTATAGCGCTAACCTCGGGCAAAAATTTCCGCGCAAAACACTACTGAAAACATCGCTGTGCCGCTGACTCCTTAGGCCTCTAGCCCGCACTGTCTTAAAGAGACAAGCCTGTGATTCGAAATGAGCCTGAAGGGAACAGACAAAGATGGTTCAAAATTTCGGGATGATATCAAAGAGAGTAGATTGAGCGAAGGTAGAGGGCAGACGGCGCCGGGTGAGACAGACCTTGACACTCTTCTTAGCACACTCCAACCTGTCATGCACCCAAACTCGTACATCTTCCTGTCTGCTCCATGGAGCAATACTTTTGGAAAGCGCGGAAATCCAATAGCATTCGCCAACCACGAGGGTCTGCTAGATCAAGCTATCATGACTTTTCAGGAGCCGGAAGGCCTCACAGTAATTATGGACATGGCAATTGCTTCGGCCTATGGCCTTTGCGGACCTGATGGCACAACCCACATGAAGGACGAGCAAAAGAGCGCTACTACGTCAGCTAAAAATTCGAATGAGCACTTCCATCCACCTACATCCCGCCGCACCGTTGTAGATGAGGATAATGCGGAGGCCTTCTTCCTTGATCTCGATGCACCTGAGCACACACACCAAGCGGCAATGCCGAGTCGAATGATCACATTGAAGGTACAAAGCTCCTTGGACGCAGTCGGCATGATGGCTGTTATAAGTCGAAAATTGGCGGAAGCAAAAGTGCCCTGCAATGTGGTGGCCGGCTTCATGCATGACTACTTGTTCATCCCCATCCGACTGGCGGATAGGGCCATGAACGTGTTGCAACAAGTCATAAGAGACGCCAATGCTCAAGAGAGCAATCACCCTTGGTTCATGGCATCAGCTAAGCATCATTACGCAACCTAGCCATCATGCTGTTGCCAGTTGGTTGGGCCGATTCTGCTTTGCCTAGTTGCTTATAGCTACTCCACTCGAGCAAGATGTGATGGCCAGTGGACACGAGGGGAACCATTCCTGCGTCTGGAATCAAGACATCATACAGCAGTATCATGCATTTTGATCAGACTGACGAGTCCCTGTTCCTTGTTGCGGAAGTGGCAATCTTCGTAAGATGCTGGACATAAACCACGCCAAGCAGGGAGTGTCAACCGTGGATCTAACCCTCATGGCGCGCTGAAGCTCTTGAAGACTGGGTTCGAGAGCGTGTGGCAGCCATTTGGACACTTTACTGAGTGGCTGGCTCCGTCGCGGAGCCCACCAGGCACGCGAGAGAACTGCCGCAGCATGTCCTTCTTGTGTTTCAATATAGATCGAGAGCTATATCTTGGAGAATATCTCATGTGAACGATGCAACTTGTTGACAGCACGCGGAGAGAATGGGTATTGAGCGATCATGCCAGATTGCTGTTAAGTCCGTCGTCTCCGGTGAGCCTCGCGTGGAACCACTTACACGCGACTGCGAGTCGCGACGCGCATCTCAGCAGCTTTCGGCCGCAATTCCCATCCGCCTCGCGCTGTCGGTTTGCAAGGGCAGGATCGAGCAATGTGCTGCCGAATGACTTGCACTCCATGACCCGATCTTGACAAGCCTGTCATGGTGAGTTCTCCGCGGCGCTTGATGTGAATTGGATCTAACCTTTGGGCAGGCCTCGTTCAAAGCCCTTAACATCGAATCGGACGACGAGCCGGATGATGAGATCGATGACACCAAAGAAATACAGATCGAAGATGCGCTGAAGGAATATCAGACGGCGCTGAAATTCCACTCCCAAGGATCTGGCTATGTCAAGGAAGCGCAAGAAGCCTACGACACTCTCTTTCAATCCGACATCTTCAAGTACCCCGAGTCCCAGTCGGAATACGCGCGCTGGCAGGTCTTTCAGAGACAACAGGACCTTGGTGCTGCACTACCAATTGTGACCGAGGTCCAGGCCACCCAAGCCGCTCCAGACAATGGCCCTAGCACGCTGCCGCAGATCCTGCACCTTTCCTACAAGAATCGTGGCCAATTCCATCTCGACAAGCTTCGTACTTTCATCGAGCAGCAGAATGATGTTCCAGACGTACCTTCGCACATCCACACCGAGGCGCAGAGTGCACTCATCGACTTTGCCGAAGCCCTCGACAAGGATGAGCTGGACCTCGATCTATGGAGACGCACTGCAAAGGTCAGCCGGACACTTGGTACCAAGCGGATGGCTCGCTATTGTCTTGAAGCTGCCCTTGAAGATGACCTTGAAGAAGGCACAGACGAAGTGCTCGGCATGCCATCCATTGAGGTCACGATGACCGGGGATGATCTGATCAAGTTGCAGAAGGACATCAACGATGAATTGTCCCTGGTACAGCCTCTGCCTTTGGTAGGTGATGCTGCGACGACGCCCGACTTCCTGAAGAAGCACTTGGCCTTGTATCCATTCCTTCCCAACACCCCACCGGCCACGCCAGAAGCGGAGAAGCAAGACAATGTGGCAGAGAAAACTCTCATCACAGCCGAGGATTGCTCCTGGGAAGCTATTGGCAAAGCAATTTTGCAGCAGTTTGTGGCCGAGGAGACTGGTAATGCTGTGGCCAAGCCTGGTGCCGCGCTGGCAGTAGAGATTCCTGAACCTGGGCATGTCGACCCTAAGGTGGACACCGCCACGCCAGAACCGCGCACAGATCAAGCAATATTCGCCAGCGACTCTGCTGCCGCGACCGAGTCTCAAGCCTACCAAATCCCCCAGATAGGAGAATCTGACGCGATCATGGTCAATTCTGCAGCACTGTCCAGCGAGACTAAAGAGGAGCCACCTGGTCCAGAGCTCGAAGCAACAGCACCCGGAAGTCCCGTGCATGCTTCCATCCCGCTACGTAAGCGTTCTACAGAGACGGCCGAGCTACCAGAGACTGCAGATGGTGGACGTGCCAGAAGCAAGCGTATCCGTGCCCGCGAGTCAATTTTACCCGACTCGGGCACTACAGAAATTGAAACAGGGGGTTCAACGATTCTAAGCAGCGAGCTTTTCGAGAATGTCCAAGCTGATAACTTTCTGTTTGAGATCTTGGGCCACATCAGCGAGAACCTTGGTATCGAAGCTTTTGGGGACCCCAAGGCACTAAGAACCCTTGTCACTCAAGAGGGAGAGCTTGAAAGCTCGTCCTACGCTCTTGCACTCCCCATGAGAGATCTGTTCTCCGCAATGCAGACATGGGACAAGTCCAAAACGGCGATACTGAACGACACTTGCAATACAAATGAAGAAGCCTTGGAGACTCGCAATGAAGGTCTCTCCGCATATCTCGAAAGTTCCGCTTCTGCTGCAATATCTCCACCAACTAGTCATCTCACCGAGGGTGCGCCTGCATTTGCCGCTTTGACTGTTCGATCTTGGATGACGCTACCAGACGTGGCAGCATTATGGATACGGTGTCTCGTGGATCCGAGCTGTGGCCGATGCGTTGGCATTGTGTCCAATGGCACTTCTAGTTATGAAGAGCATGCTTGGACTCCTGGCTTGAAGCGAGTCTGTTTGCAACTAATAGACAAGGTTGGAGACGTACTTATTTCTCAGACTGAAGTTCTCATATCACGGGCACTTGCTCAGCTACCTTCAGATCTGGGCGCTTTTGATTGTTCTAAAACGATCAATAGTGAAACAGGACAAGAGGCTACGACGTTTGTGGATCTTGCAATACTCGCGCAAAATATGTTTGAGCTTCATCTTGATATTTACACGCGCATGACGTCCTTCACCAGTACTTCCGGCTTGCAGGTGAAAGGGGTGCACAAAGCGCGCTTGGACCAATGGTGTCGACTGGCACGCGAGCTATTCTCCGTTCTAATGGCTCCATGTCTGGGCACAGACTCACAAATCTGCTACAGGCACCTTTGGGCGTCGGCATTTCACGTCAGAGCCTATGGAGATGCCGATCGAGAGCACGTTCTAGCCTGTATTGATGACCTGCGCAAAATTTCCAGATCGAGAACGGAAGTTGTTTTCTTGTACAACAATACTGCGATTCCGGAGCTTTCTCTTGCTGCAGCCGATCGTGAATTATCGAAACTTGAGACTATGGACTTCTTCTATAGCATCTTTCAAAAGGGACAACAAGATCCGGTTGATCTTATTGAGCGCCTGGAACCGGTTCTGATTGCACCTGTCAAGAAGTCAGGATCCATTGATAATGCAGCTGACCGTTTGGAGGTCCCACAAGCGGAAACCAGAAAGTCCAGTGCAGAGGTACTCGCTAGCTTCCTGGACAATGCAACATTCTCGTTGCGATTGTCCCTTTGGCAGCGATTACGGGAGGCTTACGAATCAATTGACTTTCCGCCCAAGGTCATCCTAATTGATTTAGTTAGCATCGAGCTGATCGTCAAAGACATCAAATCTGAGGCCTACTCCAAGAAGACGCTTGACGAGCGTCAGACCACGCTCTTAGCGCGTCTAAGGGACATCGATGATCTGCTACAAAAGATATTAAAGCTTGCAGATCTACACCCTACAGCCATGGACTGCTTAAATGTGGACAACTTGAGAGACTCTCTGAAAGTAGTCGCTGATGTTTGGATGCTGCTTTATGTCATGGCATTATGGGATGATCATAGCCAAGTCTTGCACAAGGGGCCTGCAATGACTAATCCATTTCGTGCGTATCCAAACGAGGTATTCCATCCTGCCTCGATCAAATTTCATGAGATGCAGATTCGAACTCAGATGCTCTGGTACAAACTCCTAGGGAAGGCGATGAGTCAACTTCCGGATTCATTTCTTACTCCGTTTGAGACGAGATGGGAGTATCTTCGCCACGTGCATTACACTCTAGGGGTACGACGTCTTTGTAAAGCCTCCGACAGCATGTATCTCAAGTTCATGAGGCAAGAGCTTCTCGAAATCTCTGCCGGCGGTGTCAATTGTGATGATGATCAATCACAGATTCTATGGGACCTCTTTGAACTGCACTGCTTTTCGCAGCCTCTCGTGAAGCAAGACCATGGATGTGATTCTGACTATCTCGATCGCGTAACGGCCCTCGAACTGATTGACTTTGTTTTCGAGAAAGCACGGAAAGTCCCGATCAAGGATCTGATCAAATCTGAGCTTGGGAGAACCGTTGAGAAGGTGAACGTCTCGCTTGGACCAGTCAAGAGCACTCTAGCAACCATGAGGAACAAAAAGATCTTGAATGCATATATGAAAGGCCCATTGAATCCAATTGAGCTATACCGGGGTCTTCAGGGCGTACTTGAAGTCTCCACTGTTCCACTCACTCCTGACGAGGCCGTCGTTGCATCCAAAGGATGGTTTTATCTGCGCGGCCAGATGGCGTTGGCGAGATATCGATCATCTCGGGCAGCTGGCAAACCGGGAGACGAAGAAGACCTCGAGGATGCCATTACATTATTCGGACAAGATCTGGAATACAGTGGCGAGCGCTGGGAAACGTGGTTTCACCTAGGCCAAGCAAACGATGCTCTGCTGGAAGAACAAGTGCTCTGGTCTTCCGAAAAGCTCAATAGCGCGCGTGAAGATATTTCGCAGCTTCAACGTGCATCAATTCATGCTTATGCTATGGCTGTCGCAGGTGCAATGCGCCAGGCTGATGCGTCCGATCAAACCAGGGCCAAGCTTGCAGAGCTCTACTTCGACTTTGGTATGCGCATGTACTCGTCTGCCAGGCCACCGTTCTCCATGGTACCATTTTCACTTCGATCATTCAGTGAGAGGTACTTCAGTGGCCTGCCTGGTGGCAGCAGCGGTATTTATACGAAAAAGTCCTTCAAGGCCATGAGATCGCGACAGGCATGGAGATTTGCGCAGGTTTGTTTCACCAGGTCCCGCGACTTCAGACCACGATCATGGATGACCGAATACATGCTGGGAAAGTGTGTATGGAAGCAATTCGTTCTCGCCCGTGATGAGAAGAGAGATGATGAAGCATTGGCTCTGGTCGAGAAAGCTATTGACCACTTCCTCGCTGCTGTCGAACAGATACCTGAGCGCAAAGATCGGGACAGAAGCGAGCCGACTCTAGAACCCATCTACAAAGTTGTCAACGTTCTTCATAAGCTGGTCACCTCTGGAGTTCTTCCCCCTGATGATGCTGCCGAGACCATCGGGGATATGCTGAAGCGCCAGTCTCAATTTGATGAGAACAAACTGCCAGCTCCGTGCACGGCGAGCGTATTCGTCGGCCAAGAGAAAGAATGGCTCTCATGGATTCTCGAAATCTTCAAAGTTGTTCGACATGCCGACAAAGCCAAGTGGCATCATCGCATTGTATTCAGCGTAAGTGGTATGCAAGCATTGGGCGTTCGTTTCATTTACTAACAAACCAAGGCTGCCAAAGTTATGTATGAAAATGGTGGCCGTGACAATGCGGCGGCTAAGATGACGAAAAGCTATCTTCTTGACGAGAAGCTGTACAGTGTCAAAACCCTGGCGCTGTCTGTGTGGAAGCCTGAGAACGAACGTCCAGGGCGTCACTGGGTCTTCATGATGCGTTATGCGATTTTCTTAACGGAATTGCTCGAGCAGACGGAAGATGTTGAAGCAATTCAAATTCTAACACGTCGCGTGCGAAAAAAGCCTAACGAGTTCTATCACCACGAACAGGTATGGCCAGTGGTGTGCAATGCGTTTTTGAGGATGCACCGCCGCCTAGGCAACGTTGCCGAAGGTGTAGGAGACACGCTTGACAAAGCCATGATGAATGACGACTTCAGCGCGAAGGGCAATAAGGTTGACACATGGATTGCTTCGCCCGAAAACCAGGACAATATCTTAGTAACCGTCTTGAAAGAAGTCAGCGACCTCAGGAAAATCAACGCTAATCTGATGGTCTCCACTCCAATCGACAAACTCTGCGTTGACACGTACGCGACGATTTTCCGGCAAGTCAGTCCGATGCTCGAGGCGCCTTCACGGTCGAATCCCCAGACAATTCCGACACTGCAACCTGCGCTTGCGCCAGCGCCCCAGCCTTCGATCCCGCCGCCACCGCGAGCCAACCCAATGTCTTTGAACAGCTTGATGAATATAGATGGCGCTAATGACAATCCGCGCAACGCATCCCCTGCCCCGGCCCCACCTCCGATTAGCGAAGCGCCCACCAAACCTAAAGCACGCTTGGTCAGCATGCGCGAAATTATGAAACGTGCCTATGAGTCCGTGTTACCGCTATCGAGACCGTCGGAGAAGTCATCAAACACTACTGGCGCGAAGCAAACTGAGAACTTGTCGACGAATGCACCATCTGGTGTCCGTATCATTCTCCCAGGCGCGAACGGCAGCATCGACGGCAAGACGCAAGGCTCTGCGGTGGGGACATCACATAGTGATACTGCGGGTGCAGCCACGGGTACAAACCCTACAACAGCGCCGAGCACGGGCCCCTCACCTGTGTCCACGACGCTTGCACCGCCCAAGCAGTTGCTTGACGGGGATTCTGCAGACGAGAGTGAACTTAGCGATCTTCCTAGCATTGTGGACGAAGAAGAGGTTGAAGGAGACGGTGACGAGGACGAGGGCGAGGGTGAGGATGAGGACGAGGATGCGGATGAAGACGAAGAGGGACTCGACGATCAGCCGAGACATTCCGCAAATCCACCAATGGACCCGCACCGAAAAGATGTCCTTGCAGGAAGACTCGATGGTGCATTGTCGGATGTTGAGATGGAGGATGTTAGCGCCACGACCATCCTTAGAGGGACAGCTACAGGGACGAATGCATGGAAGACGCAAGCAGCAAAGGTAGAAGCTTCCAGCAATAATGCGGAAGGCGAGAAGCTGCAGAACCAAAACCAGTCAGGAGAAGGCGCACAGCCCGAGAGTGCAGATGCATCAGCATGATGATAGGCAGTAAGAAAGCTGGAAATGGATCGAGGACGATGTACCAGCCGGCCTACGATTGCGACGACCAACGAGCGCTGCGTGATGACGGATACTGGCAGTATGGGTTCTGCAGTAGTCTCTCATGTAGTGTATGTAGGGCAGTTTCTCGCGACCCGATGAAGACTCCGTGGACGGCGATGCAACGATTCTATGAGCATCGACGATCCCAGCGCATTGCCTTGAAACACTATGTTCCGTGCGAAATGTTCCGGTAGCAGCCTCGTGGTCCCATAACCCCTTTGACAATGTGTGATGACCCATGTCGATTTTCATTTTATACACGCACCATGACGAAGGCGGGGAAAAGAGCATTCAAATATGCTCACCTCAGCATAGGATCGAGTAATCAGCTGAGACGAGAACAATTAGTAATTGGACTTGGGCTGGACGAAAGGGAGCGCATTAGGAGAGTAACTGAAGCCGAGACGAACAAGTCTGGCTGTTTCTTATTGGGGCCGGCTTCCGCTCCACTCACATTGAGCGGGCAACCACTTATCGATGCATTACGAGGCGTTTCGAAGGAGGCGCGAAAAGGCTGAGTCCAGGCTTGTCAGGTCGTCGTCGGACTAGAGTTGGCCCGCGTATTCCGCCTTGACATTTTAGTGACATGTTCCCGGTAAGGAGAATTTCCGCTCCCTTGCCGGTTCCACGCTCGAAGGTGGGGCTGGGGTCGCGGCATGGTATGCAAGGCGGGCAAGGGGAATTGTTCCTGGTAACTGACCTGGTTCTGCATGCTAGGAAACTTGAGGCTGGTAGGCCTTGCAGGGCGGGGGCATGGGAGCATGAAGAAGTTACTAGCACATGTCATGAGTTGGCGAGGGGAAAAGTGCTGACGCTTTCGGATACGGTACAAGGCATGCTACAGCAAGCGCATTGTGCAATGCGACAAAGCATGTGGAGTAAAGAAGCGCTTGACGTTTCAACGTTCAATGGACACGCGCCACTGAAGAAGACACTGCCTAGCATCGGCCGATGCGTGTAGTCGAGGGCGAAGGGAAGCGCTTCTTCTCGACATTCGAACAAGACGACGTGGGAGCGGAGAGATACGAGGATAGCAGAGCGAATGGGGCGGACCAGGAAGGAGCAAACAGGCAAAGTCCATCGCAACCCCTGAGCACTACCGTGACTGACCCATCGGAAATTATAGACGACAAAGGAGGTAGATGTGGCCGGGGAGGCGATGGTCAGACCATATTCTCCGACTGTGCCGCATGCATTGGTGGAGGACAGCAGATGTGCAAACGGACGACCAGGCGCTGAAGAAGGAACAACGGGTCCAGACCGCAGGCCACGCAGATCAACGCGAACAACCAGGTTCGGATAGAGTTCGAAGGCATCCACCAGGTTGGCGGGCCACAAGTTGTAGCAATCGCTGCAAGGGGCTTGGGACGGAGGAGGGTGCGGGCGCAGGAACGCCGCTAAACAGCCGCACTTGGCTCCTCGCGGCAAGGCGCATGGCTCGCTGGGCGTGTGCCCAATACTCTTGGTTTGATTGCCCTCCCTCTGCTTGTGTGACGAGGCTTGGACTCTGGCTTTGTTTCGATGGCTCGATGTTGCCTGGTGCTTGGGTCGAGTGCCCCGTGCTGCTGACCAGATGCACTCTCCACCGTCACACCCAATAGAAGTCTGCTGTCGCACCAGGTCGAATCTTGCCATGTGCACGACTGCACCTTGCATGATTGGGAGATTACCGTTGCCCTGATGTGGTCTGATCTTGGATTTCTGCCTCCAACGGTCGGAGCGTGACAGCCTTCTCGAAGGAATTCTCCGAGCGCTGCCGGAGTATTGGCTCTGGTCTTGCAGCCTCGTCCAACGCTTGCTGCATGCATCTCGCCTTGACGCCATCTGCGTAGTCCAGCCCAGTCCCGCCTGCACATACTCCAGCCCCAAGCTTCATTTAAGGTCCACGCCTCCCACTGTAACCCAAGTGTCCTTTGCCCCCAACTGACCACTCGGCCCCAAGTCTATGACGGCGCCACCCGTTGCTTGTGAACTTCTACATATTGCCTTGAGAGACCCCTTCGTCGGCCTTCTCGGCTTGTCTCTGTCGAGTAGTCGTCTGCTCTCACAATGGACCCAGCCATGAGATACTACTATGCCATACATGGCCTTCCATCTCCTGACACAATCTCTGCAATTGTCCCCCAGATCCAGCTCGACATTGAACCCACAACTTCGGATTACTTTCTTGGAGCCTGTTTTTCCTTGGCCACCTCACCTTGTCTGGACGAGTCCATCGTTGATGGATCTCATGAACCTCGTCCAGTGTATCGCTACATCCGCCATCGACGCAGCAATGCAATCTCAGTCACTGCCCCGCCCAACAAGTCACTGCCGCCCCTTCCGGTCGAACGTCTTGGACGTAGGCGAGCCATTCGGTTCGCCAGACTTGGTTCGACTGTCGTCGCTGAATCCCTCCAACCGCTCGCTATCCACCCAGATGTTCCAGCCAGGATTGCGACCGCAGCCGTTCGCTTCATCGACGAGACCACGCTTCTCCCACTCTCGTCTGCAGCGGAGGCTGATGCGCTACCCGTCGAGCTCACCTCTCCACTGCCAAATCCTATGTTCACCAACCACGCATCCAGAGCGTCTCGCTGCAGCAGTGCCAGCTCGTCTACCTTCTCTGCTGATTCAGTCAGCACAGACCTGCTGTTCGACGACTCGTGGGAAATGATTGACCCCTCCACAGAAACGGACACCAGTGATGCTACCGTCTCTCAGCCAAGCACGCCACGCATTGTAGATCCAAGGGGCTGTGCTTGTGCAATGCATCTGTCAAACCATCACGATGAATCCTCGAAGCAACATAGAGCAGAGATGGACAGCTTTCGAATCGGACCAGAAGAGGATAAAGATGACTTTTTACTGGCGTGGTTGGAACGCGCTTGCCGCTGAACTGCATGCTCTTGACGACTTGCCCTCCCACACAACTCATGCTTACTCTTCGAGCGGACGACTGAGCTCTTCCCTTTATCTCCACTACCCATGACCATTTGACGACGACACGATATACCTGCATCTACCTCATGTCCATAGACCGCAAACAAATAATTTGCGCACACAGCGATGTCACCTTTGTTCCATAGCACATATACCAGATTTGCAAGACACGGTGGGCTGGACCCACACATGAAATTTCCAATGCCACTTCTATCAGCCCCCCCTTTCTCCCTCGGGATCTCATTCCTTTGTGAAGCTCTAATACGTGCAAACCTTAGATGACCTTTGAGAAAACGACGTTCGATTCGAGGTTAGCCAAGCATATGTACAGCATTCAACGCATGAGGACTCTCCCCATCGCATTCTAACCTCGCTTTCATCCCCACGAGTCAATTTTGAGTGGAGTATGCGGCACACCGAGCATATGTCTATGCAGACCCAAAGTCGTCAACGACTTTTGCGAAATCGCGAATAAAGTACCAGCGACTGCTCTTGTCCAAGTTTTCCTTCGCCCAACCATTGATTTCTTCAGGAAACCATTTCAATGTCTCCTTCAAGCTGCCGTCATGTGCGATGATCACAAACACACTATCTTGCGCGTCGAATTCCTCCAAGCTGCGGATCGTCGCCACCGTGTCTGGCTTGTCATAGCAGAGTGCGGCGAGCGGCTCGTACCACGGCTCCGTCCTACTCCCCAGGTTTTTGGCGTTGGCATTTGCACGGCCATCAGCGATTGCCTGCAGCAGCACCTCTCCAGGACAAGGGATAGAGTGATATTTGAATGACCCCGTGAGTGGCAGTGAGTCAGGCAGCGGATGGTACTCAGTAGGTTTGAACTCAGCCCCATGGTGCGCTGCATCACCACCCATGAAGACAAAAGTGTCTGGCGAGACGGAGACACGTGCAAAGCCGCACACGTGGCCCACGGCGTGGCCAGGGGTGTCGAGCAGGTAGAAGCTCCCGTCGCCAAAATAGTCAAAGGCCTTGAAGCCGCCGATTTTGAGGCCGGGGGATGGGAAATCGATCTCACGCAGTTCGCGTCCCTCCCAGTCGCTGCTTGTCAGGCTGCTTTTCTCATCCTCAGGGTAGCCTGGGAGCATCTTGGACTTGAAGCCCGGGCCAACGACCAGCGTGGTAGAAGAGGGGAAGGTGGAGGGGTTGCCGGTGTGGTCGAAGTGATGGTGGCTCCACACAATCGCTTCGATCTCCTTCGATGAAGGGGTTGACTTCCCGGCGGTTGGTGCCTCATCGAGGATTTGAGCAATACCTTTCTCGACATTTATGATCGCGCCTACATGTTTCAGGTTCTCACGCAATGTGGGAGCCAGATTCTCGGGGTCAGAGCGTACGCCCAAGTCAAAGAGAATGTGGCGTTTACTACCGTCAGAAGCAGTGTTGGTGATGAGAAAGACATAGGCGGGGGCTGCAAGGTCATCATGGCCATAGATTGAAGTTTCGAAGAAGTAAGATGGACTGAAGTTAATCAATGTAGTCGAGTCAATAATGCGCACAGAGACTGTTGAGCTTGAAGAAGGGACACCGAGAGAAGGCGCAGGCTTAGACATGACTTCGTCGTGAAGGGCCCACTCGAGCGGATACCTCGGAAGTGGTATTAATAAAGGGGTTGGTCTTCAATAAGGAGAGACAAGGTGATACGGAGAGCTATGCAGCCCTTCTCTGGATTGCGAATTCTTCGGTCACAAGAGATGTCGAAGCCAGGCGTCATCACACGGTATATATATGCCCTGACAAACCCCCAATCTTTGCCAAGACTCGTAGATGGGCGGGCAGAGAGAGAGAGCCAGTCTGGCCCCGACGTGAGAGCCAAGCCTGAGCGCGCCTAGCAGCCGCGGAGCGCGTTTGTCATCTTGGGCGTGTTGGAGCTCGGTACCATCATACGCAACCCATGCCGCCTCGATACTTTCGTCTCCCCAATACATCATCTCGAGCTCCCTAGAGCTGCATTTCAAGCCTTGATTCTCCATACCGCCGGCACGCGTCACTCGAAGGCCCTGCCCGATCCTCAGCAATCATGTCTACGCTCGAGGACTTGGACGACATGGAGAGGGACAGGAAGGAAGACAAGCAGGACGGAGACGGAGACAAGAACCAGAAGTCAACCCAAACTGGAGATGCAGAAATGAAAGATGCAGAGGAAAAACAAGAGGAAGAGGATGTGTTGGATTCTGACATTCTGAACGCTGGCACGCGAGACATTGTCGCCCGCCGCCGCTTATTGGAGAACGACCTGCGCATAATGAAGAGCGAGTTGCAACGCTTGACACATGAGAAGCATGCGATGAACGAGAAGATCAAGGACAACGTCGACAAAATCGAAAACAACAGGTAGCCGACCCCAACGCCATCTCCATCTCCATTTCCATCCCAGTGCTGACTTCTTTTAGACAATTACCGTATCTTGTTGGCAATGTTGTTGAAATTCTCGACCTTGATGTTGCCGCCGAAGCAGCCGAAGAGGGTGCCAACATCGACCTGGACGCCACCCGCGTCGGCAAATCCGCCGTCATCAAGACCTCCACACGTCAGACCATCTTTCTCCCTCTAATAGGTCTTGTAGATCAGGACAAGCTGAAGCCGGGAGACCTCATTGGCGTCAATAAAGACTCGTATTTAGTCCTTGATACACTGCCTGCTGAGTACGACAACAGAGTCAAGGCCATGGAGGTCGATGAGAAGCCGACGGAGAAGTACACAGATGTGGGTGGCCTTGACAAACAAATCGAGGAGCTAATAGAAGCTATCGTGTGGCCGATGAAGGAGGCCGAAAGGTTCAAGAAGATTGGTATCAAGGCACCAAAAGGTTCGTTACTGCACAATAAGGCGAGAAACGGGACAGAACACTAACAAATACAGGTGCACTGATGTACGGCCCCCCTGGTACGGGAAAGACGCTTCTTGCACGCGCTTGTGCGGCCCAGACTGAAGCGACGTTTTTGAAGCTTGCTGGACCTCAGCTAGTGCAGATGTTCATTGGTGATGGAGCGAAGCTTGTTCGTGACTGCTTCGCGCTGGCCAAGGAGAAAGCACCAGCGATCATATTCATTGATGAGCTAGACGCTGTAGGCACGAAGCGCTTCGACAGCGAAAAGGCAGGTGACCGTGAAGTCCAGCGCACCATGCTGGAACTCCTAAATCAACTGGACGGGTTTGCGAGCGACGATCGCATCAAGGTCCTGGCGGCCACGAACCGTGTCGACGTCCTCGATCCCGCACTTCTGCGCTCCGGGCGTCTCGACCGAAAGATTGAGTTTCCGCTGCCCAACGAGGAGAGCCGCGCGCAGATCTTGCAGATTCACAGCCGGAAGATGTCTGTTGCGGACGGCATCAACTGGAACGAGTTGGCAAGGAGCACAGACGAGTTTGGAGGTGCCATGCTGAAGGCGGTGTGCGTGGAGGCAGGCATGATTGCTTTGCGCAGTGGACAGACTAAGATCCACCATGAGCACTATGTTGACGCGATTGCGGAGGTGACCGCGAAGAAGAAGGACACTGTATCATTCTACGCCTAGACTGGCTGTCGAAGGCGGCACGGGAGAAGCAATAGATGATGCAGGATTATGTACATCACGATAGCCCAGTGCCACGGGCGCAAATGCAAGCATGCAGCATTGACGGTGCCGGGCGATTCTTCCACATATGCTGTGATTTGCAACAATGTTGGTTCGATATTATGGAATACGAAGCCAAGGTGGTAAAGGACTATCGTGTCCATTCGTGTCCACGCGTTCACTTACACAGAGGCCATGGCTGTGGCGCTTACAGCAACCGGGTCATACGCCCTTTGGCCCCCATCAGAAACACCCGTCCTTTGTTCCTGCTCCGCGCGTAGAAGGACTGTTGAGGTATTCCGTCAACAACAGTAGCCCGCAGCCGCGCTTTGCCTAAGACTCTTGCTACCTTCCGCCGCGTGGAGCCTGCACTGCCGTGACTTGGCCCCGCTCGTTGGCCCCGCCCACCCACGCGTCTCATCCACTCAGTCACGAGCTCTATTTTTGGACAATCGCTTGACTTGCGCCCGTCAGCACTTAGACATTACAAGGTAAGCATTAATTACATCTTGTGGCCGTCTCAGGGACCTCGGCGATACACATTTGAAACGTCCGACCTTGGATCATCCTCGATCCATTTGTGGGGAGTGTAAGATTGGCCACGGTCATACATATACACGGGCGGCAATATTAACTCTGACATTGACACGACTCTAGATCGCCCTGTGCTTGAATCCTCGCGTGGAGCTACGCAGTCCGCTTGATTGCTAGCTTGCCGTAAAGGATCCTATTTGCATGTGGACTGTGCTGTGCTCATACAAGGGCTAGACGCTTCACAACCCACATTCGACTTTCCTCGCATCTGAAAAGTCTACGTGATCAGAGCCATGTCCAAGAACACACGTTACACGGTCATTACGCCGCTCCCAGCAGGCATCACACGGGAGACGGTCCGCGACACGCTCCACAATCACGTGGAGATGATTGATCTGAACCCGCTCGTAATAGATCGCTTTCGCATCCCAAAACCGCCGGCAAGGGCCAGTGCAGAGGAGTACCACTGTGCGTGGTACCAACTGCAAGACAAAGTCAGCTACCTCCCGGGCGGCATGGCAAGCGGCAAGGTCGAATATTTTGCCTGTTTTCACGACCTGGCGGTGAGTTTCTTGTTTGAAATCTTGACACATGCACGTGCTAAGACTGCACAGGACGGCATCCAGACGCACGTCCTCGCGCCTCTCGGCCTGGATATCAAGGAGAAGTGGACCGTGGGCGGCACTCTGCCCGGCGAGCTGCGCGGACCGACTGAGCTCGGGTTGGGCATCCCCAAGGACGGCCTGTACCTTCGCGAGGATGTCGACATGCGCTGCAACATCATGCTGACGTCGTTTGTGAAGAAGAATCTTCGCAACGCGCATGGTGTGCTGGTCGACCGACTACTCGAGAAGAGTCATCTGCTGGAGCGCGAGGCGTACAACAGCAAGCTGCTAAGCCAGAGCGGGAGCAGTGGCGAACCGAGCTTGTCCAGCGAGTACAGTGCGCGAGGCTCCATGGGGCGGCATCAGAGCTGGACAGGCGCACCGAGCGAGCGAGCTTCAACCGCAAGCGGCACGACGGAAAGCACGAGAGGAAAGGCGACGGAGCGTGCGCCGGTGGAGCTAGGCAGTGACCCTATTGTGCATGAGATGGCTGGTTGATGTCTTAGGGCCCATGAGGGAGGAGTATGTTAATAACTTTGGAATACCCTGATGAGCAACGGATACAGTTGAGCTGTTTTTCTTATCTGTTTTCCAACTTCTATTCTGTCGAGTGTACGGAGACTATGTATTTGATGTAGAGGACAATAAGCGAGGGGGAAGTAGAAGTCCTGCTTAGGAAAGTCACATGACAGCGCAGCTTCCCTCATATGACGCCGATGATCAGCTTCGGGTGAGAAAAATGGTCATTTCTTGGTTACGCGGCTCGTGCTGGCCTGCTGGCGGCCAAATTTAGTTCCTAGACGAAAGCACCAAGGTTTTTCGCATGTGCGTGCATGCATGTGGTGTGACTTGTTGGTAGTTGCATGGCGGCAAGTAGCTGTGGGAGAATTTTACGTTACAAAGATTCACGCAAGTAGGCCAGGTAGCCGTGCGTAGCCGCGGACAGCCAGGCGTGCCAGGCTTGGGCAGTTGGGAAGCGTAGCGCAATGCAAGGCGTCGATGAAGGGGGCAGGAAGAGCGAGGCCGATGGTCACGCCGGCCGCAGAGGCTTTTTCGGTTTGGAGTCTGGCATGCATATACGCGGCGCCGATTGGCAGCGGTAGGGAGTGCCACGACTGCTGGTCTGCCTGGATCCAGCCTGGGGCGGGCATGCATGTGCGCTCGGAGCGTCAATTATTGTTGCTCGGCGCACCATCACTGCCACGTTTCTGGCAAGGTCTACAAGGGCCGTCAGACGTGGCTTTGCGACTAGGCAGCGAGGTAGCGATCAGGCACAGCACCTCAAGGGCATATCCACACAGCTGTCGTGTCAAGGCATCTCTCGATGGCGCACCGATGCTGACGCACACGGGGAAAGAACACGCGCGCCGCACGGCCAACAGTGGTGAGCGGCGCCGCGCACAGGGGGGAGCGCCGAAAAGGTTCCTGCAGGCAGGCTGCCGCACATGCGGTGGTGACGAGTGACGAGTGACTCGTTCCGCCCGGGAGCCGCCGCGCCGGTGCTGCCGTGAGCCCAGCGCTTTCGCCGCCGCCGTGCGTGTGTGTGTGTGTGTGTGTGTGTGTGTGTGTGTGTGTGTGTGTGTGTGTGAAGCGAGAGAGTGAGGGAAACACGCTTTTTCTCACTCTGCTTCTCCGTCTCTCTCTCTCTCTCTCCCCTGCCCTCCAACCCTCCGCCTCCCCATCCCTTCCCTTCCCGCCTCGCCCTCCGTCCTTCCTTTCTCCTTCCTCTCCTACACCTTGTTCCCTACCGATTGATGGAGGTAAGTTGTTCGAGACCCGCTGTCCTCCTCTTCCCGCAACCAGCCCCTGTCCTGACGCTCGGCTACCTGCAGTGACCGACGCGATCTCACCGACTTCGATTTTGGCTGGCTGCCAGCTGGACTTCCTGAAAGCAAACTTGACCAGCAGACTTCCATTTCGCAAGCACTTCTCGCCGGAATTCTTCTTCTGAACCATCTGGCTTCGGTCTTGCAACGACTGCCGCGTCACAACCACGGCATAGGCTTCCTGCCTACGCCTCGCCCCTTGCCAAACCCTCCCTTTCAGCGTCGCCCCTTCCACGTCAACAGGTCTTGCTTGTACCTCCAACGTCACGTCTCCCGCACGACCGCCTCATCTACCGCGCCGCCACGCCTGCTCTCTAGATCTTGAGCTGCTCGCCAACCGACAAGTTCATCTGTGGAGACCTTCCAGCCCTTCTACCGGCACATCCTCTACATTTTTCAACCTTCATCCGCGACGAACTATTAATTTAGCCTTGTCGCATCTTGGAGCTCTCCATCTACTTCCCTCTGCAGCTTCACAGCTCCACCACCACAAACAATCCTCCCTCCGCCAACCGCCGGAGATTTCTCTGCGCCGCTTCGCCATCCGGCCACACCTGCACGTAGCAGTCTTCTTCAGCCGCATGCCCTCTGGCTTTACATTTGAGCCTTCTTGTTGAAGACTCCGGCTTCCTCTCGACGAGGTAGTCGATCCGCGTCGAGTGAGGGAGCGGAAGGTTAGTGATCACTCGTGCTGTACGATTTGTGTCTTGTTTTGAACTTGTCTAAACCATCAACCAGTGCCTCAGCACACCGTTCTCGCACATCGACAGTTCACCCATCACTAGCAGCATGCCGTCCTTTCAGCATGGCGCTGCCTCTGCGCACTTTCAACCTAACACCAACTACGGATTCAACCGCGTCTTTGAGCCTCCAAGTGATCTCACTTCGTCGTACTATGGCGGTTATGGTACCCGCAGCGCTCACGATCTGAGCGCCATGCTCCCAGATCCCTACAATTCCCAGAAATACCCCTCCAACGCCCATTGGAATACCAACCGATTCCATCAAGGGCAGACTGGCGCTCCTTCCGTCAAGCACGAGCGTGCCGATGAGCGTTGGGATCACGCAGACGCCCAACGTCGCTATCATGCCTACCAAACTGACCAGCGCAAGAAGGAGGAGAAGCCCGTCGGCGGAGTATCTGCCACGCTCGACTATGAGATGGACCAGATGACTGATTTCGTCACCGAGATGGCGGCTGGCATGTATGAACTCTCTGCATCCCGCATCTGTCTTGCAGACATTGACATCGCGAGAAGCATCAAGCCTGGTTCCATCCCCCCGACGGCCTTTCGCAAGTGGGTCTTGCAAGTCCTCAACGCCACAAGGCTGCCATCCGCTACCATCATCCTCAGCCTGTCTTATATGGCAAAGCGTGTGCGTCAGGTGTCCGACGAAGGCCACTTCCTTCCGACCGAGCGAGGTCTCTATCAGATGCTCACTGTGTCCTTGATCCTGGGAAGCAAGTTCCTCGACGACAACACCTTTCAGAACAAGTCTTGGGCTGAAGTTTCCAACATTACCACGTCTGAGCTCAATCGCGATGAGCGTGAGTGGCTCGTAGCCTTCGAACATCGTCTTCACCACGACCCACACTGCGCCGACGGCTTCTCTTCTTGGGAAGAGCGATGGAAGACTTTCCGGTCTCGTTCTAGCTTCACCTCTCACGCGCTGCATCCTCTTGACACTAACGTCAAACGGCAGCATGCGGCCCCTCCGCCTGGCTACTCCTCCGCCACTTTTGGATACAAGAATTATTCTCCGCACACCGCGTACTCCAACGGCCCTTACTCAGCGCCGTTCGCGCCTCACGACCCGTGGTATGGCTCTCGCCCTGGCCTGGACAGGTCTCCGTCGACGGCTCCGCACAGTGGCCCTCATACGCCAGAGTACTACGGCCACGAAGCTCTCTGGGCTCCCGTAGAGGACTTCACACGCCGCACCCAATACGCTCCGTACGCTCCGTATCCTGTTCCGGCTCCTTATCCCGGCTACAGCTCAGGCTACAACACTCCACCTTACCAAACTGGTTGGAATGGCATGAGCACTCATGGCGTGTCCTGTCAGTGCAGCAACTGTCGCCACGCGCCGATGCAACCAAAGTTTCCCCCAATTGTTTGTGGTTGATCTGGAAACCTTCTTAAGTGGCTCTCGCCGCTAGCGTTCTGCAACCTTTTTCAGCATCAGCGGTTTGTGCAGACCGCTTCCATTAGCCCCGCAGTTTGTTATTTATGCATTACGACTTTTCTTCACCCGGCCCCACGTCTTCTGAGATTCTCCAAGACATTACAACTTCATGACTTTTCTTTATGGGTCCCGGGAATAGCACACAAAAAAGCACTATGGCGTTATCGGGTGTTTCTCCAAAAAGCAAGCGTTGTAATTTTCGACCTACGCGCTTCAATGGTATTCTGCTGCAAGCCTACCCTAGGCATTCGGAGGCATTCCTCGCACGCATTATCTGGTGCGGTATTGCTACATCAGCCTTGGTGCAGCACATGTCCTCCAATCTTTTTCTTTTCATGCGACTTAAAGGAGTCGTGAAGATGCCCAACCGGGCTGCATTTGACTTTACCGGCAACTGTTTTACTACAGCATACTCCATTATGGCTGTTGCCGAAGCATTCGCGACACCCACTCCTCCTGCAACAACCACAATCCGGTCCCAATTTCCTACAGCTGACCTATTGAGCCCAATTGCAAGGAGGGGGTATGCACGTTTTTCTTCTGCTCAACGACCATCTTTTGTCTTTGAGAAAAGATGATGGAGGAGCAGATCTATAAGATCCAGAATTCGCACTCTCCCAAGAGTGCTGCTAAAGCCGTCTTGATGGCGGCTTGGCTTAAGGATCACTGATAATTAGAAGAGACACATGGAGTGAGCTATGGGTTCCGACACTTGATGTCTGTTGAGGCGAGAATCAATGCTATCGGGACGCGGTTCATAGTTGAATATAACCAGACTCCTGTGCTCTACTTTACTGTTCCGTGGAATCATGTGCGTTTTCCGGCTAATACTAGACATTGCCATCCTACTTTCCCAACATGCCCCGGCCGGCCACGATGTGGATCTGGCTGAGGTCCCAGGGCTGGACAAGGTCTGTTCCGCAGGCTAGATGACCATTTCACAAGCTTCACATTCAAGCAGCCGTGCGTCGTGGCAAAGATGTAGCTCAAGTGGCTCCACGTAAATCGGCTATATGCATCCAGCGCTTGTCCGGAAGAGGCAAGGCTATACTTCGTCACCCGTTCCTGGCTGTACACTTCTCCACATCTAACCCCACAAGAACTCCGTGCACTAACGCTGCGGCTAACATTTTTACGCATTGAACGGTGTTGGGTATACGTCTGTAAGCGCTCGCCGGCTAGGTACTGCAACTAAGGCCATTGAGAGCCGAGGCGCCGCGTTACCTCGTACCAAACACGCAGGAATTGACCGAGGTTTGCCCAGGAGAGCGCGCGCAGAAAACAACCGGCCGAAACCATGCACAAAGCCTCTGCCGCGTGGCGCTTCGTTCCCCGGCATGTAAACTTCTTTGGGTATAGACTCCACATGTCTTGACCTTCCAACCTGTGCTGCTGCCCTGCCATATATGACCCTGTTGGCCGCCTTGCCGCATCTTCTTCTGCTGTCTGCAGTAGTGTTCTGTTCAGAGTTGTCTTTTTAAGCGTACATGCTACATATTACTGGTGTCATTCATCAACCAAGTTCCGTTGCCCTCGTTTGACTTCCAGCATGGCGCTCACGCCGAAGTGGTACCAGTTCCTTGTCTCTGTCTTCGCCTCTCTAGGATCATGGCTGTTCGGCTACGATCTTGGCGTAATCGCTGGGGTGATTAGCTCGGGCAACTTTCTCATCATTTTCAACAATCCTACGGCATCGCAGACTGGCGCTGTCGTTGCTCTATTCACAGGAGGCGCCTTTGTGGGCGCCGGCATGGCCGGTCCAACGGGAGACTGGCTGGGACGTCGCCTGACCATCATGATAGGAGCCATCATCTTCATCCTTGGCGGCGCCCTGCAGACTGGTGCTGATCATATCAATTACCTCTACTCCGGTCGTGTCTTTGCCGGCGTTGGTGTTGGTTTCCTGACCATGGTCATTCCCGTCTACCAATCCGAGCTCGCACACCCTTCTATTCGTGGCCGCGTCACGGCACTTCAGCAATTCATGTTGGGAGTTGGTTCCTTTTGTGCCGGATGGATTACTTATGGCACATACACTGGCTTTCCAGACTCGTCTTCCGCTCAGTGGCGCGTTCCCCTCGGTCTTCAAATCTTGCCCGCTGTCTTTCTGGCCGCGCTCATCATGTTGTTCCCAGAGTCGCCCCGCTGGCTCATCTACAAGGGCCGTACCGCTGAGGGAATCCGCAACCTGGCCAAGTTGCATTCTCATGGCAACGAGCAAGACCCTTATGTGCTGGCAGAATACACCGAAATCACTGATGCCATCGAAGCCGAGGCCGACCACGCTCTGTCCTATAAGAAGATTGTTTCTTCGCGCACGAACCTGCGGCGGCTATTCATTGCTATGGCTCTCCAGGCCTCTGTGCAGATGACTGGTGTATCCGCAATCCAGGTACGTTACTTCTTCCTCTTGGGATATTCTTGACTGACTTGACAGTACTACTCTGTTGACATTTACGGCGCCGTTGGCATCCGCGGCAGCGATGCCCTAAAGTAGGCCCTCTAAAGCTCATGCAGCCCGAAACCCAGAACTAACGCCCAGCGCGCAGATACCAAGCCATCAACAACATCATCGCTCTCATCGCGCAGTTCCTCACCATCCTCTTCATCGACCGTTTCGGCCGCCGCAAGCCCCTCATCCTCGGCAACCTGGGCAACATGGTCACCTTCATCGTTGCGACCGCCGTGCTCGCCAACTTTCCCCCGACGTCCACCTCGACGGGCGCGCACTGGGCCTTTATCATCATGACCTGGCTGTACAACTTCTCCTTCTCGTGCACCGTCGGCCCGCTCTCGTGGATCGTGCCCGCCGAGATCTTCGACTACTCGACCCGCTCCGCCGGCGTCTCACTCGCAACCATGATGTCTTTTGCCTTCAACACCCTCATTGGCCAGGTCACGCCGCTCGCGCTCGAGGCCATCGGTTGGCGCTACTACATCCTCTTCGCCGTGTGCAATGCCACCAACGCGCTCTTCTTCTGGGCGATTCTGCCCGAGACGAAGCAGGTGCCGCTCGAGGAGATGGACGCGCTGTTCGCCGAGGCACCGCTGTTTGTGCCAGGATGGAAGGGAGGGAAGAAATTTGTGCAAGGGCGTGAGCTGCAGGGGCGGGTGGAGGCGTTGGTGGATGGGAAGGGGTTGGAGATTGGCGAGGGCGTAACGCATGTTGAGAAGGTATAATTTAGCGAAGTTGTCTGTACTCCACAGCTAAAGGCATCAAGGTGACCCTCTTGTTGAACAACGATGAGCTGCGCTCTGTGAAGTAACGTATCGTGGCTGATAAATGCGGACGTGACCCTACAACACCTTCCTGGGAGATGGAAACAACGGCAAGTCAAAGGATGGGGTATCGTCAGATGTCGTTGATATCGTACAGTACTGTCTCCGTTTTTTCGCAGAGAAATCTGCCGTTGACTACTCGTCGACTTCCTCCTCGTCCCCGTCGCCCTCCTCGTCAATCTCATCGGCTTCTATTGCCTCCCCGACAGCGACAACATCGTCATCTTCGTCGTCGTCCCTCGGAACGATAGCCTCCTGTGGCGGAAGCACTTCCGTGCCCTCCTTCAAGTTCTTGATCTTTGCCTGTGTCATCTCAAACACATATTGGCCGAGATGCTCCACGCCCTCCATAGTCGCCACTTCTTTCACTTCGTCTCCAACCTGCCGCTTGCTTTGCTCATCGGTGGCAGAGAACATCTCTCCGGTAACAAGTTCCAGTTTGTCTGGCCGCTGCAACAACATATCGAATGAAGGCTTCAGCTCAGGCACAGACTCAAACACCTCGCGCCGGCCGAATATGTACAAACCAAGGCGGGCGCGCGAAAGGGCCACTGTGAGGCGTCGAATGTCGCGTAAATAGCCGGGCCGAGAAGTGCGGGTTAGGGACAGAAGAACATCTATTGTGGGGTCAGTCAGTACATGTGCAAAGTGAAAACATTTCCACAGAAGCGCAGCACCTACAGTCGTTTTGCTCGCCCTGGTATTTATCGACGGTTGTCACTATCCTCGGCAGTCCAAACAACTTGTTCTTAGCGCATCGGTGCGTTAGCACATCCTTGATCAGTGCTCTCTGGCCTGCATAGGTTGCGAGTATGGAGATCGATTGTGCCGGATATCCTAGGAGGCGCATGAACATATACAAAGCAACCAGATACTCAGCTTCGCCAAGATTTTGGATAAAATGAGGCGAAGGCTCAGATTCTCCATGGCCTTTGTAGTCCGGCACGTTGACGAATTGGTACTCATGACGCAGGCCAGCATTTGCTGCAAGATATGCTGGAGCCGAATGAACAATGGGAAGGTCACCAAGGCCAGGATAACGCCATCGGTACAGGTCGGAGAGTGAGGGGCGGGCGCGACCTTGCTTGTCAAGCAAGGTAGTGGGAACACCAAGCCGGACAAGCCGCTGAAACATGCTTTGTTCGAGGTTTGCATATTGTCGGAAGGCCTGGTTCTGGACGACAGGAGAGTTTTGAAGATGATCGCCGCACATGATGACACGCTTGAGGTTGAGCTGGCCGTTGACAGCCTTTTGCATAGCAAGGGGGATGAATGCCTCAATCTCAGTAATCTGAGCGGCTTCTTCCATGACTATGCTGTCGTAATGGAAACCAAGGGCAGCAATCTCGGCACGCTTCATTGCGGCATGCGTTGATGTCATTGCGATAATGCGGGCTTCGCTCACAAGCAGATAGTTTTGCTTGTCGCGCGACTGGCGTAGGATCTCAAAGGGCCGAATATCATCCAGCTCGGCAAAAATCCTAGCAATGTGCGTGTGGCACCCCAAAGCAATTTCCAGGGCGACATCTTTGCTCACCCCCTCTGGAAACAACGGCTGCGGGGCGTTTGCAAAGTAAGTATAGAAAGGGAACTCTTGTACAACCTGTACCACATCGGCTCCTTCAACAGACACTTCATCCCAGTATCTTGTCCAAGCAGGCTGGACGTAGACTTTGCTAAAATACTCTGCCGTCTCGCAGGAGCTACCGTGTGCACCGGGTGCATCTAAACTTGCTGCAAGACGGTCGACCTCGCCAAGCAATCTGGCTCCATTCTCCAGGAAAGATTCAACACGTCCGTGCTTGCTATAACTTGCATCATTGTTCAGTTGGAGTTCACCTTCCCCGTGACCAAGTCGCAACAGGTGACGCTCGTCTATATCGAGCGCAATGATTTTCTGGAACAGCTGATTGAGCGCTTGATTACTATGCGCAATCAGTAACGTCCGCTCTTGAGGAAAGTTGTGATAGATGTTGTTGATGATTTGTGTTGCCACGTCTGTCTTGCCCGTGCCTGGGGGGCCAACGATAACGGTCAAACCAGGCTGAGTGCCGGAAGCAATCGCTTCCACTTGGGCAGGAGTAAATCGTACTGCGTTTGTCTTGGGCGCATCCGACGGGTATGGTCCTGTATTGGCGGCTTGATAAGTTGAAACCTTGACAGACTCGATAGGTGCAGCATCCTCCTCTGCCTCACTTCTTCGCCGTTTCTTGGAAGATTTCGCCGTTTTCGATGGAGCTTTTGATCCAGATGGCACCACTTTCTGCTCATCCGTGGCCGCGCCGCCTGTGTCTCGTCTTCGTTTCTTGGATGCTGCTCCATCGGCTGAACCCTCTTCGATTGCATCTTCCAGTACATAAGGTGGATCAAGGGGTCCGGAGGGCACACCTTCAAGTGCCTTATCCGGCAAGCTTTCTTTCAAATGTTGCCAGTCCAGAAAAGTGTCCCTAAAGTCGATTGACCTGAGTGCATTCGACATTTGCTTGTATGTTGCACCGGCAGGATCACCAAGACCAAGAAAAACATCCTGTAACCAGGCGGGCATAGGGACATCAGAAAGGACCAGACGCTGAATAGACTCGAGCATGGGCTTGAAGTTGTTTTCGCGGCTCCTCCTCCTGACCACTACGTTCAAGGACTCGTAGACATCGCTTTGTCCAGCAGACTTGGATTTAGTATCTTGATGATACGCATGTGTGTCTAGATTCACCAGCAGCCGCACTTGGCGAGATCGTGAGGAGATGCCTGATTGGGCGCGCAATGGTCTGCCTTTGTCGTCCTGGACCTGTACAATCTCAGCAACACGGAGATACTTGAATGGTGCAATAGCGACGCTTGACCCATCCGCGTGTCCGTTCATCAGGCTCTTGGATTTTTCTTCCGGATGAACTGCGAGCAAGAAAACTACGTCTCCGGGTCGGAGCGATTCCCATTCTGACCTGATCGGTTGACTGAGATTCCCCACATGGATGACAACCTCGGCTTTGACCTGTGCAGGAATATCTTCGCCAACGCTTGGAGCTACAATTTCGACAATGCCAGGTTTTTGAATAGGAATTGCTAGGCGAGAAGACCCGTCAAAGCGAGTCATGTTGTTTGTGAAGTCTCGCCGGGCCTTTAATCGCTTCACCGTATCTTCCATATCTGTTCGGACTTGGTAGAATGTATCACAGCGGAAGAGGATGAACGATCTCCAGAGGAAGTCACCAACGGTAAGGTATTGCAAATTAAGCTTAGGAAGAGCAACAGGTCGTGAGCCGTCGTAGTGCTCACTACGTAGGAAAGATGGCTCATAGATGGTACGCTCTGTCGGTAGGATTGACGTCCCCCTTACAACATCACGGTATGATGGGCGATGCTCATAAGCCGTAAGAAGTACATCCACCACAAATGGCTTGGACGGCTGCAGGCTGATCTTGTCTGGATATTGTGTCCGGAAGCCCAATTGTGTCGCGAATGAGAACAGCTCGTCTTCCCTCAAAGCGTCAAGATGACCTTGCAGCTCAGATCTTAGGCCCAATGCGCCATAGTTGGCAAGGGTGAGAAGGGACAGCTTGTCCTTGAAGTTTCTGATTGCAGTGCGCTGCAGGTGGGCAAGTCTAGAACGATGGAGCTCAGAGGATTCCGCAGAGGATAGCTGAAGGCCGGAATGATCGTCGAAAGGGAACAACGTGTAATGCCGTAAGAGGGCCAAGAAATCGCGGAGCAGTCCACAGTCTTCATCGTTAAAGAGCGGTGACCGGTGAATGGCCACGACAATGTTGAGGTCTTGCAACAATGTGTTAAAGTATCGCCTTGTCGGGAATTGGCTCTGTAGATCCGTCACGAATTCGAGGAAACGCTCACAGTACGCTTTTGCAGTCGGTGATTGTCTTTCCCTGCTGTAGAGTATATCGATAAAGTCCATCAGCAAGGTATAGAGCCACGACCTTTCGAAGCGGATGCGGGCCTTTGCATCGTCATCGGCGGCATCGAAGCGCCTCCCTGCTGCGCGCCACGCCTTTTTGAACTGACTGGTGCGCTCAAGTAACCTCTGACGGACGGTATCGCTGTGCAGGTGCTGCCAGATGCCAACGGAGACGAGCGGCGCGCATTCCTTGCGCACGAGCCCGTTGTCAAGCGACTGAAAGGCACCTATTATTGCCACCAATAGATGTGTACGCACGTCAAAAGCAACGTGTTGGTCATATAGAAGAGCTGTGAGGCGTCGGAAGAGGGAGGAGAATTCGGAGGGGCGGTCGGTCAACAGCGTCCAGGAGGGTAGGTTCTCTCGTCGTTTGGCATTGAGAAGTAGGACGGTCAGAAGGACATGCTCGTAGGTTGCATCTGGGTTATAAGTGGGCCAAAGGTACAACTCAAGAAGCTGGAGGTTTTCCAGCAGCAAGAGGGAGCTGACGCTGAAGCCATCTTCTTGAAGCTGGCCGCAGAGCTCTTTCAACAGTGTCTGCGTAGGTTTCTTGGGTGGCCTCGACTTACCCAGCCAATGCTTGTGAGCCAGCTTCGAGAAGACGTTATCGCCATGCAGCTCTGCAACGGTCGGGCGCTGCGAGACGTCCATGGCGCGAGTGATGGAGCCGGCGGAGCGTGCATCTGTTTGCTCGCGGCGAGAGAAAAGTGACGGAGTCGCGTCAGGGCGCCAAGATTTCGCACCTGCGGCTGAAAGATCTCCTGCACCAACCAACCAATGCCTCTGTGTGCTCGAGTACTTAGCAAGGTAATAATATATTCATCTATAGAGTCGTCACTTCGTTGCGCATCTCGAATACGCGAAGAGTCAAGCCTTCGAGGCGCCATTCGCATCAGCCTTCTCCTTCTCCTTCTGCCGTATCCTACGTGCAACCTGCTCATGCCGTGTGACGAAAAAGGAGCGCTTCGCATCGCTCTTCCACACCCGCACATTGATAGTCTCAGCAAAGTTGGATGCGTCCTCGTAGTCGGCCCTGCTCTTGAAGTCCTTGAAGAGAAAACCTGCGGTGGCCTTCATCCTGTCGCCTTCTATCTGCCACAGTCTGATCTGATCCACAACGGTTGGCGGCAATGCAGGTTTACCTTGCTGCTGGGCGTTGTCCGATGAATTTGTTGCTCGCGGGTTTGACGCCATAACCGGATGCGCGTAGGCTGTGAGATAGTTGAGAATCTGGTCTGAGGTGATGCCAAGCGCGATTGCCGATTGAATCGATTCCTTGGTTAGCCGGCCTGCCACCATGTTCGGGTATCGCACGTTCAGTTTCGTGAACAAGCTTAGGATCTGAATGCGTAGAGGCGAGCTGGTGTAGGCGTAGATGCGGTAGTTGGTCTCGACCACAATGAAGCCCTTCTCGTTGGAGCCCGTCGACGTGCCTTCTGCCGTGAAAGAACCCAGAGCGCTGAAATCTGAATTGAGGGTTGCCGCAAGGCGGGTGGGATAGTAGCGAGCATCGTCTTCCGGATGACGATAAACCAGACCGAGATCGTTGAGATCCTCAAGCATCCGTTGTTGCGTATCAGTCAGCGTTTCGGTGCTGTAGTCTTGCCCGAGCTCCATGCTGCCGAGCGTGAAGATGAAGGAGAGCATTTCGATGTGTTCCATGTTCAGCTGTGCCTGTTAGCATTTGCTGGCCGCTGCCATCGCGGGTATGCGTGTACCTTGTCTGCGTTCTTCAAGTACACTACCAGAAGCGTCCATATCTGAGTGTTAACTTCTTGTAGCAAGAATGTGAAACCCTTTTGCGTGATGCGGGCATGCTTGTTGCGCATCTCGATCAGGCCGCCCTGTTCCAGCAAGGCTTCTGAGCCTTTGGTGATCTGCGCGCGATTGTTCGCACCGGCACTGCCGACAATGTAATAAAGGATATTCTCCCATTGCATGCGTGCAATTTCGTCTAAGAAGATGACGTCTACTCGGTTATCATCACCTGTGCTACTTGGAACACCAAACGACATGTGGTCGCCTCCACCGGTCAAGGCCAAGCGGAGTGACTTGGCGAATCTCTTCTCCAGAGTATACGTGTCTCTAGTCTTGAGCATGATGTTGAGACGGATGAGAAGATCGAGAGCTAGTGCAAGTTTCCTGGACAAGAGCGTGAGTCTGTGCTACCTACAGGGAAACTTGCCAGACGTACTCTCGGCTTTCAGGACGAACCCAGAGTTCCAGAGCCGCAGCAGGTACAGGGTCGCTCATATAAAGCATAGACATAACGATCGTCTTGGCCAGATGTGATAGCATGCGGCGAAAGATTGCCAGCGCTGTGCTCGGGGACTGGTAGAGGCGACCCCTGTCACTCCCAGGAAGCTGTTCGAGGTAGTCGAACGCAGTGCCACGCGACTGGGTCGCCATTCTGGCCGGTAGAAGGTGAGACGAGCTCGAAAACGAGCACTTGATGCTAGCTTGAGACCATGCCACTCGTTCAAACGTCTGAACGCCTGCGAGCTTTTGCTGGGATTATGACGCGCCGGGGAAAGTTGGCGGATTTACTTCCGCCTCCGCAATATAACGCCTCGGACTGGTTGCCAGTTCCTCTACGTCCCATACGAATAAATACTCCAAATAATGGCGTGCTTGAAGCATGTCAAATCGGTAAGGAAGCGCAATCAAACTTGCCTTGATTGCAAGTGCTGAACCGAAGTGCAGGTGTGGGAGTCCTTCCGGGCTTCCTCTGGCCTGGAGCCGAGGTCAGAGCATACGACCTTCTGATCAGATGTGAATAATTGACGAATTTATTACTCCAGGCTTCTTAACAATGTGAGTGCTTCATATGTACCTATTCGACTTCCATCTTGGCCGCTAAGCTGCGTGCTTGGAAGATGGAGGTATTGAAGGTATCCCAGCCCTGACGAGATACCTTGCAGCTTCGAGTGACCGCAGCTCGTCCAGGGAGTGTCAAATTCGAAATGGACATTGAAGGAATGCACACCAACCGCCTGAGTATACTTCATGGGGGCACGCTGGCATGTCTGAGTAGGGTCTCCCGCTCTATCTTCACATCACCATAATCTTGCTGATATCTTTAAGCTGATTTAGGAGGCTCTTTTGCAGTTGCATCCAAGGGGCTTTTCGCAACTGGAGTATCTACCGACATCAATGGTGAAACATATGTGCTGTATTAGCGAGACAAGTCCTGACTTTTGGTAGTCACGTACCTGGCATCAGGAGGAAAGATTGGAGATTTACTTCGTGCAGTGAGTTGCGCCGAGCTCTTGGGCTAAGGAAATACTGATTGTGATCAGGAAGTCACATGCGACAAGTGTATGAGTTCCAATGGCACATCCAAGTGCGCACTAACCTTATACAGTCGGCAAATCACTTGCATACACATCGATAAAGTTTTTGAACAATAAAGATGAGCTGGTCGCGAGAGGCAGCCATACGAAGTAAGCTTACCATTCATAATGATTATCAGAATCTAACGAGCTAACCAATACTTAGGTACATTGCAATAGCATGGAAGGACCCCAAGAATATTGTCGACCAAATGAAAGACGAAGATGCCATGTCGTAGATCATTGTGTATATATATACCTGCTATGAAGGGCTACTGTATAACGGAAGCGGCAATCATAGCATACTGCCGTAGACAGCTCGTATCAGGAAGGCACAATGAAAGAGCTGATAACCTAACCATCTGTGCATCACTCTGTATTTCATTTCACTTCAACCCGCAACGCAACATACTACATTTGCTGGCACTGAATACTTGTATTCCCTTTCTCTACTCCACTATACCACGTTCCTCGAGGCATTCAGAGACGAGCTTTGACATGACTATTATCGTGATCCTCAGATCCCTGGCCCTTCTCTGCTACAGCCTCTTCTGCATCGGAGCTACTCGCACGGCACTCGGCAAGTAACCAGACACAGAAAATTTAAACATTCGCGAAGCAATGCCCACAGAAGCAGATCACGCAGAGTACCTCGGCAAGATTCTCTGGCTCATTTGCGAAAGCGTTAGTGTAGCAGCGATCTGGCTGGCAGCCGCGGACTGGTTCAAGGATGAATTCTTCTCCAAGCAAAAGAAGACCAAGAAGCAGCGGAAGTCGTCATCGAAAGGTCAGCATCGCAGACACGGCAAGCACAATAAGGCGGGATAGGCGACAAGCTCCCCGAAAAGCGAAAGAAGGTGGCCAGTTTCGGGATCCTTTCAACCCATCTCGAGTACTGAGTCCGGTTGATGAATCGAGCCATGAAGAGAAAAGACCAGACTACAAGACTTATGCTGGTAGTCGGCGCCAGAGTCGGGCGTACACCCATGCCGAGTCTCGTCGCTTCGACCGAGCACGACGACGCGCCAGTCGTGCGGGAGAACGCATTCCAGACCCGGCACCCAAACCACCACGTCCTGGAGAACGACGTTACTTCCTGAGGGCTGAACCCGCAATCATTGGTATTGCCAGGGGATCCATGGTGGCCCTCAAAGCCCTCACTCTATGCATGACTTGCGCCACTCTATTTGTAGCGCCAAAAACTCAGAAAGTTTGATTTCTATCAATAATCGTAGAATCCTTTGCCACTCTTTTTGCCTAGCCAGCCTGCATCTACCATCTTCCTCAACAGCACGGCAGGGCGGTATTTGCTGTCTCCAGTTTCCTCATACAAAACCTTCATGATCGCCAGACAAGTATCAATACCAATGAAATCGGCCAACTGAAGTGGCCCCATCGGTACATTAGTTCCATTCTTCATGATGTTGTCGATGTCCTCTTTTTGGCCCACGCCAGTTTCGAGGCAGATGACAGCCTCATTAATGTAAGGCATCAGGATGCGATTGGCCAAGAAACCAGGCGAGTCGGCACTCTTGGATGCAATCTTGCCCATCTTTTCACAGAATGCAACGGCGGTGTCGATGGTATCCTGGGATGTCTGGAGGCCGCTGATGATCTCAACACCCTTCTGGATGGGTACGGGGTTCATGAAATGGGTGCTAATGACGCGGGACGCGGCAGACAGGTCGGTGGGATCCTTTGCGGTGGCAGCCGCAATCTTTGTGATGGAGATGGACGAGGTGTTTGTTGCCAAGATGGCATGGGCGGAGCATATGGTGGCTAGCTGGGAGAAGATGGAGTGTTTCAGGTCTGGGATTTCCGGCACGGCCTCAATAACGAAATCAACCTCAGAAAGATCCTCCATCTTGGTGCTGCTTGTGAGACGCTGCCGTGCGGCTGTTGCATCGTCCTGTGTTATGCGCTGTTTGCTAACATCCTTTTCCAGGAGCTTGTCGGCAAATTTCAAGCCTTTGTCGATAGAAGCTTGTTGATTATCGATCAAGAGGACGGGCACCTTGGCCTTTGACGCGGCAACGAGGGCTATGCCCAAGCCCTATAGATCAAGTCAGTTGTCAGTCCGGCTTCTCACAGACGATTGTTCCACTGCACCATCTGGCCGGCGCCAATGACACCAAGCTTCTTAATCTCTGCCGCAGCTGAGGGGCGGGGGGTGGAGCTGAACGCACGACGTGTGCTGGCAGCAGCAACTCGTTGCATGCCCCTTGCAGCAGCCGAAGAGCAGAGAAGCGCCATTGTGATTGGATGTGCGGTTGGAATCGCGGCGTAGAGAGAGACACAAAGAAAATGGTCCCTCGACAGCTGCTATTTGCATGTGCTGCCCTGACGTCGCCCGCCAATGGCCGAGGTCGGGCGCAGGGGCGGGCAAGTTCTGCCGGGGGACCCTTTGGCGCGCCTGGCGCGTCGCGTCTCCCCAGCGAGTGACGCGCCGCCCTACTGTTCGACATACAGGCTGGCTGTCTTGTACACGCTGCACAACTTGCAGAAGGGCTGCATCTGCTCGGCCAAGATGGATCTGGACGAGCACAACGAGCCGGCAATCGACCCGGAGACTCGCGCCTTTGTTTTCAGTCTTGTTTCTGCCGTAAGTCCTAGTATTCACTTTCGCCGTCAAGCGTGATCTGATCTAACTTCTGCAGCTTGGTGGACCTAGCGCCAGCGATGATGGCCGCTACGTTCTGGGTGATGATGCCCTCGCCGTTTTGAAAGACATTAAGCGCTGGATGCGTGTCTACGACAACCAGCTCAACAGCCTAGCCGTCTCGCGTCTCCTTGCCGAAGCAAATTTTGTGAAGGGTGACCTTCTCGAAATCCTCGCCCAATGGCCAGAAGATGCCGTTGAAGGTTCTTTGAGGTCCAAGCTTGCTCTCACTTGCGTTGACCTGCTCACGCAACTCACATGGCCACCGGAACGAGGCGACGATCAGAGCATGAAACTCGAGCACTTCTTCCATATGCCCTTCATCCAAGCTGCGCAGGCCTCCTACAAGCGCGCCATCCTTCACCATGATACCACACAGATACTGCGACAGATCGTCCGTGCCGGTCTGCCCCCGATGGCTCAACCTCGCAAAGACCGCAGCCCTACTGAGGATATGATCATCAGGGTTGTCCTCTTCTCCTTCCGCAACATCGCGATGATTGAAAAGGCACCCAGTATTCATGCTGAGGAGACTGATGAAGAGATTGCCCGCGCCGCAACTATCGATGCTTTCCAGAAACAGGACGTCTTGAACCTGTTACTCACCATCGGGTCAGGCATCGGCGACGAATATGTCACCCATGACGTAGAGCTTATGGAAATCCTCTTCCACCTTCTCAAGGGAGTTGACACTCAGACTTTGTTCATGGAGAAAGAAGAGTTGATCAGCGTGCAGACAGCCGAACTGAAAGGTCTCATCAGCAAGGAGAAGAGCTTACTCGCTGGCTATCAAAAATTTGCGCCGTCACGCCACACTCGCTTCGTCCCGATGATGTGGATGCAGCGTGACGACGGAAAACGCACAACAGTAGTCGGCCAGAAGGCTTATGCAAACGATCAAGTTGCCATTGACGAGATGGATCGTAGCAAGAAGTTCAAGAAACCGAGACGCGGCAAGAGAGGGCCTCCTGAGAAGGCTGAAGTTACTTTTGATGCAAAAACTCCTCTCACGCAGTCTGCTCGACGCCATCTCAGAAATTTTGTCGAGCAGTTCATGGACTCGTCCTTCAATCCTCTCTTCCTCTCCATCCGCAAAGCCATTGAGCGTGAGGCCGAGCGCGTGGCTCATTCGTCTCGCTTTCGCGGCCAGTATTTTTACCTCATCTCTTGGTTTCTAGAAGCTGAATGCGCTCGGAGGAAGAAACAAGCAGCCCTAAATCAGCAGAATCCAGGCTCGGGTGGAGAAGTGGAAAGCTTCGCTCTTGTTGCCGCCGTACTCAACCAGGAAACTTTCGCTTTGCTCAACAGGTCAATGCAGACTGCACAGGATGAAAGCAATTGGCGTGACCTGAACGCTCAGATGCGCTGCTTCTCGCAAATCTTGGTTACTGTGCAAGACATGGCAGATTCGCCGCTTGAAGACGACCAGGAGATTGCCGAGAACATTTTGAGCCGTATCTTCTACGAACAGAGCACCCACGACAGAGTCATTGCTCTACTAAGATCGTACAAGGACCAAGGTTTCAGCTATCTGAATGCCTGCACGGAGCTTGCGCACACCTTCCTGAGGGTGATTGAGCGATATTCAAAAACAAACGTCGACATGCAGGTCCGAAGGATCAGGAGGGTGCGCAAGAAGAAAATTGAAGAGGCCAGCCTGACTGCCGACGATCCTACTGAAGGTGAGACTGCCGCAATCAGACAAATGGATGTGCAGGAAGCGCAACGAGTGTCAACTGAGCGCAAGTTTGATTTTGCCCGCTACGCTTCACGATTCATCAATCAATCCAGCATCGACACTTTCGTAGCCTTACTACGATACTACAATGACCTGAGTGCCGAACAACTGAAGAGAGCACATAGATTCTTCTACCGTGTGGCTTTCAAGATGGACATGGAAGTCTTTCTATTCCGCATGGATATCATTCTCCTTTTCCAGCGCCTCGTTAAGGGACCCGAGTCTCTGGATATGGACAGTAATATGTACAAGGACTGGGAAGAGCTCGCACGCCAGGTCTTTCGAAAATTTGTCAAGAAGATGCAGGAACGGCCTGTGCTCGGCATTGAAGTCTTATTCTCCAAGATGCCTAATACTATGTTCTACCTGGAGCATGGCTACGACCAAGACTTGCCAACAAGAGCTCACAGGGCACCAGCCGAACTCGAAGTCAGGGGCGACATGAGCAGAGAAGAGCAGATCACCGTGGTCGTTTCTGCACTTGTCAATCAAAGTAAATCTGATCATCTTGCGTGGCTCAAAGCTGCCTTGCTCTCGGTGTATGAGAGGCGCAAAAGCCTTGCGGAGGCAGCTACAGCACGCAGAATGAAGGAACTGGGTCTGGGCGGACCAGAAGACTCTGCCGGCCAGCCTGCCGAAGATGATGACGATGTGGTTGAGCCTGCGCACATATCCATCACGCTTACTTACTCGAGCGAGGAGCAAAAGATTGCCTGCCAACGCGACAAATACCTTCGCCTTTTACTCACACTCATCGGGTTGATTCACGAAGATTTCCTGGAACACGATCCGCCTTACACTGACTGGACAGTCATGTCATATGCCCCGTATGAACGTCTCAAGACCGATCACGATCTCATTCACCAGACAGAGTTCTCGCCTCCCGCTTTCGATGATGGAAAGAACGCCGAAGATTTTCTTCGTAACAAGCCCAAACCATCCAATTCTGCTCAAACTCGCTCTCAGGGTGGTCCAAACGGCGGCTTCGGCTCTGATGGAGACCTAGATAGCGACGATGGCTTCATCCAAGATGACGAGCACCCAGACGCCAGGCCAACTGGTGTTGATCCATCCGTCCGTGCACACAAAGGCCCCAAGAAGCGCACTGGTCGCACGAGACACGAGAAGGATAATTTACTCGACGAGCGTGGGCTTGAGGAGCGTCGCCGAGCCCGTGAAAAATTGGAAGCAGAGCGTGCAAGGAAAATCAAGTCAGGACTATACATCAGCAAGAGTGACGATGAGAGCGATGAGGAGCGTGATCGAGCGTTTTTTGAAATGGAAGCAAGGTTGAGAAAGGAAACTGGCAGCCAAATTGTAAGAGCTCAGCAGATGACTGACGCTGTCACAAGAGAATTGAGGGAGAAACGAGGGAAGACAGGGAAAGCCACGCGGAAGAAGCGCAAGAGCGAAGCTGCAGTTGAGAGCGCGGGAAGCAGCGATGGTGATGGAGTGGGCAGAGAGTTGCCAGCGAGGGCAAAGAAGCAGAAGCGGAGCAAAGGGCTAGCGGCGTTGTTGGCTGAATCATCAGATGATGACAACGATGCTGGTGCGCTCTTTGAACATGACACAGACACTGACGCTGTGCGGTCTGGGCCATCTCAGTCGTCCTCTGACGAAGCAGAAAGCAGCGACTCAGGTAGCGACACGCCACCGTCTTCAGAGCGGCCATCGTTGGGCAGGTCTTCAGGCCCGGCAACCACAGCTCAAGAAGAAGAGAACGGCGAGGCTGAAGACATTGTCATGTCAGATGCCTCACGAGTATCGGGTGACTCGAATAAAGAGAATGCTGGTAGGCCGCCTGCATCTTCAGCACCAGCAAAGAGGAGAGGCTTCAAAGTCATTCATGACGATGAAGATGAGGAGTAATTTTTAAAGGATGCCTGGATCCGATCTTTGAATTGACGACTTTATGAATCATGAGAGCTTTTCCTGAATCCACCACTGCTGTTGCTTGATGTTGCTAACTCTTGTCCAATATTGTCAGATTGATCAAGCCTTATTTGCTGTCAAGACCGGCAATATTAGGAAGTTCAGCAATCTCTTGGCGCCTGAGTGAAGGTGAATGAAGGATGCTTCTCCTTTTCGTGCATTTCACCTTTGCTCCTCGCACACCGTCCCGCGCGCCCATCCTACCATCTTCCTCTCGGAAAAATTCAAATTACGCACACTCACACAAGACATGACCTCAATTGTCGACATGGAGGACGAAGGCTGCAAGCCACAATCACCCTTCGAGCGCAAAATCACCCAATGGTTCAAGCCTCTTCCGCGCCTTGAAGCCGGCCAGAAGCAAATCACAGACTTCTTTGTGCCAGCTCGACTCATAGTGCGCCATCGGCTTACCAAGATGTACAACCGCTTCCCGGCCGAGATCCGATCCATGATTCTCGCAGAGCTGGTAGATCGCAAAGCCTGTCTCCAGATGCGCATCAAAGGACTGGAGCTCCTACTACTGGACAAGACGAACCTCGCCATTGCGCTGTGTCCCTTTGAGGATTTCAAAAGGCTTGTAAGTGATCTTGTCCGTTGGGTGGTGCAACGCAAAGAAACGACAATGTTTGAGCTATTCAGCTGGCCGAAGCCTGACGTCGATTTCGAGTCCCTCTATTTCGATCTATTTGAGGACGAAGACGAGGGCGACGGCTGGGAAGACATTGGAGTCGACGTGGAGCTTATTCTGGAAGAGTTCCGCGATGAACTCAGTGCACTTCACTTAGAGCTCGCTTTGTTGTTCGCCCTTTCGTCCATCTGCAAAATATCTTTTGAGGATTCCCATTTGTTTCATGGTGTGTTTGAATTCGCAGACGACGGCAACCTTATTTTTGATTGCGATGACAACAGCTAGCTCGGTGGCCGTTCTCTGAACGGCTACACTAAGTGTGAAATGGTAGAGTCCGCGTCCGTTGGGATCGATGTCACTACGCGTCGCTCTTGATGGTCAGACTTTCTCTCTGCAGGGAGGCACTGGATTGCAACCTGGTTCACGCGTATTGAGAGCCAGAAGATAGGAAGGGCAGAGAGGTACGAGTGTGAAGCAGATTCATGGAGACAAGACTGGAAGTAGCATACATGCAGCGCTAGGCGACATTCCAGGGTAGTTCAAATGCAAATAATGTGATGCAGGTAATGGTTTATATTAGATCATTGAACTATGCAGATGCCCGCCAATGACCGCTGTTAGTGGTTCTGGCGGTTCTTTCTATCTGGTTTATGATATGGTGCAACATACTTACTGTGGTGACTATCAACTGCTTACTGGCTTCCTTTCAAGTAACAAGCTGGTGTGCATGTCATTGATATCATGAATTGATTAATTGGGAGAAAGAGTCATGTTAATAAGTTGGAGACGTCCTCTATCCATTTGACCAGTCAAAACGCCATCATTTGTGTACTATCCTACCCTACTCTGATTGTTCTTGCGTCGAAAAATCACTTGTCACCATAGGCCAAGTCTGCAGACGTCCCCTTTCCGTCATCCTCCTTCTTCCCGCCCCAGATGTACGAGCCCCACCCGCCACCACTAGTCTTCCTCCTCTCCACACCACCAGCAGCGGCCTCGCTGCGATCAATCGTCTCAAACCCACTCGTACTGCCATCACCGTCCTTCTCCAATCGCTCAACCTCACCAATCATCTCCCGCAGACGCTCCTTCTGCGCCGCAACCCACGCCTTGCGCTCCCGCGCATCCTCCGGCGGCGGCGCCTCGAACCCGCGCGCACCCCCCGACACGCCCCTCTTCCCGCCCTGCCCTGCATACGACGACGCTGCCGCAGCCGCCGCACTCCCCAGCATGCTCAACACATCCGCGCCGCTCCCGCTCTGCGCACCCGGCCCCGTGACGGGCGCACTGAACCTACCAAGCAGCGAGGAAACGTAGCTGTTGCTCGCGGGCGGGGCGGGGCGCGCGGCGTTCGCGGCCTCGCTGCCGGTGGCGCCGAAGAGCTTCGCGCTGACGGCTTCCCACAGCTGGATGATGCGGCCGAGGCCGAGGGCGCGGGCCTGGTCGTGCACGTCCTGCAGGAGCATCTCGATGCGGCGCTCGTGCCGGCGGATGAAGGGCTGGACGTGGGCGGCCCAGACGAGGCCGGCGCCCTGGTACGGGCCGGGGAGGAGCAGGTAGATGTGGGCGAAGAGGCGGGCCCAGGCGTAGAGGGGCAGCCAGGAGAGGAAGGAGGACCAGAGCAGGTTCTCGACGGTGTGCAGGAGGGTGAGGATGAGGAAGTAGGTGAGCCACGGGGTGAGGAGGGCGGGGGTGGGGGACTGCAGGGCTTTGTAGGCGGCGAAGGTGGGGAATGCGATCGCAATGAGGGTGCTGTATGGGTGTCAGTGAGAAAAGTGGCAGGATGCATGCGACAGTGTGGGGAAAGAAGAGATGCGTGAAGCAAGAGGCTGGGGGAGCGGGACGACGAACGTGAGGATGTTGGGAATGAAGTCGAACATGGCTGCTGCTGAGAGCGTGTGAGCGTGCGTGGATGGTTCAAAGGTGCAAGTCGATCAGGCAGAGCTCGGGCTCAAGGAGAAACGCGTGTCTGATCTGGCAGCCTGCTGTCGCGTGAGGAGACAAGACGATCGAAGCGACGCTCCGGCCCTTGCGAAGCGATGCGGCTGGCGGGGCTTATCGATTTGCCTCCGCCCGAGTGGACCCCTTTTCTTCAATGACGTGGAGGGGCTCCGACGAGGGCCTGCTTGTGCTTTCTCTCTCAGCCATACCAGCCATCACCGCAATGTGCATTGCGCTCCTTTCCACTTCACACCCCCGGTACTCCCTCATCCTCTTCTCTAATCGCGACGAATACCTTACCCGCCCTACCGCTCCGCTCGAGTACTGGCCGCCTCACCCAGTCTCCCCCGTTGGCACCGCGCCCTCCCAATCCCACGTTCTCGCCGGCCGAGATCTTCAGCACATCGCTCACGGCACCTGGCTGGGCATTACCAAGTACGGTCGTCTCGCCTGCCTCACCAACTTTCGCGAGGAATCAGTCGCGGATGCAGCGCAGGTCAGCACATTAGGCAGCAGGGGTGAGATCGCCAAGGCGGTGCTGACAAGCGACCCAACCCGGCCTGTAGACAAGGTCGTGGGCGAAATACTTGAAGCAGGCGTTCAGGGTGTCGGCGGCTTTTCCTTGATCTTCGGTGACCTCGCGCCCGACGGTGCCAAGCAGAAGACACAGAGGCTAGGAGTAATATCGAATAGGAGCAGGGATGACGGCAAGGGCATTCTCTGGTTAGAAGGCGGTGAGAGTGGTCGAGCCTTGAAGAAGGCTATTGGATTGAGCAACTCGCATTTTGGCGACCGCGCGTGGCCCAAGGTCGTCAATGGCGAGCAGTTGCTAGAGGAGCTTGTGACCAACTCTGCGGTAAATGGACCTGACGAAACTCGGAAACATTTCGTTGATCGGGCATTCGATGTGCTCAATACAGACACCTTGCCACCGCGAGTACAGGGTCAGGATTGGGAAGTCTACTTGCGGCAATTACGGACCAGTATCTTCATACCGGCTATAGGGGGCGAGGCTAAGGCCGCCCAGGACATTGCTTCTTCAAACAGCATGGAAAAGGCCACGGCGCCCGAGAAAGCAGAGTCAGCAGGAGCAGTCTACGGGACTCAGAAACAGAGTGTCATCTTGGTCGGCAATACTGGCGATGTCACCTTTGTGGAGAGAACTCTGTTCGATGGTGATGCAAGGCCCCTTCAGCAAGACAGGAGGTTTGACTTTGTCATTGAGCCTCCACAATCACCCTCGTCATAGAGTCCTGTCCTGCGCGCGATGTTTGATCCTGCTTTACTCAATGTTCATTACTAATGTCTATTCATTTGATGATGCAGAATTATATGTGCACACATGATGAGTCTTCGTCAGAGGAAGGCGCACCATCCAATGTACATGGCGCACAAGTTCCTCGGGTTGGTCGCCTGCTTGATCAGCGCATCCACATGTCCCTGTACACTCAGCGGCACGCTATCCCCTCGCATCAAACCTTCGACTTTGCCTTGCACACTCTCCAAAACCTCCTTGGGTGTCTCCGGCACGCCTTTGACCGGTCTTTTGCGGCCACCTACAAAATCTGCGGTTGGATCATACACGAAGGTTTCGAGAGTCGTCAAGAGCGCGTCCTGGTTCGCACGCATGACTGCCATGGCACACTCTGCTGATCGTCGAAACGGACCATCGACTCCATATGCGCCAAAGGCATCCACCATATTGTGGGTAAGACGGAATGGGACCAGCTCCGGCTTCTCGAAAGTGAGACCCTTGTCAAAGAGGCAGTTGAAGTCGACGTGGAAAACGCCTCCGTTGGATTCTTCAAGGAGGACATTTTCTCCGTGCCTATCTCCAAGGCCTAGCACGTGGCCGGTCATGCTGGCTACTGCGCATGACCGTGTATAGCGCAGACGGGCGTTGAACCAGGAATCCGGGGAAGGGAATAACTCTGTAAACCATTCGTGAAGAGCTGGCTGATACATGGGAAGTATGGTCTCTGTAAATATTCGCCAGCCGTCTTTCGTATTTGGATCCGATGCCTCGTTGAGCAGCTCCCGCAGAAGACTGTAGTCGACTTTGACGCCCTTGATGCGATAAAGATTGAGCAAGATGTCACGCATGGGCTTCAAGCCGTCCACCCATTCGATAATACCGCATTCTTCGTTTAAAGGTGTCACAGCGTATGTACGAATATACAGCCGCCTCTTTGAAGATTCGGCATCCTTTTTCAGCGATTTGTTGATGACGGCATTGAACTCCATGAGTCGTTGATCTTTGCGAAGATCATCTTTCGGCTTGCAAAGAAGGCCGTATTTGCGCCCGTCCGAGCCGCGGACAACAATCTTTCGAGGGCGCTGCAGGGAGGACAGCACCAGAACATCGTCTGAGAATGATGAAATGGTAACTGCTTCCCGCGACATGGGAAAAGCTCTGTAATTCTTCAGAGGAACCTCCGTAATTCCAGTTGGTAGACTTGCAGTCAAAGCCCTTTCAACAGGTACGACAAGGGCGCAAGGGGCGACCTTAGCGTTGAAGCCAAGATCCCGTGTCAGACTTACTTGGGCAGTCCGCTGATCAACTGGAACGTTGCAAGCATGCAACAAAGTGTCGGCAAGCTTCTGTCCTTGAAGTATCAATTGTTTTACATCAAGGCTGTTGTTCTCATGCCGAAGAGGCTTTCCACACTCTTTCAGTTTGGAGAGAATGTAGTTCCCGCGATGGACCCTATCACCTTTGGATGACTTGAGCACAGCGAGGACAGGCCAGAGGCCCTGCTGTGGATGTGCAGCTATCACTCTGATGATTATCCCGGCTAGAATTTCGTAGACCGCTGTGTTCTTGTGACTTATGCGAGTGAGCATCTGGTTGAGAGCCGTGTAGAAGAGATATGTGGGTACTTTTTCGCCATACTTCTTCACTTGCTTGTTCATGATTTCCATCATCTTAGGCTTGGTGTCTTTTGCCCGGTTGCGCATGTCATCTGGCACCTCTTTGCTGACAGTTCTTTCGGATTCATTCCCGAACTCAAGCCACAGGGTCAAAAGCCTGGGCATGGTTTCTGAGATATACTTACAACCAAACATCAGGGAGCGGAGGTAATTCTCAATGACCAGCTTTGCCGTCTCACCGCTGAGGTACTGGAAGCTCTGCTTGGAAGGCGGAAGAGATTTCTCGGACTCCAAGAGCTTGTTGTAGAACTTTCCAAGATAGTAAAGGCCTTTCTCCCATTGCGTGTAGGTCCGAGTAGCCAGTTGATATTTCTGATTGATCACGCTCGATTGGGTTTGGCCTCCTCGGTCAAGCCACTTCGCATGTAGTAAATGAGCCTTAGCAAGAAGAAGATTGCTCTTGTAGGATTTGTGGTCTTGACCCGCAGTACTGCGGGTAAGGGCGATCGAAGCAGTAGTTGTGTCGGATGTCGCGCCACTACCACCTCTTGTCTGGCGAGAAGTGTGGTTTTCAATGGCACTCACAACTTCGGTGATCGCTTTGCGGTGCTCACCTTCATTCCACAAGAACCTTGCTTGTTCAAAAATGGCGTAGTCGTCTCCCAGCATGAAAGCGTTGTTCGCTGCTCCGTAAGCCACATCTTTTGCATTGCTCTTACGCGCCAACTTAGCCGTGACTGCCCAAGCAGCTGCAATATCCATGTCCTCATACCCTGTATCTGCTAGTCTCATTGCAGTACGGCGGATTGCAAGTAAGTATTGCTTATCAGTGATATAGCTTCCAAGGACGTCAAGTCGTCGTCGAAATAGCTGCTGTATATTTGATTGGCCAGTCTGCGGCTGTTTCTCTCCTACTATTGCCTCTATCTCATGCATTGCCTGCAATTTGAGAAGCTGGCCATGGCAGGACTGCATGGATGCTGTTACAGGTGCTGACATGGATCGTGCGACAATCAGTCTCAAATCAGTCATGATACTTTCGAACCGGACAAGATCATGAGACTTCAACGCATCAAATGCGCTTCCGAGGCCAATGTTGAAACTGGCAAATGGGTCGACCGAAGATGAGTGGAGCAAAGACTGAAGATCTGTCCATTGCTCAGTGTTCCATGCAGCTTGAGAAGCCAAGTCTAGGATAGCTGGAACATTCCGTAACTCGGAAGACAAAGATTTGGTATGATCGAGAACCGCATGGTGTTTCCCGGCTGCACTGAGACAGGAAAGAAAGTCTTCGTGTACTGAAGAGCTATTCGGGAACTCTTTGAGCTCTAGCTCGTACCAGCTCTCGGCAGCAGCCCACCGTCCGGCCTTTTGGTGGTCCTGAATTCGTTCTACTGGCCCTAGAATATTAAGGTGGGTATAAATACCTTCCAGGCCATCGGGTTCGTCGATCTTTGCGTAGATCTTGTGTAAGTGGTTCCAGAGCGGTTGATCTTCTTTATCAATTGCACCTGCCGGGGGTTGTACCTTTCCACGACGCAAGCGAATGTGTGCCTCCCAGTGAAGCAGTGCCCTTGCCAATGACTGTACCTCAATAGAACGGCTTGCAATAACTTCAGCGGGTATTGAAGCCAGCACAGATTCCACGCTTTTGATTTGACTTTCGTCTGTGGCCGCCTCTACCTCGGGTATGGGTTTGCCAGATCTGGCTGCTATGCTTTTGGCAGTTGACACACGCTTTCGCTTTTCGTGAAGCCAGCGGGAAAGGTAATCAAGTACCTGAAACACACTTTCGATGCAAGATTTCAGGATTTCTTTCTCGGTGGGTCCAAGTTCGTTGACTGACGATGTATTCAAGACTGACAGAATCTCAGTTCTGATATCAGTAGCGTCGTCGTTGGTACCACCAATGATAACATTTGCGACAGCGAATGGTAGCAAGAAGCTGGCCACTGACAAATCCTGGAATCTCACAACTCTCGCAAGGGCGGAAAAGATTTGTTTCGCATTATCACCCTTGCCTCTTTGCAAAAGATCATGTGTGAAGTCTCTTATCCAAGACCCGTGAGTCCTGGTCAGCGAAAAGATTGGATATGTCTTTGCTTCAGGAGTCTTTGTGCCCATGTTGAGACTGTATCTTGAAGTCAAGAAAGGCGTTAGTGTGCTTCGCGCGCTTTCAGCCATTGCCATCCACTTCTGATGCTTTTCGTCAGCCTGACTACCCTGAGGTCGATAAATATTGACAGCTTCACTGCCAAAGCCACTGAATGTTAACAACTCCTGCATGACCCAGGCAAGGAAAGAATGCGCCCGCGCAGTAGGGGCCGAGTGGAATGCTTTGACAAGGACGTTTTCCAGCATGAATGTGACAAAGTCCAGACACTCTGCTGCTTGCGTGAAGTTTGACAGGACTATGATGTCGTGGTCTGTACGGGTGACTTCCAATCTGTTTGGATCTATGCAACCAATGACTCCCAGACACTTTGCTGCTATGGTCGCAATCTCGTCATTTTCTCGTCCAAACCTGGCGCAGATATCAAGCAGTGACCGAACAAGCGCAGAAATGGCAGGATCAGGCTGTTCCGTTGCTATCGAGTCGTGGATCCACTGCTGATGGCTGTCAAGGTACGGCAGTAGCTCGCGTAAGGCTTGTAGTACCATAGAAGGGCTTTCTTCGTTGCAGCGTTGACTTAGTGCGGCAAAGCGCTGAGTAATTTCCATCTTGCCCCTAAATTTGCTCAACTGGTTTTCGAATTTTGACATAAGTGGAATGTCCCCAAAAGAAGGAAGGACATCCAGCATAGAATGGATGAGGCCTTGATGATCTCGAATGATTTTGGCAACGCCATCATAAGCTTTCTGCTGACTCTCCATCGACAAATCGTTCCACTTTTGTGTAATAATTGTAAAGGTCTGATCAGTAAGACCTTCCAAGTCTTCTTCGTTCTCAAGATGATCCACCAGGCACATCCATGCTGAAAAAGCATCATTTCGCAGCGTAGAAACTTCTAGCACAGATTGTAGACATGCGCAAATCTGTAATTTTAGCAAGAATGTTTAGATTGGCCGCCATTACTGGAACTTACCTGCGGTACTGCTGGTGATAAGTATGAATGCCCAAGAATTATCATCTGCTCCAGTCCACGCAGACAGCGCTTCCTCTCTAGCCAAGGTTGAGATGTGTCATCTATGCAAGCTGAGATTAAAGTCATTATACCTAGCGCATGATTTTCGAAGAACACAGACATCACTCGTGCTTGAGTGGCTGATGTGCGTGTGGATGATTGCGATTTCCGTTCTACGAGCACAGCAAGCTCTAGAAACGCCCTCTGAGCCTTACTTATGTCAGCATGAACAGCGTAGACATTCCCTTTAGTGTACTCACTTTTTCTCTTCTTTCACCTTCTGCATCGCCTGCTAACCTCAAGATTTCAAATGCAATGGCTGCAGGCTGCGTCTTCAGCAATCCTGTGATGTCGTCCTGGGCGAAGTCTTGGCTTGCATGGGTCAAGCAATCCGCAATGGCAACCTCTGGATTATCAGGATGATGCACCATAATTAGCGACAAGATTGCGTTTAGGCTCTTTGGAGATACGCAGAGGCTCCATGGAGACGCATCAGGACTTCTAGCTTGCACAAGCCTAAGTATGGCGTCTTGACGCTTCCATAAAACCAGAAATGGCAGCGTCTCGACTCGAGTCATCATCAAAAGTTGATTAACGCTAATAGTGAGAAGATCTGCAAGCTGCTGAATTTTTTGAGGTCGAGACGGGAGTTCCTTGATGGCAGTGATGGCGACAGTCCTCCAAAATGGATTGAACAGAGCGTCAGGCGTGCACCCACGAGAATCAGCGAGACGTCGCAACTCAAGCTGAGCCAAGTTGCAGACTAGGGGATTTGTGTGGCCTAAGAAGTCCGTGAATTGCAAGAGGACAAGTTCCATCTCTTCGTCTCCACTAGCTTCCCCAGCCTGCCCAAGCGCAGTGATAATTGCTTCCGAGAACCGTGGATCTTTGCTGTTTGACAATTCGCGAAGATATTGCAAGACTCGTACTCGGTTCTTGCGGCAGAATTCGCTCTCAACATCATTTCTGTCCTGCAAGAAGTGGGGTAATGTGTGAGCAGCCGCAAGCCGGAGCTCACGCACTGAACTGCGCAGACCGTGCAAACACCACTCCGCGATTTGCGAATTAGGCTTATCAGCTAAGCTTAGGTGTTTCGAGATTGGAGTATGCCAAGAAAATCGCTGGATTGCAAACATCATATCGACGCGAAGTTCTTTTGACGCTTGTATGGTTGGGCAAGTAACCAAACTAGCCAGAGTTTGAAACAATGCTTCCCATTGCGCCTCTGGCAATCGTTTTCTCCAACGCTCTACTTTGCAAAATTGGCAGACTGCTTTCTGTGGTTCCCGGTTTTCAATCAGATTGTCTGGGTTCTTGTTCATGCAGCACGGCAACAATGCCAGAAGGTGAAGGAGCCTTTTTTGTTGACTTGACGACAGATCAGTGAACAGAGCGACAGCATCCTGATGAAGGCCCGACAAGTCGTTAGGGTTCCAGTTGCCCAGTAGTGAGCAAAACTCCTCCATGACCACAGGAAGTCTTAAATGATAATCTTCCGATCCACCTGAAGGGTCGTAGGAGGAACTATGGTGGCTTCGCTTTTGTCTCTTTGAAGGACGGTTTCCGTCATCTAGCGAATCCGTTGATGCTGACGCGCCATCGAAAGCCGTTCTACTTTTACTTCCTGCAGATTCGATGTCTCCCTTAGCAGACATATCTGCTAGATGCACGAGGGATGATTCCAGTCTAGACAAAGCTGACAATAGTAGACCTGATATAGTATTCGTCTGTCTTACATGGATCAATGTAATTTTCAAGGCTGGTAGGACCGCAGTCCGCAATCCTAGCTTCATTGACGATGAGAGATTAGTCCGATCTGCGGCTAGCTGAAGGATTCGTTCTGCTTCAATGAGATCATCTTCAGACCATGAAATCCAATGGTTCGTTGTAAGCAGGTCAGCAGTCGCCATCACAATCATGTTATCCAGTCTCCGGCGAAGGAACGCACAATCATGATTGATGTCAAGGCTTCTTGATAATTCGTTAATCAATTTCAAGCACGGGGCAAGTTCATGTTGCGGACTGGGAAGGTCGAATGTGGAGTTTCGTGTGCGTAAAACCCGGAGGAGACGTCCTACTATGCTAATTGTGCGAGACCAAAAGCCCCGCAAAAGTCTTGGAACCACAAACATACGTGAGGTTTTCGTACGGTGACACGCTGAAATGGAGGCATAGACAGTCTTGATAGCTTGAAGGGCGTTTGCAATGTAAACTTGGTGGCCGGATTTAGTAGCGATGGGATGTTCTCCCTGATACCCAATGCGCATTACTACATCGACAGACGGGAGCTTCAGATCCACAGGCTTATCGATCTTGGCCGCGACGTTGTGCTCCAAGGTAAGTAGCACATCTAATCAGATGGTCAGCTGTTGCGTTGAGCGAAGAGGTGAAGTGGCAATACCTTCCGCGGAAGATTGGAGCAAATCGATTATGCGCGGGAGTTCAAGCCATCGCGGTGGAGAGTCTGTGAGCTTGGCGCAGAAGAAAGATATCAAGCCGTAGGATCGCTGGGCGAGCACAGCCTGTCCGGGCATGGCAAGTAGCGAAAAGAGTCTAGGAAGGAGTTGTAGACACAATTGAGAACCCGGGCCATCGGTGCCAGGTCCGGCATAGAACAGTACATCGGGGCTGCGGCGGAATGCAACCTCAATAACGTCAAGGCTAGCCAGAAGCTGAGGAGTGTTGCTAGAGTTGGAAAAAGGATCTGCAGCGACAGAAGCCTTGAGCCCCGCCTCAGCAACGACAGTAATGAGCTTGTAGTTTTCTAGAACGTCAAGCTCTACAATTTCAGGGCTGGCAATAATTTCGTTCAGCAATTGGTGGAAGGTTGCCACGCCCCCAGGCTCTCGTTGGTGCCGGACGAGCTGGGCGGCCAGGGTTGACGGGGGAGCGGGCATTGGGCCATCTCCACCGTCGGCTTCTTCACGGCCCATGCTTGTTGAAGCAGGCTTACGGGCCATTGCTCCAGATACATTGCTTTAGCGTTGGAGTAGATCGACAGGTAACATGCGCGCGTGCTTGGTGGTGGATGGATGCGCGACGAAGGGTCCAGCGTGCCTCACTAGTCCCGAAGCGGCAACGCGCCGTGGACAAGGGCGAGCGTGAGTTCGAGCGTCACTCTCCACAAAATTTCTGGGTCCCACCTTGCATGCCGCTTTCAGTTTGCGAGGCCTCTTTCCTCTATCCTCACACTTTATCTGATGGTCTGGTGGAGCTTCAAAACTGCTCTATCTGGAGACACGTACCCACAACGCAGCTCGTGCATGCCTAGCATTGTATCCTGAGACCCTGCTCCTCCCATTTATCGTCGCCCATCATGGATCCAGGTGCCTTGAGGAGCTGCATCCAGGCCACTTTGGCAACGGATGCAAATATTCGACGCCAGTCCGAGCTTGACCTACGCCATGTAAGCTTCACTGACATTCTCAAGCTATGCTGTGCGATGACTGACTTTTGCAGGCCGAGGAAAACCCAGGCTTCGTTGATGCCCTCATGAACATTCTCGAGGTTGAGCAAGAGAACAGCGTGCGCCAAGCTAGTAAGTAGCAAACAACCACCCCTCACTTCACTCTATCGCTCTCTCTAACACTCTCACAGCCGTTGTCTATCTGAAGAACCGCGTCACAAAGGCTTGGAATCCACCTGACGACTACCCCGCCAACAAGCGTATAACAGACCAAGAGAGGACAAGCGTCAGGGCCCGCGTGGTGCCTCTGATTGCCTCTTCGCCGCCGAATGTCCGCGCTCAGCTTATTCCTATCCTGCAGGCCATCCTGCATACCGACTTTCCAGAGAGGTGGCCCGATGTCTTCCAGCTCACCGTCCAGCTCCTACATTCCGATGACGCCGCGTCGGTGTACGCTGGTCTTCAGTGCATACTTTGCATCTGCCGAGTCTATCGCTTCAAGTCTGGAAATAACCGTGCCGATTTCGAGAATGGCGTTGTGGTCAATGCATTCCCCCAGCTTCTTGCCATGGGCAATCGCCTTGTGCAGGAGACCAGCATCGAGGCTGGTGAGATGCTGCGCGCAATCATGAAGGCATTCAAACACGCCATCTATTTCGAGCTACCTGCCCATCTTCGCGAACAGCAGAATACTGTAGGATGGTGCACATTATTCCTCAGCGTTGTGGCAAAGGACCCTCCGCCCTGCTCTATGGCTGATGATGCCGACGAGCGCGAAACCAATCATTGGTGGAAAGCCAAGAAGTGGGCGTACGCCAACCTCAACCGCCTATTCGTTCGCTACGGTAACCCAGCGACTCTTTCGAAGAGCAATGGCGATGAGTATGCCGCCTTCTCCAAATCCTTCCTTGAACAGTTTGCGCCGGAGATTCTCAAGATCTACTTGCAGCAGATTGAGAAGTGGGTCGGCAAGACTCTTTGGCTCAGCAAAGCAGCGCTCTCTCAAACCCTGACCTACCTTGATGAATGTGTCAAACCCAAAATCATGTGGGCAAACCTTCAGCCGCACAGCGAGAATCTTGTCTCGCACCTGGTATTTCCAGTCTTATGTTTGTCGGAGGAGGACCTTGAGTTGTTCGAAAATGAGCCGTCGGAGTACTTACACAGGAAGTTGAACTACTACGAACAAGTCTCTGCCCCCGATGTCGCGGCCATGAACTTTCTAGTTTCCTTGACGAAACACCGCAAAAAGGAAACCTTTACTGTCCTCAACTTTGTCAACAGCATCGTTAACAAGTACGAAGCTGCTGCCGATGCCGATAAGCAGCCAATGGAGAAAGAGGGTGCATTGAAAATGATTGGCACCCTGGCCTCGGTCCTGCTTGGCAAGAAGAGCCCTATTGCAGATCAAGTTGAGTACTTCTTTGTGCGCCACGTGTTCCCTGAGTTCAGCAGTCCCCACGGCTTTCTTCGCGCTCGCGCATGCGACACTTTAGAAAAGTTTGAAGCGCTAGAGTTCAAGGAAGAAAGCAACTTGCTTCTAGCATACAGAAGCATCTTGCAGTGTATGGCGGACGAACAGCTGCCTGTACGAGTTGAAGCTGCTCTTGCCTTGCAGCCATTGATCCGGCACGACGTTATCCGGGAGAACATGCAATCCAACATCCCACAAATCATGCAACAACTTCTCAAGCTTGCCAACGAAGTCGACGTGGACGCCTTGGCAAATGTCATGGAAGACTTCGTCGAAGTCTTTGCCGCCGAGCTCACGCCATTTGCCGTTGCTTTGACGGAGCAGCTGCGGGACACCTACCTGCGCATTATTAGAGAAGTCATCGAGAAAGAAGGTCAAGGGGACGAGGACGAAGATGGACTCGGCGTACTTGACGACAAAAGCGTTACTGCACTGGGCGTTCTGCAGACCATTGGAACCCTTATTCTCACCCTAGAGAGCACACCCGATGTGCTTCAACACCTGGAGACTATTCTCATGCCACTTATTTCCACGACTTTGGACCACAAACTGTACGACCTGTATACTGAGGTTTTTGAAATCATCGACAGTTGCACTTTTGCAGCGAAATCAATCTCTCCCACAATGTGGCAAGCATTTGAGCTAATGCACAAAACATTCAAGAATGGCGCTGAACTATATCTTGAAGACATGCTTCCTGCACTCGAAAACTTCATACAGTTTGGACCTTCACACATGGCTACCAACCCGCAGTATGTTGAGGCTGTTGTAGACATGACGCGAGACATTTTTGAAAACAAGAAGGTTGGCAAGGTTGATCGCATATGTGGCTGCAAGCTTGCAGAGGGCTTGATGCTCAGTCTGCGTGGCCATGTGGATGAGCACATTCCCGAATTCATTCGACTAGCAATGAATGCTCTAGGAGAGGACGATGTGAAGGTGAAGTCTTACAAAATCCATCTCATCGAGGTTGTGATCAACGCCATCTACTACAACCCACAATTAACCCTGTCAACGCTCGAGTCAAGTGGTCTAACGAACAAACTCTTCAGCTTCTGGTTTGCCAATATTGACAACTTTACGCGCGTGCACGACAAGAAGTTGTCAATCGCAGCAATCACAGCATTGCTCAACATCCCGCCTACCAGTGTACCGCAAAGCGTTCAGCAAGGCTGGCCCAGGCTCCTCCAAGGTTGTGCTAAGCTTTTCAAGACATTGCCTGAAGCAGAAAAGAATAGAGAAGAAGCCAAGAGGGAGAATGAATTTCAGCTCAACTCTGATTTCGAAGACGATGAAGATGAGGGTGATTGGGGCGAGGAAGATGGCTGGCAGAATGAGGCCGGCGATGCTGAGGATGTACGAGACGAAAGCTCCGCATATCTCGACTTCCTCAGCGAGGAAGCTCAAAAGTACAGCGCATTCGGTGGAGATGATGACGACGAGCTAGAAGAAGAGAGCATACTGGAAACCCCGCTCGATGAACTGGAGCCTTACAGCATGTTCAAGCAAAGCCTACTGAGTAAGTTCCACTGTTTTGGGTTCTCATTGACAACCACGCTGACCAGCATACAGAATTACAATCCGAACAACCTCAATTCTACGAGGGTCTGCTCAAGCAGATCGAACCCGCGGAGCAGCAGGTTCTCGAAGCAGTGGTGAATCAAGCTGATGCAGTGGTCGCGCAAAAGGCAGAGCAGGCACGCGCCGCTGCGGCCGAAGCAGCGGCGCAGTCGGTCAACGGAGCATGATGGGATTTTGAGTTGGAAAACCAACAATGAAGATGCATGAAGAGCCGTGATGGCAACCACAGAATGGTTTCTTTGATCCAATACCCCCATCTGACGTTTCAGCGTGCATACAACAGATCTTCATGGCCGCATCAGCCAGGGAGCAGCTCGCGTGTTCACATACACCGTCAGATACAATTTTGAAGATAGCATAAATTGAATATCATGTCTAATCCCGATCTCACGTAGCTGTTCAGGCTGCACCCAGGAGGTAGCTAGTGCGGAAATGTCGTCACCAGGGTATCAACATTAAACAATCCAGGAATGCGTGGGGGAAGTAGTTTGTGATGTGTGCAAGAGCTGCAAGTGCAGACCTGTCATCTAGTTGAATAGTCGTTGGTATGATCCAGGGCTATTGATTTCCATCGTGGTAAGCCGAACCTGTGAATGATTCGTTCCATGTCGATACTCCGTAGCTTTCACTTTCCGCTTCCATGGTTGACCACAGAAGATTCAGCGTGGTAAGACTATACAAAAGAAGTACCTGGCTTGAAACCTGTTAACAGCACATTTTCTGCCAGAAATATTTCATGAAGCAATTCTCACCAACTTGGCTCTCGATTACCTAAAACCCACAGTTCTACTCTATATACTTGGCGTCCATCACATATCAGACAACCAACGGTGCATGGACGCCCCAGGCCAAACTTTTGAATGCGGCAAAGTCCAAGCTGAGACCGCTCAGTGCTGTACGCTCAACTCCCCAACTCAAAGGAGACGTTTTAGGTGAGGCTAGCACTTGGAGTTGTTCACTTGGTTAAAGACGACATGCATTGGTCTTGACATACTATCTGCATTCAAAGGAAGTTGGTAGATATAGTGGAGCTCCTGTAGAACAGTAGTAGTGGTACATTAAAATTACTCAACACAGCAAGCAGTCGCGAGACTAGATTCTAAAATCAACCACTCTCTTTTCCCCCTGCCCGACAACCCATCCAGGACTCTCAGCACCATCTCTAACCTCAACCTGCTCAGCTCCTACTTTCTTCTCCTCCTTCTTACGTGCCTTCTCCGCTCTCTTCTCTTCACGCCGCTCCTGCTTCTCCCTCTCTTTCTTCACCCCCCGCTTCAACCCCCCAACCGCACCACCTACAACCTCCACCCCCACACCAATCACAAATGTGCACGCCGACAACGCCATGGCCACGCCATGCTGCACTCCGTCCGGTAGCTCCGGGCCTGAGGCCTTACCGGCGCCGCCAGGGCTACCGGAGGAGGTGCTCGGGCACGGCGCAAGCGGCGGCGCAGACACGACCAGCGCGGTGCTGCTCGAGATGCCGCTCATGCTATGCTTGCTGCTCGGCTGGCGCTGCAGGCCGCGTTGCTTCTCCGGGCTGCCGGTATAGGTGCTCGCCGGGCCTACGAGGGTGCGGCCAGTGCTGGAGGATGCGTGGTACTGATGCCCGAGCTGGTGGCGAGGCGGCGCGGCAAATGAGTGTTCGATCTCTTCGAGGGCTTTTTGGGTCAGCGGGCGCGAGGACCGGGCGGGGTGGTAGGGAGCGTGGTAGGCGCGGCGCTGGTCCGAGAGCGGGCGCGAGGGGTCAAAGGTAGGGAATATGGATTGTGGAGCGGGTGTTGTGGACGCGCGGGTGGGTTTGACAGTGGAGCGGGAGGCGGATGTGTGTGCCGATACTTGTGTAGTGCCGGAGCGCAGGCTGTGCAGCGAGCTACCAGAGCGGTAGGTGGCAGTTGTGTTTGAGCGGGTAATGCCAGCCGGTGGAGGAAAGGGAGGTGGGGGCGGAAGATACCCCAAGGTGGACTGCCGATGCGGCTGTTTCTTTGGCGAATTGTGCGAAATGACTGGCGACTGTGCTGTAGGGATCTTGGGGTAGACGACGCCTTGCGCACTTCCTTTGATGATGGATGGAGAGAAGCTGAATTGGGGCGATGTTGCAGTTGCCGAAGAAGGTGTCGTGGACGGAGTAGAGACAGAGGCATGCTTGAGGGCTGACTTAAGTGATGTGGTCGAGGATGTCGCTACAGGAGACTGCGAGTACGTGGATGACACAGCTGGCGAGATGGCATCAATAGAAGGCATGTGACGGATATTTCCCGCCTCTTTGGGTAGCAACGGGACCAAGTGAGGTGAAGGGGGAGAATATAGACCAGGCGAGGAGACCGTCGTACGAAGCCTTGGTGAGACAGCCCTGGTAGTCTTCTGCTGTCTTGCTGTCGGCGATCTAGACCGGTGCCTTGCAGAAAGGCCGGGATTAGATGGTTGCCTTTGTAGAGACTTTGCTGCAGATGAGTCTGGTGTGCCATCTTGTGGGGCCTCAGAAACCGAGGCCAGCTCGTGATCTGGGGTCGACACGTTCAAGTCGGTAGTAATGGCAAGATCACTCTTCCCAGCAACCAGTGCTGTTGACTGTGCGGGTTTGGTGACACGCCTGGCTTCTCTCCGCTGTCGATCTTCATCCGACTCAATTCTTGGGAAAAGGCTGAAGGAAGCCATCTGGGGTAAAGGTCTATAAGTGGATAGTCGCAGCAAGGGGAGCGTGGAGGGTCTGTAGCAGGCGACTGAGATCACAGGCCTAGATGAGAAGACAAAACGATTGTGAAGTTTCAAAGAATGTACATAGCGAGAGTCAGATAGAGGGGCATGAAATGCAAGCCATCAGAGGCCGCAGGCTGCGACCTTACTTAAATGCTCCTTCGGGGTCGCACATGATCATCGGGTGGATGAGACCAGCGCGGGTTGTGCCTGCACCGCTGCCCTAGCCGCCCGTCTGGCCGGCCCGGGACGAATAGATTAACGGGCAGGCCAGAGGTTGTAATACCGATGGCCACAAACGGGCGCGTGGAGTGCGAGGGAAAGGCAAGGGCTGGTACTGTGATTGGAGGCTCCTGTACGCGCCCTTGGCATGTGCACGGGCCGCCGTCGCCTCCATCACCCTCGCGCTCCAATCACCTTCCTCTGCACGTCTTGTATTATGAGAGGCATGCCCTATCGCGTCCCTCATTCACTGGGTTGCAGGATCCATTGATTCTCACGGGCGCTTCCGTGGCCCTTTCCATTCGCTATTAGCGAGGCATGATGCACACTCTCAGCCACAACGGCATTGAGCACAGGTGCCGCTGTTAAGGTCACATCTCGGTCGATGACATATCCCATCAACGGCATCCGAACCATAGCCTAGTGCTGGCCCTCTTAGCGCACTGCTTCTGGACACGCGCCACCTTTGACGAACGGTGCGGAATATTGCGACGTAGACCTCGAACCCCCCTTTGCGTTAGGGACCGCTGCGCAACATTTTCTGTCTCGCCATTTTCGTTCGTCCTGTGCAGGCCGTTTGGGCTCTCAGCCCATCTCCCTTCAATGCAACATACCAGAAATTGGTCCTGAGCCTATGGCGCTTCGAACAGGCTTCGTGCAACACTGCGCTTCTGGGTTGGCCTCTCTGCCGCAGTGGCATGTTCTTCGGCTGGTTATTACCTAAAACATGTTTCTCAAATCCTAGCAGCCTGAACTGATGCCTCATTTGCTCTTCGAGGGTTTGCGACTAGTGTTGCTGTCAGGCATGTCTTGGTAATGACCACACTGTTAGGTTACCCGCATCCACGTCTCAGTGCTTGGATGATCGGTTTGTCCCGTGATGTTTCAAGACTCGTGCCTTGCTATTTTCGTCATCGCCTACCTCGCATCAGGACTCAAAACTACGGTCGTGACGTTTTCGCAGATCAAGGAATTATTCTTCTCCTGTGCATAACCTGGGCCTATCAACGGCTTAGAGACATGTTAGTCCTTGCTTGACGGCGCAAAACTGATGTCACATTATCATCGCCTCTGGAGCTCAAAATACAAAGCCAATGAGAGATGCATGAGGCGCTGCACGTTCGGTGCCTTCACCGTGCTGTTCGATCTGGCAAACCAGATTCCAAAGCTGGGTTGATCTATTTCGTACTCACCGACAGGGGCGCAGTGCAGTTCATCCGCTTGTATGCGATGACCTCCAGCCACAAAGTGGGCAGTGTTGCTGCACCAGGGTTGGCGGAGTCTGCCTCACGCCTTGGCAGCGTACAACACATTGAGCCAACCCATAGGAATATAGATGTCCTTTTACATCTTTGCAGAGTGTTACTACAGTTTGAATAAAGTCAAAAGTACTCACAAGCGAAACATCCAATACATTTGCAAATCCAACTCTTGAGGAAGCCAGTGGCTCTCACCCTGCCACGGTTGGCCACACCAGCAGAATAAAGACTATGAGTCTCAACACTACCGCAATCAGCTCCAATTCCACGTCGATCCCCAATTGTAAGACTCAAACCAGGTCTGACAGCTTCTGCAGAATTTTTTTTAATGATTACTAGTCGATTGCATCAATGCGCAAGCTATCCTCAACTCGTCAAGTATATCCGCATGTCAAGAAGCGGCCGCGCAGCCCTACTGCTGGCCGCCAAACGGAAGTCGCATATGTGTTCCTAACGAAGGAGTGCCATGTAAATCCCCTCCACCTTTACTCCAGTAGCAGGTTACTGACGGTTGAAGTCTATTTCCCGCCTACCTTTTATCCAAATGACTCGAAGGTTGCGCTGGACTACCAACCCTGGGGAGCCGGGAGCAGACTCATCATATTCCGCAACATCACAGGAAGGATCGAACAGTACTTCAACTCATACATATTCGACTCTATGGCATCCGGCAAGTCACCTGAGAAGACCATTCAGATGTACTTGTATGAGCGCTCTTTCACCGATACCACCGATCCTTACAACCACAAAGAGCACCTTGGACCGATGTTGACTCTGGTCAAGACAGCACCTTTTCCCACCACAACAACATCGTATAACATGGGAACCGCTAGTCCGACCGTCAGGCCTGTGAATTCGTCGCCCGATGGATCCTCAGGCCTCCCGAAGGCGGTCTTGGCGCTCATAGCTATCGGAATACCCATGTTGGTTGGCCTTGCTGCTCTGCTTTTGCTGCGTTCCTTAGGAAGGCGCTCCTCTCTTGCCAAGAACAGGTTTCCATCGCACAATTTTGGTAACATTCTTCCGAGACCATCTGCAATCTCATCCCAGTCACTGGTGGACTCCGGTCGTGTCCGCCCTTCGAGGTGTATGCAATATCACGATACCCGGACCGTAGCGGAGATTGAAGTTGGCTCGAATGGTTTAGATTTACCCATCGCGGCCTTTTTTTCTCGATTTGTTGTGCGGAGAGATGCGGAAGATGAGGAGTTACCGGCATACACTGGTCAAGGCGAGGCTCCACCGAACTATGCGCCCTGATCAGGAAACACCTCTTCTTTGCATCGAATAGAAAGTCTGTCTTTCTTTATCAAAGGAACGATCCTTCTCCAACCAAGGCCCTTGAGGCTTTTCCGATGGTAGTCCGCTCAAGCCATGGCAGGACATTCCATTCATCAGCTTCTCTCTGTGTTGCCCTAATGTTCGTTCAACGCCAATTCTTGAATCAACGTCGCCGTTATCTACTAGCGAGTGTTCAGCAACATTGCCCTGAGTCGTTCATGTGCGTTGTCGAATTGGTAGCTGGAAAGTCTCAAGTTCGAGCCGTCAACCTGACCCGTCAGGGATCTGTGGGCGCGCACGACATGCACAACGATAATCTGAATAGCGAGAAGATGACCCCGTAAATTGCGCTCTACAGCTGAAGGGAGGCCTGCTAATGATATTTCTCTGATATCACCTTCGGGAAAGGGGCGAAACGAGTCACATAAAGGATGTCAGGTGCGCAGATACTTGGGGCCTGGGACGAGCTTGATAGGCATTAAGAGACAGCCTCTGCGATCTTTCCAAACTACAATGTATAATCCTAGAATGCCTAAACATATTTCGTACGGCACAAGCAGCAGCCTCAGCGGCATTGACGTCGTTTCAAATTTCAAATTCCACGGACGCATTTGTCATGGATATTGTTCATCATCAACATTCTCAATCCCCCTTTCGTCATCATGCATATGAGCATTGTTCCCAATGGTCGGACCCTGGCAACTAACTCCATAGCAATTGGCGCGTGAAGTGAAACCTGCGGCGAGATTTTGGCTATGCAGATTCAGCAGGAAACTTTTCCAGGGAAGCCTCCAGCTCGGCCATTCTTATTGCGATTGTTATGAGAGTCTCCTGAATCGATTCGGAACCCGTTTCGGCACCAGATGCTCGCAGTCCTTTTTCTACGCAAAGCTACCACAAGCACAATTACAACGATACATTGTTTTGCCAAGACCAATCGGACCATAGGTCAACAATGCGTTAAAGGACATCAGAGTAGGGACAAACTCGGAATTGATAACGGTTTGCGATGCTATTCTCCCAAAATGAAACTTCACATAATGGAAATACAAAAGGAAGGCATACATTCAGATCTCATGGGTATCAACACTAAGTTCTAGGGAATTCGTGAAACAGCGCTGACATTACTTCGGCGTCTCGAAGCCAGGCACACCTCCGGCACTGACACTACCTTGTCCATTACGACTCCCCTCAACGCACTTACCTCCACCCCACATGGCCTTCGCAGCCGCACTCCACGCTTTAGCAGGCTGTGTCAAAGTCTCGTACGTGTAGAACAGGCGGCAGTCGGCAGCTTCATATACGAACTGCAGAGGCATCTCTTGCTCGGAGGGTCTGTACGCATTGCGGAAGTTGACGCCACCTGTCGCGAGGATTGGCAAGCGCGTCATGCCCACAGGCTCAATCCTGTTGAATGCTTTCTGCTCCGCAACAGTGAAAATTGAGGTGTTGTTCTGAAGGAGCGACTGCGCCGAGCTGACATACTTGTCGATGTCTGAGAATTCGAGAGCTTGACTACCCTTCACACCGCCAACGGCCTGCATTGGGCCATGCTGAGGGCGACCACCCAACACAAGAGACTTTACTCCGGCAAAGTTCTTCATGAAATTCACAAATGATGCGCAGGTCGATGCGCAGTAGCCATCGGTAAGGATAAGAATGTCCTCGGTCTCAAAGGGTTGTTGTGGCAGCTCTTGGCCTTTCGCAGCACCGTAGCCTAGGATAGGAAGAGACTTGGTCGAGTCAAGGGTCAAGTTTCCATTGGCGTAGACCTTTGAATAATTACCCGTCTCCAGCTTCTCAGGACCATATAGGTCATCCCAAGAGGCGAAATTGGACTTTTGGTCAGGCGTCACAGCTGCATTTGCGTCCAAAGTCTCTAGAAACTGCGAATCGACATCCTTCTCGGGAACAGAAGTGAACGCTTTGCCAATAAGATTTATGGCTTCGTGGGTGCGAAAGCGTGTGTAGGTGAAGGCATCGTTTTTGGGAAAGAATAGCTTGTAGAAGTTTTCGCCTTCAGAGAAGAGCCCACCGCCATTGCCCGAGACATCAATGATAATCTTCTTCTTACCATCCTTTTTGGCTTGCTGGACAAACTTTTTCGCCAGAGCAGAAAAGACACTGGGCTCGTCCTCGGGAAGTTCCAGACCAGTCGTTGTGGTAGGAGCAACTGAGAAAGTTGGAACGACCAAAACAGCAACATCCTTGTCGTCTTCCAAGTAGTAGCCTGACACAAAGTTGAACTCATCACGAACAATGGGTTTGGGGTATGCTTGAGATGCCGGGATTGGTTTCGCTTCAGGGGTAGACGTGTTGGAAGATCCTTCACTTGACTTTGCAGTCTTCGGAATGCAGAGGGAGCTGAAGAGATCTGTTCCCGATTTAAAGTTGAATTCAAGGCCCCGTGGTAATTTTGCAACCGTAGTAGTCGTTGTTTCGGTACCATTTTTATGGGTCAGGATGGTCTTGGCGCCAGGAAAAGATGAAGAAACTAGGAATCCACCAGAACCAGCACCAGTTGTGAGATTCAGAGCCACACTGGGAAATAACCCATTGTATCGGGCGTCAGGATCTTGGCTTCCCTGCTGCAAAGACAATTTGCTCAAGTAATCTCGAGCGTCTTCTCCGTTAATTGACTGAATGGATGATACACACGTATCTCCCTGGCCAAACAGCTCGGCATCGTTCAGGGTGAAGAGCTCTGGGGACGAGACACCATCCGCAGAGACTGAAACAAGCGAAAGCTGGCGCTCAAAAGTGAAGACTTGAGAGAGACACGGCTGTAAAGCCAAATGTCCATCGTAAGCAGAAATGAATAGACTCTGTAGAGTCTGTTCGAATTCTAACTCCGTCCGATACTGCCCGTCTTGCGCTTTCGCAATGATTTGGTTGATACCACCAAGCAGATCTGTAGGCGGTGACAAGTATCCTGCTGGAGGATCTGACAATGATCAGCACAAATATCGAAAGGTTTACTATACCAGCACTTACTCTCGAGAATTTCGCTGGTTGACTGAAACTGGAGGTATTTCTTGACCTCTGTTGCGAAAGAAACAGCACGGTCTGCGTCAAAGGGCACCGAGGACAGGCATTCCTGGGCCAGCTCGCCACCGACTACAAAAGGCAAGCTGCTGTTAGATGCGGCGTACTTGCTAAAGTCTTTGGTGATTCGAAGACATGGCGTGCCTGTGGAGGTTGTGTTGTTACCCAAAGGCAATGCTTGCACACCGAGAACAGCAGCGCTTAATGCAAATATGGATGAATGCATAATGGAAAAATGAAACTCGTTATCAAGTACTGGTTAGGTTGGACACTTCAAAGCCATGATCATATAAGAGGATAAGAATAACTTTCTTATATAGCACGCTGCTTCCTTTTCGATCCGCTTCAGCTTTGACAGCATCGCCACTCGCGAGTCTCTAAGATTCGCAAGAAAGCCAAATGGGGACCAAAAGCTTGGTCCATGCTCTAGCATACAATGGGTCTGACGTAGGCCTGTCAAATCTAGACCTTGAATACGAGACTTGATTTTAACCTTTCATTGGCCAGGGGCCCAACGCGGGTCATTGAGCACATGGCCAAACGTGGAGCAGCGTAAGGCATGCTTCTATTTTTGATCAGACCCCGAAAGAGTTTGGGTTATCGGTGCGTAGAGCATTACCCTTTAAGGTTACCTGCGTTTCAGCATTACCTCGGGCCACCTCGTATGAGATGAAGATCCTGGGGCGATGACGCACATGCTCGTATTCACCTTTTCCTGCTACGGCTATCATTCATTAATGACATGAATGCTTCGTAATGCCGGAAGCATATCCATCTAACAAAATAGAGATATACTCACGACCGAGACGTGGCTCAAAGTGAATTATGCTGCATTTGATGATGATGGTGTCGGGAAGAAGCACCATCTGTATGTGACTCTCGTCTGTCACTTGACGCCTCAACAGCATGGGAAGTCTTCAGGGCATGCTGTACATGCGACATAGAGTCGTGACATCTTTCTATTCGTTCAGTGGATATTCTTTGAATCAAATCTTTGCTTGCCGATCGGCCTCCCTCGTCCTCACACTGCCACGCCCACTAACACTCCAAGATCCATCATCATCGAGGAAGTCATTGATCGCCTTCCCCACCTCCTCCGCATACTGCCACAGGAACCCATGACCCGCTCTCGGCCAGATCAACAGCTTCGCTCCAGCCGCCTCTTGGTCTCGGCCCTCCCCTCCAGCATTGATCCCTTTGACCAAATCCCAGCTCCTGATACTCGGTATCAAGAGATCGTCATCTCCATTCATAACTAGGACTGGCATCTTGAGCTCTCCTAACCTGCTGATACTCCCTCCCGGCCCACCTGGTACCTGCCAACTCCTCCCCGCCCTCCCCTGCCGCGCAGTCCCCTCCCGCGCCAGCGGCGCCAGTACGATCTCCTCGTCCGCAGCCCGAAAAGCATGCGGCGCCGAGATCCGCGCCCAGTACTCATCCGCCGCGCCCCGCCCCGCCGCCGTATTGTAGAAGAAGCTATACGCAATAGCGGCCTTCATCTCCCGCACATCCCGCGCCGCGGCCAGCCGGATAATTGGTTCCTGCGGCGGCGCAGCGTGCAGGAAGACGCGCTGCTCGAGCGGCGCGGTCGGCGGCGGCGCAGACGCGTCCGAGCCGGCGACGATCAGCTTCTTGACGCGCGCGGGCGCCGTCAGCGCGGCCATCTGCACGGCCTTACCGCCCATGGAGAAGCCGAACAGGTCGAAGGCGGGCACGCCGATGGCCGTCGCGAAGGCGAGCAGGTCGTCGGCCCAGCCCTGGTAGGTTTCTGGGACGGTGCCGGTGGAGCGGCCGACGCCGGCCTGGTCGAAGATGATGACGGGGCGGGCGGTGGCGAGGGCGGCGAGGAGGAGCGGGTCCCAAAAGTCCATGTTGGCGCGGAAGTGGATGTGCATTATGAGCGGCGTGCCTGAGGGGCGGCCGAGGCGGCGGTACGCGATTTTGGTCTCCACGCCATTGCGGGTGGAGGAGGTATATTGGGTTGCTGTTGTCATAATGTGTCGTATTGGAGGTTGCGCACTGTCAGTGTTCACTGCTGTGGTCGATGTCATGGATTATTGGCGCCTGGTTACGGCCTTGATATTTTTCTCATCTTTATTTAAAAGATGTTATGCAAATGGGTAGACATGGTCCTAGTAAGGACGTTTTTAAGTCCAAAGCTTTGTCAGCTTCTGGGCTCCAGTCGTACGGAGTAGGACACCCGAGGTACAAGATACCGTTCTGAGCCTGAAGGATTGCGAGCAGTCGACTTCCCGAGGTCGCAGATATGTTTTGGCTCACATCACATGTATGAGATATCAGAAGCCGATCATTGATCTAGGTTACACGTTCACTAGTTCATACGTACGTAACTGAGCCTCTGAAATCATTTCTGAGCGGCCAGCATCAGGTTCAAGCTGTTCTGTACCGTAGCCACACTCCTGGTTCCAGTCCAGCTGTGATCCAACAGTCCCCAACTTTCATCAGAGTCTATGGTCCCTTGACGCAGATAATAGCTGCCCTGCAAAGCCCATTGCATGAAACCAAACTTGTGCTCTTGCATAAACTCAATCATGCAGTGGTTGTACTTCTTTTTGTAGTACTCTCCATCCTGTGCAAACCCATATTCAGACAAGACTATGGGAAGCGTATACTTTGCGTCTCCATCCAACGCCGCAAAGCCCTTGCCGTAAAAGTCCCACTTCCACAGCGAGCATGGACCATTGTAGGGGATGACAAAGCTATCGTACTTGTGTATCTCGAGGACGATCTTCTTCTGATATGGTAAAACGTCAGGATTGAAGTATGCAACCTTGCCGCCAGTGGATGTCAGCGGCGTGCCGAGCAATGGCCATCCTTGTGGTAGAGGCGAGTCATCTGTCGAAGAGGACAAGCCGCCAAAGAAGATGAGTGCATCTGGCGCAACATCATGAACCGCAGCGGCAGCAGCCGTCATGTGTATATACCAGGTGTACCAGTCGTACGGCTCGCCTTCTAGGATCGCATTGCGCACTTCATTACGCAGGCCAACGGATGCAAATGTGGGCCAGTTGGCTGAGGCGTGCTCCGCCATGTACCGCCAGCCGCGGATCCATTGATCAACATTGAAGTATCTTTCGCCAAACCAGCCATTACCGTCGCCAGGAAGACAGCACCACACAGCTTTGGATACATGGTTGTCCAGATGTGTGACGATACCCTGTTTCGCAAGCTCGGTAGCAACGGCATCGTACACCTGCAGCCGCGTTGTCTTGGCCGTAAATTGCGGGTTATGGCTCAGGATCTGGCCAAGGACTTTTGTAGCATTCCCCGCGCCGAGAGCTGTGGTGAGTGAATCGGCCAAGCTGGTATCATGACCTTTGGCGTATATTTCGTCCACCATCTGAGTGGCATAAGTCAGGCGCACCGAGTTGAGACCGAAGCCGCGAATCTTCTGAACAATATCATGGATCGACGAATACTGGAGACCTTCCGGGATCATGGCCTCGAGATGGCCCGGCCAATTCGTGCCATGATAGAGAAAAGCATGGCCGTCATGGTCCACGATATTACGCCCTGAGGTGCTGAATGGAAGCGCAGGTTTGCTGCTTGCCGCGACAGTTGCTGTCAGGCCTGTAATGAGGAACGCGGTCCAGTGCATGGCGAGAGTGGCTTTTTGTCGCTACGCAAGCACACCAGCATTCCCAGAGGAGCACTTAAAGAACATTTCCAGTGGAGTCTCAGGTACCCCGCTGTTGCATTTGAAGATCCTCAAACCCAAACACGAGTTGCTGCTGACAGCGGCTTGCAATTGGCGGATGCTACCACGTCCGGGAATACGCGGCGGCTCAAAGTGACAGATTAGGTCCCTCCTCCGAGGCGTTCAATGCAGTGCAAATGATCTCCATCAATTTGAGGAACCTGATACTCCTCATAATACCCTTGCATAATCCCTGGATAATTCAGATGTAGTTGGCATTGAAAGCTTCAGTGGCGGACAGAGAAAGATACCCCACGCATCGTGACATCATGCAGCCGATGAGGAAAGAACTGGGTACATATTAGTCTACCATATCAATGCAACCAGAACACTGTTTCTCCTTCATTTCTCTCCTCATTCTCCCAGACTTGAATTCAAAGTCGTATGGAATTTATTGCAAGACTGCTCGTCTTAGCGTCTCTACTATTTCTCTTGCCACACGCGACTGCGACTCATCAGCACCTACACGACCAGCAGCAATCGATCATGGCAAACAAGCAAAGCGTCAATGGTAGGATACCCTCTCGACCAGCCTCAACATAGTGATCACCCGACCGAGATGCTGATACTAAAGCGCACTAATTAGTCTTCAAGAGCCCGCTGGCCTTCTTCTCCAAGACACCCGTCACAGGTTTCATGCGCAATGGCTACTGCGAAGTGCCTCCCAGCGACTTCGGCAACCACAGCATCGCGGCCGAGGTCACCGAGGAGTTCCTTACCTTCAGCGCTGAGCGCGGCAACGATCTGCGACAGGTTGGCTTGAAAGGCGGCTGCAAGTGGTGCCTTTGCGCGAGCAGGTGGCGCGAGGCATTCGATGCGAGGAAAAATGACAGCGACCCGATCGTGCCAAAGTCAGTTCTCCTGCCTGCTTTCATCTCGAAAGAATGCTAAAAGTCTAGGGTCTTTCTGAACGCCACCAACGAGAAGGCTCTTGGCAAGGTGACCTTGGACGAGCTGAAGAAGTTCGAGGCCAAGTGAAGTACAACTTCTGTCTGTATTATGAATAATCGAAATGGTATCTTTAACAAAACCTCCAACGCCTTGCTTAAAGATATCTGCGCCTAGGTCATGTTCATAGTTCGCCTTGCCCAATACTCAATCGCCCAGGAAGCGTCCCGATTGCCCCAGCTCCAGGCTCTTCCTTTCCTTTGCCTGCGTTGATGAGGGCAAAGCGGAGGAAGACTTCTGAAGTCGTCACGAGAATGCTCAGAATGATGAGTACAATGATGATCCACGTAATTCCTAGCATCGTTTGTTAGTGTCGTAGTCCCGTCGGTTTATAGTAAATAAGCATGAGTAGACTTACGGCTCATCTTCTTGTCCCCGATCGCCTCACTGAGAATGGAGGCCAGGTCGAGAAACACCTTGCAGCGCTCGTTCAGCATCTGAATGCGAGGACTGATTTCGAGATACTCTCGCACAGCGCTGTACAATGGGTTGAGTGTGGGCTCACTGTCCCAGAAGAACTTGGGTACGTCCAGCATGTTGCTGCTCAGGTTGACATCGACTCGCGTCATGTACAGCCGCCCAAGAATTCGCACGTTCTCTTCGCGCTTCATGCCAAGATCACCAGTCAGTGCCAGGCGACGCGGGATACTTTGTGCTTCGGCCATAGTATCTGCCATGCGCTCTTCGAAGAAGGAGAGCTTGGTAGACTGGGCGATCGCATGAGACATTGCAAGCTTGATCATATGGTCGCCAGAACGTAGAGTTATCATATCGTTGAAGACCCGCGGGCGAGGAATGGCTGGATTGTACTCAAAGTGAAACTCCTCCGTCTCAAAATCCTCTTGTCGAAGTGGCCGTACCGCGAGAGGAAGACTTGCAGGTAGGCCGGGGGGCTTGGACCCAGGAACTATTGTAGGTGCGACGACAGCAGCAGAAAATGTCAAGTCAGCCAGAATGTCCTTCTCCTGGCGCTCTGTAAAGTTCCAGAACACAACGACACCATAGGAGAAGATGAACATTTCAGCAAATGTGTTCAGAGATGAGGCCAGCTGGGCAGCAAGCGGGGGTGGTGATGAAGAGCGCTTCGAGGTGTTAGAGTCAAATGGTGTCAGTGCGTCGTCTGGTCGAGAATATGGCGAGCCCTCATCCAGAACCTGGCTCGACCGCTCGCTATGCGGGCTGGTCGAGTCTTCGTCACCACGACTACCACGCACACCGAACTGTTCCTCACCAAAGAACCCTTCTCGGTATTCATGGCGCTCATTACGCTCAATTTCTTCATCCAGCACAGCCTTACCCCCAGGGCTCTTCAATACAGGGCTGCTGCGAATGCGGTATCCTTCGATACCAGGAAGGAGAGGAAGATGGTAAACCGTGTATAGACAGTCATCGTAGAGTTTTGTCTTTGCGCCGTGCTTTTCCCGGACAAAGTCCGCCGTCGCGCGCATTCGGTAGGCCTGGGCTGTGCAGTAGGCCGTGACGCGGCTCAGCTTGTCCGCTCTGCTGGCCTTGGACATGCGTTCAGCGTAGCTCTTCTCCTTCAAACCGGTAGGTACACGCTGCGCCCGTTTGCGGTCTTCATCTGTGGGCGGTCCAATATCTTCATCATCTTCAAAATCGCCCTTTTCTTCATCCTCGAGTCCTTCGGCTTCAGGCAGGAGGACTAGCTTCTCCAAGACCTTGGAAGAGCGGGTCGGAAGCTGTTGCTGCGCCATCCTACCCGACAGCTTTGGATCAAGCGGATGGCGGCCGGACGGAGTGCGTTGGTGACCAGGTCGTCCTGGGGGGCCACGAGGCTGGCCTGATGGTATTTCGCTGGCATACTGGAGGACATTGTCGACGCTGATGAGTTTTCGTGTCGTTGGGGCTCGCTGGAGAAGGCTAGGTCGACCCTTGGCATTCTTCTGTAAATTGTCTCGCGAGTCGGTTACCTTTGCAATTCTCAATGTCAGAGAAGCTCGGCAGAAGGAGGGCCAGCATTGGAGGCTGGAAGCTTCATACTCACCAGCACAGTGGGACCGCGCTTAGGTTTTTGCGCGGATGCCATGGCCTCTACGTCGTGACGAGAAGTCTCGAATCAGATTCAGAATTAGGATAGCGTTCCAGCCAGCTGTGTCATGTTGAAATGGTCTCGATTAAATATCCAGGCGGCAGTCAAGTGTTTCAAGTTTGGCTTGCGGAAACGTCATGGATGCTTGGCGCTAAAGGAGCCGCATTGGCCACCCGTTAATAGATCAGGTGAACCAGCGGCGCCTTCTCTTGCAAAATACCTATAAACAATGCCTAGACTGCGGTTGGCAGTACACGGTAATCTTACAGCACGAGATGTAGAGGGCGCCAAATAAAGTCTCGGTAGCTGCATTTGCGTGCAAAATAAAGGGTATCTGACAGCACCAGACACATGTGGTAGTCTACATATTCCATGCGTAGTCGACGGCAGGACTAGCATTGGAGACGCTCCCGTCTCCTCCACCATAACCAAGTTGAGCCCTTTGAAGCAGATGTCAAGCCCTCAAAACATTTCCAACCAAATAAACTCCATATCGTGTCATAAATAGGACCGAAGCAGCAGTGCACATTCCACAGAAAGCAAACGCGTCCTTGAAACATTAAACGTTGTGCGTCTGAAAGAGGATAAGGTCAACGGAAGATGTGAAGCCCCATCACAGCCGCTTGCCAGGCACGAAGACAAAGAGACACACCAGTGCAGTGGTGATGATGGCAATCCAGCCCGAGACGATGAGGGCACGCTTGCGCAAGAGAGTTCGCACAAACGGCTCGCCCATCTTGCTGAAGTTGAAAAAGGTGTATTCGCTGTAGCCGACAAAGGCTAGAATGGGGTCGAGCGTGTACTGGTGGGTTGCCAGGAGATAAACACCAATGAGGAATGGTAGAATGATCCAGCAGCGTGTCGCGCGATCCTTGTCGAGGAAGATCAACACAAAGGCAGCCCAGAAGCCTCCGAACATGGCGAGTAGGCCGACGACTACACGTAACAGCAAACTCGGTGGAACAAGGTTGCCAAGGGCTTTGGAACGAAGAAATCCGGGGAAGGCGTCACGTTCCATGGCTTGGAAGACGTATTCCTTGGACGCGTCAAACACCTCGGGGTCGTCGCGGCCTTCCTCTTCAATGGCTTGGACAATGTCGTTCAGGATGCTGGGGGGGAGGATGATCTCGCGCTCGGCACCCTCTAGAAGGTACGTGTAGAGGATCTTTTCGGCGCTGGCACGAATGTCCTGGCGGGTCACCGTGTGCTGATCAGGGCTTGACTCCTGGCCGCCGGAGCTGTCGTTGGGGCTTCCGTCAAGGTTGCTTGCCATGAAGCTCGGACGCGGCAGCTGCGTACCGTTTGACGGCTGGCTAGTGTGGCCAGCTGTACCGGGGCGGGATCTGGATGGATTGGAAGAGCTGCTGCTATCCTTGTGGCTGTGCGCCTTGCCGTTGTTCTCCGTGCGCAAGAAGGCAGAGACACGCTGGTCAACCGTTTTTTCGGGGCTAGAGTGCAGAGAGGCAGTCCTGTCGGCGACGGTGCCCTCGGGGGTGTGGAAGGTCTCTAGGATTGCCGAGGATGCCTTTGACACAGTCTTCTCCAGCTCGGGGGTTTCGTAGAGCACGGAGCGGCGGAGCTCTGCGACAAAGTGTCGGCACAGAGACATGTGCTGGTGCACATCGAGCCAGAAATCAAGGTAGTCTACCGAGCGCTGCTGATCGCGCATGTAGATGTAAAAGGAGAAGAGGTCGACAGGCGCGGCGGTCTGCCTGCTCAGCACCTCGTTCAGGGTCGGGAGGCGGTCGTTCGCAGGCGACTGGTGGTCATGTTGATAGGCCATTGTGGCTCCGGAACGTCGACAATGTATTCGGACACGAAGTAGGAGATCGCGCTGAGAACGATAGAATGGCAATTGGTGTGTACGGGCGTGGAGACACGGTCCGAGGTAAAGGTGTTGATGGGTGACCGGGCAACGGCCACGGACGATCGAGCAGGCCTCACAAGACGCGAGACAGCGAGCGACAGGGTTCCCAGTCGAGCCGCAGCGGCTGGAGGGAGGGCTCAAGCGAAGGTACTGACGCTGACGAGGTGGCCGTGAGGTTGTCGTGCAGGGAGGTGCGTGAAGACTCAAGCAGCCGGGCAAGTATTGGATGAGACTCTCTCCAAATGAGGGCGTACGCGCTAGAGCAACTTGGGACTGGCGCCGTCTGCACGGACGATCACCCATGCGCGAGTGACGTTCCCACCACCAGCACAGCGACGGCACATCTCATAAGCTTCGCAGGGTCTGTCGCGTCTGCAGGCGCAATGAGGCTGTCGCGAGCAAAGCGGAAAGCTTCGTCATGGTCCTGAAGAGCCGTGATGTGGCTGGCGGCGCCGTGTTCTTGGTCCTTGCCTGGGCCCTCACCACGCGCTGGCTTCCGTCGCTCCATCTTGTTCCATACGCTTTCCTCGCTGGAATCATTCTTGCAGCGGGCGCTTTTGTATACATAATCTTCACTACCTCCAGGCCGCTCACCCAGAGCCGGCAAACCCCATTCCCATCCACCTCGAGTCTCGGCTTCACATCGCCTGCATCATGGTCCTCCGAGGTTGCTGCATCCAAGAGACGGGGAAGATACCACCCACAGACTATCTTTGCCTCCACTCCGAAGCTATCGCGCAGCATCGATCAAGTCTTTGAGTACGTCCTCCGCGATTTTCTCAGGAGCTGGTATAGCAAGATTAGCACTGGCAATGCCTTCACGAATGAAGTGGATCGGGCCCTACGTATTGCCCTGAAAGGCATAGCACATCAGGTCACTGGACAAGACCTTGTCCGCATCTCGGTCATCCATGTTGTGCCCATCATCACGACGCATCTCAAGAACTTTTCCGAGGCAGAGAGACTTGTGCGTGGCCGCAACGCTACGGGCCGCATGACGGAGAGCGAGGAACTCGATGTTGCTGTGGCAGCCAAATATTGCAACGGGAACATACATCCGGCTGCTTCTCTGGCCGCTTCAAAAACCCAGGGGCCCCAACAGAAACATTTGCGGCGTCTGATTGAGGAGATTCTGCCCCAAGTCCTCCCAGAGAACATGATGACAAGTCGCTCCGTCCTCGTGCTCATCAAAGAGATTGTAGCATGCGCTGTCATACTCCCAGTTATGCAACTTCTCGCCGACCCTGACACTGTCAACCAGCTGATTGAGGCGTACGGACGTTCCGTGCTTCACGATAGAAAGACCGTAAGAAAGCTGCGGGCAGCTCTCGATGAGCACGCAAATGTGAAGCAGCCAAAATCGTCTCCGGCTGGGTTGAAGCTAGTGCCTCAAGACAGCGAGCGATCATTTGAAAGATTCATTCGAACGATTCGTCAATGCGGAAATCTGGCTGATGCTCGTAGATACAGTAGCGACATTTCGCGGTTGCTGAATCGTGAAGTCGCGTCTACAAATCCAGATACAACTTATTTACGCCGCCTTGAGCTCGGCAAGAAGCTGCTCGATCAAAAGACTTCGCAGCTTTCTCACCAGGCACTGACACGCTCTGCAAGTGCTTCTCGCCTCGCTGAATCTTCCAACGCGCAAGGCTCCCATCGTGAACGCGCTACTCTTCGTGAAGTCTTGTACGATGCCTCTGGCCTTTCATATTTCATGGAATTCATGGATCGTCAATCCTTGATGACCTGGGTCCAGTTCTGGATCGTGGTGGATGGCCTCCGGAATCCCCTCGAGTCAGAAGCTGACGACGCGATGGCCCCAATTTCCCGCCCATGGACTGAAACAGACCGCCAAGATCTTCTCCGCATCTCAGAAGCATACCTTGGGCGCCCAGAATTGACAATTGCGCAAGGCGCACAGCATGCCGTCACACTGTTCACCTCTGCGGGTCCTTCGGCAAGCCAGTCACAATTCACTGCTGCGCAACATGCGATTTTCAAGGCACAGTCATTGGTGTATCAAGAGATGGAGAAACATCAGTTCCCTCGCTTTCGGACTTCTGAACTTTTCTTCAGATGGGTCGCTTCTGACAAAGAGCGCGTGTCTGCGCATACCGTGGAGCCAGCGCTGCCCCACAGAGAGGATATCGCAAAAGCTCCCGCTATCACTCGGCTCCAGTCAGACACTGGTTTGTCTAATGGCTCCAAGCCTTCGGATCTCCGCCGGGCCGCAGGCTCATCGCCTAACCTTGCGGGCGGCTCTCAAGGACTGGCACAAACAAGCGAGACAAGGCGGTCGTTGGACGATGGAGTTGCACGCGTGCCGCTGTTCAGCGATGACTTTGATGATGAGCCGCTAGCCAACTCTGTGCAAAGTTTAGATTCGACTGGTAGTAACAACGCGAATCGCGAGTCGGCCGTTGATGCGATCCAAGCCGCACTCGATGACCTTGTTGATCAACAACCTGATGCAGAAACTCCGTTTTCAGATAGAGACGGCCTTTTCCAAGACGCCGATTCGGACAGGGGTTCACTGGATGTGCCTCGTAACGATTCGCAAGCGCAAGCAATTCCGATATCTCTTGACAGAAACAAACCTAGCTTGTCGTCTTTGGGCTTGTTGGGTACGCCCTCCCGAAGGACTGTATTCTCCGAGGGCGATTTGTTCGGTGAGTCGGAACAGATGTGGGAAGAAGACAAACCCGGCTCGGCGAGCAATGACGAGAATGAAGATGATGAAGACAATATTCGTGAAGCAGCACCCGGTGATCTGGGCCTTGCGGAGCTGATCCAGGGGCTCACCGTCGAGATCAATAAGCTGGAGGCTCAGCAGACAATTGTTGACTCTCTGATGGGCAAGGCGGAATTGACAAACAACACTGCCGAATTGCGAATCCTTCGCAAGTCCAAGACCAGCCTAGGACGTGAGATTCGCAGAAAGGAGCTCCAGCGGCAGCAATATATCATACAAGAAAGCGACAACAACTTGTATGGCAAGGCTTCCATATCCATCAAGAACGTCATGGTCGGGACCGAGCCAGACGGGCACGAGTTTGCGTTGTATGTAATTGAGGTGCTGCGAGGCGGTAATGAAAAGGGAGCCGGAGCATCGTGGGCCATCACCCGGCGCTACAGCGAGTTCTACGAGCTGTTCAAAAGACTACGACGTCGCTTCCCGGCGCTGCGCGATACAGATTTCCCAAGGCGGCAAGTAGTGCTGACGCTGCAGAAAGACTTCCTCAAGAAGCGGCGAGTAGCGTTGGAGAAATTCCTCCAGGGGCTTCTCACATCACCAGCGGTATGCAAGAGTGTCGAGTTCCGCGCATTCCTCTCGCAGCAGGCGATCCTGGCGCCAGACTCGGCCGACGGACCCGACATTGACCGCCAGGACTTTGTATCACGCATCTATAATTCAGTGACGGACGGCATGGAGGAGTTTCTGGGCAATGTGCCGGTGCTTGATCAGCTGTCCCTGGCCGGACAAAATCTCATTTCTGCTGCCACGTCTGCAAGCACAGGCGGAGCGGCGCCGAGGCAGAGTCCGGTAGTGGAGAGTCTACTGGACAACGGAGCCAACGAGCCCGGAGCTGTGGCAGAAGCGCAGGCCGAGCTCAAGGCGTTTGAAGCCACAGCGGCATCAACGCCGGCGCAGCAACAGGCGACGAGCTTCATCGCACCGCTTGCGGACGCCTTCATCGAGGTGTTTCAACTGCACACGGGCAACGCATGGTTGCGCGGACGGGCGGTGGTGGTGGTGCTGCAACAACTACTGGGAGGCACGGTGGAGCGCAAGGTGCGAGAGGCATACCGTGCGGCGACGGTGGAACAGGCACTCGGTGGCTACGTGGAGCTGCTACGAGACAGCATGTGGCCTGGGGGGCATCTGCGCACAGCGCCACCGGCCCGGACGGCGGCAGAAAAGGCCAAGAGCCGCAAGGAAGCAATCGCAGTCCTGGCAACTCTGCTGCCGGATCTTGCGGGCAGCGTGGTGGGACGCAGCAATGCAGCCGCGGCGGGGAAGAGAGTCGCGGCGGCGCTGAACAACGAGAGGTTGAACGCGCACCTGGTGTACAGCGTGCTGGACGAGATGGCGGAGCAGGTGTTTGGCGTACAGGCGGCCGGCCAGTAGAGCCTGGAGCACATAACCATTGCCATTGCCATACTTGCATAAGATATCCAAATCGAAAGTGCATCGAAAACCTGTGGGGGGCAATGTGGCTGCTCCCCCCTGCGTCACACATTCACCAGCCTCAGGTGGCGCGGGGCAATTCATGTGCTGGCACGACCTCCTCGGATCGGCCCAGACACGGAGACATATGCTCATGTGTGATATGCTCCGCGAATGCTGAGGCAGCACTTCCAGCAACTTCTTAGGCCATGGCACCCAGCGTCCCGGCATGGACAGTATCATCATCACCATCATCGAGATCGCTGGCGTGCCGCAGGCACCACAGGGCTGAAGCAGGGCGGGCCGGCGGTGGACCTGAGCCATGTCATTTAATTTGGGAACGGCGCGCGCTGATTTGCTGGCGGCCCCAGCATCTTAAGATTGTCCTGCCACCCGCCCACCAGCATCACCGCCCTTGCCTGCAACGCCCTGCATACTCTCTTTCTTCTCCTCCACCGCGGCGATTATCGGCCTATGCCCCACACTCCTTGACCTTCGCTTCTGCTCCAGCATAGCCTGCCACGTCCAGCCCTCTTCACCCGTTTTCCGAGGCCTCTCCCGCCGCCCTACTTAATAATAGCGACACCTACCCGTGCCGCCCAACACCGCCCTCCTCGACCGGGCCAGCTCGCTGCCCAGCGCGCGTCCACGTCGCCGGCTGCAGCCACCTGCTTGGCCGACCTTTCGAGCCCTCCTCCAACCGACGTCAAGATCACCCCCGAAGAATTAAATACACAGCAAGTGGCCTGACACCAACTGCAAACCATCATGCCTTCTACTGCCTACGGCAACTTTCACGTATGCGTCTCCCGTTGGTGATTCTTCGCGCCGACTGTGCTAAACCGTATTTTAGGACTTCTGTCGCGACTCCACCCTCCCTGTCTGTAATGTAAGTTCGCATTCCAATTGTTTTCACCGTTGGCGGTCACTGACTTCCTCCCGCTAGATCTTCGTCGAGTCTCCCACCCGCAGCCCAGATGGCCTGGATCACTTCGGCGGCTGTCAACTACGAGGCATTCCCCTGAGCGGCGACAACCGCTACCTACGAAATCTGGGCGTCATCATCATCGCCTTCTTTGCAATCATCACATCCTTCTTCCTGATATGGCGCTCCAATCGCAAGAGGGCTGCCGTGGGCCGACGCGAGATGCAGCTGTTCCTGCTTGGCTACGTGATCATCGAGATCTGCGAAATCTTCACGATAGGAGGCTTTCCGCTCCGCAGCGACATCCGCATCGCCTTCACCGGCATACACATTGCCTTCATCACGGCGACGTGTTGGATGCTGATGCTCAACGGCGCCGTCGGCTACCAGCTGATCGACGACGGCACCGCCCTTTCCATCACCCTGATGGCGGTATCGACGGCCGCTCTGGTCATCGGAACTGGCTACATCGTCCTGGACGTCGGCTTCAACTGGAGTGGCTTCTGGGAGGTGGCCTCGGTGCAGGATGCTCCCAACAGAGTATACGCCGTTTATACGCTGTACCTTCTGGTGCCCGTTGTTCTGCTCTTTGTGTACTTTGTGCTCGAGGCGTACATCGTCGTGCGCGTGCTGGGGGAGAAGAAACCACTGAGTAAGTCTGGCCCTCGATGCTCATCGGGACGTGTCTAACGGTGAGCGCAGTATTTCTCGGCCTGGCGGTCCTACTCTTTGCAATCGGCCAGGTCTTTGACTTTGTGATCAGCACGCACATCTGTCAAGGGGTCAACGGCAAGATTGACGGGTCGCTTTTCCAGACATTGTTCACATTGCTGGCGGTGGTCATGGTGTGGGTGTTCTGGTCATCAATAACAGAAGACGACTGGGAGCAGCCGCTGGGATCGAGTCCGTCGGGCCCCGGCTACTAGCTAGCGGACGCCCATTTTCTCCCATGACGAGGCCCATGTTTCATCTTACAGCAGCAGCATTGTATTTTTCAGGCTGAGCGATGGCGTTCACGAGGCAGAGGATATACCCCACGCATTCTAGCAGGTCAGCTACGTAGTAATATTGGCCAGAATTTTTCCACAGGCATGCAAAGCGACCAGTGACAGCAGGCGATGGTGGTGATCACATGGCGTCGGCCCGTCTGTTAGTGTGGTAGTCGTGTGAGCTTGCACATGAAAGACCTTGGCGGCAGCAACAGCTGCAGGAGTCTGACGGTGCATGTTAACTCCAGAGCAGCAGCAGGGGCAAGGAGTGCTGCAGGGGAGGTAGTGTCCAGAGTCCAAGCAAAAAACTGGTTGGCCCTAGATAGCAGTGTCAGCGGCGCCTGGCGACTATCGTGCGTGTATCTTTTAGCCTGCGCGCCCGTATATCCCCGGGCTGGTTGATCGCTGTGCTGGCGCGTGGCTTTCCCTACCATTCCACACTGCCCTCTGCCCAAGCTGTCACCCGGCATTAGCTCTGCAAAACCAGACCCTATTTTTTACGTTCTCCCGGTCTTTTTCCATCATTCGACACCCTGCTGCATTCCTCTAGCTGGCCAGCCTGTCCACACACCCGCAACCCTCCGCCCCGTGCTCCACGGCACCCGTGCCTCCCCTCCCACCCTTTTCCCCCCTCCCCCTTGTGATCCGGCTGGGCTTCTGCTGCTCGGCCTGCACCAGCTGCCCACCATTGCTTCCTCGCGCAAACCGGCCAACATCCCGCTCCACACCTTCTCCCACAACCAGAGACCCGTCCGCCATCGCCGCAGCCATTCCCAACGGAGCTCCTCTGACGAGAAGCACGGGGACCCGCGCTCATCCGACTCTGCGGGCTCCGACTTCTCGCTGTGGAGTGACACCGGCGACCTAGTCGACCAGCTCGGCGACGAAGAGGATCCTCTGCACCAACGCATTGGCCAAGGCTCGAACGGCACCCCGCGCAGCGGCCGACGGACCAAGAAGGTACGCTACGACGAGGACACCTTCTACAGCAGCAAGGAACCCCTCCACGGCGTCCCAGAAAGGAAAGAAGACATACCCGTCCCAGAAATCCACAATCGCGCTCAATACGTCGGTTGGGGAGACAGGCTCGTTGCTTCAATCATGTCTCCCAATGACGCCCCTTCGAGAATGCATGGCCTGCACGGGAAGAAGCTGGTCTACTTTACCAGCGTCTTCGTGTCGCTGGGAGTCTTCCTGTTCGGCTACGATCAGGGCGTCATGAGCGGCATCATCACGTAAGACGTGCAACCCTCCTCTGATAACCGTCCGCGCAGCTAACCGAGAGACCTCAGAGGACCCTACTTCAAGGACTACTTCAACCAGCCATCACGTGCTGAGGTGGGCACCATGGTCGCCATCCTCGAGATTGGCGCCCTCATTGCCTCGCTCGGCGTCGGCAGGATAGGCGACGTGATCGGCAGACGCCGCACCATTTTCTGGGGCTCTCTGATCTTCGTCTGTGGTGGAGCCCTGCAGACCTTTGCCAACGGCATGCCTATGATGCTCCTGGGCAGAATCATTGCTGGTCTTGGAGTTGGCGCGTTGTCGACCATTGTTCCAGTCTACCAATCTGAGATCTCACCGCCGCACAACCGCGGGAAGCTGGCGTGCATCGAGTTCACTGGCAATATTCTGGGCTACGCGGCATCCGTCTGGATGGACTACTTCTGCTCCTTTATCAACAACGACTGGGCTTGGCGAATTCCCCTTATGATGCAGTGTGTAATGGGCGCCCTCCTCATGGCTGGAAGCTTGGTCATCTGCGAATCCCCTCGATGGCTGCTGGACAACGATCATGACGAAGAAGGCATTGTCGTGATCGCCAATCTCTACGGCAAGGGCGACATTCACAATCCCAAAGCGCGCGACGAGTATCGCGAGATCAAGATGAACGTCCTAATGAACCGACAGGAGGGCGAGCGGAGCTATGCTGACATGTTCAAGCGGTACACGAAGCGCGTCTTCATCGCCATGTCCGCTCAGGCGCTGGCACAATTGAATGGCATCAACGTCATCTCATACTATGCACCGCTTGTATTTGAATCTGCCGGTTGGAGAGGCCGCGATGCGATCCTCATGACTGGCTTCAACGCCATTACCTATCTAGCGTCGACTATCCCACCGTGGTACCTCGTCGACCGCTGGGGCCGCCGAGCCATCTTGCTCTCTGGGGCGGTGCTCATGATTTTCTCGCTGTCGGCCATCTCTTACTTCATTTACATCGATATCAAGATCACTCCCAGGATGGTCGTCATCTTTGTCATGATTTACAACGCCGCGTTCGGGTACTCGTGGGGACCGATCCCTTGGCTGTACCCGCCCGAGATCCTGCCGCTGAGCATTCGTGCCAAGGGAGCCAGTCTGAGCACGGCGGCCAACTGGGCCTTCAACTGGCTAGTGGGAGAACTGACACCCATCCTACAGGGAGCCATCAAGTGGCGCCTCTATCTCGTGCACGCGTTCTTCTGCGCCGTCAGCTTCGTTGTCGGTATGTTGCTGACCATCTCGACCCTTCCCGAATCTTCACTAATGAGACATAGTGTACTTTATCTATCCTGAGACGGCCAACGTGCGGCTGGAAGACATGAATGCGCTCTTCGGCGATGCAACTTCACAGATGCCCACACCGGCATCACGAGCAGAGACAGGCTCGCTGATGCCAGGCTCGCCGGTGCCGGAGCTGCACATTGGGGAGCATCATGCAGGAGGAGCAATCCCTGGGCTCGACATCAATCCGCCTCACGTGCAAGTGAAAGATGGCAAGCCAATCTTGTCGCGAACCAATTCAGAGCAGGGAGAAGGCGTTGGTGGGTGGATCTCCAATATGGCTAGGCGAGCCAGGGGCAATGGCGAGAGTGACAGCAAGAGTGGATCATACCGGCCGCTACAGGGTGAGGACGACTGAGTAATATATAAATATATATGGTGTATACATTTAGAAGCGGCTGGACTGGGTCAATAACTACAGGATAATTGTATCAGGTATACAACAGAAAATTCATGTTTCGGATTTGCCATGAGCCTTTCCAGTGACTATGCTACGAGATAGACGAGGGATACAACATAGTACGTCTGAGCGAGAGCCGCCAGTGGAATACGAGGCAAAAAGCACAAGCGCCAGGAGGCGCGTCGCGAAAGGGGGCCGCGCACATTGGCGCTAGGCAGAGACCCTGGCCTGCTCCTTGCTTGCCAGCGCTTCACTTTTAGGGATACGTGGGCTCGACCGACCGCGTCCCCCCCCCCAGCATTTGCACCGCTCCTCTCCTTCTTCGCGCCGCTGTCTGCTTCCTGGCAGTGGTTTTCCTTCTTGCGCCCCTTCGTCTTCTTTCACGGAGTGGGTTCTTTTCGCAACGCTCCTTCGTCTTCCCTTTGCCGGCGCCGCCTGCTCACCTGGCCTGTGCCCCCTCTCCCTTTTAGCTCATACGCGCCCTGAAACGACCTCCCCATCTCGCTTGCCCACTTTCATCCCAATCCGACGTTTGTCACTTGAGGCCCACCATCTTTCACCATGGCGAGCAGCGACAACGCCGCCTTCACCTCCGGTGCCAACTACCAGGAGGATTTGCGACGAAGAAATGTCCCACAGGTCGAGATCAATGGCAAGGCACAAGTTTTGATCGAGCGGGATGATAAAAAGTCCCGAAAGGTAGCCCTTCACTGCTCGCTATTTGCAACGGCACCATACTGACACTGTTGCTTCGAAGACCCAAGGTCCTCTGGAGTTCCTCGACGAGTACGAGTTCATCATTGCCCCCATCATCTTCACATTCCTTTCCTTCTTCACGCGCATGTGGAAGATTGGCCTGTCGCCCATCGTCACCTGGGACGAGGCACACTTTGGCAAATTCGGCTCCCACTACCTCAAGCGCGAGTTCTACTTCGATGTGCACCCTCCGCTAGGCAAGATGCTTGTCGGCCTGTCCGGCTACATGGCTGGCTATAACGGCTCCTTTGAATTCAAGTCCGGCGAGACTTACCCTGAGAATGTCAACTACACCTTTATGCGCGTCTTCAATGCCACCTTTGGCGCTCTGCTGGTACCGTTGGCCTATTTGACTGCCAAGGAGCTCCGCTTGCGCCGCAACACGGTCTGGCTGGTCACCATGATGGTCTTGTTCGAGAACTCTTACACCACAATTAGCCGCTTCATCCTTTTGGACTCGATGCTGCTCTTCTTCACTTTCTTGACCGTCTTCTGCTGGTCAAAATTCCACAGCTACCGCAAGGATCCCTTCTCGCCTGAGTGGGCCATCTGGCTTCTGTTCACTGGTGTCTCCATTGGCTGTGTGTGCAGTGTCAAGTGGGTTGGTCTGTTCTGCACTTTGATGGTTGGACTCTACACCGTCGAAGATCTCTGGAACAAGTTTGGAGACCTGAAGATGCACCCTCAGACTCTGGCTGCCCATGTCGGCTTCCGTGTTTTTGGCCTGATCGTCATCCCCTTGCTGGTCTACATGTTCTCTTTCTGGATGCACTTTCTGATTCTCGAGAACAGCGGGCCTGGCGATGCGCAGATGAGCTCGCTCTTTCAGGCAAACCTCCGCGGCACTGAAGTTGGCGTCGACAGTCCTCTCGAGGTTGCATATGGTTCCAAAGCCACCATCAAGAATATGGGTTACGGAGGTGGCCTTTTGCACTCCCATGTCCAAACGTATCCTGAAGGCTCCAAGCAACAGCAAATCACCTGCTACCACCACAAGGATGCCAACAACGAATGGTTTTTCTACACAAACCGCAACGAGCCCGATTACAACGCCGAGGATCCACTCCGCTTCGTCGGTAACGGGCACACCATCCGCCTCCTCCACGCGCAGACTGGCCGTAACCTGCACTCCCACGTCATTCCCGCGCCTGTTACAAAGGGCGATCACGAAGTGTCTTGCTACGGCAACGTCACTATTGGTGACACTAAGGACCACTGGCAGGTCGAGGTTGTTGAGGATGCTGCCTCGCGTGACTGGTCCAAGCTCCGAACTCTGACTACTTCTTTCCGTCTGCGCCACCCAGATCTGGGCTGCTACCTGAGAGCTGGCACTGTCAATCTACCACAGTGGGGTTTCAAGCAGGTCGAGGTCACCTGCGTCAAGGAGAATCATCCACGTGACAAGTACACTCATTGGAACGTGGAGAGTCACACCAACGAAAGGCGTAAGTACCCCTACCAGCTTCCATTTAACGCTCAACTAACCCTGATTCAGTTCCTCCGGGCAACCCCGGCCAATACAGGTCGCCTTTCTTCAAGGACTTCATCCATTTGAACGTCGCTATGATGACTTCGAACAATGCGCTCGTACCCGACCCTGACAAGCACGACGATCTTGCTTCGAGACCTTGGCAGTGGCCCCTACTCGATGTTGGCCTTCGTATGTGTGGCTGGGACGACAAGATTGTCAAGTACTTCCTTCTCGGCAATCCGTTGGTCTACTGGGCGTCTACAGCGTCGCTTGCCACTTTCGTTGCTATCGTCGCATGGTACACCATTCGCTGGCAGCGTGGATACGTCGACTTGACTCCCGCCGCAATCGACCACATCCACTACTCTGGCGTGTACCCGTTCATTGGCTGGATCTTCCACTACCTACCTTTCATCATCATGGCACGTGTCACTTATGTGCATCACTACTACCCCGCTCTGTACTTTGCCATCCTCACGGCTGGCTTCTGCATCGACTGGCTGACGAGCCGTCTGCGCAAGGACCTGCAGTGGGGCTTCTACCTGCTCTGGTACATCGGTGTGTCAGGCCTATTCATCCTCTTCCGCGCCATCTGCTTCGGCATGGTGGGCAGCAGCTCGCAGTGGAGCCACCTGAAGTGGTTCAAGAGGTGGATGATCACGGACTCTGTTTAATCTTTGCATTGCAATTTTTGCAGGACGATTGCGGCGATGGGCAAAGATTCTCCCTCTCGCCAAAAGAAAAAAAAGAGGTTTAATGCTGGCATGGACTGGGGACGGGGAAGTGGTTCTGCGCAGAATAAAGCTTCAAAGTGTAATTGTACGTTGACGTGATGACGCGGTGGTATGCTGAGCTCAGCCTGGCTCGGCGTAAATATCTCGAATTGACGAAAGGGCACCAGCTTGTCTTTGACTCTCATTGTTTTGTCTCCTACAAGTCTGTCTTTGGTCTACACAGTATAGAGTGCGGCAGTGAACACCTCCTGGGCATTGTATCGGATTGGCGACTGTCACGACATGGCTGTAGCTAAGACAATAGAACCGTGACTGGAGTTTGCAAGCGGAGACGTGGATTGGAAGAACTTCAAACAACGTGTTTTGCAAATTCCATGAGCAGACTTGCTGACTACAGGGTTTGAAGCGAAAAGGAAATGCTACCAATATCAACCAGAGATGAAAATGTGAACACCTGGCTACCCTGCCTCCTGTCTCCTTTCCTGCTAAGAGAAATTGCGGCGTGGATCACAAGCAAAATCCTGCGGCTGGTAATGCCGCGAATATTTTCTTCATTCTCCTGGATTTTCTGGTGCTTGCGTCTCGAACTTCACGCACGGAAAGCTTCGCAAGATTCAAAGACCTGCTCCTTTACGCCGTCACAGTGTCGCGGACTTGATCCCACGTGTGGTAATTACCTGTATTCGAGCGCATATTCTGGGGTTTTTTCCACATTCAATTCTACCTCTGCACGTTGCGCCAGATCGGCAAGAAAGTTTCCGCAGCAGCAAGAGCTCCGGACAAGCTTTAGCTGTTACAGCAGTGTTCAGACCACAAACGTCCTCAGACGCACATCCATAACCAAAATGGCAAAGGATCGCGCCACCGAGAAGAAGGAGAAGAAGGAGAAGCGCGCCAGCGATGTCAATGGTGTGACCAAAGTCAAGAAGGACAAGAAGAGCAGAAAGACCGCAGACACATCTGAGATGGACGTAGACTCAGATGCCGACGAAGGCGAGACCGAGGTTGCCGAAGAACAGACTGCCAGCGGTGCGAGGGGGGTAGTGAAGCTGGTACCATTCGCCGTGCCCATGGCCGACGACAAGGTGGAGAAGAAGGTCATGAAGGGCGTGAAGCGATGTACGTGGCCCCCTCTGATCGACTCTTTGGAGACTGACATGACTGACGCACAACCACAGCGGCGAAGAACAAAGCCATCCGCCGCGGCGTGAAGGAAGTGGTCAAGGCGATCCGCAAGTCAGAGACCAAGGGCAAGGCGCTCGGCCTCGTCGTCCTCGCGGCTGACATTTCGCCCTGGGACGTGCTCTCCCACATCCCCGTGCTCTGCGAAGACAAGGACATCAAGTATGTGTGGGTGCCCAGCCGCGCGGAGCTAGGCGCTGCCGGCTCAACGAAGCGGCCGACGAGTGTAGTCATGATCTGCCCCAAAGGCACGGGCAAGGCCGACAAGGAAAAGGATGCTGAGTGGACAGAGCAATATGAGGAGCTGTGGAAGGTTGTCAGCAAGGCGAGCAAGGCTGTAAAGATTTGAGATGGTGGATCCTGGATTGTTGACATGGCACAATTTGGCGTTTTGCGGCGTATCAGACCTGGGTTGTGACTGTTGCTACTGACGGAATGTATAAAACACAATGATGTTTTTGACTTTCACCCTTCTTCTTCTGCAAAGTCTTTGGCTAATGAGGAGACGACAATGGTGTGAGACATTGAGGCCCGTGACAAATTCTAACGAGACAGTCCGCCATTCAGCTACTGTTCTGTCTTATTCTTGACGATGTGAGACCAGAGTCTCCAAGAGCACAAACCTTCATCTGTACGAATGTGCTTATACAAAGGCTATCCATCCCCTAAGTTTCCACTTTCTTTTCTTCCGTCCCAGAACCCACAGCTCCTTCATTCCCTCTACACTTTCCTTCCTTCACTTTCAGCACGCTGGCCGTGTTTCAATCAAGCAATCAAATCTTTTCAATCTACATCACTAGACGCTTCATTCGCAAATAACATCGCCGGCACTAGCAGAACATGTCTTTCGTTCGCAGCCCTCCCGCATCCGGATGCCGCTTCTATAATTCCTCAAAGACGCCGTCTTTGAAATCCATTCCTGAACTTTCCACTGGCTCTTCCCCCAAATCTGCCGCTTCTTCTTCTTCTTCGTATTCTTGGACATCAAGTATCTGGACGTCAAGTTCCCTCGCTGAACGTCTTACGGGTGACTTACCTCCAGTCGATGAATCTTCATCAGCGATCGCGTTGCGTCGCCGCCAGCACGGGCCACTATCATTGTCCCCCTTCACCAGTTCTACCCCATCCACCGGACTCTCTGCGCAAGACAGCGGCTACGACACCGACCCCTTCTCCCAGTCGCATTCCAGCGCCTCAACCACCTCCACCCCACGCAGCTCCCAACCCTGGACCCCAACAACGCACCTCCCGCCGCTCCTCACGCGCATCCAAGCCCTCCACGAGGCCGCCCACGCCCTCACCACCACCCACGCCGCCCTCATGCCCCCGCCCAACCTCCATCCCACCCCTCCACCCCCCACCGCATCCCCCCTCCCCGCCGCCGCAGACCACCTCGCCACGCTCCTCTTCCTCTGCACCACCGCCCCCACCCCGCCCGCCGTCCACGCCGCCTCCGCCCTCGCCCACGCCCTGCACTCCGCCGTCGCCTGCCTCGCCGCCGCCCTCGCGACCCCGACCCCCCTCGCCGCGCGCCCTACGCTGCTCGCGTCCGACGTAGCTGCCGTCGCTGCCGTCGCCCGCTCGCTGCGCCAGGCGCTGTGGCACGTCGAGCGCTGCGCTGCGCCGTGCACGCCGCCTAGCTCGCCGTCGTCGGCTGCGTCGGTTGTGTCGGTGGGCAGCGCGGGGGTCGCGCGGGGCGACGACGCGGCGCATGCGGTGCGGCTTGCTGCGGCGCTGGCACGCGTTGTGGAGGAGCAGACGGGTGCGGGGATGGTGCGGCGCGGGGCGGTGTCGCTGGGCGTGCCGGACACGCCGCTGTTTGGTGGGGCTGTGGATGCGGGGGCTGTGTTTGCGGAGAGGCTGTGCGTGTCGCCGGAGGAGGTGGGAGTGCAGGACTGTGGGGAGGGTGGTGTGGGTGGTGGGGTTATGCGTGCAGGGACGTTTCCGGTCGGAACGGGGTGCTTTGGGGCGTTGCGGATGGGTGAGGGGAGGAGCTGGTCTGAGGGCGGTGGCGGTGCGTATGCAGGTCCGGGGGGGTTCGACGGGAGGTCTTGGTCTGGCGGGTGCTTCGCTGGGGCAATTAATCCTGGTCGGGAGCGGGTAGAGGAGTGGTACGCGAGCAAAGAAAGTGTGTCATGGTGGAGCAACGAGGGGGTCTCGCCGCGCAGCTTTGCGAGGTGGTAGCTGGAATGTTTCAGGGAGGAATGGTTGTGGTGTGCAATTGTTAGTGTCATGGGACCCGGGGGAGCAATATTGACATAGAAGTGAGACTGGACAGGTATGTTCGAGGGGCGCGAGACGCGGAGAGACGAAGGTTCACGCAGCTGGTCTGCAGTGGGAAAACGGAATATCTCATTGAAGTCTAGTATCCAATAGAGCTGTGGATTTCTCATGCTTGTTCCACAATTCGTTGCTGTGACGAATTTCTAGCAGGATGAATAAGGACTCACTAATTCGAGTTTGACCGATACTCATTAACTCGCGCAGAGAACGGTCGACCGTGTTCTACAACCAGATCAGACTCGTGTCGCGCACTCGAAGCTAGACGCAATGGGATCACAGGCGAGGGCCAGTTCACCAGAGAGCAACAGCAGCAAGTCTCCCGAATCCCCAGCTGTACAGTGGTCACGCGGCCGGACAACGTTTAGTGCGGTCATAGGTACTCTGTACTCACACCAGCCATGCTTCCGCGCTCGGCACTATTGCCCACAATGCCAGAGACGATCGTAGGCTAGAATAATGCAAGCTCAACAGATTGAAGCCGAAGAATCGATCCGCGCGGGAAGGGTGGAAACTCAAGATAACGGCGAATTCGAGCATAGGCATGGAGAGACTTTAATGTAAGAGTCTGCAATCTATGATCTCGTATGGGCGGTAAGGGGGGGGGGGGGGAAAGATAAGCCGAGATCTGCAAGCAACGGGTCGGCCAACCACACCAAGTCTGAGTGCATCGTCCCCAGGCACTGTTGCGAGATGCGCCGGGGACGCGCAGAAGCTGGCCCACGGATTCAGTCATGACAGCCTCTGCCAAGCTGTCGGCCAAGAGCTAATTCAGGAGGCATGCAAGCCGTGGCGTGGTGCAGGCGTTGGAGGCGTAAGATACGCGCAGGGGCGAACTGGGACGCTCCTTCCTCATGCGGCCATGTCAGAGCACGACGGAGGAGAATAAGCGAGGACGAGCGCTGCCAAGGGTCCGGCGCAAATAAGACGCCGGGGGTGTGCGGCGGGTGGCGAAGGGTAGCAGCGACGTGCCTGCAGGTCGCGTGACATAGGCTATGCGAGGGGGCCACCAGTGCGGAGGACGGGTGTGCGCGATTATTGGAGCGCGGCGTGTAATTTGTGGGGTTTGTGGTGGTGTCGCATGCGAAAGCCAGTCGAAGCGGCGGGCCGCGGATTGCAGCAGACAAGCAAGGCCGGAGCGGCTAACTGCGTGCGGCATGGTGCCGAAGCACGGTTGGCGGTCTAGAAGCTCATCCGTCGAATGAGCTTATCCTCGGCCGTTTGCTCTGCGATAGTGTTGCATACGCTCGCCACGCAACATTCCACAGGCGCGCAGCAGGGTGCTGCTCGACGAGCACTTCGAAGAGGAAGCCGGTGGTTGTCGCAGGGGTGCTGGTTTCATACCGGCGACCATGCCTCTCGATCCGGCCGCCTTATCGTGCGGTGTAGATCGCCCAGGTGAAGATCTATCTCCCAAGACACCGAAGCAATGGCTTGCGCGACATTGCCGCATTGGCGCCATGCCGCTTCCAGAGCGCCCGGCCGGGCTCCAGCTGCCAGATCTCGCTCGTGCTCTTCTGCCCGTCGCCGACGCTCTCGTCCCCGCTTTCGACCCGGGAGCCAATCAGGGTCGCGTGGAAGCCTTCTAGACGCACGATAAGACGCCTGCTCATGCATCCACGCTCCAGTCCAGGCCTTGTCCAGAGATAGCGTTGCATTCTGGCCCGTAGGCCCTGCCGTGTCGTGCTTGCTGATCGGGCGCCCTCGTGCCCCTACTTAATCGTCCTGTGCCTTCATTTGTCGTCGAGCTTCTCGCTCATTCCATCCCACCCTTCTCGGACGTCCGTCTTCTCCGTGCCGTTAAGCGTAGTCATGGACGACAAGCAACAGTTCGCCGTCAAGGCCAGCAGCGCCGAGGTCGAGCGTGACATTGTCAACCGCAAGGGCTCTGTCATCGGTGAGGCCGCCGTTCTCTACGGCGATGTCGAGACCGCCGAGCACTACGGCTATGTCGAGCGAGGGTATGTCCTGATCTTGATTTGCTGCATCGCGCACCAGCTAATTCTCTTCGTAGCCTGAAGTCCCGCCACATCCAGTTCATCGCTCTTGGTGGAACCATCGGTACGGGTCTGTTCCTGGGTATCGGTGGTGCTCTCCGCGATTATGGTCCCCTCTCCATCCTTCTTGGCTACACCATCACTGGTTTTGCCATCTGGGGCATGATGCAGTCCCTGGGTGAGATGACCACCTGGCTGCCTCTTCCCGGTGCTATCCCACAGATGTGCGCCCGCTACTTCGACCCCGCCATGGGTTTCGCCGTTGGATGGAACCAGTGGTATTCCAGTGCTCTCACCCAGTGTGCCGAGATCTCGGCCGCTGCCAATCTCATTGGTTACTGGAATGACACAATCAACCCCGCCCCTTGGATCACCCTTATCATCATCTTGATTGTCTGCTTGAACCTGTTCGCCGTCTCCATCTACGGTGAGGCTGAATTCGCCTTTGCCAGTATCAAGATCATCACTATTGTCGGCCTGCTTCTGTTCGCTTTCATCACCGATCTTGGCGGTAACCCTCAGAATGACCGCATTGGTTTCCGGTACTGGAAGAGCCCTGGCGCCATGACGGAGACTGTTGCCAGCGGTAGCTCAGGTCGCTTCCTGTCTTTCTTCTCCACTCTGGTCAATGCCGCCTTCTCGTACGGTGGTGTCGAGATGATCGCTGTCGCCGCTGGTGAGGCCGAGAACCCGCGCAAGAATATCCCCAAGGCCTGCCGTCGTGTCTTCTGGCGTATTCTGTTCTTCTACGTCCTCGGTTCTTTGGCCATCGGTGTTCTCGTTCCATTCAACGACCCCGGCCTTGAAGCCGACGGTACCCTCGGCTCTCCATGGGTCATTGCCATCCAGAGGTTCGGTATCAAGGGTCTGCCATCTGTCATCAACGCCGTCATCTTCACCTCCGCCTGCTCCTCCGGCAACGCCTTCCTGTACTCCGCTTCCCGCTACCTTTTCGCGCTTGCACAGAACGGCCAGGCTCCCCGCTTCCTCCTCACTTGCACGAAGAAGGGCATCCCCATCTACGCTGTCGGCATCACCGCCGCCATCTCCGTGCTCACCTACCTGAGCTGTGGCGCTGGTGCAGCCAAGGTGTTCACCTGGATGCTGAACCTCACCACCATTGGCAACCTCTTCACCTGGTGCTCCATCATGTGTGCCAGCATCCAGTTCCAGCGCCACATCAAGGCCCAGGGTGTCGCCCGCGATACTCTGCCCTTCAAGTCGCCATTCCAGCCATATGTCGCGTACTTTTCGCTCTTCTTCTTCACCATCATCATCTTGTTCAACGGATGGGCCGTCTTCACCCACGGCAACTGGGACATTTCTACATTCATCACTGCCTACATTGGCATTCCCATCTACTTTGGCCTGTACGCTTTCTGGAAGCTATTCAAGGGCACCAAGATGGTCAACCCCTCTGAGGCCGATCTGTGGACTGGCAAGGCAGCCATTGACTCTGAGATCTGGCCTGACCTCCAACCTCGCAACTTTGCGGAGAGGGTCTGGTTCTGGATTGCATAGATATTGTTTGTCGAATTATTTGTTTGCATGAAGAGGTATTTGGTGGTGGTGGTGGTGGAAAAAGCGAAGAGCGGCTATCGCTATGATGATGATGTGTATTCTATCATGATGAGTCGACATGACGCCCGACGAATATACCCAAGCGCGTAAGCGTAACAACTCCTCCAAAGTTTCAATCCTCTTGCAGTGATGGTGATAAGCGTAAGGCGTGAAGTTTAAAGAAACTTTGCCCTCATGGCCTAGTTTCGCGCCCTGTGAGCTACATGCCGCTCAGCCGCACCCTATTACGAAATATTTCGCGAGAGCCGAGCCGTCTAGCGAGCCAATGGTTTGTGAAACAAAAAGAAGGCTTGACGGCATGCTTAAAGCTTGTGCAGCGATTTTTTCACATAGCCTATTGGGAAAATGAAGTGTTAGACAAGGCCAGGCCCGGTGTGACTGACTTGAAGAAGGGGAACAATCCTGGGGTATTTTGAAGTGCAGCGCCCTTCGCGCAAAGTCCAGTGAATCAAAGAAAAATTGTCATACATTTCGAGTGAACCTGAAATCATCGCCAGGTAAGTGGAACAGCTCCTCTCATCAGATTATATGCTGGAAGCGTACCTGTAAATTACATTCTGAAGACCAGGAGGGAGTAGTGTCCAAAACGTAGTAGGGGCACCTTCGGGACACAAATCATGTGACCGTACCCTCTGCAGAAATTCTGCCCGTTTTGGCTTAAGCCCACAGCGCACCCACAGCCGGACGCTCAAAAACCTTCTAACTAGACATTCTGCATCTCGCCAGCAGCACCACGACGCAGCGACCAAGATGCCTTTCGTAAGTTGAAACCACCTTCCTTGCGAGCGCTGTAGCTCGCCGCCCTTGATTCCAGTCTTCGTTGGCAATTGCAATGCAATTCGCTTGCTCGCATGCGCCTGAAGCGTGACGAGAGTGGTGGTCGATGCAATACGCTACGATTGAGTCTTTTCGTTGTAGCTTGCTGACCAGGATTCTTTGTCTCTGTAGGAAAAGCTCAAGAAGAACAGCGCCTACTTCTCGTAAGTCTTTTCCCTTTGAAGTTCTTTGCCGGTTTCATTGAGCCTTGGGCTGACTCTTTGCAGCCGCTACCAGGTGAAGTACAAGCGCAGACGCGCAGGCAAGACCGATTACTACGCCCGCAAGCGCCTCGTCACCCAGGCCAAGAACAAGTACAATGCGCCCAAGTACCGCCTGGTCGTCCGTTTCACCAACCGCGACATTATCTGCCAAATTGTCCACTCCGATCTAGTCGGCGACAAGGTTCTGTCCGCAGCCTATTCGCACGAGCTGAAGCGCTACGGCATCACCCACGGCCTGACCAACTGGGCTGCCGCCTACGCCACCGGCCTCCTCCTTGCCCGCCGCACACTCAAGAAGCTTGGTCTTGACGAGGACTTCAAGGGTGTCGAGGAGGCTGATGGTGAGTACACCCTCACCGAGGCCCTCGAGGACGACAGCGAGCGCCGCCCCTTCAAGGTCTTCCTGGATGTCGGTCTCACCCGCACCTCCACCGGTGCCCGTGTCTTTGGTGCCCTGAAGGGTGCCTCTGACGGCGGTCTCTACGTGCCTCACTCCGAGTCTCGCTTCCCCGGCTACGACATTGAGAGCAAAGAGCTTGACGCTGAGACTCTGCGCAAGTACATCTTCGGTGGCCACGTTGCCGAGTACATGGAGACCCTTGCCGATGACGACGAGGAGCGCTACAAGTCTCAGTTCCAGGGCTACATCGACGACGACATCGAGGCCGACGGTCTTGAAGAGGTGTACTCTGAGGCGCACGCCAAGATCCGCGAGGACCCCAACCTGAAGGACCCCGAGGCTGGCGAGTCGAAGAGCAAGGAGGAGTACAAGAAGGAGTCGCTCAAGTACAAGCAGAAGAAGCTCACCCACGCCGAACGCAAGCAGCGCGTGCAGGAGAAGATTGGCACCCTCAAGGAGGAGCTGTCATAGATGTTACAGTCGTGGAGTTCCAGAGTACCTAGTTGAAGAGAGCCTCGGCCCTGAAAATGCTATGAATGCCATGCACGTTTTACCTACCCAGCCTGCTCCCTTTCCATCGAGAATAGGTGTACCTAGATGCTCGTGGTGCGTGCGTATACGAGACCCACTAATCATGCGCGGCGAGACCCTGCATCGCCGGTTTACGGAAGTGCGGACTTTCTATTGTGTGTTCGAACAGTACGCAGAAACTGGCTCCACCGGCGGGCAACAACCGGCCTCCAGAAGACCCAGCCAGGAGAGGCAACCCACGCTGACTGGGCGACTGCCCGTTGAGCCGGCCTCGTCCCCAATGATTTGAAGAGGCAGGCCGTTGCCTCCCGCATGTGATTATTAGAAATAGTAGCGACGGCGAGCAGTGTGACACGAGGATGACCATCGAGGGTCTAGCCCTGTGTCGGGGGGCCCGGCTTTCGGGGGCCCCCTAACTGATTACTTGGTCGGGGCCTTTTGTCGAGCGCGAAAGACTTGTTGCGGCACTGTGCACGCTGACAGCGGATCGGGCCCACCAGAAGCCCAGCGAGGATGCTTGATTTTGTCTTGCGGCGAAGTGCCATGCTCTGCCCGCTCGTGTCCGCCTGAGCGTGACTTGCAAAAGACACAAGGGTACCTGAGAGACGGCACTGCCCCCCTTCACCTGACCGTCCAAACACCCCGAGCGCTCTGGATCCTTCTCCCCCGCCTGCTTCCCGCTAGTGTCCACTGACGTACCCACTCGCTACTGCCACGCCGACCACCTTCAACGCACGCTATTGTTCAGCAGTCTTGCACAACGCCCACCGCCTCTCGAGATCCAGCGTCCTCCAGATGGATCGCTCAGCAACAGCTTGAGCTGACAGACCTGTGTAAAGCCCGAGTCGCACTCGCTCACCGCCGTCGTCGCGATGGAAGGCGTCCATGGAGTCGATGTCTCGTGGACGCACCACCAGGGCGACAAGAGTATGTTGCCTCTTCCGACCTCGTGTAATTTGCTTCCCAGAGCGCTTGTACTGACTCTTTGATTTTTTTTTTTTTGCAGCACACGCGAAGCCCAGACCAGTGATTGCCACCAAGTCGCCCTCCACCTCCCAGTTACCCTCTCCACCCCCGTCTCCCACAAAACCCGACCTGGTTTCGCAAGCAACCGTGCCTACCAGGAAAGATGATACCTCCAAACCTGCCGCGGATTCTCTTCCCGCCGCCACTGTTGCCGTCACCCAGCCGCAGCCAATTCCTCAAAAGTCTCGGCGCCCGAGCATGCGCAGCAAGTCCAGCCAGGAGAAGCTTGCGCAAAGCCCCGAAACCCCCTCAAAGCGCCCAGGATGGATGCAAAGTCTCAGTTCCAAATTCGGCTCCTCCAAAGGTTCAGTGAATCCAATACCCTCCCCTGGTAGCTCTGGCATCGCGAAGAGCCCGCCATCGTCTGGCCAGAGCAACGCACAATCCACCGTTTTACCCAAACCAGAAGATGGTATGGAACCTTACGTACCCCAGCAGCCCGAGTCTGGCTCTTTCTTCCAGAGCGCACTACGTCGCCTGTCGACCGCCAACCAATCGTCCCAATACACGGGTCAGACCACGGGCAAAAGCGGCATGTGTCCTCGCATGGTTCTCAACGTCGACGACTCCCGTCGACGCTGCGTGGTGAAGGAGCTGAACCCATCAAAGTTGCGGCGAGTTGCCTTCAGCGTCGACGTCGAGATTGCCGGCGGCTCGCAGTATACGCAAGAACCTGATCCGGCTGCAAAGGAGCAGAAAGCAAAAGACAAAAGAGTCAAAGAAAGGAGCGAAGGTGAAGCTCTGAAACGACCAATGCAAGCCGCAGCCTTCTTTGACGAAATCTACGGCGAGTCTGACAGCTCAAAAGAGGCACTGGGAGCAGCGGATGCTGCCAAAGATGGCAAGCTCGCTACTGATGGCCAGAAACCTCCCGAGGCTCAGACCGCGGCGACATCTCAGGCACCGCAAGACTCAGCTCAGGCTGATAAGACCGGCAACCAGGCTCAGGTCTCCAAGGAAACCTCGACAGCGGAAAACGGAATGTCAAAGCCAGAGACCGCCACCACTTCTGCGCCAAAGGTCACATCATCTCGTCCGCATGATAGGCCCACGACCGATCCCGTACGCATGTACCGCCGCTGCTGTCAGCTGCGCGAGGCACCAGTTCTGAAGCGAATCAGCGAACAACTGAGTAACCCAACTCGATGCGGGCTCGAACCTGAAGGTATCGTTGGCTGCCTCGATCTTCGAGGGTCTCGTATGCAACTGCAGGATATTGTCTGTCTCGGTGACTGGCTTGCCATCGTGCCATTGAGAAAGCTCCTTCTTGACAACGCAAATCTCACCGATGAAGGCTTACGTTTCATCCTCGCGGGTTTGTTAGCCGCAAAGCCGCCGGAGATGATGAGGAAGCGCAAGCGCGGACGGTCGAGTCCATCTGAGGCCAGAGCACAGCCGACTCAACACACCCCCGGCGTTATCGAGAAACTCACCCTTAAAAACAACCCCAAAATCACGGTCGAAGGATGGAGGTACATTTGCACATTTCTCAACATGTCACGTTCCATCAAGGCAATTGACGTGTCCATGATTCCTTTTCCAAAATTCGACGCTGGAGACGCCGCATCTATTGCATCTGACAATTCCCGAGGTCGTTCTGCATCAACAACGTCAAAAGGAGATCATGTTGACATGGCCGAGATCATCTTCAAGGCTATCGCGGAACGTGCTGCCGGTAGTCAACTCGACGAGCTCACCATGTGCGAGTGCGGTTTGTCGACACGGGACGTCCGCAAGATTGTCGATGCTGCAACTGTCAGCGGGCTGAGCATTCTTGGCCTGGCAAAGAATAATCTAGACGAAGAGGCTATCCAGCACGCAGTGCGCATGCTGCGGTCTAAAACCTGCAAGGGACTCGACCTGGGCGGCAACGACCTGCGCAACGCAATCACAATCATCGCCGAGTCATTGGCTCATGGCAAGGACAACCCTCTGTGGGGTCTAAGTCTTGCAGATTGCAATCTTGAGCCAACAAATCTGCTCACCTTGTTTCCTGCTTTGGTCACATTGCCGAATTTCCGCTTTATTGATTTGTCTCACAACCGCGAACTGTTTTCATCCACGCCGAGTGCGCAGAGCGCGCTACGAAAATATCTTCCACAACTGAAATGGCTGCGACGGGTACACCTCAACGATGTGTCGATGTCACCAGCACAAGCTATCGGACTAGCAGAGATTCTACCAGAAGTCCGCAACCTGAGCCACGTCAGCTTATTGGAGAACCCGCAGCTCAAGGAACTAGCCGACACAGGCGATCCCAAGCTTCAAGAGGATGCATGTGCTCTTTATGCCTCTTTAATGGTTGCAGTGCGCGTGTCGAAACTGCTCGTTGCCATTGACATTGATGCTCCAGGCGAAAAGACGAACGAGGTCGTGCAGGCTATTCACAAACAGCTCACAGCATACAGTCTTCGCAACATTGATCGTTTCACCGCGTTGGATGCTGTCCAAGTCCATGACCCAGCCGGCCTAATCCCCGATGTTGAGGATAATGAAGACACGATTATGCTTCCAGATGTCATTCTGCATCTCGTCGGACCAAACCAGAACCCCAGGTCAAACCACGAAGGTGATAGCGAGCTCGGTCCTGATGAAGATTATTTGGTTGGCGGCACCGGAGTTGTCAAAGCTCTCAGCTACTGTCTAAGCGAGAAGAGCAGGGCCAATACCAGTGGCACTGGGACGCCTAGTGAACCTTTCGACTCAGCCACAGGCAGAGCCGAGGCCAAGGAAATGTCCAAGAGCCTGCTAGGCAGCGCGCGCAAGATTCGTGCTAGGTTGCAAGATGCTATGGCTCGAGAACAGAAGTCCGGAGACGAATGGCGTCACCGTAAGTGTTCCGTCCCTCTTATCCTTTACTGTTTCCCAAGATCCAAACTAATGTCCCCTTGCGTAGGCCGTCTCCAGTTCCTCGACCAGACGCTCCAGGGCATCATCGAGCGCTTCGAGAGCGAATACCCATCCTGCCGCGAGATTCAAGCGGCGCGCAAAGACGCCGCAAACCGCGCGTCGTGCCTCAACTCCACCGAGCCAGTGGAGCCACCCTCGCCGCCGCGCTCGCGCCACGGCTCCAACACATCCACACTCGATTCCGCGGACGCCAAAGCCGTCACCACCACAGGCTCCGACAGCCACGAGCCAGCGACGTCGCCGCCGGCGCCAAACGGCAGCGGCAGCGGCAGCCTCTACGGCCTCGCGGGCAGCCGCCGCGCCTCGGAGACGTCGTTGGCCAGCAAGGCGCTGGCGCGCGAGGAGGGCACCATCCACCGCTTCGGGCAGCGCGTGCGCCGCGACCTGCTGCCCCCCGCCGGCACGACGGACCACCTGCACGGCACCAGCACGCAAGACCCGGCCGAGGCGGAGCACCTGCGCATCCTGCGCGAGAAGCTCGAGCAGCTCGACAGCAACGAGGTGCGCGAGAAGGTCGTCACGCAGGGCCTCGAGGCCACGTTCCGCGAGTGGGACGGCCTGGCGAGGAGCGCGAGCGCGGGCGCCAGCCCCGTTGTGGGCGCGCGCGATGCGCCGGGCGAGTGAGGTTGCTGCCTCTTTTGTGTAATCATATATCAAGACTATACCCTCGTTTTCTGAGTTGGGTTCTTGCGTTGTTCTGGTGGCTTTTTGATAGGGGAGAGATACGATTACCATGAATGCTGCATATGCTTGTCTATCACTGATATCTCCTCGCTGTGATGCAGGCGTAGTCGAACCGTCCAGTGACGGCTCTCCCTTAGACGAGAGCATGTCTTACCTAAGTTAAGTTATGAGGTTCGCTGGAAGCACCGCGTGGACGAGCCGATTGATTGTTTTTCTCTATAGTTTCTCTGCTAGGCGCTACCCTCCCAGAGCAGCACGCTCCGTACAGCAGCCAGCGGAGACACAGCAGGACAGCGCGGACAAGCCAAGGTTGCTCCGTGGTGGAAGAAAGACCATTCGTGCTCCCCATGCCTCTAGCCATCCCAAAGCCCAATTCCCCTTCAATCGTCCCAAGAAAAAGAACGCACGCACGTGTGCAGAGGGACATGCCATTCTAGCCGCAGCACAGCGCACGAGCGAAGACAAGAAAAACACTAACAGCGGACGCAGACAAGGACGCAGAAGACGAACATGACTCTCTGGAATAGATAAATGTGATTTGTGTGAGGGAAAACAAAGGAGCTCCATGTAACACCGCCCGCCCCCAGGCCGTTTCGTCAGCGAAAAGTCGTGGCGCGCCCCGCCGTCAGGAGCAGCAGCTGCCGGCACCGCCAGCCTTCTGTTGGCCGCCGATGCCGACGGTGCCTGCAGAGCCGGCGCCGGCCTGGTCGGTCCGCGCGGTGTCGATGATGCGCTTCTTGATGTCAGACGCGAGGTTGAAGAAGGCCTTCTCGACGTTGATGTTGCTCTTGGCCGAGACCTCCATGAAGGGGATGCCCAGCTCGTCGGCGAGGGCCTGGCCCTGCTCGGTGGAGACGGCGCGCTTCTCCTCCCAGTCGCACTTGTTGCCGATGAGGATCTTGTTGACGCCTTCTGTTGCGTGCTGCTCGACGTTGGAGAACCATGTGCGAATGTCTGTGAGGGGCGGCGGGTCAGCATGTCTTGGCTATTGCGATGGTGTCGATGTGATGGCCGAGGAAGTTGGCCCACTAGCCTGAAGCGACTCGAGGAGGGCTACACGTACTGTTGAATGACCGCTCGTCCGTGACATCATATACCAACAGTATGCCCATGGCGCCGCGGTAGTATGCTGTGGTGATGGTGCGGAAGCGCTCCTGCCCCGCGGTGTCCCATATCTGCAGCTTCACGCGCTTGCCGTCGAGCTCGATGGTGCGGATCTTGAAGTCGATACCGATGGTGGTGATGAAGGAGGGGGTGAAGGAGTCCTCGCTGAAGCGCAGCAGGCAGCACGACTTGCCGACGCCCGAGTCGCCTATGAGGAGAAGTTTGATCTGCAGGGGGACTGGTTAGGAGACATTCGCCAGACGGGCCGCCAGGGCAGCCGCGGACAAAGGAGAATATTGCACTGACCAAAAAGTCGTAATTCCGTGAGGCGGCCATGCTGTGTGTGTAGGGGGGGGGGGTGGTGGTGCGGTAAGGGCGAAGGAGCGGAGGTGGTGGTGGGTGCGGAAGGGAGATGGGCGCTGGTCGATGCCGGCTAATCTGGTCCAACGGCTTTGTCCTGGCGTTGGCAACGGGTGCGAGTGGGGAGGGCGAAAAGGGTGGAGGGTGTCGCGGACGGTCAAGAGTTGTTTGGTCGTCTGGCACAAGAGCGAGAAGGAGGCAACGTGGAGGTGCGAGTCGACCAGCGGCGATCGCGGGATGATTGGGGGGGGGGGGGGGGTGGTGGGCGGTGGTGGTGGTGGAAGCACAGTCTCCCGCCGCCGCCGCCGTCGCCGCCCTCCACACGCCCCCATGTGCCCACGGCCGGAAGGTTCAGGTTCAGTGCACCTGGGCCTGCCTTCCACGTTGAGCCGCGCCACCTGGCCTGGGCAGAGGCGCAGCCAGGCTCCTACTGTGCAAATTGCGCTTCTGCTTCGCGGTGGAGAAGAATAATGTGCTTTTTGTGCACTCCGCTGTGCTTCTGCAAAGATGCTGTGAGTCTAGAGGTGCAGCTCTTATGCTGCATATGCAATACGCCCTGGTCATGCTGCCTCACCCGCCCCTGAAATGCACCCTTTTGTGGGGAAGCTCCCCGCCATGCTCCCCGCCGTTCCCTATCGCTACAACCAACGCGCGTATGCCCATCGGATTCGATCTGCCACCCGGATCTGCCTTCCGACTCCGCTACTATTGTCAATGAGATCGGTGAAGTCCTGCAAGAACCCTCTGAAGGTCTGCTTGGGGAAGGTCTTGCTTGCAATTCCCCGCAACACAATGGCCTCGCACACCAGCAGCCCAAACTCCTTCGTCGAAAGCATGCCGTCATTGGCCTGCGGCGACCCCGTCAATATGCGGTCGATGTTTCTGAGGACCTGGAATGACTGTGACTGGTTGCGGCCCCGACGCGACTCCTTGCGGTTGGTGAAGAAGCCTCCCAGGTAGCGCCAGAGACCAACGCAGACAAGCACGCCTGGTGTCACACCAATCAGCCCGAACAACAGCTGTTGGCTCTTCAGTAGAGAGTCAATGCCCCCCATCGCGACTTCAATGTCGACCTTGGTTTTCTGCACCTGGACCAGCAGAGCTCTGATGAGGTTGCCCCGAACAGTGCCCATGAATGGGCTCTTCATGTCCTTCTCATATGCCCGGAGGACTGGCGTCAGATCCCCCTCTTGTATCTTCACCCTGATTGCGTCAATCTCGGCCTGACCGAGTTTCGCGCCTTCGGGATTGTCCACCGCAAAATCCACCACCATGCGCTCTAGGCTGGCACGGTCGCCCTCGAGGCTGGATTTGCTCATGATTGATATCTCACTACCTTCGTCGTGCCGTATCGTACCGATGACTTTCCTAGCAGGGTCCACAACCCAGTTCTGCCAGAAGTCAATGGTTGTCTGGCCAATCTCGCGAATCCATTGAATGATTTCAGCTTTTCGGTTTACTAGAATCCTGAGAATAGTACTGGAGGAGAGCAACAAAGCAGACGCCGGAAGCCAGTATCGGATGAGACGCGAGGGGCGCCCATTTCGCTTCAGCAGAATCAAGGCTTCAGAGTGAAAGCTCTGCAGGTGAGCTTCCAGAATTTCTTCCAGTCGGGGCGCCACTTCCATTGGTGAGATTGTCAATGCGGGTAAGCTTGTAGATTTTCGGCTACGGAAGAAGGGTTTCACGTGCTCGCTGAGATCGTCCTCATCAACCTGGCTAGAGGCTAGATCGTCGAATGAATCGCTGGACAAGGTGGTGTCACTCGCCGAGCGCAGGACTGAATGCATGACCGAAATACTCTTAACTATGCCGGCCTTCCAATGGTCACTGGGCACGCTGGGGTTATCGGAGTGGAGGTCATCAGTACCGGAGTGAAGACTAACAATAGGTCAGCGGTCGGACAGCTACAATGGAGGTGCAGAATTCATACCTCTCACTGTCAAAGCAATTGCTCAACAAATAGCCTACACCACTAGCATTGAGGGACTTTGCATGCTCGAGCGCCGCGAGTTTCTTCTGCACATTTGATCTTACGAGGGCCAGCGGGCTTGCCGCACGGCGCTGCAGATCGGCGACCGACTTTTCGCGGACGACTGTCCTAACCAGGCCGTAAAATTCACTCCAGCCTTGAGCAAGAACATTCTTGCGCTGTCGCACCTCACCGTATATCTGCTTGGAGAAGTCCCAGAGTCTCAGAGGCGAAGTTTGTATGGAGTATAGAGCGGTATAGTGGTAGGAACCGGCGACATCGCTCCAGTACCAGATCTCGTCATTGAGAGGCAGTGTTTGCTGGATCAAGGCATCGAGCACAAGACCGTACGTCTGAGCTGCGACCTTGCCAAGGAGAACCCACTCGAGGTCCTGCTCGAGCGCAACGGACGAAATATTTACTTGGCTGTCGGATCGTGCTTGACGTACAATGCTGCAAAGACCAGGAGCTAGGTTGTTTGAAGGTTTCGCTCGGGCAGTCAACGACAGAGCTGTGATGAGAGCCTGGAGCCTGTCAAGACGGGCATCAAGTTTGGGGTCGTGCGCATGCTCGGTGGAGTAGGCGGAGGATGCTGGTAGGCTGGCCAGCTGCAATCGTTCGAGCTGGGCGTCAATGGCGCGGACATGGCTGGCAGCATGCGTTAGTCAGACAGGATTAAGCATATGGTAGTCGCACATACTCCTGAACAAACGCCATGATTCGTATCTCGCACAGCAGCAGCACTGAAGCTCGCTGTTCGTCCGAATCGGATGACGACGGAAATGTTGGACCGCCTGGTCTAGCTGCGGCACGCGTCACCAGCACGAGCCAGGCACGAGGCTCAGCGGCGTCACGTGGGGGAGAAAGTGGTGCGCTCAGCACAAAATCCTTTGGGGCACGGATGCTGAGGCAGCCGGCACACCGCCGCCGCCCTGCCACGATTCGCCGCCCGAGATTCGGTGCAGCCGCGAGGGAATCAAAGGGTCCGTGTTCGACCGCTTTTATGTTGTGCCTGGGTACCCCTCGACCTTCTCTCCTCAAACCACTCCTACGATCGCTGCTGCTGTCTACCATGGCGACGGCAATGCATATGCCATAGTACGTCTCTCGACCTCACTAGGTCTTTACCTGGTGGCATTCGGACTAACCCTGCCGCAGCAATGGCACCTTCTTGGGTGCTACTGGCCCTGAAACTTACTGGGGCAAATACGACGAAATTACCGCCAACTACGTCTCCCTGAACGTCTTTGAGCGTCTCTGGCTGGCCTGGTATGCGTTCATGCAGAATGACGTGCTTGCCACCGGCATCATGTCCTTCGTCATGCACGAGGTTGTCTACTTTGGCCGCTCGTTGCCCTGGATGATCATCGACCGCATTCCCGCCCTGAACAAGTACAAGATCCAGAACCAGAAGATACCCACCTGGCAGGAGCAATGGACTTGCGCGAAGCTGGTCCTGCTGAGCCACTTCACCGTCGAGCTCCCTCAGATTTGGTAAGTCTGACCGTCTCTCACCACGCCAGGTCTGCAAACTGACCGACCCAGGTTCTTCCACCCCATGGCCCAATACTTTGGCATGTCGACCAGCGTACCCTTCCCTTCAGTATTCGCAATGGCTGCCCAGATTGGTCTGTTCTTCGTGCTCGAGGACACATGGCACTACTGGTCGCACCGTGCTCTGCACTGGGGCCCGCTCTACAAGAACATCCACAAGATCCACCACCAGTACTCTGCCCCCTTTGGCCTCGCTGCTGAATACGCTTCGCCCATCGAGGTTATGATCCTTGGCCTTGGCACAGTCGGAAGCCCCATTCTCTTCTGCGCCATCACCGGCGATCTACACATCCTGACCATGTACGTGTGGATTGTCCTACGTCTCTTCCAGGCCATCGATGCACACAGCGGCTACGAGTTCCCCTGGTCGCTGCACCACTTCCTACCCTTCTGGGCCGGCGCAGACCACCACGATACCCACCACGAGCGCTTCATCGGCAACTACTCGAGCAGCTTCAGGTGGTGGGACTACTTCCTAGACACCGAGTCTGGCCCCGAGGCCTCCAAGAAGCGGAGGGAGCGCAAGCTCGCCGCTGCAAAGAACAAGAAGGCCAACTAAGAACCGCCACGGCCCTTGAGAAGCATTTTGTACTCTGTTTTGCCGCCCAGTTCCACCCAGCATAGAAAAGGGGTGTGAGGCGAGGCTTCCACAATGGCGTATCAGGCGAAGCAGGGAGTCTTTCAATTCGACGGGTTACATTATATTGGATGTTGGATCCTCTAGAGGAGTGCTACACACCATCTGTAAAGTTAGCCTACAGCTTATTTTAATTGCACGAGCCCGCCTTGCCGCGGAGGAATGAAGCACACAATCACCACCCGACTTGATTTCCTCGTGATATCAAGACGGCTGCCCGCCCACCCCAGCCACGCTCCCCTGCCCCTCGCCCTCCTCGCTCTCCACCCGCGCCCTCTCCTTCTCTTTCTCCTTCTCCCTCACCCCCTTCGGCACGCAACAATCCCCCGCCCCAGCAGCAACCACATCCGCCACCCCCCTCAACACCCCTCCATCCTCCTCATCCCCTTCAACCTCCCCCTCCCGCAACGCAATCTCATCGCACACCCCTGCCATCACCAAATCCTTCCCCGACAACCCCGGCGGCGCATGCGTCGTCCACCGCACAAACACCCGGTTGTACACGTTCGCCCACTCCGGGTGGTGCCGGTGCCGCGCGCACTCGGCCGCCGCGGCCTGCATGAACGCCCACGCGGCCTTGAACGTCTTGAAGTGCAGGGTGCGCTCGAGCGCGGCGCCGGAGGGCGTGAGTGTCCATTTGCCGGAGGCGGTGCCGCCTTGGGCGGGGCGGAGCAGGGCGAGGAGTGGTGGGGTTGCGGTGGTGGCGTCGGTGTTGCTGGAGAAGGTTGGGGTTGGCGCGGGGGGCGAGGGTGGGGTTGTGGACATTGTTCGGGGTGCGGGTGGGTGGTGAGGGTGGTGGTGTTGGTTGTGAGTTGGGGACGTGGTGAGGCGGAGGGAGGGGAGGGCGTGGGGGCGGCGGAGGAGGAGGAGGTGGTTAAGAGAGCTGCGTGTTAGGGTTGTGCGGCATTGCATGGTCGGGTGTGGATGTTGCAGACAGTGCAGGGCCGGCTTGTGAGAGAGAGTGATCTGCAATGATGAGTGTCAGGGCCGTCGGCGAATGGAAGTCGTCGTCACAGGGTCTCCGGGGAGTTTGGCGGATAAGAACTATCGGACATGCACAGCGAGCAAAACACGAAAGCACGACAGAATGTAAAGTGTTTCCAAACTTTTATTCGTAGCAGTACGTGTAGACTACCATCCCCACATGCACTTGTAGGCCAGCAGCCGGCTGCCCAGCCTGTCGTACTCCATGGGGCTGATCCAGCTGTCGTTGGTCCCTCGGAGTTTCCCAAATACGCTCGCCCCTTTCCATACCAACACCTGTGGGTCAATTTCGCGGGGCGGCGGCGCAACCATAATCTCTTTCCTCAACCTTGTCAAGGTCCCCATCAGACTGGCCGCATCGGGCACGCCCGGAGCGCTCCTGTCACTCGTTGCAGACCATGCACTCCCGAAACCGGCAGTAGACGCGTCTCCAAGCTCTTCTTCCAAGAACTCCTTGAAGCCTGGTATTTGGGTACCGCCGCCCACAGGAATTATGCCACCCAGGAAGTCGCGCATCTTTCGCTCATCGCCACGAGCCGCATGCTCAATGGACAGAGCGATAGCCGCATGAAGAGGAGCAATGGGCAATGTGCGGTCGCGAACGTCTGCTTCTTCGCAAAGAGCGTCAAGGGGATCTTCCTTGTCAACTGGCTTGGTTCCGTCAGGCTTCAGTGCCTCGCCAGCCGCAGACGGGCTTGCGTCGCGGACGAGTTGAGGCGTGTTTGCACCATCGCCCTCGCCCTTGATTGGCTCATCAGGTGACATGTTGCCATTAGCATTGCCTGGCTGTGGAGTTGATGGCGATGGATTCGCAAGCGCGGCAGCTAGCTTGGCTGCGACACGCTCAGCGTTCAGGGCTTTGACCTGTGCGTCGGCAGAGTTGACGGCTGGTGGTGGAGATCCAGTGACAGCCGAGGTCGACAGGACCTGGAGTTGAGCAGTTGAAAGGGGATCATTGGGAGATCCGTCGTAGAGATCATAAGACCGGCTGATGAGAGAGCGGCGGCCCTCAAGCTTGCCGTCATTATCCAGCAACTCGGGTCGGAAGAAGGCCTGTAATTGCATCCATGGTCAGTATGCGGTCAAATAATACGGAGAAACCCACTTACCATTGGAGCAAGGATGACCTCGTCGTAGGCCTTGAAGATGTAATGCTCGGTGCTTTTCTTAAAGCGCCGTAAATGACATTCATACTGTTGGACTGCCACATCGTGCACAGACAGCGTCAAGCACTTTTGCTTGAGTTCCTCGGCTAACAGGAAATCATGCCGCCGGTTCATGTTAATTTGGCCATATGGGAATGAGTCGGCCAGCATCATCTTCATGAAAGTCTCTGTAATGTCGGCACCGCCATAGCGCAGATTGATGCGAGAGTTGTCGATGCACATGCCTTCGTCGACGCAGCAAATCGATGTTTTTTGTGCGCCCACGTCAACGATGCAGCAGGTGGGATAGCCGGCTGCAAAGGATGCCGACAGACTCTCTTGTATGAAACACACGCGGGCAAACCCAAATTCTCGAATGAGCAGGTCCAGAGCTGTCGTGACATAGTTGCGCTCGTACAGATCCGGGACGACGTAGACGCACTCGTACTGTGACCAGTCTTTCTTCTGTGTTATGCCCAGCTGCGACTTGATTGCCTCTTCGATAATGACGGTAAAGTCGCGCAATATCTGGTCTTTGTTGTCGTAGTCTTCTTCGTTGAAGGCGCCATACTTAAAGGGCCAGTAGAGCTTGTAGCGTGGTTTGGAGTCATCGGGTAAGCGCAGAGCTGCTTGACTTGTGTAATAGGGGGGAGCCTCGGCAGGCACTTCGGTCCAGTCAATGCCATGAGTGTCATTGTGCTCCGTAATGTCTTCTGGAACTGACTTTTTGTTGAAGTTGATCACCACCTCACGGCAGTTGGGCACGATGCGCTTGCCTTTCCGGCGCATGCGGTCCTTCAGCTCCACCGTCATGCCTTTGTAGAGCGTGCTGAACTCGTCGCTGAAGGCTCTGTTGGGGTCCCGCGTCGAGCTTTCGGAGATTCTTCGTCGCTTCGGACGAGGTTCTGCAGCACTCTCGGCTTCGCTTTGGTCAGCTCTGCGGGCAATGACCATGGGTACAGTCTTTGGGAGGATGTCACTGGCAAGACCAATGCGTAAATTCTGGCTGCCCGGGTGGATGACTATTGTCTTAGACCCGTTCTGGTCGTCGTCGGTCTCGGCAGACGTCTCTTCGCCTTCGCCGGCCATGGTCTCGTCGGCATCCATGTCGACGTCTTCTCCGTCTTCCTGCTTCTGGGCCAGGCGACGATCACGATCCCGGGCGGCCTTGGCCATGCGATTACGGTTTTCCTCGTTCTGTAGGCGCATAACAAGAATTTGCTCATCGCGTTTCAGGTATTCGCTTTGCCGGGTCAGGCTCACTTCACGCAGGGATGACATGGTGCAGGCTTCGGTAGACTCACGTGTAGTAGTTCTTCTGGTTGATCATGTTGACCTGTGGCCAATTGGTCAGATCCATGCCATTGTCAGTGCGCTCCAGACCTGCCAGCATGTCAGTGGAAGTTCCCTTGCACGTTCACCGATTTGCAGACCTTCGCGGCGGGCACTGGCGCCCTTCTTGCCTGGCATTTTGGCTGGCTGCGAGTGTCACAGCAGAGGGAGAGCTCCGTGCGCGCGCGGAGAATATACAGGAGTCCTCGCCCCGCAGAGATCACAACCAGGCCTGGAGATATTTTATTCCGATGGCAGGTCAAATGCCGTAGGTCGTCGGGGGGAGCATGGGCAACCTTTTGCAGGAGGTTTGCCTGCGATCCGCAGCGGTGTTTGACGCGTTGCACTGCTCTTGTCCAGGCTGCGGGAGCGACGGACGCGCCAAGCCCCTGGCCAGAAAGTGAAAGTGGCATTTGAAAGCAGCAGACGAGTTGCTCACAAAGCGCCGCCGCCGCACTCCTGTGGGCCCTCTTCGTGTATCCGCATCCTCTTGTGTCGAGCATACTTGCATTGGCGTTTCTGTCTGATAGTGTTTCTTTGACGTTCCTCCTGCTCGCTCTCCCGCCCGCCCAGCTGCCCCTCGTTCGCGCATCCGTATATCACCAGTCATGGGAGGCTCCATCTCAAGCCTTTCGGGCATCCTGGGGCGTCTGCTGTGGGCTAAGAAGGAGATTCGGATTTTAATATTAGGGCTGGTACGAAGGCTGCGCACCTAACGTGCACAGCGCGACCGCTGACAGAGCATCTCCAGGACAATGCGGGCAAGACAACTCTCCTTTACCGATTAAAGGTATGCACTCCCCCCCCAGAAGACTCTACACGCCTCCGCGGCTGACCGAGAGGCATCAAGATCGGCGAAGTGGTCACAACAATCCCCACCATCGGGTTCAACGTGGAATCCGTCACATACAAGAACCTCAACTTCAACGTCTGGGTAGGCAGCACCACGGGCCCTGCGAGCGTGTGGATTCGCGATTGACGCTTCTTTGCAGGATCTTGGAGGGCAGACGTCCATCCGGCCCTACTGGAGGTGCTACTACGCCAACACAGCCGCCGTCATCTTCGTGATAGACTCAACGGATATCGACCGACTGCAGACGGCGTCGGAAGAGCTGGCAGCCATGCTGAACGAGGAAGAGCTACGAGACTCGGCATTGCTGGTCTTCGCAAACAAACAAGATCAGCCCGGGGCCAAGGGGGCAGGCGACATCTCAGAAGCGTTGAAGCTTGGAGAGCTACGAGATCGGAATTGGAGCATCATGGCATGCTCGGCTATCGACGGGCGCGGCATCAGCGAGGGCATGGACTGGCTCGTGGTATGTTCCCTTCCCTCCTTCCGCAGCGTCGTTCGTAACTAAGTCGGCTGGTAGCAAACGGTGAACTCAGAGACATAACCAGATAACCGGCAGCAGTGGGCGTGCAAGGGCGGCCTGAACCAGTCACGCCAAGTGCGGCGATGGAGTCGGCCCTAGCTGGGAGACCTGTATACTACTGCACCTAGAAGATTTGGGAAGACACAGGGCGCTTTCACTTGACATGGATAGGACAAAGCTTGGGCCTGGCAGACTCAGGTGCTCCTGCTGCGATGATGTGCACCGGGTCCGAGTCCGAGCAGCGGTGACCAGGGGCAAAGTCAGCAGCAGCAGCGCCGGCCGCATGCGTAGATCGGTGACCGGCGGCGGGAAACATGTATCATAGCTACTACATTAATATACAGCAGCGCAGCAGCGTTGAATGATGACGATAAAGAAGAACCCAGGGCTGCACCCTCGTGCCCTGCAGCTGTGCATGCTTCAGGCGAGGACCGGCGTAGCCGGGGTGTTGTTGGTCCAGCGTGAAGCCGCATGCCACTAAGATCTGGCGTGCCTGTTGAGTCTCAGCCGCGCCGCCTGGGAATATCGTTAGTTTGGGTATCAGCAGCCCACGCCGCCCGAACCCCGTGCTTCGGCGACTATCGCGCGGCATATCAGCTTACTTACTCGTCTCCCTGCCTCTTCGTCGTCTTTGACCTTTTCCTGACCATCCTGTCTTGCGCCTGTTCTGCCTGTCTGTGGAATTTCGAGCCGAGGGACACGCAGGTACCATCAACAACTCTTCGACTTGGCGCCGGGAAAAAAAAACATGTGCTTGTCATAGGAGCCCGGGAACTTTTTTTTTGGGAGTTTGCTGACCCTCTGCGGCGTAATCTGAACTTCCTCTGTACATTTCCTGTGCTCGTGACCATCACTGGACTTGCGGGACAAGAGAAACTTTGACCGTCACCATGCAGCGACAGGTGCTGACAGCTGCGCGCGGTGTGCGGCCAGCATCTCTGCTGCGTGCCACCTCGCGCCGGGTCCCAGCCATCAGCTGTGTCTGCCAGCAGACTATACGCACATTCGCATCCGCACCTCGACTGGGCCAGCAGAAGCAACCTGTTGACTCGGTTGCTTTCTTCCAGCCGGCAGACTCCTTCTACCGCCGACATGTTGGCCCTTCACCAAACTCTGTCGAGAAAATGCTCGCGACGCTCGGCGTCAAGTCACTGGACGACTTGGTCCAGCAGGTCGTTCCACAAAGTGTATTTTCCGGCCGTCCCTTGCACATCACCGGCCCTCTGGCCGATGAGAGGGGCGTCAGTGAAAAAGACGTCGGCTTCAAGGGCTTCTCCGAAACCCAGCTCATGGCCAGGATCCGCACCATAGCCAATCAGAACAAGGTTCTCAGGAGTTACATTGGCTGCGGATATTCTGGAACCAGAGTCCCCGAGGTCATCAAGCGCAACGTGCTAGAGAGCCCCGCCTGGTACACCAGCTACACCCCCTACCAGGCCGAGATTGCACAGGGCCGCCTTGAGTCCCTGATCAATTACCAGACCATCGTCCAAGAGCTGACCGGCCTGCCCATGTCAAACGCTTCGCTTTTGGACGAGCCTACAGCCGCCGCCGAGGCCATGACTCTCTCGCTCAATGCCCTGCCTGCAGCTAAGCAGAAGTCTGCAGACAAGGTCTTCTTCATCTCTCACCTCTGCCATCCGCAAACTATTGCCGTCTTGGAGTCCCGTGCAAGTGGCTTCAACATCAAGTTGCAGGTTGGAGATGTGCTTGCAAACAATAGCGAAGAGGTCCGCAAAGTGGGCAAGGACCTCGTCGGTGTTTTGGCCCAGTATCCCGACACCGAGGGAGGCGTTGAAGATTTCAAGGCCCTTGCAGACACGGTCCACGAGTTCAACGGCACATTCTGCGTTGCCACCGATCTGCTGGCCCTGACCGTTCTCACCCCTCCCGGTGAGTTTGGAGCAGATGTTGCATTTGGCAATGCGCAGCGGTTCGGTGTTCCTTTTGGATACGGTGGGCCCCACGCTGCCTTTTTCGCCTGCAACGACAAGCAAAAGCGAAAGATTCCGGGACGTCTGATCGGCGTCTCCAAGGACAGACTCGGCGATCCGGCCTACCGCCTGGCCCTTCAGACCCGCGAGCAGCATATCCGCCGCGAAAAGGCCACTAGCAACATCTGTACCGCTCAGGTGCTGCTGGCCAACATGTCGGCATTCTATGCCGTTTACCACGGCCCTAATGGTCTGAAAGAAATCGCCAACAAGGTCATCGCAAATGCTCGCATTCTTCAGCTGGGCCTTCAGAAGCTTGGTCTCAGCACGGGCAAGGATGGTAAGAATGAGGAGGTGCTCTTCGACACGGTCGTTGTCAATGTACCAGACGCCAAGGAAGTCATTGACCGGGCGATCAAAGAAAAGGGCATCAATCTGCGCCAGCTGGACAGCTCACGCATCGCAATTGCTCTCGATGAGACGATTGAGAAGGAGGATCTGCAGGACATTCTGGACATTTTTGCAGGCCAAGGCGGCTCTAGCAGCGTCAATCTCGATACGCTATTTGACACCGTCGGCGTGGCTAACGACATGTCAGTGCCGCTACCTGAGACCTTCAAGAGGACATCCCAGTTCATGACCAACCCTGTCTTCAACTCCTACCACTCCGAAACCGAACTTCTCCGTTACATTCATCATCTTCAATCCAAAGACCTCTCCCTAACGCATTCTATGATTCCCCTTGGTTCGTGCACCATGAAGCTCAACGCAAGCACAGAAATGGCACCCATCAGCTGGCCCGAGTTCAACAGCATTCATCCCTTCGTGCCGCGTGATCAGGCCGAGGGCTACACAACGCTTATCACCGAACTCGAAGATGATCTGGCAGAGATCACTGGCTTCTCCAAAGTCTCGCTGCAGCCTAACTCAGGAGCCCAGGGTGAGTTTGCCGCTCTGCGTGTGATTCGTAAGTACCTGGAGCAGCAGCCAGGCAAGAAGCGTGACATCTGCCTCATCCCTGTGTCAGCTCACGGCACAAATCCCGCAAGTGCAACCATGGCCGGCATGCGTGTGGTCACTGTCAAGTGTGACACCAAGACGGGCGACTTGGATATGGTAGATCTCAAGGCCAAGTGCGAGAAGCACAGCGAAGAGCTGGGTGCCTTCATGGTCACGTATCCCAGCACCTTTGGCGTGTTTGAGCCCCGTGTCAAAGAAGCTTGCGACCTAGTGCACCAGCACGGCGGGCAAGTATACATGGACGGAGCCAACATGAATGCGCAGATTGGGCTATGTTCACCCGGTGAGATCGGCGCAGACGCATGCCATCTGAATCTGCACAAGACCTTCTGCATTCCTCATGGTGGAGGAGGGCCGGGTGTTGGCCCGATCGGAGTCAAGTCTCACCTGGCTCCCTACCTGCCCGGTCATCCGCTGGTTGCGACGGGCGGGGAGAAGGGCATCGCACCAGTCAGTGGAGCGCCGTGGGGTAGCTCCAGCATTCTACCCATCAGTTGGGCCTACATTAAGATGATGGGCGGTGGAGGGTTGACGGAGGCGACCAAGGTGACGCTCCTCAACGCCAATTACCTTTTGACGCGCCTCAAGGAGCATTACGATATTCTCTACACCAACGACGAAGGTCGCTGCGCGCACGAGTTCATCCTTGACACGCGCAAGTTCAAGGAGACATGCGGCATCGAGGCCATCGACATTGCTAAGCGCCTGCAAGACTATGGTTTCCACGCACCAACCATGTCGTGGCCCGTGGCCAACACTTTGATGATCGAGCCGACCGAGTCCGAGTCCAAGTCGGAGCTGGACCGCTTCTGCGAGGCACTCATCTCCATCCGTCGTGAGATTGCAGAGGTCGAGTCTGGTAAGCAGCCTCGCGATGGCAACGTGCTGAGAATGTCACCGCACTCGCAGAAGGATCTCCTGCTGGGCGAGTGGGACAGGCCATACTCGAGGGAAAAGGCGGCGTACCCGCTGCCTTATCTCAAGGAACGCAAGTTCTGGCCGTCCGTGACCAGATTGGATGACGGTAAGACGCACTGAAATCTCGTTGTGACGAAGAAGACGACACTGACGAATTGCAGCATACGGAGACACAAATCTGTTCTGCTCATGCGGACCAGGCGGTGAGACGGGAGCCGACGGCGGGGTTGCGACTTGAACCAGGCTGGGGCATTGAGCGAGGCGTTTACGGCACTAGATTCATTCATAGACGGGGGTGAAGTACTCAACGTTGCATTCTCAGGCTTGGAGTACATACACGGCGGAGCGGACGGGAGACGGGCACGCGGGATCAACTCCACGCACGACAGCCACAGTATAGATTAGCGGCATCGACAAAGAAGGCCATCATCAACCTCATTAGCCATCTCGCTTGTCAGGCCGCAACGGGCATGGCCAATGGTGGGTGCAGTGCGTGGGTGGCGTCTCGAGCCGGGACCCCGTGGGGCTTCGCGGCGCCTCTCTCGGCTGCACTGCGCCCCCTCACGATGCCACGGATGCCACGCCGTTACATTTAGCCTCTGGGAACGTAGTCATGGATGCCCAGAGGTCCTGGTGCGAGGCAGAGACTTCCCTTCCCCGCCCCCATCTTCGTCTCGACCGCTGTGACGAGCACTTCCCCATCCTCTGCCATCCACCTGCTAGTATTCGCCGTGTCACGGGCGGAGCATAACTAGCGTGCAATCCTTTCAGGTCCCAGGAACAGCCCCCGTGCGGCTCTGCCGGCAAGCATGAACTGGAAGTGGACCTCTGTCGTCGCGTCTCTGACGCCCGGCGTCCTCGCCGGCATCTATACCACCGGCTTTGACAATGTCACGTGGGACGACCGTAATTGGCGCCTCCAGACCACACTGTTCGACCCGGGCCACTGTGAGTCTTTCTTCGCTTGCACTCTGCCTCTATCCTTGAAGACGAATGAAGAGATAATTAACCATGTGAATGTCATGAAAAGACCAATCTCGTGCCAATCTCGCGAATGGCTACATTGGCATCAATGTCGCGGCTTTGGGCCCCTTTTTCGATATCGAGCAGCCCGTTGACGGCGACGCCATTGGGGGTTGGCCGCTCTTCAACCGACGCCAGTCCTTCGCGACCGTCACTGGCTTTTGGGATGAACAGCCCACGACCAACGGCACCAATTATCCCTGGTTGCTGCAACTCGGCGGTGAGAGCATCATCAGCGGTCTGCCCCATTGGGCAGGCCTCCTGATCGAGGCCAATGGCCATGTGCTGAACGCTACCACCGATCCTGCTGAGATCACTGCGTTCTCTTCTACTTTTGATTATGGCGCCGCTATGCTCTCATGGCACTACACTTGGACTCCGCCAGACTCACCAGCCATGGACGTAGATTACTCCATATTCCTGCACAAACTCTACGTCAACCAGGCCGCCGTGCGACTGAAGCTGACATCGTCTCGTGATGCAAACGTGACCGTGGCCGATGCCCTCGATGGCGATTGCGCTGTTCGCTCCATTCCCGTTGACAAGGGTATGGAGCCAGGCTCAGCTACAATCTGGTCTGCCGTGCAGCCGAACAACATTCCCAGCGTGACTGCCTATGTGTACTCGACACTGTGTGGAGACGCTTCTGTCGACATGTCGAGCAGAAAGGCTGCGCCGGGTGCTGCGTTCACTGGCAGCAACTCGTCCTCGATTGCGCAGCAGGTCGATGTTCATCTAGAAGCTGGCACCACAGCCGTTCTTGAGAAGTATGTAGGTGTTGCCTCTACGGACGCGTTCGACGACCCGCAGAGCGTCGCTCGAGATGCTTCCCAGAAAGCTGCTAGTGATGGCTTCGCACGCTTGTTGAAATCTCACATTAGTGAGTGGCACAGCCTCATGCCCGAGGAGGCTGTCGACGACTACCGCCTTCCAGACGGCACGATCCCGGACATGCCTTATGCCGTTGAGCACCAGGTCACTGCTGTCACCAATCCCTTTTACATCCTCCAGAACACCGTCGGCTCGCGGGCAATTGCTGCGGCCGGCAACAACACCAAACTCCACCAGAACAGTATTTCCGTCGGCGGTCTCTCATCCGATGCCTATGCCGGCATGGTCTTCTGGGATGCCGACGTCTGGATGGCTCCTGGCCTTGTTGTCTCTTTTCCCCAGGCTGCCCAGCAGATTTCCGACTTCCGCCTGAGCCAATATCCCCAGGCCATGAACAACACGCAGCAAAACTTCATCTCCTCGCAGGCGGACAGAAAGTTTTCCGATCAGGGCGCAATATACTCCTGGACTTCCGGCCGCTTTGGCAACTGCACTGGTACGGGACCTTGCTTCGACTACGAATACCATCTCAATGGCGACATTGCGCTCCACCTACGCAACGAGCTCATCGTCACCGGAGACGAGGCCGACTTTCGCGATCGCAAGTTTCCGCTCTTCAACAGCGTTGCACAGACTTTCTCGGATCTGCTCGAGTACAGCACGTCAGACGATGTCTGGACGCTCTCAAATGCAACCGACCCAGACGAGTTTGCGAACCACGTTGACAACCCGGCGTTCACCATGGCGCTCATGAAGACGCACCTGAACCAGACCAACGGCTTCCGCTCGCAATTTGGCATGGCGCCTGTCGAACTCTGGAACGAGCAATCCTCGAAAATCCTGATCCCCGTGGACGATCAGGCCAACATCATTCTCGAGTACACTGGCATGAACGGCTCGATTGAAGTCAAGCAGGCCGACGTCGTGCTGATCGACCACCTACTCGACTACCCGAACCCGTATACGCTCTCGAATCTCGAGTTCTACGCGGGCGCGCAGTCGTCCAACGGCCCAGGCATGACGTTCGGCGTCTTCTCCATCGTGGCCAGCCACGCCTCACCCAGCGGTTGCGCCGCCTTCACCTACGACATGTACGGCAGCGAGCCCTACGCGCGCGCGCCCTGGTTCCAGTACTCGGAGCAGCTCGTCGACGCCTTCAGCGTCACCGGCTTCCACCCCGCGTTCCCCTTCCTCACAGGCATGGGCGGCGCCAACCAAGTCGCCATCGCCGGCTACCTAGGCCTGCGCCTGCGCCCAGACGCCCTCACCATCGACCCCTCCCTCCCCCCTCAAATCCCCAACCTGCGCTACCGCACCTTCTTCTGGCAGGGCTTCGCCATCGCCGCCGCCTCCAACGCAACCCACACCACCCTCACCCGCCTCCCCGCCGCGCGCGCCCTCGCCTCCGCAAACCCGCGCTTCTCCGCCACCCCCATCCCCGTCGTCGTCGGCGCCGGCGACGCCTCCCAATCCTACTCCCTCGCCCCCGACGCCACTCTCACCGTCCCCAACCGCACCCCCGCCCAGAACCTCACCGTCCCGCGCAACGCCGCGCAGTGCCGCCCCGCCCGCGCCCCCGCCGCCCACGTCCCAGGGCAGTACCCGCTCGCGGCCGTGGACGGCGCCGTCAGCACGGCGTGGCAGCCGGCGCGCGCCGACGCGCCCGCCGCGCTCGCCGTCGACCTCGGCCCCGACGCCGCGGGCAACCTGGTGCAGGCGCTGGCGTTCGACTGGGCGCAGGCGCCGTGCCGACGGATCGGAGTGGCGTTCACGAACTCGACGGACGCGGCGCAGGGGCTGCTGGAGCGGCCGACGCTGGGCGACGAGGGCGACGTCGGGGATGTGCAGTGGGCGGTGCGCGGGTATGCGGTGGGGGTGTCGGCGGCGTGGGACGCGGCGGGGGCGGCGCGGGTGCAGGCGTATCGGTCGAATGCGACGAGGGTGGAGCTGAATCAGACGGATGTGGGGGCGGTGGCGGGGCGGTATGCGGTGCTGGTGGTGGAGGGGAGCTGGGGAAACGATAATGAGACTGTTGCTGAGCCGGGGTGTAGTGTGGCGGAGTGGGCGGTGGTGGGTGCCGGTGCTGGTCAGGTGGAGACGAAGAGGTTCGCTGGGGAGGAGTAGGCACGGCATGGGTGAAGTGAATCGGTCAATGTAGTTGAGTGTTTGACGTTTGGTCAATCTAGTAATTCATAGTCTGTGTCGCGTGTTCTACGTCTGCTGACAAGTCTCCTGCATTCCATGCAGAGTCCACCGCTTTGCAGTCTCAAGCAGTGTATCATAAGCCGTACCTCTGTGGGCAGAAAACCAAGGAAAAAAACGCCAGGGTATCCCATTGCAAAGAATCCGTCCGCCAATCAGACAAGCACAACTCAGAGCTTCGTCCTTTGCATTCAATCCTCCCAGATGGTCTCCATCTCAAAGTCCGTCCGGCGTTCCGCACCACACACGCTCCACCGCTTTCTATTCTTCGACCTGGCCTTGTCGACCGTCGAGCCACCATTCTTCTCTGCCTCGGCCTCGGCTTCGGCGGCGTCGGCGGCAGCCTTGAGCTGGGCCAGATTGTAGGCCTCGACAGCCGCCTCCTCGGCATCCGGCGAGTCAGGGATCGTTTCAAGCGACGAGACCGACGGACTACGCGAGCGCAGCGATGTCGGCGTCGAGGGCATCGAGTCCCGCGGGCCGTAGGTCGACATGGAAGACGCCGAGTTGAGGGTGCTCAGGGACGCCGAACTCTGGTGTGGCTGAGATTGGGTGGGGAAAGGCTCGTTGAACTTGATGTTGCCGAGAGTAGGTGACGCAGCGCGGACCAGGGGAGGGGGAGCGAGCTGGTAGTGGAGTGGGGAGGATGGGCGCCTGCGGCCGCTGTTGCTGCGGGAGAAGCTGGCGCTGTGCAGGGTGGGGGGAGTGATGGTGGAGCTGGAGCGCATGGACAGGTCGAGCTCCGAGTCTTCGGCGATGCTCTCAATGTCCATGAAGCTGGGGAGCGGGGTGGTCGGCAGCTCGTCAAAGGACCGGCGCGGGCTCTGGCGGCCGGAATTGCGGGTGTTTGGGCTCGAGGGGCGGAGTGGAGAGCGGCCACCGGAGGCGAAGGAGAAGCCAGAGGCAGCGGTGGAGACGAGGGGCAACGAGCGGGTGCGCGTCATGGGGGGAGCCAGAGCACTGGCGTGGGACTGGGAGCGGAGGTGGTTGCGCGAGTAGCCGTAGGGAGACCTGTTGCGGGGGCGCTCGCGCATATAAGTGGAGAGCGACGAGGCATCAGAGGGCGGGGGCTCGGTGGAGCGCCGCTGGTGCTCGGGGCGGGAGGAGGCAGAGGAGGCAGAGGTGTCTGAGGGTGTGGCGGTGGAGCTGGTCTCGTTGCCGGCCATGTCGAGGTCGGAAAAGTCGACCAGGACCTCGCGGAAAGAGGCAGGCCCGTCCGGTTGTTGTTGTTGTTGTTGTTGCTGCTGCGGCTGTGGGCGTGGATCTTGCCCCATCGTGTGGGCTGCTCAGTGTGCAGAGAAGAAGCAGAAGAACATCACACGTGCATCTGCGGAGGAAGCATGACTGAGCTTGGGCGGGTATATAAGGCGGAGGATTCGACGGCGTTAAGCGGAGCGGTGCAGGGGGGGCAGCCGCTCTGGGGGTGGTGGCTCTGGTGACTCAAACGAATGACTGCGGCATGCATTCAGCAGAAGTAGCAGCAGCACAGAGTCGGGTCTCGGAGGTATTGGACGACGTGACCTGGGGACAGAGGCAGTGAGGAATGTGGAGGAAAGCAGGTGACTAAGGCTGCTTTGGCTGAGGCTCCTCCTTCCTTTTCCCCCCTCGAGTCAGGCCTCTGGGGGGGGGCTCGTGCGTGGGGCACCGGACCCTGCGCAGGCGCCGATGTAACGCTGGTGCATGTGCAGCAGCAAGCACCAGCTCTTGCTTGCTGCGCCGCCTGCATCCCACCCCCACGTTCCTCGCGCAGCCTATCTCGTGTCTTGCTTTGCCACGGGGCACAGGTTCGGAAACCCCTGGTGACCCCGGTGATCATGTCAAGCTGGTCGTTGTTTGGGTCTTGGTGTGCTCTGCGCCCCCTAGCTCCCGCGCAGACCGGGCCCGATTGCGCTATTGATGCTATGCAGATGGCGCCAACTCGAGGCCAGGCCCCGACCAGTATTGGGACCCTGGAGGGTCCGTCAGATGAGCCAGAGACCCCTAGCTTATGCACGCAATAATGAGGCCAGCCGGGTGCGCCTTGCCCTCTTCGGCGATGTCGTCGACCGCCCTGCCTGGTCTGTCATACTCTCCCTCGGTCTCACCTGTCCGACTCATCATGCTCGGGGGGCCGCATTGATCTGAAACCGACTGCAGCAGCATTTTGCTAATGACAGTACCTCATCTCGAAACGGAGCTGGTGTTTCGGTGGCTGAGTGGCTGTTTATCATCAATAAAATGAAAACGGTAGTACAAACGTCGGTAGAACCGAGTTTCGTCGGCTTCAAGGTTTGACAACACCAGCATCATGTGACATCCTATTGTTTGTCTGCAACTCACTGATCTACCTCGTCTCGCAACACGCGCCTGACCTCCATCAATGCCTTACCCAACAGATTCTGGCCCCACAGCTTCCGGCTCGTTCTCTCCGCCGCCTCCTCGCTGTACCCAATGCCCCAAACCCGATCAAATCTGGACGCCTCGACCAGCTCACGCTCTCCCGTAGCCAGCAGCAGCTCCCTAAGCGTCACATCCTCCTGCCCTCTCACGCCACTGCGCCCGCGCGGCGGGTACGCAAACGCATCGTCGTCGCGCGCAACGCCCTGCCTAAACTTGTAGACATTGGCCTGCACCACGACGTCGTACTTGACGCGATCCCACGCTGCGTCGTCGAACCCCACCACCGCCCGGCCCAGCGCCTTCTGTTTCCTCGGCTTGCGTTCCTTCAAGATGGCGGCCATCGTGGCCGCGTCGTCGAAGGTCTGCGCCTTGCGCCACATCATATACTGCTCGCAGCAGTTGAAAGCTTGGCCGCTGGCGTCAGTCATCGGCGTGAGGTACCACTGGCACAGGAAACCGTAGTCGGCGTCGTCTTTCCAGAAGAAGATGGGGCGGTCGCTGTATTGCTGCGCTTTCCATGCTGGAACGGCCGGTGGGTTTGGCTCGTTTGTCGCGCTTGTTTCAGGCGCAGGATTTGGCATTGCGGAGAGTCTGGTTGAGTGATTGATTTATGCGAGCAAAACTGCAATGTGAAGGAACAGATTGCGTCTTTTCGCGATTCGATCTTTTGTGAATCTAGTTCTACACAAAGCAGGGTCTGACTTCTACTTAACGGCTGCCATAGGCAGTGCCCCCAGCTTTGAGTCATCGGCGTACCATGTCACCGGCTCACAAAGTGGTTCAGCTTCAACCATGTGCAACAAGCTACTTACTCATCGCCCTCACAAGAAATTCACAGCACTCAGAATGGGAAAACGTCATTGAAGATGTGATACGATTCGTAATTCGCCGTCGTCATGGCCAGCTACTTCTAGCAGAAAAGATATGTGCGCTCCCATCATGTCATCTACAGCCATAGTCATGCTCATGCAGTAGCAAGTACAGATCCGACAAGCCCCTCGTGCATGCTCCTGCTTTGCTCCTTCCTCCCGCAACGCCCAAAACACCGCTCGCTGAAGCCGATAGAAAGATCCAAATATACGAAACTCAGATGACCCAGCCATTCTACTGCTTAGCCCGAGTCGTCGGGCTCAGGCCCGCCGGAGTACTTCCAACTCGGCCTTTGCTGGTCTTGCGCACTCCACTCGTGCTCCTGCTTCCACCGTTGCGGCTCTTGCTCACGCTCAAAGCGCCAGCACCGCTGCCGCTGCGGCGGGTAGACGGAGTCTTGGTGCTGCCAAGCTGGTCCGCGCTCTCATCTTCGCAAATGTCCCATTCTTGCGTGATGGTGGTTGTCGTGGTGCAGCTCACCGCTCGCTTCTTGTGCGAGCCTGACGGGCTCCTCGAGGCAGACTTCCTGGCGAGCATACGCAACTGGAACTCCTCGTCGCTCTCACCCTCTTCCTGTTGCGTCTGCCTCTCCATGGTGACGACCTCCTTGTCCGGCTTTTCACCATTCTCGAAATCGGTGCCTACGTTGTGACGCTCGCCGTAAAGCTTACTGGTCTTCCGTGGCTGCCCAGGCGTTGGTGCCGGTAGATTCTCGTCGTACGCTCCACCACCGGATGCAGAGACAGATCTACTGTTGGCATCATTGTAACCCAGCTCTCCAAGAGCCCGTCGCTTTGCAGTGAGCCCGCTCGGCGGTGTGTAGGCTCCGTTGTTGGAGGAAAGTCGTTGACGATTGCTCGCGCGAGGAGGAGTCGACTGCTTGAGCAGAGCGAGCTTCTCGCGAATACTATCTTCAAACCACCACTCCCTAAAGGTGCCCTGATTGAGATGCAACCAGTGTTGCTGCGGGCCCACCACCATACCGGGGCGCATGAAACGCATGTAGGCAATCACCTCATTGGCCGTGAATCCATAACGATAGATCAAGTAAGCCCCAATGAGACAGCCGGTACGGCCAAGACCAGCCTTGCAGTGCACGGCAACAGCCTTGCCCTTGACAGTGATAGTGTCGTGCGCCAGCTTGATGAATTTCTTGACGAGCGGCAGCTGTGGGCAGGTGCCGTCCTCAAATATCATGTCAATGTGCGTAATGCCAATGGCCGAGAAGTACGTGGGCGAGTAGAGCTCCGAGTTGAGCCTGACAGCCATGCCCACTCGCCTTGCCTTGAAGTGGGCCAGAACCTGCTTGAAAGAATTGGGTAGGTCCGAGTCGAGTATGGCTTGTGTTGTCTTGGGCACCTTGGCATACTCGGGAGAGGACGGCGAGATTGGCGCAACAGGCTGGTGTTGGGGCGAAGCGAAGGCGACAAAGTCGGGCGAAACCCAATTGAAATCCCCCATGTCCACTCGCTCATATCTCTCGTATTCCTCCAAGTTGAATCCCTTCAGATCTATGAGTCCTTCCTCCTTTGCTTTCCACGCGCCGTAGACGACATCCTGTACGTTGAGAATATAGTCGGCTTGGCTGTAGCCTGCGTCGCGGAAAGGCATTAGGGGTGGGTCCATCTGCGCGATAGGAGCCAGGGCCAAGTGTGGCGGCCACGACTGAATTAGGACCATGTAGCATGCGAGGATGCAAGCAGCGTTTGCACGACCTGATATTCGAGTCAGCTTTCGTTATGGCGCATACAAGCGTCAGGTGGACTTACTCCGAGAGTCCGCGTGGCTCCAGAAAACTACAGCCTTGCCTTCGTTCTTCGGGTCGCCCAACACCTCATGGAGATACACGGCAAAGCGATACAAGTGACCAATGTGAAGTGGTCCAAAGTCGGCATGGAATGCATTGTATAGCAGAGAATCGTCAACGGAGAAGTAGACGGGTGAGAGAAGCTTCTCTTTCTGCGGGCTGGCAGCCTGCGATTTGGAGCGCTTGTGAGGAGACCGAGACGCAGGCTTCGACGGGTACGGGAAAGGGGTGCGAGAGGTAGGAGGATGAGTGTAGCTTGCTAAAAACAACCGATCTAAGACGCCCTTTGTTAGTTGCCGGTCACGACTGCGGACGGTGCGGCTGACGACATACTCTCAATGTACTCAATGACCTGGCCATATGCAGTCGCCTCCGGGCGAGAGGTTTCCATTGACGAAGCTGCGGCCGGACAGGGGCGCAGATACAATGGGTTGTGTTGACACTTCCTCCGCGCATGCGCTTTGGTGGCTGTGTGCAGGCTGGGACTCGATGTCTCGGGAGCTAATCAGAGGCAGCGTTGCGCCGAAGAGATGCAGACTCTCGTAATAATGCGGATGAGGTACACGGAAAGCTGAAAGCAGTGCGAACCTGACAGCGTGAGAGCAAAGAATAGAGAAGTAATGGGATGCGGATGGAGCTGGGCAGAAAAGAGAGTGTGTTGTGTGGCAACCGGACAATGTTTGACGAAATGAAGCTAGGGCGCTGTTGCTAAGGCGACGGTCCGTTGCTGAAGCTCGGACCCTCCTCCGTTCTCGCCAGGGCCGCCTTGAGAGCCTCAAGGGTGGCGTTCATAATGCTAGGCCAGCCCTTCACAGCTTGTCCTCTCACGACATTAGTCCAAAGCGCATCCCATCGTCCGCGTCTCGGTAGAGACAACTGCATTCTTCGGGAGTCTTGTTCGTCTCTGGTCCTCTTGCCGCCACCTTCACGTCTACCCTCGGCGTCATGATTAGGCGGGGCAAGTCAGATGGCTGGCTAAAATTGCCCCACGATGCCATCAATTCATGGTCGGCAATGCAAGGCGCCGAACTCAGCGGGCTTCGGGTCTCCAGCGATGCGGAGGGGGAAAAGCAAAAAGGTGCTTCACTGCGAGTGACGAAGGACGGGTTGACTTTGGCAGACAATCCTCTAATTCAGGTGCCTCGCGAGCTGGTCCTCTCCCGCGAGACTGTAGAAGGCTATGCGCGCTCTGGAGACGGCTCCCTTCGAGACGTGCTCGAGGCTGCAGGTGACTTTGCCCAGGTACATACAATTGACCATATAGACTAGCTATTCGCCAGCGCTCTGGCTGATCAATTGCATGCAGACATCTCGTGGTGCCGTCCTCATTTTCCTCCTTATTCAGGCCACACATAGCTGTCCCGACCTGCCGCACAGTGTTGGTGTTCGAAATCCGTTCACCGAGTATGTGTCTGTTTGCATGCTGCCCTCCGCAGACCACTGATCAAGGCGTAGCTATATAAAATTCCTACCGCTGGAGCTGCTTCCCACTTTCTGGACAGATGATGAACGCACTTTACTCGCCGGCACGTCCTTGCAACCTGCACTTCATGCAAAGGTGAGAAGCCTCTACCGCGAGTTTGACGAGCTTAAGTCAGCCACATCCAAGATCGGTTGGTGTCAGCAGACATGGTGGGACGAAATCGATGGGGTGTTGACCTTCGACGATTGGCTGCAGCTTGATGCCATGTATCGTTCACGCGCGTTGGAGTTCCCCAATATCGGCGATGCAATGGTGCCTCTTGTAGACATGGCAAACCATGCGTCGGGCAATGACACAGGAGCGCTTTACGAATGCAGCCAAGATGGCGCTGCTCTGCTGCTGCTCCGTGAAGGTCGACAACTGAGAAGCGGCGAAGAGGTGACCATCACGTAAGATTCGACATTCACATGAAATTGATTAGAGCTGATGCGGACAGGTACGGTGACGAGAAAGGGGCATGCGAAATGCTTTTCTCGTACGGGTTCATCGAAAACGGTCTCGACGATGCACGTGACATATTTCTCGAGCTGCGTATACCAGACGATGATCCACTAAAGCGGCCAAAGGAACACGTTTCAGCGGCTGCGCCCGGCGTGCGAATCTACTCACGGCCCCAAGGCGTTCACTGGGTCAGTGACTATGTGTGGATTATTTGTGTCAATGAAGAAGATGGTCTCCAATTCAAGGTCGCCCAGACTACGGACGGTGGCCGAGAGCTTCAAGTGTTTTGGAAAGAGAGACAACTTGAAACCCTTTCGGAACTGGAGGAAATCCTGAGAGACGAGCAGCAGTGGGACCTTTTCCAGCTGCGAGCAATCGCGACAATCCAGCCTCGGGTGATTGAGCAACTAGATAACCTTCTGGAAACCGAGCCGGGCCTCGAAAATCAGCATGTGAATGTTAGAGAGGGGCCCGCAGCACTTGCCCGGGAGCTTCGGCGCCTCGAGATTGCCTTGCTAAGGCGTGCTACTCAACATTTCGAGAACGAGGTAAGGCAATGCCGACTCGTTGATCCGCTCTTCCCGGAGGTGACAATCGCTGACTTTCGCAGATGGCGAAATTGGGTCAGTCTGCCGTTGTCCGAGAGTTTCTCCAGTCCGCCAGAGAAGAGGACGACTTCTCGTAGCAAAGCTTAGCAGTTCCTACATGATCCGAAGTCTCAGAAGCACAGCGCAGGGCAAGAGCAGTCATAATGGAGACCAGACCGCCGCCTACAGCCCGGAGACCAATCACAGCTTCCGTGAGTCCGAGACCCTTTGGTCCTGGCGGCTCTGAGCCGTCTTATCTAGCGTGTTGGCGTGTCAAGGCCGCCCATGTCCGAGCACAGAATCCAGGGGGGCTCGCGCTTTTATGGAGGAAAAGTACGGAAGTAGGGGTGGGTCGAGATTGCTTCAGCTTCTTGTTTGAATGAGGCTTATTAAGGCGGCCGGCATCCTGGAAGGCATGGAATGCCGCTAATTCAACCACTCTTACTGCGAGGTTAGTTTTTGGTACCCTGGGTGCAAGACCCCGCTCTGTTCCATGCTCAACGCACAAGGCTTTAAGGTAGCTGGGGAACCGTAGGGCGCAAAGTACCACAGGCGCTAAACTGGGTGGCTGAAGCTGGCATGGGAGACTTATGCGTGCGGCGTAAATGTGCAAGGGTACATGTACTGCAAGCTCCACCCCTTGGCATTCCAGAGTAGCAGGCCGCCTCTTACGAACGGGATGATCCGCGGATTTCCTGAAGCTTCAGTGTATAATAATGCATCGTGCGTGATGCGTATGTCGATCTATCCAGGATGGTGTCTCGCAACCAAAAGCTTGGAACATGATTGAGCGGAATACCATGCATGAGGCGGCTCGGTTGCCTCGAAACGTCACAACCTACAAGGGTTCGCCCGGACGTACGGATAGCCGCCTCGATCGCCCAAAACGTCCTTGTTTACCCCACAGTGCAAGCCACAGCACGGCAGAGACTCGTCGGTCACAAGCCGAAAGTTGGTCCTTGTTTTGTCCGCCATAGGTCCAGACAAGATTAGCAGAACAGTGAGGATGAGGTCGGCAAGAGAGACGAGGGTCCACATAAAGTGAGGCTGAGCAGCGCCCAGAATGCTCATCTTCATCGCGAAAGGTCCCTGTTGAAGCATGACTTGGAAAGTAGTCATAAATGTGGAAAAGAAACTGTGGTAGGAAGTACGGGCCGTGGCGTCGCAGCACGGGCTCGCTTTCGCCTCTAGCATGCACAAAATTGCATGTAGAGCTGGTTGTCTTATTTCAAGGAAGACGCCATACCAAGGAACACGCGCCCCAGCACCAGGAAAGCGCCGCGGGTGTCCAGGCTCGGGCTTCAGTAGTGACGCAGCTGGTAAGACTAGGCTCAGGGCCGTCTGTGTACCGGTATACTCGCGCACCGTGCTATAGGTGGAGGCATGCGGGCCTCTTCGAGGATTGTAATCAGCGAAGCGGAGTGCGCACGCACGCTTTGGGCGTCATGCATCGCGTTGGGGCAAGGGCGTTGGCGTGGTTGGCAAGCGAGGGCCGCGATCGTCGGGATAATGGCCTTACCCCACAGCATCCCCTAGCCCCCAGGTCTAGTTTCATGGCTCCAGGGCTGCGCCTAGCTCCCGCGGCCTACCATTAGATTCCCCGCAGGCGTTGCATCTTCCCCAAGTCTTCCATCTCCCATCCTCACGCATGCACCCCGCCTTCTCTCCACCAACATGCCGGGAATACTACCAATGAAGGTTATCAAGGTGGGCACCTCGTCCCAGGCCCGTATCGCCCAGGCCTGCGACAGGTGCAGGAGCAAGAAGATCAGGTGTGACGGCATCAGACCCTCCTGTACCCAATGTACCAATGTTGGCTTCGAATGCAAGACGTCGGACAAGCTGAGCCGCAGAGCCTTCCCTCGCGGCTACACCGAATCGCTGGAGGAGCGCGTGCGAGGCCTCGAGACCGAGGCCAGGGAGCTGAAGGACCTTCTCGACGCCAAAGAAGAAAAGATTGATATGCTTGCCAGAATGCACTCGCACTCGCCCCGCCTGTCGTCGTCATCGCGCCGCCCCTCCTCCATCAAGTCGACCCCCTCAGCCCAAGAGACGCGAGAAGCTCTGCTTCATCCCCCGGACGACCAGTTCAGAGTCAAGCAGCTGCCTTGCCTCTACGATGCTGAAAACTCCGATTCATTCTTCGCCGCCACTTCCAGCAGTCGCTTCCTCCTTGGTTTGCCCACCCACTGCCCTCAATCTCCTCTCCCTGCTCACATCGTTCAGAATCCTTCAAAAGAAGACTTCAAGAAGCGGGCAAGCCTTGCCCCGACGTGCGCACCAACCTGCTCTTCCCGACCCGGCCTCAACGCTCAGCCACAGCACCGTCCGCTCAGCGTGGCCAACTATGGCAGGCTCCGCCTCGCGTGCTCTCGGATCAGATGGTCAACATCTTCTTCCAAGAATGGGCTCCGCTCTTCCCCGTGCTTCATCGTCCAACGTTCCTCAGACTCTATGAGGCTTACGTGTCAAGCGCTGGCGCAATTCAAGACAAGAAGTCGCTGGCCCAACTCAATTTAGTCTTCGGAATTGCTGCACTGTCCAGCGAGGTATGCGACTTCCCTTACTGTGACACTTGCACGGCGTAGCTGACCTTTTCCTCAAGTCGCGAATTACGTATGACGTTCTCGCTTGCGAACGCCAATGGGTCGCTGCCCTGTCTACCTTCAGCATGGAGACATCGCTGGTAAACCTCCAGTGTCTCGTCCTAGCCCAGCTTTACTGCTTGCAGAAGGGAGACTACACCAAGGTCCTCCACTACCGGAGCTTAGCTGTGGGAATTGCCTATCGTCTTGGTTTGCATCAGTCACAAAAGCGCTTCGCTCTAGGCGTCTTGACGAGCGAGACGCGCAAAAAGGTTTTCTGGACGCTCTACACCTTGGACTGCTTCTCAGCCGCAGCTCTTGGTCTACCTCAGATTCTCAAGGATGATGATGTTGAGTGCGAATATCCTGTCGATGCAGATGACGAATATGTCACGGAGAAGGGCTTCCAGCCTAGTCTGCCGGGAGAGTCAACGAAACTATCGAGCGCTCTGGCCCTCTTTCGAGGATCACGAATTCTTTCGAAGGTTTTGGCTGAGCTGTATCCTTCGACCGCTACGCACGAGCTTTCCATGGGCACCACCAACGATCTTGACCAAGAGCTTCGCGAGTGGTTGGACGGTCTGCCGTCACACCTCCGTCTCAGCTTCGAGAATGAAAAACCGAGCACGAACGTCATCAGCAGTCGCTGCCCACTACTCTCCTTAGCCTATCACTACATTCGTACCATGATTCACCGACCTGCCGTATGTGCCAACATTGGACCTCAAGCATCCTCGTCGTTGGATGCTCTCGCCTCTTCCAGCAGGAACATCATACAGATTATTCAACTACTAGAAGAGCGAAACCTCAGCTTCTCTATGTGTGTGAACAAGACCGAACTTGTCATGCTATCGGGTTTCAGTACACTTTTCCAAATTGTGGAATTACCCCAGGACAGCAAGCTGCGTGTCGAGTACCAAAAAATCGTTAATGACATCTTGAAGATTCTCGTATCTCGCAGCTGTGCAGGCGCCATCGACTTCAAGCAGATGGCGGGCTCCGTTGTGAGTTCCAGGGATCGTTGTACACCATCAACATCGAGCAATTCGGCATCTCCAGAAGCTGGGAATAAGCAAGCGAGTGATTCGCGAAAAGTTATACGAGACATCGCAAGGCGTTATGCCGCGGCTGCCATGTCTTCACCCCGGAGAGATGGTACGGAGGATAAGCTTTCTACTAAATCAAGCTCCTCCAAATCATCTTCGGCTCAACGCTCCCCAGACAAACGATTCCGACCCATTGCGCCATCTTCATCGCGGCCGGGGTCACAGACGACTCAACAATCACCCAGGCCCAAGAACTCGCAAGCCTCTTACAGTAGGTGCAGCACTGAGTATGGAGGTAACAGCGGACCCACTGGAACACCTACTCTTAACCTCGATTATTTTAGCTTCGGAGATGAAGCTGGCTCACCGCTTATTGCCGCCCCTATGCAAGAGCAGCTGTCGTCTCAGGAGAATTTGGCTGCTGGCTGGGAGCAGCTCTTCAGTGTGACAAGCAATGGGGATGAAGCCAACCTTGCAGACAATGATGTGTACGGTTGGCCGCCACTCGACGATCTTCTCACACAAGCTACCGACGAATTCTTTGACAAAGATCCGCTGACAAATACGGACTGGACCAACGATGCGTGGCACACCGGACCAATAGACAGACGCCATCAGACAGATAGCGTGCTGAGTATCTCAGAGGACACGCTCAGCAGCGGAGATGAGTTTGCCAGTATTGAAATGGGTCCAATCGATAGTGAGGCAACCTTTAAGGTCATGGCAACCTCGGGAAGTTCCAGGACTCCAAAGCATGCAGGTATGGCGTAAGGCATGTGTTTCGAACAAAGTCGAGTGCATTCATGAGCAGCTGCACCTTGATACCCTCCCACTTTGAGAGTCGGAGCTATTGTACAGTTCTACACTAATGTCTTTTTGTATTTCATTTGACATATGAAAATCTCTTTGCGCAGGAAATGCCAACAACAATCATTTCTGCTCTACCGTGTAACGCGCGGAGCAATGGCCATGTGGATGGCACTGATGAAATATTTTCCAACCAGTCTTTTATAGCAAAGCTCAGGGGTTCTAAGCAGATCTTCAGAACGGTGCAATGTACGCGTTTCAAAAATGGGGCAAGACCTCTCAATGACCAGGTCACGTGCTCGCAACCCAATGATGAAATTATGACGTCGCCTTGACCACCTTGCTTTCAAAAACAGAGTTGTATCTCACCAAAGACTATTAATCTTCTTTCTTCTTAGCTCCTTTCCACTGATCCAGCTTGTTTTCCATCACATCAACAGTTCTGCCACCACTCATCATGTCCAAGTAAGTTACCTACCATTAATTTAGGGCTGTGCACGAACACATAACGCTGCACAACTAATTCCTTGCACACTCTGATACTAACGTTCCACTAGCCTCTCGAGCGCCCAAAAAATCGAGCAGACCAAGTCTAATCTGCCTCTTCCCGACCAACCTCCGAACTCGAGCGACTTCAACAGCGCCGATGGTCGCGCCACCAACGTTGGCAGCGGCGGCCTTTCCGGTGATATCTCACGAGGCGATGGCTCCACTTCTGGTCTGCGCGGCCCCGCCACGGGCGACAGCAGCGTGAGGGCAGATGGCAGTCATGGGGAGAGCATTGCCTCCATCGATGCCGGTCGCACACGTGCTGGCGAGAAGCTTCCTAGTGACGCCGTTGCCGGCAAGCATGCCAACACAGCTGACACCACCAACCCTGACTACGGCTATCCCACAAAGAATGATCCTGCCGGCAGCTTTGACGCAAAGGTCAGCGGGCGAGGCAACCCTCCCACCGCCGACTAGATAGGCATATCCTGGAGCAACCCAGACCTACACATCATGATGCACTCATCACCTGGAAGGGGATGATATGGGCGAACATCAGAGCTTGAGCCAGAGAAATCTTGTCAGCGCATGATACTCCTCATCGTTGCTAGAGAGCATTACTCTAGCACCAGCTACATAGTGTCAAATGCACCAGGCACGCGATCGCGTTGCAATAAAAAATTCAATTTGTCTATCACATGCGAATGTATGAGCGGGCAAGTGGACACGCATTGAAAATACTGGCGGGTGTTACGCAATACGGCTCCACGCAGCTGGGGTTGATTGCACGAATCGAGACGACGTCAACACAAATCGAGATTGTCGAAATGCGATAAGTGAAGGTGGGGCGATTCCCTACTTTGCCATCTTTTAGGCGCTTCAGCCACACCTAATTCCGCAGGTGAGCCGAATGCCATTTGTTTGCGCCTCTAGCCTCATAATTAGTTTGGCGCCACCTCCATGTCACCACATCGCGTACCCTTGCATTGCACAATCAATGATGCTTCTGTGACATGTCTGTTTACTTGAAACTTCCGGATTCTTGATGACACCATAGTCATGTCCCACAGGTCAAGTGCTATTGGTTGAAGCTGTACCCCCATGTAGAACTACTGGGGCTGGTGACGTAGCTTGCCAGACAGCTCTCATTCACAGCTTATAACGAATGTCCACTTTCTTGCCAACTCTTAACTTTTTTATTCTCCATCGTGCCTTTTAATTATTTTCAGCCAATTGTCCCAAGTCCCGAAAGATTTTTCACTACAATCATGTCGTACCACGATCCAGGACAATACGTAAGCATTCTCACCTTTACCATACCAGTCACGCGACTTACCAACCAACAGCGCGGCCCCAGCGGAGACCTTAAGGAAGAGCGTCCCGGCCAGATCACCTCCGACTCTCTAGCCGCCGACTCCCTCAACAGCGGCGGCGACTTTGGCGCCAACCAGTCCAACATCGCCGCCTCTGCGCAGCCCTCGCGTTCCACAACAGCAAACACCTACGACACCTCCGGCGCCACGACCTACCCTGCCGCATCCGACAGGACCGAGCGCCTGCCTGATGTCGATTATGAGACCCCTTCCAACACTGCGAAGCGCAGCGAAGCAGAGGGCACAGCATACTACTCCAAGGGTCTTGAGGGCGGCAGCACTGGTAGCAGCGCTGGCTACGACACGGCTCGTGGTGGGGGCAGCTCAGGTGCTTACTCTGAGGATGCGCCTAGCTATGCGTCCACTGGTGGCGATGGGCAGTCGCAGCCTAAAGGCAGAAATCTGACCGAGGGCGGCTTCAGCAGCGACCTGAAGAACGCGAGCTTCAATAATGAGATTGGCGGCAGGAATGATCCGGGGCGCGTCGCTGAGGATGCGTTCGAGCGGTCGAATGCCCAGATTGGAGCGGATGCTGGGTATCCTGGTGCGAGTAGTGGAGCTGATGGCGGGAGGAACCAGGGCGGGTTTGAGAACTTGGGCAGGGATGAGAATGCTTGAGCAGCCACTGCTCGCTTCTGATCGCAACGTACGAAATTCACGACGTTGCTCCGTTTCAATTTAATTATTTGGCAAGTATGACTCATGATATTGTATCTGATTTTTTCTTCTTCTGTGCCTAGATTCACGTCCGTAAAGGACTGTTGACAGTTTTACCCTAGCCCAGCGGGATTGGACAAGCCACATGACCATGATCATCGAGCTCAGGGGTAAGCCAAAGGCATTCGCCTGCAGATGGAAGAAACAAGACTAGATTCAAGGTGATTTTAGACGGTGTCCCCTGTACGGTTGCAAGTCGTCTAGCTGAGTTAGAACAGTCCACGAAAGTCTCGAGCCAGACCATGGTTCGCGGGCTACCGCGAGGCAATCATGCGGCGCAGCTCCCCAAAACACTAGCGGCCCCCACACTTGTAGGACCCAAATATTGAGAATGCAGGACTCCTAATATCCACCTGACATTCATTGGCTCACGAACCATGGCGTCTCACACTGAAAGTATCCCTCCAAACACGCTAAACAATGGCTCGGCTGAGCATCAAGCATTGGATACCACAGCAAATCAGCTGGTGCCAGTACCGACTGAGTCACCTGGAGCCTCACCACCGCTAGTCGACCCTCCAGATCAGACTGCAACTAGTGCGCCCGTAAGCGCTCCTGAAATCCCGGTCAAGCAGACCATGGTGACTCCCCAAAATGAAGGGCAACTGCCGCGATGGCTCAGCTTAAAAGGAAAGGTTGTGGTAGGTCTAGCAACAATAGTTGCCTGCATAGTTGCATTATATTACGGTGAGAAGAGTAATCATTGTGCGAAGATGGATACGACAAAACTACTACCAAGTAGACTCCGAGTAGAAGAGTTTGACATATGGGAGGAGGATGAATTGTGTCTCGTAGGCTACTCTTTCGATGATGCGAGCACCATGGGGTAGCATGTACTTCCAGAGGTCACGTCGGAACGTCGATTTTCTGAGGAACACAAGGACCTTTATTCACGACAATTCGTTTTTGGCGAGTATAACGATATTCCACGAGAATACGAGACCGCGCAAATGCGAATGTTTCTGGGTTCCAACCGAGCGACACTGGACGACCAGACGATTGAGCAAGAGTTTGCTGAGAGTGTGAATGATGCTGCCGGAAGGCTGCTTCATCTGCCGCCCTCGACAAGAAACCAAACACGAGAGGAGTCTTACAGAAGAGGAAAGAAGCTGTGCAGAAGGCTGCTTCATTTGCCCCTTCCAAGAGGATATCGAGCGCAAGAGTAATGACGAAGATTGGTCCATCGGACCCTAATGTCAAGATCCGAACAGGGCTAAATCCCTCGTCAAATTCAAGGTGACTGGTCCCACACATTTCTTACGCGAGAAGAGGATCATTAGATATATTACCAACAATTCATGGCTTTCATGCTTCTGACTGGCGAATTGTTCTCGCAGTTTCATTGAAGGAGCTCAAAATAACGCGCGAAAAGCTCATGGAGTCGGAGAGCAGTGACACAAAATTCCAGCCTACAACGGAAGCTGCCCGGTGGATGATGCTTGGTTTGACCGTGAGAAGGCAGACAACATATGACGGCAGATTGGCGTGAGCTTGGGCAAAAGCTTCACACGCCCGAATACCCTGTTTTTGCTCTCTGAAATGGCCTCAAGTTCATGGAGTGCAATCTCAATGATCGAAGCTTTACAAGATTACAGACATGTCTTTGTAAAATGGAGTTTTCCCTGTGACACCATGTGGAGACCATGCGAACAGAAAGCATAGTTCCCACACGTGAGCTGGCTGGATTCCGGGGCGGGCCAAGCAGCCATTGGACCCTGACGGACAAAGACGCGCCGCATGATGTCGCGCAGACTCGACCACACAGACCACCGTATATCAAACGCGCCCACGCCTGGAGCAATGCTGTTTATTTGACCCGCATTGTTCCTCTTTCCTTCCTATCCTTTTCGACCCGGCATGGAGTCTCCTCCCGTCAAGCATCAGCCCATGTCTTCCTCGTCCATCGCATCTTCATCGCCTCTTCCGTCGAGCTTCCAGACTGTCAACACAAGCTATGCATTCTTGGTGCATTCCCAGGACACTCTACCCAACAACCTGCCTCCTAGTGTGGACAACAAGCCTTTGGCTCGTCAAAGACGGCGGAGGACAAGGTACGCGCTATCTCAATTCCTATTCGAAGCCGCTGGAGCACTTCCCGGACGCGTTTGGCTGTCACAACAACCCCGCCGCCCGCAGCAGCTTCCCAGACTCTTCCGTTACCTTGGAACGTACAGTCACTGACACTGCAGCAGTCCCGAAGACCAAATAATACTCGAGGCTGAGTTTCAACGCGATCCAAAACCTGATAAAGCTACGCGTCAACGCATTGTCGACCGTGTTGCCTTGGGCGACAAGGAAGTCCAGGTAAGTCTGCTGCCCCTTGTTTCATATCACAACAAAGCCTGACAGGACATGTTTCCCCACAGATATGGTTTCAAAATCGTCGCCAGACGTCGCGTCGCAAATCAAAACCTCTGGAACCACACGAGCTCTGGGATCCCCGCGGCCAGAAGAGCCTCGACGCTACCAACCGGCCTGACATGGGACAGGATGCTTCTGAGTTGAATAACAGTGCATTAATCTCCTCTTCTCCACGCAATGCGTCTAGCTCGCCGCCAGCCATCACAAGGCACACGACTAGCCAAACACTGGAGAATGGCCTCGGAATTGATGTCCCGACCGCGGAAGATATAGACAGAGACCCTTCTATGTCCTTTGGTCTCCAGACTGACGCCGCCGAAGGCCGGATAATACTGTCTCAGGACTCCATCCATCACCAAACAACACAGCATGTATCTCAGACAACACATCAAACGTTACGTCCTGATGAGCTATCATCACACCAGACATCACCCACGGCGCTTCACTCGACCGAACAGCCTCCACAATCCACTTCTACCCGTTCCTTGAAACGCAGTGCCTCTGCAGTCCGCCTCTCATTGACCTCAGACTACACCGCCAAAGTCCTGCAACCAGATGAAGCGTCTCCGTCACCTCCGAAACCTCAACGCCACATTGACATGTTGCCTTTACCACGGAGCAGTCTTCGCAGAAGCCACTCTACTGCAGGCCTTTCGGACCCCTCTGCATCTGCACCTGGATTTAATCGAGCAACCAGCGGGCGCAGCCGTGACTCACGTGCCTGGGAATTCTGGTGTGACCGCGACTCCCGCAGCGACCTCATGAAGCAGGCCGAAGCCGAGACGCGCGGCTCTGCTGCCGATGCAATCAGCCTGATCCGCTCGTCTAGCCAACGCAGCGCCCTCAGCCCCCTGACCATCACCCGAGGCCACAGCAACACCCTCGAACCCGCCCGCCGCACCTTCAAGCGCGTAAAGAGCACCCACCACGACACCACCTCCTCCCACCCCCGCCGCGAGCGCGCAAAGCTATCCCGCGCAAGCACCAGCATCGGCCGCCTCGAGACCAGCCACAAGCGCGACAGCGGCATAGGCATGGACGTCCACGTGGACCCCTCACCATCCTCTGCCACCAAGCACGCCGCCGTCGCCGCCGACGCCAACGACGACGACGACGACGACGACGACCACGACGGCTGCTGCTCCTACGGCTCGCCCTCCGGCGACAGCGACAAGGAGAACCACGACCCCGACGACGCCGACGAGCACGTGGCCCTCGCTCTCGCCCTCGCGCACCGCCGCGCCGCGCCCAAGGCTGCACGCCCGCGTCCGCGGTTGAGTGGCAGCCAGACTGCGCCGCTGGCGTCTGCACGCCGCTTCGGCGCCAACCGCGTGAATGTCGTGAGGCGTCGGGAACGCGTCCATGGCGGTGCGGCGGGCAAGTATGAGTATGGCGCTGATGGGAGTGGGGAGAACGCGGACCCGGAGGATGATGCGGAGATTGCTGCGTTCATGGGCCGGCGGGCGTCTGCGTCTGGGGGCGCGGTTCGTGGCGGCCGGGACGAGGACGATATGGACTGCGTGCAGGGGTTGTTGAGTTTGAGTCAGGGCGCGTGGCGGTAGGCTCGCTTCGTGCTTGTGTGCCGCTGAAGATATGGAGAGAAGAGGGTGGGCGCTTTTGTATCATGGCTGTGAGTGCACTGCTTTGCTGGGTTTTGAGGAGTTGAGGGATTTCATGGGGTATGCTCTGTTTTCTTGCATAAGGGCTGATTTGGCATGGATTGACGACCGCATCGGGGGGGTTCGGTGGGCCTGACGCTTGTTGTGCGTGGTCGTTGAGTGGCATATTTTGTTTCTTCTGCGCTGCTTTGCTGCTTCGTATACACTTCTCTGGTGGTGGCTTGGTTTGGATGTCTTTGAGGACGCCGTTTGTATGAGTGTCGTTTCTGTGTCGGGCATTAGCTGCATCAATGACTGAAATGAGTTGTCTCTTGCATCACAACTTTGAAGCTAGATTGTCTGACTGCTGTGAATGAACGCGCGAGTGATACTCTATATTTGACCTGGGATAGCGGACTATTCTCAAGGAAGTTCTCTCATCTCAGACTCTGGTACCGAAATAGCACGCGACACATTTAAGGTTACACAGTGTGAAAGATGAATTGTCGTCATGGAGCTGAATTGAGATGACAGGACCCGCCCGCCTCTCGCTCTCTCGTCGTTATCATTATCATTATATACTCATACAGCCATTATACACCGTGACTTTCTCATTTGAACAGACTCCCCCCCTCCCCTCCTCAATTGGCCGTCCCCCGTCCCCGTACCGGCCCTTCGTGTCAAGCTCTCTCTTTCGCCCCCTCAGCAACCTACACCTACACTGGCGCGACTAGACGCTCACCGGACTCCATTACGGAAGGTCATTGGGCAGGACCTTCAGCGCGACGAGCCAAGTGATTGTCATCGTCACTCCGACGACCAACCACGCCCAACCTAGGCTGCGTGCCCAGCGTTTGTGACGCCTACGGACTCCCTCGACTCTCCCCTCCGTACACCATCGGATGGAAGAGTCGAGTATGCCGTACCCGAGAGCGAGGCCGATGAATGGTAGGGTGGCAAAGGCGACTGCCACCCGCGACCACATCATCTCCTCTTCTGTCGTTTCTCTCGAGGGGTGCAGACGAGGAATGTGCGCTTCCTCGCCCACCCGACGTCTGCTGGGGGCAGCTTGTTGGGACCCCAGTCCGCCTGTGGCCCTACCGGAGCCGAGCACCAAGCTGTCCCTGCCTGCCCCATACCACATTGGCGTAGTGGTGGTGGTGGTGGTGGGGGCCAGCAGCGGACGTTGACTCTCGGTGAACGATCTCCGGTCCGAGGAGTACGGGCTGCGAGGAGGAGCGGTTTGAGTGCTCCCCCCCACCCCCAACAAAGTCAGTCCCGTTGGACGCATCATTTCTGACACGCGGGACCTTCTTGTGGGGGTACCTGTTGAAAGATACTCCTCGCAGTTCGCCCTTTGGGTGGGCGAACTGGGGTTCCTCCCACTGAGAGATGTGAGAGGAAAGGCGGCTGGGTCTGGCGTGGTTAGGCCACTCGCGTTGTCGCTTCTGCGAGGGCCAAAGGTCGTCAACTCCGTATCTGCGGAGTTAGTGTAGGGTAGGGAACCCCTTCTGCCAGCGTCTGTGGCTCGGCTCGAGCGTGGTGAGGAGATGAACCTCGCCACAGACGCTGCTACTCTCCTGGGCAGTGTAGGAGTAGTAGCGGGCATCAGGGGTGTGCTGAGTGCATTGTCCAACACTGAAGCATCACGCGGCTCCCATCCAGGTTGACCGAACCGTAGACGAGGGGTGTCAGCCCCCGACTGGCGGTGGTTCGAATCAACAACGATGAAGCTGTCTTGGGCTTCATCGTCCCACACACTCCCCGGCATTGATCCATCTGGCCTTTGGAGGCTGGCCAGAGGGATTGCGCCGGGAAAGTGGTGGCTGGATGTCCTCTCCAGCTCATGGTGTTGTGTGAGCCGAGAGGTGGAGCCGCGTTCAGCGGAGTTGTCGTTGGACGCTGCTGGGGCGAATTGGAATAGAGAGATGCTTGACTGGCCGGTACCCTCCAGGTCGTGCGCGCGACGAAGGCTTGGGCGGACTACAGAGGCATCACTCTCTGTCGCCCAAGCCTCGTCATCCAGGGTGGCGCGAGACAACCTGGCTGACCGGACATGATCAGCCGAGGTGCCTCTCCTGGGGCTGCGCGACGACGCTGGAGATGCCATGAGATCTTCATCATTGTATGTGATCTGACTGTGCGGCGTGTCGTGATCATAGTCCTCGTAGATCAGGTTCTCTGGATTCAGGGTCTCACTCCGATATGACTGGATGATACGTCCTACGGTGCTCGTGGTCTGTTCTCGTGCAATAGGAGACCATGAGGCTGCTGCAGAGCCTATATTCAGACTGGCAGGGTAGAGAGACTCGTCGTCCTCATTATCAGAAGCGCTTCCATAGTAGCTTTGATCGTCTCTGTCAACATATGATTCTCCATAGTGGCTCACGTTGTCATCAGCTGCTGGTGGAAGATTGGCTGTGGTTGGCATGGTTTGCTGGTTAGAAGCCTGCTCGGAAGAGGCTGTGACAACGTTGTTTTGAGACTCGCGGACGTTTAGATGGAGTGGCGATGGGATCGATGAGATTGATCCATTGCCAGATGAAACAGCAGTGGTTTCAGACCTCACACCGGCGCCTGTATTGATATTAAATCCTACGTCGAAGTAGCTGTCCATGTCATGGACCTCGAAATCAGAAGGAGATGGTGGGGGCGATGATAAAAGCTCGCTATTCGCAATGATGGTAGGTAAGTCCGCAGTAGGCTGGAAACTTGAACGGCATGGCGAGTTGTTCGAATTGGGCTCAACAATCGCTCTTCCTTGAGGGCTTGGGAAAGGAGGAGGAGATGATGCTGATGAATAGTCATTGTCTTGGGTGCTTGCAGTCGCGGTGTTCAAAAGCTCGCTTGTGTGCCCATAAGAACTTGACATCGGTGCCTCAAGACGGTCGCTCTGAGATGTGTTTTGCTCCAAAGATACATTTGCGGGCGGCGTTGGAGGCAGAGCTGAAGGGGGGCTTCCTGCTGGCGCACCTCCCAAGGCACGTTGTGGAAGCAACGGAACTTGCTGACTTGGAGAGCGAGCCCCAGTGATAGATGCGTAAGCTTCTGGGAAGTCATGAAACACCGAACGCGTTGGCGTAGAGCGGGCTGGTGTTGAGCCAGCTGTTGCAGAGCGAGCTGGTGTGGAATGAGCTGAAGAGGAGCTTGTGCCATCTTGGCGTTGAGAATTATCCATGCTGCTATGTTCGACATTAGAAATGGAAATCAGGACTGCTGATCGGGCAGCTGTACTTACAGTCCTTGAGGAATGGGTGCAGATGTTAAGTTTGTGATACAAAAGTCCAGGTAACGAGGTGATTGGATTTCTTCTTGACCTTGAGGGAGTCAAAAGGCCGTTTGATTCGTAATCAACACGTCTGAAGTGTGCAAATTTGAAGACTTGCAAGTACAGCCTCTTTCAGTCAAGTAGAGTAAAGCTGGCGATGCTCAAGATTTTGTGCCTGCAAGGTTTCAACAGTGCGAGAAACAAGTTGGAAGAAGCAGGTACGAGAAAAGTCAATGTGATCAAAGAATTATCAGCTTCACCGGTTAAGAGTGAATAGGAAGGCCCGGTGAAGACCTCTTTGGATAGAGTGCTGCACGGTGTAGATTTTTGGGTCGAAGATTTCGTCTCGGATCGTTCAAGCAGAGATTTGTTCTTCAGAGATAAAATCAAGCTCGGATAATGGCAAGAAGAAGAAGTTAGAATGACCGAGATGCAATATCTGTTGGCCTAAGTAAAGGACTGTGCAGGATGATATTGGTGCTCTTGATGCAGGATCCAAAGGGGAACGGTCGGAAGAGGTGGCAGAAAAGCTGTCAAAATAGACAATCTCAAAGACAAAACCCTTGAAGAGGAGATGATCGGTGGAGAGATAAAGCTAATAGGAGATAGGGTTGCTGAGACTCAACTGCAAGATGCTGAAGTCTGGGTTGTAACGCTGATGAAGCAGTACAGTCGAAGGCGTGGCGATGGTGTCGGCGGACAAGGGATATTGGAAGAGGGGAACTGAAGATGTGCGGCGGCAGAAACAGGATTCTGCCAAAGGGGTGATGCTGAGAGGCTGAAGCGAGCTTCTTGCTGTGACAACTTCGCGGCAGCCCGCCTGAGGTTTTTGACTCCTGCTTTACGCCTGATCCTGTGAGGAAGGTCCTGACTGGTCTCTTCAAAGTTGCAGTGCATGCTTGACTGTGCACTGTGGAGAACTTGCTTCCTCCATTCTGGGTGATCGAGGAGCCTGGAGGGTGGGTAGACTAGGGTGGGGCTCGATGTGCCTGGTGAATGAGGGCCTGCCTCTTTCTCCAACCACCTTCTCTCCCACACTGTCATCTCGCAATCTGCATCCATTCTGGTCAGTTGAGATGACACACACGTGAGGCCAGACTCCTGTTCCTGAAAGCGTATAGATATCAAAATCTAATGGAAGCACAGCGAAGACGATGAGAACCTTTCGACCGCTATCCCTAGGCTACGCGTCTTGTGCACCGCAGAATGATTCGAAGTGCCTTTCGGAACTAATAAAAATAGTTTTACACTGTAACAGTGATTGGCAAAGGCGACCGTCAAGAGAAAGATATAACACGGCCAAGGATATGATGAGCATTTAAGTGCGACAGCTTAAGAGCCCGCAGCAGATATCGGCCTCGAATGTCTGCGGCATATCCGAACCATGGTTCTTCTACTTCATCGACGTCGATAAACACGCTTACGAACACGTCGTGGCATGGCGCAGCTAGGCAAAGCGCAGTACCATGCCCTTGAGTGGCGGAGGACCAGAACGCGACTTTCCTGGGGCCCAACGGGTAAAGACCACTGACCAACCAGAGGTGGCAGCCCGCAAGCATCCAGCCTTCGTCGCACGTAATGCATCGGTAACACGGCTTGGAAGAACGGCTGGCCAAGGCTCCACACTGTTGTTGCTGTCAGCTGAAGACCGTGGGTGGTGCGTGGCAGGGCTTCGACCCACTTAGCTGCGGCGAACCCGGGTCCCCTTGGGCCAATGATAAGCCAGAGGAGCCTTCATAGCACAATCGCTCGCCTGCGAGGATGAGATTTTCCTTGATGAGACTGGCCTGACCGGAAAATGTTAGATCGGCGCTCAGGCTGAATCGACTGGACGGCTGTTTCAGGATTTCCGCAGAACAAGGTGCCATGCTTACGCCCGCCATGATCATCGCCATGCATGAACTCATGCGCGTGGCTTTTGACCCCTTTCCTTCCGTAAGTAGACTGGCGTGTAAGCTTCTTGGTGGTCCTCAATCCACTCTGCAGGCATAGTCTTACGCGTCCTTTGCTCACACACAATAAGGGAGAAATTAGAATGTCTCGTCTGGTTGTCTGAAACTCTAGAGCGACACCTCTGTGTGCCTCAGAGTTGGCAGCCCAGTCCGTGTATTCTGCCGAGACATGGGTCGTAGGCTCCGAAAATCCCAAGTCAGCCTTGCCGGTCTTCGCCGATTGTGCGTAGGATTCGTTTGCACTTATGTGCACCAAGTAGGTTCTCGAAGCATGATGGGCTGGACAACGTAAGACCCCCATACGCTTGTTCTTGTGCTGATGATTGACCGATACTGTAAGCGTGATCGAGTACCGTCACTTCGGCCACCGATTAGCTCACTCTGGTGCAGCGACTTCCTTGCGCTTGCAGTCTGTGACAAGCTATACTCTGACGGAAAACGGGAGCCTCACTTGGTTGTGATCCCGCACAAGACCACCCTTAGCCTATGTAGTGGGATCCTTGCTAATGACGAGTCAGAGCTCGATGTTGCTTCTCGTATGTGACAAGGATGGGACTACGCTCTCGACCGCTTCATCGGCCCTGGGAGTTCACCCGTCGAGTATGTCTTTAGCTGGACAATTGTCCATGTGGCTAATGTGGTCCGGCATATTCGTATCGTGATCTGTCTTGTCGAGGATATTGCTTATTGTCGAGTCTCATCGTTGAAAGAGCGAGACCCAGGAAGGGAAGTATCTCATGGGTTGTTGTGCTGTGATGTTATCGAAGAACACTGGAAGGATTGCGAAATGTCTTCTTCGGAACAGAAACTCTCATATGTTTTCGATTTCTGCACAATCTTACCTGTCTGTATAAGGGCACCTCTGGGCCACATACCTTCAGGGCATGGTTCTACCGATGTGAACGTTTTGTTCACTTGGAACATGTAGCGCTGGTACCATTTCCAAGCACCAGCGCGTTTCTTCGGAGACCGTGGCAAGATCATGCTTGGGTCTAAGTCTTTCAGCTCCCGAAACACCGTCGGACAACACGCTACTTGGTTAGTATCGATCTTGGTTAGGGGTTTGGAGAAATCCTTGCTGCTGAGCCGTCATGACTGAGTAGGTCAGGCGATACTCCTAAACCGACGGCTGCGCGCCAAGCAAGTTGCAGAGAGCATGCGAGCCGCTGTTAATGCTTTTACGCAAACAACATGCTCTAAGAGCCCGATGTTACTTCCAGCGGAACCTGCATGATCCCTGGCATCCTGTTCTCGCATAAGTTTGCTTTCAGCGTCTCCACGAGAGCGGTACCCTGACTAGTTTTCATTGACCATTTCTGGTACAATTAAGCACACCATCTTGCACAGTCTACTTGAGCCGTGTTGATAAATCTTTACAGGACAAACAGTTTGCCACTGGGTGCAAAACTTTTTTCAGTGGTGCTTGAAAACAACATATGTTAAGTGCATGCGTCTTAAGAATGCTAATGGCTTCGAGAAATCCGCTAACTCAGGGATCTGTAGGTATCAATTGGAAATTACATCAGACAACAATTGCTCCCTAGCTCTCCAGACTTTTCATCTTCACCGCCCAACAGACCTGCCGCAACTCTCGAATTAGTGCTCCGAAGTTCTGCAACGCTCGGTCCATGAGGGCCTCCAATCTCGTACCACTCTGCTCTCGACCGCTTTTCCTCCGGACCACAAGGGATCCGTACGGAATGCCTCTTGAGTGAATCGCTTAGCACGCACTTGTTATTTGATGTTGACAGCTTCAACACGCCGTGGAAATCCCTTGGCAGCAGAACGCTGTTGCTACCTGAAAACACGCGTTAGCCTCAGCACGATCAAAACCGTCACAGCAACGCATCGGCGTACTATTCGTCGTCTTCGCATAGATATCAACAGCCTGCCCCGGGCGCATCGTGTGCACAGCCAACTCAATCGCACTATTCGTCGTCTTCGCATTCACAATCACCCGCTCACGCTCCCACCCCTCGCTCTCGTCCACCCACACGGCGGCGCTGATGCGTGAATTCGTCGTCTGCAGCAGCACATCCGGCTCCGCGACGGCGGGCCCGGCCCTGGCGAGCGCGCGCGCCTTGAGTGCGGCGCCCTTGCCGTCGCCGTCCAGGAAGACGAACCAGTCGCCGCGGATGCCGTGGTTCTTCTGGCTGACGAGCAGCGGGGCACGCGCCCTCTGCGCGTCGGGCGGCGGCTGCGGCCACTTTGCGTCGCCGGTGACGGCCGTGTAAGCGTGCGTCGGGGCGCGGTGGGCGTCGGCGGGGCGGGCGGCGTAGCGCATGCGCTCCTGGCGCGGCGGGGGCGGGGCGTTGCGCGCGTGGTCGGGCTCCGGGGTGGGCGACAGGCTCTCCAGGGGGTCGCGCACGGAGACGGAGGGGCTGCTGGTCGGGGTCAAGATCATGGAGTTGCTGGTCTCGGAGTAGGGCGGGGGCGGGGCTTGGGGGGGTTCGACGCTCGTGTCTATCAGGGGTGCTTTGCGGTCCATGGTGACGTGTGGGTGGGACGGCTTTTCTTACGGATGTCACGGGGCGAGGGTTGCGGAATCACGGTCGCGTCACTCATGCACAGGGTGGGCTGGTGTCTTAAAGGAAATGGTGGGTGATGTGGTGGTGGTCCAGGCAACAGTATTTCTTCCATTGGGTGTTGGCCTACGACAGAAGCGGCTCGGGATCACCGTGCTGACCCTGGAAGCTAGCACGCCTGCGCCACAGCTTCGCGGATTGTGGTTGAATTGGTTCTAGCGCAGTCGAAAACGGGCTTCAGAAACAAGACTGGCACCCATCAGCGGCGGCTCGTCGGACCGGGTTGACTTGTGCTATTGTTGTTCATGGGGTCTCGTAAGATTTGCTGGACTATCTCCACCAGCGGTCTCATGTGGACCATATGTATATAATGTACAAGCAAAGCAATTCTCAGACTGCGCGCCTGTTCCACGACGCCGCTGCCCAATACCAGATAGCAGGAACCAAACTAGTGCTGGCTCCACTCGATGGTGTTCAGGTCAATGCCCTCCTGCACCAACTCCCACAGCGGACTCAGCTCGCGTAGGAATGTCACACGCTCCTTGACGGCTTTGAGGACGTAGTCTACCTCGTCTGTGGTTGTGAAGCGCCCTATACCAAAGCGAATACTGCTGTGCGCACTTTCGTCGCTGCTGCCAAGTGCACGCAGGACGTAGCTAGGTTCCAGCGACGCTGATGTGCAAGCGCTGCCGGAAGACAGGGCAATGTCCTTCAGTGCCATGAGAAGAGACTCGCCCTCGACGTATGCAAAAGAGACATTGACGCAGCCGGGGTAGTGTGCGGTGGGGTCGCCATTCTGAGTGGTGTGTTCGAGTGACAGAAGACCCGACAGGAGTCGATTTGATAGCTCAGTGATGCGCTTCGTATCGTACTATTCAATTGCGTTAGCCAACATTCCCAGGCAGTAGCTGACGAACAATCGAGACGAGAGAGGCGCAAAATTTCATAACCCCTGCTGTATGGCAGCACTGGCCTGACCACCCTTCCCGTGTCACGGGGAAGAGCACGCGGCCAGACCCTCAGAAAGCCATGCATGTGTAGCAAAATATAATCATGTTGCGCAAATGTGGAGATGAGAAGGAGGGAAGACTCACGTTCATTTCTTCCTTGCAGATGCGAGCAGCCTCACCAAAGCCGATTGCCAGAGCCGGCGCAAGGGTGCCACTCCTGAGGCCACGCTCCTGGCCACCACCGCTGATGATGGGATTGATTCTGACTCTCGGCCGTCTGCGCACATAGCAGGCGCCAATGCCCTTGGGTCCGTAGATCTTGTGTCCAGAGATGGACATCAGGTCGATATTCATCTTGTTCACATCGAGTGGCATCTTGCCGACGGCCTGGGCTGCGTCGGTGTGGAAGAAGATCTTGTTCTTTCGGCAGAGCTTTCCGATTTCCTCCATGGGCTGGACGACGCCAATCTCGTTGTTCACAGTCATGATGCTGACGAGCATGGTGTCGGGACGAATGGCCTTTTCGAGCTGTTCCATGTCAACGAGACCATTGTTCTGCACAGGCAGATATGTTACTTCGAAGCCCTCGTCTTGCAGGTTCCTGCAGCTGTCAAGAACACACTTGTGTTCGGTCTGGCAGGTTATGATGTGCTTCTTCTTGCCGCCCTTTCCGAAAAATCTAGCGACACCTTTGATGCTCATGTTGTTGCTTTCGGTGGCGCCGCTGGTAAAAATGATCTCCTTGGCATCGGCGCCGATCAGGTCTGCAATGTGCTGGCGGGCTTGCTCGACGCCCTTCTCCGACTCCCAGCCGTAGGCATGTGTGCGCGAATGAGGGTTGCCATACATGCCAGTATAGTAGGGAAGCATAGCGTCCAGGACGCGCGGATCGAGAGGGGTGGTAGCCTGCATGTCGAGGTAGATGGGTCGAGTGCCTTCATCCATTATTGTGGCTTGCTTGAGCATGCCTAGAGCATGTGTAAGTTTGATGGGATTCGCCAGATCCGTGGGGCAAACTCACCAGCAGCAGGGCTCATCATGGTATCGGCGCTCATGCCGGTCGTGGGCATAGTCACATCTTCTGGCTTTTTGCCAGTCTGTTGGAAAAAAGCCTTTTGGTCTGCTTTAATCGCGGTGTCTACATTGACTGTGGCGTTGTCTTTCTTTGACTCGGAGACATAGTTGCGTCTCTGAGAGAAGCCAACGGGGGGCGCGCGGCCGATACTTAGGGCAGACGAGCGGCGAGCACAAACTCGACCGGCCTGCCGGAGGGAGCTTTGTGCGACTTGCGACATGGTTGCAGATGCCGAACGAAGAGAGGGCGGCGAAAGTGAGTGGGAGATATTGTGAGCTCAAGGGCCAAGACACCCGTGCCGGCTCCGAGAACGCGGAGCTCGGGGATCGTACCGCGAGATATTTTCCACCTGCCGCCACTATCGGAATACACCCTCCACCACAGCGCTTGCACATCACAATCCAAGGTTACAGGCATTAAATTTTCCTTGTCCGTCTCATTCACCAATTCTTATGACTTCGCTTCTTTGACAATCAAACTGTATCTGTTGGACACTATACTGCCACGCACTTGCTGCTCCTGAGCCTTGTTTTGGCGCAAAGGAGGGTACTTTGTAGTCTACCATGCTAGTGCACCAACAAGTCCTCCTTTTCGAAGACATAATGAGTCATCCCTACGAAGTCTCCATCGAGAAACCTGAACAGCTCTGCGCTGGTTATGCAGTACCACTCGACTTTGCGATACTCTTTCTCGGCAGCTTCCGCAGCCATCGTCTTGGAGAGGAGAGTGATTACTGACGCCTTGTTTGCTTGCCACATCTTCAGCCAAGCGTCCAGAGATCGTGCGCAGTGTGTACCAGGAATCCACCACTGGTCCTGGAGCGTCAGGCCTCTGGCCGCGTAGACCAGATAATCCGCAGAGCAGAAAAAGGTCTCCCCCGTAAAAGCTGCAGCTAGCTCTGTTGCTTCGAAGCAATACAGCTTAGACGTCGCAAACTGCGTGAAGAACTGTCCACCGGGTTTGAGCCACCTAGATATTCGTGTGAAAAAGCGCTCAAAGTTAGTAAAGTACTCTAGCACCTCAATGGAGATGATTCTATCGAAACTTTCCACAGCGAACTCTTGCGAGTTGATATCAGCCTTGATAGCTTTGATGTTGGTGAGGCCCAGACGGCTTGCCTCCTGCTCGATGTACTCTACTTGCCGGGTAGACATTGTCGACGCAGTAAAGTGACTCTTTGGGAAGAGCTTAGCTAGAAAGAAGGTTACCGGTCCGTATCCGCATCTACTAACGTCAGTGTGATGATAAATCAAGGGGTAGGTCTCCGTTAATGTACCCAAGATCCAAGATGTCAAGGCCATCGCAGATGTTTGCACGCGTCATATACAAATCTAGCGTAGCAGCTTCAGCGTCGGAGAGGCTGCACGGCTCTCCCTCGTCTTTCCAGATATTGCAAGACATCTTCAAGCGATCACCCATCCTAGCTCTCCACAGATCGAGCTCGAAATCATAGACTTGTGAGTCTATTTCAGTCGAGTCTTGTGCAATGGGTTGCGTCCTCGCATTTCGCAGCAGTTCCATTTTGCGAGCCACGGCATCTTGCATTGGAACCGCGACCCTGCTTTCCATTCTCTTCACCTGTTTGCTTGACTCTTCGCGCAATTGCTGGCTTGTGCCCTCTCCATGTTCGACTACAGAGGTTAGCGTTAGCATTCGGGACAATAACTCGCAGACGTACCATAGCGCTGAAGCATGTTCTGCTCCTTGCCATTGATATATGGCCTTTCTTTCAGGTCACCATTTTGAATAGATTTGGGGGAGTTTCGAGGTCCATTGTTGAACGATGCCAGTTTGTCGACTGCATGAGCACCGTCGACATGCCCGAGCGCCATGGGTCCCATCCTGTAGCCGGCCAAAGCTTGCGCTTCGACAGACCAGCTTTGCACTTCTTCTTTGGAGAAAACAGGAAAAATGTTGGCCTGTGATTTTCTCCAATTAGGATTGTGACAGCTTCCATCGTGGGGTGTAACTTACCTCTGGTCGTAGGTACGAGCGGCAGAGAAAAATGGAATGCAGTATACGCGATTCCTGGCTACGATTGGCGCCTCCTCCGTGCACTAGGGATCCGAATATGACCAGAGCCTCACCTTTCTTCATCTCTACCGGAACAGTATCCTCGGGTCGGCCACGTCGCTCGTGGGGCCAAAGATGTGACCCAGGTATGATCTATGCCAAAGAGGGTGAGCTTGGAGTGGTCGTAACCACACTGTTGACATCTTACTCTTGTCGCCCCGTTCTCGTCGGTGAAATCTACTCCCGGAACCAAAACAGCTAATCCATGCTCTGCGTCCAAGTCATGACCAGTCTTGGTACAGTCCTTGCGGTGCGACTGCCATCCCATATCGTCTCTATGCAGCAACTGCGCTTCTGATCCTGGAGGGATATTGACGCTTACAGAAGTGTTGAGTATTGGTTCAGTGATAAGTTCTTCCTGCCTTTCTGCTTGGTGCGGTATGGACTTCGTGCAGAGAAAGTGACGGTAGATCTTCCGAAGATCTGGATTGAGCATCCACGTCTCTCTAGCCGTCCGGCTACGTCCATACATGAAGAAGCAAGTTTCGACGCCAGCAGCATAGAAATCTATGGGTTGCTGACCACAGCATGTGAGAATTTGTGTTCAAAGATCGATAAATTTCTCGGCATTCTTACCTCAGGCAAGACTGTCAACTGATGTGACAAGTCAAGGTTGACCTTTTCCAAGTCCTCTAGGGAAGTGAATTCGGTCAATACCACGGCTCCATCCTCTCTCAAGATCTGAATAGCCCTTTCGGGGTTGTGCAAAGGTGCTCGCCGTGCCATTGCGGTGGTCTGATGCATGCTTGAGGCAATGTCAAGGAAAGCACGATCATGTTTCAACGTCAGCCTGAATTATTAGCGAAGCTCTCCCTCCGTTAAGCTAAGATCACCTACTTGACGCAATTGTTGATTGCAATGGCATCTTTATGGCCTGAGTCAATTGGCAGTCGACGTGCAAAATTCGAACGCTTGTAGAGATGGCTGTACAATGCATACACGGAACTTACGTATTCCGGGTCTGAAAGCTCACGACGAGAAGCGCTCAAAGCTTTTGCTAGCGCACTATCGAAGTTAATGTCTTCCACAAGTGATTATCATCGTACGAACTTACGCTGGGTTATCTTCAATTCCGTTTAGAAGAAGATCCAAGGTGTAGATGATGTAGCAAGTCCCCAAAGAAGTCCAAGGAATATGGTAGTCGGATCCGTTGATGTGGAGTGTTTGGCCGCGAAACTGGACACCCAAAAGTTAATATGAAAGCAATAAGCGTGAAGAGCTGTGGTAACAAAACATACCCCTATGCACTGCTGGATGAAGCGTGGTGGACTGGCCACCGTGCTACGCATCACATCCGCAAGATAGCCCGCCATTGCATCCCCAGTACTTATCCTTTTCCCACCGCTCTGAGTTTTAATATCCTCGCAGATGGCTTTCACATGCCATGGCTCGAAGGTTACGTCAATGCGAGAAGTTCTTTCTTCCATACGTTTCGTGAATGTATGATGAAACTCGTCATTGTACTCCACAACCAACCAGGAAATGCCTTTGATTGCATCATAGTGTGATGAACTTGGTTCGACGTGTGGATCGGGCAGAAAGAACTTTTCAAATGTGCGCTGCGGTGATGCTGGTTTGCCCTGATAGAGGTCGGAAAAGTCCGTCATGAAGCCTGTTAGAGCGAAGCCATCGCCTAAATACGGGCCTATGTCAGTATGTCTCTTTGAACACTTGGAACTTGCTAGAGCGCGACCTACCGAGATTGTAGCTTTGTGATAACATTACGGACGTCTGACCTGTTTTGCGCCACGTCGTTACCTTGAGCTTGGTCAACGTGATCTCCGAGTACTCTTCCAGACTTGCTCCACCCCGGGGGAGCTCATCATAATAATCTGCGTACGCCAACATGTCAGAACAAAATCCCGACAGTTAGTCATCGCGATTCTTGGGAAACATACCTGGGTCTTTTTCACCTGTCCAATCTGCGGCGAAGGGGCCAGGCCGATCACTGAATCCAATTGTGAGGGGAATCGCTTGGTTCGCAAGGTCAAGTCTCCAGGTATCATGATTTTTACTTGCTGCTAGCTTTGCAGCATTCAATGGATACAGTTGCAATGCTAATGCGAGAGCTTTCTTCAAGCGATCAGTATCCAGGGGCTCCGGGACTGTGAAAGTGTTGACCATCTGGAAATCTTAGTAGCAGTGTATGGTCGAATGTTTGTTTATACTCACGGGGGAGAAGTTGTGATCTGTTGCTGGCAGAGGAAGAGATTGACGATCGCCTAGAATCGTGGGCAAGGCGGGTTTGACCCAATGGGTCTCAAACGAGGATGTCATGATCGCTTTGGGGTCGGATGTAACACAGCGAGCTGCATCCACGGCGATGCTCAAAGACCACTATGGATTGGCTCCAGCGAATTTCTTACCCTTTAAGTAAGATAACCAAAAACTTGACCATCATAGCACGGAGGCCGGCTGCACGTCGCGGGCCAGTAGCAGCTGAGGGACGGCCAATTCGTCACTAGTACCGCCATATGGGCTGTGCGGAGATCCTGCACACATGCAGTGTGTTCTGCAATGCAGCCCGCTAGCTTCAGGAGTGACACATTTCACAACCGAGCCTTCGGATTCCAATGGCGTGACTTTTTTGTGATCGGCATGACTGACGTAGCACAGCAGCGACGGGAGGCCCTTATAACCCATCCCTTTGGATCGTTGAAATCCACTAATTTGTTTCGAACAATCACGCCCGAACCCTACGTATCGTGCAATGATGGCTTCTCAAGTTTCCCAGCAGCAGCCGGACCAGAATGAGGCTCTGGTCAAAGTTTACGACGACTATGCGGCCGGCTATGATGAGTTCATGGCACAAGACCCCTCAACGAAGGATATGACGAAGTTCATCCGAAAGTGGGACTGGAAAGGGACGGTGCTGGACGTTGCCTGTGGAACGGGGCTCATCGCATCCCTGATTCGCGAGTTGTCTCCCTCGAGCAAGCTGCTCGGCAGTGACATTTCCCCCGGCATGGCGGCAGTGGCGAACGCCAAAGGCGTCTACTCGGAAGAGGTGCAGGTCTCGACGCTTCAAGAAACATTGGCGACTGTGCAGCCAACAGACCATGTGGTGTGCTTGGGGGTGACGTGTTACCTCGACGCAGCCGAATTCGAGGCCGCCATGGACGCTATGTTCCGGGTCGCGCGCCGATCCGTCACAGTAAGCGTTTACGACTTCGCGGAGGACTATCTTGCCAGTCGGAAGACATATGACGACGAGATGAAAGACCTTACGTTGCGGAACAACGTCGCCGAGTGGAGGAAATGGGCAGTACCTCCCGGCTGGAGCTTGGTCGCTTCTGACCGCATCGTGGGATACTTTCATGCAGGGCCCGATGTGACAGTCTACCAGTACGCCATCCGGTATGAAAGGCTGTCCCACACGAGCTGATGCAGCACCTCGTGCATGAGTACGGTCCGGCTGAGGTGTTAGTGGCGGGAAGCGCTAGCGCCGCTTAGAAGAATTATCATTTCGCTGCTTTCAAGGGGACCCGAGTAGGCGCGGCTTGTCTCCTTGCAGTGGCTGGCATGCCATGCAGATGAAGCGTCGATCAAGAAGGAGATCTGTTCACTATGTTGCAGGCACAGATGATCCAGCTGAAAGTAACCATATGTCCAAATAGGGAAGAACTTGCCAGGGTCTGCTGAAGGAGCTTCGGATTCTCATTGATGTGCTCGCTAAGATTCTCCAAAGGGGTCAATCCGGCGGCCGATGCATTAGCGCAATAACTTGCATGTGCAGTAGCTGCGTTTGTGCAGAGCTGAAGCCTGCCCAACATTCACACCGTAGGAACGTCGAAACAATTGCTGTCAGCAATTCCTGCCCCTCAAAGCTTTGCAAGCATGGAGCAAGAGAGCGAGTCATTTTTGCATCGTGCAAGGCTGCTGAGGTCGTCGAAAGGCTTTGCGACATTTGTCGTGAGCACGGCCATCTTCACTGTCAGTGCAGACTCCACTCCATTCGCTTCCTTGGACGCACTAACCATTTTTTACAGGACAGCTTCTTATATGATCTGGTGTGACGAAACACGCATACCCAGCAGGTGGAATCACTGACATCCTGTCAGATTATTCCTGCACTACCATCGATCCTCAAGAGCCGTGCTGGCATTCCAGATGAGCAAGGTGCACCATGTCTCCTCGCCTCTCGGAACCCACGCTGACTTCCTACGACTCATAGTCCAAAGATGGACGTCCATCTTATTGGCAGTGTACGGAGCCTTGCTTCTCTTGACTCCACGTGGGCACCCTCGTATCCGTTTCCTTAACATCTGGCCCTGACACAGTTCTGCACAGCTGCCGCTGGCATCCTTACGGACAGACTGGCGTCCAAGCAGTGGCCATTCCTGGTCGGTCTTGTCACTTTGGCCTTTTCCACCGGCATGTTCTTTCTGGGCAAGCACATTGTTGTTCTAGTGATAGCTCGAGCGCTGCAAGGAATGTCCGCAGCCATTGTTTGGATTTCTGGACTGGCTGTCTTCACTCTGTTTGCTGGTGAGGGTGAGATAGGTACTGGTACAGGTTTCTTCGGTATCGGCTTGTCGGCCGGTGAGCTTGCGGGTCCTGTGGTCGGAGGGCTCGTCTACAGTCGCTTCGGTCACTTTGCACTGCTTATAGTCGCTGCATCGCTGGTTGCCCTGGATGTTTTGTTGCGTTTGATATTGAAATATCCAGATCCCAGTAAGCACAACGACGGTGCAGAAAGCCACGCCAGCCCGTCAGAGTCAGATGCCTTGCTCCAACATGACGGGTCAGACGACAACCCGGATAGCGTCTTCAAGGGTGATGCAAAGAATCTTGGAAGTTTCGTCCACTTTCTGCGCCAGAAAGAGTATCTAGCCAGTCTGGTGCTGATAGCAGTGGCGTCCACTGTCCGCACCGCATTTGAAAGCGTGAGTTCCTCGAAAGAGCCCTCTTGTACGAACTCGTAGTCCAAGACTTATCATGACAAGAACTTGGCTATCTTCACTGAGCAGCACTTCGGATGGACCAGCACAGGGGCTGGCTTGTCGCTTTTTTGCTTGGTCGGACCAAGCGTGGCAGGGCCATACTTTGGCCATATCACCGAAGCTCACGGCCCGCGCTGGCTGTCTGTTGCCGCTTGCCTTGCCCTGAGCGCTTCCTTTCCTGGCCTCGCATTGGCTCAGCATGACACTACCGCAACAAAGGTGTTGTTCTGTATTTGCATATCCTTCTGCGGTCTTTGCCTGTCTGCACTCATTACAACGCAACAGGTTGCCGTGCCGCTGCTAGCGATAGCTTACGAAAAGGAGTGTAAGCGGCGCAATGTCGATGCAGCTCTGACAAGCCAGGCGTACGCTTACCTCAATAGTGCGTATGCAGGAGGTATGTTTCTCGGGCCACTGTGGACAGCGGCTTTCATCGGTAACTTTGGTTGGCGATGGTATTGCGCTTCTTTCTCTGCTCTGAGCCTTTTGGTTTGCATTGTTGCAGTTGCTTGTTTTTCGTCTGGGAAAAGTCAACTTCAGAGTAGTTGAAGCGCCGTGTTCATACTAGCCGACAGATGCTGACGAATGCTAATCCACCATGGCCGTCCGGGAGGCTGCCGGCAAGTTTACACGCTTCCGCCTCTCCTGCCACCCCTCTTCTCAACCCCTCATGATAACTACAAAAGTATTGAAATGTATAGCTTTCGCTTAGCTTGATGAGACGATTAGTTCTTTGGGCACGCGTGAACATTGTGTGCCGACCCTTGAACGGCTTTACCCTCCATTGTAACCGAGTTTCTCGTGGTCAGACTGAAAGAAGTGCTGACCCTCAGAAGGTGCATTCTCCAATTGGAGAAGACAAGACTTTTGGGCTGTAGAACACAAGCCCCTCAGTCAACTGATGGATTTGAACAGGCGCACTGCGGATCACCACAATTTTCGGTCTCCCAAAAGCACGTCAACTCACAAGAGTTTCACTGTACAAACAACGAGATGGCTAAACAACCCATAGAGCCCGTCAGCTACTTTAGGAAGAGATTCCTCAAATCTCTTATTGGAAGTTGAAGCCCCCTCAGTGCTTCCCTCACTAAGTGAGACCTCGGCACTGCAGCGTCATTTGATCTTGATGGCACGAATCAGTGTATGATCGGAGGGGTATGACATGACACATTCCTCACGGAAGGTAATGCAGTGTTGAGGCAATGTCCGTCTGCTAGGCAAGTATGAGGTAGGTGGACACCTATATCGCGGCGGCATAGTAATTAGCAGTCTTGGCAGTTGTACCATGGCGCTCTACGGTAATCGAGAGCGAAGGTAAAAGCAGTGGAAGGATGACAATACTTGTCAAGAAGCTGCAGACGAGATAGCGATATTATCGATCTAGAGTATAAAGTTTCCAAAGAACCAATGAATTCTGCTGCGGTAGAGTATTCAGGACATATGGCGTCGTACCACGCCAACATGTGGCGTTCGGGATTATGACGCTGCCACGAGCCACCGTCACCGCCGTGCGTGGGCGGGGCATGATCTTCGTCTTATTCCACACGCTCATATCCCTTACCGCGCACGACGCGCCTTGTGCCTTTGATTGAATTTTATTCCACTGTTACCGCCAACCCTAGCGCATCTTTCAGGCCATTATCATTCGTGTGGGGGAGAGCAGCCGGTCCCGAGACAGGGCGTGGACGTTGATCAAGTGCTCAGCCACCCTGACGGCAAGGCCCCCATGTACCAACTTGCGCACCTCAATCTGATTCTTTACAGCTTCACCTCTCGTCCTGCAGAACTACTTCGACTGTTCTGTCTTAGATTAGGGTTGCTACCTCACAGCTGCACACCGTCATCATGAGCTTCAAAGGCTTGTCTAAGGGCATTTCAAGAGTGTGTGCTCCTCCGCTTCCGCCTACCACCCGGCTTCTAACATATTCTCCAGGCGCCACAGCAATTCAAACAAAGGTTCAACATTGGCGAGATCACTAAAGATGCCGTCTATATGGATGCGGAGCGACGCTTCACCGAGCTCGAGAAGGAGACAACCAAGCTACATGCCGAGTCGAAGAAGTACTTTGATGCCATCAATGCCATGTTGGACCACCAGATCGAGTTTTCCAAGGCAATCGCCGAGATATACAAACCCATTTCAGGCCGCGCATCTGATCCGGACTCTTATGTTGTTGACGGCAATCCCGAGGGTATCCGCGCCTGCGAGGAGTACGAAGCCATAGTTGCGGAACTCAAGGACACCCTCGCTCCTGAGCTTGAACTTATAGACACGCGCATCGTCAGACCAGCCCTTGAATTGCTGGAAGTCATTAAAGTCGTGAGGAAGACTGCGGTCAAGCGCGATCACAAGCAGCTCGATTACGATCGCACAAATGCAGCCTTGAAGAAGTTGCAAGATAAGAAAGATAAGACACTCAAGGATGAGAAGGCCACGTACAAAGCCGAAAGCGAGGTTGAGCAGGCTACCCAGGAATACCAATACTTCAATGATCTGCTCAAGGACGAGCTGCCGAAACTCTTCAACCTGGAGCGCGAATTCATCGGTCCTCTCTTCCAATCCTTTTATTATATGCAATTGAACGTCTTCTATACTCTACATGACAAGATGCAGAGCATAGACATTGGCTATTTCAACCTGACGCTCGATATCGAAGAGGCATTCGAGATGAAGCGAGGCGACATCAAAGAGCAGGCCGAAGCGTTGGCAATCACAAAGTTCAAGACAACCGGAGGTAAAACCAGACCCGGTACAACAAAATACGGCGCGAGGCCTGCTATTGGCGCTGCCCCAAGCCGCCTCGCGATAGAAGCGGGCAAACCGTCAAGTCCGTCGCCATCTGCCGGTTCTTCTTCAGCACCACCGCCTTACAGTCCAGACAATGGGGCCGCGTCCGCATCACAGCCAGCCGGAAACTGGGGTGTGGTTGCAGCCGCGAAAGCGAAGCCACCGCCTCCAACGAAGCCGAAGCCAGCCGCTCTCGGAGGTGCACCAAAGCCAGAAACCTGCACGGCCCTATACGACTACGAAGCCCAAGCTGCAGGGGATTTGAGCTTCTCTGCCGGCGATGTGATTGAGGTTGTCTCACGGACGTCGAATGAGAACGAATGGTGGACGGGTAAGGTAGCTGGAAGAGAGGGACAATTTCCAGGTATGTACTCACCTAGGGCGCAATTGTGAGATTCCAGCTAACAAATACCAGGCAATTACGTTCAGCTCGATTAGAGCATCAACGAACATGGATCGATGGAAATACCAAATGCATAGGTGGAAGGGATGACGATGCGTGGATTGCATTCGTCGAGGTAGATCAATGAGCATGGTTAGCCTAATTTACACCAAGTCTTTGCCATATTTTCGCTGTCAAATTATGTGCGCCGGCGCCTCCAAAATGATTCATTATTGCTCGTGTATCGTTCACTTTGATCCCTCCATGAACCTTCTGACCCGGCGCATGAGATCCCCTTTGCTCTGCTGCATAATGTTCAGCTTCCTGTCCCTGAACATGGCATCGTAATCGTCGCCGTGCTTTTCCACCATACTCCTCACCCATTCAATCTCTCGATCTGACTGTTTTCGCTTCTGCTTGGGCAACTTCTGCAACTGCGCCACGCGGTCTTCCAGTTGTCGTAGCACAGCATTGTCAGTTTCCAAGGCCTTGCTCCCGATAAAACCATTCGCAATGTGATCGTCAAAGCCCTGAAACTCTTCTTCCTGCTCTTCTTCTTTGTCTTCATCATCATCCAGCGCATTCAGCGGATCTTCCAGCCGTCGGACAACGCCAACGTGAGCTTCCACAGGCGCATCGATGACGCGCAAAATCTTGCCCGTCACCGGATCCCTCTCGATGCGGACTTCCGTGGGAACTAGCTCTGTCGGCGCCTTGGTGTTCTTGATCGCTAACCTGTCGTGGTTCGTGCGCTCTGCCTCTGTTCTAGCGTCTTTGACGCTGCCCTTGCGTTTCGTGGTGTCGCCTTGAGCATGCTCCTCGCCAGCTTGCTGCGCGGCCTTGATGTCCGCCAGGTTCCGCTCGATGCCACCTGAGGGAGCGTTGAGCTTTGTTGCGAGACCCAGACGGCGGTAGTTCTGCGACAGGGTCTGCTTCTGATCCCAGTTTGCGGCGATGATGGGGTTGTTGAATATCTTCTTCTTTGACTTGGGCTTCTGGCGCACTTTGGAGACGCTGGAGCGATTTTTGCGCTTCTGAAGTTCGCGGCCCATGGTGAAGATGGTTTATGTTGCTGGTCGCGGCGGCAAGGGTTCGTACAACGAAAGTTTGGGCATTGAGTGGCAGCGTCAAGAAAGTCTCAAAAAATATGTCGGAGAGTCGGAGCGACAAGCCACAAAGTCCGGGGTCCACCAGCCACACTTCTGGCTCGAGCTATGCGCCATCGTTGTGAGGTGGCCGACTCGGGGCATTGTCTGGCTGTGTTACGCCTAAGAAGGTTCAAAGGTCTTCTTGTGGTTTCAATGGCCTACCGAAGTATCCGCAAAGATCGATTCAAATCCTGAGGTATTGTGCATTGGGGAGCACTGCCTCACCTGCATCGTCACCGCAACGCCGAGAGCTTGGCAGAGGTGCCAGCTGCGTTGCCATCACGCGCCCACTTCAACACCTACTCCTCCGCGCGCGAAAGTTCCTCAGTGCAGACAGCAGCTTCGATCACGATCCTTTGTTCTTCGCCATGTTCTTCTTCTTCACTTGCGGAACGCACAGTATGTTGACCTTCTGCGCAGCCTCGCAAGACGTGCCACGATCCGGTCTGGACTAACGAATCGCAGTGTTCCAATCGCCTTTGAAAGACTATGAAGGAGTCACAGTATGCCTCACCATTCTAGCCACCCGACTCTTTCTAATCAGAACTAGGCACAATGCCAGAACTGCGGCAACTTCAGTGCGCGCGTCTACAAACGATGGTACGCCCCGGCCTTACGCTCTTCGCTTGGACTGCAGCAGCTTACATATATCCGGCAGGGAATGGTTCACGTTTTGCTTTGTCGTAAGCATCCTGAACTTGCCTTCGTTGCGCTCCTCAGCTGACCGATCCCTGCAGCCTCTGATACCTTTTTCATTCAAGCCGTACCATGTGAGCCGCTCCACCAGCATCCGATGACCAGCTTCCCATGTCGAGCAGAGCAACGCCCCTCACCATCGAGACAAGCGGAATAGCGAAGGATAGTGCTGACATAACGTCCAACATTCAGGAGCTCGGCTGCCATATTTGCCATTTTTTCCAGGATGTCAAGTACGTCGACGAATTGCAGAAGCCAACGAAGACCCGAGGACTGACACCGGAGGGCAGGTACCGACCGGATATCGAGCAAGGACATGGTGGCAATGCGATACCAATGACGGCACATGGCGGCTCCGGAGCAGCTGGTCCACCAGGAGGACCAAATCAGCCTGTGCCGCAATACAAGTAGCGCGTGCAACACAACAGGCCGTTTTGATTCTGGGTTGGAGTTAGTTTGGAGAGCAGCATGCACTGCATTTGAATGATGGGTGCGGGCGACGCGAAGGACTAGCATGTATATTTGGCCTTGATACCCAGCAAATAATCTTTCACGACCGAAACAAGAGCATGGGCGTGATTTGGGTGTGGAAACTGATTGTATTTGGCGGCGGCGGCGGCTGCATTGGCTGCGAAGTGAGCTTAGCAGGGGCTCCCGCGCCGTCAACATTGGGTGAGAGCAAAGGGCAGGGGCACTAGAACGGGCCGCCGATTTTGTGGCAGGGCGCTGACGGGAGGCACGGCGGACGGGCGCGACGCGGTGCAGCCTGTGGGCGCAAGCCCGGCGGGGCAAGCAGAGGCCATTGCGCCAGCAACAACAGGAAAGTTGCGAGCAGAGCAGCCCGGCACTAACCAGTCGGGGATGGGCGCGTACGCTGGGCCCCCAAACGAGCCAATGTGGTGGCCGGACTGCAGCAAAAAGCGGGCAGGCTGGGAGCGACTGGGCTGCAGGCGGCGGCCACTAAGTACCGGGGCATCCCCCGCCCCGCCGCCCTCGCTTTTCCCTTCCTCCACCACTCCTCCGCGCCTGTCAGTCGCCCCGACGCAGCACCGTCTCGCAGCTATCGTCGCTCCCACCACCACCACCACCACCACCACCACCACCGCCACCCTCGCAACCAGCAGGCATGGCACGACCCAAGAAGGAGAAGAGCGCCGCTGCTCCTGAGGACAAGGTCATGCAAATCCAGAGCAGCGCCTTCCTGAACATGCAGAACTCGGTGAGTGGACGCGTCCTGCTGTTGTTGTGGTTGTGGTTGAGTGCATCATCACGCGTCGGCTCTGCTGGGTGGAGGCTCTCGTGCCGCGCGCGCAACGGAACACAGCTATGCACTTCCACGTCTGCCTCAAGTGTCACTGTGCTCTCCGCGCACGGCAGCCCCGCCGCCCACCCGTGACGCGCCTGTCCTGCCGCGAAATCCTTTTTGCGATGCTTGGAGGAGCTCCGGGTAAACAGATGGATCCACGCCGCTTCGTCCGCAGCCACAGCCCTACGCCGGCGCTCATGTGCCGCGCGGTGAACACCGCATCTAGCTCTGATACTAACGTTTCGCCGCGGCTAGATTTCGCATGCGCTCACCGTCTACCACCAGATGGCGACGAATGCCATGCAGGCCACCTCCCAGCAGCTTGGTGCAATTAACGCTGCCATGCTTCAGGTCCAGCAGGCCACCAAGAAGCACATGGTCGACAACAGCCTTGACCCAGAAACTGCTGACTTGACTGCCTATGGCCCTCTGGCCCGCGTACTGGGTCTTGACAAAAATTTGATCGGTAACCCTCTGGGCGACCCGCTGACCATGGACCTGCAGCCGGCTGCTGCAGCGCCCAAAGCGCCAGAGGCCAAGCCCAAGAAGGAGCGCAAGCCTCGCAAGCCCAAGGACCCCAACGCGCCCAAGAGGCCTCTCACTGGTTACTTGATGTACTATACTGAGAGTAAGGATGCGCTGGAGAAAAAACTCAAGTCGACGCTGGGTGACAACATCAGCAAAGGCCGCGTGCAGGAGGAGGGTAAGAATGTATGGAATGAAATGTCTGATGCTGAGAAGGAGGTGAGTATAGTAAGCACGCGACGCCCGTGGACGACGCTGACCCAGGTTTTCAAGGTCTGGAAGGAGAAGTACAAGGTTGAATGGGAGAAGTACCAGCAAGCCGTCAAGGAGTACCTCGCCAAAGGAGGCGCGGCCGACCCAGAAGCTCTAGCTGCACTTACCACGGCTGCTGGTCACGATGACGATGCCGTCACGGCGGCGGCTGTCGACAGCAGCAGCGACGAGTCATCCTCTTCGTCCGACTCTGAGTCTGAGGCGCCCGCAAAGGAGCCCACGCCTCCGCCGGCGAAGAAGGCGGCCAAGGGCAAGAAGGCGGCCGAACCAGCGTCGAAGCCGGAGAAGAAGAAGCCAGCTGCCAAGGACGCGACGCCAAAGAAGAGTGCGCTGAAGAAGGATACTCCTGCGTCCGCCAAGAAGGACGCGGCCAAGGTCGACAGCCCTGAAGTGGTGAAGAAGACGAAGAAGAGAAAGTCTGTCGGCGGCGACGAGGACGCCGACAAAGCCGAGAAGAAGAAGAAACGTAAGAACAGCGCCAGCTACGGTGACGACTACTAGACGCGCAGCGCTGAAATTTCACGTACAGGATGAACGACTATCCTGGACACCAGCGGAAAGACTGTGGGGGCGGAAGGCTAAATATTCAGGATACCCGGTATGAACTGGTGGGCACAAGGAGTTGCAGGGCAGCACGAGTATATGCTAGGGAGACGAAGGAACGATAATATCCAGGGCACCGCGTGCTGCGCGCAGACTATACATGCAAATGTTCCCTTTCGCCGGTGCACAGGTGCATATGCTTGCTCCATCCGTCACGCCTTGTAGTGGCGCCCCAGGCCAATGGCGGGCGGCACAGCGCCTTATCTCGTGCACGCTTGATGTGTCAAGCGCACCAACGTCGGGGTTGCCCGATGCTGCTGCTGCTGCTGCTGCTGCTGCTGCCCCTCTGCGGGGTTAATTGAAAAGGGCTGCGTATATACCTTTGGCCGAGTGCCTCGTCTGAAGCGGACCTTGCTGCCGCACGTGCACCTGTGTGGGCGTTCCGACTCTAGCCCAGCATGCGTCTCGAGCCGAAGGAGGTACTGGCCCTGTGGCCCTTTGCAAAGCGTCTTCCAGCTTGTAGTGCTTTGCAGCTAACACGCGCCCCAGCTCGACAAGCTCATCCTCGCCCAGGTCGGCCAGCTTGCGCAGCGGAGGCTTGCACGAGGTGTAAAGCTCAACCGTACCGAAGCCACGGTATGTTGATGCCTGCTGCGCTTAACTCAAAAAACAGCTTCACTGATATCATCCCTGCAAGGCCTTGATTGCAAACAATCTCCACGAAGTACGCTCTGTCCCAAGGCCCTCGTTCTTGGTGTTGGGTCTGTCCACTAACATACCGCAAGCTCATTCGAGATGGCAACCACACCGTCGCAGACCTTATGTCCATTGGTCGGACGATGCTGGGCCGTCGTCACGTCCAGCCTGCAGTTGTGGCCGCCCTGTCTGAGCTAATGGTTGAGGGCACCTTTCCCACCGGCACCTATCTCGTGACTGTCCACAACCCAATCGCCTCTGACGATGGTGACCTCGCCAAAGCGTTGTATGGCAGTTTCCTGCCCATACCGTCCAACGACCTATTCCCACTGCCTTCCGACACCGCAGCATATGAGCCATCGAATCAGCCGGGTGCAATCGTCGCGGTCAAGGATGCGAAAGTCGCCCTCAACGAAGGTCGCACCAGGATAAGCCTCAAGGTCACCAGCACGGGCGACAGGCCCATTCAGGTCGGCAGCCACTACCACTTCGCTGAGATCAACCCACGCATGAAGTTTGATCGAATCCGCGCGCTAGGTTTCAGGCTCGATATTCCTGCTGGCACTTCCGTACGCTTCGAACCCGGCGACACGAAGACGGTGACCCTGGTCGAGATTGCCGGCAATCGCATCATCCATGGCGGCAATGCCTGGTTCTCTGGCCCCGTGGATGAAGTCAGGCAGCGGACCGACCTACTGAGCAAGATTTCTGAGATGGGTATCCTGCATGAGCCTGAGCCGGCGGGTGATGGTGCACTCATCGATTTTGCAAGCATGGACAGGACCTCGTACAATCTCATGTACGGCCCCACGACGGGTGACTTGGTTCGTCTGGGTGCCACAGACTTGTGGATCAAGGTTGAGCAGGACTTCACACGCTATGGCGACGAGTGCACATTTGGTGGCGGGAAGACTATTCGTGATGGTATGGGTCAGGCCAGTGGGCGCCCTGACAAGCAGTCGCTCGACACCGTGATTACCAATGCAGTGATTGTTGACTGGTCAGGCATCTACAAAGCCGATATTGGTATCAGAGATGGTATCATTGTCGGCATTGGCAAGGCTGGTAACCCCGATGTCATGGAAGGTGTCCATCCAGACATGGTGGTTGGCTCTACTACGGACGTGATTGCTGGCGAGCACGACATTGTTACCTATGGTGGCTTCGATTCTCACATTCACAACATCTGCCCGCAGCAAGCTTGGGAATCGTTGGCTTCTGGCGTTACGACACTGCTCGGAGGCGGTACGGGACCAAGGTACCAACTCCTGAATTCATATCTACTAATGATTGGTGACTGACCCCGACGAAAAACAGCACAGGAACAAATGCAACAACATGCACGCCCAGTTCGACAAATATCCGACAGATTCTGCAGGCTATCGACAGCTTACCTGTCAATTACGGCATTACTGGCAAGGGCAATGACAGCTCTCGCGTTGCACTAGATGAGCAAGTTGCCGCTGGTGTTTGTGGTCTCAAACTCCATGAGGATTGGGGAACCACCCCTGCCGCGATCGACACGTGCCTGACAGTATGTGATGACCACGACATCCAGTGCCTTATCCACACCGATACACTCAACGAATCTGGCTTTGTTGAGTCGACCATTGCTGCCTTCAAGGACCGCACCATCCACACCTATCACACAGAAGGTGCTGGCGGAGGTCACGCTCCAGACATCATTTCTGTGGTGGAGCATCCCAACGTGTTGCCCTCCTCGACCAACCCCACCCGACCGTACACGCGGAACACGCTCGACGAGCATCTCGACATGCTGATGGTCTGCCACCACCTCTCCCGCGCGATTCCCGAGGACGTGGCCTTCGCCGAGTCGCGCATCCGCGCCGAGACGATCGCGGCCGAAGACGTCCTGCACGACCTCGGCGCCATCAGCATGATGTCCTCGGACTCGCAAGCCATGGGCCGCTGCGGCGAGGTCATCCTGCGCACGTGGAACACGGCGCACAAGAACAAGGTGCAGCGCGGCCCGCTGCCCGCCGACGACGGCACGGGCGCCGACAACGCGCGCGTCAAGCGCTACGTCGCCAAGTACACGATCAACCCGGCGCTCGCGCAAGGCATGGCGCACGTGATCGGCAGCGTCGAGGTCGGCAAGCTCGCGGACCTGGTGCTGTGGCACCCGCGCGACTTTGGCGTCAAGCCGACGACGGTGCTCAAGAGCGGCCTGATCGCGGCGCAGCAGATGGGCGACCCCAACGCCTCGATCCCGACCGTCGAGCCCGTGTACATGCGGCCCATGTTCGCGCCCATGGTGCCCGAGACGAGCGTCACGTTTGTGAGCCAGGCGAGCTTGGACGCGGGTATTGTGCAGAAGTACGGGCTGCGGGCGCGCGTCGAGGCTGTCAAGGGGTGTCGGACGGTGAGCAAGCGCGACATGCGCTGGAACGACGCTATGCCGAAGATGATGGTCGATCCGGAGAGCTATGTGAGTCTGCTATTCATCCTTCTAATGTTTCTGCGCGAGACGACTGGCTAACTCATTTGCCAGCGGGTCGAGGCCGATGGTGTGCACATGACGGCGGAGCCGGCGGAGACGCTACCCCTTGCGCAAGGCTTCTTCGTATTTTGATACGAGACGCGTTTCCTTGAGATTGACGACAGCGTGATACCTTTGATGCTTGTTTAGTATGCAATACAGGCGGCTACAAGACCGTCAATTGTGATAAGAGAATGATAGCACGAATCGAACGTGTATACGTCAATGTTCCCTGACTGCCGGTCAATTCGAATGTGAATTGACGGGAGAGAGTTCGTCAATGTGGTCTTGTCGCTGTTGGTGGCCGTGGCACTATCACACGGCACCACACAATACACGGTTGCTCTTCATTGGGGAGAACCGAGCTCTTGCTACTCAGTCTTCAGTAACTATGTCTTCTGCTTGAGAATCTCCCCCAGGATGCAGCCACAATTATTCAAAAGGGTACGAGTTCGGCCGCCAAGCCACTTTGTGTCAACGCCGAGTACACGTGAGATCTGGATCTCAAACAGATCTGGGCGCCACCACCAACCCCCTGCTCCCCGATAACAGCCACCACGTAGGCAGCGATCAACGAGCCTTGCGGGGAAGATGCTTCCTAGCTCCGATTTGAAGAAGATCGGCCACGTATCTTGGATCTACCTTCCCAACGGGCCACGTAGACTGGCCCAGATCTCAAGCGAGGCGTCGTTTTCGATGACGCCTAGATGTGCGCTGCAGCTGTCAGCCGCACCGCTTCATTTCTATCCTGCTGCCGGTAGCCGCACATATTCTTTGCCACCGGCACTAGCTCCTATCTGGGCTTACCGGGAGCCCCTGATGGTTACCTTGCCCGCCTAGCGCAAGGGCTCTGCATTAGTCCCAGGAAAATGGATCCCAGCCGTGGGGTCGTAGACTGCGGGAAGGTAAGTGGCTTGAGTCAGGCTGGGCAAGTAATCATATGATTGACCGTCCGACATGGAGCTTTTGTTGCCACTTTCTAACCTTTTGATGTCTCACAGCGGGAAGGGGAAGACCTGAAACCTTTTATGCACCCGCTTCTTTGCCGTGTTCGATGCTCGTTCAGGTCTGCCAAGGGCTGGCCACCAGGCTCGAGAGAGTTCTAGGGAAGCCTCAAGATACTTTGGGTTCTGCATGCGTCTGGGGCGGTCCAACTTGGCTCCATACATGGATTTGTCAAAGCATCCTCGGAGACTATTGAATGCGCCTTGCGTTGCGCAGCCAGCATCCCCGCATATATTTCTTTCAGGCCCCACCGCGACTAGTATCGAGTCCCATGATCACATTCCTGAACATCCCTCGTCGCCGTTAGCCCGACAGAAAGCGCTGGAATGCAGCTGGCGAGCAATTCAGCAGCCACAGGAGACTCAATCGACTGAAGAGGGGGACACCCCACGCAAACGACGCGGCCGTCCACGGAAGCTTCCCTTGCAGGTCAAGCCTACCAGGCCCGCAGATTTCAGACACGCTCGCTGTAGGACAGGTTGTTTAACCTGCAGACAGCGGAGGAAGAAGTGCGATGAAGCTAAGCCAGTTTGTAAATATCACTCCCTGATTGAGCTGAAGTCAAGCTAATTATAGTATTGAAGGCGCCAATTGCCAAAGAACTTGCAAGGACTGCGAGTGGTCTTCGGATACACTATCAGATGACATGTCGCAGAAGCTTGAGCAAGAGTCGCCGGCGCAGCTATCCCCCAGGAGTGATATCGGATCTTGGGCAAATCTTAGTGCATTTGGCACAAAGGTAACTTGCTCCGAAGCCGGATCTAGTGTTAAAGACAGGGAATATACCCCGGATGAGTCTATAATAGCTCAAGCCAGCAAGCTCTTTCCACCTTGGTCGGATAGATCGATCGACTTTTTGAACGTGTTAGCTCCTCTGGCCAACGACTATGCAGGGATAAGGCATGGACTGCTTTACCTTGTGACAAAGCACAAGCTCCAGCAGTATTCTCACAGTGATGAACTCCAAGCCCGACGCATGTTTCATCTGGATAAAGCACTGGGGTGCCAGCTTGAGCTAGGGACCAGATCACCACACTGTTGTCATACTCCGAATCCTGTCACCAATGATGTCTATACGATCTTGGCTCTGATATTTTGCCTGGCAACCGAGGTGTCTGGCGAAGAAGACGCTAAAGACCCCATGTTGGACCACTACAAGACGATTGTGCACATGGCCTACGTATGTCCACAAAAGTCAACAAACTCAGACCTACAGTGGGTGATTGAAGACTTCTTCTACCACCACAACCTGATTGCACTCATCACCTCCAACCACATCGGCATTCGGGATTTCACGACTGGCTATCCCGAACCGTTTCGAACGGGAACTGACTTTTTAAGTGGAGGCGCAAGGCGTCTCTGGGTGGATCTCTCCCGCATCAACGCCCTTAGAGAACGGATCCGGGGACGGAAGACTGTCCATCACCGTCTATTCTGGCCGGAGGACCTCAGACTACAGTCAGAGGCGCAGGCCTTGGGAGATGAGCTGTCGAACAGGGATATGGAGTTGAAAGGGTCCACCCGCGAACAAGCGGCAGCTGCACACTTGTACCATGCCAGCGCTGTGGTGTACCTCTACCGCACCATGCTGCCGTCACAGCCGCACGCCGAGACTTCTCAGGCAGTTGACAACGGCCTCACATGTCTGGCAAGGGTCATGCAGAGTCCGGCTTACGGCATCGTGCTGATGCCGCTCTTCTTGCTGGGCTGTGCGGCCTTTGAAGTTGAGCAGAGGGTGAAGATCGAAGCCGCTTTCAATGCTTTGCTGGAGGCTCGTGGCGATGGCAATTCACGCCGCGCTTTGAAGATTGTAAGAAGTCTGTGGGATCGAATGGATGCACACAGTGAGGAGAGTTGGGACTGGGAAGCATTAGGCGAGAAGTTGGGCTGTGCATTGCTCTTTCCCTGACGCATGACTGAGGAACATCTCATAAGCATCAACAGCAATATAGAGTAAGTATTTCTGTTGATGTTGGAACTATTAATGAGGCGTTCGGAAGCATGTCAAAGACACGAATTGTACTCAACAGTGTTGATCTGGCTTAGATACCTTCATATCAAGCTTGCCATTAGCGCTCACATAACTTATGACTTGTCTATGCTCATAGAGTTTGATTAGACTAGACGCCACGCTTTGGTTTTGTAGCATCCATGACTTCCCCCCCCCAAAAATAGGGAGTTAGAGGGTCACGTAATGCAGAAGGTTTGGTTCTTGGCTGGAGTCAAATTGCTGAAACGACCCACGCCTGTTCTTCCGGAAAATGGTTGTTCTACACTACGCACCCCGGATTCTTCAGGAAAGACCATTGATCGGCGCAGGATGATGATAACAACAGAAGATATGAAACAACATGGACGCTAGATGAGAGGCTTACAGTTGCTCGAAGGAGTAGATCTTGTTGGGTATGTGGTATGTGGGGAGGGTTGATGGTCTGCAAAGGGTATCCGGATCCAAGCGGATTGGAGCCTCAAACAATAGTGTGGCCCCTCGACGGTGACACCGCATAGCCGCCCCAGCATTATTCCTTACCTCCAATTCGAAGATATCACCAATCTGTTCAACCTTGTAACGCTGGTACTTGTCGACATACTCGTACTAATGTACGCTTGAAATCAGATCATTGCTTGCAACGTATATAAGAAGGAAGTTTGAAGCACTCTCAACTATGGTCATGTCACTGAAGGAAGCTCGCACTCGAAATCTTTCCAAGGTTGGGTGACTCGAACTCCAGCGATTCAAGAAGCGCACGCTAGGCAGCAAGTCGACGAAGCACGTCTGCAGGTACAGATCCTCCGTCCGAAGCAGTGCAGTCGTTGCGTGCACCGCACTAACTAGTGCGGCGGGCACGTCACCCACCACTCCAGTGCTTGGCCGGGAGCCTCCCAAGCCGAGGGAAGCCGGCCAGCCAGGCCACATAGCTCGCCACGGGCTGACAAACTTCGAGGCGCATTTGTACAGCATAGCCTGCACATGAAGCTTTTACGTCTTTCTCCAATTGCCAGCATCCCTCGATACTCCCTCCCACGATCCACACCTCTCCTCACCGTTGCGCCTCGCCGATCCACACAGCCCGCTGCTACCCCACCACATCCTCACCGCCCAGCATCCTCAGCCATACGAACCATGGCCTCCGCGACAAAGTTCTACGACTTCAAGCCGCTCGACAGTATGCCAACCCCCTTCTACCAGTCACTCCACGCAGCAAACACCCCAACTAACGCACCCTCCCCAGAAAAGGGCGAGCCGTACGACTTCAGCCAGCTGCAAGGCAAAGTCGTGCTCGTCGTCAACACAGCCTCCAAATGCGGCTTCACCCCGCAATTCGAAGGCCTGGAGAAGCTGTACAAAAAAGTCAAGGCCACCGAGGCCGGCGCCACCGGCTTCGAGATCCTCGGCTTCCCGTGCAACCAGTTCAACGGGCAGGACCCAGGCACCAACGACGAGATCCAAGACTTCTGTCTCGTCAACTACGGCGTCAGCTTCCCCGTGCTGGGCAAGACGGACGTCAACGGCGACAAGGCCGAGCCGCTGTACGAGTGGCTTAAGAGCGAGAAGCCCGGCCTGCTGGGCATGAAGCGCATCAAGTGGAACTTTGAGAAGTTTCTCGTGGGGCGCGATGGTAAGGTTGCTGGGCGCTGGGCGAGCACCAGCAAGCCCGAGGGGCTGGAGAAGGATATCCTGGCGGCGCTGGCGGCCAAGGGCGAGAAGTTGTGAGGACGGCGACGGCGGTGACGGGAGCGGAGATACCCACCATTGTTTGGATGCTCGCCTGAGGTCTACTTCTTGAGGTCTGCATTTCGCGGTCTAGTATGATGCAAATTTGTTCTATCGTGTCTAATTGCCCTTCTACCTGGAAACGCCATGGTGAACCCTCGCCGCCGCTGCCGCCGCACCGTCTACAGCTTGCTCGCAAACTTTGCGTTCTCCTTGGCCAGCGGGCTGCTCTCCTCGTTGCTCTTGCCCGTCGTCGCGTGGTCCTCCTTCTTCGGCGCGCTGTGGTATCCGCCCTTAACGTTGTCGCTGTTCGTGATGCGCCCGTTCGAGTCGCGCTGGATGCCCAGCTCGATCAGCTTGGCGAACACGCTGGTGAAGTCGGCAAAGAAGGTATCCTTGTCCTTAGCGTACTTCTCAACCCACGGCTTGAAGCTGGCATCCTGCGTGAGCGCAATGTCGGTCGGCAGCATCATCAGCTCGGCCTCGGTGTCCTCGTCCACGTACGCAAACTGCCGGATGCCGCTCGGCAGCGTCTTCGGCCGCCAGTCGGCGCTCAGCAGCAGCTTGTAGTACATGTTGCTGAAGCGCGTCGGCGCATTCACCCACTTGCCCTCGAAGCCGCTGCGGTTCGCGTGGCAGCGGCCCAGGTTGTGCGCCCCGCTCAGCGCCACAATCTCCTGGTCGTTGAAGCCCATGCGGTTGAAGATCCAGCGCAGGTGGTCGGAGCCCTGCGCGGCGTCGGGCAGGCGACCGCGGGGTGGTAGCTTCGAGTCGTCGACGTAGTCGGTGCGTCCGGGTTGCCAGGGGATCTTGGGGCCGCCCATCTCGGCAATGGCGACAACGCCAGCGAGCGTCCAGAGATCGGCATATGTTATCCATGGGTGCTTCTTCTTCACAGGCTCAAGGAAGGCGCGGGCGTGTTGGAGGCCGGCATTGGCAGGGTCACCGCCTGGAAAGAAGAATTGTCAGTCATTCTCCCTGCGTTGCAATCAAGATGCTCTGGGGACGCGGTAGTAGAGTGAGCAGATGCAAGACAATGAACGTACCCTCAGCTTCGTAGCGCATGCCTGCTCCATTGGACCCACCGGTATCAGTGGCAGCATCGTATGTGCCGGCCGAGTGCCAGGCGAGACGCACCAACACAGGACCTGCTGAGCCATCATCGTACTCTGGCTTGTGAAGAAGCTTGACGATGTCGGCCGACACAGCCTCGAAGTCTGCTTTGCTACCGCCTTTGCTAGCCATTGGAACGGCCCGTGTATCCTTATTGAAGATATCTATAAGGCGTTTTTGATTATTTGACGGATGATAGCCCGTCAATGCTCTGGTGACAAGTGAAATCAATGTAAAGGAACAATGCAGCGAGAAAGTCTGTGGCAAAGATGGAGGCTGAAAACATGCTGCCTCGGCATCATAGACGAGTCCCCGTGGTTCAACATCGCGTCAGAAAGCGGGTAAGCCATTCCGTTTGCCTTCGGCCGGCGTTATCGCAGAGCAGCAGAGCAGGAGGAATATTCACGTGCTGGTTGGATCGGCGGGCCAGATCAGGCACCGTCATGCATTTTCAGCCCTATCGCGTGTCTTTGACGTAGCCATCGGATTCGGTCTCCACCGCATCGTCTGGCTTTGACGGGAACAATAATGTTCATCTTGCGTTTTTCCAACGACAAATGCATGAGCTAATTGCTGCTGACCTGTTAACTATTCCCGGAGTCATCGTTGTTCGCAGGAAGGGTCAAAGCGATCTCGTCATGATGGCGATCCCGACCACACCCGATCTTATACGGCCGTTAAAGCATGAACCTCCTGAATCTTGATGACCTTACTCCTTTTTGGCCGTTGCGTCCAGGAGCTTTTGTTGCTTTGCAAGAGCCATTAACTCATTCATCAAATCCTTGCGATAGTGCCATTGCTAAAGTAAGTTGACAGAGACCATATTGCTTGGCAAGCAATTTCAATTGAGAAAATCCCGGACGCGAAAGAAAAGGTGTAAAGACACTGAAAGCGACCAACACTTTGTCACTACGTGGCATACCGTCTTTGCATAACATGAATCTGCCTCGTATCCAGAGGAGAGGTTGTTGTGACTTCTGTGGTGTTTATCTCCATAAGCTTGCTTTACGCTCCCACGATCCAGGATCACTTGGATCGTTCTCCCCTATTCTTTTCAAAGGTTCCGGAGTAAACATTGGGCCATCAGCAGTTTGTCCAGTCTTGGGACGAAACAGTACAGAGGTTGAGAAAATGGCATCATTAGTCTGTAGTTGATGAAGTCTCGATGTGACACGACCCCGCACATATGCCGAGTAAGCAGATGCCACTTGTACCTCCTGTCGATCAATGCTCGTTAAATGCGTTGTATCATTATTGTATGCTTCCTCCTCAACTTTCCCAATCCGGAGTCAAACCCATGCCATCAACAATCTTTTTTATTAGCGCTTTTTTGAGGAACTGTTCTCGGGCCAGGTTGCGCGTTTGCTATACACTCGTTAGATATGCAATGCAAACCATGATGGGCACCCAACAGCACCCGAGTGGAACATACCTTGACAAAGACATCCGCCTCAATGCGGCCCTTATCCAACGCCCTGGAAAGCAGAAATATGGCATCCGAGATGCTCCGCTCGTCCGCAACTAGCTGATACAACTGCTCGCCAACCACAGTAGGCGCAACAAGGACTTCATCCACGGATGGAACCTCGCGTCGGCTGACACTTTCTGCTACTCGATCTGCCTCTTGCATAGACTCGTGAAGTATCTTCTCGTTCGACGCTAGTAGCTTCTCCAGTTCTTCAAGATGATACAGCTCTGCTTGCATGTTCTGGTGGGACTGCTGAAGCGCAGCGTGCTGTGCTTCTAGAGCCGGCACAGCTGCCGTGTTGTGGCCTATCGTCTGCTCGAGCTGTGCTCGTAGTGTTGCTGACAGTGTCTGAAGGATGGCGTCCTTTTCTGGGTTTGGAGGGATTGGGGGTGCCGGGATTGAGCTTGCAGATCCATTCTGTGAAGGCAGGGTGACATCCAACGGCGAATCCATCAGATCTGGAACAGCGTGTCTCCCTTTCTGCTGTTGCGAGAAATGCGCTGGTGTGGCCATCTGAGCTTGGTGGGCGCTGTTATGCTGATAAGGATGTGGATGTCGCGATCCTTGATATCTGTGAACATGTGGGTCTGGTTGCGGCGACGCATATTGACCGCTTGGTGATGTAATAACATTTGGTGGTTGATACGGGTGTGAGTGGTGTGCGCTTGCATACACTGGGCTTGGTGAGCCATAGTGTTGCTGCTGCGCTGAGGTGTGGAAAGTTTGCTGTGGTACGCGCGCGGGTGGCGGTCCTGGCGTACCATATGTTGATGATGGCATTGGAGATTTGTATCGCGAGCCATCGTCGTAGGCGACTACCTGGCCAGGTTTGGGGGGTAATGGCGGTCCAGACGACGGTGGTGGTGTTCCTCTCGCATTCGCAGCCGTGGTATCAGCCGGCTTGGGAGGTCTGGCTGGTGGTCCCCTTCCTCGGAGGGTCGTTTCGTGTGACAGCGGTGATTGCGGAAGTTGCGGAGTATGCTGTTGACGCGCACGTACTGGAGGTTCTTTCGAGAAGATGTCGCGTAGGATGAAGACAAAGTCTGTGATGTTGGATCGCTGGCAACAGGTCAGCTAGGACTAGCCGTCGGAGCTGGGAAACATACATCTGGTTGAGTAGGCCACTGAGCTAGGAATGGGTGATATATTCTTCCTTCGACACTGACATGCTGGCCTGGTCGCACAGCCATGTCAGAGGTGGGTTTGATGTATGCGATTGGTGCATCGCGTGGGTATGCGTGGGGTATCCAGATGTCAATGGGGTAACGGTAGGTTGCGCCTTGCCATTCTACTGGGATTAGTCCCCAGACTAGAAGCAAGAGAGCAGGAGTGCCATTGTCGAATGCTGTAACTGTAGTCAGAATCTTGTACCATCCACCTGTTGTCTCTTCACGAGCGCATACTGTAGACCGCCGTTCGCGGCTTGAGATCAGGCCAGACTGACAGAACCTGTGCAACATCCGAGTAGGTTCGGTTGACGTCTTCGTAGTGCTTGAGAGTACATTGTTAGCAGGGTTCCACAGCATATCCATGGTAACTAGCATACTGTAGTCAGGCTATTGTAGAGCCATCTGAGGAGCTGGTCGGACACCTGAACAGGCGTAGTCATGCTCAACGCGAGCAGGCTGGTTGCGCTAGGCTCCGGTCGTTCTGCAAGCTCCAGCAACTGAGCTGTGGTTTACTACGGCAACATGGGACGAGAACTTGCTACAGACGTGCGCGCGTGTCTCTAACGTGGGGAAGGTTGCTACGCCAAGCGAGGCGGCAGTTCCAAGACAATGGTGGACTATGTATCCACGCTTCCATCCGTGTACTCCCATCAAAATGTATTCTTGCAAACCCGTGACTTACTACTGGATGGAGCAACCCGGAAATGACGATAAGATGCATACTCTTAAGGGTGTTGAAGAAAAGTCATAATCATTAAGCATTCCATTCGGCGGCATCAGATATCTAGTCCGTATCCTCGCCAAATGCCCTCATACCATGCCGAAGACAAGGCTCATGCCTCGACTTCAAATTTTGGAGTCCATTTGGCCGTCGCGCTGTCAAACAAGTCCTTCTTTGCTTGCGCATCGACCAACAGGGGGTGTTCCTTGTTCGCTTTGGCCAAGCGCCCCAACATGGCTTGCCGTTCTGCGTCCTTGCCTAGGATTGTGTTCAGGGTGACGGCCGTGGCAAGCACGTCCGCATCGTCCGGTCCTCGCTCCAATGCCGTGCCCAACGCAGCCTCCGCCTCCGGCAGCCTACCCAAGTGCAGTTCCGCAATGGCCTGTCCAAGGAGGGCCTTGGCGGTGCCTGCCGTCTCTTCCTCCCCATCACCGCCCAGAGGCACTGGAGGTGCGGTCGCCAGCTCTTCAAACACATAGAAAGCAGCTTGGTATTTCTCGCCGCCAGCACGGAGGCCAGCCCAGCTTTCGGCAATGTTCACAAGCAGGCTGTCTTGAGCCCAGGCGCGGGCATTGCGCAGCTCAGCGACGGCTAAGTCGAGCCGGTTGGCCGCAAGGTGAATTTGCGTGATCAAGGCAACAGCATCGAGTGAGCCTTGGTGTTTGGCTAGGAGGGCAAGGGCTTCTGCCGTCTGCCCCGCGTTGGCGAGAATCGTACCGCAGCAGAGCTGAACAGTGAGATTGTCTCCGTCGGATTGCGAAAGCGCGAGTGCCTTGTCCTTGGGACCGTCTTTACTCGGAGATGCAACATGTTCTGCGAGTGTGCGTGCTGCAACGAGGTCTACTGGCGACGACTCCGAAGCGAGCTCCTTAGCAACGGCGGCGGCGGACGAGGGAGAAATGGCAATGCGGGCGCGCAGTTGGAGGATGCGGGCAGGTAGCGCGTTAGCGGCCGAGAGGGAGGATGTTGTAGCGGAGGCGACAGCGGCAAAGCGCCCCGTGTGAAATGCTGTATGGAGATTGATGAGCTCGCCTTCGGGGGAGAAGGGATCCATGGCGGTGCAGGTGCGAGGGGTAAAGGTATTTGCAAGATCTGAGATCGAAGTCTGTTGCAGCAATTGCGACGCGCACCCAATACTCTCGTGCACGAGTGGCGATTTCGGGGCTATGTGTATTGTAAAGTATCGTCTGCATTCACTCCAATGCGGGCTCAGGGTGCTTCCGTGCAAGGTGTCGTTGGTCCATGTGAGTAGGCTTACTGAATGTGGCACGTCAATCTCCTGAGCGAGACCGTGGCCCAACCCGAGAGATTAAACTACGTTTATATGCAAACAACTGTTAAAACACATACGTTGGTACATCGCTCGCAGCATGTTGGTAGCAAATCTATTTCGATTGCGGGTATCTGGATGAGAAAACTCTGACTATATATCATGCAAAAAGACAATGAGAGGACTTCGTGTACTGTCTTCTCAACACGTTGGAACACCTCCAGGGCGTCCAACAGTTACTAACCTCAGAAACAAAGGGACGTATATGTTACTCAATTTCAACATCGCCCAAGTGTCTTGGTCTGCGGTTGATTTGATTTGATCTGATCCAGGCTAGACCGAGCAACACTGTGCGATGCTCAAGGATACCAGATATTCAAGGTCAGAAATGCCGGTTCCAGTTGTTGCTGCTGTCGTTCATCTCACAATAACTAGGATAGTCTGTCGAGGTGGCCAGTCCAGTCCTTTCCACAGTATAGCTCTGGTAGTGGGTATACATGACAAAGATCGTACGCGCGAACTTCTCAGAGACAACATGCTGCCTGAGCAACCCCTGCGGCTGGCTACAACTTTGCCTGTGGCAAATCGGTATCTGCGGTTGACAGTGTCGAGCAGATGCATCCTTTCACTCGGCTAGAGCTGGATTTGGAAGTTCCTTCTTAGATGAAGAAGACTTTGGGCGATAATCTTTCGACCTGGGCAAAAGACCCAGAGACGGCTTTGAAAGCAGCTCAAGCATGCGGCATCTGGTTGAAATAGCCGTTGTGGGCAAAGTAGTTGTTGACTTCTTGAAGGATGTTCGCCATGTCTTCCGGGCCCTTCACATTTCTCGCCATGTGAGACAATCGCTCCCGATATTGCTCAGTGTGATCGGCAAAGCTTCGTTGCGTATGAGTGTTCATATCAGTTGGCGAAGAGAATATGTGCCCCTGCTGTGGTTGTGTCTGGGAAATAGTGCCTGATACCACACCTGCCTGAGTGGTGGTGACCTTTCGATATTTTGACGGCAGGTCTTGAGATATTTCAGGTCCTGGTGCAGCACGCTTGCAGGATTGACCTGCTGGAGGCGAAGTCACAAGCACCAGTGGCGGAGGCACATCGCCACTGTGTGAGCCTGGAGCAGAAGCATCAGAATGTTCGCTACCCGCGGGCTCAACATAATCATGCACGCGTTTCATGTGGTCCCTTCGGTTCCATTGACGAGGGAAGCCCCGGTCTGGTCGCGATCTTTCACAATCGGCAAAGACGCAACGGAACGGCTTATCACCATGACCATGAGAGCCGTGCGCCTCTCTCTCATGCCGCAGACGGCAGGCCGTCGACGAGAAGCGGAGAGTCTCGCACCCGTTTTGCTTGCATCTGTAAGGTTTGAGATGCGAGTCGATATATTTACTTGAATGAGCGTCAGTAAAATTCGAAGAGAGTATTGTAGGAATCTTACTCGTAGTTGCACTTGAGCTTGGTGGGATCATGCTGGCACCTGGCCTTAGGATCTCGATCAGAGCGGTAGGGACAGTGATAAAGCCCGTCAGAATGAGGCTTCATCTCATAGTGAGGGTGCTTCCGTCCTGGCCCGATTTCACCTTCGATCTCCTTGGGTTTCGTAGGCAAGTCATCACGCGACTGGTTGAGCTTTGGCAGGGTTGATCTGACTAGGCGTTAGTACTCATGGTATCGTTGAGACGTCTTCTGCGGCATGACTAAAAGCCATACCGTTTCACAATCACTGACTTTTCTGCTTCAGGGGAAGCGACAGGCGGTTGACCCTTCTCCGCACCTGTGGTGGGATGCGTGATAGGAGATGCAGTACGAGCAACGCTTTGAAATGATTGCGGACACGAAGCCTCGTGACTGGATTGGGAAGGCTGCGTGTATGGCAAGGATGCATGTGGCAGTGAGCGCTGCCGCCTTCCGCTTGATACTTGATCAACTTGGCCCCAGTTGTTATACCACATCTGAGTAAGAGATTGAGAAGCAGACTCAGGCAGCCTGAAGCTTGGCATTGCATTGAACTGAGTTTCTGTGGTGGCTAAACTGGCAGTGTCAACGTTAGGAGAGCTTGACTCAGTTAACGCTGGTGTAGTGCTCGGGCCCGGATGACTAGGCTGAGTCGGGTTCGACGCTAGGTAGTGGAAACCTGACGGAGGACAAGCTTCGGTAGACACGGCTAGATTTCCCTGCTGCTGTACGTTAAACGACGAATCAAGCTCTGCTGCTGCAGGCTCGGACATCGGGATCTGGCCCGGGTAGTATCCAAAGGTCATGGAAGGGTCCATGAATGAGCCTGATTCATAAACAAAAGCAGGTGCTGCACTGCTAGTGGCCATCTGATCCTGAGATACAAGCCATTGGTCCTGGTCATCACCAGAAAAGGTGGCTCCTGAAACCGCTTGGCTCCACATGGCAATATCCTGGTAATTTTGCGGGATATTTTCAACATCAAAACACAAATCTGAAAAATCAAAGCTTCAAGGAGTCAGTACAGAACAAGGAGCGACAAGCTGTTTTGTTTCAACAGACACGTAAGCCAACAAGACTGTGCATCACATGAAGGAGAGAGAAGGAGAGGAGGAGGAAGAAGAAGAAGAAGAAGAAGAAGACGAAGAGCATGACGCGTGTTAGTAACAATCCGGTTCCCAGAGTCATTATCGAAATCCTACACGCATGACCAAAGTCAGTTAAGTCACCAGGAACAGATATAGAGGAGAGGCGCACCAGTAGGCCCAAATCCATGACAGACAACACACGCGCCTTCTGCCAGTCTTGCGCGTCAGACTTACTGCACTTGGACTTGCGAGGAGTGGTGTAGGAGAACCGTAATGGACACTAGGCAAGGTACGTGGACCTCATCGTAGTGCCATGCCGAGCAATCTCTCCCGTCCAAGCCAGCCCCTGAGACCTCGTCAGAAAAACTTTTCGTACATCCATGTCAGACAATGCGATGGTGCTACGGCTGCGGCGGCGGCGGTGACAGCGGCGCGCCTCGAAAGTGAAGGTGCATACATACTCTGGCGGGTGAAGCGGCATTGATGAAGGCGAATGAGAAAGGCGTGCGTGTTGTCGTAAATGATCCGGGGTCCTTAATCTTTGTCGAAGCCTAGGAAGAAACAAAGGAAAGTCCACCAGAAGAGTCCTGTTTCCCACCTATCCAATTGGGAAAGCATCCAGAGACACGAGCCAGCAAGAATGAAGCAGTACAGAGAACAATAAGCCGGACAGAGCAAAAACCACAGAGAGAAAACATCCGGTCAAGGCGATCCAAAGAGCTAGCAAGATCCAATGCGAAACAGAAGTCCTCGAAACCAAAACCAAGTTGGGTTATTCATGACTAAAGAGCTTCGCAGCATGCTGCGCATTTAACTCAGTAGCAGTTGAAGAGGCATAGCCTCAAGCTTATCCACGAGGGAGAGTTGCCTACAAGCCAGATAAGAAGCCAGATACGCTCCACGACACACGTCCAGACAAGAAAACACGGTCACCATCCAGGAAGCAGAACGAGAAGATCCATCCATCCATCCATGTATGCCTGGGCGGCAGAAGAGAATCCCAGCAGCCCTGGCGGGCCTTATCCTTGTCCATCCGTGGGAGGGTTTCCGGGAATTTGGAAGAGCTGGTACAAGACATCACGCAGAAAGAAAACGACACGAGGAGAAGAGAAGAGAAGAGAAGAGAAGAGGAAGATAGTAAGTTATAGGGAAGTACCTGTTGTCCAATGGAGAGTAGTCCTCGCGGGTGCGATCAAATCCCATAGTGGGCGCGACAAGAAAGTCTCCGTGCTCGGCGACCAGAGAAGGCACTCAGCCGTGCGGAGACAGGACGAAGTCGAAAGCGATGTTGAGTCAGAGGCGTGCACACTGTACGGATGCTACAATATACAGCACGTCCGAGGTGGGTAAGTTCTGTTTTAGGCAACGAGGCTCAAAAGCATACGCGGCGAATTTGGGGGGTGAAGGGGGGAGAAGAGAGTCAGAGAGAAGGGGAAAAAGGTGGGGCGGGAGTGTGCTTGTTGATGAAGGCCCGGGCCTGTGCGGGCCATGGATGCGGCGGGCGGGGAATTGCTCCCATGTCATCCTTACGTGTGGCTGCGCAGATCGCTCATTCGCCAGGCCGTGCGTCCTCTGCACGTCTGGCACACTCGCTTATGCAGCAACGTCACTGCTTCGCATCGGTCGATTGGTCGCGCAAGCGTTCCCTGTCTGTGTTATCGCGTCTTTCACACGCCATGGCCGCGCGCTCGACATGGATGCCTTTGCGCTAGGCGTGACGCTGCATCTGTTGTGTTTCGTGGTGAAATTCTAGCGGCCTCGGCCTCCCCCAGCGCCAAGCGGCAAGTTCCATAATTCCTGGGGATGCAATTGAGCGGCTTACGTCGCTTTCGCATTGTGTTCTGTGGATTCAATTCCCACAGGGCTGTGATAGCCGAGTGGCGCTCTCGACACAACCTGGAAACAGTGCCCAAACATCTCTTTCATAATTTATTCCCATGCTGGCCAGATGTCCGCACGTGTCGCATGTCGCATTATTAGCCTGTCCTTGTGGCGGCTCAAACTATCCTATCCTACCCGGTGACGAACGCTGGTTGCCCAAGCCGCACCATCTTTCAAATTAAGTTGCATGAGTAAGAGCTAGGAATGGGAACTAGTTCGCGCGGAATAGCCAGCCGCGCTTTTAGGTCTGCGGTCTTCTTGACTGTAGGAAGCGTTTGGTGCGTAAGCCGTGATGATGAGCGTGTTCCTAATGCTCAACACACAGACGGCATTATACGTCTGCTAATCCTAGGGGTGCACTGCGTGTCAACTTCCACGAGATAGCCCAATAGCCTGAATCCCGGAAGCGACCCACTCAAGGCAACTGCCAGCGCAAATGCCGAATCATCACCAAGGTGAATATGCCTCGGCTATGCGAACTTGACTGCAGCCAGCGACATACTACTAGGACTTCTCGACACTGTAAGCAGGATCAAGCTGTGCGTGGCAGTGCTATCAAATTGCACGCTCAGGACTATAGGGACTGCTGAGGCTTTCTTGTTAGCTTGATGAGCCTCGCTGGAGAATAAGGTTAAAGCGAAGTCATATGGGGTGGTGATCAGATAGGAGCGAAAGATGATGGTAACAGGTTTTCTGCAGCGACCGTAAGGCCGTTCAGTTGAACTATGCTTTGGTATGGTTGAATCATCATGTGGAAGGAGTGTGCTGGCTGGCTCGGACTGAAATTTTGAGACTTACAATCGACCAGGGCGCCCCTTGCAACAATTACCTTGTGACATGAGGCATTTTCTTCACTGCACGAAGCTTTGACTGCTTGTCAATTGGATGCTTGCTATCGAAGTGGCCAGGGTATCGATGATCAGGGAAAGAATCGAGCGTGCGGAAAGGACAAAAATTGGTGCCCAACAACGTGAGGCGACGTTCAAGTCTTGGCAGGTTCGCGGCGGGCGATGACGACGGGCATCCTCAAGCATGCCAGACATCGCTTTGGGACAGAGATTGCCTCTAGCATACTACATGTTCCAATATACAACGGCTGCTGAGCAATAGTCATGGTCTCAGACGTCGCCTCTCTCTCCCCTTCCCTCGACCTTTCCTCCCCTCCGTTCGATCCATCCACAGCCCTCATATCACTCACTCGTCTCCTCTCGCGCCTCGAATCTACCGTGCTTACTCCCAAATCCGCACGTGCACTGCGCAATAACCCCTATCAACGCACCAAGGTCAATGCAAACCTCGAGCACGCACGCACTCTACTCCTCCGCCTTGAACATGACTCCACCTCCCCAGGCACCTCCCGCTCCGCTACTTCAAAGCCTTTGGCGTCACGCGTCTCATCTGGCATGACATTTCAACCAGGTCGCAATAATAAGACTGGACCTTCTAGAGCCGACTTGCAACAAAGACGGGCTCTGATAAGACAGCTGCAAGATGCACTTCACCATCTGGACGACTCTGACAACCTTGAACACACGGTTGTCGATTCAAGCATAGAGTCTGATGAGGACGAAGAAGACGCGGATGAAGAAGATATACTTTCACGTTATGCCCCTGCCGTTGCGTCGTCCTCAAGCATCAACACAGATCGTGGCTCTGGTGGGCCACCTCTCGATCCGCAAAAAGCGGCCGCAGCGGCTGCTGCTACAATGGTCGCATCGTCACTGCGCTCGCGTACTAATGCTACACCAGCTCCAACAGCCACAGCTTCAGGTCGCGCGCAACCGACATCAGCTGGACCTGGACAGAGCCTGCCGACCACAGTCCCGTTTGCTCCCGCACCAAGCAAATCCCCTACATCACACGCGCAGCTACTCGAGTCGCACGATGCGGAACAAGACCAGCTTACATCCTCACTCCTAAACCTCGCTTCTGCGCTCAAACAATCTACAACGTCCTTCAGCCAGTCGATACTCGGAAGCGAGGGGGTGGTAGATCAGGCGGCCGCCGCGCTTGACAAGAACGTCGGTGGAATGGAGGCGGCGAGCAACAGGATGGGTTTGTTAAGAAGAGTGACGGAGGGACGAGGGTGGTGGGCACGACTAGGACTATACGCAAAGATAGGCGTGCTGTGGGTCATCATCATTCTACTCGTCTTCGTCGCTCCCAAGCTGCGATTCTAAGCAGTCTAGCTCACTCAGACTACTAGACGGCAAAAACAAATGAAACAAGTCCGCATGACTGCCATAACCGCAACACCACCACCACCAAATCCACTAAACCACGCACAATCACTCACATGGATATCTCTCTCTCTCTCTCTCCGTAAACCCCACCACCCCATCACGCGCCCCTCCCCTCCGCCTCCGCCCTCTTCTGCAAATCCGCCTCCACCCCCCTCTGCATCGCCTTCCCGTCCTCGCGCAGCGCCCGATACCGCTCTCCCTCCCCCTCCTCCCCCTCCCCGACCACCCCGACCTTGGCCGCCCCCAGCGCCCCCTTGACCCGGCTCGCCACCCCATCTCCCAGATCCTGCAGCTGCCCGCGCGCCTCCTGCGCCCGCCCCTCGGCGACCTGCTGCTCGCCGTCGCGCCGCAGGCCCTCGGCCCCGACCAGCCCGCCCACGAACTGCTTGCCGCTGCCCAGCGTCTGCGCCCAGCTGCCGGCCGTGCGGTCGGGGTTGTCGACGGCGGCGCCGCCGCCGGGCGTCGCGGTCACGCCGGCGAAGCGCGCGGCCGTGTGCGAGGCGGTCGCTTCGTTGTCGGCTTTGGCGGCTTTGGCGTCTGCTTGCGCCTGTGTGTGGTTGTTAGGTCGGGGGAGGGAGGGGTGTGGTGGGGGAGGGTGGCGGAGAAAGGGGGGGTTTACCTGGTCTGCGCTGTTGCCGGTGACGGCGGCGATGCCGGATTGGATGGTGGAGGAGGCGCTGTCGACCCAGGATTGGGCGGTGGAGCCTTGAGGGGCGTCGTTGGAGGACATGGTTGGTAGTGTTGGTGGTTTGGTGGACGTAATCTAAGGGTGTGTTGCAGTTCAGTTGTTGGCTTGGTTGACGTGAAGCGATCTGCGAGGGTTTTATGTGTAAAAGCGAGGGAGGTGGGGCTGCGACTCAATGTAGGCAAGACGTGTTGCTTCCTTAAGCTTCAGACGTCACTGCAACGTCGGCGGGGTCAGGTGCGGATCCAGCGAGTGTTCTAGAAGCACGTGGCTGGCTGGACTGGTGGCCGTGCACAGTCAGGAGATTAGCTGCCTCCTCTAGATTGGCGAGACTAGTGGTGAGTAGAAGACGAGTGAAGGCAAGATATGGAGCAGAGGAGCAATGATCAGTGTCTGCGCCGTGAGGCTGCTGATTGTACAGTATATACCTAAACCGTGTCGTGGATATCATAACACATCGTCTTATCGTTACAGAATAGTCATCTCGCTGACTTGTTCACCAGTGGCAGATGCCACCCTCGCTGTCATCAACGCTCCATATCCCTGCGAGACCGACGATAGCCCGTTTACCATCGCTGTGCTCGTCCATTTTACCCAACGCTGCATAAGTGACGCTTCCCAAGCCGGCGCCGACGCTGTAAGCTGGCCCATTGCTCATGATGCGACGTGCCCAGCTGCCTATTGCCGGCTCACCTGTCTCTTCGCGCGCTTGTTTGAGGAAGGGTATCAGCGCAGTGCCTCCTGTTCCGCGCAGCTTCTTCTTGGTCTCGGCACTACTGGTAGTCGTATTGGCGAGATTGATCGGCTTCGACATCGACTCGGAGGTTGGCGCGGCTGCTGCGCGACGCTGTGCTTCGTGCGACTTGACGATAATGTAGCGGCTGACCATGCGAATGTGGCGATCTCTCAGCTCTCGCAGCATCGCAAGGCATGCATCATATGCGGTAGTGAGGGCTATATCAGAGCGGCGCGCTTCCACATACTCGCGAATGTTGGCGACATCGGCCACCCGTTGGAGGAAGCGTCGATGAGGACCTGGCATGTAAGTCCGCATGTCGTGAATGAAATTGGCCGATGGCGGAGCACCACTTTTGTGGCTGCTAGCCTGCGGCTGCTGGCCGGTGGGAGAGTGCTGTACGCCGAGCACAAGGTCAAAGAATTGAATGACACTTGACTGTGCGTTGCTACCTCCGCCATACTGAACATAAGGATGGTCACGTGTACCAGTAGGGTCAAACATGACACCGCGAGGCAGACCCGCATCTGCCATATTCTTGCTACCCGCAAGGAAGGGCCGAATACGATTGTAGAAGACGTGCGGGTCGCAGTGCTCGTACATGCGGTTCAAGAGAGAACCCAACTCATCCAGACGTTCGGCAAAGGCCTGCAGGCTAGCCGTTACGCGGAGGCTGTCCCCCTCCCGGGCGGCCCGGATGGCGTCAAGCATGATGGGGATAGTAGGCCCTGCTCGGGCCTCAATCGCCACGGAGACTAGGTAGAACCACGATTCATCCATGGACCCGGTGAAGGTGAGCAAAGTCGAAAGGTTTTCGAGTTGATCGACGGGCTCATTGGGAAAGATGGGCTTAAAGTTCCACAGGACAACACCCGCATATGTCGCGACAGGAGGAAGCTCGAGGTGGTTGCACACTTCCAAAAACGGCCTGGCGAGTGGAGGAGGCACAATCTAGGTCAGGTCAGTGCTGCTCAGATATTGGAAGGTTGGCAAACCTACATCGACTGGGTGGTCGCCACCCCAGATGTACGCATGGGTCATAAATGCAAGTACGACGTAGGCGCGTCGCCACGCATACTGGGTGTGTATGCGATCGGTCGACAGCGTAGGCATGCGCTCGACGACGCCTCGCAAACGTCTGCTCAGAACCAAACCCTGAAGCGATCTGATGACATCTTCCCAGACACGGTAATACGGGTCCGGGAGTCTTTCAAGAGGTAATTCATCCGGAAGAAAGCCATGAAGGGAAGACACCTCATAGTCTTCTGGACTTGGGATAGAGGGAAGCATATCCGGCTCTCCGGATGGGACCGGCAGATGTCGCGTGCTCCAGCCCGCTCAGGTCGTTGCCCTCTGGCGGGATTTGGTGGGGTGATGTGAATGGGCGCAGTGAATCAGTTGTCGCAAGACGTACAGAGGTTTCAGCTGATACCGGTGCAGTAAGTTATAAAGCTGACAATGGCGTGACTTGAGCTGAAATGCCTGGTCGCGGACTGCTTAGATATCAAAGAAAATTGCGGAGCGATGCCGGCGCAACGGATGGCGGGACTCAAGAGGCTATTTCAACAACGCCACGGAAAAGATGTAGGACCCTCGATGGGCTTCAGGCTGAAGATGTGCTGCCAGGCTACACGCAAAGCATGTCGAATAATACTACCGTAAATGTAATCCAGGAGTCAGAGAAGAATGTGGGTTTGTTCGAGGCAACGCCTTCTGACCGGCTGCTGCTTCCATGATGTCAGGCGCATCTACGCGGCGAATCCCGATTCTCTCCATTCAGGCGGCCGGGACCCCCGCCCTCTCTCCTCAGCACTGCTCTCTTAGGTGGGGGAGAAGCCAGGAGGGGCGCCGGGACTGGACGCTGGCTTATGTCAAGGGCAAGCATGGTGGGCACAGTGGCCGTTTGAAATGCAGGGCTGGCCCGCCGATCGTGCTACGTGTTCGCGTCTTGTGAACTTCAACAGTCCGCCGAAGCCTGCGGCGATTCAGCACCTTTATTTGCACATCAGCGGGTTTGCGGGTTGCTCAGCTATGCATTCATCAAGCTGCTAGTTTTCATACATAACATGTCGGACATGTACAGAGCATTCCCAGTGGCGCCCGGTCTCGCAGCGTCTGCAACGCGTTCCTTCTAAAACGCCGGTGCGCCCCGTGTGCCATCAAGGAGTGTAATTCGCCGCGTATGCATCGTGTTTCATGCTGTTCCATGCATCAACGTCGCTTCAGTACATGAGTGCAATCATTGTTGTCCTGCTCTTAGACTCGCGATTGCTGCTGCAGATGCCAGGTCTGGCTTTCCCGAGAAGCTACGTCCAGCGTTGTTTGCTCGTGGCAATCCTGAATTTCCTATCATCGGTGGTCCTGAAGAGAGGCGCTTAGAGATCGCTGGTGTCCCCATGGTAGACTGCCGTCGCGGCACGCCCTTTGTAGGAGATCCGCTGAGCAGCTCCGTGGCGCTGTTCCTTGGTAAATTCGCTGCCGCCACCTCTGCAGCAACTTTAGTCCGACCAGTTGCAGGTGTCATCGCTGCCGGCGTCTTCTTTGCTGGCGATACCCCTCGCTCTGGGAACGTGCGCTGTTGGCGTGAACGCGGTGCCTTTTTGATGCCCGTTACAAATTCATGGGTGGCGGCCTCATCAGGCTTCATCCGGCGATCCGGGTCCCACCTCAAGCAGCGCGCAATAAAGTCAAGGAATGCATCGTCGTCGCACTTGAGTGCTTGCGGTAACGTCTTAGAGCTTGGTCGTCGCCGCTTTCCTTTGGACGACACTGTCACTCTCGGCTTGCCCAGTGAGTCAAAGAATAGCTTCCGTCTGCTCGCCTTCTCAATCAAGTGCTTCTCTGGCGGCCCAAAAACTTCCATGATGCATGCCAGCTGCTCCTGCTCATTCTCTCCGGGAAAGATGGGGTATCCCGTGAGAAGCTCGGCTAGAATGCAGCCCAAACTCCACATGTCGATGGGCAGGCCGTAATTCATCCCAAGGATGACCTCAGGTGACCTGTAAAACCTGGATTGAATGTATGTATACACCTTTTCATTTTCGAGACAGCTCGATCCAAAGTCGATAACTTTGATTTCCGAATGCAGAGGATGGGCAAGGAGTATGTTTTCCGGCTTCAGGTCACAGTGAATGACCTTTTTAGTCTGCAACAAGCACAGGCTTGCGAGCATTTGCTTGGTGAATCGTCTGATCAGTTTCAGAGAGAAGCCGCGAAAGTCGTGTGCCTTAATGAACTCGTACAAATTCATGCCCAGCAGCTCCGTGGAGATGCAGAGATGGCCGCGAAAGTAAAAACTTTGAGTGAAGTTGATCATGCTGTGCTTGCTGTGCGGGTCCTGCGGTTAAATGTATTAGCAAAATCCAGAAGTCTCCACGTAAAGCGAAGCTACTTACCCATTCACGAAGGCGCTGTAGAATGTTGACTTCAACGAGTGCCTGTTGATGGAAACGCTTCTTATTCCGGATGATCTTGATAGCCACAAGCTTGCCATTCTTGTGGTCAATGCAGCGCACAACCTGCCCGAAGCTACCCTTCCCTAGCATGTCGATGACTTCATACCGGTAGGCAAGATGGTCTCCCATTACAATATTGTAGTCTCCTCTTTCGTCGTCAAACCCAAAATTGGTTGCGGAGCTTGCAAGGTCTCCAACAAACTTCTTCGCATTACGAGCTCCGGTGAAATAAATGTCTTTGTAGTCAATAACCTCCCCTCGCTCGAATATGTTTAGTGCTGAAGACTTCGATGCTTGCGCAGGGGGTATGCGCTCTTTCGGGGCAGCCTTCTTCTTCAGCTCGTCGAGCTCCCGAGCAGACACCTCAAAGTCTTTGCGCCTTGCAGCAAGCTTCTTCATTTCTTGCTCGGCATGAAGGTCATCTTGATCGAGCTTACTAGTGTCGGGGACTGCAACCTTCATTGCCCCGCTGGAAGATCTGCCGCCCAGCATTTTGTGCATCGGCGAGAAGAATGAGTTTGTCGATTGCGAAGTACTAACTTTGTTTCCTGGCGGTGCAAGGCCAGAGCTTGATGTTTTCTCCGCAATTGTGATAGTACGAGGAGCCGTGATGCCAGTTGTAGAACCAGAACGATCTACTGGAGTATTGGACGTGGGTAGCATTGCCTTGGACGCAGGTCTAGATCCATTAAGGACAGATGCTGGGATTTTGGGCGGTGGCATCTGCAGAGCAGCCAAATCTTTCGAGTTGCTATCATCTTTGCCTGTTTGTGGAGCTCTCGGCGAGTCGCGTCGCCATGCCATACTCAACTTGCGCCTTATGGAAGACCCTTGAGCTTGTGGTTGCGACTCAGACTCTGAGGGAACCGCTGGTGGATCTTTCCCTGCCTTGGAAGCTGCTCGGCTTCTTCTTCCCACTAGCCTGGAAGGCTGCCGCTCTTGTGTGGAAGTGTTACTTTGAGCTCGGCTCCTTGATTGAGCTCGGAGAGGTTTGGTCGCAGCCAGGTCATCTGGACCTGGAGTGGGCCCAGAGGACGTCTTTTCGATTTTCGGCGGATCAGGAGAGAATGACTTGAACGTGTCTGGGGAGGCACTAATGGACTTTTGAGCTGACGATTCCGATCTACCATTACCATACGCCGTACTGCTTCGGATCTGTTGGAAAGTGTCGAAGTCGAAGCCGTAACCAAAGTCCTGCGATGAAAAGGTAGCTTTCGAGGCTGTCATGGGCGTCGTCGGTGTCTTTGCATTGTTCCTTTTCGGTGGTGGCGTTTTGTTTGAGAGCGAAGACTGGCGGTCATGCTGTGATTGTGAGAAAGAGGCCATCTTTGCAGCTAGGGTTGGGTCGCTGAGGGGCAAAAGATTCAAAGGGGGCAAGCGCGGGGCATTAGAATACTGTCTTGTGTGCTGAGTAACAGCAGATTTGCTCAACTCGTGCCGATTAGGTACGGCACTCTGGCGTTTTGTAGAGTTTGCGGAGGGAACAGGATTCAGGGCATTGAGAAGTTTTGCAAAAGATTCTGGCTGTGGCGTCAAGCTTGGGCTTGCGGCTTTGCCAATTTCTCGGTCCTGCGTGGCCAGAGATGCCATCATATCGGAGAAGAATGGCTGCTCTTTGACATCGCTGGGCGATTCATAAGCTTGCGGTATCTTTGGTACAGGAGGAACAACATCTGTCTTCAATGTACCAGACCCTCGCTCACCATGACTCTTCCCAGAGGTAGAACCTGGACGAAGTTGCAGGGAAGAGCTTGTTGGTCGCAATGAACTGTAGCTAGAACGCGAAGACACGCGGCTGGGGCCAAACTTGATGGCTTCGGGTGTGGCACGAGCAGAACCAGGAGTAGACGACCTTAACTGAGCCTGAGCTGGCGGGGGAGGAAGAACAGGAGATGTTTCAAAGGCAAGATCCGGTGTCAAAGATGGCCTGGGCAGTGGTGGAGGTCCTGGCATCGTTGACATGCGCTTTGCTCGGCGAGCATCGGTGGGGCTGACAGTACGAGCCCCGAGACCTGAAACTCTACCGTTGACGGTCGATTGCCGCTTAGCCGGTGCGGCTGTAGGGGTGTTGGTACGCCAGAGAGATGGTCGAGCAGGCGATCGCGCTATCAGATTAGACTCTTCCGTCTTCTGAGTGGGGATGGGTGGGGGAGGCATGCGGGGTGGTGGCTGCATAGATTGGGCCTTTGCGTCGCGCTTGGGACGAGCCAATCGTTCTATCGTTGCTACAGGCGTTACAGTTGGGGCTGTGCTCATGCGAGGCTTGCTTGACGCATTTGAGGACTTTCGAGATGGTGGACCTGAAGTTGGAGCTCTATCAGCGGTGGCTGCTCTTTCAGCGGCGTTGGTCACTACCAGGCCGGGCCCGATCGACTTGCGCGGTGCTCGTGCGTCAATGAGTGGGGCTGTGGATGGAGGAAAATGGCTTTGACGACGAGTCTTCACATTCAATGAAGTGCTCGAGGTTGTGCCGTCTGCCGTGCTTGTCGAAATTTGAGCCGCCCGAAGCGCTGGATTCTTATTTGCCAAAGTTGAAGAGCTATCGGCTCGAGAAGCGGGTGTGTTGCCACGAGTGCTTGTCATCTTATTCAGACCATTAATGTCTATGCTCGACCGTGCTGAGCGCTGCAAGGGCTGTTGTGAAGAAGCCACTCGTGGAGCGGGCCTTTGGAAGTCGAAACTCGCTGTGGCTGAGCCCGAAGCCTGGGGCGAATGTGTGGTGTTCTTTGAGAGTGCATCCTGCTGATTTGTAGGGCGTGACGCTGATGCACTCCGACGACCCGAAAGGCCCAGAAAAGGTTCGCTAGCGGTCGTGGGCAGGAAGGAGCGGGCGGCAGAGGGACGATAGGCTTCGCTTACCACACTGGTAATGATGATCAGTAAAACCCTACTGATAGATGCGAGCAGTGTGACTTACCGTTTTGAAGTGGAAGCGTCCAATGGCCTAGGCCCAAGTGGGGGTTTATGTTCAGCCCTTGCGAGTGAGCGCCGGCGGCCGGGGAAGCGAGAGCCGTGGTCTTCTGATGGCCGCAAGGGAAGCTCGAAGGAAGAAGGAGGGGCTCGATTCTCGGGACCAGGACGCTGGGAGCGCTTGGGGGAGCGTCCATCTGCGGAGCATGGAATGATCAGCGACTTGTTTTGGGGAGCACAAAGTTGTGGGCAAACTCACCAGCCGGCCTTCGATCCTCAGGGCGAGTAGGCGTGGTCATGCGGGGCGTCAGAACAGATGCCATGACTGCAACAGAGACAAGATAACGGCAAGACGCCCAATTGTCTTAGTGCAGCCCGAAGGAGGCGAGAGCGTGGGTGGGGAGTGGGATCAGTCGATGGAGGGGAGAAACAATGGAGCCATCTCCGTTGCTCGTGGGTGGAGCAGACGGGGCAAAGGCAGGCTGAACAGACTCGCAGACCCCTGGGACGAGTATGCTGTCCGTGATCTCGGCGGCCGTGCGGTGGTCGAGGTGGACGAGGTGCACCGCGAGATGTCGAGCAGCCGCTACTGCTGCGCTCTCTCCCTGCCTAGCAACGACAGGGGCAATAAGGATGCGCTAGCGCCCACACGCGGGCCGCCACTCCGGGGCGGTGGGTGCTCGACCTGCCATTCAGGCTTGCCAAGTGCCCACGTCCTGCCATGCTTAATCGTCACGCCGCCCAGGTACAGGTCGCTAGCGCGGGGAACTGAAGTGTCAATGCCAGCCGGTGTTGCCATTTCAGCTACTACGTCTTCTGCCGCGTCTACTGAAGGAGTGTGTATGCCAAGCATTTCGTAGATCAGTGCTACATCTGCCCGTAGGAGAGAACTCGTGGATGGTAATCTCCATTCGGACCTTCACCCATACATCTGGGACCGACGAACCCGGAAACGATCAACGACCATTCAATGTAAACACATCAGGGCCGTTCCTCCCGTCCATTCTCGCGAGTGTCTGTATGTCTGCATGAAACCTTAGTCCTCTTGAAAGCAGTGGTGCGGAACGGACCCGCCTCACCTCGGGCCGCAGCATTCACGTGCAGCCAGCACCCTCATTTCTTGTGGTCATCGATGCAGGCTGCGGTTAGGATCCAGTAAGATAGGAAACTTTAAACAACCAAAGGAATCTTGTCGACCCATCGCTTTTGCAAGGCCGCAAGGCCTCCCTCTTTGCATGCAGTCATGTCTCCTAAGCGGCCCATCGACAAGCCCTACGCTGAGCCCTTTGCAAACCGCGAAGAGCCACTCCCAACTTTGGTCGTCGAGAGCGAACAGGCATCGACGAATGGCACTGCAACGCCGGCTGATGGACCGGGATCTGCGCCGGTCCGGGGCTTGTCTGCATCTCGTCTCAAGGCCAAGCTGGAGGACACTGGATTGAGCAAGAATGGCATCCAGGACCGCCTCTTCAACTCCCTCTTCGCCCAGATCTTCCCCGAGCATGACTATGACGAAGCGACGTCCAAAACAGACAAGCCATCGCGCCAGTATGTCGGCAAGCCACAGTTCAGCCTCCCGCGGATGTCAGACAACTTCCGCCGCTTCAACGCCAGGATAGGTGTCGTCTTCGTCTTTCAGGATCGTATGGCACGCCTTTTCTCATGGAAAACACCCTCACACACCCTGTCATTCCTAGCCGTCTACACCTTTCTCTGCCTCGATCCCACTTTGCTTGTTGTTCTACCGCTAGCCATTTGTCTGATGTCAATAATGGTCCCAGCCTTCATGGCTCGACATCCACCCCCACCCAGCGCCGATCTCACCGATGCATTCAGCACTCGAGGCCCTGCTATAGCTCCTCCTCGTACCGTCAAGCCAGCGCCTGAGATGAGCAAGGACTTCTTCAGGAACATGAGAGATCTTCAAAACAGCATGGATGACTTTGCTGTTATTCACGATAAGCTTGTCGCCATGATAGCGCCTCTGACCAATTTCTCTGACGAGAAACTGTCGTCAACTTTGTTTTTGGGGTTGATGGTGGCTTGCTGTACACTGTTCATTGCTGCAGGACTAATCCCCTTCCGCCTCGTTTTCCTTCTTGCGGGCTGGGCTGTCATTTGCTCGAGTCACCCTGTCGTCCTTGACTTTACCGCCGGTATGAGTCAAAAGCGAGTCAAGGCTCATCAGAGCCGAGCCAAGATTGAGCTTGAGAATTGGGTCGAGAGCGACATCGTCCTGGATGAAGAGCCCGAGAAGCGAGAAGTCGAAGTCTTTGAACTTCAACGGCAACGCGACACCGAGTGGGAGCATTGGCTCTACTCCGTCTCTCCTTTTGACCCACTTTATCCCGCACGCATCGGCGGTGACCGCCCAAAAGGCGCGAGATTCTTTGAAGATGTTCAACCCCCGGAAGGATGGGTGTGGAGCGACAAGAAGTGGTCGTTGGATCTCTACAGCCAAGATTGGGTGGAAGACCGCATGATAACTTCTGTCGAGATTGAGACAGAGGGCGAACGCTGGGTCTACGACGTTGAACCTGAAATCAAGAGCCGAGGAAAATCGGTCTCAAAGAAGCCAGATTGGGAAGAGGGGAACGGGCAGGGGAGGCAGGGAGAGTGGAGGAGGAGAAGATGGGTTAGGCTTGTTCAACGGAGAGTATCATCGCGGCCTATTCAATCCTCAGTCGCTGCAGCTAGATAGCAATATACATCGTAGTCCGCCTTCCACGACCCCGTCTACCAAGCCCTTTCACGGATTCCCCAAGAAGGAAGGAGCTCTTGGATCGTCACGTGTCCAGATTTCACTTCTCTGACATATTCGCACAATCCGTGGAATAGCTCGAAGCTAGAATCGTCAAACACATGCATCATGAACTGGGTAGGTGGCAAGCTGCAGGCCGCGAACCAGCATAAGAGAACCAAGAACTCAATATTCGCTCGGCAGAAGCAACACTTTGCCCGGGCTCGCTCCAACATCCGAGCCACGTCACCCGACATTTCAGCATTTCGTCCCTCTTATTTGACTGAAAACTCTGATGAGACTGGCTTTGATGCAATGTCGGTACGATCGACATCCTCTCGCAGGTCTCGACAAACAAGGCTTGAGGAATATGATGAGACGTCGGCATTAGCATCCCGTCTCAGTCGCATGAGAAACCGCTCTTCAAGGCCCGCGAAACACTTGAGGCAGATAAGTCTCAATACCCTTCTTCCATCCACGAAAGGTATGTTTTCCGTGCAAAGCGGAATGGTTCTTTTTTGCTCTATCACTGACCTTTTGACTAGGCAATCAGGCTTGCCGTGCATCACGATCGACTCATTGGGCGTCATTAGCAACCAAAGGACCACCTACAAAAGAAGATTACAGGGTGGAGAAGCTTCTTCACTGCCGTCTGCAACACGATCGGATAGAGTACGAAGTGGTATGGGCGGGCTACGAGGACACAACTTGGGAGCCAGAAGAGACGCTTGCACTCGAAGTTCCGAATCTTATTCGTGCTTTCAAGCATGAATACGGTAACTCTCTCGCCTATCATGACAATGATAAGCTTCTCCAAACGCCAGTGATGCATGACCTGGATAGAAAGCGTCATCAGCTTCTTCAATGTCCAGATTGGCTTCGGATCAATTCTTTGCCACCGGTTCCCATGGATGGTTTTCGTTCTTCGCAACATAAGCCGCTTGCAAAGAGGAGGCAGCTTAATGATAAGGATCATCTACGTCTCGATCCAGGTGGTAAGCGTCTTCGGGTTCCCTCGGTGCGCGAAGATTGGCACTTGACGAATGATGATCGTGCACAAAGCCTCCCCAGAGAAAGAGCCTACATTCGCTCGGGACTCCAGACTGTTGTCGATGATAGGGACATGAGCTTACGTTGCGAGTCGCCACCAACATCAAGGCATTCAACTGCCGTGACATCGGACACGGACTGCATGCTCCTGGATACAGAAATCGCAGATTCAACCCCAGCACCTCTACCACGGGGCAATGTAGCAAAGTCAATTTCCGAGAGTTTGCGCCATATCACTTCCAATTTACAAATCCAGCCTGGTTTGAAAGCAGCGCAAACTTATTTTTTCCACTCTGATCTCGTCCACAACGATCAATCTGCAAGTCAGGGCAAGGATCCTGAATTCCGTTTGATGTTCTCACCCGCTTATTCCTTGTTGTCTACCAATTCGGAAAATCAGAGCTTGAATCCCAATGTGGGTTCGTCCGAGCTGAGCAATCTGCAAATTGATGTCTGCGACAATGCTTCCCGAAATGCAGATATGGGAATCACTGCGAGTGAAATGGCTGACGAGGATAGATGGGCCACTTATGTCAATGCGCCTCCCACTGGTTCGGACAACGCATCAGACATTGCCAGGAATATTCCATCCGGTCTCACAAACTCACAAAGACAAAGGGTCAAGGACCAGCGTATGACACCAGTAGCGGGGTCCAATCCTGGAATACAGCCTTTAAAAGTCCTTCCAGCAAATACAAGAGTCGTCCGCCACGAGTCAGTGTTGCAGAGCCGCGAGAAAGACGAGCAGATCTGGCGAGCGTTTGTGTTTGGTCGAAGTAGTAGCCCATGTAAGGAGTCCTTTACACTTGATGGCTCATCTGAGTTAGTGGCTGCCAATCGCAGCTCCATGAAACCAGGCACACCATCCTCGTCTACCCCGGCTAATAACCAACGCGCAACATCGAAGAAATTGCCAAAGGAAAATTCAAGCTCTGGAAACGGAAACTTGAATCTTTCTTCTTTCCCAGGTCCCCTGTCAACTAACAACGAGCTACCAAATGTCGGCGTTGACGGGAGAGTACTTCCCAAAATGACCTTTCAGAGACCTGTACTTTGCTCTCAACGAGGGTTAGAGGCTTGCACTGATGACCAAAGCGTAGTAGTCCATGTAGGAGGGCGAAGGCGGCGCAGCTCGAGCAACACCATTGTGCCAGGGGATGCATTGCACGACGAAGACGAAATCGATGATTTCTGACAGTGAGGCGAATCATAGTTGCATCATAGCTCGTAATTACATTAAAATCTATAACTTCGACTCCTCTCCTATGAGCTGCATACCCGTGATATGTTCTAATTCTTTGACAGCATCTTTAGTCTTTCCTAGCCACACCTTCACCGTCCTGAATCCCGTCTTCTTCCCTTGCTTTAAATTCTCACCAATATCATCCAGGAACACAACATCCTCAGGTTTCAGCTCTCCTTGCACCGGCGTGCCGCCCTCGCGTATCTTATCATTCATCATCTTCACCGCCAGCTCGTAAATCTCCGGATGCGGCTTGCGCAGCCCAACGTGCGCCGACGACACAAACACATCAAACTGTGCGCGCACGTCGCGCTCCGCACTCGGCGGCTCGTTGAACGGGTGCCCGGCGGGGAAGATACTCGTGTTGCTCAGCGCAGCGACCAAGAAGCGGCCGCTGGCCTTCAGACGGCGCAGCGCCGGGAACATCCAGCGGTCCGGCTCGCGCGAGATCTCCATCATGCGCCAGTAGAGCCACTCGGCGTCGATGTCGGGCAGCGCGGGCGTAGCAGCGGCGGCGGCGGTGCCGGCTTTGCGGGCGTGGCGGGCGCAGAACTCGGCCCACAGCTGCGGGCTGCTCAGGTCGCGCTTCCACGCGGCGAAGAAGGCGGCGTTGGCGCAGTCGAAGGGGGCCTCGCCGCGCTCGAGCTTCTGCCATGCGCCGTTGGGCGCGGTGCGCGAGATGGAGAAGTTGATCCAGCCCGGGGGGATCTTGAGCGTGTGCGTTTCGTAGTCGAGGATGGCTTGGAAGGGGGAGACGACGCAGACGCCGCCGATGTCGAAGAGGATGGCTTTGGGTGGAGAAGCTGCCATTGTATGCTGAAGTGGGGTGGGTATGGGGTGGTTGTCAGAGGATGGCGGATTGGCTTCGGTGAGGTGCCAAGACAGTCGCGAAAGAGACTACAGAGAGATGGTTGTGTTGCTCGGATACTGCCGGAACTGTAGCCTGTGTATATGTGCAGTAGCCATGTCAGGTGTTGCTTCAGAGTTTCTGGCTGTTCGGATGCGAGGTGGTTGTCCTTGCCGAGGCTTAAAGGAGCACACTGCCAAGACTGGGGTCATTGCGCAGCATTTCTCCACGAGACGAAGTCGAATTCTTGCTGCAAATTCAGAGTTGCAAAGTTCGACCAAATTGCGGTCACTTCATGATCTCACACTCTCATATATTCAATCTCTTGGAGATTTGATTGGTTGTCTGCTGAGGGGATAAAAGTTCCCGCTGATGCATCGATACCCAACCCATGTTCCGGGTAACAAGGATTAAAGCACGAGCAAAGCATTGTCCTCAAGTCACACGATACTTCGTGATATGTAAGACACTTCGTCATCCGTAAGACAACTGAGCTTTAGTATCGTCATAAGTCGCACTCCCTGCTCTATTCCCTTAGTATCACTTTTTGGTTCTACCTCTTTTCACCACGGGGAAAAGGGAAATGTAGCGATGAAATGTTCGACCAACCACAAGGGAATTTGCTCATGACCTGAAGATTTGGTAGCAATCGCATTCCAGGAAGAACACCGCGCTCTAATCATTGTCACTGTTGCTGACAACATTAATCATTGCGATGATGTTCAGAACCATGCTGGAGTGGAATTTGTGCCAAAGGGCTAGACCGTGCCCGTATGCACGCGTCTGAATCATGGTCAACGAGTGTACCGCAGTCCCCCACCAGTAAGCAATGTAGGACACTTGAAATACCTCTGCTATTCCATGCATAAGTGGCGCAGGCTCAAAACAGCTATCGTCGAAGACACCAGCCAAGGGGTCAAGCCTGACGAATAGGGGCAGGCACGCATCGGGATCGGTGGCAGGGCGCAATATGCGGGGGCAACAGTGCGCGCCAGCAGTCACTGCTCGCGCCCCTTGCCAGCCGGCTGTGTATGTTCTGGCATGTGAGCTTCTTGCTCATTGGAGAAGCCTTTCGGGATCGGAAAGCACGATGTGTTCTGGCTAGCTTTGACGTGCCCCTCACTCTGGCAGCTCGAATGTCAGCGTGGCTGTACCCTGGTCGGCGCACCCTCTCGCCAGCCGTTTACAGGTCGCATTTCGCTAGCCCAAGTGGGAAGCGTTGACACATCGCCATGTAGTGTACGGATTAGTTTGCAAGCAAGCGAATGCCACATGAAACGGCCGAGTCGGGCGCAGTATAATCCGTGCCAGCAACAGTGGTTGGTGGATGATCAGTGAGGACAGACGCGGCTCTGGTCGCATGACGCCTCAAGCCGCAGAGCTTTCCAGGGCCTAAGCCGAGAACTGCCTCCCCATGCACGCGCTCGCGCACCGTGCTGCCCAGGCGCGGGACCAATCTCCGCCGCTGCTTGCCGGAGAAAGGCAGTCCAAGCGCAGCTGCCCCGGGAGAAGGCTTCCCTCTGGCCGGCGCCTTCTGAAGCAGACGCCCCGGCAGCAGGGAGGCTGATTCAGAAGATTTGAGCATTGGGATTGGCGCCATGCGCGGATGTGCAGCCTTGAGCCCCCGCCCCCCCGGCAGCACTAGTTCGCTAGCCTGTGCCTCCATGCTTTTCTCCACAGTGCCAGCGGCACGCCAAGTTGCCCGTCTCCGCACGCTCGATCACCTGGCGCCGAGTCTAATTCACGCCCCATCTGATCCTGTGGCGAGATGCCTGTCGGGCTGGTCTGCCGGCAGGCTTGGTCCAACGTTGCTGGTCGGCGAGCTGGAAGCATTGGTGGGCGCGGTACCTGGCTGCCCCGCGCAGGGGCCACAGCCATGGTGTCCTCTGCGGCGCTCATGCAGGTGCCGCTAGGCTAGAGCCGTCGGCCCCGGATGCTGGTGTGCAGGCTTTGGGCACACCGCAGCAGCCCCTACCTGCTTCATTGGCGGCCGCGGGTTGACGCGATCGAGTGGGAGAGCGCGGGTTTGGGCAGAGCACCGCCGCCCCTTTCTGAGCAGGCGGTAGTAAGGTCAGAGCCTGACCGGCCGCGGGATCCCCTGTGGCCCCGCCCCGGAGGAGGGGGGGGCGCAAGGTCAGAAGACCTCGCTCGCCTGTGTGCCTCTGCACCCCGCCCTGACAAGCACGACCTAGAGGGCCCATGGATCATCGTGCCACCACCGATCGGCATCATCTGGGCCCAGTGGTAGCCGCTGCCTAAGCCTGCCGTCTCTCGCGTGGCGTTTCCCCACATTCTTGCTACACGCTCCCCTCACACCGTGAATAAATGTGCTCTACGCATCCGCCAGACTTCCGCCTCCGCCCCTCCTGCGTGTCAGGTCTTCTCGCCATCCTTTTTTTTTTCCTTTTCTTAGCCAACATCACACTCTAACAGGATAGACCGAGGGCGCAACGGCTTCTGCTTTCCACATTTCTCGGCCGCCTTCTCAACTCGGTACGTCTTTTGTCTTGGCTGCCAGTGCTGCAGGCCGTGAGCGGAAGCCACGGTAGTGCCAGTCATCGTCGTCGTCGTCGTCGTCGTCGCCGCCGCCGCCGCCTTTACTCTAACTGACTGCTGACTCGCTCTTGTCTTGTAGACAACGGGACGTATTCTGTTGCCCGCGGGTGATAAGACACAGGCGTTTCCGAATCCGTAGCCACCGCAGGCGGTCTGCTACTCTCAGCTCTCGTGCTTGCTATCGTCGACTGTGGCCAACCCATCTTCTAGGTCAGTAATCCACTTTCGGTATGGCTGCAATGAATCACCGCAACTGTTGCAATATTATATTCGCTTTTTTTGGTTGAGGCCGATTCTTCTTGTGCTAGCATGTCCAACTGGAATTGGAGACTTCCCTCACCCAATCCAGTTTCATGTACAGTTCGCTGCAGGAGATATCTGCGAGAAGTGATGGCCTCGGAAGCATCACACTTTCCGTGCTCTGTTTGGTTCTGTTCGTGCTGCTCTCCCTCTATTGTTGTGTTGTGGCGCTTGTACCTTCGGAACAGTCCACTTGGTGGTGCCGTGTATCCTAGATTAGATTGCTGACTCTTTGAGTAGTGCGCTATATCACCAAAGCGACAGATAGCAAGGTTTCCGCCAATACAAAGACGGGACATCTCTCGCGTTTGCCTCAGCCCTTGAACATTCATATTGGACTGGATCTACCTGGTAGCTACCAAGCAACTAGCTGGTACTAGAAAAAGCCTGACAGGAAGACAATTCTTGACTGATCAACGAGTGAAGTTTCATGCTTGCGACAGCTATATCCCCATTCAAAGATTTCAGCAAGCCTTCCCGTCGGGTCGGCACGTGCCCTCAACGCAGCACACGTGACTACATCCGCGAGTCGTGTACGTCACAAGGCCGTTCCTGATTGAGTGAAGAGGCATACGTACACACAGCGCGCGAATTTCGACACCTGATTCAGAAGTAGGTTTGCCAAGTCTGTGCTCTTTCATGCTGTTGAGGCACCTGTGCAGCGCTGTTCGCTAGTTCATCGGACCGAAACACTCAACACCCCAACTACCCCAGTTTCCCCGCACCAGAGCCCCGTGTAGAGACACATGGACAATTCAGACATACTGACGTCAAACAGACGGTTGCAATTAGCACCAGCCATGCAAGCCATGTCTGCCCATAGACCTACGTCCTGGTTGAATGAGATTGATCACGCAAGACCTCGAGATCGCGCACCCTCAATTCCAGGTACATACATCTCTGACATGGCTTCTCTGAAAACGAATGACCTTAATAATGATGTCCGATAGACTTGATCCCATTTGAGTTGGGAGCGCCAGGGTCTCAGAAACAATCTCGGTCCTTGTCCTTTCCTGCGAATTTCGGTCAGCACAATGGGCTAGATCCTCGCGCAACATGGCGTCAAGCTCATGGTCACAACGGCTTTTCTGGAAGCGCCGTTCAATCTCCTCAGAGCCCGCGAGGGGGCTACACGCTCTCGACATCTCCCCAGAACAGCCACGGCGTTCCTCGCGTGCCAGCCGAATTAGAGGCATCGTTTCGACAGCCGATTGCTCCGCAACCAAAATTACCCCCCCTTGAAGACGTCGACGAAAAAGAAGAGTTTCTCTCCATTCGTGAACTCTATAGCCCACCAACTACTCCTCATCCTGGTACAAATGACCTAGCCAACTTGCGCAAGTTTGAACTTTCTAACTGTTTCACAGGTATGCCATCAGCTAACCGCCACGCCTTTTATTGCGTCGTGGCCTTCAAGGCCTGGCGAGCAGAAGTATACATCCGTGATCCCCTTGCCCAGTTTGCTGTCGACGTCGATATTGGCAGCAACGTTATTGTGGAAGCCGACCGAGGCCAGGACATTGGAGTAGTTATGTTCACCTCAACATCTCTCTACAAGGCGGATCGCTACGCGCGCAACCTTAACCTTAAACACCACCGCGAGCTGGTCCGATCATCTTTCCGCTTCAGTCAACACTGGCGCGAGATCTACCTTCCCCCTTGTACGCCTTCCTCGTCTACCGATCCGAATCGCCGTATCAAGATCATCAAGCGGCACGCGAATCAATCGGATGTCCTTGCGATTCGAGATAAAGAAGACATGGAAGCACGATCCAAGCGTCTATGTCAAGATTTAATCGCACGGCACCGTCTGGACATGGAGGTACTGGAGGCTGAATGGCAATCTGACTACCAGCGCCTTACATTCTTCTACTTTTCACCTAATTACGTTGTCTTCAATGCTCTGGTTCACGACCTTTTCCGAATCTTCAAGAAACGCATCTGGATGTCCAGCGTAAATGCAACAACAGCAGGTCGCAGTGGTGGCCTTGCCGGATTCGATCCTACAGCTGGCGGCTTTCTTCAAGGCCAATCTGGTGGGCAGCAGCATGCGGCGCTGGGTTCATCTCTTGGAAACTTGGGCCACCAACAACATGGACATACACTTGCTTAGCTCGGTCAAAGTTCGCACTAGACACCTTGTTATCGCATCTCTACCGCCTTCCTGCTCACCCGACATCTCACTCGACACGTCACACCGAACAAAACTTGGCAAAACCTAATGGCGCGAAGAAGAAGCTGGCATGATTTTTAATGTCTTGCTGCTCTCTTACTTGGACGCTCTTGCTTTCCTTGTACTCAACAAATTGGACATCATGGTCAATGGCGTCACGAAACATAGCCAATATAGCGCAGGCGGCTCACATATGTTCTATCCTGCGGCTCATATATTCACAGCAAACAAAATTCCTTCAGCAACTTTACCTTCGAAATACAAATGCAAAGATATCATAATCCTATTACATTCACGGGCATACACGGGCTTGTATGTACCGTTTGGGCCCGACAGAGAAACAGAAAGGGCCTGTCAATGCGGTTCACTTCGATTGTCGGATTATTCTATCGCGTCCAGGTTATGGGAACGGCGTGCTTCACTTTTTCTTCTCTTTCTGACTTGTTGTTTCTCGCGACGCAATGTAGCAATGATTATGAACGGCGGTAGATACACGGCTTGAATTTCTCAAAATGACATTATGATGGTTGAAAGTTTTGTCAGTTTTCGAGAAGCTTATTTGTGATATTCGCACGCTATGACAATGCATTCGGAAATGCAGCTGCGTTGAGTTAAGCTTCTTCTTTCCCCAATGGTACTCGTTGTGCTCTTGTTATGCACACGGGTCCCTGCGCTGCCTCTTAGACCGAGCCGATCAAGCTTATTGGCTGGAGAAAGTCGTTTTCTGCCCATGCTTTAAGAGTCTTTACTGCGAGTTCATTGGGTGTAGCTCTTATGGCCTTTCTTTTGCAACCCGTAGCACAACGACTATTAGCTCCCACTGAAGAGATCTAATCTCATTCAATAGAAATGGACCTCCTGCAGTAGACGATGCTCAGAGCGTGTTCCGTTTTTTCAACTTTTGCAAGGATCACTTCACTTTACTGCAGCTCGGTGGTTGACATGGTCATATTGCCGCTTAACGCGCGCTTATTCTCTCCCAAGCACTCATGCCGTGCAGTTATTCAGCACTTCAAGTTTCATTTAGCAACAGAATCATTCGGCGCTCCTTACATATCCGACAACCTTGGTTTATTTACCCAAATATGTCAACCAAACAAAACAGTTACACGGCCAGATTCTCAGCTTCATGCATGCAAGACCTGAGCCACATACGCAGTACACTGTCCATTGAAGATAATACCTTCAGGTTCGAAGCTTATCACTTTTCGTGCATCATGATTATAGAAGCTCATGACGAAGATTAGCCATGATGAAACATTCCGCGAAGCCTTTCTCGCACAGGCTCGCATGATTCACTCTTCCTCTATAAATGGTCCTGACCAGTCGCACGTCTATGAAGGCAATCCATCGTCCCCATCATGGTTGGATGATAAGATCAACACTCTCCTGCGGCTCTCCAATGAGCTTCTTGCTCACTATGAAAACACGTCCAAAGCTGTTCGGAAAGCTCAACCTCCCTTGCAACTAGGATCAGATTGGCAGAATGATGTGAAAAGACTGTCGCGGCTCTTGGAAGTCGGTTACACTGTCACGCGAGCCAAAGTCGACGCGAAGATGATGACAGGGAAGCAAATGATGGCCACAAAGCAAGCAAAGAAACAGTCTGAAGAGGAAAAATACGAAGAAATGGAGGTCGCCGCCTTGCTGAACTTGAACGACGAGTCTCAGGGTACAGATGAATTGGTGAAGATGGCGGAATTGCTTAGAGATGCGGAGAAAGGGGTCAAGCAGCTGACAAAAGGTCTGCCTCAGGAAGAATGAGTTTCGACGAGGATACTCTGCATAAGGCTCATGTTAGAGCGCCGACAGGAGGCTGAGCTACCCCCATGTTCTAGTAAGCTACAGCGTTGTCCAGTATCATGCACTATATTCAGACACGCTATAATGAAGCCCTCTTCCCTATGCAGCCTATGAGCCGCAGGGGCCAGGTCGGACGCCAAGACTAGGGTTTCTGGGTGCTCAAGCCCTGATGTTAGTGCCAAGGAATTTGCAAAGAATCCGCAAACCAGCCCAATCCCGCCCTCAATCAACTCTTGACGAACATCCCACTTCCGACCCACCACAGTTTTCGGATAGCACTACATCGCCAAGGTAAGAACTCAGACTGTTTTCTGCAACCAGGCTCCTTCAATTCACGTTGAGTCATTGGCGCCTTGGTTACTGCTGCAGCACACTTTCTTCGAGACCAATTGCTAATGAGCACCCTTTGCGACAGATGGGTGCCCTCAAATACGTTGAAGAACTTCAAAAGAAGAAGCAGTCGGACATTCTGCGCTTCCTGCTGCGCGTCCGCTGCTGGGAGGTACGATAAAGCCCTCCGTTGATACCACTCGTTGAACTTTGCTGAGAGTGCTTCAACCACAGTACCGCCAACTCAATGTCATTCACCGCGCCTCGCGCCCGTCTCGTCCTGACAAGGCTCGCCGTCTGGGATACAAGGCCAAGCAGGGATACGTCATCTACCGTATCCGTGTCCGCCGTGGTGGCCGCAAGCGACCTGCACCCAAGGGTGCAACTTATGGTATACACGCCTGAAGATTCCTTGAAACCATTCAAACAGCTCCTAACGAACCAAACAGGCAAGCCTACCAACCAGGGTATCAACCACTTGAAGTACCAGCGCTCCCTCAAGTCCACCGCCGAGGAGCGTGTCGGCCGCCGCTGCGCCAACCTGCGTGTCCTGAACTCCTACTGGATCAACCAGGACTCCACCTACAAGTACTTCGAGGTCATCCTCGTCGACCCCCAGCACAAGGCCATCCGTCGCGATGCCCGCATCAACTGGATCGTCAACCCGGTACACAAGCATCGCGAATCCCGTGGCCTGACCACGACCGGCAAGAGGTCCCGTGGTATCAACAAGGGCCATCGCTACAACAACACCAAGTCTGGTCGCAGAAAGATTTGGAAGAAGCACAACAGCCTGTCTCTGTGGCGTTACAGGTAAACGCTCAGCAGTTGTCTCTGCTAGCGTTTGTGCTTCCATGTTCGCATGGCTGTGGGAGCTGTTCTCTCTGGGACGGAAAGATGCCGGGGAAAACTGCTGGAGATTCGCGCTTCGATTGAGCACAGTCGCTGCAGATATTTTCACGAATTCAAAATCATTGAACATCATGCCTTTGTAGCCATCAAACTGTGACCATCCTTGACAACGTCCTGTGTTTGCAACACCAGAGCTTGGTGCATGTTGCATAGAGTGAACAAATTACATGCATCCTCTAGCGCTTGTCACAGTACATTATGTCGACATTTGCGGAGTATTAATATGATTGGGAAGAGCAGCCCGCATTGATCACACCTGCCGTCATAGGCGCCACTCGACCCCAGGAAAGTTCCCAGGACTTTGTATACACCGATTGCCGTAACAAATCGAGAAGTTAGGAATTCAACCTTCTAACTATATCCTTAGCTATACTAAACTCTTGTCCCATTTCATACTACAAGCAGAATTCTAACAATACATCGACGGCCTGTTCTCTCGTACATTCCAAGAGAGCGCCAGGTGCCGACTTCCGCCCCGCGTCCTCTTACAACCTCTCCCCCCCTCAACACGAGGAGGTCAAAGATTACATTTGAACCTGCTCGCGCTTCTCAAAGTCAGCGACGTTCCACCGCTTGCTCAATGCTCTCTCGCCCAATTCATTCATAGCATCTATGCCGGGCTGGTCCTCCCGACTTCTTAACTCCAACCCAAGTACTCCTTCTGCAAGCTCGCGACGAACACAAGACGAAGACGACGAATACTTTGTAACCATACCACCTCCGTCCCTTCAGGATCCTGCCAATCCATTTGGCACTGCTCGAACCACCTCTCCACGCGCCGGTAGTCCAGCTGCAACCAGAGGACACGCTCGCTCCTTCAGCGACAAGCTGCCGTCGCGATTGGGCGGCAGTAGGAACAAGTCGGGCCCTAATGTCAGCTTCGAGCCAAAGTCGGTGCCGACTGACAGAGCTCTCGACGGAAATGCGGATAGCACACCGATGGGGCGGGCAGCAGCAGCAGCAGCAGCAGCAAGGCTACAACCGGACGACGAGGACTTCGAGGTTGGACGATGCGCCACATGCGACCAGAAGGCCAAATGGCCCAGAGGACGGATGGAGTATCGCTGTCCAACTTGTCTCATGATCAACGACCTCAAGCCGCAATCCAGCCAAAGGCTTCGTCCCAACTTACCGCTGGGAGCAACAAATACCAGGACGGCCCATCCTCCTAGCAATGTGGCGCGCGCCGATGGTGTGTATACCTTCCACCCCGTCCCGTTTGCGAATACTAAACTCTGTAAAGTCTTGCCAATAACTTTGGAACGCACTCAAGCCCTCATTGACCAGTGCACGATATCATTCTTGCAGGCTCGTCTTGCTATTCGGCAGGCGACAAGAAATGTCCCAAGCAAAGGGCTACCACGAGATGAACACGCGCAGAACTTTTCACGGCCCATTGCCTTATTCGGCCCCGGCAATACTACTTTATCACCAAAATCGGAAGAAAGTAGACAGCTGTCGCGGACAACACTTTCGCGGGATGTCCTCCAGCTACCTATTGAGAACGAAGGTATCCTTGGATCTGAACATGGAGAACACCAGCCAAATCCTGCTCAATCATGTTCGACAAACGAAAAGAGCCCCTCCAGGACCAGATCCGTAGTGAGGAAACCTCTGCCAACACCAGCGGACGAGAGCCTACCCGCGAAACCCACCCGCCGGCCTCCTATACCACCAATGCATCCTCAACGCCCTCCTTACGCATTCCCAACATCTGGAGACCACCAAGCTTCTGTATTGTCTGCTGATCCCCCTGCCTTTGATGAGTCCTTGAATCTTAGTCCTCAATCGAGAAGTAGACCAATTCAAACGAATGACTCCAGTCATTCCAACAAGTCCCTCTTCAGAACGCTCGAAGACTATCTTGTCAGTAGCTTTGGGACTTACCAATGTTTGAATCAATCTTTCTTGAAGCACAATCGACGACCTCGAACGGTGACCAGGAGTGCAAATCATATTGACAGAGCACGAACACACTCTCCAGCCAAGCTGCCACCTTCAAGCAAATCGCCACTGTCGGACATTGACCCTAAAATGCTGCTCATTGGTGACATCGCAGAGAATGGGCTTTGGTGGACTGGGAAACATGACCGTACAGCGGTAGAAGGGCGAAAGCAGACCAAAGACGAACATCCAGATCGAGTGACCAGCATCGTCAGCCACCGATCGCCCTACATCTCCTGGATCGATGTAAACAAATGGTACAACATGGTGACTGACGTAGGACGAGACTGGCGCATATTGCTGAAGCGGCACAATGAGGAGGAGCATATTGATATTACTTGCATACCTACTGACGAAGAAGCCTCTGTTATCGATGCGGCGATGGCAGAGGCAAGGTCACATGTACAACGGGTTTTGTTGCGTACTACAGATGCTTTGCTCAAGAGACCTGGTGGGCCTTTGAAAGAGGCCAGCGACTTGAGGTTTCTCCTCATCCTCCTAGCTAATCCTGTGCTGTTTCCGAGTACGGATGGAATAAGTCAGAGCCAGTCGCTCAAGGTACCCTTGGGGGCGCTCCAAGGTGGCGTTGACCCGAGACCTGGTCGAACGCCTGCACACCACAGCTCAACCGATGTTCGGGAGCAGAGCCACGCATATGCGATTCTCAAGCGTATCCTTGGCTTACTCTCAAACACGTCTCCCGAATGTCAGCGAGACCTGACTTCCTGGTTCTCGAGGTACGACGAAGTACACTTTAGATCTTTGGTGGAGTTGATCGAATCCTTTGTGACGCATCGTCTGCGCCGGCAAAGCAGCCGCAAGCGTAGCCGGAGTCAGAATATTACCGGCGGATTGATACCGCATCTGTCAGGATCAAGTGAGAACGCATCCGCAGAGCTGCATGCGGCGTTGGGCCTCGGAAGCAAAGGCAAGGCACCAAAAGACAGTTCAGACGAGCCTCCGGCGTATTCGGATGACTGGCAGACTCGAGCTGCGGCACGTGTGATGGCTTTGCTTTTCGCCGCCAACAAAAACTTTCATGGAGAACGCACGCAATCGACATTGGCGGCAGACGCGGCCTTCTCTAGGCCAGGCTCAATGTCAAGATACCACATTAAAAATCATGGCCAACTGCTCTCGACGTCCGACTTTTACAATACAATGGTGGACTATTGCAATGTTGTGGAAGACTTTGACACTTGGGAAGGATCACCAAGCAAATTTACATTTTGCCAGTATCCATTCTTCCTCTCGGTAGGATCAAAGATTCGCATCATGGAACACGATGCGCGACGACAAATGGAAATAAAAGCACGCGAGGCCCTCTTCAAAAGTCTCCTGCGCAACGCAGCGGTTCAGCAATACATGCTGCTCAAAGTGCGCCGAGAGTGTCTGGTGGAGGACTCCCTCAAGGGCATCAGCGAGGTGGTTGCGCAAGGGCAGGAAGAGATCAAAAAGGGGCTAAAGGTCCAGTTTGCAAATGAGGAGGGTGTTGACGCTGGCGGGCTGCGCAAGGAATGGTTCCTACTCCTGGTGAGAGAGATCTTCGACCCGCTTCACGGTAAGTTATCGGCCGGCGCAGTTTCCTCGTAAAGGCAAGCAGACTAATTTATTTCCGACAGCCATGTTTTTGTACGACGAAGACTCGCACCTCTGCTATTTCAACGCGCACTCGTTCGAAACATCGGACCAGTACTTTCTTGTGGGAGCGCTCCTCGGATTGGCGATTTACAATTCAACGATTCTGGATGTTGCACTTCCGCCATTCACGTTCAAGAAGCTGCTGCTCTCGGGCGGTGCGGTCAATACGAAGCAAAGCACACTCGCCAAAGGGCGGCTCCACTACTCACTCGAGGACCTTGCGGAGTGGCGACCTCGGTTGGCCAAGGGACTACGCGACCTGCTCGAATTCGAGGGCGACGTGCAGGAGACATTCTGCCGGGATTTTGTGATTGAAGTTGCTCGGTACGGCGAGACGGAGCAGGTTGAGCTGTGCGCTGGGGGGGCCCAACGGGCCGTGACAAAGGAGAATCGGCAGGAGTTTGTCGATCTCTACGTTCGGTATCTACTGGAGACACAAGTGACGCGGCAGTTCGAGCCGTTCAAGCGCGGCTTTTTCACGGTGTGCGGCGGGAATGCGCTGTCGCTGTTCCAGCCGGAGGAGATCGACTTGGTTGTCCGAGGCTCCGAGGAGGCGCTCGACGTGCCCAGCCTCAAGGCCGTCGCGGTGTACGAGAACTGGCAGGCGCTTGCGCCGGGGTGCAAGGAGCCAAGCGAGGAGATTGCGACGGTGCGATGGTTCTGGGAAGCATTTGGCGCGGCGAGCGCAGGGCTGCAACGCAAGCTGCTCGGCTTTGTGACGGGCAGTGACCGCATTCCTGCGGTCGGAGCAACAAAGCTTGTCATCAGGGTGGCTTACGGCGGCGCTGACAGCCGACGGCTTCCGGTGGCACGGACGTGCTTCAACCAGCTGCTGCTGCACGCGTACGGCAGCCGACAGGAGCTGGAGGGCAAGCTGTGGACGGCGGTAACGGGCAGCCAGGGCTTCGGGCTGGCATAGGCGGCGGTAGCGGCAGCGGCAGCGGTCTCAGCAGAGGCAGAGGCAAAGGCAGAGGCATTGGCATTGGCACAGACACAGGCATAGGCATCAGCACACATGGTGACAGGGTGGGGAAGGAGACCAACCTCAACGCGCACACGGCGTCCATTGCCGAGGGGGGGTNGGGGGGGGGGGGGGGGGGGGGGGGGGGGGGGGGGGGGGCAGGAGCAATAATGCAGCAGCGCCTATAGCGACGGGAGGGAGCGTGCCGCACGGAACGAGAGATTGCTGACTTGATGACCGGGGAGCGGCGCATCTAATCACGCCCGCGTGCTGCAGGTCGGGCGGCGGGTCGTAAGCATGACCTGACGCCGCCGCCGCCGATGAGACGATGCGGCGGCCGGCGGCAGTAGTAGCTAAGCAGTTGGTGGTGACTCGGTGGCCCCAGCGCCTGCCCGCCGCCGCCGCCGCCGCCGCCGCCGCTGCCCTCCTGGCCTCTTCTCTCTTCAGTCCTCCTGGTGCACAGTCAGCACTGATTATTCAGCATTTCGCCAGTCCCACTGCCACCGGCCAGCGTTGTGCCATCCATACATGCCGCGTTAGTTAGTAGCACCCATCCCCGCGATGTGATCTCTCTTCACCTGCCCCGTCGCCGCCCTTGCTGCGCGAACGGGCTCCCCCTGTCTCACCTCCTGCCTGCTTGCTTGCTGCTTCTCTTGCTTCTGCTTCTGCTTCTGCTTCTGCCTGCGCGCCCTGCCCGCTCCGGTCCTCCTCCTCCTCCTCCTTCTTCCTCCACCGTCGCCTGCGCCTGCGCCGCGTCTCTTGATTGGCCGCTCGGGGCGATGCTAACATGATGGCCCACCAGCTGCCTCCCTTGACCATCTCCTCCTCGGATGGTCCCTACTCCGCCCCTCGTCCCGACTCGCTGATCGAGCACGCGCACCGCACCGACGCCACGCGCGCCACCCGCATCGCGCAGCTGCTCATCGACGACATTGCCGAAGATCACACCGCGCCCTCGAGGCACCCCCCGCGAGACTTTGGCATGCAGCCTGACCAGCACCTGCCACCCATCGACCCAGGCGACATGAACTCCATGTCGACGAGCGAGATGAGTGCGTCTCTCCTTCCGCCCTCTGCTTCCCCCGTCGCGTCGACTGACTCGTCTCTCTCTGCAGGTCTCCGTGAACACCTCCTCGCCGCGCAGGCCGGCCTCGCAGGCCATCGAATCGACGCCGCGCACGGCAGCCACCCCGGCTCACCGCACGACCACCTGCGCCATCTGGACTCGTCGAGCCCGCAGGCGCACCACATCGGCCCTCCCGGCACCATCGATCCGGCCATCTCCGGCTCTGGCTACGGCATGGCCCATGTCGACCACGCCTCCATGCTGGACGACGAGCTCGGCCCGGACGGCAAGCGAGGCTCTAAGAGGGAGCTGTCCACGTCGAAGCGCGCCGCCCAGAACAGAGCTGCCCAGGTACGCTTTGCAATTTCCCCATCTTCTTTGACCAGGAGCTGACAGTCCACAGCGAGCATTCCGCCAACGCAAAGAAGGCTACATCAAGAAGCTAGAGGAGGAGAACCGCCACATGAAGGCGGTCATGGACGATTCCTACTCGGCCCTGCAGGGTGAAAACTATCAGCTGCGCGACGTCGTTCTCACACTTCAGAGTCGCCTCGGCGAGTTTGTCCCTCAAAGTGACATCCCTCAACCGCAGGGCGTGCAGCTCCGAGACACTCGCACGGGCGAGCCGCTCCACCACCAGATACCGTCGTTGCAGCAACAGTCGCCCGCCGGGCCTGCACCGCCCATATCCTCGTCGGATCTAGAAGGTCAATATCGTCCTGACAGGTCGCAGCAACAACATTCAAGCCAATCAAGCGCAGATCAGCAGCCGCTGAGCTCCAGCGCCGTCAGGGAATTGCAGGCCGCCGCCGCCGCCGCTGCTAGTGCAACCTCATCCAACGGGAGTGAATATCCGCAATATCCTTCTCAATTAACACCGCACGCCCCACTTCAACAAAATCCAGAACGGAAAGGGTACGATGTTACCGGACGAATTGGCGGCGAAGAGGACCGGGCCGCTGCGAACAACGGGCCCTCGTAGGCAGAGGCTCTGTCTCACATGGCGTTTCTTGACGACTCTTTGGGGAACATTAGCGGGCATGAAGGCTCGGGGCAGGGCGCCCCTTGAGCACACTTATTTTTCCGAGTTACTTTATACCCCAATGGCGATGAGAGCTGGACAATGACACGTCTTTAATGTCTAACTGGTTTGTGACCGGCTGCACGGTCCGCATCCTGCCCGTTGCTAGGTCGTTCTACTGTCGCTAGGTTCTTGTACCGTCACTAGATTCATATAAACACCGAACCTCACGTCTCCCTCACCTGCGGATCCCTGGGCTCGCCTTTTGCACCACCTCCCTCTGTGCCATCCTTTACCTCCACCACTGCTCCGTCCTCCCCAGCACCCTGCCCCTCTTTCCTCGCCGGCCGCGCCCCTCTAGCCCGCCCCATCGGCCCCCAGTTCTCCCGCGGATTCACCTGATACCGCACCAACCTGCCGGGCGCCAGCCCCGCCCTGCGCCCCAGCGCCTCGTCAAACACCACCTCGAGCGCCTCGCACGCCTCGTCCTCGCGCCGCCGCCGCTCCGCCGCGCGCTCCTCGCTCGCCGCCCCGCCCAGCCGCAGCACCTTCCACCCCGCCGTCCCCGGCTGCAGCGCGCCCGGCTTGATCGGCGCGCGCTGGCGCACCCACTCGCGCATGACGCGCCAGATGACGCGCCAGGGTGCCGTGGTCTTGATGCTGCCTGGCTTGGTGTGCGAGCGGGCGACGCGGTGGCCGGCGCGCAGCAGGGCGCCTTTGATGGCGGCTTCGGGGGGCGCTTGGCAGTGTAGGACTTTGGCGAGGGTTGAGGGCGTGAAGAAGAAGGGGTGGGCTTCGGTGGCGGCGGGCTCGAGGGGGGGGATGAGGCGCCCGGGCGGGGCGGGAGGCTCGGAGGGCGGTGGCAGGACTTCTGGCGGGGCGGCGTCGGCGGCGACGGGGGCGGCAGCAGTAGGGTCGAGGCGCGGGTCGAGCAGGACGATTTCCTCGAGGGCGGTGGTCAGCATGCCCTGGATGCGCGGCGTGGTGTGGTAGGTTGCGGCGTCGAGCGCAGGCAGGCCGGCGAGGATGGCGCGCACAAAGGCCGGGTGGTGCAGCGGCCCGCCGTGCATGGGGCCCGCGAGGTGCGTCTTGAAGCCGCAGTGCTCGCAGAAGGCGTCGGCCGAGGGCGCCTGCGCGAACGTGTGCTTGTAGTGCTGCTGCCCGCCGCGGCCCGTCTGCGCGTCGTTGCGCCCGATGAACTGCGTCGTCCACGCCCCGCATCCCGAGTCGCAGTTGTACACCACCATCGTCTTGCCCGCGAGGAACTTGACCTCGGCCGGGGCGCGCCGCACACGCACAAATGTGCGTGCATAGTAGTCGATGCTGAGCGACAGGAGTGGCTCAATGGCCATGCCTTGGCGCGCGGCCGCCGTGGCGATCGAGTGCAGGATCAGCCGTAAGCCGGCTTCGTGAGAGTGAAAACCCTTGAGCGGGGTGCCGCCGTAGAGCGCAAAGGCTTTTTCGGGATAGCCGTTTGATGCCCAGACGCCGGCGTCGGTGCAGGTGACGCAGAGAAGGCCGCCATCATTGAGGGCATGCAGGGCGGCATCAAGAAACGGCGCGGCAGTGCCATAGGGGTCGAGATCAATCACATCGTATTTGCCGCCGTTGTCTGCGACTGCTTGGCTGCTGTCGCCTGCGAATGAGTACATGTGCGAGAGGGCATTGCCGGTAACGACACGAATCTTGGCAGAGACGTCGTTGTATTTGGCATTCGCTATGATTTGTTCGGTTGCTTTAGGCAAGAGGTCATTGGCGGTGACGGAGGTAGTAAAGGGTATTTCTTTGGCGTAGCGGAGAGCGCGTAGACCTGTCGCCGAAAGTGCGTCCAAGATGGTGAATTTGGGAGTCCAGTTGAATTTGCGTGGCGACTGCTCCGATGCGGTGTCTGCCTCGTTCACGGAATGCTCCGTCTTTGCTCGCTTTGCTGGGGGCCCATCCGTGTGCTCTGCTTCTTCAAGGGGCTTCTTGTCAGCATCAGTCTCGCCGACTCCGTTGCTGGTATGGTCATTGGCTCTCTGCTTGTTTCGCGCCTTGGCGGCCTTGCCTCTGCCTTTGCGCTTGAATGAATCTTCAGCTTGCTTTCTCCGCACTGCACACAAATCTTCACCAAATGCCTTTATCGCAAGCACACTCAGATCTCGATTGAATTGCTGAATGGGATTGTAGAAGACTGATTGCACCTGCGTGGGATCGTCCTTTGCCTTCTTCGGGTCCATCTGGTTTGTGGCATTTTTAGGAACAAGAATATGAGCCAGACCCTCTTTGACGGTCGTCAGACCGTCGCTATTGGCAGATGATTCTACACTATTAGAGGATTCCATGGTTGTTAGTAGCCTTTGCTGTTTCCGAGAGAAGGTGGTCTTGATGCAGTCGCTCTGGTGGAAGCACGCGCAAGTCCTGGTGACGAAAAGGCCAGCGCTCAAGGTTGACGAAACGAAGCGTGTGAAGCCTCGCACGCCTGCCACTTTGTCAATCGCCTCGGCAGTCAGAGCACCGGCTCAGTTTTTCAACAGGATCATTCTTTTCTCGTTACTCTGTTCCCGAAGCTGACCGTCAGAAGCAAAGCATACCTTGAAACAAATTATAGGGAGCGGACGCATGGGGAATCATGCCAAGCGCAAGCCGCATAACGTGATATACATGTGATCGCCTCGCTGGGGAGAAAGTGGTGGGGCACGCTTGAACCCCGAGCTGACCGCAGTCTGCTGGTTTCCTCTTCTTCTCCCAGCCGCAAGACGTGCAAAGAAAACAAGATATGGCGGACGTCACAGAGCAAGCACCACCCTCAACGGGCCCGGTGTGGCCAGAGATCGCAGCCGACCATCCACTATCAAAGCTACTGGCCAAGCTCCCGGAGCTCACTAAGGAAGCCGACTACTCCGAAGTCTACGGCATCGATCTCTCCACGGGCACCGACTTCCAGAAGAAGCTGATCCTGCAGAAATTCCTGCGTGCCAACAGCGACGACCTTGACAAGGCCACCACTCAGCTGCTGGAGACGCTCAAATGGCGCAAGTCCTTTAATCCTCTTGCTACGCGTGATGAGACCTTCAGCAAGGCTGGCTTCGCCGGCCTGGGGTATGTGACGACCGTCTCCGGTGTCCCAGGCTCCCCCAACGAGAGAGACGTTGTCACCTTCAACGTCTACGGCGCCGCGGCCAAGGACATCAAGGCCACGTTCGGCGACCTCGACCAGTTCATGCGCTGGCGCGTCGGCATCATGGAGCTGTCGCTCGCCGCTCTCGACCTTCCCGGCGCCACCAAGCCCATCCCCGACTTCGGCGCCGGCCCGGACCCGCACCAGGGCATCCAAGTGCACGACTACCTACAGGTTTCATTCCTGCGCCAGAACCCGGACCAGCGAGCCGCGGCCAAGGCGGCCATCGACACCTTTAGCAAGTACTACCCGGAGACGCTCAGCCGCAAGTTCTTCGTCAACGTGCCCGTTGTCATGGGCTGGTTCTACAACGCCGTCAAGCTGATGCTCAGCGCCGAGACGGTGCGTAAGTTCATGATGCTCAGCTACGGCAGCTACCTCGCCGGCGAGCTCGGCGACGGCGTCCCTGAGGCGTACGGCGGCAAGGGCCCAACGCTCGAGAGCACCGCCACGCAGCCTAAGCTCGAGGCGTGATGGGTGCATGCTGGTCTGCGTCGCTTACGCTCTCACGAAATCCCGATACCCCCTCTGCTCTGGAATACCCTCCTTGATTTTTTCATAGCGTGGTGGATCAGGTCGAGTCAACCTCGATTTGGTCGGTTGGTGCAAGTGCAACATCTGCTACACGCTTCAATTAGATTCCTTAACGCTACGAAATGCATGCGAACAAAATGCTATGTGCGCCGTAAATTATGCTTTGTCTGCTCCTTCACTTTCCCTTAGATGGACTGTCAAGCCCCGTTGAAACTTCAGATATGTCTTCCTGGTCCGTGACAATATCCTCGCGCCTCACATTGACAGTGTCCGCGTCGTCTTCATCGTCATCGTCCAGGTGACCGGCCCCTCGGCCGACCGGACTCGCCGCAGCCACCGGGCTAGCAGGCACGTCGACCCCAGCCTCTCTCAGCAGCTCCTTGACACCTGCGTCTCCACCTTTTTGGTCTGTACCATTCCATGACTTGCATTCGGCGCAGCGCCAACGACCTACCTCGCTGAGGCTCTTGACGCCGGGCGGCGCCTGACCATTCACGAGGCGACATTGCGGGTTCGCACAGACAAGTGCCAGGCGCGAGCCAGGTTTGGTTTCGTCGTCGCCGAGGAGCACGTCCATGAGACGGTCGTACCACTGTCGTTCTGGAATATGTGGTCCATCGCCGGGAGCCCTGGGAGGAACACTGCCTCCAGGAAAGGCATTTGGCGCAAACTCAGCGGTAGTATCGTGTATAGGAGCTGATTTCGGATTCAAGGCCATAGGCGGTATCTGCTGTGGGTGAGGAACAGCACCTGGCGGTAGAGGTGGCAATGGTCTCTGGATATTCGCGGTTGGTGGTGGGGGCAGACCGGTGCGTTGTGGCATTTGGCCATTCTGTTGCTTCCGTGGAGCCTTTGGCTTCTCTCCGGGCGTCTTTGGTGCAGTCTTGGGTTTCTCTGCCCCATACTTTTCAAGTAACTTCTGCGTCGAGTCGTACTGTGTTTCCTTCTTGAACTTGTCAATGGCGGTCTGACGTTGCTTGAAGAGGTCGTCGAGTGTGGCCTGTGCTCGATTGACCCTCAAGTCGAATAGGTAACTCAGAGCCAATCGCACGAGGTATATGACTATGGGGCCACCTGCGACGGCACCATACTCAGCGTAGGACCAATATGCACGGCCAGTCACCAGGACGAGGATAACAGAAAATAGCAAGTAGGCAAAGGTAGTATAGAGGGTCCAGAGGACCTTCCAGCGACGGCGAGACGATAGAAGAGCATCACGGTGGGCTGTCGTTTTGGAGATGCGATCAGCGAGGGTGGAGAGAGTCTTTTCGAAGGAAGACGTAGGAGAGGCAGAGCGCTGGAGAAGTTTGGTCAACAAGCAGCGAGGAACATTGTGTGCGCGGAGGAATTTACCCGCGAGAACGGCCATAGTGAGACCATGACTGGGCTTGTTGCAGCTATCTGCAGCTATCTGGCAGCTACTTGGGCGACATTTTCGCTACCAGAAGCGAAGAAGATGGTAGGCAGCAGACATTCGAAACGCAGCGGTGACGCGCTGGGCGGCTGAAACGCGGGGGCTTGGCGGCCGGCTGGCGCTCATCTTATGACGAGGAGGCCAGAAAGTTGACGCGACTACACATTCATCCATTTAGGTTCAGCATTGCCTTTTTGATGCTCTAGGTCTGGCCCGGCAGCTTCCAGAAGCTGCTGTGTTGACTGCACACGCGCGAGGCGACCATGTTCCAGGTACGTGTCCGACGCTCGTTGCACCCCTGGCCCTGGCTCCTTTGCGGACAAGTATGCTGACCGTGATGTGATAGAGACTGAAGGGTGCTCTGGACAGCCTCGAGGAGCAGACGAGGCCCCGGACGCCCTCCCAGCACGCCCCCAGATCTGCTTCGCAGTCACAACGTGCGCCACCCCGTCAAAGAGCAGACTCGCGACAACCCCGTAATGGCTCCATCAATAAGCCGCCCGACCTTGCCGGCCCCGACCCCGATCCAGGCTCTTTCGAACCCGAATTTGTCATTGGCGACTCCTCAGAGGCCCCGAGTCGCGCCATTACACCTCTTCCTGTGACAGATTCCCCAAAGCCATCGCCTTCGAATGGAGACTCTACCTCGCCAGTACCAGATGCTGTCCAACAGCAAAGAGGTGCCAGCGATGCGGCAGTTGCGCAGACGAAAGATGCGGATCTGTCGGAAGATATTCAGGCCAAACTGCGCAGGTTGGGCAAGCTAGAGTCAAAGTATCAAGAGTTGTTGAAAGCATATCGCAAAGCTCATGCCCGCAATTCTGCCATTGAACCTTTCGAAGCTCGGCTGCGAGAAACTACGCCACTCACCTCCATCAATGAGCCCCAGGCTTTTGTCGAGTACCTATCTCAGCAAACCACACAGCGGGATATGGTTATGAGCGAGCTGAGAAAGGTATCGTCAGAGAAAGATGACATGAAGAAGAGACTCGATGACGCAGAGCGAAAGACGAAGGAGGCATATGATGAGATGGCGCAACTACGAAAAGAGAAGAATGATCCTACGAGCGAAATCACGGACCAAAAGACCAACAATAATGATGACGGATCACCTGACGGCTCTCCGTCTGTCTCGTCACCAAAGTCACTCAAGGCCATGTTTTCGCCCAAGTCAAAGCCCCTACAGAAGCCTACTGAGAGTGAAGAAATGTTCTCAATCGACAGCGAGGTTCCACGCCTTGAAGCAGAGGTTTCAGAGCGTGATCAGCAAATATCTACGCTGAAAGTCGAAAATGATCAATTGAAGGTCGACTTGGACTCGGCGCGTGAATCTGCGGAACAGATGATGCACAATCTGGAGACCGCCAACAGCGACCTCGAAGCGCTGCGAAACACTCAGGATGCTCTTAAAAAGGATGCGGCCGAAAAATATCAGACCCTAGAAGGTGTATCCGACAAGCTCAAGGCAGACCTCAAGGCCTCTGAAGACAATGTCAAGGAGAAAGAGGCCCAGGTCAACAGATTAGAGTCTGAGTTGAAGTCAACCAAAGACAAGGTCAAATCGATCGAGTCTTCCGAGACGAAGCTGATTGAGAAAGAATCCGAAGTATCTCGTCTAAAGTCTGAATTGAACACAGCGCAAGAGCAAGTCCAATCGGATTCGTCAAAACCCGCCCTTCAGGCTAAACCTACGGCAGATCTGAAGGATGTGGAATCTCCTGAGCCAGCTGCAAGTGGATCATCGAAGAAAAAGAAGAACAAGAAGAAGGGCAAAGCAAACGCAAGCAATGGTCCAGAAGAAAGTGAAGCTCCAATCGCTGCACAGGAGTCAAAGCCTTCTGAAACCGGTAAATCGGTGTCAACTGGCACCTCGCACCTCCAATCGCGTCTCGATGAATGCCTTTCGCAATTGAAGGATAAGGATGCTGCTATTGACAGACTCCACGCCAAGCTGAAATCACAGGAGGACCTTGAAGAGGAGGTTGAGAACTTGAGAGACGAGCTCACTAATCATGGCTCTGAGCACGTCGATGCACAATTCAAAGTGAAGAGCTTGGAAGCCGAACGCAATGAACTACAGACGCGCGTCAGCAGCCTTGAAGCGCAAGGTGGTGGAGGTGCGGCAGCTGAAGCAGGCACAAAAGAATTAGAAGACTTAAAGCAACAGCATGAAGCACTCACAAAAGAGCGTTATGAGCTAAAGGAAAAGGTCAAGGCACTCGAAGCGGACATTGCCACCCATCAGAAGACCAAGGACACGGATGTCAAATCTACATTGAAGCTGACGACTGAATTGGAAGATATCAAGGGCAAAGTGCAAGGCCTGCAGACGGATCTGAATGCTGCTCAACAGCTGGCTGCCGCCCGCTACAAGGAGCTTTCTCAGCTCAAGGACCGCATGCAAAAGGCGCAGCCAGAGCTGACATCCCTACGACAGCAAGCAGAAGATCACAAAACCACCAAAATCGAACTTAGTTCCAAGACCAGTGAGCTTCGAAGGCTCGAGTCTCGAGAGGCTGACTTGCGAACCGAGCTGGACTCTCTCAAGCGCCGAGTATCCGATAAAGACGGCGAAACCAAAACACTCAACGAGAAGATTTCTCAAGAGTCGAATCGTCGCCTTCAACTTGAGGAGACCACTCGCAAAGCCCAACGCGAATTGACCCGTCTTCGGACAGAGCATAGCGAAACCGCGACCTCGCTTTCCGCATCCTCAACACAGCTCTCCCAAACACAGCGAGACCTTGCCGCCGCCCGCGAATCGCTGCAGAATCTTGAGTCTCAAGTCGAGACTCTGCGCCGTGAGACGGATACATTGCGCGACGACGTTGCTCTCAAGTCTGCCCAGGCCGACTCTTCACAATCCCTGATGAGCAGTATGCGTGATCAAGCCGCCGAGATTGGCGCACAGATGAAAGAGGCACGCGAGCGCTGTGACAGCCTTGAAGAAGAGCTTGGTGATGCACACAGACTGCTTTCGGAGCGAGGCCGTGAAGGCGAGACCATGCGTCGTCTCCTTGCCGACGTCGAAGGTCGTGCCGATGCGCGCGTCCGCGACATGCGCGAACGGCTGGAGCTGGCCACCACCGAGCGAGACCGCGCAGAGGATGAAGCTGGGACTGCAGCGCGCCGCCGTACCCGCGAACTTGATGATCTGAGGAAGCGTCTACGTGAGGCGGAGCACGAGAGACAGGACGCAGCTGACAAGCGTTCAGAAGCAGAGCGTGCCGAGCAAGAGTTGAGACGGCAGCGCGATGATGCTGCCGTCAAGGCTAGCGCCCAGCAGCAAGAAGTGGAAGAGACGAGGCGTGCTATGGCAGAGTTGCGGGATGCGTTGGACGAGGGAGAGAAGACGAGTCGGGAGCTCGAGGCGGAAAGGACGGATGCTAAGCGTGCAGTCGACGAGCTTCAAGGACGCCTGGAGAGGCTCCAGAAGGCGAATAAGGTATGCTCTTGCCAGCTCTCAGTATTTGGGAATACTCAGTATTTCGGAATATCCAAACTAACAAAAGACAGACAATGTCCGACGACTTGCGTACACTACGAGCAACACGTATACGCCCAAGCGACTCCTCTTCTAACCAACCGAGCCGGCGGTCGTCCATCGACAGCGCCAACAACCCATTCTCACCAACGAGCCCGCATCCTCTCAACAGCAATCGCACCATGTCCCCCCGCCCGCCCATGTCCCCGCGAGGATCAATGGCATCTGGAGTAGGCGGACAAGGTAAAGAGGGCGGCATAGATTACGTGTATTTGAAAAATGTGCTGCTACAGTTCCTTGAGCAGAAAGACCGCAAACACCAGATGCAGCTGGTGCCTGTTCTGGGTATGCTACTCCATTTTGACAAGCAGGATGAGCAGAAATGGGTCAGCGCTATCAGTCGGTAGTCTGACTGGCACTGCTTGGGACTCTTTGGAATATCGGCAACGACAAGGTTGGTTGGAGGGTGACACTGTATTATTAAAGGGTACTAGCTGGCATATTACAGGATTCAGTGTTAGCGAAGCATGATCTATCACGTTTACTGCTCCAATGTCACCTACTGCTCTAAACCCCATACCCCTATTGCTACAAAGCCTCCTCCTTTCTTACGTAAGACATCACAACATCACATGCAAATGCAAATATCAGGGAAATGACTCGCATACATACCTCGTCATGAGCTCGGAATCATCGCGCCGGTGACGACATTAAAATGTACTAAGTTCTCTCTCATAGTAGCACTCTTTCATGATACCTTTGACCGGATTAGCAAACCGCTCATGTCTAACGAAAGATTTGGAACACTTACGAGAGTGAAGATCGTGTCCTAGCAGCAAGCGCGCGGCGTCGTTGCGATGTCTGCGCGCAAATGACGCTGCCGCTCCGGCGAAAGGCGTTAAATGTCAATTTAGAGGATCCTATGGCTAGGCTACGGACACCGAGGTAAATGATTAGGGCCGACGCTGTCAAAGGTTTCGATATATCGAGCGTTAGCCTGCGCTTGCCCACAGCGTAAAAAATTGGCTCTTTGCTATACTGCTGTCTGACCTGGATGTGTGTTGTATTAGTGAGTATTCGACGGGGATAATGTCGGGTATTGCTTACCTGAATGAAGCGTTTGTTCGTGTTCAGCAACTCGTCCATGGTGTTTATGCCCCCTAAGATTCCACGACGAAGAGCAATAACGAGGAGCCGGTGTGGGATAGAAAGGTCGACGTAGGCGGCGCTGGCTGACTGGAGATTGAAGAGAAGATTTTTAGTCGCCGGGCCCCTCGAATCTGACCACAATGTTTGGTCTAACTGCAAACCGTCCCCTTTCTTCAGGAACTGCTGTGAATTGGAGATCACCCCAGACCAGCCGTGCGCTGCGTCCAAAGGGTGGCCACTGCGCACCCTGTCGGCGCTGGAGCAGAGTGAGCCAGGTCGAAGGCCCGTGACATGTGCTATGCACCAGGCCAGATGATGCTCCTCGGCATATCTGATGTGGCAATACTAGTGCCATAGAAGTCCTTCGACATCTAACGTACAAACTGATCCGAAGATGGTATCACGTGACGTACCTTAAAGCTAAGCCCAGTGGTGGTGAACCCATGTCTGGTAATGTCTTGGCAAAATAATAAGAGAACTGAGCCAGAACAAACTGATATAGGTTGGATTATGCTGACTTTTCCAACAGCTTCTGTACGTACGCCATACACTTCAAACGTGGCATCGCTAATGATTCGTAGATAGCTCAGTTGGTAGAGCGCGGCACTAGTATTCCCACATCAGATATGCCGAGGTCCACGGTTCAAATCCGTGTGGAAGCATTTTTTTGTAAATTCTGGCTTCTTCCCAACACTGCTTAGTAACGACCGAGGTTCCTTTCCCACAGTATCCACACCCTAAGATTATGTATTGTGGAGAGTGTTAATATAAAAGATACATAGTTCGCTAGTATATTGTCTTGAGTCCTACTGTTCGTCTCTTTCACTGGCACTAGTTCCACTATCATCAGTTTCCTCTTCTGTCAACTCAGCAAGCCCAATGCTTCGTCTTTGGTAACGTCTTTCGGCAATAGTCATATGCGTGCCAATATCGCCGTCCCAGAACTCTTCGTCGGTGCCCTCAGATATATTAATATCCTGGGAACTTGGTCCTGAGCTCTGGTACAGTTCTGATGGTACACTGATCCGCTTTAATTCATCTAACATCTTTGGAAGGTACTTCTCGTCGTAGTTCGATTTGGCCCAGTTCTCAAAGCATGTTTCGACTGAAAGGTTGTCATTCTCTTCAATGTAGTCGTCTAGACTGGCCGGTTCTAGGGTAAAGCCGCTGGCAAGACGCTGCCCTGGTCGAGCATGGCCAAGAGTCATACGAATTGGGGACTGAACAAACAGACAAAGCGGAAGGCCGAAAGTAAGTTTTGATTGCGCACGGCAGAACGCCATCACGCAGCCCGCTTGTAAAGGTTAGTTAATCCGTATACTGACGCTAGGCATGATACTGACCAAAGAGAGTTTCGATTACATCCATCTATATCTCACGTAAGCACCGTGCAGGCATCGTAAGAAGTTTAGATAGTAGCTTACCTGTTCCCAGGCTCCATAGCAAAGCAGCCACATTCTGGATTATGTTACGTGTGCAACCTGGACTGGTGGTGAAGATGGACTCACCTTCGCAAACGCCCACCAAAAAAGCACCAGGCGCGCCACCAAGTCCAATCTGTTGGCATAAATTCGTGATCGAAAGGATAGGGACAGCCATCATGACTAAAAGGCATCTCAATATCTTTCCCATGTACTCGTGACCAGTGTTCGACTTGCTGCTGAGTTAGTGACAACACTCTCTTGTAGTTTTTCGGATGCCAGTCTCTGCTTGGCGCCTGGAATGAATAATCGCTGTATCTAAAGAACTTGCTGGAAGCACCTTGTGGGTGAAGTTCTTTGTCGAACTGAAGAGTACGCCACTCCGCTTGCTGCCTCTCGAATCTAGCCTCGCTCACAGGCTTTCCTGCTCGCGCTGCTTGGCTATAGGGACTGCATATTGCAATCTTGTGAATGTTGTTGATATCTTTGATGAATTGATCGTCTTGAAGGCCTCCACCAGTTCGCAAGTATCTCGAGAGGACTTCCAATGATCCTTTGACAAAGAGATTACAAGCCAGGTTGATCCAGATAGCTGTGAAACCGAGGTTTCCGATACAATGGTAACCCGCGACCCCTTGCTCCGTCCGATGAAAAGGTTTCAAGGCATCAATGCTTGGCCGAAAGGGATCCTTACATTTGATGGAAGCATCGTAAGTTCTGATCTCGCCGGGAACGAAGATGTCAGGAAATCGTTCCCAGTTCAGCCAAGTGTCCGAACCCTCAATCCTTTCAACAAGTTCCTCAAGGTAATTTTTGAATTCATTGGTGCTTCCTTTTCCACATCCAAGGTGCTCGCATTCCATCATGGCGAAGCAGCGTAGGCTGAGCATCATGTGAGATCGTCCGCGATCTGAGGCCGATGCAGAAACAGACCGGCAGTGTGAGCAGCTCACTAAATCAAGAAAAGGATCGCGATCAAGCTCAGAGCAGATTGTGAGTCTCCCGCAGCGCTCGCAGGGATGGAGTGAAGTTCTTCTCTCGCTCTCATCGCAGTTGCATTGGGTCAGGGTCGGCTCGCAATTCGCAATGTCTTCGTTGACCATGTCTGCTGCCCTGGCAGCGTCGTAATATCCTTGCAGATAATCAACAGTTTGGTGCCAAACAGTCTCCCAAACAGTCTTGACTTTGCTCACTCTTTGCTCAGCCACGGAGTGCAATCGGATAGCAGGTAATTTATAGACTGGAACAGGCTTCTTGGTACAGATGATGTCTTTCTGAGCGGAATGGCTTGGGACGATTCTTGTGAAGCTGGCATTGAAATTTTCTTGGTGTCGCATGACTTGAAAGCAGAATTACCGTCGTATGTTCCCGCTCCTTTCAGATTTTGTTACAAGATTGGAATTTAGCAAGAGCTGAGGGGAGGCTGAGTACTGACGTCGGCTACGGTAAGACCCCGCTTCAATATTCTCCTTATAGTTCCCAAGAAACTATGCCAGATCAGCTTTCCGAGTGTGAGAGCCGTGAAGCTTCCTAAAGAGTGTCAGATAAGTCAAGCTATCGACAAAATAACAGAGATAAGGAAACATGTGGTACCAAATAAGATATTTCAGATGCATAAGACAAGCCTCGTGCTGCGCTTTAGCGGACTTATTGGAGGCGGATAGAGCATCAATAGCACGAGTAGGTGTATCAATTGCCCCAAAAGACGGTACAGTTGGTGGTGTGATGTTTGCGTTTGTGTACCTCGGCGTGAGCTTCAGGGCAAACGTCTCAACTTGTCCGGTGCCTTTATCAAGATATTTGACTCTACCTTCGTATCGGAGGGATCCCGCTTTCTTGTCCTCCCAAATCCAGATACCAGGGAATTTCACAGACTTGTTTGTGCTGTTTTCCGCAAACGCACTGAAAGCTGCTAGCTGTACGAGTGGGATTGCGCTTCGATATTGAGGTGAGGAGGGAGAAACACTGAATAGTGCGCGGTCTAATGCGCGACACAAAAGCTGACGTAGACCACGCAAATTTGAGGCACTGTAAGTATCATCTGGTACTGTGATTCGCACCTCCTTGCTGTTGTCAAATTTCCCACGTATCCTTTGCGTAGCATCTTGGAATTTGAGTTCCAGCTTCCTTGTTTTCCCAAATGCCAATTGAATGTCGCCTACTCCTACAAACTGGCGGTTATCCTGTATAGGCCCATGTTCGAGATCAAGACAGTACTGTGGCTGGCGTGGCAAAGTGGGACCTACCCTACGTCGTAACGAGAGAAAGTCTTCATAAGCTTTCGCTTTGTCCAGGTTGGTCAGGGATGAGTTTTCTTCGATCTCGGCACTAAGGACTGGAAGTAATAACCGGATACCACCATTCTCGATGTCTTCTCGATCTAGCATGCCGTCTATGATTTTGGTCCCCGGTCGCTGTCCGCGCCATCTAAGACGGCTTTTTGGCAAGATAGAAAGAGCAATATCTGAGTTGATAGTGAGTGATTTTTAGAGAAATCAATCTTCAAAATCTGTTTTGTTACCTGAGTCTGGCTCGGAGCCTTTGTGAGTTACATCCCCTTGGTGCGGCTGATCACTCGCCATTAGGTTACGGTTGATTTTACCTTTTTGACATTCAGAGATGATGGTGCTCTACGTCAAGGCAATATTTCTCTTATGGAAAGACAGCTATGCTTTTTTGCTGTAAGCATATCTAGAAGAGAAGGAGCAGCAGCATGCGGGTACTTTATTGAAAGCAACGAGGTGGGGTACCGCTGTTTGCTGCAGTGAATTCGACTATGAGATCAGCATTTCTTGGTGCGGTCATGTTCCGTTGAGCGATCCAAACTCAAGGCACAGTTCGACCACAGCAAACATGATGGAACGCTCTTGAATACGAAAGAATTTGACATAGCATACAGCACATCTGAGCAGTGCTGTCTCCATACTCCAACCAAGGCGACAAATATGGACACCAACTTGTTTCAAGTACAGATGGAGCTGTACTTAATCGCTATGGAAAACGACGATCTTGATCAGGTTGAAAGGATCTGTAATACTTTGCTGGCTGACAGTTCCCTCCCAAGGATATTCCGAGCTTCTTTCAACCTCCTACTCGCATTGACGGACGTGCAAATTGCTCAAGAATGTCTGGAAGAAGCAATAAGCACCATCGGAGACATGGAACGTACTTTGGATTGCGAAGATCTTAAGCGAACTTGTCAGGTCGAGCGCAGTGTTGTTGAAAAGATCAAGATGAAGGCTATGACCCTTCAGCAAGAACTGCATGCCACAGAAGGTGCGTTCAGGTTATGTGCGTGTGGGTAACACCACTAATAAGTCTAGTTCCCAACACTTTTATCAATGATGGCAGCATTAATCAACAAGTTCTGCATTCTACCGGCAAGGCCTTGGAGATTGATGCAGGGCAATCGGTCAATCGAAATTGTGGAGGGAGGCCGATTTGTTGTAATGCGCATGGGTTAACAAGTCAATGCAACAGCAATCTCCGTATTGCATCGCTACAACAGGGGCAAGCGTAAGACCGAGCTATAGCTCCCACGAGGGATACTGCGCCACTTTTCTAGACAGATTGATTTTACAATTGAACAAAGACTAAGATGAGAATCTAGCAAAATATCCTACTTTACAATATAGATCGATCATAGCAAGTATTCCGAAATATGTGCATAGATCTGGTCAGGGCGGTGTGTGACCTAAGTAAGGGGATCCGAACTCCGATGACCCCGAGCCGAGTAGCCAAATAAATCAAGACATTATTATGCACTACTCTACAATATTCGTAACTCATAACGTTGTTATTCACATATTTCCTCCCGCCAAAATGCCGTAACTGATGCTGATACCGCTAGTACTAATATTATTGGGATCACCGATTTAAACCTTTGCCTCTAGCAGTCAAGACTTTTGCACGTTAGATTGGGTTTCCAAACTACCGACTAAGAACCTGCGTCACTCCACTATCAAAGCTGATCATCTCTTTAAATCAATCATTTCCTTCTATTTGTACCATAGGTCCTGCAACCCTGAAGTGAGGCTCCCTCCCCATTTCCCGGCCGTCTTTCTTGATCGATCCATTGTACCACTCCCCGAACACCTCATACTAATACGAGCCAGCTTTGGGGAAGCATGCAGGTACAAGCTCTTACGCTACGGTATAAATCACGAAATTGCTCACTATGTCTATCACCCTCTATTGTGGCTTTTGAACCCTAGAGATCTACAGCAATACCATCCATGCCCATCCTTACTCAACGACTTACGCCACTGTTCACGTTGTGCCTCCACGAAAGCCGCCAGTAAGGCCAAGAACAAGTCACTACAATATTGTCTTGTGCCCTGCAAGCGTCACTCAACTACACCTTTGGGGTTATTTGCGGCGCCTCTTGTGCGGTCATTACTACGTTGCCTACCGTTACAAGTGCGTCAGAAAATAAGGTACTATGCAATAAACCCTTTCTTAAAGGGTTGTGTGTTTCGGTCTTGTCCCATCGTACAGCCTAGTAAGTTGGCATGACCACTTGCGCTCTGGTCCGTATCTATCTTTATCTATGTCTTCACAGCCGCTCATAGACTAGCAAGCCAAGTTAGCTAACTCGCTAGACATGCTCTGATTACTGTTAATTTCAAACGTATAATCAATCCACGTGGTCAGCGCTTCAACTACAAGCTTCACAAAAAGTCATAGCTACCCGAGCTATAGAAGCTTTTCTAGTTGTTTCTAGATGTGAGAGATAGGTACGAGGCGGCATATGTAGATATTGATCATAATCTCGAACCCATGCTCTAGCTTCCGATGACCCACTAGGATCATCGCCTGGAATGCAGTGTCTACAATCTCCCAGTTGCTGTCTTGTTCTGGTGACACTGGGTCTGGTTCATGCAATGCACCACTGCCGCAAATGATGTGCTTGCTGGTGGTGAATGCACATTGAGACAGACCACCAATGGCAGAGGTTAGAACGGAGGCAATATCCGTGGATTATCCCGGTTTCCAGCGAATTGTAGATTTGCCGTGGTGGTCAACCCAATATGCAGTCATGATGCTGTTGATTTGGGTCCGCATCACGTCGAACCTGACTGCAGCCGTCATGTCTTCCCACCGGATACGGACAAACGCAAGCCACAGCTGCTTGGTCATTGACAGCGCCTTGTGGTCAACGGGAGCTAGCTGGTCTATGTAAAGGAGACCGGAATCCATGTGAGGTAGCAGAGTGGCTGTCAAGTCAAAAGCGCAAGATCTTGTGTGGTCATGCTCGCGAGAGAGAACCAGTGGTGGTCCAAGTGACACGCGCTTGGGTCGAGCATCGTTGGTATCGCTCCACAGAAAGTCCAGTGCCACAAGTTGCGCGTCGCTGACATTCCCAGAAGGATGATTTGCTGGGACTCCGTCGACGCGAAGACGTACAGGTATTGCGAAAGCTATGGGTGGGTTCTCGCCAGCCCACTGGTGCCCGACTTCTATTGTTCGTGCCTCAATGACCCGACAGCTTTCGGGACCATCCAAATTTCTTCCCTCTAATGCCATCTGAGTTTGTAGTAAGCTCATCAATACATTCCCACTGTCTTCAAAAGACTCGAAGTAGTAGCTCTCGGGCAACTTCGTGGCGCGCTGAATGCATTTCTCGATGTGAATGGCGTCCCGATGCAAGCCTCTTCCCAAGTCGTGTTGTAGGATATTGAGCTCGAAACTACGAGCGTTTCGAATGACACGAAGAGGTGCGTGTTGGTAGAGTTCGTCTTTGGGAACACGACCATTTCAAGTTACCGGCTTGTTGCAACAGGTATGCCATTTTGCCTTTGTGGGTGTGTTGTGCACAGCGAGGAATTTGAATGAGACATATATGCAGCAGGATGATGTCAGAGCTTCCCAACAGTCGCCGAAGCATTCGATGATGTGACTAGGGTTGTTCAATATCGCAGACTCAAGTTCTTGGTCCTCTCACGCTCAGTCGGCCATCTTTTTTCATCAGTATTTGCGATGACGAGCTCACTCTGCGTTCTGACAAGTGTGGACGCTAGCGAGGTTCAACGACAGGATTTGAAGAAACAATTTGCCTTGTCTGGGTGGTGTTCTGTATGTGCGAGGGAGAATGTTTCAAAAATCCGTGGGGATTCACCAGAATCACGCGTTCACCCTTTCCGCTCCGCTGCTGCCAAGATCTCATCTATCTCACTATACTTGAGCTTTCATTTTTCTCGCAGTCCGTTGCATAGCTCTTGTCGTCTCCCTAAACTCGCCACATCTACATTCGCCATCAAGAACCCAAATCACAATCACATCACCACCTACATCAGCTCGCCATGGCCAAGAAGCGCGGCGAAGATGTTGTTCAAAATCTTCTCAAAGAATTGCCCACCACAGAGCAGAACATGGATCTCGCGGTCGACGTTATGATGACCGCGATCTTCGGTAGGATCTTCGATACATACATGTGTTTGTCAGAGGATGATTAACTTAAGAATAGCTGAGACCAGAAAGCTTGGCCGTGGGTTCAACGAGGATGAGGTTAGGATGTGCGCAGAAGCGTTTTACCGCGACGCGTTTCCGGATGGCGGTGAAGGTAAGTTTCCGAAGCAAATGAAATTCTGCTTTGGGTTCTGACTTTACATTTTCCAGCAACAGATATGTCGCCCCCAGTCGGCGATATTCCCTCGAAGTATTCAGATGACGAGAGCAGCAATGAGAACGCCGAATGTCAGCCGGTCGTCGCAAACAGTAACACAAAAGACAGCGAAGGAGATGTCACCTTCGAGCACTCAATCCCGCTCACCACCCCAGTTACTGAGGCAGTCCACAATGCTAAGGTGACAGTGCTGCTCTCCATCGAGATCAAGACTTCCAGGGAGAAAAATCTGCAGTAGATTCAAGTAAATAATTTGGCTACCAATATACTTGCGGGTGGGGTGGGTTCAGACAATAATTGGGGGTTCGGGGAATTTTGCTGCGATGGACATCAGGTCGGCAAGAAGTATAATTAATTCAAGAGACTAAACAACCAAAATTTGTTTCACATTTTTTGACATCATTTTGTCCTTAGGATTTGTTCCATCTGTTTAATCTGGTGCTTCACGAAAGTCCCGTTGAGCTTTTGGTCTATGTACATGAAGCTTAGAGGGATGTCTAGATACTTTAACGTCTTAGGGAAATCTTGAAAATGAAAGAGAGTCGGGTTTGACTAGATAAATAATGCAGAGAAGAGAAAAGTCCGTGTGTTCACCGACCTACACTGACCATTGGCTGATGATCTTTCAGCGAGACGATCATGCAGTTGCTGTTCAGTTTCGTCCGTCTCGCTGAACCAAGTACAGCATCTTCCGGTGGTACTCATCTTCGCTTGCCGTTTGGGGTTGATGAAGGTCAATGTTTCATGACAGCGATTATTTAGGGTTGTTTGTAAAAGGGATGGACGAAAGTCGACACTGCCAAGAGTGCGGCGAAGTTGCGGCCAAAGAAGCTAGGAGCTTGGGACACATTCAAGCTCTTGAAGCACGTTCCAGCGTCCGAACAATTACAGAAGTCGCGTGAAGCAAGTGCTTTTCACCGAACACTGATCTCGACACTAGTCCATTCAGACCAACCCGTCTAGACCATGGTATCTCGATCACCATCACGGTCACGGTCGCGCACGCGATACCCGGCCCCGCGCTCGGCGTCGCGTTCACCTCGTCGCTCTATATCACCTCGCTCAGCCTCACGTTCCCGCAGCAGGTCGCTCACTCCCCGAGGACCGCGTAGCAATGGGACGCGTGGCAGAAGTCGCAGCAGAAGCCGCAGCCGCAGCCCGCCGCGAAGCTCCAAGATTGTGGTCGAGAAGCTCACAAAGAACGTGACAGACGAGCACCTACGCGAAATCTTTGGCACATATGGACCCGTGCAGAGCATCGACATGCCGCTGAACAGACAGTGTGAGTTGTGCAGACCCCCAAACTAAGAGAGACGTACATAGGCTAACAAGGCAGTCATGACGAACCGCGGGACAGCCTACATCCTCTACACACACATGGCCGACGCTGAGGCAGCGATTGCTCACATGCACGAGGCACAGATCGACGGCGCTGTGATCAATGTATCGGTGGTACTGCCGCGCCGCAAATTCTCGCGCTCGCCACCGCCCTCGCGCCGGCTGGCATCACACTTGGATCGAGCACCGCCCCGCCGCTTCGATGGCCCACCAGGGCGTGGAGGGGGACGATTCCGATCACCACCTAGACGTGGGGGCAACCATGCAGGAGGAAGAGACGGACCAGACATGTACCGGCCGCGGTCGTACACCCGCTCAAGGTCGCCGGTGAGGAGCCGGACGAGATCGTACACAAGGTCGGTATCGAGGTCGCCACCACCGAGGTCTAGGGGAGGTGGTGGAGGAGGAGGAGGAGGAGGAGGAGGGAGCTACAGACAGAGGGATTCGCCTCCACCGGCGCGCGGGCGCAGACGGTCGCCGAGTTACAGCAGCTACGACAGCTACAGCGATCGTGGCCGGAGCAGAAGCAGAGGCCGTTGAGACTATTCTGATGGTATCTGCATATTCACGAGCAAAGGGAAATCTGGCATCGGCGCTGGCGGTTGGGATGGGAGATCAATCTGCAGACCTGGCGCACGTCAATGTAACAATAGGGTGTTTCAAATGTCTCCCAAGAAAATCATGGAGACTCCTTTTTCGACTATTTCTGATGCAGGATCATGTTGCGTGCGTGTTTCAGGACTTGACGACAAGATTTAGATGCTAATTAATCTACCAGCAGCATCGACGAGAGTGGAGGTAGAATTGGTCAAGTAGAGCTGGCAGCAGAGCAGAAAAGGAGAAAAGCTATTGGAGCGCCAGCGGTTCGAACCAGCAGCAGCGCCGGCGAGCGGGCCGAAAGAATAAATTAATGGCGCCCCAAAGCCGCTGCACCAGCAGGCTGGGCCCCCCCCGCTTTCTGGACCCCCCAAGCCCCCACCCGTGCACGTGCTGCAAAACCCTCAACCTGCAAATTCCAGTCCACCTCCCCCCAGCCTCTCCATCGCCGCCGCCGCACAGACTCGGAAAGCCTGGCTTAACTACATCAAGCGAATGGTCTGCCGCCACTAGTCGACTGCTGTTTCCAGCAACAGCCCAGAGCTGGTTCTAGCAGCAACACTGAAGAGCAGGAGGCAGGGAGAGATGAGTCTGCAGTCGCCGTGAAATTTGACTCATCACAATCGACTCTACTCATCTACGCGCGTACTCCGCCCCCGACAACTACACGCGATTTTGCAAAAGTAAAACTATACCATGGCCCCGGAAAAGGGACCCCGGCCTGTTCGCAGGCATCATGCTCGACTCAGCAGCGCCAAAAACCCAAGCGGTCGCCAACAGCGCCGTCCCCGACCCACGGCCACTGAGCTAACTTGCCCTAATCCCGACTGCTCGGATCCCACCAAGATTGAGACCATGGACGACCAGAAGATCTGCGGGAGCTGCGGTACTCTTATTGAAGACTCTATGATCCATGCCGACGTCACGTTTGGCGAATCGGCAGCCGGTGCAGCTGTCGTTCAGGGTGGCTTCGTCGGCGAAGGACAACGCTTTGCAAAGAGCTTGGGCACCGCCTTCCGCAGGGTCGGCGGCACCGAGAGCCGCGAAGTGACCGAGAACCAAGGCCGTGACGAGATCCGCAAGCAGTGCAATGCCCTCCGCATCTCCGACGATATTTCCAACCAGGCTTTTCGCATCTACAAGCTCGCCGCCGTCAATGGCTTCATCCAGGGTCGCCGCATCCGCACTGTGGTTGCCTCGTCCATCTACATTGCCTGCCGCCAGCAGCGAAAGAACACCATCCTCATGATGGACTTTGCCGAGCTCCTTCAGGTTAGCGTCTACAAGATTGGCCAGTGCTACGCAGATCTCAAGCAGACTCTGTACTTGGACGACAAGAACTTCGATAAGGATGGTCTCGAGCAGGTCGAGGTCGAATCTTATATTGAACGATTTGCCAGCCGCCTTGAGTTTGGCAACAAAACACTCCAGGTCTCCGAGGACGCCTGCCGCCTCATGAAGCGTATGAAGCGCGACTGGATGGTCACCGGGCGTGCCCCGGCCGGCCTCTGCGGTGCCTGCCTCATCCTTGCCGCCCGTATGAACAACTTTCGCCGCACCGTCCGTGAGGTTGTTTATGTCGTCAAAGTCTGCGATATTACCATTGCCAAGCGCCTGGAGGAATTCAAGCGCACTTCTGCGTCAACCCTCTCTGTTCAGCAGTTCAGGGAGCATGGCCTAAACTTGAAGACAACCCACGACCCGCCTATCCTTTACGAGACCAAGCTGCGCGAAGAGAAGAAGAAGCGCAAGGCCGACCAGCTTGCCCGTGACTCGGCGTCCGTAGCAAGCGATGCCGCTGCTCCGCCTTCACCGTCGCCGCAGGCCCCTACTCCACCACCCACCCAACCACAACGCAAAGGCCGAGCATCCAAACGCCGACGACTAGACAAGGATGGCTTCACCATTCCCGATCTTCCTGCCATCGACCCCAGCCTATCTACCTCTTCTCCCACCGCAACCGCATCTCACTCCGATGGCAGCAAAAGCAATACCACCAAGAAGGGAACAAAGTCGTCGAAGCGTAAACGTGGTCAGCCAGGCAAAGAGGTCGGCGAGACCGCCAACCCCGACAACGCGGACGACGCCGACACACCACCCGCAAAGCGCAAGCCCGGCCGGCCGCGAAAAGAAGACACACCCATTCCCATCCTCACACCGGCAGACCTCGAGATTGAAGACATGCTCAGCAAGGAGATGGAATCGTACCTCGACGGCGGCGACCTGCACGAACTCATGGACGCCGCGTACGCGCGCACCATCGAGAAGACGAAAGAAATCGCCGCCGCCGAGCTCGAGCGCGCCGCCGCCGAAGACCGCCTACGCCGTATCCGCGCGCGCAACAGCATCCGCGGCAGCCCCTCGTCCTCGTCCGCCGACGCCTCGCCCGCGCCCGCCGCGCCGCCGCGCCCCGACGGCGACCACCCGTACAACGGCGCGCACATCACGACCGTCTCGTCCGCCGAGCTCATCGGCGACGACGAGTTCGCCGATGACCCCGAGGTCGCGCGCTGCCTGCTCTCGCCCGCCGAGGTGCGCGTCAAGGAGAGCATCTGGGTCACGCACAACGAGGACTGGCTGCGCGCGCAGCAGGCCAAGCTGCTCAAGAAGGCGCTCGACGAGGCCTCGGGCCGCGGGCGCGCGCCCGCGCGCAAGAAGAAGAAGGACGCCGGCCGCATGGGCGACGGCAGCGTGCTGGGCGGTGCGGCGGTCGACAGCGCGGCCGAGGCGAACGCGCGCATGCTCGACAAGCGCGCCGGGCGCGGCGGCAAGGCCGGGCCGCGTGGGTTCTCCAAGCACGTCAACTACGAGGCGCTCAAGGCGCTGTACGGCGGCGACGAGCTGGGCGGCGAGCAGAGCAGCGTGGACGGCGCGAGCAGGGAGACCAGCGTGCAGCCGCCGGTGGCGCGGCCGAGCGTCGAGGGCGCGCAGGAGCCGCGCGCGAGTCCGGTCTCTGTGGCTACGCCGCCGTGGCAGCGGCAGGCGGGCCAAGGGGACGAGCTTGAGGAGGAAGAGGTTGTTGGCGCTGAGGACGCGATTGATGCCGCTTTGGCGGGCGAGCATCCCGGCGAGGGCGAAGAGGAGGACGACGAAGAAGAAGATGATGACGATGACGATGAGGACAACGGCGACGATGAGGACGAGAACGTGCAGTACTATGATGACGATGATGAAGTTGGACTTGGCCAGGATGAGGACGACTGATCGGACGGCGCTTTCTATCCTCACCAGTTGGTTTGAGGCTATTCGAGGATAAATCTTGGGTTCTTGGACTTTTTTGCTTTTTGCCTCTTGATGAGAGGTGACTTTGACGGGTAAAGCTTTGGACGAAGGATTCTTTGGTCCGTGGCGATTTTGCATTGGCGGAGAGGATTCGCACCCGCTCAAAATTTGTGCGAGAGAAGGGCTCGAGACCAAGCAATGAGGATAGACAACGGGCGAGCGGGAGAAGACAATGGGGCAAAGCATTGAGAGAAGACAGCAAGAGGAAACAGCAAGAGGAACCAGACAGAGGAAGCAGCGAGAGTAGCAGCGAGAGTAGCAGCGAGAGAAGCAAACATAGTCCATGCATGATACCCCTTTAGATACAAAGCAGCATAAGCACCCCGATGCTTTATCAAGTTCGTGATACGTGAGTTCTGCCTCCCCTCCGTCCTTCCACTGCCAGCCTCCACCCCCGCTTAAGATTCGTGTCCGATGATGAGGCTCAGAGACAAGTCTAGCGACAAGACAAGTCTAACATGGAGGAGAAAAGACGAGTCCAGCGGCAAGACTGTCAGAGATCGTCCGTGCGATACGTCTTCGGGCTGCATGAAACGATAAGACTCTGCGCGGCCAAAGAAAACAACGACCGACGCGCGCCGGAAGCGAGGCGCGAGCAGGACGAGAAACAACTCTACCTCTTCTTGATCTCCGTGGCCCAGCCCTCGATGCCCTCGCCCTTGCTGCCGACGGGCACGTCGACCTTGACGCCGTCCATGCCCTTGGTCTCCTCGAGGAAGGGGTGCATGGCCATGCCGCCGGCGTTGGCGCGCCGCTCGGGGATCAGCTCGAGCATGGGCAGCAGAAACTCGCCGATACGCTTGGCCTCGTCGGCGGAGAAGTGGTACTTCTCGCGCAGCACGTCGGGCAGAGCCCAGTGGCGCAGGCGGTGGATGTTGCGCAGCTCGCCCTTGCGGTTGAAGATCTCCTGACTCCACTTGCCTGCCATGCACAGCGTCTTGGGGAACGGGCCGAGCAGCTCGATGATCTGCGCAATGTGGTCGTCGTCCTTGCCGTACTTGGTGCCCGACTGCGGGTCGAAGAGGTAGTCGCCTGTGATGAGCTCAAATGTCTTGCCGCGTGTTAGTCTGCGCGCAAAGATCTAGCGTTGCACGAACAGAGACTGGGAAACAAGCAAAAGAAGGAGAGGAGGAAAACGCACCATGGCGGCCATGCTCCAGATGTCGGTGCTGGCGCCCCACTTGGCGCCTAGGATGACCTCGGGAGATCTATACTGTCGGGTTTGAATGTCGTTTGTAAAGTGATGTGAGACCCAGCAGGCGTTACCAAGGTCGGCAATCTTGACGGAGATGGTGTCGATGGCAATGTCGTCCTTGACCTTGTCAACGTCGGTCTTGGACTTGTTGATATCAATGTCCGAGACCTCTTTTGTCAGGATATCACTTGCAGCTGGTTAGTCACGCGACTTGAAGATTAGAAGGAAATACATACGCAGTCCTTTCCCGCTGAAATTCGCCCTCTTTCTTCTCTCCGCCAATGCCTAGAGATTCGAGCATCGACTTTGGCGCAGACATGTCGGCGGAAGATGCGGCTGGGGACACTTTCTCGTTGACAATCTTGTTCAGGCTGGCTGTGCTTCCGGGGAAATTTGACAAGTCGTGCTGGCTAAAGCTGGCGTTCAGCGGACTAGGTAAAGGTTGGCTTCCAGTGATCAAAGTCCGTCTTCGCCTGCGGCCATTTCGATTGTCATCCTTGTCCTCTTTTGGCGCCTTTGGCTCCTCGACATAGGTCTTGACAATCTGCTCGACATCGCCAATTTCGATGAGAACATTTTCAGGCTTGAGATCGGTGTGGATGATGCCGCACTCGCGGTGCAGATGATCGAGTCCGAGCAGGACTTGCTTTGTGATTTGCTTGACAAGAGGCATCGGTATGCCCCGGTGGTTCCAGCGCTTGATCAGACCGAGCAGGTTCTCGCCGAGGACCTCAAACACCATGCAGACGTGAACGCCGTTGGGGCCCTTGTGCTCAAATGAATCGAGCAGGCTGACTACGTGCTTTTTGCCTGGATGGTTTGGATTTGCCTCGACGACCTTCTTAAGGAGCTTGATCTCGTCTATGGCGGTTTCCGTGTAGTGCGCGGCGGATCGGACGACCTTCAATGCAACGTGCTTGCCAGACGTGTTGTCTTTGGACAGCCAGACGGTGGAGAAGTGGCCCCAGCCGAGTTTGCGCACGATGGTGTATTTGCCGTCGTTGTACTGCTCGCCGACGGTGACGGGGTGGTAGCCGCCCTTGCAGTAGTCTTCCGAGTCTTCTTCATCGGCGGCGTTCTCCATGGCTGCGTCAGAGGAGGCGGCTGAAGACGTTGAGCGGTGAGGTTGCGGGGCAGTGTTGGCGTCGGCGGGGGCGCTGCTCGTTGCACGCGTCAGTACAGATCAGATCGGCCGAAGGCAAAGACACAGCTTGCGCGCAGGCGGCGACCAAAGCGCAGAGGAGATGCAGACGGTGAGACTCACCCGTGGACGTAGCTGCTGGCCGATGAGGGGCTGGGATCAGCTTCGTTTTGCGACTCTGTGGTGATGATAGGCTTCAGATCTGTTCCCTTGCGACGTTTCTTCTGGCCATTGCCATTTGCAGCGCCGGCAACCTGCTTAGCCTTGTTCAGCGCTGCTTTGGTGAGGTCGGCGCCATTCATGGCGAAGGCATGTGCGGCGTGGCGGTGGTGGGAGAGGGCGGCGTGCGGTGACGTTGCCGGGGTCGGCGCTAGCTGCAAAGCTTGGGCGCGCGCGCTTGTGGGATACGGGGGAGACGGGGGGAGGGCAGGTGGGGGGGGGCGTGGGAATGTGGTAAAAGGTGGTCTGCACTCACTGCGGCAGATTGGGGGTGGGGGGGAAATACTGCGCAAAAATTTGGGACAGGGGTGGTGATGCAGGACAGCTGTGGAGGTGAAAGGCTGGCACTACTTTTAAGATCTGCACGTCCCAGTGTGAAGCCGGAGCAGAGGCGTGGGTGGGGCCTTTTCGGGTGCTGCTGGAGGCCAAAGCAAAAAAGTAGCCGCCCGCGCGCCTTTTGCACACGCCTGCGCCTGCGCCTGTATCCCACCCCACCCTAGATTCCCAGATGCAACCCTAAATCTGCTGCCCGTGGCGCGCGCGTCCGGTTTGCGGAACCCTGTTGCGTGCATGATGCAATGCCTGCATCACGGCCATTGGGCAATCCGCTCGACGCACATCTACACCACCCATGGTCTGTCCTGAGGCTGACGTTTGGGCCGGACACTGCTGCCAGTCAGATTATGCGCGGCACTGCTGTTTGGTCATTATGCTGCTATTTCGTCATCAAACATGATTTAAATGCGTCAAGACCCCCTCTGCCCTTGATATTGCTCCCTGCCAGCGCATCACTGGTACTGCAACTGCCGCCGGGGGCTCTGCATCCCGAACCCAGCCATGCCGTCTGCAGCACCCACGCGCTGCGGCGACCTCTGCGGCGACCTCTGCGGCGACCCATAGCCTTGCTGCCAGTATAGCTCCTCGCCGCCGCCGCCGTGGCGAGGCGTCGGCGGTGCCCACTGCTGGTACCCCGGCATTGCCGGTTGTTGGTGCGAGCGGCGCGACAGGCTGAACGCCATGTTGGCCGCCGCAACTGTGCCCAGATAGATGAAGATGGTGAAGAGCGCCGCCTTGAGCGAGATGGGCTCGATGAAGGAATTGTAGATTTCGGCGAACGTGTGTGCAGACACCTTGGCCCATCCAACCGCCATCGGGTCCTTTTGCATGCACTTCTTCCAGTTGTCGCATATCGACTCCAGCGCCGGTGCGCGTCCTTTGGCGTCGCATCGGTTCATCTCCCAATTGTCCTTGCACACTGTCATCTCCGCCATGATGTCTGCCGCCTTCTCCGCTGCCTTTTCCCGCACGTCCGCCTGTACCGTCGACCAGAATGCCCAGGCGGCGTAGATGATGACCCCAACGAAGAACATGTTGAGCACTGTTTGTGTGTAGTACGACAGAATGTGTGGTAGTCCGGGGTGGTTTTCGAGGAACGAGAAAAAGGCAGCCACCGGTCCATGCCCTGCACTCTCGTCTGCTTTGCCCTTTTTGCCCCTTTTCTTGCTCGACGACGCGTCCGAGTCGTCGCTCGCGCTGCCTCTTCTCCGGAACAGTGCCGCTGCCATGTCTCTGGTGCGTTTCTTGTAGACACGTCGCTCGATTGCGTGCGAGTACTTGTTGCGCGCAATCTCGCCTTTACCGGGCGACCCGTGCGGCCTGTGTGACACTGGGCTTCCGTTCGTGCCGTCGCCGCTGCCAACAAATTTGGTTATTGCTCGTGATGCGCCAGCAAGCTTGGTCCGCAGACCCATGTCAGAAGTGTCGGGTGTCGCTTCAGTGTCGGCGTTGTTGTCGGGAGACGATTCTGGTGTGGTGTCGACTTCTGCAGTCGGTTTCCGTGGGGTGTTGAATGCGGGGTTGTTGAGGATGCGCGGTGGGAGTGACGAAGCGGGCCTAGTGGGAGATGGCTGGGAGAAGAACACGGTATGCGAGGAGGCTGGGTCGCGCAGCTCGGGGAAGCTGGATCCCTTGGAAGGGCTATCGAAAACGCTAAATGTCCCTGCGATGGTGCATAAGTCTTCAATGCGATAACAATGCCTAGTGGTGCCTTCACACTCACGCTTCTTTGCTAGATTGTCGGTATGGTCCTGCAGCGCTCGATCTTGCGCGTATTTTGTGAATGGCGAAGTAGGGTCGACAGCGCCATGCCCGTGCTGGTATTCAAAGTCCATTTGAGACTCATCTGACCGGTTGAACGCCATGACAATGTCGAACCAACTGTTGGTGCATAGGCGTGACTTTCTTGTTGCCAATGTTTACTCGACCAGGGCGGATGGCAACCGGTCTTGGCGTTAAGGTTGGAATCCAGGGTAACTAAGCGTGTGAGCTATCTCAAAATTGACAATCAACTTCGTCATGACCTGCGTGGTAGTAACAAACATGCAATCCACAATTTCAATGTAATATCAATCATAAAAGAGAGAAGTTGGCATTGATAAAACAAAGCTTTAAAACCACGAGATGTGAGCAGTTTGATTTATGCAGGTGATATATGTATCGCTACGAATGAAATAAATACAGTTTAACCAGCCTGGTAGAGACCCAGCGCGCGGACGTGCGGGTTGATCATGCTCAAGTTAAATGCGGTGTAGAATTGATTAGTGTCGGTGACGGCAATGAACATGGTACCGTTGACGGCCGGGTCGCCAGCATAGACATCGCCGTTGGGCTGAAACGTGAAACCCTGGGTAGGTCCAGTCAGGGTAAGATCAGTGTACGTCAGATTCAGCTGAGAAACCCAAGCAACGTAGGTTGCACTCTTCGCAGTAGTACTAGTGATGTAGCTGTTGTTGGGACCGACAGGCTTGCCGGCATCTTCCCACTCCAGGAAGATCTGCTTGCCAGGGAACGAGAGCGGCTCAGAATGGTTGCGCGCAATGGCAGGACCGCATCCGTAGCCAGTCACATTCAAGTGCTCGCAGGACTCGTCCTCTGGCAAGGTGGGTGTCGAGATTGACGGGTCTGCGATGCGCTTGCCAGTGACCTCGCCAGTCACCGCAGTATCATTAGGAGAGAAGCGGTTGATATTAGGGTTGTTTAAGACAGTGAGCTGGGGGAAGTTTTGCCAGGCCTGTATAACACATTAGAATCTGCAGTGAATCTGAGAAAGAGAGAGCACAACATACCAAGCGAGTAGTGCCTTCGGGACAGGACGAGATATATTGTGCAAGGTACGTCCATGACCAAGACTGGGGGATTCCAGTCTCGAACCACACGGGCATCGGGAAGAGCCCGCTCATCTGACGAAAAGACATTTGCTGACGTGCTTCAGTAGCAATTGACTGCGCCAGTAATTGACCGACTTCGCGAGAATCGAGATGGTTGACGAATCCCCAGACACCAGACTCACCCCAGCGGGTGAGGCGCTGGTTAAAATCGACAAATTCGCGCACACTCTTGAACGGGTAGTCGTAGGTACATTGAGGCGGCGCAGCTTGGCCAAGCATGTTCGACAGGAGTGTGGCGTGGCCACTCTCCTGATCTGCCATGAATTCAATGTATGTCCGATCTTCTGCTGAAAGGCCAGCATCGAGAAAGTCCTGCTCGCTGAAAACAGCAAGACCATTGTGGAAAAGGTCTAACTCAATCCACTCTTGGTAAAGTCCAAGGGCAATGGAGTGAAAATCATAGTCAGAATTGACCATGTAGCGAGGTTCAGTGCCATTGGTACCAAGGCCACCCGCTGGAGTATATGGTGCAGGCTCAATCTCGGTGAGTTGCCCATCAGCATTATAATATGTGGCGGTCGGATTAGGAGGTAGTGGAGCTATCGCCGTATTGGCGGGCCCTTTCTGAGGAGCTCCCGTAGTCGTGGGTGAAGGTCCTTGGTACGAACCATGAGACGTAGCGCCAGTGACTTGGCTGCTGCGAACAGGAGGAGCGGGAAGGCTGGGAACGTTGGAATAAGGTACTTGAGAATCAGGGCCGAATTGAGCCGCAACACCAGTACCCTGAGCAGCAGGAGGAGCCGCGCTCACGCCGTAAGGACCAGGAGCTTGAGGCTGGCCATCTGCTATTGCACTCACAGGAGTTGGGGTAGCGACGGGCGCTTGGATTTGGCCATCCTCAATTTGAGAGACAGCGCATTCATGGACAGGAGCCGCGATGGCGAGGACTGCCAGGATGGCTGAGCCGACAGCGAACTTGGAGTTAGTCATTGGGCCGGTTGAGTATCAAGCGGAAGAGGTGCTGGCCTGAAGAGTATCTACCAGCGAAGAGCTATATATCGAGCTTTTCTCAGGTCTTAGGCGTATTCTGGTCATCGACTTAACGATGCAGAAGTTCAAGACGATGACTTCATCGTTAACTTCAACCTTGATGTCTGTGCACGAGAACAAGTAATGACAAGCTACGTTCCTGGCCATGGGAAAATATGTCCGACCAATGGCTGCGTGACCGAGTCATTTTAGGATCAGCATGCTGAATGCTGTCAATGCGCCAATGCCCGATGGAGCACGGCATCGATATCTCGGATGCCCATATTCACAATACGGTTCATCTATGCCGTGTTGCCACTGTAATCAAGACACAGGCCCAGTCGCGATTTCTGGCACTGCACCCGATGCCGTCAAGCCTGATCTGCCCAAGGTCGGAGCGTGATTACATCTTGTCTATTGTCGGGGTAAGGGCCATGTTGTGTGCGGGCCGCAGGTCGGGTCTCCAGGATTATCGAAATTGTTCATACTGGCTGCCCGCAACGATGATCACATCAACATTCGAATGCGGCAGAAACTGTGCTACGGCGAAAGTTTACACTCACATGTACAACTGTTACAGATGAGATCATCACCGTGCGCTAGTCTCTTCGCAAGGTCCCGAAATTGCCCCGGGTGCGTGCCTGCCAAGGTCAGCCGCCGCCGCTTGGGACAAAACGCGGTCAAGCCACACCTTGCATTTGCAGGTCTTCCAAGCCCAAACATGCAACAATCGAGCTCGGTCATTTCCCCTCCTGGGCCGTCTTGTGATGCTCCTTGTGCTGATTCTTCACATTGAGCGCATTTGACTTGGATGACACGGCTGTCAGCATGCTCAAAAAAAGGCCGTGTCTAGTTGAGAAACACAATCTTTTGGAACGACAGACGTGTATTAGGATCTTGAACATGATACTAAATTGCAGAACTGTAGTGTAGATGGTAAGAGTTTCTCTTTGGTTGAGCGCCATCTCTAGCCTTGTAAAGTCAGTCCGATGACATGCATCGGAGTGTAAGGTCCCATTACGACAGATTGATCTCTGCAAGGGACATGCACTTCCTGAGTGGAGCATAGCGGCTTCTCCAGTTATATTGGTGCGAGAAATATGCTGAACCTCCTACACCACATTCGTGATTCCCATCGGACGCGGCAGAATTCCATTCCCCTGGTCGTAAGTTCTGCCGAAAGAGCTGCCCCAACTTACAGGGATACGCCCAGACATTTCCCCGTAGAAGGGCGACTGTGCTATTTCAGTATCTGTCTGCAAAGATAGTGATCGAAGACGAGGTCGCTCAAGCCTCTTTACCCGCGTCTTATTTGCTGGCCCTATCTAGCTCCGCAGTTACGTTTAATCAGGGTAAAAAACTTCCCGCTTGCGCATAAGCAATACATAGCTAGTACAATGCAGGTAGGCTCATATGGAATTGCAGCAATAGAAAGTCGTACCGGGAAGAATGAGTTCATTCTACGCATTTGTATATAAGTTCTGCAGATAATTTCGCAGTCGCGACGGTAGTCTGGTCGAGTCCATCGAGTCCGGCGAGCTCCTTGAACCGCTCTGCCCAGAACAGCCATCTTTCTTCACTCAATTCAACCCCTCCCTGCCACAAGTCTCCCCTACCGATCGCAATGCTCGCGCCGACGGTCTTGTAGATCTCTGAGCCAGCGATGAGAATCCATTGTGACGCTGCAGGGAGATGAAGAGCGGCTTCGCTGCCCAAAGAGTACTCAAGCGTCTTTTTTATTGTGAAATGCGCATACTGAAGGGTGGAAAAGGATACTAAAGGGCCCGAGAGAAAGAAATAAGCACAAAAAGAGTTCAAATTTTTCCATTTCTGTGTTGCCACAATCCTGCCTTCATTGTGAGGATACAAGAAAGCCTCTGGACCTACAGATGGATAAGTAAAATGTACACTCTAATTGCATTGACCACCAACCTTGCATGTTTTCGTGAAGATTGATACCGAAATATGGCAAGTCGACCCAGAACCGCTGTTTATGGTATATCAGCTGCTGTCCGGGACTGATCGTGTCCTTTTCATATCCGTAATCAATCTCAATAGAAGTTGAAGATTTATTGATAACGTTAGGGAGCTTAGAAAGGGCTGAAACCAATTGTGCAAGCTTAAAAAAGTGGCTGTCATCCGGTAGGCCTTGCACGGCGCTGAAAACGAGCCTCCATAACTCGGGCACTGCCTCCAGATTCTTGGAAGATTCTAGCGCCGTTGATGCTAGTGATACTGCTGCAGACTCAATCGAGACTTGATCATCCATCAAGGCTTTGAAAGCATACAACATGGACCGCGCCAGTTGCTTGAATTGCTTGGCCGGCGTAAGGACACTATCAGGTCGGACTCGTACGTCAATATCAGCTTGCTGACGCGCAAACCACAAATCTGCCATGTTGATGAAGTATGTTGCAGATGGGACAGTGGCATGCAAGCTGCTAATAAATCAACGTCATCTTTGCCGACATAAGTGGCACACGGCAGACCAACATTGCCCCCAACGATCTACAAAAACACGGGAAGTGATCAACAAAGAATCCTGCTTCAAATGGCCAGTGCTACGAGTGATGAAAACGTGATTGTAACATGGAGGGAACAGATTACTTTACATGCTCGATGATGCGCGATATGCAACGTGATTGCAACGTCGAGCGGCAAGTCACTTTGAATGGTTCAAATGGTAAAATTTGCCGCTAGATATTGCGATCTAGCGGCATATTATATATATCCCAGTGTTGCCTTCAGATTAAGCACAGATTCCACCGGATCAAACTTCTTAAGTCAATCTCACCAACGAAAATGAAGCTGCTACTTAGCCTCTGCATCCTTTCTTCTGCTGCAGTTGGGGTACTCGCTACTCCAACGCCTGCAGACCTCTCCCTCGTCAAGCGGGCTTCCCCAGGACAATGTGGAAGTATGTCAGACCATAGGTAACGAATTAACAGTGCTGATCTTGATGTAGACAAACAATACACGGACCAAGAAGGTCAAGATGCTTACGGTGACTCGATCACCAACCTTCAAAAGGGAACCACTGTTGCAGGAAACAATGGCAGTAAGTCCCAAACCTGACCGAGTGTGGAGTAACACGATCATGGCTGATCATAGCATGATGTCCAGTCAACTATCCCCGTTATTTCAACAATCGAGAGGGATTGTCGCTTCCGACCGCCTGCCGTGGCTCTGCAGGTAGTAATGCCGTGTCGTTATATGAATTCCCTATCCTGCGAGATGGGACAGCTTTCTCAGCTGGAAGAGATCCCTTGCTCGATCGAGTTCTTGTGGCTGCGGAAAATGGCATCTATTCCCAGTGCTTCATTATGACCCATGAGGGCCAGGCAAATAACGATTACGCGATTTGTGTTTAAAGCGATCATTCAATCTGTGGAATCGCTAGCACGTCACGACACATGAATGGCTTTTGTGTTTGTTTTTGGAGGATTGTTATTTGTGGCTTCTTTCTTTCGCAGTTTGATAGCAAGTAGGGACACTCTTTTACCAAATGACTTGCAATTTCGGTTTACTTTCAAGCAATTAAATTTGTAGTGCAAGTAATATGCGTGGACAATATCGTACGCATCAAACTCGCCCGTCTCAGACCGATCAACGAGGAGTGTAAGGAGATGGAATTAGATGAGTGCGGGATTTTCTGCAGTTGACATAGCGTTGACGTAGGATCCTGGTGACAAACCAGGATGAGCATCGATGGTAGGATTAGTGCTTATTCTTGAGGATAGCGACAGGGGCTGGAACTTGCCCACTATCGGTTGGTTGCTCGCATACTAGCGCTTCCGCGCCAGAGCAAGAGTGCTTGCGACATATGGGCACGGCCTTCTCCGCTTCAGATTATTTTCGGACACGCGGCAAGCTCCACCTACTCCCTCGGACACACCTACCATATAGGCGCACGACAAGTGGGCATCCAATCAAATCACGCTTCCCCCAAAAGCACGAGTCAGAATTGAATACCCTTATATCATGGCCCCACAACTTGAAGATCAGCTTAATGACGCTTCGCAAGTCGATCTTATTGAAATGAATGGCTCTAAGGCTCTGCATACGCGAAGCTTGGGGCCAAGGCATCCTTTGAGCCATGTGGCATGCACGCAATCGAGCACGATCTTCTCTGCCAACGCGTTCTTGGGTCACATATAGCCTGTAGACCCATGAGTGATCGGCATTTGGGGCTGTTATTGCAAAATTTGCCGGAAATAATAGCTTCAGCTCTTCTCCATTCATATGTAAGCCGTGGATCGACAATATTGGACGTCACAGATTCACACATCGACTGTGAATATCACATTTTGCTGTCGCATATCCAACAGCGCATCCCTCTTTGAGCGAGTAAAGGACCCAAGATCACACCCGTAATGGGGCCAGCAAGCTGTTCCCTCGTCACAAATCTGATACAAGCCGTCGATACATGGTAGCATTACGGCATGGGATCATCTACCATGCGTTGAGACGGCAGAGCTGGGATGGGGTGTTGCAACGTACTGGTATGACGGAGAAGAGAAAGGTCTACAGGTCAGGGTATAAAAAGTGCATGATGTCTCTCCATTTCAGCTACTGAACAACACAATCCAACAGCTTCTACAATTCGCACAATACCAAAAAATTTCAAAAATCTCTTCAATCTCAAATATGCAGCTTCTCGCTTTTCTCAGCTTGTCCGCCGTGGCTTACGCTGGCGTCGTCGCCCGCGATGCGGCAAAGGATGCATCTCTGTACGGAGACACCACCTGCGGCGTCGACGGTGTCGCCACGGACTTGAACCAAAACGACATGGTCGCTGCGATCAACTCCTTCAACAACCTGATCTCGAGCGGTGACAACGGTGCCATCACCGGTGGCGTCTTCTCTGGAGCTATCAGTGTAAGTTGTGTTTCCATGCCGAAGAATTGAGTTGCATGTCTAAAACATGCACCATTAGGCTTCTTATGGCTCGGTCACCGTCTTTGCTTGTGACTACAGAGGCGGTAGCTTTATCACGCAAGATATTGCCGACGGTGCCCTCAGCCCTGGCAAGTACCTCGACATTCAGTGCGGTACCAGCAAGGCGGGCTATGAGAGGAACAATGATCTTTCCATCGGCCGTACCTTTGTATGTGTGCTCCTCGCCGTCAAAACGCTCAAACTAATTTCTATGGGTAGAACGGTGATCACTTTTGCTAGATTGACAGAAGCTGCTGTGAACTCAGCTAGGTCGTCTACAGGTATTCTCACACTCGTTAGGGAGTCTAGTTAGTTGCAATTTGATATGCTTTACAAATCTTGGATCTTGATTTTGATGCGTGATTAATGATTTCCTTACAAGAACGATGGATTCGAAAAACAATCCAGGGTTTTGAGGATCATCAATCAAGCATAGCAAAGAGTAGAAGTATCTCTGGTACTGAACAGGTGCGAAGCAATGCTTGAAAAGAGACGTTATCCTTGTATTGATCTGAGAACGCCTGCTGTGTCTAACACTTTGGAGTTGAATTCTGCCCACCCGGTTGATACGTGCAGAGGAGAGTGAAACTCTGAGATCAGTGCTCATTTTTCATCAATATCGATTGAAGATATGGCTGTGCGTTTTTCGATTTTTAACCAATTCTTCTATCATGTATTATCATGGAACTCGCATAACTGCAAGTCATCTGCCGCACAGAGTCACGAAGCGCCTACCAGACGACTGCAACCAACTTGGTCTTCGATTCATGATATTGCGTCTATGTATTGTTCACAAGGGTTAATTTTCTGTTCCGAGGAGTCTATGCGACAACACCTTCGTCCTTCAGTTGGCTCACTTCGTCTTTACTGTAGCCCAGAAGATCTATCAAGACCTCGTCAGTATGCTCACCCAAGGTTGGTGGTGCAGTCCGTATCCCTGGTTGGCTCTCGCTGTACTTGACCGGCGTGTTGACCATCTTGATTGTGCCGCAGCTTGGATGATCCACATCCTGCACCATCCCCCTTGCAAGCGTGTGTTCATTCTCCATGGTATCTTTGACATCGTTGATCGGCGCATAGGGCATACCGCTACCCTCGAAGACTTCTAGCCAGTGCGAAGTTGACTGTGCGGCCAGAAGCGGTTCGATCAGCGCTTCAAGCTCCTGTCGATTTGCCACCCGAGCGGCGTTTGTAGCGAATTTGCTGTCTGTAATCCAGGGGTCCTTTCCGAGTTTCTTGCAGAGGATACCGAACAACCGATCATTGCCGCCCCCTATCAAGATGCTGCCGTCCGTGGTCTTGAAGCCGCGATACGGGACGATGGACGGGTGAGCATCACCGTGACGCCCAGTATCTCGCTTGCCTGTGACCAACACGGAAGAGGCAATATTTGCCAACGAGGCAGTCTGACAGTCACTGAGGGCGACATCAATATGCTGTCCCTTCCCTGTGTTGACGCGGCCTAGGAGCGCAGCCATAACTGAGTTGGAGGTGTACAAGCCTGTCGTGAGGTCGGTGATGGCCACGCCGACTTTGACAGGAGGACCATCAGGAGTACCAGTAATGTGCATGAGACCGAATTCGCTGTCACGAAGATTTTAGTAGAGGCAAGAAGATTGTGGCAAGATTGCAACATACGCTTCGACCATGACATCGTATCCTGCGCGGTTGCTATACGGCCCAGTCTGACCATAGCCGGTGACACTCGCATAGACTAACCTCGGATTGATCTTGGAAAGTGTGGCATAATCCATCTGATACTTTGCCAAAGACCCAGGTAGGTAATTCTCGACGAGGACGTCACAAGTCTTCGCAAGCTCGTGGAGTATTTTCACGCCAGCAGGGTTTTGAAAGGAGAGACCTAGGGATTTTTTGTTGCGATTGACCTGCCAAGGTTAGATGTCATAGATGCAGATATGCAATCCGGCCAGTCTTACGCCAAGGTAATATGCAGACTCTCCTGGCCCTTTTTTCTTGCTTTCTGGTGTATACGGAGCATAAGGTGGACCCCAGGCTCGCGTATCATCTCCTCGGGTCGGATGCTCTATTTTGATGACCTCGGCGCTGTGTCTGGTTAGTGGTGCTTTGGCATTATTTCTTGCACAAAATAGCAGGCATACCCGAGGTCACCCATGATCTGGGTCGCGTATGGCTTTCATGTTTTCAGTATTGGTTTTCTCAAGACGAAGCGGAAACATCATCACGTACTCCAGCGAGAACCCTGGTCATGTCCAGCACCCGTATACCAGCCAATGGTAGCTTGCTGTTGTCGGGGCTTGCGGTAGCCATGAGTCGATTACGCTTTCGGAGGAGGAAGCCATTGGAGGTGCGAAAAGCAGCAGCAGACCTCAAGAGAGGTCCGCTTTGCCTGCAAACCGACATGATTGCTTCAGGCGCAAGCGCAGAGATGCAAAGTCAATATATCGACTTCGAGGACAGGCCCGAATAAATACCACAACAACGAATCCCGTAGGTCGGCCTCGGCATTTCGCAGGATAGCGGCCGAATATGGGCGCTGCTGTGCCTTGCAAAGGGTCCAGTCCCCCGCCGTTGGTGACGCGATGCGCAGTAGATCTTCTTGCTTGCTGATCTTTTCACTTTCAATTGACTGCTTTGTCCAGCAGCATTCTTGAACTCATCCGTTGCCCACATCAAGATCGATCACCTCGGAGGCTCTCAAGCCCTACAACAAACCGAAGCGAGAGCACAAGCGAACAGAAGCACAGACACAAGCTCCAGCATGTTTACCGGCATCGTCGAAATAATTGGCAGTAAGCACCACATCCTCAGCTTTCCTCTATTCCTGTCTCCGACTCACCAACACAGCACAGCCGTCTCCGCGCTCGAGCCCCTCGACACATCGGAAAGCGGCGGCGGCGGCACCTCCCTGACCATCGCCGACGCCGGCGAGATCCTCGAAGATGCCCACTTAGGCGACAGCATCGCTGTCAATGGTACGTCCTCGCCATTCCACCCGCTCCGCCAAGCATCACACCAATAGTCACTCACCCCCTCCATAGGGACCTGCCTCACGATAACCGAGCTCCTTGATGCCACACACTTCAAAGTTGGAATCGCCCCCGAAACCCTGCGCCGCACCAACCTCGGCGCCCTCGCCCAGCACTCGCGTGTCAACCTCGAGCGCGCTCTACTTCCCTCCACACGCCTCGGCGGCCACTTTTTACAGGGCCACGTCGACACCGTCGCAAGCATTGCGCGCAAGACGGCCGACGGCAACGCTGTGACGCTGCGCCTTGCGCCTCGTGAGCCGCGGCACCTGCGCTACGTCGTCGAGAAGGGGTTCGTGGCGCTGGACGGCGCATCGCTGACGGTGACCGCGGTGGACGATGATCAAGGCTGGTTTGAGGTCATGCTGATTGCGTATACGCAGGAGCGGATCGTCACGGCGGGGAAGGAGGTGGGGGATGGCGTGAACATCGAGGTTGACATGGTGGGAAAGTATGTGGAGAAGAGCGTCGCTGGGTACTTTGAAGGCGCGCAGGGAAGTGGCGGGAATGCGGCGCTGGAGAGAATGGTTGCGCGCATGGTGGACGAGCGATTGGCGGGGCGAAAGTAAATCATTGCTACTGCTGCTCAGTGAGTCGTGCAAAATCTGACAATCGCTAAGAGACGCCTCGAATAAATAACGGTCCTCTCTTGCTCCGTTTCACTTGTCATTGTCCTCGAAGCTGTCGCAATTCAATTGATCTGCCCAGTCATAGCAGTACTCTTCAACGGTTAGACTTGATTATTTGTGTTGTCGAAATCTATGACTATCTAAAGACTTCCTCAATATCCTTCAATCATTTCAGTACCCTCTGAGTGTTGAAACCGCTTCTGGATGATCTGATGTCTCCAAGGTACTGCAATAATGCCTACTAGATATAGCAACTTTTGATATTTGTCTTACGTAAGTGTAGCACACTGTAACGAGATTTTCTCGTCAAGGAGTACATGAAAAGTATGACGTCTGACGCTAGCCTTATTACTCCTGCTGGACTGGTGTTGCTTGATGTGAGAGCTTCTCGTTTGGCATATTTATCTTTCCAACGAGGACATTCAATACAAGGCCAGCAGCTTCAGTAGCATGATCATACGATAGCTTATAGAGTGCTTGACGAGGTTCAGTAGATCTGGATTTGTCTTTTTATGAGTGGAATCGCCATGAAATTACAGTACGCAATATTGACGTTTTGGGGTCATGGAGGACGCTAATCAGGTGTACTCTAATCCTATGACTGTTGGATAGAGGTGAGTCTATAGCAACACGGAACCTTAAAGTGGAAATTGTTCTCAGTCAATTCTTGAGAGAAACTACCAATCTAACCAGCACCACACCAGTCATCTGCAGTCTTTTGCCATTCGACCAGTCGATCGTGAGTCCGTACAATGTAGTTTTCATAGTGGCGGGTGAGTCATCGATGGCCAGTCATGCGGCGAAAAAAAACCACTAATGAAGCTACGAAATTGGTCCATGCTTTGTTCTTGTCGATTAAGTACTCTTCAGGTATTGTAGTAGCCTCAAAACTGCATTACCCTTGGATTACTGCAGCATCGTCAAGGACCAGCCGAGAGATAGAAAGTTGGAAAGCGCGCAACTAAAGATTAACGTATGTCTATAATTTAGTGATGGGATCTCGGACATCAGCTTTCACCAGGGAGCCCTTTCCCCATGAAATCCGACGTTACGATCCGCCACTCGTTCTCAGAAAGTATGATAAGTGGTGTCACAATCTGACTCATTAATTTTTACCCCGCTTGGATGACATGCAGGTATGAGTCTGTCAGCCTCACGCTAGCACAGGCAGTGGATCCAATGCAATCACGTGATTCGCCCCGTTGCTGCCTAGATCAGTAGTCTGCCAACCTTTCCAAGTTTTAAATTCTTCTTCTTCTTGTCTGCCCACACTACAAGAAAGATCCAGCGAGACGTAAAGACGCAGATAGACCGCTTTGGACTCGACACTACCCACTAACGCCTACAATGATTACCACCAGCGTCAATCTGTATGACAAGTTCACAGAACATGGCAGCGCAGATAGAGTCGCAACAGATATTACAGTTCTCGACATCATCAGACAGGCGTACCCTGACTGCTATATTCGTCACATCAACTCTACCACTTGCGATCTTACAGGATTTGCCAAGGCCGGGTTTGCGACAGCTGATCTTGTTACTGAAGGAGACGAATACATTGCGCAGCACGTGTACCAGCCCCCCAAACGTCGCTTAGAGGCCTCTCTTGGACAATTGGACACTAATGTCTCATTTGGAAAGTATTATTACAGGTACGCAGTGGACAACTCTGTGACATTCCCTGTGCACAAAATTGAATGGTTCACTCCAAATGTTGGGAATCACAGTTTCTTCTACATTCCAATACCTCGCGAGGACACTAGTTTGACGAGTGATTTCATCGATCAACTGTTCCTTGAAGCTGGGAAGTGGACATCAGAGTTGCATGAGGAGATCTATGTCTTCGATTCTGGGCGCTGGACCAAGAACAAAGAGCTCCATGTCTCCATCATGTCTGCGTCATGGGACGATGTAGTGGTCGACACCTCCACTAAGGAGGATCTCATCTCTGATGTAGAGGGGTTCTTCGACAACAGGGCTATTTACGCAGAGTACAATATTCCCTGGAAACGCGGAATTATCTTCCACGGCCCTCCCGGTAATGGAAAAACCATATCAATCAAAGCTATCATGGCATCGCTGGGATCACGTGCAGAGCCCATTCCATCCCTCTACGTCAAGAGCATGGCGGCAAACCAGGGTAGAGAGTATGCCGTTCGAGCAATCTTTCAACAGGCCCGTGTGGCTGCGCCCTGTTTGCTTGTGTTCGAGGACCTAGACTCTCTAGTCACCGAAAAAGTCCGCAGTTACTTTTTGAATGAGATTGATGGCCTTGAAGCCAATGATGGCATCTTAATGATCGGGTCAACAAACCACTTGAACAAGCTCGATCCTGCCATAGCAAAAAGACCCTCACGTTTTGATAGAAAGTATTTCTTCAATAGTCCCGCACTCGCAGAGCGACAGGCGTATGCGCAGTACTGGGGCAGAAAGTTGTCTCGTAACAAGAACATGGAATGGGACGATAGCATTGGCGAAGCTGTAGGTCTCTTGACTGAGGGTTTCAGTTATGCCTACCTCAAGGAGCTTTTCATGACCACGCTGTTTGTTCTGGCAAGCGGTCGCATGCGCAGAAGAGGAGCTGCAGCGACGGATGAGAGTGATACTGCCACAAAGGACGCAGGATCGTTGTCGGTGGCTGCGCTCCCTCTTCATCTGGCAGAGAAGAATCTTGTCCAAATCATGACTCGACATATCGCTACTCTACGCGAGGAGATGAATAGCGCAAACGAGAGTGAGAAGAAAGAAGCACCGACAAGTGCTACAATCCAGGTAGTCAAACAGGCCGGAGTTTAGTTGCAACCAGAAAAGCAGGCACGAAGCTAAACAAGTAGCACTGTCTCAGAACAAGCCAAATCACTATCATCAAATCAAACTCTCATGAAGCGGTTCATGAAGAGATTTCTCCTAAGTGATGCAGATGAGATTGAGAACAATGCAGAAGTGATTTACGGTATCACAAGCATACTACACAAGAAATAATTCTTCATTACTTATTTTTGTTTGCCCTTTTTTAAGTAGTTATAGTACACCAGTCAAGAAAATTCAAAACTCTATATTAGATAATCTTTACCAAGTCGTAACACGGAATATTTGGTATTGATATCACTTTTGAGAAGTTCCTTTGCAGAGAACTTTTAAGGTAATTGATATAACGTTGATCGATGATCCTCAAAGATTGATTCAATTCAACGACTCAAAAACTATCCGACTTTTCCTTTTCATTAAGCTGAGCCACCATGCCGTTCTTCTCCTCGTACTGGTGAACTTGATTCCCCCTCTGAACAATTTCCGAAAGCCCCAATTCCTCGTTGATAGACTGCATCAAAGCTTTGTCCGCCTCTGCAACTCCACTAGACCCGAACAACACATCCATCTCTTCCAGACTCAAGCGCTTGGTCTCCGGAACAAAGAACCAGATAAATGCCCCGCCAAGCAAAATCATCACCCCAAAGAATACAAAGGTGCCCCAAGCCAAATGCTTAATCATATCTGGCGTTACCTGCCCGACGATAAAGTTGTTCATCCAATTCGCGCTCGCGCCGAGTGCAATACCATACGGCCGCGCGCTCAAAGGCCAAATCTCAGCAATAAGAATCCAGGAGCACGGGCCCCAAGACCAGCCAAAGTGTGCGACGAAGAGCCAGACCATGACAATGGCCGCCCAGCCGGCGGCCTGGTGGGACTGCCATTGGTTCTGGTTGCGCGCGTAGATGACGGCAACGATCAGATGGCAGATACCCATGCAGACGGCACCTAGGGCGAGCACGGGTTTGCGGCCAAATTTGTCGATGTATAGAACGGCGGGGATTGTGGCGAGAAACATGACAATGCCAACAACTCCAGTTGCGAGGAGCGAAGTGGTGTTGCTTGAAAGCCCGAGTTGAGAGAAGATGGATGGAGCGTAGTAGAGCTGTTCGAAATCGTTAGTCTGATCGAGCTTAAGAGATTGTTGGGATTGGATGAAGACCTACAATGGCGTTGATGCCGGTCCATTGCTGAAAGAACATTGTGACAGTCGCCACAATCACGCGGCGAAACATTGGTTTAGTCTTGAACAAGCTACCGATTGCTACCCACTGTAACTTGAAGGTATTCCAACCTGTCAACTCTGCAAGATGCGGGAAATTACGCTCAACAGTCTTTTTTTCGAACATGCTCTGTGCTTTGATTTCAAGGAACTCAAGTTCGACCAGTTCGTGATCCTCTGGCAGTCCTCGAAGCCTGGCCAGTGTACGGCGTGATTCAGCTTCGCGGCCATGATGTACCAACCAGCGGGGTGTGAAGGGCATGAACACCATACCAACCAAAAGAATGAGAGCAGGGCACAGCTGGAGTGACAGAGGAACAAGCCAGGCAGCGTCAGATTGTGTCCTTCCGGTACCTCCGATGTAATTGCAGCCATAATCAATCCAGAAGGATATGAGGATGCCAAACTCAATGGCAAATTGTTGTAAGCCCACGAGAAGGCCACGCACTTCTGGCGGTGCGCACTCAGCCACATACATGGGTACAATCATTGAAAGAGAGCCGACTCCCATACCAGTGACGAATCTACCTCCAAGCATATTTGAGGAACCAACACCCTCGGCACCGGTAGTACACTGCACAATGACGCCAATGATAAAAATACCCGTGTTGATCATGATGGCGTACTTTCTGCTCAGAATTTCGGCGAGAAAGCCAGAGTACAGAGTGCCCACCCATGCACCAAGCTCGAGGATCGAGGTGAGCCACCCTTTCTTGGTATCGTTGACGATGTAGTCACCCATGTGGTTTCCAAAAGCTTGCATGGTAAGGATTCCAGAGAAAACACCTTGGTTGTAGCCGTAAAGGAGACCTCCAATACAAGCGAAGCATGCTATCATGAAGACTTTGAGGTTCTGCAGAAGGAGCGCGAATCCAGACGCTTGGGATTGGAGGGCAGTACGACGAGCAATTGCAGCCCTGTCGAACTGAGTTGGGTCGCCATGTGCCATGATGCCAGGCTCTTTTCGCAACGAGAGCGGCTTCAGACAAACAAGGAGGAGGAATGTGACCTTCTGGCAAAGCAAGATTGGAGGTTGCTCACATTTACAGTGAGACGCCGGCCTTGATTTTATATAACCCGCTGAAGTTAGTCTCACGAGGTGATATCGACCCGCATTTTAGCGACGCAGTCAGCATGTCTTGACCGGTTAAAGTGTTTTCAAGCCGCGCTCTCCCAAAACGTGGCTAAGTCACGAGACGGCAGAAACGTGGAGCCCCGCCGCGGGGCCCCAGAGAATGACCAGATAGGGACATTGCTGACGGAACCTTAACAGCACTCAAGCCTCAAAGACTGGACAGTTTTCCGAAAAATGGTAAAATACGAGGAACGAAGCGAATCAAGGGTTTGAAGGAGGTCGCCCGGTTAAAGTCGAGCATCGGCACGAAAGGGGCGGACTCGACTTTAGCCGCGAGCTGACCTTCCAGAAGGCATGCACGGCTCAACTATCTGCAAGCATGCGAGCAACAAGCGACAGAAACTAGGTCGGTATCAGGCCACTTCTCGGGATGATGTGCTGTTCATGCCTAAATAAGAAAGCCCACGTGTGTTGCGAAAACGTTCTAAGCAAACGTAGATTGGCCATAGTCACATGAAATTTTGGTCGCATGATTATTGGACTAAGGGTGCTTGCATTTGTCTGCGCCCTCGATGTAACTAACCTCCATGGTCCTCGACCCTCTCCCGCTATGCAGATATCGCTTTCAGTGTAATTGCAGGCTACCGTGTTCAATCATGCAACCATTTCCCTTTTCAACTGACTACCCCCGAAGTCTTCCCCTTCTGCTTTCCTCTTGCCCAGCACCGACGACGGACGGACAGAAGACTGAGGAACATCCTTGCTCACTTCGTCCCTACAGCTCGCATGATAGATTCTTCCATTGACATTAACAGCGTCCATCCACACCCATTCCTGTGCTTCATCATGCCAGGTGGTTTGGAAGTGATCTTGACATATCGGGCACGGTGCCTTGGCCAGTGTTGCGTCCGCAGGTGCTCGAACGTAGGGGACTTTTTTAGCGTCTTTCGCATTAGCCGCATCTGCTGCTGAAGTATTGCCTGTGCCATTCACGCCATCAGACGCTTCCTCACCATCATCGACTTCTCGGTAGCGAATCCATTTCAATTCGTCATCGTACCAGCTGCGGTGAATGCCCCGCTTCGAAGCATCTGCCAAGCGCTGATTTGTGCGAAAATGGAAATCAAGATGCTTCGCCTTCTTGGCTCTGCCGGCTTCTGTGGTCCCAAAACGTCTGCCGCACGTAGTGCACTGATTGGGTTCTGCGGCATACATGGAATCTATAAGTTGCGGGCGTGCTTGTTTGAGCGAAGCAGCAGTCAGCTGCACACCATTCTTGACTTCGGCGAGAGCGGGTCGCGTCAACGATGCGGCTGCAAACTGCGGAGTTGCAGTTGACGTTGCGGAAGTGACGGCGGGAGCGCTTCCAGTGAGCAATCCAGCTGCGGTCAGCGCGGCGAAAAGAGAGGATGCATCATTCGAAGCCGGAGGTGGTGCGTAAGATTTCACAGGTGGAGGCGTGGGCTGCGAGACCGGTGGCGTATTCCTTCGCGCAACGTCTGCAGACGCAAGCAGCGCTGCTAAATTAGTACTTGACATTGGAAGTTGTGAGGGGGGAGGTGGTGTAGAGTAAGGATTAACCGCAGGAGGAGGTTGTGTCTGATATGACTGAGGGGTTGGCGGCGGAATTGGAAGAGGTGGCATCTGGTAGGAGGATTGACGCGCTGCTTGGGTCAAGTGCGAAACTTGATCTTTGATGGATTGTACTTGCGCAGGAGACAGCTGCTGTGTTCGTAAGACCAATTGGAGATCCTGCAGCGCTTTGAGTTTAGTCTGTTTGGCCTGATCGTAGGGACTCGAAACTAAGTCATTCTGCGCTGATGCAATTAAAGTCTCCAGATCTTGAAGCCAGTCGGAATCCTGAGTTGGTTGAATAGGTGGGTACTGCTGCGCAAGGGGATGCTGCTGCGGCGGCATGCCAGAAAATCCACCGTATTGCGGGGGAGGGGCTGGGTACCGTGGGTCGTTCTGTGGGGGTGTGGGAGTATTTCTCCAAGCCATTTGTGGGGGCATATTAGGGCGAGGGGGCAGTGCATGGTACTGCCTCTGTTGGGTCACAGCCTGCTGCTGAAAGGCTGTCTTAGCCTTTGCAAGAGCGGTGGCAATAGGAAGGGTTGTATCTATAGGAAACACCGGCCTTCCCTCCAACGAGCCTGGTACCGGTTCTTTCCACGTATTCAACATGCTCTCCATGTTCTTACGCGTTGCATCATCCACTCTAGCATACGCCTCCATAAAGGTACTATATAGGTTTCGCCCAAGGTAGAGAGTGTATGGGGTACCAACATTCTTGATAATAGAATCAAGGACGTACAGAGCTGGCAATTTTCGATTTGCGGGAGTCTTGAAAACGTTGGTTAGTACGGTACTGCTGGAGAAGATGGCACAAGTGAATCCAGGAGCAGCAACAACGTACTGTTTTGATGTGATTTTCAAGTTCTCTTGATATGGCCATGGCACATTCTGCGTTTTCTTTGGCGATGATTGTAAGATTGCTGATTTCATATCGGTTGTTTGCCTGAAGGTCCCGCAAGGAGTCCCTGAAATCTGCGGCTACCTCGGCCGAGGCAATGGCAGAAGCCATACTGCTCAACAGGAAAACAAGAGGGGTAGCAAGTTTGTCTATGCTCCCCTAGAGACACGCCAAAAGACAGAGATGTCCAGCCGAGACGGAAAGTAGCAAAGAGGGCTGGGGCAGGGCGACGAAGTCAAGACCGCAGACAGTGTCAAGTGTGAGAGCAGAAATTGCAACCTCTTCCGATCCAACGTCACAAATATATGGAGAGCTTTTTCTTCTTATTGATGCCCAATAGCGCGAGTCAAGCTCGTCGCTGTAGATATTCCTTCTTTGATGACAGTCACAGCTCCTTCAAGATGCCAAAGTCCCTCGCCAAAAGTTCCAACGCACGAGATCAGAGGTCTCGGCCGTGCATAAACGAGCGAAGAGGGCGAGTGGGGGACGAGTGTCGTTGGGGTAATGCGTAACAAGCCGTGCAGCACTTTATGCGCGTTGTAGACATGCGCAGTGGAAAGCGACAACAGAAGCGGCGGGATTGAAACAATAGCGCTTGGCGATTTAGTCATCCTTGTGCCAAGACCATCGTCATCGGGATCTCATGTGATAGCCGCCGTTCAGGCTCCTCACTGTTTCTTCTAGTGCAAGTCTTCCACATTGTCGCAATCCTCGTCTTTCCGCACACTCCGCTATTACTCTGAGAAAGACACACTCATTCCAACTATACCCTAGGATTATAAGCAGGATGAAGTTCGCTCTCTTTGCGCTCTTATGCACGCTCTTCGCCGTTGCCTTTGCTGCGACGGCAGCGCAGGGTCGAGCCGTCATTGTGTCGTATCCGGACGATACACCAGACAGTGCCTTGCAGAGTGCAAAGGACGCCATTGTGGCCGCTGGTGGCACAATCACCCATGAATACAGTCAGTTGAAGCCAACCATGAGGAATCATTTGCACTGACACATTTCTCGCAGAGCTGATCAAGGCATTTGCCGCAAAACTTGCAACGAAGAATGCGCAAGACGTCTTCGTCAAAGTACAAACAATGGCCGAAGAGTTCAAGGGCGTTGTTGAGGAGGATCAGATGATGCACGCACAGAATGGTGGCTTTTAAAGGGAGAGCATCGTCCGGGATGAAACACGCAACATGAGAGACACGGTCTTGGATATGGAGTTTTGACGATTATTGCATGAGACATACAAATGCCGACAAGTTGGGTATCGTTTTTTGGGAACATGGCGTACAACCGGGATATGACACGTGGAAGCAAAGATCATATCAATCAAGTCATAAAGCATGATCCGCGCTTCGTGTGTTAGGGATGTGTCTATTATACAAAATGGACGGTACAAGAGTTAGCAACACCTTCTACTCTTCTCTCCTTGGTTCTCCGTCATGGTCAGATTTACAGTCCTCGCGGCATTAGCCGGCCTCGCGTTTGCGCCTGCAGTCTTCACCCCAGACCTCCGATCATTGAGGTCGTATTTACCAGCCTGAATATTCTGGAATATGCGCTCTGCAACCTCATGAAAGGCACGCTCGACTCCGTCGCCTGACTTGGCGGAAGCCTCAACGTACTGCATAGCAGCGTTTTGACGACACCAGTCCTCTGCCTCTTCTCTCGTGACTTGTCGTCTGTTGGGCTCATCGCGTCCTGCGTCGGAGGCGGTCGATGCATTTGCAAGGTCTGTCTTATTGCCAACCAGGACGACTATGATACCGTCGTCTGCAATCTGTCGCAGATCGTTGAGCCACTTTGTGGCCGCCTCGAAGGTGTTTCGCCGAGTAATGTCAAAGACCAGCAGCGCACCGCTTGCGCCTCTGAAATAAGACCTGGTCACACTAGCATACTGCTCTTGGCCAGCAGTATCCCACAATGATATCTTGACATGCTTCTGCACCTCTCCCTTCTTAGATGACTTGGGCGCATCCGCCGTCCGCGACGATGCGGATGGATCGTTGATGCCGAGTGCAAATGATGCTGGAGGACCGACCGGTATTATGCGCGAGGCAAACTCGCAGCCAATTGTGACGTCGTGGTAGTTGACAAAGCGGCCTTCAGCCCATCTTCGACCCACGTGAGTTAGTGGTCCAATAGCAAGTAGTGTCTGCCTCACCTTGTAGATATGGAGCTCTTGCCGACTCCAGAGTCCCCTAGCAAGACAATCTTTGCAATGTAGTCCCATGTTTGGCTCATCTGGAGCGGCAGGGACGGTTAAGAGGGGATGCGCTCTGAGGTGGCGCGCGCAAGCGACGGGAGCAGAGACCGAGGCGCTGGGAAGAGGCGGACGAGGAATGCTAGGTTGCACTTGTGGGACTATCGGTCAGGCGAACGTAGACTGCGGCGGGTATGGGCAAGGTGAGTTCACAAAGGAAACTTTAGGCAGGTCCCCATGGCGCCGCGGTCTGTGCCTGGCGGAATGACGCCCAAGTGCTGCAGCAGCTGACGACCTTCGCCGTGACTCCGCTATCTGCCTGACTCTCTACATCCTCGCTCTCCGGCCACTCTCAACCTTCCTTTCCAGCAGACCGCCACCTGCAGCTCCCAGCCCTCCAGCTCCAGCTTCCACCCTCGCTTCCGCCGTTCTTCCACCCTCGCCTGCAGGCTTAGCGCCGGGTTCCTATCGACAACGCTCCTCTATCTCCGACTGCTTCCCCGCCGAGACTCTCTCTCTCACTTGCAGTACCCTAGAAGCCCACCTTTCCCCTAAATCCTGCTGAGCGTCCGGGCATCGCTCAGCAGGCCCAGTGATGTTCTCAGAATGTATGTCGAGTTCGCCCCTCTCAGTCCCTGTCCTTGACGGCGGACAGCGCAGCATGCACAACAGCTCGCGTGACTAACGTGCCTCGGACAGATGCCTCTCGCTTCCTGGCACAGTCGCACTCCCGTCTGCTCAACAGCCAAGCAGATGTGAATTCTTCGCGGAACCCACTGGAACGTCAACGTGGCGGTCCCCGCGCATCCCAGCGGGGCTTTCCACGCCAGTCCTACATCAACCCGTACCAAGGCACATCATCTCAGGCCTCACGATTCCCCTTTGCCGCCCGACTGCAAGGTCAGAACCCGCCAGCCCCACTTTTCTACAGCGCCAACGATGATTTCCGGGAAGAGGAAGACAACGAGGAACACGATCGGGAGGTTGCAGATTACTATGCACTGCAGCGCTCGCGTCGCGATTTTGGTGCCGTGCATCACACGCGAGACTCGTCAGACTTGGAGGATCCGCGCGATGCTGACCGCCCTTCGAGTCGAGCGAGCAATTTTCGTCCAGGCGCCCGCGCACCGAAGAGGCCAAGGGGCATCCAGAGTTCGTGGACGAGGGACGACCCAGCCTCGGAAAATACTCCCAAGGAAGCGCAGTCGAGGCCCGCAATGGCGAGTTCCATCATGAGTGGCGTAGATGGACATGGTGGAAACCGACTGGTCGATGTTGAGCTGGCCTCGACCATCCACGAAGCCGACGAATTTTTGCAAGAACCAGCAGCTAGCCAGACCGAAACTGACGACGAAGGACAGCCGTCAATACAGTACTTTCGACGAAACGAGGGTAAACAACCTCTCCTTGCAAGCATGGCAGCATCAAGAAATCCTCAACTAGCTTCAAGTGCCTTACCTGGCCAGGAACCTGGAGCTGAGAGCATTGCCCCTGTACCTGTCGCTCCCTCCGAACCTCCCCGACACGATTCTTTCTTTTCCACTCTATACCTCATCTCCATTGCTGCAGTGTTCGCAACCTTTATTCTGGTTTGCCTGCACACGTCTGCTCCAGACAAGAAGAGCAAGCTTGGAGACACCATCTACACTGCTCTCCATGCATGCTTCTACCTCTTCGCCTGGGACACCGTCATCTCAATTGTCGTGGCTCTGGTATGGTTAGCGACGCTACGGTCCTTTGCAAAACCTTTGGTCATCTTGCTCATTGTTGCGGTACCTGTCATACTCTTCTCCTTTACATTATATCCATTCATCTCCAGCTTTGGCGGCGAATGGAAGGGCAAGGCACTCCAAGATCGTGCCATGCGCTGGGGATCGATTATTCCAGCAATGGCAACCGTTTTCTGGGTCTTCACCGTTTACAAAGGCCGTCGCTCTGTAGGCCGCGCGATCGAAATCCTCGAATTCAGCACCCGCATCCTGGCCGCCTGCCCGGCCCTGGTTCCCATTGGCTTTGCCACCCTGGGCGCAGTCGTCGCATGGACCTGGCTCTGGATGCTCATGTTCACTCGCATCTTCCTTGGTGGTCACTCTACTTCCTCTTCATCATCTGCCTCGCCAACCTTCAGCCTGAATGCCAGCGCATGGTGGCAAGCAATCTTCTTCATATTAATGTACCTCTGGACACTAGGCGTCATCGCTGGCATTCAACGTGCCACAACCGCCGCCACAGTATCCCAGTGGTACTTCCACCGCCTCGTCGTCCCAGCACCCTCGTCCCAGCGCGTCGTGCGCGCCTCGCTCATCCACGCGACCACGACAATATTCGGGACAATCTGCTTCTCGACACTCGCGGCTCTGGCGGTCCGCGTCCCGCTCCTCGTCATCCCCCGCAGGCTAAGCAGCTGGCTGACATTCGTCTTCTACTCATTCGTCCCTACAAGCGTCGCCACGCTGACTAACCCCCTCACCTTGTCCTACGCCGCGATCCACAGCCAGCCCCTCACCCTCTCCGCGCGAGGCCTCGGCGAGCTGGTCGCCATTGGCCCCGCGAGCACCACGGCGACGCTGACACCTCGCTCTTTCAAGTCCTCGCCACACTACGGCGGCGGCAGCACCGCACCCTCACTGCTTGCCTTCCGCCTTGCGAAGCTCCTCCTGCACGCCACGCGCATGATCACGTCCCTCGCGTTCGGCTTCGGCGGCTGGGTCTCCACCGCGCGCATGGTGCACGTCGCCAAAGCCGGCTACCGCGGCAGCCTCTACGCCTATGTGGTTGGCTTGATAGCCGGTGCGATTGGATGGGCTGTGCTGGGTGCCATGGAGGGCGTGCTCGGCGGCATTCTGGATGCGGTGCTGGTCTGCTGGGGCAGTGAGGTGGGTTGCCAGGGCGGCTTTGGGGCCGGGGGCGCGAGGTACTGCCGCGAGGCTGGGGAGTTGCTCGGTGGTAGCGAGGAGCCTGTTGATGAGGAGCGTGGCAATGGCGCTGGGTTCATGAGGTGACGGCTTTCCGTGGGATTTCATGGGCTGGATATGTAGGCACGTTCGTGATTCGCAGACAGGAGTCTTCTTTGCACATAGACATCACTGCGTTGTGTTATGGCATGGTTTTGCATACATCGTCACGTCTAGCAGATTACGTAGGATCCGCTTCAATATCTCATCGACCTTGTCTCGACGTTCCTCAATTGCTGCACTTGACGTTCCTCAATAGCAGCACTTGCTTTGTCTATGAACATTCCCTCTCGTGTCCCAACGCCCATTTCCCTGTGGATATCGCCTTGAGGCCTTTACCTTTGCTTAGCCATGATTAGAGCTGAGCCTTCATATCGCTTGGCGAATACAACCGAAGCCAGCAGACTGAGAGACATACAAGTCGTAAACAGAATAAGGACAAACGAGCCTCAACTGCGCTTGCCAATCTCCACGTCCGGCTCGTCGCCAAACACATCCTCCTCCCAGTCCGCTGTGCCCACAACCTTGCGCCCGACAAAGATGCCGGCCGCGGTCACGGCACACGCACCAAGAAACCAACCCTCGAACCAGCGCTCCACAAACGCGGTGTCGAGCGGCGCGCCCAACGCACTCTCAATAACCGAGCCCATCTCCTTGGGCAGATTACTGCGCAGCAGCAGCGCCGAACTCACAACATACGTTGCGGTGATCTGCGAGACGAGCAGCGCGAGGTTCTGCTGAGCCGAGCGCAGCAAGTTGGCAGGCGTGAAGCGCGAGAAGAGCACGACGGTCTGCAGGACGGCGTTGAAGGAGGCGAGCAGCATGAGGCCGGAGAGCAGGAAGGAGATCTGGCGCGACCAGGCGGCGCGGTCGAGGCTGGGGTCCCAGTGCTTGGCGACGAGGGCGAGGACGTTGTTGATGGGGTCTGTGCTGGCGAAGGTGGTGGAGGGGTGCCACCAGCGGCGCAGCGTCGCGACGGACGTGGCCGCGATGCGGTACAGGCAGTACAGGGAGAAGGCGTGCGAGGCGGTGATGAACAGGCGGCCGAGAGCGGTAGATGCGGCGCGCTGGGACTCGTGGCGCGCTTTGAGGATCTGGTGTGCGTTGCTCAGCGAGAATTGCATCATCTGCAGGCCGGAGATCTCGAGACGCAGAGAGGCCAGCTCGTTGGAGTCGGCATCGCCGCGTACGACACCGACCAGGCGCGTCATCCACCCGTCTTTATTGGCTTGCGGGCTCTCGGCCAGCTTGTGCTCGAGGGCGCGCAGACGTGACTCTTTCGATGCCAGAAGGTCAGTAGTGGCATCAAGTCCCGCTTGCTTGCGGGCTACATCAGTCTCAGAGACATTGCGAGCACGAATGCCAAAGGTCTGCCAGAGCGAAGACACAGCGGCGAAGCCTGCAAGAGAAGCCATGAGGGAGATGCCAATAATGCCAATGCGCTCTAGAGATCCTTCACTGAGGCCATGGCTATGCATTGGTAGTGGGCCTGAGCCATCGCCGCTACCAGAGTGTGCGCCAATGACGGCGCGGCCGATCCACCAAAAGACAACCAGCCATGCAAGTAGAGCGAAGATGTCTACAATCCAGGCCATACACATGGCGCTGCGCTTGAGGCCAGAAAACTTCCAGCCAGCGGCAGAGGTGATGGAATGTATCTCGAGGGCGGGAGTGACGATGACGAGTGAGACGAGAAGGACTGTGATTGTGACTTGGAGCGCGGCGCTGCGGGCAGCCGGGTCGAGGATGTCGGATATCTCGCAGAAGATGAGCTCTGCCAAAACAGCAGAAAGAGCAATTGTAATGCTAAAGGTGATTGCAGCGGTGCGGTTCGCCAGGAAGCGCAGCCATGTGCGCAGAGAGAGGGAAATGCGTCGGTGTCGTTTGGAAGTTGGCAGGTCATTGCCATCCTTGCCGGCTAGCGACTGGCCAGCCAGCAAGGGGAAGAGAGTCTTCCATGCGAAGAAGACGCTGACGAAGAAGGTGAGGACGAATGGCAGTGACGACAGAGCGCCGGCGGGGCCAAGTGGTTGGATGCTCCGGCGTTCATGGTTTGCAGCGTGGCTGTCGTCCGGGGAAGCCATCAGATGGGAGTGCAAGCTGCGCTGGGCCCGAGCGAGCTGTAGACATCACTGGCGGGAGGAGTTGAAGGAGGGTGAATGGGAAGATATCGGAAGATAGGCAGCGGAGGAAGCTAAAGAAGTGGTCGGCCGTTGGGCTCTCTGGACGATCGGCATCCGTGGCGGCGGGACCCTTGCAGGTGCATACGCTCACAGCAGCAGCCGAGGGTTAATGACGTGCGCCCCCAGTCTGTGAGGCGGGCCAGGTTGTTGTCGGACTGGGAGGCGAGACGTGAGCATTCGCCGGCCCTTGGTAGAGGAGTCAGCCCGCATCCTCCTCCATTGGCCGAACACTGGTCGCACCACCAGAGATGTCACATCTGCCCGCCGCCAGCTTTGTCGGTGGATATGATGCTGAAACGCCAGAGTGGCTTTTCAGCTCGCACCCATCACGCGCACAAGCAGAAGCAATACATTTCAGGGTGTAAATTGGACAAGAGCGATTCAAAGTGCATCAAGTGCTTGTTATGATTGTGCTCAAATGCTAGTTGAACGGCGCCTGACATCAACGACATCCTTGGTCGCCGCAGGGGGTTTCATGAGCTCGTTATGGGACGTGTGGATCAATGCTCCCCAAATGCTTTCCTGTCGCTTGGCCTGTGTCTCCTTGCTCATACAAGCACTTCTAGTAGCCGACGCCGACGAGGTAATCCTTCAGGCCTTCGACAATCTTGGTTGCGTTGCCCGGCTGCACATTCTCGCCGTAATGTCCGATCAAGATGGCCTGCTTTGTCTTTGCTATGACGATGCCCTCCTTGCCCTGTAGAGCTGCTGTCAGTCTTTCGACCATCTTCCGCCGCATGTGGATGCCTGCCATACCTGCTTGCCGTACAGGCTCTCACTCTCTGCCTTGATTGTGACGTATTTCACGCCCCCAACGTGGATACCGTTCGCGAACGCACTTGCGCTGTCGCCAAAGGCCTTGATGATATCCTGCAACTCTTTTGGTGACGGCTGTCGTATACGTCAGTCTTCAATGTTCGCACGTGCTGGTGGTTGCTTTGATGACCGTCTCCTGGCAGGAAGCACGATCCTGCCTAAGCTTGTGCTCAGAACCTGCTCATGCTTCACTTCCAGTGGAACGGAAGGCATGCGTGGGCCTACCTGGAAACCTTCTGTGGCGGCCCATATGCTATCGCCTGTCACACTCGAGATAGCCGCCTTGTCAATCTGGCCAGTGCCCACCAAGCTATGTTTCCATTGTCAGTGCCTACATCCAAAGCACTCGTTTCGTCTGGGAGGAACCGACCTGGTGTCGACGTATGCTGCAAGTTCTGTCAACGCCGTCCAAGTAGTGTCTGAGAAGGGGGCTTCATACCTTGCCAAGACATCTCGCACGACTTGTCGAGAGCAGTGTGTAAGAGCACGAGGGGACGCTGGATGTCGATAGGACTGTTGCGTGTTTGAGATGTTTCGCAGTACCAGTCGAAGCAGAAGAGGTGTAGATGGGGGATCTTTCGTGGCGTGACTGAAAAAGACTTGGATTGGCGCACGCTCCGATGCCTAACACCGCTGCCCCGCGGCAATTAGCGCGGAGAGCACAACCGCTGCTGTGAAACCGTCATCTCTCCTTTGATGTTCACCCGTCCTCGAATATATACGTTTGCCGACAGGGTGTCTAACAAATCACACTCCATAAGAAAATCAATGGAGCTACCTCCTAGCGCTGCGTGAGGCGCACTGAAAGGTGTAGGTGTATAACATAACCAGCTTCTTGCTCTCCTGAGACTCGCCCCAAACCGAAACTGCTCTCAGCTGCACCAAGAACTTCCACGCACATGTTTGAAACTTGCCGAAGAGATTCGTGGACGGTGTTTGCGGGGGGTTGTCCGACACTTTCGACGTCTATGACCATTGGATACTGGCGACACACCCTCTCCAGTCTAATCAGCCGCATGTCACCACTGTGGCTTTACCATGTTTTGACTAACCTAAGATCAATCAAGTGCGGTCACATACTTGGCCCCTTTTGTTGAAAGACATGAATGTGAAGATATGTAACTCAAAAGTCATAGCTGCGGGTCTGAAAGTCAAGGATGAAAGCCATCTGTCATATATTCATTGTATCGTAACTCAAATAAGCCCTATCGAGCATCAGATTCTACTCAGTATTGGATCTTCCAATTCAAAGACCTGAGATTCCTTCAGTCGCCAAATCCTGACCTCCTACATCTTGTGGCTCCACCATCTCCCTAGCACCCGCGGCTTGAAGGAACAAAATGATCTGCTTGACATGTTTTAGACAGTGATCGCCTCCAGAAGGAAAGGACCTGTTTTGCAGCTTCAGCTCTTCAAGTCTTTTCATGAAAAGCAATAAGCCTGTAAGCGCTGAAATGGTTGACGCGCCTGGATCTCCTGAAACATTTGGGCAGTTTGCATTAGGATTGGCGCCGTAGAGGATCAGGTTCTCGACAAAAGTAGGATCCTCGGCTGTCCAACTTGAGCATAATATGGAGCGAGGCCTCCCGGGAATGTCTATGATATAGCGCCACGGACCGCTGAACTCTGCGTACAAGGTGATTATCCGGACTTCTTCCAGAACCCTCTGCCATATGACTGACACGGCACGTGGCTCACCCTCGATCAATTTAGTCCATTTTCCGTGCTTTGAGAGAATATCCAAATGGGATTTTGTTAATATGAGGTCTGTTCTACTTTCGAGGCTCATTTCTTTTAATCTGTCCTCTTCATCCGTCTGCAGAGCAAGAGGTGCGGTACCGACGAGCCTCATAAAGATCTGAGGATATTTGTTTAGTCGAATGAAAAGGTCACAGTTGTTCTCTTCGACCCAGCCGCCGAATGTTGGCCTTAGATACTGGACTGGTTGGAAAGCAGAATTGAGACTTTCTTGTTGCAAGTGAAAAGAAATTTGGTCGTAGATGGCAACTGGAATTCTTTCTCCTTGTAATACCAAAATTTCCCGGTAACCTTTAAGACGCTCTCCACCAAGCGTTACACAGACAAATCCCCCTTTGACACTATCATGGTAATTGCTCTTTGCATCGATTAAGATGTCTGAAATTTTGGCCGCGATAGGGAATACTTCGAAGTCTCGGTCTTCATCCTGCAAATTTTGGAGTTCAGTCATGATGCTAGGCTGGGCGAGAAAATCCATTACAGTGCGATGTGCAAACTGCGGTCGTTTTTGTCTCCAAGTTGCCTTTGGTGGAACAAAATCAAAGAAGTGACGACCTCGAGTTTCCATACGCTTTTGCAATAGTTCAACCGTAGATTTTGAGCTAGATTTATCAAGAACAATTCGATTTAGGGAAGAGATATCTTTGGCATCAAACATGCTGGCACGGGACATCTCAAGGAGCGTGATTTTGGGCTGATATCGCCCTCCAGGGAAACGGTTGACAACAAGAAGCCAGAAGGCGACATCTTTCGCATACTCTTCTTCAATAGATGCAAACAGATACTGATATAATTTGTCAAGACTACGCGGATATGCTTTGAGGCGCGAAAAGAGCTGCGGGAAGTTCTCATAGTGCCGGAGTCCGTGAAGAAGAGAGTCGATCACGATAGCAACCCACAGAAAGACTCCCTCGGCTGCGTTTATGAGTTCTTTCAAGATGATTGTGAATTGCGTTGCTGTTGTGAGAAGTGTTTTCCAATCGCGTTCCAGAAGCTTGTCTACTGTATAGTGAAGGACATCTAACTCAGTTGTTGTGTGGAGATTGAGTGTATGATCGAGACTAAATGCTTCTTCGAATTCTGGCGTCCACCGTCCAGCAGCAAGGATCTTTATGTTAGGACCATTCGAGATTGCCTTCAGCATGTGCACCATCTTGATTGGAGGGCATTCAATCTCGTCAATGCCATCTACGTGCAGGAAGATCCTTAGATCCTGTTTTCTCTGCAATGATTTGAATGCTGTTCTTAATTCGTATACCGACCAGATCATAGTATCGGTCCCGATAGACTTCTGTAATCGTGCGACTGCCTCCATCTGAGCTTTGGCCGTAAAAGCTGTGTCGATCAAATCTGGCCGTGTGTTGAGGATCTGGTGAATTAGTGACTGCAAGAATCCGAGGAATGATTTCTGAAAGTCAGATCCGGGTCTAAAGAAGAAGAATTTGGCCATCAAGATTGTACTTCCTTGAGACCAAGTTTGAAGCATCTTCATGAGGGCAGTTTTAAGTCTTCTTTTCTGCAGTACAGCCTTCATGAGAGTCGACTTCCCGCACCCTGGTTTACCTTTGATCCAGCTGGGATCTGTCAATAAGGCTTCAATGGTCTCGAGGTTTAGACTTACAATATACCAGAACCGGAGCTGAGCCATTTCTGTAGTGAAGCTCCAGGGCATTGTTCATGTACATCTGAAGGCATGACACTATCAATGTCCTTCTGCGTAACGCCAACAGTCATCAATTTCTCCCGTATCACGCTCTTCAGATCTTGCCGTTCGTCAATCGAAGTAGTTGGAGATTCTCCTGCGGTGAATTCTTGCATGCTATCGAGCAGCAGCCAGTCAAATGTACGCGCGTGAGCATCGGAAATTATTTCTTCCCGTTCATCCATGCCGCGAAATTCCAAAGTTTCGAGGAAAGCGGTCCTGGTAACTGCATGGATGGGCTCTTGAGTCAAGGATGCCTGCAATCTCCGTAGCTCCTTCACCTCATGAACAAGCTCACTAGTTGCTCGTGCATGACCGTCGAAACGATCGAAAATAGACGTAACCATAGAGCGCAGTTTCTCATCTAATTGACCAAAGTCAACGTTTTGGCTTTGCTGTAAATGCTGTATGGCTTCAGCAGCTTCCTGCGTGCGGCTGTCTCTTGATATTGACACGTTTGTGATCGTTGCGATTTCATTTCTAGGTCCGTCAGTATTATTTTCTTTCCGTAATATCAAGACGAGTTAATGATCAGGTGGTCTTCGCACCTCATTATGTTAAGTTGATGGAAACCGATTTCGTCGCGAAGACGGTTGAGTCGGTTCTCCATATCATGGAGCTTGCGTTCATTCCATATTGATCTCAATGCTTGCGCATAACTGGACCACACATTTTTGCCTGGCGTTTTCTTGACTTTAGAAAGACCAGTCTTCAGTTCCGTTGCGACGTCCTTGCATCCAGTGACAAGAGTATCTAGTAGTGAATCATTGCAAGCGTCCAGCTTCAATATATGCATCTCAAGATCTTTGATCACGTCGCTGATCTCTTCGTGGTCTTTCATTGATCCATCGCTGGATCTTTTGATCCCTCCGCCTATGCGGACCACTTTCAACCCTAAGCCAATAAATTGGAGAACATTGCCAGTAAGGGCGATCGCAGCGACGGCCTCCATGGGAATGGTGCTAAAGGATTGGGGTGGTTCTTGAATGGGCTCGCGGGATTGTTAGGAGGTTGTCGAGTCAATGTGTTCCAAGTACGCCTAGGAACAGCGAGTGGCACGAGAAGCGGACAGCTTCGTCTAGTCCCTTGGTACAGCACCTGCAATGGTCAACTCCAGCGGCACACGATGCCACGAGCTTGATTAGGTGCAGACAGGATGCAAGAGATGCGGCGGAGCTTCTTAAGTATACAGGTGGGGTAGATCACTGGCACAAAGCTGCAAGGCAACCTTGTTGCCTTACTCGTGTGGCTGTGCCTCATTTCTCCGGCTGCATTGGCTCGTTGATAGGGCTTGGAAAGCTCACTGCTCGCGTTGACCGCTATCTGCTTGTCATGAAATTTGCTTGATATATCAAGAGCTTTGATCGCCAGTCATGATCGTCATACTACCTTGAAGCAATGACAGAATGGTGTAGGGTACTATGGGACACTTGGTTGACCATGCGAGACCTTGAGAGTTTCAATATCTGAGCTGGAAATCGAGCTGAGTAGATCTGCATCTAGGATACAGCATTGCTGAGCTGCGATGCGAGATCGTCATATGAGACGAAGGGCAAGGATTCCTTCTGGAAGACCAACCCCCACGCCAAGTCCGTGTGCCTTTACCCGTACATTTAAACATCCTCTTGTGTATATAAGGCTCGCAAATTCTACAAGAGTATTCGAACCGAAAAGCTTGAAATAGCATCATGTCACTGGAACACCACTCGGCCATTGCTAGCATTTCCCTAGGATGGCATCCCTTGCATACGCTTGAGCGGAAACTCCATGCGGCTTCCAGCGCCGGCTATGATGGTATAGAGATTTTCTATTCCGATCTGGAGAAATTTGCTCAAATTAGGAAGATATCTGTGATCGACGCAGCCAATCTTGCTCGGGATCTATGCGCAAAATCAAACCTTTCAATCATTTCATTATGTTCGTTCGATAACTTTGAGGGCATGCCCACCCCATTGGCGGATCGCTTGCGCGTTGCAGACCATTGGGTATCTGTGGCGCGAGCGCTCGGCGCACCCATAGTCCAGGTCCCGGCGACATACGACCCAGCTTCGCGCGATGTTCCAGAAGATGTGATGATCAAAGAGCTACAGGCGCTTGCAGACTCCGGAGTAGGAAACCCGGTTGACGGGACCGCCACGATTACGTTCGCCTATGAGTTCATGGGCTGGAGTGTGCACGTTGCGACATGGCAGGATGCGCTACGCTACTCTCGACAAGTCGCACGACCAAACTTTGGCTTGTGCTTTGACACATATCATATCCTCTCACGACTCTGGGGTGACTGTACACGCGCAGATGGGCGGGTACCCGGTGGAGATGAGGCTTTGAGCACTAGCATACAAGGCATCCTCCGAGACATGCGGCCCGAGGACATTGTGTTCGTGCAGCTGAGTGATGTGGAGAAGATGGAGCCGCCGCTGGACCCGAAGAAGCTGCAACAAGGACAACATTACAGCGCCGCATGGTGCAGTTGGGGTCGACTATTCCCACTGGAGCAAGAGCTGGGTGCATACATGCCCATGGAGCAGCTGTGTCGTGTACTCCTACACGATCTGGGATGGAGTGGCTGGGTGAGCATGGAAACCTTTCACAGGCATATGGCTGATGAGGATGTCGGTCCTGAAGTTCTGGCGAAGAGGGGGATGCAGTCCTGGGCCAAATTATGTCAACTGACGGGTATAGAGCACTCCCAACAAAGTAAGCCGACGCTCACATCTTGAAAAGTTGATGCCAGGTCTTTCCAACAAGCCAGAATGATGCAAGAACGGATGAGAGGTTAAACTATAGGGCTCGGTAGTGTGGGCAGTCAACGAACCAATCTTCAAATAAGGAGTCAAATATACGTGTAATGATTTCATTTTGATTCTCAAGCAGTCAGGCTGCGAGCTCCTAGTACATCATCCGTGCGCCATTGCTCATGTCATGCTGAGTGAGCCAACCGTCCAGTCGTTGTCTCGAAACACATATCTCACACGCTCGTCCAGTGCCCAGTTCTAGTAGGTCCTGGCAAGGTTTCGCAGATACCAATCCACTAATCTTCTCCCCACCTTTGCTTCTGAGATGTGAATCAAGTCCTAGAGTGATGAGGTTAGCAATGTGTCGAATTGGAGATACGATAGAGGAATAACTTACTCCCTGCATAGCATAGTCAAGGTCACTGCTGTTAACGACATCACCCTCCAGCAGATTCCCCTCGCTCCAGCGCACCTGTCTGCTCCTCTGCTTGTTGACAAGCAACCAGTTACGGAGCTGCTCAGGGCTGACATCCAAGAAACCAGCTAGCTTTTTCAGGTCCATGGTTGTGTAGAGCTTGAGGTAGCTCTTGACTGTGGGAGACCACATATTGTTCCTCACTTCATCCATGAAGATGCGAAGGTGATGGTCAATAGGGTCAACATTTACTGACGGGTTGTCAAAGTCTGGTGGCGTGGGTGCGATGAACCTGGGGCAGGCGGTCTTGAATAGGTTCTCGAAGAGCGAGAGCGAGTCAGGGCCACCTCGTTGCATACGGTTCAGATCCTCGCCGTATTTCTCCCGTAGAGCAGAGTGAATGGTGTCATCGAGGCGGGTGGGCTGGAAAGCGACGCAGATGGCGATCAGGGCGTACATCTGGTCGGTCTTCTTGGTGATGGTGTCGTACTGCGCGTTCTTCTGGAAGTTCTTGGTGCGCGAAACGTAAACAAGGATATGGCTGAACATGCGGATGGCATCGGCATAGCGTCTCATCATCATGTAGGAGAATCCGACATAGTAGTAGGTGTCGAAGTGAGCAGCCATGACACGTGCAAACATGGCCTTCTTGTTGAGCTCAATGTCATCCAGAGTCTTGACTGCAAGCGAGAAGTCTCCCAGCAGGCAGTGCACGCGCAGGAGCCCAACAATCGAGAAGTAGCCCAGCATCTTGTATAGCGGCCTGTTTCCATACTCGCCGGCAAATGCGTCGCCGTTCTCGCCACGCTTCATTGCAGCCAGCTGCTCCGTGATTTGTGACTTTTGGATGAGGGAGTATAGGACGTTGAGGACGTTGTAACATCCCCAAGTATTGGGGTTCTCGCGCAATATCGTGATCTCCTCTTCGTTGTCGTTCTTCAGTGCCGCGCGTTGTCGGAAACTGCAGAAGCTGTTAAATTGATAGATGAATTCGTCAATGACGTCCCACGCCCAGTAGTACTGTAGGCCAACGTGTTAGCATTCAAATCAATGGAGAAAGTGGCCATATGAGGGCGACCCACGGATGGCAACTCAAGGTCAACGGGGCCCTCTGAGTTCAAGATGTAATGGAAGAGACTGCAGTAATTGTCGTAACTGGCAAACTTCGCCTCTAGATTTGCGTCTCTGTCCAGCGGCGTGACGGCAGCTTGTAGTTGTGCTTGAATATCCTGCGGTGACATGCCAAAGTCACCCTCTTCGTCCTCATTGTACTGGACCTGCTCCTGGTAATCGTTCGCGAGCGCTTCTTCTTCGACATCAGAATCGACTTCAAGGCGCCTTTGCGCGCCGCCATCCTGGAAACTCATTGTAGCGGTGTTCTGGGGTTTGTAAGGGCTGTCAGTCAACAGCGGAGAGGGGAATCCGTGTGGTGGTGCGGCGCGCAAAATCTCAGGTGCAAGCGGAAGCGAGAGATCGGTCTTATCTTATCGCCGCGGGGGAGGGGTCCACTACGGAATGAAATTTCCTAGTCGCCGACACTACGATTTTGCCCCCCCAACGTCCGCCCCGCACACCAGATTTTGGTGTAGAGCTGGCACGCCAGAAGGGCAGCACCATAGAGCCGTTTCGTGATCCCATTTAGACGCTGGAATATTCACAATTTGGAGTGAGTGTCTACTTAACGCATTACCGGACAATTCTAACAGTTTCCCCTATAGATAAAGAACCCTGCTGCCGCCCTAGCTGCTGCTAATCGACACCACTTCAGCGCTTCTTCGCCTTGCCCTTCCCCCTGCCGGTAGCGGTACCCTGGTGTTCCTCCTCTTCCTCTTGCTGCTGGCTGTCTTCAGCTGTCTGGACAATATTATGATGGCTTCGTTTACTGCGGAGCCGTTCGGCCATAACGGAGCCAGCAGATGACTGCCTAACACGCTTGGATGGCTCGCTTGGCCCAGCCTTAGCTATCTGGGGGCTATCTTGCTGCTGTAATTCTGTTAGCGGCTGCGGATGACGGAATACTGAACGCAGCGACTCGCTGCTTTCAGAGCGAAGCTCGTCATCAAGCATATAGGGTTCTGTTCTAGAGGGTTGCACTTCCTCCTGCTCGACTGTTTGCCTTGGCGGAGGTATTTGAGTCGGCTTGCGGAAGTAGCTCCCTGGCTCTGGCTTAACCTTTCCCTTCTTGGGTGTGTTCTTCTTCTTCGGACTCGGCTTTTCTGGTGTCGCTGCTGCTGGTCCACCGTCGTCTGGAATGTATTGGAGTGTAACAATAAAATATATGACTCTCTTCGGGAATACTTGCAGGATGCTTTCAGCTGGAAGGGTCTGGTCGTCGTCTCTGTGGGGCCAGGAAATTTCGACCGGAGGTGGAGTAATTGTGTTGGCTATGATAAAGCCAGCCGTCTTGTTAAAAGCATGGTTGTTTCTTTCCCATTCCGCCAGCGCATCTAGATCGTTTTGGGCCCATTCCTCAAGCCGGTGCTTGATCTCATTACGAAATGCTTCCCTCGTATAGATCTGATTATTGTCAAAGCGCGTTGTTGTTCTTGCAAAGGAATTTGGGAATCTAGTCCACTGAGCACTTGGATCGTACTGACTTGCCCCTTCAAACTCAGCAATGTGGGCATAGATTGTAACGGGAATTTGGGGAATTGCTGGCCTCGGTGGCTGGTACGGTGGAGCAGCTGGCCGCTGGCTATGACGTGGTGCCCCAGCATCACTCTGGCCATACGATTGCTGATAGTTTGTGCGGGCTATTGATGTATTGCGGTGACCCCAAGCATTCTGGACGCTGCTGCGAGTGTGGCCAATTGAGGGGAAAGATCGAATAGCTTGAGCGGCCTCCTCTGGATCAAAGTGTCGAGATGTCGAGTGTCTTGGTGCTGGAATTTCTTGGATTGGAAGTGCTTGAACTGGACGCTGAGGGCTCTCAATAGCAATTGCAGTTGCTGGCGTGGAACCTCTCTCCCCTGGCTGAAGATGAGGAACAATCTCCTCTAGGGCAATGCGGCCGCAGCCTGGACATCTCTGCCCAGTAGCAATAATGCTATGGATTGTACTACAGTCTTCGGGTAACGGAGCCATGGAATGGTGATCCAGGAGGTTCAAATGGCTGGGGCGCGTCGACATTTTATATAGCTGGTTTACGCCAAAATTCGAATGTGTGCTGATGCCGTCGCTGGCCAGTCGGGGGGGTTCCCGGGCGCCATTCTGAATACATCACAATCAATACACAAGCTGCCGAAAAGCTATTCCGTCTACTGCCTAGCCATATAGATAAGCGGTGTGGCCGGTTAGCCCGCCGGCATAAGGTGATTGTCATGGGCGTGCAGAAGAGGCGGTGTTCATTAAAAACAATGTGATCTGTTTATAGGCACGGTTACGTGGGAAAATGTGCCATCTATTTCTCCTACCGACACCCCATCCAAAGCACTAAGCCAGCAGAATGCAAGCCACCAACTAGCCCAGCAATTGGGGAAAGATCAGCCAGTTGNTCTTGCTTTCGAATTTTATGGGCATTCCAGACGTCGACGTAACGGTCAATTGCCTGTCGAATAATTGGGGTATAGACGGCAAGCATTGTAATTCGATCGACGTCGCTTTCTCGGTTGAATAACCCCTCTGCTTTTAGTCGATCAAAGTAGGCTTGCCAGCGGTTAGTCAAGCTTCCAGTCAGCTGTGCCCACCAAGACTCGATCCTCTGGTTGGCTGTAGACGTGCCATATATAAAGCACTGCTCAAAGGTAACTTGTTCTGCTTCTCCAGAGCGTGAGGGGCTGAACATTCTCGTCATCTGCCAGTGCATGTCGGCAAGAAGGACCGTTTCAATTCCTCGATCGGTACGTAGAATAGAGGGAATAAACCCTCTGCCCTGGCACTCCTTTGCATATATGCGAGCGACTGCTCGCTGGGAACGATGATACGGCCCCACAGTACAATGAATCATATAGCGAGAGAATGCGTCCATAATACCGTAGACGATGAAGCCAAAGTGTTCTAATTTGCAATGTGCGTCCATCGACCACACCTTATTTGGACCAGGAACAGTATACTTACGGCGGCTCCCCCCTTTAACCACTCGTCGTCTTCGCTCGACGCCAGCAGGGTCACGATCTCGCATGATTTGTATGAGGCGTTGGTGAGGAACGATTACACCGTCTAGTCGCAAACTTGTGTAGAGATTAACGACGCCAAAGCGCTCGACAAAGCCGTCATCAAGCGCTTCCTGGACTTTCTCGACCAGCCAGAAATTGTAGTCTTTATCGTTTAACCGTTTCCATCGGGGGATATTTGCCGCCCTCCGAAGCTCAGCAACCTTCCAAGTACTCCGTATATTAAAACCCCGCTGCTGTAGCTCTTGAAGAATCTCTTGATCTTTAAGGAACATGTCGAATACTAGCTCTGGAAGTAGCTGCTGAATAGCAGCCACTTCCCCGTCATTCATAGCGGGGCGCCGTAGCACTCCCTGAAGGCCAGCTTCTTCTTTCCAACGCTTGAGATACCTCTCAAGCGTTCTCTGAGTTACCGTAACACCGTCCCTTTGTAGAACATGTAGTATTTCTGGGATCTCGACGTTGCTATCGTAGAGCTGTAAGGCCTGTTCTTTCTGAGCCTCCAGGGCATGGTTCGTTGGACGTGGCATGACGAGAGTATTGTAGCGTATAGAGCGGTTTCCGAGCTGTCGATGGCGCCGTAGAGGGTTTGAAGGAGGTAAGGAATAACGAAGATTAGAAGGTTCAAAGACCTAGGGCTACATGGCGGTGTGGACGGCACTAGTCATCCAGCTTCTCGGTAGTCATAATATTACGTTACCAGCGAAGCGACACTCACTCCAAATTGTGAATATTCCAGCGTCTAAATGGGATCACGAAACGGCTCTATGGTGCTGCCCTTCTGGCGTGCCAGCTCTACACCAAAATCTGGTGTGCGGGGCGGACGTTGGGGGGGCAAAATCGTAGTGTCGGCGACTAGGAAATTTCATTCCGTATCCACCCATTCGTATATAACGCATAAACAGAAGCAATTAAGGACAACGCCTCATTTTCTGATCTGCAAAGGGCTGAGGATTTGTCGGAAGCTACGGGCTTGTGAGGAAACTTCATTGGCACAAAATGGGGAATTCTTACAAGATCGCTGTGATTCAATTGTACTCAGAGGTTGTCTTCCCTCCCATTGCTTTACGATGAGGACCAGTCTAACAAACGCGAAGCCGCTGGCGCAGCAAGTCAACTTTAACAAGGCGCAGAATTTTATAAGGTCTGCAGCACAGCAAGGCTGTGACCTTGCAGTTCTCCCGGAATACCATTTAAACTCCTACGTTCCCCACGATCCAGGTTTCGTAGAAGCCTGCAGCCTATGGCAGACATACCTTGAGGCGTACCAGCGCCTGGCAAAAGAGCTGAATATCTGCATTGTCCCCGGCACAATAGTCCAGACCGAGACTGCTGCCGGTGAAGATCCTGATACGCACAATACACTCCCACACAGTCCCGACGTTGGCACCACTGCTCGCTCGCTGCCAACGCAGGTGGAGCCCATCTACAACGTAGCCTACTTCATCTCCAACGACGGCACAATCGCAGGATCATACACGAAGAAGAATCTATGGGGTGCGGAACGCCTACATCAGGCCTCGTCGGGTCGTGCTCCCCATCCGGTTATCGACACACCATTGGGCAAGATCGGCCTCCTCATCTGTTGGGATTTGGCCTTTCCCGAAGCCTTCCGCGAATTGATTGCGGCGGGTGCCAAGATAGTCATCATTCCCACGTTCTGGAAGTTGGACGATTGTTCACCAGCGGGACGAAAATATAATGCGTCCGCGGAAGCTTTGTTCCTCGACAGTACAGTGACAAGTCGCGCATTTGAGAACACGTGCGCCGTGGTCTTTTGCAACGCAGGTGGCCCGGCTGGAGAAGCATACGCCGGACTCAGTCAGATTGCTGCGCCTTTTGTTGGACCCCTAGTACGTCTAGGAAACAGCACCGAGGGCATGGCAGTAGTAGACTTGGACATGGAGCTTATTGAGGAGGCAGAACGGAATTATCAGGTCAGAGCAGACATCGCAATGGATGATTGGCATTACGACTACCGGCACGATAAAGAAAGAGAGCATAATGTCAGCTGAACTTGAATGAGACATGCAAATAAACCAACGACTTCCCAAGACCCATTGTGACTGAAGGTCATTTAGAGATTGACCGTACCGACGTGCTTGAAAGGGAAATAGTTCTGCTGGGAAGCTAACTCTGAAAAGTGAAGTGCGATTTCGAATCGAAACACCTAGAACCATTGCTCATGGTGAGGCCGTACCAGCTGAGCGAGGACTGAAGTATACTCCGGATGAGACACTGCTGCTATCATCTGGCTCGTGATCGCTATCTGCCACAGCACTTTCGTCCATCTTCAAGGCCAGGAAACGGTTGGAAAGAGACTTTGGGACCGGTGGTAATGGCTTTTTAAGTCTCATATGCATGTATGTGGAGCTTGCTTGTGTAGGAATGGGCTGGGCGCATTCGTCCGGATACCACTGAATCTTTATGCCTTTGTACTTGGCACGAGAATTCATGCAGGTCTTTGCGAAACCAGCGAGATGGATCGAATTTGTGAAGATGCACATGTTGGGGCCTTCAAGCGCAATGTCGACTATGATGAGTTTGTCGATATGCTCTAGGTCATCTCGAACACTCTGCTCGGTAAAACGTCGTCCAACATTACAGAGTAGCAAATTACGACTGTGCCCATTGCCGATCTTGGAAGCTATATGAGGAAATAAGGGGAATTGCCGATCTGCCCAGGTGATCTCAACTCTCTTTGCTCCAATGTAAATGTCATTCTTGCGACAGTACGTGTAGTACTCGGCAGCACCTTCTGCAAACGTGACGGTTGCTCTGCGATCTTTCGTGAAGAGAGTCATGTCGATGAGCCTTCCGCCTCTGATAATATTGGTGATATCTTTCATGGTCGCGTTGGACGGCAGATTGTTGAAGATCAGGGTTCGATCAGATCCTAATGGATTGTTTACACATGGACGAGAGGAAGGCGTCTCCATGGCTTGATGCTCCGTCTGAAGGGTTTTGTGATGTGGAGATACGTCGAGGCTCTTTGGCTCACTTTGGGGATGGAAGCAAGAAAGTCCCGAGAATATGGCTGGGGGCCCGGAAAGTGAAGTCCCAGGATCGGCATGGATTGTTGGAGAGTCAGCCGGTCTTGCCACAAACGGAATAGTAGAGTACGCAGTCCAGTTCTCGGTGGTGCATGGGGCCCATATTTCATCTGCAACTTGAATGGACTCTGTCTTGTGGCCTTGAATGAGGGTATCAAGAGCCTTGTCGTCGACGCCGCCCACAATCAAAGCCTCGCGGAGTTTGTCTATGGGGTATTAGAAAACGATAGCAAGCGTTCTCGCATAGCGAGTCTTACAGTAGTCATCACTGGTCTGTAAAAGTTGCTCATAAGTAGATTCAGCCACGTCCACAAATCCAGGTCTGCCAGGACAGGGAAACACAGCCCCTGTCCGGTGAAGCACTGTGTCGACAGCCCTCCAATTTGAAGGTTTGCTATACATGTCTGCAAGATTGCGACGGAAAAGTTTTCTGGGCAGGCCACAGTAACAGTGTATCGCAAAGTTGGTGCAGCAGTGTCGCGCAACTGCCGCGAGTCACTTACAAGTTTGCTCCAACGCGACGCGTTTGTTGTCTCGGTAACCAGGCACGCGCTCCTGAAGCTGTCTCAATACACTAGGCATATCTTTAATCGTATCACAGTCTTAGTCTCGTTACATCTCATGCCGTCCTAGATGCATCAAACCAATGCAAATGTCGTCTTCACAGCGCCGCAGGTTGATCTCACTTGGTTTGCTCAAGAATCGTCTTGACCATGTCGTTACCCACACGAGTGGCCTCTGCGAAGCGCGGCTCAAAGTACTCTGCGATGCCCTTAAACTTTTCCTTGTATGCCTCCATTGAAGCACTAACGTTCTTTAAGCTCACACGCTGACTCCAATCTCGTGCTGCAAACGTAAACTCCAAATCGTCTGCACGAAAGGTGTCATCTTCGATGGCTGTGTCGATAGCCTCCTGAAGCAATTGCTTGTTGTGAAACAGATACTCGGCTGCTCCAAGCCATAGACGAAACAAGGGAGTTGAGCATATCATATGATCGTACGGCACCACACCGAGTTTCCACCAACAATCGACCATGGCAAGCAAGCTCAAATGATTGTTGCGGACCCTTTCAGCTGGACGCTCACCAAGAGAAAATCGATCAAGAACCTCATCCTTGAGTAGTGCATCATGGCTGTCGTCATCATCGTGGAAGACGGCCGCTCGAGCAGCATAAATTCGCTCTGTCAACTCTTTCCGTTGGCCGGCAAGCATGAGTTTGTATAGTTCTGTGACAGACTTGGCGTATTGGGTTATCTGTTCTTTCGCAGATGGATTCAGGATTGCAAGACCTGCATAAACATGCCACTTGTTTGAATAGATGCGTAGAGTCAAGTTGATCTTCACATTTTCAATGCCGCCTAGGTAGCGGCCAATCTCCCATGGGAACTGATTGTTAGCTGCCCAAGCTGCTCCCATGCTTCAAGTAATATTAGTTCCTGATAATCAAGTTGGATGAGGATTACGGTACCTTAGAAATGCAGCGTGAGTAACCGCTTGCGTGTCTGCAGTGATGATATCATGCTCTTGTGCTGACAAGTATACGTGCGTAGAGCCAAAGCAGGACATCACCTTTTCAACCTTCTCGAAGCTATGCCGAGTGTCCCGCTCTTTGATAAAGACCTGAACCAGTCAGTCTAAGAAAGATCTGTGGGTAGATGACAACTCACGAGGGGTTGCCCCTTGGGATCTACACCGGGACCGTGAAGGGAATGAATCGAAATTATGTCGACATCAGGCGGTAGATGTTTATGAAAGGCGGCAATCTCAGGGGCTTTACATGAAGTCTGCCCACCAACTATGGCACCGGCCTTGGTTGCTAAGCACCAGGGTCAGCCAAGCGACAGCGCTCATGACGATCGACGGGACGAACATCGACCAAATCTACCCACGACGGTGTCGATGCTTGATGCTTCAACATTGTAGATGATCCAGTCACTGATTCGAGATACGAGATGGCCGTCTTCGAGTATATGCACATTGGACTGAGAAGTTCTTAGTTCATTGCTACCGAGGACTACATAGAAACGAGACCCACATACTTGGGTTGCAAACTCGTCCTTCAACTGTTCGAATTTGTCGGGTAGATCACAAGCGTTCACTCTGTGAACTATGGTTCAGTCTTTTATATTCTTCATCATCGATAATACCTATTCAAAGTTAGTCTTGCCATCATGTATGAAGATCACAATGCAGAATAAGAGGTTTGGTGTTTCAGACAAAAATTAAATAAGGTAGCTGAGAAGTTACATCATTGGCAGCCATCGCCTTTCGGCGACGACAACACTCGAGCCAAATGCACTCAAGTCATCATTGAACAAGGAGGGTGAACAGCAAGAAATTGGGATGTAGAGAGACGTACCATATGGTCAAACATTGAGACGAAGCAGCAAAGATTGTCAAATCCAAGGCAGAATCTTACCTGAAGCCTGCAGCAGCAAGCCGCCGGGTATACATCTTGCCCATGGCTCCCATGCCAATTATGCCAATCTGCATATCAAGAGGGGAAGCCATAGCTGTTCAAAGAAGTATGCGACACTACAGCGCACTTTATGCTCGCACAGGTCGAGCCGACTCGATGGGACAGAGGGGACAGAAGTGTTGGCGTGAGAGAAATTAATTGGCGGTATGAGGCGCGTCGCGATGCCAAGCCAGCTAAAGCTCGTTCGGGAATAGCCGCATGGCTGGAGGACTTTCACACACGATCAGCCCTCATCCGAAATCTCGAACGCTGAAACAGCTCGTAGCGCACCTCACGTCCTCACACAACTTCGCAGCCATGCCTCCCAAGGTACGTCGCGATCCGTGGCCGCTTCTAGCGCCCTGCTGGATCATACTGACGAGGATGCGCACATAGAAAGCAGCTCCCAAGCCGGTCGAGAACGTTTCTCTCGGTCCCCAGGTCCGCGAGGGTAAGAGCAAACCTACACCCGCCTCAGCAGCGCAAACACTGACCATTGTATTAGGTGAACTCGTCTTCGGTGTTGCTCGTATCTTCGCTTCGTTCAACGATACCTTCGTCCATGTCACTGATCTTTCGTACGTTTATACTTGACGAAGAGTGCCTCTCTTGATTTTTGGAAAGAAATAAGCGACTGACAATTGTCCAGCGGACGTGAGACCATCAGCCGTGTCACTGGTGGTATGAAGGTCAAGGCCGATCGTGACGAGTCCTCTCCTTACGCTGCCATGTTGGCTGCTCAGGATGTCGCCGCAAGGTGCAAGGAACTGGGCATCAACGCCCTGCACGTGAAGATCCGGGCCACTGGTGGTATGTTTAATGATCCTTGAAGATTCGCAAGCAAGAGCACCGGGCTAATAAGTTGATTTAGGTAACGGTACCAAGACCCCCGGCCCCGGCGCCCAGTCTGCGCTCCGCGCGCTGGCTCGTGCTGGCATGAAGATTGGCAGGATTGAGGATGTCACCCCCACACCCTCCGACTCTACTCGTCGCAAGGGTGGTCGTCGTGGTCGTCGTCTGTAGTTATTTCGCAGGAGCCTACCTTTTCTTGCTCTCTCATGTAGCGGCATTACCAACGGAAATGGTGCTGAAAAAGCCGGAGTCTGCGAATATGAACATCACGTCAAAACGTCCAACTTTTTGAATAGCCTGTTGCATGTGCTCGTTATTTGTTGCCGCTGCTTGTGTTTGTAGTCATGGAGCGTTTACGGCGCCTCGCAGTATTTTAATGCGCCAAGACCTTGATAGACCTACATGGATTCAACCGGCTTTCGTCTGTCAGATTCAACATTCGTACGAACTTCTTTGAAATTCGCGTAGGATTTTAGGGAATGAGCTCGTTAAAAACGATTAAATCAATACCAGCTTGATCTTCTACAATCTAGCCATGGTACCTGGTGGACCTCTTTGCATCCAAAGGACTGACTAGCGTCTGCTTCTGCAACCGTGCATATATTACTGGACGCCGACCTGGCTCAGAAAAACCTGAGATTGAATCTTCTGGAAGAACAGCAGGAAAGTGGAAACAGAAGCCTGTAAGTTATGGATACTGGCAACGCCAACAACGCCAGCCTTCTTCTCCTCGACCTTCCAGCATCGGCCTTCTGCGGCATTGACCTGCTTTCGTTTACTGCTTCACCAAGGTTCCGAGGTATAAAGCACGTTCCCTCTGGTTGGCATTTCGTCTTTGCGAGCGCAACTAACTCTTTCTCTATTCGCCACGGCGTCTGGTTTCATATCAAAGATGCTCTTGGAGCTGTGCCTGACGTCTGTGTCAAGAAGTGGAATATTGCCAATGAGGAGATTATCGCTGGCACAAAGCAAGAGTACTTACATTGGCGGGCAAATCTGGGAAGTATATGGCGCGAGGGACTTACGCCATACCGCCAATCAGCTGGGCAAGGCGGTTCAGGTGGTGAAGGGGATGATGCAGAAGAGGACAAACAGGACTGGGAAGAGCTGACGGACTGCATATCTGAGCGTGTACTATCGAGAATACTGGGGTCTTCGACACCACAGGACAATCACTGGACGTTGACTTCTGCAAGCTCTGCAAAGCAAGATGAGGACGACATTCCTGGTCTGTCACGATCGGAGAGTGTCATACGCCAGGAAAAGGAACTGGGTTTTCTGCCTATTGACCTCAAACGAACCTGGCGAGAGGGAGCAGTGGGACGAGAGCGGACAGAGGCTGCTCGAGATCGTTCGTGGGCACTTGAGGATCTTCTATCAAAGCAAGACATGGACGGAGAAAGCATCTTGGGCGAGTTGCAATTCACATTCCTAATGGTATTGACGTTGAACAACAATTCTTGCTTGGAGCAGTGGAAGCGCATTCTTGGTCTACTCCTCACTTGCACAAATGCAGTGATGAAGCAACCAAAGTTCTTTATGCGGTTCCTATCCACACTAAAGCTACAACTCGAGCACTGCTCAGATGCTGAAGGAGGACTGTTTGACCTCACTGACGAGGCAGGCAATCTACTCAAGGTGCTACTTAAGAGGTTCAGACAAGGCTTAGATCAACACTCTGGACTTGCAAAATCCGATGTTGTGGATGAACTTGATGAGATTGAAGATTTCCTCAAAGAAGAATATGGATGGCTCATGAACGATCCGTACGTGCAACGGGGCATGTTAGATCTAGAGGACGGAGAGAGGGTCGAGATGGATGTAGCTGGTGCAGACGAAGACGAAGAAGACGGAGACTTTGCTCCTACTATTGTAGATCTCACAGAAGCCCAGAAGCGAGAGATGGGCATCCAGAGTGGTGTGTCACTGACTCTCCAACAACGAAGACACGTAAGAGAGGAGCTGGAAAAACAAGAAGGATCTGGTAGCGATGAGGAAGACAACAGAGACCTCGAGGACATGGACGATAGGTTTTAAGCACGTTTGAATACAACACGAGCTTCTGCCCCAGGCTGATGTAATTTGTATTGAGAACTGTTCGCTCTCATGTCTTTCATTTTTCGCATAGCAGGCGAAGGCTACTGCTATATGCATATGCAGTAAGCGCCATCCAGCCAGTCCGTCTTTCCCACACTCCCACAGACCACCAACACTTAACGGTACGACTTCTGGAATCTGGAACGGGCACCCTTGCCACCGAACTTCTTGGGCTCGCACCGCCTGTTGTCGGCAACCAGCAGCGTCCTGTCGTACTGCACGAGCGCCTGCTTGAGCTGGTTCTTGGCGTACTCATCGACGTACTTCTGGTAGTAGGCGACAATGGCCTTGGAGATGGCCTGACGGATGGCGTAGACCTGGGAGACGTGTCCACCGCCGTTGACACGGACGCGGATGTCGACATTGGCTGTGTCGAAAGGTCAGCGGTTGCCACGCCGTGGGTTTATTCGGGATTCACGCATACCAAACTTATCGGGACCAACAATCAGGACGGGCTCGTACACCTTGAAGCGGAGCACCGCAGGCTCGACCAGGCTGAGGGGCTGGCCATTGACCTTGATGAGGCCCTTGCCTTGCTGTTCAGTGTATTAGTATTGGACGTTGTATGCCTGCAAATAGGATCGAGCGCTTCGTCGGGTGCGTTTGTGAATCGTACCTTGCACAGGGCAACAGCGGTTGCTGTCTTCTTCTTGCTGTGCGAGAGTTAGCAAAGTTTCTTTCAAGTTCGTTTCCATCCTCGCGCCCTCCGCAGAGGCAAATTAATGCTCTATTGTGGTGAAGCGACGATGGAGAAGGGGCGAAAACATACCCGAAGCACTGGACACTCTGAGTAGTCGACATGTTTGCGATGCGATCCAACTCTCTACTGGCAGATGGGACTTCGTGGTGGAGGTGCAGGGCGGGAAGTGCCAAGGCTCGCCGGCCGCGAAGCGCAGGTAGGGTTAAGCCCTCGTCTCACAAATTTCGCCAAGACCTCTGAGGACTTAAGATTTCCCGCCAGCCGTCTCTACCAACAGCGCTTTTCCGTCGCAGCATCTGGACATCACCCACCCAACGACACAATGGCTCCTTCCACGACTGGCAAGACGTATGTTGTCCTCATTCCTACACCCTGAATCCTTGCACGAAGATGTAGACACTCCCTGTGGTCTTGCTCGCTGGAGAGGGTTTGCGCTTGCTAGCACAAACCGCGCCAGCTCGATACTTTCCTCTGCTTCTTCCGTACTTGTCGCAAGACAATTACTGGATGATCCAAAGGGCATTGGGAGATGAGATTGCTCCAATTTCACTCCTCAAATACAATCAATTGCGTCTCGTCCCTCACGACGGATGCATGACTTTTCCTCGAACTTTGGTTCAGGGTTTTGTCGGCTGAGGAGAGAAGCACGCTTTGTTCCGAACAAGCTGCCAGTCTCCTCACCGATTAAATGTGTACCGTCGAGTCACACACCTCCAGTCGAGAATGCCACACAGTTGCACTTCTCTTCTTGGATCATCAGCTCCCACAAGGCTGTCTACTAACATCTTCGTGAAATAGTTCTGTTCCCACCAAGGATGATATCCTGGTCCCTGAGACTCTCCTGAAGAAGCGCAAGTCTCAGGAGAAGGAGCGTGAGGCCCGCTCCGCCGAGCAGCAGAAGAAGAAAGCTGTAAGTCCGGACCGACCCTGATCCTCGACCACCGCATGGCAAGACAACAGCAAGACGATGGTGATGATAGCAACCCATACTCGACTAGGCTTCGGTCAATGCTGTCGTTATGTTAACCATCTTTCGGGGCTGAATCGTCCACCTACTGCCTTGCCGCTGTGGTCGACACATGTCATGTGGATGTATAACTGACATCTTCTGTCACAGGCCAACAAGGAGAAGCGTGGTGTCATCTTCAAGCGCGCCGAGGCTTACGTCAAGGAGTACCGTGATGCTGAGCGCGAGAAGATCCGCCTGGCCCGTGTCGCTCGCCAGGAGGGCAACTTCTACGTTCCTGCCGAGCAGAAGCTTGTCTTCGTGTTGCGTATCAAGGGTATCAACAAGATTGACCCCAAGAAGCGCAAGACTCTCCAGCTGCTTCGACTTCTCCACATCAACGCCGGTGTCTTCGTTCGCCTGACCAAGGCCACCATTGAGATGCTGCGTATCGTGGAGCCCTTTGTTGCCTACGGTTACCCCAACCTAAAGAGCGTGCGCGAGCTCATCTACAAGCGTGGATACGGCAAGGTCCGCGCCGCCAAGGGCACCTACCCCCAGCGCATTCCTCTCACCGACAACGCCATTGTCGAGGAGAACCTTGGCCAGTACGGCATTGTCTGCTTGGAGGATATCATCCACGAGATCTACACCGTTGGCCCCAACTTCAAGCAGGTCTCCAACTTCCTGTGGCCCTTCAAGCTCAGCTCGCCCAACGGCGGCTTCAGGACTCGCAAATTCCGTGGCAACTACGTCGAGGGCGGCGATCTTGGCAACCGCGAGGACAAGATCAACGGTCTGATCAGGCAGATGAACTGAAGGGTCGTTGGGCTGAAAGGGACCGGGGTTGTTTTGTCTTTTAGCGCACCAAAAATGCCAGCATTCACGTCTTCATGGGTGCATGGTCGCAGGGAATAAAGTCTCCCAATAACACTGATGACAGATCATACACTTTGGTCCCTCGTGTACTCGTGCTTCCAGCTTGTGTGACTCGTAACATAGTTGGGTTGATTTGAGTGCAACCATGCAGGGAAGCTGGGTGGTGAGCAGCGAGAGCACATCTGAGAAGACAGTGGCTTTCCACGTATTTACTGTCCATCGTCCAAAGACTCGTAACCATTACCAAGGCACATAATGTTATCCTGCTGAAGAGATGAATTGCTCAGCCAGTAATCAGCCCTGAAGAATCAGACAGCTGAGGGGCTGGAGGAGCCGGATTCCGCGTGTGCCCAGACTGGGCGCGTGGGCTGCTCTACCGCTGCGTGTTGGACAACGACCTCCCTCACCGGCTGGCGTCTTCCTCTCGCCATCCCGGACGCGGCGATACAATTACCTACGCCTCTTACCCTATAGAAGGGTAGGTAGTGTTCGGACTCGCGCTTGAGGCCGTTTGCGCATTGCGCGCCCGCGCAACACGTTCCTGGACCAGAGGCGCAGCTCGACCGCCCTGCCGCCAGCACAAACCTCCCCCCCACCGCTGCCATGAATCCCACGGCCGATGTTGAGGGTGATCTGCCCATGGATGATGCGGATCCATTCAACCAACAAAAGTATGCAGACATCTCGAGGGAGTATCCATTGAGGCCTAATCACCGCTCGAGACCGTCGTCTCAATACATGCCTCAAGAGGAGTCAGTCGCTGCGCGCAGGTACTCACCCATGAAGCTCTCTTCATCACAAGCGGCAAGTCCGCAGAACCCCCCACCAACCTCCTACAGTTCCTACACGCCGGCATCGCAGCCCAGCAGAGGCTCGCCGACCAGACCCTCCACATACAATTCCCCGCAGCACTCATACTATTCCTCACCCCCTGCGCGGGTTCCAGGCCAGTCGCTGCCACCTATTCAGCCCCCATTGAGCCCCGACGGCGGTGGCTATTACAACCCTCCACGATCTGCAACTCAGCAATTGAATGCCGTCTTTGGCCGCGAGGGTCCAGTTACGCCAAATCCGAACGTCTCTCAGCCCTCTCCGCTTCCTCGTTCGCAGGTCCCAAAATTCTCTAGATGTGTCAACGTCACCGAACTCAGACCGCAGGTCAACTCTCAGCCTCCCTTCCGTCGAGCCAATCCAGAAGGGGGCTTCATCAGCCCGCTGCAGGCGTTGACGACTCATCTCCCCGCCACATATCGCATTTGCAACCCCAGCTTCAAGTACGAATCGTCGCGAAACCCACGTAGAGTTTTGACGAAGCCAAGCAAGGGTAGCAAAAACGATGGCTACGACAATGAAGACAGTGACTACATCCTCTACGTGAATGATATTCTAGGTTCAGAAGAGACTGGTCACAAGAACCGCTACTTGATTCTTGATGTCCTAGGTCAAGGCACGTTTGGTCAGGTGGTAAAATGCCAAAATCTCAGGACCCAAGAAGTCGTGGCAGTAAAGGTTGTGAAGAACCGGACGGCCTACTTCAACCAGAGTATGATGGAGGTCTCTGTTCTCGATCTGCTGAACAGCAAGCTCGACAAGAATGACGATCACCACCTTTTGCGACTAAAAGATACTTTCATCCACAAACAGCATCTCTGCCTTGTGTTTGAACTGCTGAGTGTCAATCTTTACGAGCTTATCAAGCAGAACCAATTCAGAGGTCTTAGTACGACGCTGGTACGAGTGTTTGCACAGCAGCTGCTCAACGGACTGAGCCTTTTGAACAAAGCTCGCATAATACACTGCGACTTGAAACCCGAGAACATTCTTCTCAAAAATCTCGAGAGCCCGATCATCAAGATTATCGATTTTGGCTCTGCATGTGATGAACGACAGACGGTCTACACATATATCCAGTCAAGGTTCTATCGATCTCCAGAGGTCTTACTTGGGCTACCCTACTCTGCTGCAATTGACATGTGGTCATTGGGCTGCATTGTTGTGGAGCTTTTCCTTGGTCTTCCTTTATTTCCTGGTTCTTCCGAGTACAATCAGGTTTCGCGAATCACAGAAATGCTTGGAGCCCCGCCCCATTGGATGCTGGACCATGGGAAGCAAGCTGGCGAATTCTTCCAGAAAGACCACGATGAGTTCGGCAGGAGAGTTTACCGTTTGAAGTCCATGGACCAATACTCGCGCGAGAAGAACGTCAAGGAGCAGCCCAGTAAAAAGTACTTCCAGGCAACGACGTTGCAGGATGTCATCAAGACATATCCCCTACCCAGGAAGAACATGAAGCAACACGAGATTGATAAAGGTATGTTCAACGCCCTTATATTTGCCCTCAACGGATTGCTTACCTTTCACATCTTAGAAATGGCGAATCGCAATGCTTTCATTGACTTTGTCCGTGGCCTGTTGAACTTGAATCCACTTGAACGCTGGACTCCCCAGCAGGCTAAGCTGCATCCCTTCATCACCCAACAGAAGTTCACTGCACCCTTCGTACCTCCAGCAAACCTCAAACAAGGCAATGTAACAAAATCTCCGGCTCCAGGAATCCAGCAGCAACAGCAAGCCGAAGCGACGACTCGGCAAAAGGCGCAACAGCAGCAGGCCCAGGTTCAGGCACAGCAGGCGTCTGCTATGGCGGCCATGCAGATGAACCATCAGTACCAACAACCTGCTGCACCTCAGGTGCAGGTCCAGAGCCCGCCCATGTATGGGAATACATATGGGAGTCCTTATCAAGCTGCGCCACCCCCATACCCTACTCAGCCGCCAGCTGCATATGGGCAGCAGATGGGCATGATGCAACCACCGTTGCAGGCACAGCCACATTTGGGCTACAACAACAATAACAACCAAAATCTGCATGCCCAGGCTGCCAATCGTGCTGGCCGACAGCGCGCGTCAACAATGGATCAGCACCAACAAGGGGGGATACCCCCTGCTCTTCAACGAGTTGTAAGTCACCTGGACCCCACTGCTCCCATCCGGTTGCAACCCAGTCCGGCGTACTACCCTCCTCCTGCGGATATGGCTGGCGACATGGGAACGCCCATCAACTCTCGCAGAAGGACGAGCCGTACGGGCAATCACAGCCAGCGGCAGGATAATCGACATCTGATCAGGACACTGGAGGACAGATCAATGGAGGAGGCATATATGATGGGCACGCAGCAGTGGCATTGACGATTGTCAGAGATGGATATCAAAGACACGCCGACAATATAGGACGACAGAGAAGTCGGACAATGCTCGCATAAATGCGATTCGGATGAATATCCATACTTGTGGACCAGCCAGATGTCTCGACTTCAACAGCAAGCCATCGAAGGGCTTTAACCCACCAGACACTAGACCTCCCCAACAGCACAGCAGTTGCGAAAGGCCGGGAGACCACGTGCTCGTTAGAGGAAACTCAGGGCTACCAAATTGGTTGTATGGGAGAGCGTAGAACGCAATGTTTCCTTGTACGTGGAACGTGGAACAAGAGGGGACAGAGATATGTCGGATCCATCACGCAGCGACAGCACAGCTTTGCATTGAAGTCGGTAGACTTGGAGTTAATCATGACATGTCAGCATGTGTACAAGCTTACAATCATGCACCAATAGCGCAGGATGCGAGAGCAAAGTCGTCGAAAGCACATGCCAAAAGGGGAGCCTAGAGGAAAGCGTAAGGCGTGGCGGTGCAACTGTGGCGCCACACATGCAACGTCATTGTTCCTGCTCTAGAACCTGGACCAACACGCCCCCGCGCAATGAATAAATACTTCCGGCCCTTCTTGCACTTCTTTGCGTCCATTTCCCTTCTCCAACAACTTCCAGAATCAAAGCATCACCACACAAAACCGCAACTATGACTACCGTTCACGTCAAGAACATCGCCACCGAGACTACCGAGACCCAAGTCCGCGACTTCTTCTCCTTCTGGTAAGCACATACCCCACTTCCGCATGTGACAGCATTGCGCAGGTTTTTCTACCTGGGTCTGCATGCCCTGTGGTTACCATGTCCTAACGAATTACAGCGGCAAGATCTCCAGCCTCAACTTGAGCAAAGATGGCGCAACCCAGTCAGCTGATGTCACTTTTGAGAAGCCCACAGCTGGCAAGACCGCTTTGCTTTTGAACGACACTCAGTTGGGCCCTAATGTTGTGACTGTCACATCTGACGCGTCGCTCGAGAAGGTCGACGAGAAGGATGTGCCTGTTGGCGAGTCTCCCGCCACTGGCGCCAACATCTCACACGACAACGACGTAGACCAGGAGGACAAGCCCCGCTCGCGCATCGTTGCTGAGTACCTCGCCCACGGCTATGTTATCAGCGACAAAGCCATCGAACGCGCCCTCGCCCTCGACACCCAGCACGGCATCAGCCACCGCTTCACCACCGCCCTCAAGCAGTTCGACGACAAGTACAACGCCACAGGCCGCGCCCAGGCCGTCGACGAGAAGTACGGCATCACCGAGAAGGCCAACCAGGGCTGGCGCACAATGTACTCGTACTTTGACAAGGCCGCTGGCACGCCCACCGGCCACAAGGTCAACTCCTTCTACCAAGTGGGCTCGAAGCAGGTTATTGATGTGCACAACGAGGCTCGCCGCCTCGCTGACATGAAGAGCGGCAAGCACGCGGCCGAGCCGGTCAGCGGCACTGACAAGACGCATTGCGGCTGCGGCGGCGAGAACGCGACCTGCGGTTGCCAGCCGGGCAAGTGTGCCTGCGCGAGCTGCCCCAAGAATGCGGATGCTGCGGCGAGCGAGAAGCCTGCCGCTGCTACGTCGTCTTAAGTGCTTTTTGCAAATTGAAAAGGATGGATGAGGCAGAGGCGTGAAGGTGTTGTGGAGTCGGCGCGGGCGGTTGAGAAATCCTGATGAGATCACGAGACGGAACGGTGCATGCGACAATGCATCATATCAGAAGTATTAAAGATACTCCCCAACAATGCAATCAATGTGTCCCAATGATTCAGTCTGGTTTTCGCAGAGAAATTAGTGGTTTATTCTTTGTTTGGCCGCACGTCTGTCAGCTCTAGTCGTTACATCCCCGCCCTGCCAGTCCTGCCGACTTTGACCCCCGGTCCGTCGTCATCACCACCCGCGAGACATCGCCTACTTGCTAGTCTTCTCCTCGGCAGCCTTGTCCAGCGGACCCACGGGGTTGCTGCTCAGCTTGGCCTTGGTGTCGCTGTTGGCCTGCGCATGGCTGTCCGGGCCAGCGCCCTGGTCATTGGGGTTGGCCTGCTGCGCGGTGCCCTGCTTGGGGTCCTGCGTCTCCGGGTCGGGCGACTGGCGGCCTTCAGCTTGGGGAGACATCTTTCGCGGAGCGGTGTCGTGCGGCGTCCGAAGAGGTGCGAAACGTGGTGCGGTGTGGTAGCGTCGGGTGAGTGTCTGGATGGGGCACGTGTGTTAGCTCTGTGCGGGTGCGGGCGCAGGTTGCGCGCTGTCGGGCGTGCTGCTTGGAGCGTGCAGAGGACGGAGCGCGATCTTGACGGGCTGCGGAAGCTGAGAGTGACATGGGAAAGGGGGAGTTGTGCTGTGTGCGAGACGAGAGCGCGGGCACGTGGGTGCTGCAGGAGCGACTGTCACGCGGAACAAGCGAATCTGCCATGCTGCTGGCGGATGGCAAAGTGGGCAGATTCCCATCCGCAGGGCGCGGCACGCGTGCCTCTGAGGACATCCTTCTGGCGGCATGCACACCGAACCATTGAAACAAAATATTCAAGGGATGAAACACAAAGGGAGTTAACTCACAACTGAAAGTTCTTTTTTGCAGATTGCGTTTGGGAAGGATGAAAGATTGAAAGAAAGGGCAGCATGAAGCAATGGGGCTTTTTGTTCTCCGGGCGGGAATCGATGGGAGATGCCCCTCGTTACGTCACCGCGTCGCTTGGGCTGCCACTCCGTCATAGTGGGGGGAGAAGGCTCAAAGAAGCAGCAATCCTTCTGTGGAGGGGTATATTGCGTTATCAAGTGCTTGGCTTGGTCATGAACATCACAATCCAGCGAAATAGCTACTGGTTGAGCGGCTGTGTGGGGGCTTGAAGCAACGATGATGGGCTGAGGACATGGACACTCATCATTAGAGGTTTTTCATCTGCACGTCAACATAGTTGATTCGTACACCTAGGGCTAGTCCCTTTTACAAATACGCCTGGTCGCCCTGCACCAGTCGGTCTTTCATGGCCTTGAGCAAGATGCCAGGCACTATCTCTCCAGTTGCTCTGATCGTAAGACGGTACATCTGTTGCTGCTTGTCAGTCCGGTGGAATATAGTTTGATATTTCAGGAGGTTTCACCATGGTCTGTAGATTCGGTTCCAGCCGCATCAAGCAACCAAAATTACCGCCTTCACTAGTATGCAATACCGCTGCACCGACAATATTTTTGGGATTCGGGTCAACGCCATCTAGGACGCCCCACTTAAAGTTCTGCGCAATCTGTCGTGTAGACTCCGCAGTGAAGGCCTTCCCACTCCCAGAAAGGCCAAAGATCTCTTGTGCCTCACGAGGAGCGCCGCCGATTTGCTTCCACCTTTTGAAATAGTCCTCCGAGGCAAGCATTGCGGGCTCCATGAATTTGTGTATCAAAACAGGCAGGCGAAGTGTGACGCCTTGCATCGCTCCAGCAAGGTACGAAACTCGTATCGTGGGTGACTCAACAAAAGCGTTCTTCGCTTCAAATATTATTTGCTGCTGGGTCTGCTCCTGTGGTTGAAGTTCAGTCTGAGGTAGACTTTGAATGTCGGGTTTCAAGGTCTCGGCGGATGGGTTGTCTAGAGTTGTGGTGAATGATTCAACTGCAAAACTTGACTTGTTGTTAAAGTAGAGAATGATAGCGCCCATCTGCGCCCGATATTCTGATCGGAGACCAATCTGTATCTGACCATCTTCATACAGCACGCCTTCGTTGGCAACGCTGAGCCTGTTGAAGCCCTTCTCCCATCCAGGACTCAGGTGTGCCGCGGTCGCAAGGTTCACCGGCTTCAGTGGAGCTGTCTCATCCGAAAAGTCCAGTCCGTTCAGATCGCCTGTGCTACCGTTGCCAGTCTTGGCACCATTGCTAGCATCTGCAAATACTGAACCGTTGATGCCAGTCTTGTGTGTTCCAACTTGGCGTTGAGCCATAGCATCGTCCCGTCCGACAGCAAGCGCGCGCCTGTCGGTCGTATTCGCGTGCTTAACATGCACACGGGTTAGGAGCGCAGACGTTCGCTCAGGGAAGGGCGGCATCTCATCAAAAACGGTCCGCAAGACCTCGTCGTCGGGCATGTTTGCAATTGCAAGATACTCGCATGCTCGCTGCTGAAGCTCAGAGTCGAGAACGTCCGCGTAAGCATGGAAGATTGAAAGCAATTGCGGTTTGATTTCTGGGAAAAGATTGACGAATTTGATAAAACACGATAGGATGATCATCCGTGTGTCGGTTGAGCAATTAAGCAATTTGCTCTGAAGCGCGAGGAATTGCTCAATGGGGCTGCTTCCTTCTGTGTCGGCAATGATGTGACCGAACTCGCCTAGAATATACCCGCCAATGCGAACTAGCGACTCGTGACAGGGATCTTGTTTGATGTATCTCAGGATATTCCGGCAGGCGTAATCCTGCAATCCCTCGTTGTTGGTCACAATCTGGATGACACGCTGCCAAACCTCGTCGCTCACATGATCACCAGCCATGGACAACAGCCGTAGCGAGATATCTACGTACCATTGTGCATCGGTTGCGTACTTCTCTGCCAAGATGGCAATTTTCAGCACCATCTCTTCCCGAATCGCGTAGTCGGCCGTCTGCAGATGCTTAAGGAGTTCAGACACGATAGACTGAGCATTTGAGTGATCGCACATGCTGTATAACAGATCCAATGCTTGCCGTCGCACGGTAATGTCTCGGTCACGTAGCGAGGCTACAATCTGCTTCTGATGTGTCTTGATAGGGTCTAGGGTTTCGCCACGAGACGCCAGATGCGTCATTGCCTCCAAGCCCAAGTACCGTACATTGGTCTCACGTCCGACGATGAATTTGCCAAGCCGTGAAGACATTTGCACCATGAGCTCGTCTTCAGTGTCCATGTGGATGACAAGCTTGATAGCTTCGAAGAGTACTGCATTCTGCGCATTGTTTTGCTGGACATTATCTGCCTTGGACATGGCTTGTTCCAAGATGACTTGAACGGACTGTCGGATAAGATTGCGGATGTGGGTGTCCTCGGGGGCCGGGTAGTACTGGAGAAGCCTAAGTAGCTTGACCTGAAGCCATGGGCAAGGCACATTGTAGTAAATGTAACCAACGGGGCAAGCATTATCGACGACGATGCGGAACAAACGATTAGCGGCTTTTGTGTAGCTGTTCTTGTACAGGTCGGGCTCGTCTTGAGCCAAGGCCATCACCAGGGAGGTAACACAGAGGGCAACGCCCATGTCGGAATCATCCATCAAGGCTATTATGCGCTCTGCCCAGTCGACTTGTATCATCTCAGGATACTTCCTGTACAACCGCAGGAGTGTTAGAGCGGCCTTTTTCTTGACAAAGGATTTTGAAGTAGGCGAGATGAGTAGTCGGTGCACGTCGGCGCCAACAGCTTCACCCATCGCTCGGCCTCCCACATTCGCCACGGCCTGTAAAGCTAGACAGTTGAAGAGCTCGTTGTGATCATTCAAATCCTTTCGTATGCTATTGACCACCAGGTGCAGCAGCTCGTGCTCCTCGTGAAAGAAGAGGGTTACGGCCAGGTAGCCAATCTGTTTCTCGGAAAACTTTGTGGCAGAAATAAGATTGACTGCCTCGAGATGTCCAAAGTCCAGCTCGTAGCCCAGAATGTAGATGTAGAGGAGCTTGCAGATGTACTTCTTCTTGTCGTAGCTAGTGAGCTTGCCCTCCTTGAACTTTGAACGAATATTGGCCAGTTCTTTGTTGACGCGCTTTTCCTCCAGCTCGCGGGCTCTCGCTGCACGCAGGTCTGCTATGAAGGAGACCAAGCCCTTGTATTGGTTTGTGACGGGGTTGCGGTCGGGGTCATTGGCAGAGGTGGAGTTGCCTCTCCAATTGCCCATCTTGTCTTTGATTGCGGACATTGCGGCCGGTCTGGCGGAATGCCGGACGTTGTCGACAGAGCGGGAGAATTTATGGATAGGTAGGTGAGGACGTATTCATTCGCTCAAATAGTCCTGTCAAGTCTCTTATATTGAGCGTAGAAGTCCATCGAGGAGACTGAAACGAAGTCCTCAGTCCTCAGTCCTGGTCCACGAGATGCAGTGGGAGGTAGGCGTGCCTAGATGCACGATTCTCCGCGCACGATCAGCTTGACCATGCGGGCTGCGAGAAGGCCTAATCGTAGATAGAGTGACAGGGTGCACGCTTTATGCCGTCTTCTTCGGCGAGCTTGCGGAGGATGAGCCGACCGTGTCCCATTGCATCGAGTGTCCGGATCGTGCGCTTGGTGCACCCTGCCCAGGCGTTAAGCAGCTTGAGATCGAAGATGCTCTTCCAACTCTTGCCTGGATTGCCACGGCCTCTGGAGGTCTGCGAGTGCTCTACAGATGTCTCAATCCTACTCACTCGTTGGTCAATTGTGAATAGGACCAGTGCTGCATCTGGATCCTTGGGTTTCCACCACTTGAGCTGCCGTGTCCATGGGAGGGGGCAGATCAGAGACAGCCGCGGCCACGGGCAACAAGCCGTCCGTGGTCAATCGCAGCGTGCGGCTTATCAGAAATGCCTCATCGCGGAATGTGCCTCGAGCCCAGACGCCGCTGACCTGGCTAAATACTGAAGAGCAGCCCCTACTGGCCGAGGACGAGGAAAATGCACATGATGATGACGACGAGAATGGAGATGCGACGCGGCAGATACGTGCTCCGAATCCCTTCGCCGACCTCCCTGTCTACTTCAACATTTGGCGAATCCGCAGGGATGTCATCCAGGGCATCTCGGATCCTTACAGTCTTGAGCAGCTGCGAGCACCGCGCCTCAACACCACCGTCGTGAGACCGCTGGTCGAGACGCTATATGATCTGCACGACATTTCCATCGTCTACTGCTTGCTCGTGAATCGTTTCCAATTCCTCCGGGAGCAGTCCTACCAGGCCCACTTCCAATCTGTCAACACGAGTCGCGCCTTGCTATGCGAGGTGCTTGCCTTGAAGCTGCTCCGGAGATTCGAAGAGGAAAGTACCGGTCGCAAAGGACTGCTCTTGCTTGCCAACATCCTCATCGCAGGCTTCGAGCCCTTTCAGAATGCTCCGGGCGATCTGTTGCAGCGGTCGTCCAAGGCCCTGAGGTGGACTATTCAAGACCGCGGCGGCTACGAGAGGCAGATGACCGCGCTCGAGATAGCAATTGTGTCTAACAGCAAGCTTTTTCTCAGTTCTCCGGCCTGCCAGAAGGTTGTCGATGCTATCTACACCGGCCGCATCATTTACACGCCCTCTTCATTCATTGACATCCTGCCGGACCACTACAAGCACAAGGGCATCAGCCTCTATGATCCGCGCAAGGCCAACCTGCTCAATCAGTACCGCCTGAATGTTCCGCGGACTCGCAATATCATTGAAGTATTCCAGTTCATTGTGTTGTTGGCTCTGTTCATATGGGTCATGGAGAGCAGGGAGCCGCTCCGTTTCTCCATTGCAGAATGGGTCTTCTGTTTCTACTCGTTTGGCTGGATCCTCGATCAGATGGCCTCCATTCTCGAGCACGGCTGGCAAGTATACACGCAAAACCTGTGGTCATTTCTGGATGTTACCTTTTGCGCCATATATGTCATGTACTTTGCAATGCGCATGCATGGCCTCAGAACCGGCTCCGTGGAGCTTGGACAGCCGGCGCTCGACATGCTGGCCATGGGCGCACCTTTTCTCGTCCCGCGGTTGGCATTCAATATTTTTTCGGAGAATCTTGTGTTCGTGTCACTACGTGACATGATGGCCAAATTCATGCAGCTCACCTTCCTGGCAGTTTGGAGCTTTACGGGTTTCTTTGCCGCAATGATCTGGCTATCGGACGGGTCACACCGTTCAGTGACGATTGGCAAATGGATGCTTTGGGTATGGTTCGGCCTCGATGGGACTGGCATCGGACGGTCGCCCGAGTTTCACTGGTTCTTCGGCCCAGTTCTCATGGTTGCCTTTGCGATTCTCGGCAACACGCTTTTCCTCACGATACTCGTCTCGACGCTCAGCCACTCGTTCTCGAACATAACTCGACACTCTGTTGCAGAAGTCCAGTTCCGACGAGCGGTGCTGACGTTTGAAGGCGTCAAGAGTGACGCACTGTTCTCCTACCCACCACCATTCAACCTCTTGGCTCTACTCATCATGCTGCCCTTGAAGCTGGTGCTGTCGTCTCGCTGGTTCCACAAGGTCAATGTCACCGTAATCAGGACAATCAATGCACCCCTACTGGTGGCAATAGCGTTATTTGAACGTCACAACCTGTGGCCGAAAGGCGACAAGGCGAGGCGGCGGCAGAATCTTGGCGACTTCTCACGCTTTCACGTGCACGGTGACATTCAAGCAGTCTTTGAAGCAGAGCCACCGTCTGGCTTACCCGACATACCACCCCCGAACAACGACGAAGAAGTTGCTGCCGAGTCTGAAAGCAGTACAGCGTCTGCTGATGAGGCTGAGGTCAAGCCCGAGTCGACACCGGCGCAAGCAAGCAGCAAAGCAGCAAGCGCACGACAGAAGCGCAAATCATCAGTCTGGTCAGCCGACGGGCTCGAGGCACGCGTGGCGGGCCTCCTCCAGGACCATGAGGAAGTGGGCACAGCCAGTACTGACATGACGCAGCGGCTCGAGTCACTGGAAAAGTCGACAAAACGCGTTGAGGCTCTGCTGAAGCGCGTCTGTGACTCCATGGACGACAGGGCGGGTGCAACGTCAGAGGGCGATTGACGCACCAGCGGCATGCCCAAGATTTGCTGGTCAGGCCGATCGGGGTGATATACATAGCATGTCGCCCCCGACTAACTCGGGGCGAGTGACGACAGGCGCAGCCAATGCGTCGCTAAATGAAGACTTGCCCGATCTGGATGTGCAGGACGATGCGAAACAACCCCTGAAAAGTGCGATTGGCGGGGCCTCGTGGCGCTGCGGGCGCAACCGCCAGCCAGTCCGGCGAATGCTCGCTCAAACGTCGTCAGCCGAAACTCCTGCACTCTGCTATTATTGTTTCTGCCTCTTGCGCATCCTCTCCTTCACATCTTCGCGCGTCTCTATTGGCGCCCTTTGTCCTTTCGTGGGCTGTTACCGTTGCCCCTCACGTTCTCTCTCACACACTCTACACCATCTTAATACTCGGATTCGCCAGATCCACCCCGCATATTTCCTCCATTCCACCAGCCAACTGCGCCCACCACACTCTCATTTCTCTCTACTTTATTATCTCAGCGAACACAAGCACTCGCCAAATTCTCTCTAGGGCTTGTCCAAGTCTTCCTCTACGCCTATACCCTCCGCAACAAGCCCTTGGCGGAGAAGGAGGAGACATCCTCGACTGCGCCGCCGCCGCATGATCATCCTCGAACATGGTCAACAGTCCCGTTTCTTCTCCGCGTAGTCACCGCTTCCAATTCTCTCGAGACGGCTTCGAACGCCTCAACCCCCACGCAAACGCTCCCAAGGCGCCCACTCTGGACGCCACCATCGACATACCAATGCAAGACAACCCCAGCCACGGAGCTGGCTCCCCCTCAAACGAAAAGTCAGGCATATTCCACCGCAATGCCGGAGGATACAGACGAAGCATGAAACCCGGCGTCAGGGAGGCTCCCAAAGGCCGCATTGGCTATGATGAGGAAGAGTCGACCCTCACCAAGATGGGCGAATTCTACACCACATTTCTGAACTTCTCCACCTTCACGCGTTACTTGGTCTATGTTGTGCCCATCGGTCTCTTGATTGCAGTACCGATCATCATCGGCGCCACCGCGGCCCAGAATGCGGCCATCGGCGGTATCAGCATGACCTGGTTCTTCGTCTGGGTTGAGGTTGCTTGGTGTGGTCTGTGGGTTTCGAAGATATTTGCTCACTATCTGCCCCGCATCTTCCAAAGTCTGGTTGGAGTAGTCTCTTCTGGCACCCGCAAGTATGCCCTCGTCATTGCAGCTCTGGAGCTGCCGCTGTCGCTCGCTGGATGGGCGCTCGTCTCCCTTGCGTCATTTGTTCCTATTATGCTGCGCAATCCCGAGTCGCGCGCGGCCAATCTTGGTGAGCCTCATTGGGTGACCATCGTCAACCGCATTCTCGCCGCGGCCTTGGTGGCCTCTTTGGTCTTCTTGGTGGAAAAGTTCTTTGTACAGCTCATTTCTATCAACTACCATCGCAAACAATTCACAACACGCATCAAGGAGTCGAAGCGTAATATATATCTCCTAAGTCTCCTGTACGATGCCAGCAGGGCCATGTTCCCCCAGGGTTGCCCCGAGTTTTCTGAAGAGGACGCCGTCATTGAAGACAGCTTCGAGATGAAGTTCGGCGGAGGATCGAAACATTCTCACCAGCGGTCTGGATCACACACTCCCATTGCCATGCTCCGTGGCATTGGAGAGATGGGCCAGAATTTTCTCTCTGGCATCGCAAAGGACGTCACTGGCAAGACTGTCTTCGATGGTAGCAGTGCCCACGCTGTCGTCATGGAGGCCCTCGAGAAGAACCGCACCGCGGAAGCTCTGGCTCGCCGTCTGTGGCTGTCCTTTGTCATTGAAGGAAACGATGCTCTGTTTCTCGAAGACGTCAACGAAGTCCTGGGTACCGGCCGGAACGTCGAGGCCGAGGAATGTTTCGTTGCTCTGGACCGAGACCTGAACGGTGATGTCAGCCTCGACGAGATGATCTTGACGGTCTCCGAAATCGGTCGCGACCGACACGCCATCAACAACAGCATGCACGACGTTGACCAGGCCATCAAGGTGCTTGACAGGCTTTTGTGCACTGTCGTTCTTGTTGCCATTGTCTTCATCGTTGTGGCTTTCCTCAACACGTCATTCGTGACCACACTTGCAACAGCCGGAACTGCTCTTCTTTCGTTGTCTTTTGTCTTTAGCGCTACGGCGCAAGAAGTCCTGGGTTCTTGCATATTTCTCTTCGTGAAGCACCCCTTCGACATTGGTGATCGAGTAGATCTCAGCGATGAGAAACTCGTGGTCGAACACATTTCGCTTCTCTTCACAGTCTTCCGTCGCGTGACCAACCATCAAACAGTCCAGATTCCGAACATTCTTCTGAATGGTGTGTGGATTGAAAACGTTTCCCGATCCCGAGCTATGCGCGAACAAATCACCGTCCCTGTTGACTTTGGTACTACTTTCGAAGACATTCAGCTCCTCAGGGCAGAGCTTCAGAAATTCATCCTCGACAAGGACAATTCACGTGACTTTATGCCCGATGTGGACATTCAAGTTGTTGGCATTGCCGACATGGACAAGCTGTCACTAAGTGTGGAGATTGTCCACAAGTCCAACTGGTCAAATGAAACGGTTCGCGCTTCTCGTCGCAGTAAGCTAATGTGCGCTTTGGTTCTGGCCCTGCGAAAGGTTCCCATCGCTGGTCCTAAAGGCAGCGCCGCTACCCTTGGATCGAGCGACAATCCTCAATACTCTGTCTCTGTCAGCGATCGCGAAGCAGCTCAATTCCGCAAGGATTATGCAAGCGGCCAGGAAACAAAACGCATGATGCCTACCACCAAAGCCCCGGAGACGAAGAACAGCGGCCTCACACATGCTGAGGAGCAAAAAGCTGTCGATCTCATCAATGAGCGCAACCCGGCGCTCGATGGGGCCCGCGACGCTAGCGATGTTTACCGCGATCAGTCGCGATCCGGAGCTCCTCAGAGCTCAGAGATTGAAGAAGTCCGCAACGTGTTACGACGTGAGACGACGAAAGGTCGGAGGAAGAGCGGGCGCACGCTCAGCACAAAATCAGTCAGTAGTGTTCACAGCCAGTGGACTCAGGCCGGTGAACCGGCTAGCGATCCAGGGCCTGTGCCGCAGGTACCCAGCATCCCTGTGAATACGGTGGGTACAGGAGGGGTGAATAACCCCATGGCCGCGTATTACTCGAGCCAACGCGACCCTACCAGGTCAGGTGGAAGCCAGCCACAGAGGGAGCCAACGCTGCCACAAGCCACATATCCACGACCACCTCCCAGCAATGCACAGGGGGGACCACGGCAGTGGTAGGTTTGGACCACGAGTTTGAAGAGCAAGTGATTGGTGTTCAAGGCGTATTCGGGCATGGCAGCAGACGCAGGTTATGCATTTGCAGGATCACAGGTGTTGGACACAAATATTTTAGCATATAACAAGGAATATGGCCAAGTGTGCCGCAAGACTAGCTTGTGGGTGGTCAGTGCACGATCAGTCTCCCGCATTGCCATTGCTCCACCATGAGTTTCGCACCTGCAATCACGCACACTAGACGATAACCCAGATGCCAGCCCGACCGCGTGGATAGGCGCAATTAGAATCGCATTCTCTCATTCCCGCGAATCTGTGATTGTGCTCCGATTGCCCATGCCATCGGCGTATACCCCGCGTTGGCAGCAGCCAGCCACCCAATGGAGGACCAGCCAGAAAGCATGGCGTTGCGCCGCCGCGATCGATCTTCTGGAGCGATGCACTCGACGAGTCTACATTAAGCCCAAGTCCCATGCTCCAAAGTAGAACGAGAGGCAGGGAGAATCCAGATAGCGCTTCGCCCAGCCGCCCCCGTCCCCAGCCCCTCCCGCACCTGCAGCATATCGTCCAGATCTTGCCCCGATCTCATGCAACCTGCACCTAACCTTTTCGCGTTGCCGGAACCGTGGTTCTACGTGCATTAGCTGCTTTCTCCGCCAGGTAGCGACTTTTATCCTATCTGCTGTGTGCTCTCTGCGGCCATTTACTGCCTTGAGTGTTGCAACCACCATTCAAGACACATCCACCATGGGTCTGCTTCGTGCAGTAAAAGCCGAGTTTGTCGCCGTTGTCGCAGAATTTGTCGGGACATTTCTCTTCTTGTTCATCGTAAGTCTTCATGGTCCTACCAGATAGTCCTCATCATGTTACTCACCAAATCTAGGCCTTCTTTGCAACTCAGACGGCCAACAGCACTCGCGACGATGCAATCACAGGCCCGAATATCCAGAGCTTGTCGTTCATCTCGTTGGCATTTGGATTCTCTTTAGCTGTCAATGCATGGACTTTCTTCCGAGTGTCGGGTGGACTTTTCAACCCGGCTGTGACTTTATCGTTGACTCTTGTGGGCGCAGTGAAGCCATTGAGGTATGACCCGGTCTCGTTCGTTTCATTGGTGTGTGTGACAAGACTGACCCATTGCAATAGAGGTATAGGTATTTTCTTCTCGCAGATACTGGGGGGCATTGCAGCAGCTGGAGTAGTCAAAGGTCTTCTGCCTGGCCACCCAACGTTAGCTTTCAAGACCACGCTGGCACCAGGCATGACTAGTACTCAGGGACTTTTTCTGGAAATGTTTGTGACGGCTCAGCTTGTTGTCACGATTCTCTTCCTTGCCGCTGAGAAGCACAAAGCAACTTTCATTGCCCCTGTCGGTATAGGGCTTGCACTGTTCATTGCAGAGTTAGCATCAGTCTTTTACACAGGCGGCTCGCTGAACCCGGCTAGGTCGTTTGGCCCATGCGTTGTCGACCGGGACTTCACATCCTATCACTGGATCTACTGGATCGGCCCTCTGCTCGGGTCGCTATTGGCTACCGGGTTTTATGCCATGAACAAGACGCTGGACTACGAAGACGCCAACCCTGGCCAAGACAAGTCCTTGGATCCTGAGCAGTCACCAGCAACTGTGGATCGCCATTCTCACTCTCAGCACCACTCCCAGCGCAAACCATCCAACAATGAACGCAGGAGTGGTAGCCAGAATCGGGACAGTGGCTACTCCCAGTCTGGCACTGACGGAGGTCACCAAAACGGCCACCCATACTATCAGCAACAACAACCAGCGCAGCATGCGCCTCCTCCTCAACAATATCAACAGGCATCTCCGCAGATGTATCAGCAAGCTCCTGCCCAGCTATATCAGCAGGCTCCTCAAAGAGACGTGCACCAGTTCACGTCCGCAAACCCGTCGAGGCGCTCGTCCAGGGAGTCTGCCACCGGGAGGCCGCCTCGACGCAGCGAAATCTTGCATGGTTTACGATGATTTACAGTTACGGATAACAAGCCACTCATGATGTCAATGGGCAATTATGAGTGTATGACGAATGGCTTACGATATCTGCATCGACCAGGCGACTGGCAGGGTATGACGGCATTCAATGGGATTCTGCATGGATAATGATGTATCAGATAATGTATCAATACTGTAAAGAGATACGACAATGACAATGACATGACTTTACATTCACAATGGAATAGCGATACAGTGACAATAGATGTTCGTTCTGTCACATTGTGCTTACAGGCAGAGTGATGACCCCAGGCGGGGCGATCAGAGCCTTGGCGGAACAGGGCCCCATCCTGCCTGGCGGTTTGCCAGACCTGATGTTCATCTTGCGGCTTGCGCTACGCGTCCACCAGCGACTTTTTCCCAGTGAACCCTTACGAGTGACCACGCACAACCATGGCTCGAAGAGGCCGCCCACAATCGCGCAACGTCGCAGCTGCGCGCTCCTCGCGTCGTACGCACCTCACCCACGCGCGTCAAATTGGGTCTGCGCAATTGCTAACAGAGGTTCCAGGTACCTCGACCCCCGTAGTCGCGCCTGTGGACTCCGATGTCGACGAATTGATGCAAGAACCCGACGATGCGGCCACCCCAGATGAGAATGATGATGCAGACGAAGTCGGCACACCCGCCGACGCCTCACAACAGGCTGACGACGAGGAACCCTCAAACCCACCCACACCACTGCACCCCGTGCCACCTCCACGCCGCAGAGGTCGGCCGCCGCGTGTGCGCCCCGATGGCTGGGAGGCTCCACCACAGGACGATGCGTCCGACTCGGCGACGCCCAGACGGCGCGGCCGCGGCGGTTGGCGAGGAGGCCGCGGCAGGGGCAGAGGGTCGAGGTCGGCGCAAACCTCAATGCGCGTGCCGGTCGACAAGGAGGGCAACACCATGGAAGTCGTCAACGACGAGGTTGCCGTGCCAGAAGATGCCGAAGGAGAGACCAAGGTCGACAAGAATGGCGAGCTGCAAGGTGGCAGGGAGTACCGCGTTCGCACGTTCACCCTCGCCGGCAGAGGGGACCGACTCTACATGTTGTCGACTGAGCCTGCTCGCTGCACTGGTTTTCGCGACAGCTACCTTTTCTTCACCAAGCACATGTTTCTCTACAAAATCATCATCGACGATGATGAGAAGAGGGATCTGATCGACCGCGATCTCATCCCGCACTCTTACAAAGGTCGCTCGATAGGTGTCGTCACAGCTCGCTCAGTCTTTCGCGAATTTGGCGCGCGCATCATCGTTGGTGGGAAGAAAGTTGTCGATGACTACAACGTCACAGAGGCAAAGACGCGCGGTGAGGTGGAAGGCGAGCTTGTAGATCCGTTCGACAAGCTACCAGAGAAGGGACAAGAGTACAACCGAAACCAGTACGTCGCATGGCACGGCGCAAGTAGTGTCTACCACGACAAGCCTGCAATTCCCATGCAGAACGGCAAGCCGATTTTAGGCAAGCGCAAGATCACCATCACATCGGCAAATTGGATGCTGGAGCATGCGCGCGAGGCTAGTAGGTTCAACGCTGCATTGGCTGCCGAGCGGAGAGCAGTGAGCAACGGAGCCTATGATCCCCACACAAACAAAATCTTCTATCCCAAAGCGATGCAGCCGACGCACGCACGCTGGGAGCACTTGCCGAGCACTGCAGACGACGAGCCACCGGCAAAGAAGCGCAGAGTGAATGGCACTCTGACCAACGGCGATGTTGTGATGATAAACGGAGACTCGCATGTCAAAGATACAGCGCCGTCCTTCCCGGCAGTGTCGGACGTGATAGCGCGCAATTTCCTTGTCATTGACAGTTACTTCCAGTCACCGCCGCACGCCGCTTGGGCTCCACCTGGGCCTTCCCCATATACCGACGCTGAACACGAGAGATTCGACATTCCCAGACCCGGGTTGCCCATATTGACTGAAGAGGAGTTGAATGACCTGCCGGAAGAATGCAGACAAGCGCTGCAGCACTCCTCGAGGGAGGAGGACAAATGGAAGAGTTCTTGGAGCACTGAATCGCATGACGGCGGTAGAGCAAAGCTTAGAATTGGCGTTGGGCCTGCTTAGCGACGGCGGCACTTAGGGCAGAGGCGTTCATCGGAGTTCCAAAAGGTACTAAGAGGTGCGCTGTGCGCAGAAGGCCTCATCGTGTGATGTGGCATGGGTGCCCGACACATAGAGTGCGCATATCTGAATGGCATCTTGATAGTCTGGCCTGTTGGGCTGGACGACCGCTACATGGTCGCAGTTGAGTCGTCCCTTGAATTCTAACAGGACCACTATGCTTGCCAAAGCGACCACGTTACTGATCGATACGACTTTCTGCATCCAATCTGCGTGGGAAAGCCTATGCATTGCATCGAGCATGCTCTGCCGCAGTCGATGCAGAATATCAGCCGAAAGAGGAAAGCCGAGTCCAATGAACGGGCTTCCATTGGCCGGGAGCGTCATCGGACCCTCGTGCAAATCACCCAACCAGACCCGGATATCGGACGACGAATCGGGTGCTTGTTGGGCCTGGGACAACTTTAAGATAACCGATATCGTCTCATGTTTCGGAATTTGTCGCCGTCAGTCATCCTGCGCTTACTGTATTCTGCACCAGCGATGACCAGGCCCAAGTATAAAGGCTGACGTGACCCCGGAACGCTTGGACCTCACGGTTCTCACCTGCTGAGAGGCACCTCCAACTTCTGCAGAAGCAGAAGACACCGCAGAATACCATCCTACTTACGCTGTCGAAAAGTCTCTAACAGACGACTGCCGAGCCAGTATGGACGACCTTCCACCGCTACTCCGACTCCCCGTCGAGCTCCGCCTCAAGATCTACAAGTACCTCCTCATCGGCGAACCCAGGGAAGCCATCGTCGCCCAAGACCGCCTCGTCGCAGCACCCGCATACTACGAGTACGAGAAGCTCAACTCACCCGACGACGCGCCCGACGCAGCCTCGGCGCCGCCGCGCGTGCTCACGATGCGCAACGCCGACAGCAGCCTGGCGCGCCGCCGCACCGTGTACAAGATCCGCGCCGACCGCTTCCGCGCCCGCTGCATCGACGCCACCTACTGCTGCACGAACCGGCCGGCGCTGCACGTCGCCCTGCTGCGCACCTGCCGCCAGGTCTACCGTGAGGCCGTCGCCCTGCTCTACGCCGCCTACACCTTCGACTTCGACGCCCACGTCGAGGCCTGCGCGCCCTTTGTCGCCGACCTCGGACCCGCCGCGCGCTGCGCCATCCGGCGCGTGCGTGTTGTCAAGCGCGCCCTGCCTTACGACAAGGACTTTGACCGCTACGAGTGGGCCGCCATGTGCGCGTGTCTGGCGGCGAGTCTGCGGCTGCGCCAGCTGCTGCTGGGCGTGGTGGCGGGGAAGCCGCGGCGCGGGTGGGAGGGCGTGCAGGCGTTTGCGCCGACGGACTTTGCGCTGCTGGCGCGGCTGGATGAGATGCAGTGGGTGAATGATGTGGCTGCCATTACGGGGCTGCAGAGGCTGGATGTGCGGGCGTGCGTGGAGCACTGTCCGCAGCCCGAGTCGAGTGCCATGGACTTTTTCATCAACTTCTCGGCGAGCGTGGAGGATGGGTTTGCGCAGTATATGACTGGGCGTATGATTGCTCCTGCGGCTGCCTAGGTCTGGTGTCTGTTTTTGGGTTCATTGCTTGGCTGGGGTTGATCAGGTTGTTGGTCGACGGCTCTTGACTCTTTGGTGCGATTGGCGTTTTTTGGTTCATTTCCTGATGTGTACCTTGAGAGGAAGAAAGAACAGTCTGGCGTTTTGTGGCTTGGTCAGCATAGACTGCGATCGTGATCCTATTGCAGGTTCAATTGCGATTCACGGAGGCGCAGGAGGCAGACTTGATTAGAGTCATTCGATACCAGTATGTACAGTTATTTGGATTACACCTGCTAGAACGCAGCTTCACACATGACGTCTTCCAACAGAGTACTGCAACCACAATTATGACAAGAGTCTCATCCAAACTCCAATACGATCATACGGCACACCAATTGACCACAAAGAAAAAGAAGCCCAAGTCTCGGCGCAAGACCCACCGACGGGCCGCGATTGCCGAGGTGTAGCCTGTCAAAACGGCCGCAACGATTGTGGGGAAGTCTGAACCATTGCTGCCCAATTGTAGACACTTCTCTTTGTGCTACCTCTTCATTTCAACCTTTGGCATTCTCTTGTGAAATTCATTGATCACTCCAAGAAGTCAAGATGCGCGGCATTCAAGTCTCCGAATACGTCTCCGGGCCAGATGCCCTCAAGGTAGCCTCGCCTCTCACACCCTTTCCACCGCACCACCCCCCAGACTAACACCCCACCACCAGGTCAGCGACCTCCCCGACCCAACCCCCAAACCCGACGAGTACACCATCGCGATCCACGCCTCCGCCACCAACTTCTTCGACCTCCTCCAGATCCGCGGCAAGTACCAGCACCAGCCGCCCTTCCCGTGGATCTCCGGCTCCGAGTTCGCCGGCCAAGTCATCGCGGCGCCCACAACCGGCAACCCCAAATTCGCCGTCGGTGACCGCGTCTTCGGCGCCGGGCAGGGCGGCTACGCAACCCGCGTCTGCGTGCGCGAGGTGCAGCTGCGCGCGGTGCCGCGCGGCTGGAGCTACGAGGACGCGGCGGGGCTGTACGTCACGGCGCCGACCAGCTACGCGGGGCTGGTGACGCGCGCGGGCATCAAGGCCGGCGACTGGGTACTGGTGCACGCTGCGGCGGGCGGCGTCGGGCTCGCGGCGGTGCAGATTGCGAAGGCGTTTGGCGCGACTGTCGTGGCGACTGCCGGGACGCGGCATAAGTTGGACGTGGCGCGTAAGTTTGGTGCGGACCATCTTGTTGACTACAAGGATAAGAACTGGCCTGAGGTGGTGAAGAAGTTGACGCCCAAGGGGCGCGGGGTGGATATTGTGTATGACCCGGTGGGGTTGATTGCGCAGAGTATGAAGTGTACCGCGTGGAATGGGCGGTTGCTGGTCATTGGGTTCGCGGCGGGGGATATCGAGAAGATGGCGACCAACAGGATTCTGTTAAAGAATGTCAGTGTGGTGGGACTGCACTGGGGCGTGTATGCGATCAACGAGCCGGAGACCGTGCCCAAGGTTTGGGACGGCATATTCAAGTTGATCGACGAGGGCAAATTCAAGGGCAGCTGCTACAGCGATAAGAAGTACGAGGGCTTGGAGCAGGTTGGACCGGCGCTCAAGGCGCTTGGTGCTAGGGATACTTGGGGCAAGGTTGTTGTCAGTGTGCCGCAGCAAGAGATATCGAAGAGCAAGATATAGAAAAACAGTCAGAATAGCATTATTCCAATAGCACTGTCGGACTCCAGATGCGCATTTTAGCTTGTAAAGTTGCACCAAGTGTTTCTACTTCCCTTGCATTTCGTGATGTTGACGGCCGTCTACGATTGCCGTAATTCCATGAGCACAACCCGACTAGACTGGATATACATCTGCCTGGAGGCTGCCCGTAAAGAAAGCCATACTCTCTGCCAGGAATAGGGAAACAAAACTAAGTCTGGACCGCCAGTGCCAAATCATTACCCTCGTTCAAGGAAGCTTTCCCACCCGAACCTGAAACGCACCAACACGTACCAGGTGTTTGATCACCTGTACCCTGCACATTGAACACAGCGTTCACGTCATTTCTGCTTTGGAAGTTATTCATCGAATCGCACAGGCTGATGCAATTGTCAAAGGTGGTCAAGACAGTCGACGCCAAGTCCTGCTTGTTCGAGCCTGCAAAATCGCTGTCGCAGAATATTTGGTATGTGCGGGTGCCGTAGGTGGAAATAGTGCCATTGGAGCCAGGGCAGTCGGCTGTAACCTCCGCAGTGCTGGAGGCTGTTGGAGCAGGTGTGGATATGGTCGTGTGCGCCGTGTGCGCTGTAGTCGCCGTCTGCGATAGCAGAGGCTCGGCGGTCGCTGGCGACCGGGTGGGCGATGTTGAGGCAGGGACCGTCGAACTTACTGGACGTTGGTCACCTTTGTCAAAGTTAGACACCTCGCAAGTATGGTTGGTGCATTCTGGGACAATACCTTGAGAGCGCTGTGAAACTCCGACACCAGCTCCAATCGCAATGGCAAGTATGATCACTGTGCAGAGAACAGCACTGAGCCAGAAGGTTGTTCGGCGGAGTCCCCAGATACGCTTTTGCGTAGCATCATTGGTAACTTCGTAGTACCCATGGACTTGTCCACGCTTCTCTGATTGTCCTGTGGCATGGGCCGTATACAGATCAGGCTGTCTGACCTCGGGATCGTGCGGAGGGACAACCTCGATCCCTGAATAAGCCATACTAGCTGCCAATGGCTCTGGAAGTTTGTGCGAGGTCAATTTCAACCAAGAGAATCAGCGGCGGCTAAAGAAGAGTGTCTTGTAGCCCAGCACGCAGCCTTAGTGAGGATTTGATGTATCTACCGTAGGTGTCGGTGGTCAACGGACAGTTTTGACAGGCTGAAAAAGATGAAACCGCAGGAATGGGAGTGGAGATGTAGAGCAAGGCAAAAGTTACAGTTGAGCATTGAAATCATCTGTTCCAGGTTACTGCGCCGCAGCGGCTGAGTCGAACATATCCTCTTGAAACAGCATTTACGCGCCGGCGCTAATGTGTCTCCTGGCCAATCCATTGTCTCTGTAAATGACCCATGTCGAATATGAAAACTTGAGCTTCTTAGGATAATGCCAAAGAATGGTAGAAACACGCGCTACGAGCGTTCGCTATGTTCCAGCAATATTGTGCAGGTTTCTGAGGGATTGTTGCCTGCAATGTACGACAGGTTAAGTACCGAGAGGAAGTGGTATGTAACACGACAAAAAGACGACAGCACAACAAGGCACTGAGATGGAGTGGGTTCTTTTCAAAGGCTATTGAGATCTGCTCAGCTGATCGGTCGCTTTTCACCACTTGCTGAAGCAGATAGTAAAAGGAGAATGTCAAGTAGATGTGGCTGGGCTGAGTTCACGTGCCGAGGCTTAGCCTTCTCCGCACCCCGGCCTGATCAAGCGAATCAAGCTTTGGTTGTTCCCCTCCAAGTCAACGACTAACTTCCTCTTTATCCCGATTTTGGCACTGTGCAAGAGGTGAGCACAGGTGCATGCCTCCATAATGTCATCAGCAGCCTCTTCCTCTGGCGTCTCAGCCAAGAGTGTCCCGGCGTCCGATGCCGTCACCCGCAACGCTCTTCGGTACACTGTCAGTGCTCGGGAATATGCATTGTTGCACAAGTATTTGTTGTCGCGCGCACCTGTTGTCAGGAAACGCACACCTGCGCCGCGGTCGGAGCCTGTCAGCATAGATGAGGATTACAACGCGTCCACTGTCCGGATCTCATTGCGATTGTTTCTCGCCAGCTATGCTGGCCTCAAGACTTGGGATGTGGTAGCACAGCGCGTCCTAGGACGGCCGGCAGCTCCGTGCGTGTCATCCTACTTCGAAACATGGCTTGACTAACACTTCATTAGGGGAAAAGTGAAGAGTTCGCTGTGGCAGAATGGTAACTTCCGCCTCTCTCTTTCCATCTCCAGCATCATCTTCCTCCATCGCATCCTCCACCGATTCTTCCTCCGTCTTCGCGCGTCCCTTTCCACAGATGAGGCACAACCATTCCGACGACGCAATCCGCGCATTGCGCGCCTCCTCACATCCAAGATATCTCCCGCCGTCGGAGCCGCCCTGTCAGGCTTCGCCCTTGGCTTGTCGCCTGCCGACCAGACGCGACTTACCGTCACAATTTATATCTTGTCGCGCGCCGTCGAGTTTGTTTACAACCACCTCGAAGACCGGGGATGGTTCAAGGATCGTCCGTGGTGGTTTGGCAGTTGGCTGATGATGCCGTTGTCCGCTGGCCAGTTGCTGCATGCTTTCGTCTTCGATCGAGACTGCTTCCCAGCTGGTTACGGCAACTTCATCATGAAGCGCTCCCCCGTCTACATCCAGCAGCGACCCGAGGGCTACCCCTCGAAGCTGGCATGGCCGTCAAACATGGAAATCGTTGATGCGCTTGCACATATTTCCCAATCTCGCTGGCCGGCATTTGCCTCTCCCATATTATTTCCCAACGCCAGAGCTCTCCCGACTGCTTCAGGGGCGCTGGCAAAGATTGCACCCATTGCCAATCCCGCCAACCCCGTCATCCAGCAGCTATCCTGTGCCGTCCTTCATCCTTCGGACCCATCCTGCCTACGGACGTATCTCACATACTACCTCAAGGCCTTCCCGACCATGGCAAAATTCTGGACTGTTGTTTACGCGGTGTTCTCCCTCCCCCGATACAAGTCCTTCCTCAAAAGCCCCACCGCAAGCTTCAATGCTCTCGCTCAGCGCATTTTGCGTACTTCATTCTATCTCACATCGGCCATTGGCACAGCATGGGGATCCATCTGCCTGCTGCAGCACATCCTCCCACGGTCTGCCATGCCCACTTCGCGCTGGTTCCTCTCTGGGTTTTTGGCGGGCTGCTGGGCGTTTCTGGAACGTGGACACGGCCGCAGCGACTTCATGTACTCGGCACGCACTAGCGTCGACAGCTTGTGGAAGGTGGGGAAGAAGAAGGGATGGTGGAAGGGGGTCAAGAATGGTGATGTGATGCTGTTCGTGGCCGGCTTGGCTGCCATCAATGCGGTATACGAGCGGAATCCCAAGGCAGTCACCGGTGGCGTGATCAGAAAGGGCCTGGGCGTTGCTCGAGGAGAGGGCTGGGTCGACCGAGCTGCTCCTGCTGTGAATGAGGACGAGAAGAAGGTAGAGGAGAAGTCTCAGTAGAAGACCTTGCTGCTTCGTACATCGGTAGACGGTATTTTACACTCATGCACTGGTCCAATGACCGTTCCTTTGATCATGCGGGACCATGCGTCTTCTCACAGTGCAAAACTCATGCAGTTGCAGTTCAAAATTAAATGGTGACTATGAGACAGTTCACGTAGACACAGTCTGATGGAAGACGAGTCAGGGCAGAGCAGCAGGAGGCTCAGCCCAGAAGAGCCGCGTCCTGGGCGAAGCGGCTCGCGCGCGGAAAAGCGGCACAGACTCGTGTGGCATGCAGGGCACTGGACATCACGAACTTCCTAGTATGGTGTTCAAATATCGTGAAATGGTTTAAGCAAGTTCCAGTGGATCACAAGCAAGGGGGCCGAAACAGCCCGTAGCCGATTTTCCCTGAGGCGTCTCGAGTTCTGGCCAGCGCTTACGCTGACTGCGGCGACCGTGACAGCGGCGGCGGCGGCGGCGCAGCAGGCAACCAACCCCTCCGCGCTTAAGCCTATTCTTATATCACCAGCTGACTCCTCTTTGTCTCCCTCTTTCGCATTTGCTCTAAAACCTACTTCTCCAGACTTTCAGTTCTTCAATCATGTATTCTGCTCCAGGCTTTCACAAAGACGCTATGGACCACATTGTCCGCCGTGGTCTTGAATTCAGCGGCAGCGGTAACTTCATGGCCACCCAAGACGGCGGCAGTGCGCACCACGGCAATCAGACCTTCAAGGGAGAGTTCCCTGTCTCTGGCGGTGGAGCTGTGGTGATTGGCGGCACCATGTTGGCCTTCATCGTCCTCATCGTTGCAGTATGTCCCCCAGCGCAATGCTTGGTGGCGTCACTAACACCCTCCAGCTCCGTTACACTCTCTGGGGCGTGGTGAACACCATTGCCATGGTCGAAGTTCCGCAGACCCTCATTCAGCTCGACGCTCCTCCCAAACCCGTCGATGAAAACGGCCAGCCCATTGATATTGAGGTCAACGTCGCCGCGCAGAGGCCCATCACATCCAGCATCCGCGCAACCATCCGCCACCTACATCAGACTGCCGGCTTCACCGCTCGCTGGAGAGGCATCGCGCTCTTCTTCTGCTACAACATCGCGTATAGCCTCATCTCTGGACTCGTCAGCGGCATCTTCTTCTTCCTTCCTATATTCTTCTCAGCCATCGTTTCGGGCGTTATTGCGGCCCTTGTCCTCGCCCGCTGGTCCACCGCATGGGCCCACATTGTTGTTTCGGGGCCGTCGGCAAAGCCCTGGTACCGCCGTGTGCCCAGCTGGAAATCGTGGAAGAATGTCTGGCTACCCGTTGTCGTCAACTCCCTGGCTGAGCGCCTCACATTCACATTGCCCGCCCTTGTCATGAAGGCCTTCGACTTGGTCCCCAACCACCAAGGCATGCTTGACCTGAAAGGCAAACCCGCAGCTGCGATTATCTACCAGCTGTTTGTCGTCTTTTTCCTGTATCTGTTCATTTTCGTAACCCTTGACCTTCCCTCCAAGGTTACCCTTGTCCGCGTGCAAGCCTCCATGCTTCCCGAGGAGGATGAGTCTATTGTGCCTTTTGATCGTTCTTTCGGTGGCAAGGTCGTCCCGGAGATTCTGGGCGGCAGTGGCGCCATCAGCTTCCTCGACGCCTGGAAGACATTCGATCGCGAGGCAAGACTACGTGTCATCAAGTTGGTGGTCAAGATCTGCGCTATTGAGGTTGCTCTGCACATGGCATTTGGTCTTGTTCTTGGGGGGGAGCTGGCCATCTTCTTGAAGAAGGGTGCTAAGGAACACATCAATACGTTCATCCGCGCTTAGATGCATGGATCTGTTCGTAGCACCATCATCTCTATCACCACCACCACCATCTCCTCCTGATATCTCTTGGGCAACAGCGGCAATGTTAACGACGGGTTTTTAAGAATGGTTTCAATGCAAGATATTCTTCGCCATGAGTAAAACGTGCATGGGCCAATTACCGCGCGTGACTGGCCCCCCATGCGAGACTTATCTTCGGAATCGAACCGAGGGATTAGCGCTCCCCTGTCGAACTTGGTATGCATCTCCAGATCTACTTTCACATCCAGCCCCTTATTTCGTCCATCGATAGACCGAAAGGCAATATTATTGTCATGGAACGCGGGAGAATCATGGTTTGCGGCGGGCCGTGTCGCTTTCGGTTGTACCCACACGCCACGGCGGGGCCAAGAGGCGAAAGTACGGCATTTCAAAGCCACTACGGCGTCTATAGTCACCGCGCCGGCCTCCTCTCGCTTCCCTGAAAGCCTTTGCCCCTCGTGCACTCTGACGCGCTTCACCTCTGCTTGCAGCTTGCTCGTCGACGGCGGGGGTACTAGATTTTGTGTGTGACACCCGGCGTCGTGTGCGCTACCGATCAATTCTCTTTCTCTGGACTCCTGCCAACGCATAGCCTGTACATCGACGCTTTTGTTGGTTGGCAAACAGTATGGACGTGTGAAGGAAACATGGGTAGCCACGATGATGTCCATCCGGTTGTTCCGGATCATGATCGTCCGAACGAAATACCAGGAATGGCGAAGACAGGCGCCGTTGTCTTCACGCAACCCATCTTCAGCTCGGTCGAAGAAGACTCGCCAGATGGAAAAAACTTCTCTGGTGTCAAGTCTTTAGCTGTTAGTACTGTACCCAGGTCCAACGCCGAGTCCGACAGCACTGCCTCTACTACAAGCGAGCGAAAAGAAGGAGCCATCAATGCTCTCCTGGTCTATTCATGCATCGTCTTTGCGGCAGCATCATTTCTCTATGGCTATGACAATGCGATAGTCAGCCCCGTTGCGGCTTTGGCCCCATTTGTACGCGATGGCAATTAACGCTGCGTATGTTGCTTCTAATCGTGTTTCTAGGTCAAGAAATTCCAAGGGCCTAATCCTCACATCCATGACGGCGACGTCTACGTACTAACTGCGAATAATCAAAGTCTACTCTTCTCTATGCCTCTTGTCGGCTCAGTCATAGGCGCAGTCTGTGCTTCTCCACTGACCGCTCGATATGGGAGAAAGTGGCCACTTATTTATACCTATATGGCTTCTCTTGGCGGCGTCTTTCTTCAGCTCTTCGCGCCCACCTTCTCGGCCTTCATCGTGGGCCGTTTCTGGAACAATATCGTCACAGGCATTTCCATGGTCATCGCTCCTCTGTATCTCTCCGAGATTGTCCCACCACGCATGCGCGGTGCAGCTGTTTCTTCCCTCAACATCTGCAACCTCGTCTCCGCCGTCATCGCCGCTTCGGTCGCCTTTGCATCTAGCGGCCTCCAGTCTGATGCATCCTTTCGCATTCCTCTGGGCGTTCAATGCGTCGCCCCTGGGCTTCTTGTGGTTCTCATGTTTCCGCTTCCAGAGTCTCCACAGTGGCTCACTCAGCAGTCTCGCCTCGCTGATGCTCGCAAGTCTCTCCTCCGTGTTCGAGCTTCTTCGTCTCATTCATCATCGTCGTCCACGGTTGATGAGGAACTCAGGGTCATGATTCTGGTAGAAGATGCTCAAGCTCGACTCACCGCTGGAGTCCGCTTCCTAGACCTCTTCCGAACTCCGAATCGTGAGCGAACTTTGGTCGCTGGGTCGATGTACTCTTTCAATCAGCTTTCAGGTATAATCCTGACAACGACTTATGCGACTATTTTCCTCGAACAGCTTGGCATTGGAAATCCTTTTGCCATCACAGTAGCTGCGCAAGCTTGCACTCTGTGCGGGACCCTCGTCGCGCCACTCATTCTTGATCGCAGCAGCGGTCGCAGACCAGTCATGCTGACAGGTATGGTGCTACTTCTGGGCATAGATGCCACCGCCGGTGGCCTTGCATTCTCGGCGCGCCATGGCAATAAGCACACCGGTCTGGCCATTGTAGTGCTCAGCTGCCTGTTCAACGCCATCTGGGCCGCGTCGTTCTACTCGGTATCTGCATTGCTCCCAGCCGAGCTTGCCCCTGCCAGGTTACGTGGTCTCACCATGAGCTACACAATAGCGTGGGCACAGGCTACAGCTGTCTGTACGACACTGGCCGTGCCGCAGATTACAGCTGGTGGCAAAAATGGTGGTCTTGGTGCGAAGACTTACCTCGTCTTTGCAGGCTGCATGGTGTTTGTTTTGACGTGGGTGTGGTTTCTAGTGCCAGAGACGCAGGGTCGGACGCTTGCAGAGATCGACGAACTGTACTCAAGGGAAGGACTGAAGAGACGAAATTGGAAGACCGCGCAGACGAGTGTTCAGGCAAGAAGAGGCAGCACAATTGCAGGGGTGGAACTGGAGGGCGTGAATGGTAGGAGGTTGTCATGTAACGTCACATAGTACCGTACACACGAAAGTTCACGAGTTTTCTTCTTCTCTTACAGATACAGCTAGTTTACCACATACCCTTGGCTCAATGATGTTCTTGTTTGTAGCTGTGCTCCAAAAAGGTACTCACAGGGTATGGTCACGTGCCATGTTCGATGAAACGGGCCAGAAAACGTCAATATTACCTTTTTTCTGACCACGCCTTGAATCGCCAGACTTTCGCTTTGGAATCTCCGAATTTGAACCTAAGATTCAGACTCTCAAGCTGGAAAAGGAACAGAAAAAATGGCATCCGCAGAAGCAGAACCCCCCCTGCAAGCCCTCATAGCCTACGAAGACGACTACGTGAACCCACTCATTCTCTCCGCCCTAGCCACGGTCCTCCCACCTCAAAGCTACACCCTCACTTCCGCCCTCCCCGCAGACCCCCACCACCAACCCTACCTCCACTACACCGCCTACGAAACCCTCGACTTCCCCCGCGCCCTCGCCGCAGCCCCCGGCACCTGCCTCGTCAACGCCTACGTGATCCGCAAAGCCCTCATCCGCAAGCACTTCCTCGCCCAGATCGTCGAGTCTCACGTCACCAAGCACCCGGGCTCGCCGCTCGCGCGCCACTGGACCCCTGCTGCCGCGTTCGAGCTCGACTACGCCGAGTTCCTGGACGATGCGCTGGTCGAGGCGTTTGAGTTGCGTGCGGCGCTCGAGCGCAATGCGGCGCGGCCGCCGGCGGAGCGCGAGTGGTGGATTTTGAAGCCGGGGATGAGCGATCGCGGGCAGGGGATTCGGCTGTTCAGTACGGAGGAGGAGTTAAAGGGGATTTTTGAGCGGTGGGAGGAGGAGAATCCATCGGATGAGGAGGATGGGGACGACGGGGATGAAGATGGGGAGGGGGAGAGAGGGGCGGTGCTGGGGGAGGGAATTATGACTTCGCAGCTGCGGCATTTTGTTGCGCAGCCATACATTCACCCGCCGCTGCTGCTGGCGCAGGAGCCGTTTTCGAAGCGCAAGTTTCACATCCGCACGTATGTGGTGGCGCATGGCGCGCTGAAAGTGTATGTGTATGGGCATATGCTGGCCTTGTTTGCGAGCGAGGCATATGTGCCACCATGGGACTCTGCTGCTGTGGACGGTGAAGACGGCAGTGAAGAGCATCGAGAGGCATTGCTGGAGAAGATGCGCAACGTTCATCTCACAAACACCTGCGTGCAGACGGCTGACGGGCGTGGCGTAGCTCCCAATGCCCCATCACCAGTCCATTTACTTTCGGATCTACCATTACCTGAGAAAATACTTGCGAATATCCAGGACCAAATTCATGTTGCCACGGGGGATTTGTTCAAAGCAGGACTCGCGTATCCAACACATTTCCAACCATTGCCGAACAGTTTTGAAGTATTTGGCCTGGATTTCTTGGTCGCGGGAGATGCAGTCGGAGGCACTGGGGATGCAGTGGTGCAGTTATTGGAGGTCAACGCGTTCCCAGATTTCCAACAGACGGGCGACAAACTTCGTGATGTGGTTGTGAAGGGGCTGCTAGAACAGATTGCGCGAGAGGTGATAGCACCGCATTTTAACATTGCGGCTGCATCTCGAACAGACAAGGAATTTGGGATTCTGAAAAAGGTCCTTGACGTAGACATGGGACGACGATGAATGATGGAAGAAAGACTTGAACAATTACGAATCTGATCCTCGATGAGGAGCGTTTCTGGAAACCAACTAAAAATACAAAGACAACGCCATGGGAAGCTGATTCTCTTCAATCTAGAGAACCGTCTGCAAACCTCCTTTGGGGCGCGAAGGATTTCGTGCGTGATTCATGACTTGGGCCATTACTAGACAAAACCTTGCTCAGCATATCCGATTCCGGCTCGGCGCGTTTTTTGACCTCCATGCTCCTCGTATCCCAGCCCCAGCTAGCCGGAGCATATTCATCATCTTCTGGGAAAACCTCCAACAATGAACTGTTGGGGAAGTGCCAATAGGCCCCGTTCTTGGCGCACTTTGGGCCACGCAGTCCGTCCATCACAATTGCCTTCACAGATTTGACACCGCCATCCTTCAATTCTTCAAATTCTGTCTCAATGGAATCTGACCCCCTCGAACGTCTCTCTTTGCTTGGAGCTTTGATGCGGTCTAAGCTACGCCGTGCAACGCTGTCTCCCGCACCAGAGGTATGCTCAGGAACTTTGGGAGCGTCATCAAGTTGATCAGATTCGTGCTCTGACTGATCAAGGGCCAAATTAAAATCCAGAGGATTGAGCATAGTAGCTTCTTTGTATGTATCGGTACCGCTCGACTCGACATTCATCGACTCTACATCATCATCTGCGGGCGTAGGTGGCCGTGGCGGAAACGATGTTGGTCGAATCCGAGGCAGCAAGATCTGGACTGCAGGGTTCTCAGGAGATATGTATGGGCTGGAGGACCCCGGAAGCTGCATATCAACGCCCTCCAAAGCAAATCGGACGCGACCTTCGCGGCGTCTCTTTGATTGATGCATGGTCAGATCGGTGGTGAGGTTTGCAAGTTTGTCCATGCGACACGCCTCCACGGTAGAATGGCCACTAGAGTGGCGTTTGCGAATCCTTGAATCATGTTTATCGTCGACATGCATCATTGAGAAGAAGTACTGTAGCTCTGCTTCGGCTTTTCGGTCTTGCGCTGACATCAAATTATCATTCAATGTTGGTTCCCATTCATAAACAGCCTCATCTGAGGCGCGAACATCCGACTCCTCTGAGCTTCCTTTGTAGTACTGGGCACTACACAACCCTGCGATCTTGTCTCTCATGAAACTACTCGTGTCAGAGCTCGCAGCCTCAGAAGAGCTACTGTTGTCGGAGCGACGTTGCGTATCTCGAGGTTGCTTGACGTTTTCAAAAGTCGTTTCAGTCTTTGGAAGCGGTCGAGCTGGAGGTGCACGACTTGGAGCAGCAAATGTGAACGCAGAGGCCGGAGGATGAGTATCATGAACGTCTGAAGCGGAAGCCAAAGCCTCGAACGGGAGGTGCGAAAGGGATTTGGCTGATCCATAGTCGAGGTCGTCACGAAGTCGAAGCTGTAAGTGGCTCTCGGGTTGTAGAGGCAGAGTCATTTCTGGCGTACTGATTAGGTGTGGGACCCTCCCGGCGGGAATTGCTATTGGCTGAGAACGGGAGAAGAGTGACATATCCCAGCGAGGAAGAAGTCGAGATCGAGTCGAGGCGTGGTAGGGTCGAGGATGATGTCTAACAATGGTGTCGTCCACCTCATCGTGACTCTTTCGCTTGGATCTTGACAAGGTTGTGGACGCCTTGGAGCGAATGGAGCCTATGAAAGATCTTTTCTTGCGTGGAGAGGATGCATTGAGAGGTCTCTGACCTCTCGGGGTGGCATCGCTTTCGCTGAGCGCTTTTTGGTGAAGTCCGAAGATGGACTTCGACGACCTTAGGTTGAAAGAGCTTATAGCCCTGACCAAGGACTTCTTTCGAGGTGATTGATTATCGAGAGAGTCACTGCTGGCAGCCCGCTTCAAAGTGAGAGGCATGATAGTATGACGAGGTATTCGGATGCTGAGACTGAACTGCAACGCTAAGATATAACTGGCGGCACTTGCAAACGCCGGCAACACCCAAGGTAGATGTGTGATGTGACAAAGGAACGGGCAACACGCAAGCCGCAACTACTATGACAGACAGTTCTCACCTACAGTTTCTGTTTACAGCAAGAGCAGCAAAGAGGGACGACAGTTGTCCCCATGCGCGCTGCCCCGATTGGGGAAAGAGACATCCATTCGTCTTGCGATGGTTGTTCTCTGGCGCGTCACTATCTTCGCCATTGCGTTGGAAGATAGCAGAAGCCGAGACTTCCATGCAGTATGTCCACGCGCGCCACACGTGCCAGAGAACATCTGACAGTCGCCTTTCTGACTAAAGGCAAAGTCTGATGGAAGTCGTGGCTGACTTTGTGGTGTGGCTGAATCGGTGGCTTGGCGGATGCGGCTCCCTCGCCGCGACGCGACAAAAGCTCCGGATCTTTCACCACTTGCCTTCACTTTCTTTGCCCACGCCTGGTGCTTCTGCCTTCTCCCTGTTGGCCCCATACGAGCAAGCTTGCCTCTGTCGTGAACGTATCCCCGGCGGACTCCATCCCGAGCTTCTCGACTTCTGCTCTGAAAGGCCCGCCAGCCTGCGATCCTTTCCCCGACCATGGCACCTGGCGACGTCAGGAAGTCGTTCCAGGATCTGGTGTCGGCTGGTGCGCACTCTCCACTTTGTCGTGTTGCTCAGCTTTAGCTAATAATACCGCAGACCGCAAGAAGAAGCAGCATGAAGCTCTCGCCTCTCAATTGCTTGGTAAGGGTCGACGAACCAGCACACCAACCACTGGACGTGTCACGGGTCCTGGCGCCAGCCTTGCCAGCCGAGTCGGTGTAATTAAGGTGAGATTGATGCTTTAGAACTCGTTCGTGCGCGGAGACTGACTGTGCTAGCGTTCTGCATCGGTCGCACCAAAACCAAGCATCAATGGACAGTGGACCCATGATCTCCATGATCTCCGCGGCGGCAGACCTCGCATGTCGACACTACGAACACAATCTACTTCCAAGCTTGAGCGTGAGAATCGCCTACAATCAAGCCTCCACGACGGCCCAGGCAGCCAGGTCAACATCAGATCCTCGGGAAACAATGGCCAATTGAGCATACGAGGACTTGCTTCAAATGGCCCGTATGTTGTCATGGCCAGCAACTTCGCTTCTGGGACCACTGCTGCCGATATCGAATCCGCAATGGCTCCCATTGGACTCAGCCCTGACGGCGAGCAGTGTATCACCCGCTGTCGCATCCTGACCAGCACCCCGACCGTCCTCGCCGAGATTGAATTCTCCGACCGACATGCTGCAGAGAACGTCATTGCAACTTTCAATGGCCAGAAGGCTGACGGCAGGGTTCTCTACGTCTACATGAAGCCTGGCGGGCCTACTCCAATCCGCAACGAACGTCCGGCTAAGCCAACACCTGCTCCTCGTGAAGACACGCCCCCGCCAGTGAATGACGAGGTAATGGAAGATACAAGCGATCTCGTGATTGTGGACACCGTTGGCGACCGCCAGAATGACCCGCGCAATGAGAGTGGCCGCCTCGACTCACGTGACGATAGACGAGACGGCAGCTATCAGGATGGCCGCTACGGATATGACGAACGCGGTTCTTCCTACAGTAGCCGTGGCCGAGGAGGTCGAAGCGGCAGACCTGACTACGGACCCCCACGCCAACCTCGCAGCTACGACGACCGAGGATATGGCCCGAGGCGCAGATATTGACATGGTAGAGCTCCTCACCGTGTGGTCGCAAGTGTGAATTGGCGAGGCGTTTTGGGGTCTGACAGGAACGAAAAGCATGAAAAATCATGCATGAATTTTAGAGAAGGAGACTCTATGTACGATGAGCATAATGACAACAGAGTATCGACCGAGAAATCGGATTTGCAAGGTGCGCATTCTCTCAAATCTTTCGTTTCACCAAGCCTTTGAAAAAGTCAAAGCTGTTGCTGTCTGTCTGCAGTGCAAACTCCCGGCCGGTCTCGCGCATCTCTCGCCCTTCCCCAACGACCTCCACAGCACGCAGCAGCCCCCAGTCCGTCGTGATGCCCTTGATCTTCGCCCGCACCCCGCCTTCCGTCTCCAGCGTCACCACCTGCTCTGCATGCAGCCAATGCCTGTAGTACATCTCCTCCAGCTCGCCCGCAAACCCGCGCCGACAGAAGAGCGCATAAAGCTCCGCAAACTTGGCCAGGATGCAAGCGAGCAAGCGCTCGAGCGCAAACGGCTCGCCCGGCACGCCCTCGTCCGCCGCCAGCGCGGCGAGCACCGCGTCCAGCGCGACCGTCGGCTGCGCGTTCGCGACGTTGAGGCCGACGCCCACGACCAGTGTGTAGTCGCCGCCCGCGTACGACGAGCTGACGAGGATGCCGCCGACCTTGGTGAAGGCTCCCGTGCGCGGGTCGCGCGCGTACACATCGTTGGGCCACTTGAGGCGCACGGGCAGGCGGGCGTGCGGGCCGGGCGCGTAGGCGCGGAGGGCCTCGGCGACAGCGAGCGCGGCCAGGTACTGCACGAAGACGACGGGGGCGGTGGCGTTGAGGGTGAGCGGGTGGCGGAGGACGGTGGAGAACATGAGGCTGCCGGCGGGGGAGAGCCAGACATTGGAGCCGCGGCCGCGGGCGGAGAGTTGGGTCGTCGCGGTGAAGGTTGTGCCGGAGGGGAGGGTTGAGGTGAGTTTGGTGTTCTTCTCGAGGAGAGTTGAGGTTGAGGTTACTACTTCGCCGTAGAGAAGGGGGGTGCCCAAGGGTACGGTCGAGATGCTTGGTGAGAAGGCGTCACAGTAGACCTGAAGGGCGTTGAAGTAGGTGTCGTGGGAGAAGAAGGGAGTATCTTTGGAGGTTGGAAGGGAGCTGATATGGGGGATGAGGGTTTTGATAACTTCAGAGTAGTCTGTGACTCTGTTTGCCATGTCTTTGATTGGAGTGGAAGCGCTCTTATCAGGTAGGATATCTAGGGCAGCCCTGGTGAGCTCTGACATTGACCACGGAGAGTCCTGCTCTTGAACAAGAAACGAATCTTGCTCTGCCTTGATGTATTGATCTCCATCGATCGAGGTCAAAGCAGTGGACCAAGACGATGTGACCTTTTTGATCTGAGAAGGGTCTTTGCTTGAAAGATGCAGCATTGATAGTGTCGGTAAGGTCACTTCTTCCTGGTTGACTGTAAGACCGAGCTTGATCAAGCATGACTTGAAGAAAGCTGCTCGGGAGCCATCATCCGCCTCCAGTGCGTCAACGACAGCTGGATCCATGTCTTTGGCGTGCTTGCTAAGATTGGCAGACGCAAATTCCGGGTGGGGACCAGTCAGAATAGCCGTCCCTTCTCCAGCTTTGCAGTACACAACTGCCGCTGAGCCAGCGCCGCCATCGACGTCAAGTTCTTCGGTGTAGTTGGCCAGGACCTCAATGCCGCGTGATTTCAGCGTTTGAGCATCCACAAAAACACTTCCTCCGTTGAAGTACACCTTGAAAAGTTGCGGTAGAATGCCAGATGAACCGAAAGCTTTGCGATTTACCTTGATTTCCGCTGCTCGAGTCCCAATTTCGCTTCCATACTTGAAGCCTTTGAAAGCAGATCCGCGACAAGTTCCAGGAAAGAATTGAAGCTCGCGTGGTCCAACCACTTCCAAATCTTCATCATCGACTTCAAACTCGCAGCGTGCTGAGCCATAATAGCCACCAGCACAGAAACCAATATAGGACCCGCCAGCATGGACGTATCGACGGATCCGTCGATTGCCAGCGCCATTCAGAGTCTTGCAGTAACCGAGATCTCCTCCTCCAGGGAAGACCAAAAGTGCACAGGCCTGTGTCCAGGGCTCTTTGATCAGTGTGTCTCCAGTGACCTCAAGGACAGCATAGGTGGGGGACAGCAGGCGCCGGAGGGAATAAATGCAATGGCGAACAGACTCCAGACTACTCCCAGTACCTGAAAGAGGAGTCAGAAATTAGTTAACAGGAATTATGAAACAACTTACCAGCATACACCAAGACGTTTATGCGTTTCGTAGCCATACTGTGGTGGGGACGGCCGACGTCTCGTGTAAGACTAAAGGATCTCTCTTACACCTCGCGCAACGTAAACAGTGCAGAGGTCGCCGAGTCGCAGAGATGGCGTCAAACGATCCCAAACAACAAGCCCATTCAAGTGCTGTTGACGACGACGACGACGACGACGAACCGGATGATTGGTCGGTCGAAGCGATGCAGGTCTCGGTAGACTGCTAACCGGCCTCACAGGGACAAGCGGATCTTTAGTACTGGATGTGCAGGTATGTACCTGGTCCTTTTTCTTATTTGATTTTTCCTATGCTTGGGACTCCCTCTCAGGAGATAATGGTAGCAATAGCTAATGTTCTACCCCAGCTGAAAATACAAAGCTAAACGACTGCTTCTTCGAGAAGAAGGATTGGAGGGCTTGCAAGACTGAGGTGTGTGGACACAGCCACTTCTTTGTAGCGCAATACTTTTTAGAGAAACTGGACGACTGACACGAACAGATGGAAGAATTCAAACAGTGTTGGAAGAGGCAAGGCAATGATCAGAGAACGTCCCAAAAGGACGCTTGATGGAATCGTCTGAGCTGCGGCTCCGCAACCACAGGAGCATTTACATGGATATTATGTACATATACCACACCTCTACTTCCAATTGATACGGTAAATTCACTGTATTTGGACAGCATTATCTGGTCTCAATAGTGGAATTTGTACATATTTGACACTCCTATAGCCAATGTGAAAGAATAAACCAATTGCGTCACTCTCTACAAGGCCCAGGGCGCAGCCGCGTCTTCCACTTTCACCAGTGGGAATACTTTTGGACCAGCCACGCGCCTTGAACAACAACCATGGCGCCTCTATCAACACAGCGCATCGGCGCGGGCGTTTCCTGGTCATTGAACTTTGCAACACGATCCCGTTCAATAGCCTTCACCGTCTCCAGCGCCTCACGCGTTCGCCGCCAGCACCGCAGCTCACAACCCTTCTCCACCACAACAGGCCTGTCCCAAGACCCCCCCGCCTCCACCAGCACCAAGCCATCCATCCCCACAACCAGCTCCAACGCCTACCAGACCGCATCACCCAAGGGCTCCTTCACCGAGCGCCGCGCCTCCAAGCCCAGCGTGCGCGAGCCCCCCTTCCCCACCGCCCGCCACGAATCGACGAGCGCGACGCAAGAGCCCATCCGCGACATCACCAAGGGCCTGCGCGACGACCCGCTGACGCAGCCCTCGGACAACGAGGCCGAGCACATCGACTGGACGACGTCCTTCCACGGCATCAGCGCCGAGGCCTTCCCCAAGGAGACGGCCGACGTCCTGCTGCAGCCGCTGCACGAGGACGACATCGAGGTCAAGCCCGACGGCATCGTCTACCTGCCCGAGATCAAGTACCGCCGCATCCTGAACAAGGCCTTCGGGCCGGGCGCGTGGGGGCTTGCGCCGCGCGGCGAGACGATTGTCACGCCCAAGAGCGTCACGCGCGAGTACGCCCTGCTGGCCAATGGACGGTGCGTCTCCCCTTCTTTTCCCGTCTTTTGCTAACTCTCTTCATGTGTGTGGCGCGCGACACCAGCTGACTGTTTGTGAAATAGCCTTGTCTCCATTGCGCGCGGCGAGCAGGACTACTTTGACCCCGAGGGCATCCCGACCGCCACCGAGGGCTGCAAGTCGAATGCGCTGATGCGCTGCTGCAAGGATCTGGGCATCGCGAGCGAGCTGTGGGATCCGCGATTCATTCGCGCCTTCATGAAGAACAAGGCCAAGGAGACGTGGGTGGAGCACGCGGTGACGAAGAAGAAGCGCAAGATCTATCTGCGCAAGGACGATGACGTGCGGTATCCGTACAAGGAGGTCAAGGGCGGTGCGAGCGGTGCATTCTCGTGAGTTGAGCATATGGATATCTGCAGCGGTGGCAGTGGTGGCAGAGGGTCAATGCGGAGATGCTGGTGAGCTGTGTAGTCATAGGTATATTCCCCTCTGGAGATTTCATAGCCTACAGAGGCCTCGGTAGCCTCACCTTGTAATACTAGAGCTTTGGAACGGGCCGGCCTTTTACCGGCCTCTCAAGCACTCTTCGTCGCCTCCTCCAGGACCTGCTGCCAGTCCTTTTCACTCTTCGTCCCCTGCCCATCCCAGACACCCCACACCTTGGCCTCCCCGTCCGCCGCTGTGTCTCCCATCAGCGCGAGCATCCCATCCTCTAGCGCGACGTGCACAGTCTTCCTCCGCTTCGCAGGTCGCGCAGATGTCTTGGACAGCGTCGCACTGCCCTCCTCACGCTGCCAGCCGGGGAGCTTCTGAGCGGTGTCCGTAGCGATGAGCTGGCGCACGGCAGAAGCAACATAATCTCTGAGCTCTTCCAGCTTGTCGAAACTAGCTGGGGGAGATTGGCGAGCATCCAGAGCTGAGAGAGTGGCAACGAGGTACTGCGTGCCGTAGTACGGTGGCGCGAGGTGGGTCGCAACGTCGATGGTGATTTTATGCTTGTTGATGGCCAGTGTGACCGAATTGGCCAGAGGTTCGCACAGTGCGGAGACTAGGCGCTCCATGCGCTTTGTTTTCGACTTTCCAGATGTTGCTGCAAGCTCTAAAAGGCTGTCTATGCTAGGTGCGACCTGTGACGTTTGCATGGAGGACTCGATGCTGGCACTTTTCAGGGCTGCGAAGACTGGCAGCAAGGACTTTCGGATAGTGGAAAAAGCAGCGGAGTGGATGGTGTAGCTGAGAATGGGGCGGAGAATACGGTATAGAGCAGGAGCTTTCTTGTCCTTGGAGAGAGGTGGTGGAGGTTGCGTGCGGCTGTAAAACTTTTGGTGATAGACACCGGTCATGAGAATACGCATGGCCAGTGCAAGGGTGTCTGCCGTGGAGTCTGGTTCTATGATGTCTAGCATATCGCTGCTTCTTGGAACCAGATCAATCAAAATTTGTCGCGGTTCCGCTGTTTCGCCTGGTGGGCGAGCTGGATCCAAGCTATCCATGGGAGCCACTATAGTAGCATCATTCACTTGAACGCCAGATGGTAGCATACCACGAGCCTCACGCATTAGCTCGTGGTACATTTCTTCCTCGAAGAGCGAGTCTCGTGCTTGCCGTATCATTGCTTCTATAGGCGCCTGATCGCCTTCGCAAGCCCGGACGCGCGATTTTGAGATGATTCGCTCGCCTTGCCTGATGCGCACACGGATGGCTTTCGGAATGCGTCGGAGACCCTGGTCTAGTTTGACATGGCCAGCATCATCAGGGCGAAGGGCCGCCATTCCTTGGGCGCTGAATTGTGCCGCTGCTTCGAGGAAGCCATAGTGTACGCCAATGGTCGATCCTGTACCCACCCGGCAGACCGACCAGCCTTCTTCCTTGATAGACAACACATCTTCCCAGTATTGCGCCTCTTTCTTCATCTCACTCTCAAGCCTGGTGGCCGACTTGAGCAGCGAGTCAGCCGAGTCGCCGAGACGCTGCAGATTCCAGCCCATGGCGACTTTTGTCTGTGATTCCGTCTCATTTGCGGGTATGGGTGGAGGGTCGAAAGAATCAAAAGCGAGCGAGCCCAGATTGTCTTTCAGCATGTCTTTGATGAAGGGAGACATGGTCAGATTGGCCTTTTCGGGACGGTCCTTGGACAGAAGAAGGGAGACAAAGTCCAGAGCCATGCCGATGTCGTTTCGAGCTTGTCTGTACGCCAGTCAGATACGTCCTCCACACGATAATGCTGATTCTCACGGCTTACCCGAGCTGGTCCAGAATGGCAGCACGAGCCACAGCCAATTCAGTCCGTCGCGCCTCGAGGGTCCGTGGCTTGTCGGCTGCATCGTCGGAGTCCTGGTCGCTTGCATCATCTTTGTCTTGTGCCTCGAACTCTTCCTGAAGGCTCTCCTCCGTCACATTCTTGAAGTGGCCACGTTCCTGGATGATGCGCCCGACCAGCAGTGGGAGGTTGGAGTCGATCTCGTTCTGCACCAACAGCGGCCGGAGCGACTGCGGCGCAGAGGCTAGATCCATGGCGGCAGGAGAGTCTGCTGCTGCGACCTGCACGGCTTCGACCCTACGCTGGATCAACAATGAGTCGCGCGACAGGCGGCGGTAACGTCAATGGTTGCAGACAGAGACCCTGGCGTGTATTGTACGCGAAGTGCCAAGGCTGCGGCTCCCTCGTGGTAGTATAACCGTTGTGCCTGAGTCCGCACCATATATTGTTAGACTACAGATGGGGTTCATAAAATTGTCAATCGAGTGTGTTATATTGCATAGAGTCGCGAGCTTGTGTCTTCTGGTGGACGTTGTTGTAAGTTCTCGTGGTCTGACAAGTATAGTCTTCCTCTCAAGCACATGGCCAGTCCAACCCCTTGATAACATATGCTCAATCTGGACAATTCCACATCTGCAACGCTGAAATTTGTCAAGAAACACCAAAAAAACCCTTGAAGGCATTGGCGCAGTTATGGTTGTCAGGATGGGAACTAAACGTGACTCGAGCACTTTCGCCGTAATAGACATGAACAAGCTATGTGTGATCAACATGCGGCCATTCTCATACCACGAAATAAGCTGAAAGTCAACGATGAATAATATGCTCATATCGTCTCCATTCAACCATACTAATCAACTTAGAGAGTAGAATAATGGACTTGACTATCTAACAGCACGGCCGCTGCAGCCAAGACTTCGAGACCCTGGTGGCCAATCTCAATGCAGTATAAATGATACCCCACCGACACCAGCACGGCTTACCATACTCTTGGGCAGCAAGTGAAGATGACCACGAGGTACAGGGTTGAATGTAAGCATTCATTCGATGAACTCGACAGTGCTCTATTGACAGTCATATAGATGCGCTCAAGGTCTGTTTCACATGTCCAACCTCGTGCTCCTAGTTGTTAATGTCTATTGATTAGACACATCGCCGAGACCAGTTTGTGAGCATACTCGTTTAAGTGATGCTTTCGTACACCACTGACCTTTCTGCCAATAGATTGAGTGGATCAAGGTAAGCTGAGCACTACCATCCCAGGACCGGCGTTGGTCAAAATGATATTCGCGTGTGCTATAACTTGTCATGATCCCCGACCACTCTACTGAACAATGAAAGGCACTCTTAGCAGGGCCTTTTGTCTTGCACTCGCAGCCGACTGGTGTGTTCGACGGCGACGATGACGAAGAGAGCATTACGCGCATGGCCGGCACGGCTCATCGCCGCTATGCCGAGATCATGTTCGATGTTGAAGAGCTCATAAATGACCACAGTGTGTTCAACTCCACCTTGGCCGCGCTTGAAACAGAAGACTGAAGCTATCTAGTTCGACGCCAGCAATCAGGCACATCTCACCATTCTAAATTGAAACTTTTGGTCCCGTCCATAGGCACTTTCTTCACACCTCTTCCCCTTCGCGATGCCTTCGTTTTCCAGGACCGCATTCGCAAAATCTCTTCTCGCCGCTTCGTCGCTCCCTCGTTCAATGACATTCGTCTTGTTCTCAATACTGCACAGGCAATGTCACTCGAGAATTCAGCCAACGGATCTCTTCAGCTGGTCACATTTGATGGAGATGTCACGCTCTACGACGACGGGGAAAGTCTGCTTTATGACAACCCCGTCGTTCCGCGTATCATAGCTCTCATGCAGCGCGATGTGAGAATAGGCATCGTCACCGCCGCAGGCTACGTCGAGCCCGAAAAGTACTACGGGCGCCTCTTCGGTCTACTAGACGCCGTGCAGTCTTCGCCAAAACTCTCCTCGCAGCAGCGCAACAACATCATCGTCATGGGCGGCGAGAGTAACTACCTTCTAAGATTTGATGAGAAATCCCCACATCGTCTCACCGTCGTGGCGCGAAAGGATTGGGCGCTACCGGAAATGCAGGAATGGCGTCCAGAGTACATCGAAGAGCTGCTTGATGTAGGCGAACAGGCTCTCAGGAAGTGCGTCGCCACTATGGACCTCGATGCACATGTTATTCGCAAGGGGCGAGCCGTGGGCATTATCCCCGCCGCAGGGAAGAAATTCTCACGCGAGCAATTGGAAGAGACTGTATTGGTCACGCAAAAGATCCTTGAGGTGTCGGAAGCTGGCAAGCGGCTCCCCTTCTGCGCCTTCAATGGTGGCAACGACGTTTTCGTGGATATTGGCGACAAGTCGTGGGGCGTCATGGCTTGCCAGCAGTTTTTTGGGGGCATTGAAGGCAACAGGACGCTGCATGTAGGCGACCAGTTCTTGTCGGCTGGGGCAAATGATTTCAAAGCGCGCTTGGCATGCACGACGGCCTGGATCGCAAGCCCAGCGGAGACAGTACAGTTACTAGATGAGATTGAACAATTGCGGAAGGAGAAAGTCTGAAATACAGGATGATACATATCCAATAGCCGATCACATGGACCAGTCCCGTGGAAATCAACAGAAATTACGCTCACTCATACCTTGCACTGTGCTGCAAGTTTCAACAACTTTTGGAAATCGGGCACGCCCAATCCAGTGACTGCATCCCACCCCACGGTAACATTGTATCCCGTGTTCAGGCCATCAGGCGCATCTGGAACGCCGCCAATAGGAGTACTCGGTGAACCCTCCGAGATGTCCCTCAACCCCTTTCCGGCAGCAACAGCACCGTACAACCAAGGATTGAGGAATCCCAATGTCGGCCGGCCTGCACGAATCTCTGCATCATTCAGAAGCGCAATGATGGAAGCAACGACAGGTGTAGCAAGACTAGTCCCCGATGCGAGATCTGGAATCGTCTCGCCATTGAGAGTCAGCGGCGCATGATCGCCAATAGCCGCAATATCCGGCATTCCACGCCCGTTGGGGTTGAAACTCGAGATGTTGCGGAACTGGGGGTTGATTTTGCCGAGGTACGGCTTCACATGCGCGTCCTGCCACTTTGGACGTGGATAGATCTGGCTGAAGCCGCCTCCAGAAGCGAACCTAGCTGCTGGTTCCGTCGCAGCAATCTCATGCAGAGGATGTGTGGTGGCGCCGACAGAGGTCATATACGGGCACGAGCCTGGGAAGCCTACGTCAAAAACGCCCGTGTGGTAGTGGTTTGCGGCCGCGCCGCCAGAGCCATCATCTCCCGATGCGAACAGCATGCTGGTGCCTCTGAGACCGATTTGCATGACAAGTTGGCATGAGCGGCGGAGGTACGCTTCGGGAACATTACCCTCGTTACGGCCAAACGATGTGGAGACGACGGAGGGAATGCCAGTCTTATTAGTTGCAAGTTGTCGAAGGAAATCAAGGTAATGGTCCTGAGAGGTTGGTACGCCGTCTGCTAGGGACTCGTTTTCGGGATTTCTGTATAGAACCACGGGCATGGGGTACACAAGTCCGAGAGTATAGGATATGTCCAACGGCGTCTCCAGGTCCACAATTGTGCTGTTAATGTCATCAGGATAGAGGTGCTCGCCGATTACCTTTGGCACAGCGTGAGCTTTGGCCGCAGCTTTATTGTACTGTGTGAAGAAGGTCTGGAGATCGGTCTTGTTGTAGTTGTAACCCCATACACCTATGCTGGTAGTATTATGACTTGCCGAGTAGTTCATGAAGCCATATGTTTCTCTGATACAGTCTAAAGTGACTATCTGTCCGTCACCACAAGCTGGAAGAGTTCTGTTGAAGGGAGCTTTGGCTTGAGTTTGGACCGATCTTGAGTTGAGACCGCGTCTCGCATCTCGGCGTGCGGGCTTAGAAGGTGCAGGAAGAAAAGTGGTCGGAGCGATAAGATCAATGGCATCTTCCAGATGAGGCGGGATGGAGTAATGCTCGGAGCGAACAGTACGCTCCCCAGTATGGGCATGCTGAAATTCGAAGAAGGTGGTGTGCAACAAGTCCTCGAGAATGCGAACTGGAGCCGCCGGAACGTCGATCCAGTCATGGCTTTGCACAGCATTGAGGCCATTGTCCCGAATCCAGCTCAAAACGCCTTGTGAGGATGCTGGAGTCACCAGACCGCGGATCTCATCCACACTAAGGTGCTGACGGTAAACCGCACTCCCCGGTGTCGCCGAGTCAAGAGCTCTCTTCTCAAGCAAAGCGATGCCGTTGGGGTCTTGTGACAGAGCAATCTGCAGGTTAACAGTTGTTTCCGAAGACGCCGGCCCAAGTTTTGTCCATTCCGTGTCAATAGACTGAGGCAAGTGGCGAGTTGAGCTAGCTGACGTGGTGACCGCTGCGGTCAACAACGCGGCGGAGAACAGGACCAACATGTCGAACTCTTAGATTCTTTCCGTGGTGAACCCATGAAAATTTATCGAGGGCGGCTTTAATAAGAGGAATCCTGATCTTCAAACTCTAAATATCGAAATAGTGATGGTCTTCGCAACATGCCGTTTAATACGAAAGTGGAGCACACGTCGGGATCTTCACAATATAGACAATGACGAAGCAGTCGCATGCCTTTGGGGTGTGGATAGAAGTGCGTCCTAACGAGATAGAAGATGTGATGTCAGGATGTGCTATTAAAAATTGTGATTTTAGAAGGATGAAGCAATACTGAGGTGTGGCGGTATAATGCCCCAGGGCTGTCGGGGTTTCATAGTCAAGAGATCGTAGCGGCCAGCTACATATGTCGTACACGCAGTATACCTTGTCCAGCAATTCCAGTCAACGAAGGCTCTCTTAGTCAGGTCGGCGCCACTTTTCGCACCATGACCGTGCTTAGCCGATTCCGAGCCGTGGAGCAGGACTATAAGCGAGCGTTGGTCAGATACGTACGCCCTACGCCCTAAGCCTGACAGTGACACAACATGCGGCCGTCCGTGCTGTTGGCTTGTTGCAAGACGATAGCATGACACATTCGCCGGCAGACGCCATGTCCAGCCGCAAGCGGCCCAGCAGCCACAAGTGCGCCTAGGGTTTCGCTTGAGTGTGGAGACATGACATCTCAGTTCATATCCTTATCGCTTGCCTGCAGGATTCTCAATGCCACCTTCCTTTACACAACAATCGTCCCATTTCTTGATGTTTAGGCTCCCGCTTACTCAGACCTATCACCGCCTCCTCTTGCTGCTGCCTCGTTTTCCATGCCTCCATCTGTGCTAGCTGTACAATGAAGCTGCTACCGGCATTGGTTAGTGGGCACACCAAGCCCGCGATGATAAGCGAGCTGTCGCCACAGACGGCACACTGGACCTGCCCAGATATCGGTGCTCGGTCTCTGGAGAATCTACGGTGAGCAAACATGAATCGAAGTGGCGCTCGGACTCGGGTCAGCTTTGTGATATCACCCGAGACTGCTGTAATTCACGCAAGGCTGAGCTATAGCCTGCCACATATAAGACAACTTTGCCCCAGTTTCGTGGTCAAGTACTGCTTTAAGCGTTCTGGACAAGTAGATCGACATATTTATTCAAGGAACAATGCATCCACTAACATTGCCTGTTGTCTTTCTAGCGATAGCTGAGGCAGCTGCATCGCGTGCCACACACCCTGTTGCCATTGGACTGAGGAGGGAGATTGACTCTCGACTGGCTAATGTGCACGTTTCTGCCACGGGTCTCAATGCGCAGCAGCTTCTGGTGACATACGGCTCTTGCGATACGGAGGCCGAGCATGATGCGCACCATGCAGTTGGCAAGGCTGAACCTGGCTCGGACAGCCGCTTGGTGTGGATTTTACCAGAGTCGATTACATCTGGAGGTTGTCTTTCTGCATGGGACGAAAGCAGATCCCTCGTGGGCCGGAGCGAGCCTTTAATTGTAGACAAGAAGCATCGGCAATGGGTCAAAAGAGATGTCATCGCAATGTCCAATGCTTCTGGTATAGATGCCGAAGGTCCCTGGTTTGATGGAGTCGTCCTACTAGAGAACAAGGAAATCGGACCGGTGAATGTGAAGAAGGCCAAGGCGAAGAAGATTGGTATACTAGGAGCCGGTATGGCAGGTGAGGAGCAGCAGCATTGGAGAAGTAAAGGCATACTGACTCACCATGACAGGACTCATGACTTATTTGTGCCTCAACCAGTCAGAATTCACCAACCTCGAAATCTTGGAAGCTGGTCAGCGACTTGGGGGTCGAGTCCATACTGAATACTTCAACAACTCCAAGCCCTTTGATTATCAGTATCAGGAGATGGGACCGATGCGCTTTCCGGAGTCATTTCAAAATCCAGACACCAATGAAACAGTCCAGATTCAAGATCATAGGATAGTCTTCCAGTTGGCAAAGTACTTGAACGAACTCAATGGTCATGCGAAGAACTTCTCTGTTGACTTCATCCCCTGGATTCAGAGCAGCGAGAACGGCCTGTACTACTTTGACGGTATTCGCAAAGCCAATGGCATGCCGCCAACGTTGGGTGAAACACAAGCTAATAGCAGTTTAATTCGTCCCGTAGTGGATAATCCTGCAGTTGACAAGGCGACAGCTGCAATCAATGAAGTCACGAACAAGGCCAGCACTCTCGTGGCAGCCGCCAGGAACATATATCAGGCACATAAAGATTTTCAAGACTATGGTCTCAATGGCACCGGGGGTGATGACTTCTCGGAGCTTGCTTACCTTCACAACGCGCTTGGCTTCGATCTGAATATCACAGATCAGGCACTCGGCGGTTTGGATACTAGTGGCGACTCTTTCTGGGGTACGATCTATGACACTATATACTTCTCTGCCATGAAGTGGTCAACTATTGATGGCGGTCTATCACGTCTACCAGCCGCTTTCCATCCATCTGTTGATGCCATCACCAAGATGGATCACAAAGTTGAGAAGATTGAATATCTGGAAGATTGCAACCAGGTTCGAGTGTCTTGGAAGCACAACTTCACCGAAAAAGCCTTCAAAAGCAGGGACTATGATTACGCTATTGTTGCAGCACCCTTTTCTGTTGTTAAACAATGGCGTTTCCCTGGGACTTACTTCGATCCTTCCCTTACACACGCCATCTCGGGTATGACATATACGCCTGCATGCAAGGTCGCCCTACAGTTCAAAACACGCTTCTGGGAGCATCTTGATCCGCCCATCTTCGGCTCCTGCAGCACATCCACAGATATTCCTGGCATTGGAAGCGTCTGCTATCCTTCATACAATCTCAACGCCACTGGGCCCGGTGTGATGTTGGGCTCTTACATCTCTGGCTCACAGTGGGGTGAGCGTTTCGCAAGCATGAGCGACAAAGAACATATCCAATATGTTTTGGATGCAATGACCGAGATCCACGGAGACGTTGTTCAAGATCAGTACACCGGCAAGGGAGTGCGCCGATGCTGGGTGCTAGACCCACTAGAAAGTGTGTCTTGGGCTTCTCCGTCGGTGGGGATGCACAAACTCTACATCCCTGCATATTTCAAGACGGAGAACAACGTGATATTCGTTGGTGAGCACACTAGTTATACACACGCATGGATTGCTAGTGCTCTTGAGAGTGGCGTTCGCGGAGCTGTACAGCTTATGCTTGAGATGGGGCTTGTTGACGAGGCCAAGGAAGTGACCAAGTTCTGGATGGGCAGATGGATCAGCGTCTGAGATAAACTTTTCCTTGATGACAGCTTGCATGAGACTCGAATTGAATATTGACTCATGTCGCACAAAGTGGACTAATACTACAGAGTGACGTCAAGCCATGTAAGCATGGACGCTTCGCGAGGTTGATTAGTAAGATGCACATGTCTAAGAACTAGATCCCTAGCTTCAACAACATGAATGAACAATGCCAATATGAATCGAAGAACTCTTTTTTACCCGACCTTGAGTCTTGTTAATGTTGATGCGGAATCGTCAATTCTTACTTCTTGACGCCGCGTCAAGTGACCTTGATGACGATCAGGATGGAACACACCCATGAGCAAAATCGAATTTCGTCACTTAATCCGAGAGCTGGCCGCCGGTCTCAGGACAGTCTGATCTTCATTCCAGTTGAAAATCCAATGTACAGGAATCAGAACCCATCCAGCCGCTTTGCCATCCGATCACATGTGGCCAAACAGACCCGATTAACGCAATGCCGACAGCAAGCTGAGAGACAGCAAAATTATCGTAACACCACGCCAATAAACTTCCGGCAGGCCAAATCCCCGCACGTGGATCGCTCTTCACGTTCTCTTTGCGAGCATGATGAGGCTGAAGCGACAACTATCCCGCCACCAGTTGGACCATTCGAACCGTTTGGTTGTTTTCCAGTATCTGTCTCGTATTTAGCAACCTTGCTATATGATAAACCGGCTAGGGGTATAGGTGAACCTATCTTTAGCATCAACAGCAAAGACCCGCTACACTCAATGTCCACCGTCTTTCAAGGAACGTGTCTGTCGGATGATACCATTTGTAACGGCGTTGCGCTTTGCATCGAATTTGCCACCAACAATTGGATTCTTGACGTAAAGTCCCTCCACCGAATAAGCAAGTTGATAAGTTTGATAAATGAGCGACTCGCACACCAACAATCGGCCGTGGCCGATACGACAATTGCAGGCATCTTGTGCCTTGTGACAGTGGAGCATCGCCTTGGTAATCGGCTTACAGTTGAGAAGCACATGAGCGGGATCAATCAGATCCTTGAAATCCGAAAGAGTACCAGTATTCCTCTTCCGGGTGGATTGAAGAGAGCTTTGTTCTGGCAAGATCTATTTGCTGCCATGTTCATGGGCACGACCCGTTTGTTTCAGTATGATACCTTTTTCGAGATGCAAAGGATGAAAGACCAGCTCCCTGTCACGTTCTCCAAGCTACCGTCTGGATTTGAAAATAATCGAGACATGCTCACTCCGGAATTGGTATCAGTTGTTGAAGACCTTGGTGCCTTCACGTTGTACGTGGATGAGGGGGACGAAACTGGGAATAGATCGGACTTGATGTTCAGGACACGGGTCGGATATCAGCAGGCTGGGATCGAGTCTCGTCTGGTCAACATTCAGTCTGAACGTCATGCCCTTGATCTCATCACCTCAAGTTTGTGCTCTGCATTACTTATATGCACATATTTCCTGGACACAGAGACCTGGAAGAGCAACTTTGTATCCTCACATTTATCCGGTCGCCTTATTAATGACTTGGAACAATTATTATTATGCTGTGACCGAACCACTCGATCTGAGCTGTTCTTTTGGATCATTCAGGTCGGTTATCTGGGTGCGAACGAACCTGTCCTGAAGAAAAGGTATCAGGAACTTTATTCAGTGGCGAGCTTCAAACAGATCTTCTCGTCAGATGTTACGGGCTATGAGTGCTTAGCTTTGCTAAAAACATTTGTATGGTCGACTGTAAGATTTGGGGTCCCCAAGGAAGAATTGCGAGCTCTCGGTTCTCTAAGTGTAATCAAATAAATATCGACCAAACTCCATGTCCTAGAGAATTTTCGTGACGGCTTGGTGTCCGCACATTGTCTTTTCTATCATACATTGCCTTGTATCCTTTCTTTTGGAAATCTCGCCCGCCGTCCATTCTGAGAGACTTGGAACGCAACGATACATTTGGTCAGGTAAACCACTAGATGAATACATAGGTGCGCATTCGATCGTCTTCATACTAAGACGTTCGCTAGGACAGTTTCTTCGACAAGAAGAGAAGAACAAGTGCTGTAATCTCGCAGAGTTTTGTTTCCAGTGCGAAATGTCCTGTGTCAAGAAGATGTATCTCAGCGGTCGGCGAGTCACGCCGGTACGCTTCCGCACCAGCAGGAACAAAAGAAGGATCACCCTTTCCCCAAGCAGCAAGCACTGGAACGGCGCTATCGCGTAAATACTGCTGAAAGCTTGGATAAAGGTCTTTGTTTGTTCGATAGTCGTAGAACAAATCAAGCTGAATGTCGGAGTTCCCTGGTCTTTGCATTAATGCAAAATCATATACATAGGATTCAGGCGCAATCAATTCAATCTCCTCGGCGGGAACGCCTGCCACGTGTTGATTCTTGGTTGCTTCTAAGGTCAACACTTTTTCTCGAACGGCCTCACGATCTTCAGGGGATCCAGTCTTCCAGTATTGAAACACTGGCGCCCAATGAGCTTCACCAAAGCCCTCGTCGTAAGCATTTCCATTTTGGGTGATAATGGCATCCCAATGGACCCGGCCATTCAGCGCCATGCGAAAAGCTACCGGTGCTCCATAATCAAATATATAGACCGCGCAGTGATCGATAGAAAGTTTTGCCAGGAAGGCTTCCATGGTCTCGGCAAGAGCAGCAAATGTGAACTGGTAGGAATCGGGGTAAACTGTCAAGCCGAAACCTGGCATATCAGGGGCAAGGACATAGTAGTTCTTTGCCAATAACGGGATGAAGTTGCGATATTGGAAAGAAGAGGATGGAAATCCGTGAAGAAGGAGAACAATCGGCCTGTCCGCTGGGCCGCTCTCGCGATAGAAGACTTTGAGGTCGTCTTGAACTGTAACAAACTTGTGCCACGTCTCCGACATGGTAAATATACTTTACTTCCGTAAGATTTAGGGTTGTTCGGATCGAATTTCTTCGAGGAAGAAAGGCTGCAATACAACACAATACAAAGAACGACTGGCGAGCTGGATTTATACTAAATCCATGGTCATTCGGGAATAAATAGAATGGGGTATTTTCGGAGTTCGCGGGCAACACGTTATCGGAATGTACAATAGAATGTCATCATGTCAGAAAATGGCTTCGCTGATGTGCAGATTTTACCATCTGCAGACCATCCCATTCGAGTAACGAGTATTTGCCTAAAGAGGTTAGGGTTGACGTGGCGCATAAGCCAGACCACTGTTGTCTGGGCACTCAAGAGATGGCAGGGCCGCTACTGGACCAGACGGCTAATTGACGCAACATTTTGGGCACCATTGCACGAAATGGCGATGTGATTCCTCAATAAATGTTCTGGTAGTCTGCATACTAGGTTTCAACTCTGGGAGGCGTGGACGGACCTATCAGGTGCAAGGTGTATGAAGCACGTGGTCGCAGGACGCGTGGTGGTGTGGGGCCGGTACAAGTGACCCACCATCCATTCAAGAACAACCATCCTCGTCCGAGAATGAAATCACTATGCAAAGCTCTTTGGAAATAACAACATAGCGAGCATAGAAATCGAAATCGCGTACTACCCGGGCATCTCCTCTACACCAGAGTTGTGCCAACTCATAAACATGGCGTCCCCAGCCTACACTAATCGCACCTGCACCACAGGCTGCACATCCTTCGACCTCAAGTACTCCAACTGCAAATTCGCACGTTTGGGAACCCTCGTACAGTGCGTGTGTCTCTTCGGAGGTGACCCCACCATCTACACGGGTGCTCTCAACGCCTGCACCGTGTGCAACCTCGACGGCCTCGGCGGCAACGATCTCAGTCTCTACCAGAAGTGGGCCGTTGTCTGCAACGAGTACGCCAACCAGGGCGACGAAGCAGCGGAGAATCTCGCAGACTACTCGGATCCAGACAGGCTCACTGAGGTGTTCAGCAGCACGCTGTTGCCGCAACTTCAGGCCCAGAACCTGGTCACTGCGACGCCGACTGTTGGCATCATTGATCTGGGCGCTACAGATGGATCAAGTCCCATTCCTACTTCGGCGGACGGGTCAACTACGTTAGCTGGTGTAACCACTACTGGCGGCGAAGTTAGCTCGACGGAAACGCAAGTGACGACAGGTATTGCTACTACTGGTGGTACCAGTACAAGTCTCGCGTCCTCTTCAGACAGTGCTGTAATGACAACAGCGATGCAATCGACGTCACCATCAGGAACTACAGCAGTAAGTCCTGCAACAACGAGTGGAGCTGCAGTAGGTCCTGTGCAAATGCAACCTATTGTTTCTCACCTGGCGCTTCTGGGAATCATAGGCGTTGCCTTGAGATGGCTGTAGATATGGTGATCTGAATTGTGCTCAATCTTACTTAGTACTATTCTCTCAGGCGATATAACATAGGAAGTTGGTCTTTTAACAAAACAATTCAATTCTAGCCACTAGCCTTCCCTAAAATCAGTCCGGGCTTGCCGAGTTCTTCATCATAGCTTTGAATCTTAAAACATCGACTTGAGAGCATATTGAGTTGGGCGACATTTATAAACTATAGAAAACGGTGTGTCAGGCCACGAGACTCGCTCAACAGTGTTGGAAGCGTCAGAGGTATATCACTTGGCCAGAGGACTGAGTCTTGAGTGCATCCCCATCTCGTAGTGAAGAGGGTAGATGGAAGGTTGATACAAGTTATTGTGAACAAGAGTTTGCAAATCCCACATTTTGCCTCAGCCTGTGCATGCATAAACGGATATTTCGCATATGCTATGGGTTATGAGAACTGATTCGTCTTGAACTGGTATCTGCCGTGCACAGGCTCTACAATAGCAACAAGGCCATTGTTACTTCGAGGGAGTCTTTGCCGCCATTTACGTCTCCAATGTAGCTCAACTTTCCGGCATTCCAGGGCGCAATGACGACTGCAGCTTGTAGCAAGTCTCTGGAGCATTGTTCTTCTCCGTAATTGTGGTTGTCTTCAGGTACATTGTTGAGAAACACCGCTCTGACACAGTAATATCCCGGTGACATACCGAGTCTTGAGACTGTGATGCAAAGCTCCGCTTGAGCGTCATCCTCATGTGCTTATTATCTCCAATGGTCCAACGTACCTGCAGGTCTTCAAAGAATCTGTTCATATCGTACGGGCGAGATGTCGTACCGAAGAGACCACCAAGCACCACTGTCGCACCCAGTCTTCGAGCTCCATCCCCAAATCTTTTGAGCCGCCCGGCATTTTTGGGCTGTGCAATCGCGCCATCAGCCAAGAGCCAGCATTTGAGATGAGCATGCAGCCCCGACAAGCTATCCACAAGATCCGACATCGTCTCAATGTGCACCGCAGCTGCTCATTCCGCTAGCATGTTCAACAGTGGCTCGTAGACAGCCCAGAACGATGAGAACTCTTGTAAAAACACGACATACACAGTGAGGTAGTTAATGGAAGGAGTTGTCAGAGCTGAAAGTTGGAAGACCGTCGACGGTGCATTCAAGGCCCGATTAACAAGAGAGTTTGCGTCCATATTTCATCTCCGCGGAACATGCCCGAAAAGTACGGTAAATCCTCGACTATTGAGAGTGAAGACCAGGTCATTCAGATCCTGGAACAGTTCCATGTTGACAACGGGCCGTCCGTGTCTCGCACGCCACCCATTCCTCTTCCAGATGAATATCCATTGTGTCATTGCTTTCACCAAATAATATGAATCGGTCTTGATGACGAATGTGGTCGCATCATCGATATAGTCGTCATGTGTGACTGAGTTTTTGATGCTCTTGATAAACTCCAAGGCTCGGATTGCCGCCCAAATTTCGGCTTTTGGTTGGTAGGCTCGAGGTCGCTCGGCAAAAGTTCTTGGAAGTTGGATAAATTTTCAGAATCAAAGAATACGCCAATGCTTGCCCGTGGCCTTGTAGAGCCATTCGCTCTGCATCCGCCGTCAATGGTAGTTATCAGCATCTCGCTATGAGGGGCAGGCATCCCAATAATGACACAATGAGGACAAATTGCGAACACCCAGCTGTTGTAGTAACCACTCTCTGTGCAACTATCGACATGGGCAGCACGCTCCATCTGATCTGGGGTGGTGTGTGGCGGAAAGCGCTCTATCCATGGCTGATAGCTCCGCTCGGGACGCATAGATTCGAGCAAGTCGAGCCAGGTTGTACAGAAGCGATCTTCATTCATTCGTTTGACGATGATCATCATGTTAGAATCGTTTTGTTTTCATAGGCAAGTCTTGGAAACTCATTGCCATCGTGGTGTGGGGAAGCAAGGATGTTGGTGAAGAGGCACTTGTCTAGGTCGGGCCAGGGGCTTTGAGCACAGAGGCGTCCCATTGAGGAAAGAGCAAGGTTGCGTAGACGACGGTCCGTCGGGGCCAACATTGTTCACGCAAATGTGCCTGTGTTAAATTATCCGACACATTCAATAGAAGTTCATGAAGGTGGAGTCATAAACAGTAGATCAAATGGATCTCAGACGAGCACACGTGATGCTCCAACTGGAGGAAGCACATGCTTTTAGGTCTGGCGAACACTAGATGACAGGTATATCCATAGATTCAATCCTCATCATCGGCCGCGACGCTTTCTTTCTTGGGTCCGTCATCTTTTTTGACTCCCTTTGCTTGGTCGGCAACACCCCCATTCTTCTTGGTCGTACCGTCGTCCTCTTCTGCATCGTCGTCGTCGCCAGCATCGTCTTCGTCGTCGTCATCGTCATCATTATCATCAGCCGCTGCCTCAGCGTCCTTGTCGGTCTTGCGTTTCTTGGCAGGTGGGGCTATAGCGAAGACGTTACGAGTCAGATATTTGCCTGCGTGGTGTGTAGCATATCGCAGATGGTTGACTTACCATCGGTCTTGTCAGCCGAAGGCTTGGCCTTGCCTTTGCTTTCATCCTCGCCATTCTCGGCGTCTTCAGCTTCTTCTTCGTCCTCTTCGTCCTCATCATCTTCTTCACTCAAAGACGCGCCACCAGCTTCGTCTTCGGACTCATCGTATCTATTGCGCGCACCCGTGTCAGCAGCGGACAAATTGGTGGGACAGCGTCGAAAAGCTTACTCTTCTTCCTCATCGCTTCCGTCGCTGGGGAGTGCGACGAGCTCTTCCTCCTCCTCTTCGCCCCTGCGCGTTCTCTTAGACATGGCTGAGGATGTGGTGAGGGATTTTGTTCGCTGATGGGTGAGCAGATGGGCGACGCGTGGCTGCAGCTGACACGAACAGGCAAGTGGTGGTGAGGGACAGTATCGCGCAGCAGAAGGCGAGGAAGAGGTAAGCAAAGGAGAGATGCAAAAGGCACCGAGGGAGGATGGGCTGGGCCCCGGGCAGATGCCCGTCTTAATCGAGGGGGCCGGGGAGACGGGAGCAGCTCAGCTCTCGCGCGTTCTCCACCATTGACAAGGGTCCAGCCCAATGACGCACTTCGGTCGGTCAGCGCAAGGGGAATTCCTTCAGCCCAGTGACAGCCTGCACTTACAGCGGCAGTGCCAGTCACTTTTCCCAACTTGCCTCCGTCAACTTTCTCTTCGGCGAGCTATCACCCGCTCGTTGCTCGATTTTCGGATACGACGGATATGACAGGAGTTGCAAAGTACTGCGAGAGATGAATGTTACCCCGCTTAATGAAGGGTCCTGCGACACTGGCGGGGTTGTGGAGATATGTGAAGGTGTTCTCGAAAGCTGAAGGGTACTGTGATATTTCAAGGGTGCTGCCCAATCTATGGTACTTTTGCGGCATCCAACGTGTTTCACCGCATTCGAGGGAGACCACGACGTGTGAGGGGTACTGCGCCCCTCAGGAGTTTCTTGGACGTTCAAAGTGTCCCGCGAAATTTCAAAGTGACGGTGGTAATGGAAGGATACTATCGTATTTGAGAAGGATACTGAAGGCCTCTACTGTAAATTGAGAGCACGGTAATATTTGAAGGGAATGGTAGTGTCCAGGGCGTACCGCAACGATCATATCGCGCTGCAGTATCTGAAGAATGCTGTGCTACTTGAAGTTTACCGAGGTGGTAGAAGTGCACTGCGGTATTCGAAGGGTACTTTGATATTCCAACGATACCATTGTGTTCTAAATGCATCAAAATGAATGTACAGAGCTAAATCTTCCAATTTTGGTGGCGTTCGTGCATGGACACTGTTCGCTCGCAATCTGCGCAGGAGTGCTGAACAGAAGTGAGTCCGCCAAATACAGATGATACTTCGCATGCGCCGCCATCGAGAGCAAAATTGCTTGAAATCTTGCAATTTGGACACGAATAGCATAAACTCCACCTCCGGGCAAACTACCGTGCTCTCATTGCGGAAGTAATGCTTATGTAAGAAAGCATTGTGATCTACTCGGGAGCAGGCGGACATATCTACGGCAAGTTTTACCATGAAGGCCTGTACTGTCAAAGGAATTCATTGATTCGCATTTGCATTCATTGTTGTAACACCCCCATCACTTTTCCAACTCAAGGTAGTGAAACATGCTGTTCGTGAACATATGAAACGCACATCGCGGCAACTATGAATACCAACTGCTACTACAGCACCGATCCCTCCTAAGTATAATTCAAGGGCGATTATTCACACTTGAGCAAGAAACAAAAAGTATGAATGAGATGGGTATTTTGCGGCACAGTGTTACTCATCAGAACAGCCTAGAGTGATGAATGAGATACAACTGAAATACATGTGAACTAAAGTGAACTAGCTGTAACATCGCAGCAAAAATAACCAGTTCCTTCATTCATTTGTCTTAAGTCGCCGTCTGTTTGTTTTCTTCGTTTAGTAGTACTTAGGATGTTTGGGGTCAGTCAGATCGAAGACGACGGCCGAGTGGGGCTTGGCACCACCGCGGCCACGGTAAACCGCAGCGCCATTGAAGTCAATGGAGCGGTTGAAGTGCAGGCTACCGTTGGGTAGGATGTCAATGTACTGCGCCTTGAAGTCGGCCGGGGTGTTGATGATACTGATATCGCCGGCTTGCACAAAGTAGTCGGTGACGAGCAGGTGCTTCTGGTCAGGGGTAACCTTGATGTAGTGGGGGCCGACGATACCCTGGCTCTTGTTGGGGTCATCGAGACGCTTAACATTGTTCAGGTCGCTGATGTCGAGGGCGGAGATGTGGTTGTTCAGGGTCTCGGTGAAGTAAGCGAAACGGCCGTCCTGGGTGATGTCGCTGTAGATAGCGACAGTCTGGCGGGCACCTTCTCCAAGATCGTAGAGGAGCTCGGCAACACCCTGTTTGCCGTTCTGATCGAAGCGGTAAGGGTAGATGATCCACACTTGTCCGAGGCGGACAGCAGTGGCGATGGCAGCAGCTTCCTTGTTTCCGGGGATGAACTTAACATCCTGGATTCCACCACCGTTGGGAATAGTGATGGTGGAGATGATTTTGTGTGTTGCAAGGTTCCAAAGGCGGAGGGTATTAGCGTACTGAACACCGGCAGTAGGTTTCAAAATCGACAGAGGAACAACAAAATCAGATGTAAGACCAATTTGGCGCTCAAAGTCAACAGTCAACCCGTGAGGGGAGAACTGCTCGCCAAGAACATTAAGCAGACCCTCGGTGTCTTCGGGCCACTGGTGGATGATGTTGAAGTTGCTGTCGGTCTCAACGAGACGACCGGGGGACGTGCCCACGGCAGAACCCATGTAGGTGATGTAGAAACCGCCATCGGGCTTGGCGCGGATCTCATCCGTGATGGAAGCAAGGAGGGCACGGTTGCTCTTCTTGAAGGTAGGGCGGTAAGGGTTGGTGGTATCGAAGTAGAATGCGGTATCCTTGACCAAAGAGTCAGCCCATATCGATTTGTGTATAAGGGTTGGGATTCAAAATTACCTGAGTCTTCAGCAGAGACAAAAGGCCGCCACCAATCAGAGTCTTTCCATCAAGACTGGGGCCCAGGTGGTGAGGGCTGTTGCCGCTAGTGGGGACATCAGTAATCCACAAAAGTGTACCAAAAGTGTCATCGTCCAAGCTGTATGTTGCCTAATATACGCTGTGGTGAGTACATAAATCATTTTCTCATCCGACATCTTTGCTTACAAGGAAATCTGTATGAATGTTAGTAGAGACTCTTCAAGAAAACATTCTTCTTCTCTTTCCTTTATGCTTGTTGTCCCCTGCGGCAGTCCAGAAATAGCCTATCTTCTTAGGCCTGATGTTGGATGGGGTGAAGGGAGGGCTGTCCAATGGGGGGGTGGGCAGCTGGAGGACCGGGAGGGGAATATTGTTGTTCGATAGCGGCTCAGTGACACCAGGAATACTGGGAATCAGCGATCCGGGGATGGAAATCTGGGGAAGGGCCAGACTGCCAGCCGCGAAGGCTAAGGCAGAAAGTTTGGAGAATACAGGCATTGTGAAAAGATGTGGCTTGTGAGAACTTTTTGAGAATGTTTATCAGCTTGGAGAGGGGAATGAGCAGGTTTCTGAAGGCAATATATAATGCTTTGAATCAGCCGCCGCGCCGGAATCTGTTTGCCAGCTCTCGTTGACTCTTTTCATAATTCACATGCTTTCCCGAAAGATATGGCGACATCAACATTCATTCTCGCGAAGTCCGCCTGAGTTGTCACCCTTGATGCTACCCAACGGGATGAATCGCTGGCCGTCGGGGCTTCTAAGTGGACCGAAGTGCTCCCATTCTTCTTGGCGGTCTCGCTTACAGTTACGGGTAACTGCAGATGCCAGTATGTTGACCTAATCGGGACGAAGACCCTGCAGGGTTCAAGGAAACTACCGGGCCCCATTAGCCAAGTTCATCATAGTGCCAGGAAATTTTCTGAGAGATCGGCGGTCGTCCTGGGAGCCTGGTCCCTGGTCTTGAGATTGCTGCGGCTAGGTGCAGAAGCGCTGGACGATCACTCTTTCCCTTGCGGTTAATCTTGCTTGACAGCAAAAGCGTTATAGGTTGAGGCGCAGTGAGTGTAGCATTCACACTACCACGGTAACCATGGTGATGGTATTCACTGAAGAGCTAGAGAGCTTTGATCCTCGATGTGCAAGAGATACTCTTTTTCAGGACGTCCCGTTCCTTCAATTGCACAATTTTGCCAGGTCATGAGCGTCTTCGGGAACGGGCGGTTAATTCTTATGCCAAGAGAAGAAGAGATGGATCAGATACGAGATTCGACAGCAGAGGTCTGACCAGAAGCAAGCGCCACAAGCAAAGCCAAGTACGCCCAAAGAGTCATGGGGCGCTGTGCACAACCTCGGATAAAAGCTAGTCTACGCCACTGGATGCATTCAGTTCTCGGTGGCTTTTTTAGAGAGATCGCAAGAGTGATGCGCTCGAATCAGGAGACGGAATTTTGGTGAGCAAGGTTTGTGGTTACAGACGAAGCATAGCTGCCAAGCATTGCACCATCGACTTCAACCAAGCCATGCAGATCAATTTCCAATTCGAGCTTTACGGATGATCACGAGTTTGTCAACACCGCCATTGTACGCGAGCCCATTCCACGCTTGCGCTTTCGGGCGAGAGGCATGGCACCATTGCGCCAAGAAATCGCAGCATCCGGCAATATGCCAGCGTGGTAGTGTTGACGTGCGCTGGAGAAATTGCGCGACAGCCATGACTCGGTGGCTCTGGACCGCAGACCAAAGTTCTTAAAAGGCTGTGTCTGGCAATATTGGCCCGGCACGCCTGTTAGAAGCCTTTCTGCCGTCGCCATACAACATGAAGTTCCTAAACCTGTCTCTCCTCGCTCTAAACGCGGCGTCCATCGTTGCCGCGTCGCCCTTCGTGGTGCGTTCTGACGAGCAAGAAGCACCAAGGCAGGCAAAGCATCTGCGGTGGGCTCTTGAAAAACGTGACGGCACCTTTTCAGATGGCCAGCCGAGTGATGGCAAGGGCAAAGGCGGCCCATTCTCTGGTAAGCAGACAGAAAGCTTGAGTCAGGGTCCGTGAATGCGGAGACTTGGCATCCCTTTTTCTGACTAGCCCTTCAGCCTCCCAAGGCTGAGAGGCTCTTATATCACCTGGCACTTTTACTGACGCCTCACCAGGCGGCACAAACACAGAATTGGATCTGCAGAACCCAGCCAACCTGGGTGCCGAGTCTACGGACAACGGCCTTGTCGTGAACCTGAAATGGGCTTTCTCCGACTCCAAGACTCGCCTCCTCAACGGCGGCTGGACCCGTGAGCAGGTTGTCACCGACCTGCCCTCATCCAAGGACATTGCCGCAGCTCAGCAGCATCTCACCAAGGGAAGCTCGCGAGAGCTGCACTGGCACCGCGTCGCCGAGTGGGGCTACGTCTACGCCGGTCAGGTCTCCGTCTCCGCAGTGGACGAGGACGGCAAGAACCAAGTCGAGACGCTCGAGGTCGGCGACATCTGGTACTTCCCCAAGGGCTCGGCGCACACGGTGCAGGGCCTGGCCGACCAGAACGAGTACCTGCTCGTCTTCGACGACGGCAACTTCGACGCCACCGGCACGACCTTCATGGTCACCGACTGGATCGCGCACACGCCCAAGGACATCCTGGCCAAGAACTTCGGCGTTAACGCGTCCGTCTTCGACAACGTCCCCAAGACGGACCCCTACATCATCAACGGCACCATTGCCGCCGAGGAAACCGCTTCGCCCTACGGCAAGCTCGAGGGCAACAGCTCTTATGTCTACCACCTCTCCCAGCACGAGCCGCAGGAAGTGCCCGGCGGAGGCGGAAGCATCTCCATCGTCGACTCGCGCAACTTCCCCATCTCCAAGACCCTCGCGGCTGCCGTCGTCACTCTGAAGCCTGGTGCGCTCCGCGAGTTGCACTGGCACCCCAATGTAAGTTGTCCTTCCAAAAATGCCCTACAACACGTGACTAACTTTGTACCACAGGCTGAGGAATGGCTGTACTTTGTCTCTGGCCACGCACGTGCCACTGCCTTCCTGGGTGGTGCCAACGCGCGCACTTTCGACTTCTCCGCTGGCGACACCGCTGTCTTCCCTGACAACGCTGGCCACTACGTCGAGAACACCAGCCAGAACGAGACCCTGGTGTGGATTGAGCTATACAAGAGCGACCGTGTTGCCGACATCTCGTTGACTCAGTGGTTGGCCCTGACGCCCGATCACATTGTCGCCGAGACGCTGAAGGTTGATCCTTCCGTTGTTTCCCAGCTCAAGACGGAGAAGCAGTTGATTGTTGCATGATAGCACATTACTGAGCAAGCTCTAATACTAAACGGCAAAGAAGCGCCGCACACTTAATAAGTGCTTATTGATATCCTTCTGAACAACAGAGTTGTTTTGGCCTGTGGGCGGACTTGTATGTTACTGTAGCCAGGAGAATGATGTCACTGGGTAATCGAATCACCCAAGGTCAACCTTCAGTACAATGCTCGCCTAGGAAATGTTGATCTCGTGTCCTCCTGAAAGTCAAGCTTACCCACTAGAAACACATGTTTGGTGGGCAGAATCTGTTACAGGTTGAGGCAGTAAAGCCAAAGTGAATGCATGGGTCATGTCATCGTAAGAAGTCTAGGTCTAGGTTCTAGGAGAATGCAACACCCAATCCGCTCCACAAGCCCACGGCATCCATCTACCTTCCATTCGCGCCATCTAACGAAGCCTCAAACTCGTCGTGCACATTGGTGTCCCCATTGGTGCTCAAACGCTTCAGTTGCTCAGTGACATACTTGTTAATGTGCTTGTCAGCCTCCTCGGTGTCATCGGATTGTCCAATTGAGTTCGCCCTGGTATGGGGTCGGCCAAAGGGGTCTTCGTCGTCGCCGGTAGTGCCAGCGGTGTAGGTGCTCTCTAGATCGCTGCGACCACCAATAGACCTTGTGGTTGATGAGCGGCGCAGATGGCTTGGCTTCCTGGACATTGAGCGTCGTCTCCTTGCGAAAACATCGTCAAAATAGTGTGAAGCGGCTGCCGACGGGCTGCGAGGAGTCTGAGGGAGGCGACATGTGACACTTAAATCTCGTTAGTTGAAATCAATGCAAATCAATCGAAAACAACTTACCCAGTATCGTGGATCATCTTGGCAACAAGTCCAGTCCATCCACACTGATGGCTGGCACCAAGGCCTCGCCCACTGTCGCCGTCAAAAAACTCGTAAAACCACAGGTAGTCTTTCCAATGGGGATCCTCATCAAGCATCTCATGGTCATTGTGGATTGCGCGTTTGCCATCATCTCCTCGAGCGAAGAGATGTTGCAGGCGGTGCTGGATCTCCTCGGCCACGTGGCCTAGATGCATCTCATCACCTGAACCAGTTGGGCACTCGACCTTGAGCTGATCGCCATAGAACGTGTAAAATCTCTGCAGTGACTCGATCAGGAGGAAGTTGACGGCAAACCAGATGGGACCACGCCAGTTGCTGTTGCCTCCAAACAAGCCACTATCCGAGTCTCCAGGGAGGTACGCCACCTCGAACTTTTGTCCATTAACGTCCATGGAATAAGGATGGTCTTTGTGGTAGCGCGATAGAGATCGAATGCCGTGATCTCCGAGGAACTCATCCTCGTCCAGCATGCGATGAAGTATCTTCTTCAGACGATCCTCACTTACAAGAGACAACAGAAGCCTGTCCTCCTTTCCTCGGCGTTTCAAGCTTGCAATGTTGCGTTCGGCAACGTCGGAGTTGTTCTCTATGAACCAATTCAGGCGTTTCTTGAAATTTGGGAAAGCGTTGATAACCTCTGGTTCCAAAGTCAAGGTGGCGTAAAGAGGAATCAAACCGACAAGAGAACGAACAGGAAGCTGCTTTGTCCATGGGCCGCCCCACGAGATGGCATCGTAGTAGAAGCCATCCTCGTCATTCCATAGAGACTTCGCCTCGCCGCCCGAGCGATACTGCATGGCATCGCTGATATGCATAAAGTGCTCGAAAAATTTCGAGGCAATGTCTTCATATATGCGACGGTGTTTGGCAAGTTCCAGAGAAATATTGAGCATGGACAAGCAGAAGAAGGCCATCCATCCAGTACTGTCAGCCTGCTCGAGAGTGCCGCCAGTGGGAAGCGGATCTGAGCGATTGAAAAGACCAATATTGTCGAGACCAAGGAAGCCACCCTCAAACACGTTCTTGTCGCCAGAGTCTTTGCGGTTGACCCACCACGTGAAATTAAGGAGGAGCTTCTGAAAAACGCGCTCGAGGAAGTCAAGATCTTCACGACCGTACATTTTGCGCTCAATCTTGAATGTGCGGAATGTTGCCCAGGCGTGCACCGGGGGATTGACATCACCGAAGTTCCACTCGTAAGCAGGAAGCTGGCCATTTGGATGCATGTACCACTCGCGGGTGAAGAGATCCAACTGCTTCTTCGCAAACTCAGGATCGATCATGGCCAGTGGAATGCAGTGGAATGCAGAGTCCCAGGCGGCGAAGAATGGGTATTCCCACGAATCTGGCATCGACAGGATGTCATCAAGGTACATGTGCCTCCAATTTGCATTACGAATCTCTTTTCGACCAGGTGGGGGCGCTGGTGTGCCGGGATCACCGTTCGCCCACTGATCCCAGACGAAGTGATAATACTGCTTGCACCACAACATGCCAGAGAGAGCTTGGCGCTGAACATTGCGAAGATCATCCGTCATGGGCATGGGGCTGACGCGGTAGTAGAAGTCATCGGCCTCCTGTCTGCGCTGTTCGATGATATCATCAAACAGCTCTTCGTCCAAGTAGCCTTCATACTTTTTGGACAGTCGAAAGCGAATGACGGCACACTCGCCAGGCGCCACACCGCCATCCTCGGTGAAAGAAAACCAAGCAGCAGACTTGGTGCCGTTGTCATTGGGGTTGATGGCCTTCTTATCGCCCTTGCAAATATAGTTATGGAAGGCATCTTTGACGTATTGGTTCTTGTTGTTGCCCCAACCCAGCTCTTGGAAGTTAGTGTCATTGTCGGTGAAGATCAATTGCGGATCAACGTCCTTGCCACTTGAGCCAACGCCAGGAGAGGGCGAGAATTGGACGTATCTGCGCCCAAGTTTGGGATGGCGGGTCTCAGCAGCGACAGGGCTGATCTTTCGAATTGACGGTTTCTTCTCCTGGCCTTTGATGCCCCAGGCCCAAGTATTGCGAAACCAAGTATGCGGGAGGATATGCAGAGGGGCTCTCTCGGGTCCTCGATTGTAGGCGGTGATGCGGAAGAGTAGCTCTTCCTCCTCCTCGGCCTCCTTGGCGGTCTCGATGAAGATGTCCCAGTACTTATTATCATCAAAGACACCGGTGTCGAGGAGATTGTATTCCCGCTCTTCTCTGGTGCGCTTGGCGTTGGTCTTGATAATGTCCTGGTAAGGGAAGCTGTTCTGGGGGTATTTGTACAGATATTTCATGTACGAGTGCTGGAAACCAATTAGTTGGCAGACATGCAGGGTGCAGCTGGGGGGGGGTCATACCGTGGGGACATTGTCGAGGTGGAAATGGCACTCTTTGATTGACTCGCCGTGGTTTCCCTGCGGGTTGGAGAGGCCAAACAGACGTTCCTTCAGGAAGGGGCTGATAAATGATCAGCAGGCTGCTTCAAGCTAGAAATACCACAAGACGCAGCATTGACTTACTCCTTCTCGTTCCAGAACGCAAATGCGACATGCTGAAGACCATGTGTATCTGAGACACCAGCAATGCCATCCTCACCCCATCTGAAAGCGCGGGAGCGGGCGTGGTCATGTGTGAAGTCTGAAGAAGGGGAGTCATGTCAGGAGGGCATGCGCAAAGAGTAGAGCAGAACTTACGACTCCAGGCATCGCCATCATGGCTAGAAGCTTGAGTTAGTTGCAAGGTAAAGCGCAAGACAAGGTCGGGGATAGATGACAACGTACGAGTAGTCTTCACGGACTGCGTGCGGTCAAATCAGCAAGGAGATATTTGGAGTCAATGGCTGCTGGCAACTGACCCGTAGCCCATTGTCGTTCGGCGGTATAGGGACCCCACTTCTTCCAGTACTTTGTTCTTTCCTTGTCTTCTTTGAGTCGCTGTTCTTCCTTGCAAAGGTACTCGTGACGGTCGACGACGACCATGACACAGGCCGAAAATCCGGGGAAGGATGGGACCAGGAGAAAGGAACAACGAAGCTCTGGGGGCTGTCGAGGGTGGTGGAGCTGGCGCTCGTCTGGAAATGTGGGGCGGGAGGAAGAAACGTGGGGCGGAGCGACGATAAGATGCTGCTAGGATGGGGGGGGGCGCACTGCAACACTGCAGCAGCTAGCGGAGCTAAATATGCAGCAGAAGGAAACGAGGGTGCAGGATGCTGGAGCCCACAGGATACAGACGGACAGGGCAGAGAAAAGATAGAAGACAACTGCAAGCCACCGGCGTATGCATGCCAAACGGCACTTTCCCGTCGCGTGCTGCAGCTGCCCCATCCGTTGAGAGCGCTTCTGCTTCAACCGCCGCCCCACGATCGTCGCCGTGCCTGCGGATCTGGCCTTCGCGCTCCCGCCGCCAACGGAGGAAAAGCCTCCGCTATTGCTGCGGTGAAACCCCTTTGGCTGTTGCCACTTTCGCCTCCCAGAATGTACCTGTGGTATGCTACGCTGTAGAATCGCATTCAATGGCTGATGTTACGATCGAGCGCATGACCTATGCATCTACACTGTCCAACGTGCCCTTGCCTCCAGTGCCCGCCACGGCGGCCGCTCCTTTCTGCTCCTTTAGTTTGGCCTCGAACTTCGCGAACTCGGCCATAGCAATTTCTTCCTCCTGGTCCATGACCTGCTGAACCCCTTTGACTTCTTCAATGTAGTGCATCAACACTGCGTTGTTGTGTTAGTGTCCGTGATCTCCAATGTCACATCTAGTGGTCACTTACTGCTCTCAATTCCGTTCCGCAAAGTCACCGTGCTGGAGTCGCAGGTTCGACACGCACCACGTAGCTTCAATGAGACCCACCCTGCATCAAATCCGCGAAACTCGATGTCGCCGCCGTCCTCTTGGATGGCGGGTCGGATGCGTGTCTCCAATAGCTCCTTGATCATGCTGACCACCTCACTGTCGTTTTCGTTGTACTCCAGCGTGTCGTTGGCGGACGTTTCCTGCCCGTCCTCTGCCTGCCCTTCGATTGTGTTGACCAGCGGCTTGCCGCTAGAGACTGCTTCGGTGATCAAGCTGAAGACCTCAGGCTTGACATGTCCCCACTCAGAGTCACTGGCTTTTGTGACGGTTATGTAGTCGGAGCCATAGAATATAGCCGACACCCCATCGACTGCAAGAAGCTGCGCTGCGAGAGGTGACGGATTGGGAGGGGCCAGGGTAGATCGAGGCGAGAGGTACTCGAGGAAGGTCCCGGCAAAATCCTCTGGGAGCACTCGTGTGTTGGGCTTGAACTTGAGCGCATCTGCATTGGGTGTTGCCTCAGTCTGAATGAACAGCGTGCGCTTTGCCACTTGGAAAGATCGATGAGCTGGTTGTCGGCGATGGGTTGTCTGTGTTCGCAGAGGACTTTGGGATGGCGAAATGTAGGTTCGTCTTTGTTCGGAAGCCTGTATTGGAGCGGAGCAAACACGCCCGATTCTCGACGACGCAGCAGCGAAGCCGCGTCTTAGCGATTGACGCGGTATAACATTCATCGTCTTGATATCGCGCTAGAGAAGGCCTCGACTTGGTTACAGTCGGCGCGGCGAGGAGAGAAAGCGGCAGGGCGTTTCAGCGAGCAGCCCTCAGGCTCACAAATCCATATGGCGACGTCACAAAGGGTCCATCCACAAAATGCAGCCTCACGTGCCCGTACGGCCCAGTGTATCCTTAGCTTCAATCGGATACCCTTGATTTTATTCGTCAATCTTTCGCACGACAGCTGGAATGGTTGATCATTGTGGAGTATGTGCTATCGGCCCTCCACTCTATCGTTGCCCCACCTGCAAATTGCCATTGTGGGTCTGCCCAAGCATTTGGTTCAACGAAATCAAAACTAATGTTTCTCAGTTGCTCCGTATCGTGCTCTAAAGCTCACAAGGAAATCCACCAATTCACACCGGATAACTCAACCCCATCTCAATCTGATGTTGCATCCGCAGAGGTTGTCCATGCGGTGGAGAATCCCTCGATGGTGACCGGAGCGATGGAGGCTGCTTCACGAACAGAACGGGCCGCAGATGGACCACGTATACAGGAACTGGAAACATTACTAGTGGAGCATCCGCAACTCAAAGATCAACTCAAGGAAATCTACGAGATAAGCCGCAGACAGGCATCACGGCAATCTGAACGCGGAAGGCGCTCTCGTGGGCCTTACAGGGCCAGGAGTTCTCGACCAGGTAACGATCGTGACCTGCAACCATCTGGAGATGCAGAAGCTCTTTTGCTTGTACGCGCTCTCAAAGAGCAAGCAGAGGGATCGGATGCCGGATCTTTCCAGGCCTTTGCCGATGCTATCCTGAGCCGTCCTCCACCATGAGCGCAACAAATTCACGGGTCCAAGTCACCGCATCACACCTGTCGTGGCACTATTGGCCGCGCACCTTGCCAAGGAACAACAGGCGAGAGGGGTTACCCAATCCTTGCCAGGTCTGAGGAATAATGCCAAGCGATGGGAGGTGTGGGGCATTGGTCAACAAAAGAACAATCACAGGTAAAGCCAAGGCCTTCTGGCAGCATTCATTGATAAATGGTAAGCGACGTTCCACGTAAGAGCCAGTGCAGCAAGAATCAAGATCTCAAACAAATCCAAGGCTGCTCGAGAAGCGCCACGGAGCCAAAGAGGTGCCAATGGTTTGGCTCCTAATCATGAGACACGTCCTTGCCTGCGCCAAGATAGATGAGGTGCTCGGCGGGCTGGCTGGGCGTTTGCCAGGCTGGGGGTCTTGGACAGGCTGTTCATGGCAAACACGATGGACATGACGCAGAACAATCTATCGACGATGGCCCATGGGAGACGAGTAACGTTCCGCACTGTTGCAACGGGACTCGGCGCCGGGATCGACAGCCCGCGAGCGCGTGTGATGGAGAGCGGCGACAGTGTGTGCATTATTACTCAAGAGCCAAGGGGCGCCTCTTTGACAGAAACGGGGGCGGTAATACGTCCGGAGGCTAGGCTTCTTGGCAACCAACTCGTGGCTTGCCCAACGCTGGCCACCGCTACATCCTTTGAAGCAGATTGTGCACGGCTTCATCGCCAGAATTATGTCAAGGAAAATATCGTCGTGTAGCAGCAGGCACAAGGTTTCGCCAGACAGCGGGGCCTAAGGGCAGTCCAAGCAGATCCAAGCGTCCAAGGGGCAGTGGCGCGTTCACGACACCACGATCAAGGCCCGAGTCGGCAAAGTGCTGCTTGGCGACCAAGAAGCCAAGGCGCTGCTTGCTTTGGCATTTCTTGGGCGTGCGCAGACAGGCTCCTTCTTCAACGCGGGCCTTCGCTTCCTTGTCCTTGCGTCCCATCTGCAATGCTCACAAAGTCACTGCCAAAGGCTGCATCTGCCAGTGCTACTGTTGCTCTGGCCGTGAAGTCGAATCCGTGCTAGCAGCCGCCACAACCAGCCAATCATGGCTTCCCCCGCGGTAGCGCCAGCACCAGCCGCTGCGCCCCACGTTCTCCCGCAGCAGCACGATCAGCGCCATTACACCCTCCCTCACCACGCATACACACCCCAATCCGGCCCTCGAAGTTCTACTGGAACACTTCAGAGCCACCTACGGCAGCAGTCGCTCCCCTCACACGCCTACGACCAAATCCTCCCTGCCAAACCCAAGCCTGCCGCTCGCCGTCTCGATGGAGTGCAAACACCACTCACCGAAGAGAATATCGCAGCTTTGCAACGACAAAGTCATACCCACATTCTAAATTCGCCACCTTCGTCTAGAAAAGCGCCCGTCAGGCCCCACTCACCAACCGCGAACACGCGTAGCAGTCGTGGCTCAAGACAAAGTCAGTTGCGCGACAGCGGAGTCGGCTCTCCCGTCCGTCAGATCAGCGACACCCCGAGAGGGCTTTCCTCCGATCCCGAAAAGCAAGAGTACATCAAGAATGACTGGAGCTCCGGCGAGCATTACCACTCGACATACTCTCAGGATGACGACGCCGCAGACCCTCAACACGAGCCGTCAACGCACAGCCTCCAAGCTCTCCTGCACCTGAGCTTCACCGCACCATTTTTGAGCATCGCAATCACGCTTTACACGATCCTCGCTCTCCTCTTTTCCGTCCTTGCCTCTGTTCTAGGGCTTTGCATGCCCAAAAGGCCGACTTTCCGAGACTACACCACCACACTTCTGGCACCGCCTCTCCGCCTGCAACTTCGGTGTGTGTATGCACCTCCGTCGGTCGTCCAGGCCCGTCATGAGTCTTTGGCCCGAAGGCTGGGACCTCTCGTCTGCACGCACCTCTTCGCCCCCATTGCATCTCTACCAATGGTGTTTGCTGCCTGGACTGTGGCCCTCTTCTGGGCACTCAGCGCCTTGATTGCGGACGAAGGCAGCAACGGAGATGGAAAGACACTTTCCCTGACTCTTGGAGATTGGTGGGTGTGGTGGCTCGAGGGCCGGGCCTTCCGATGAGCCCACGCCGTGCCAAGGACTGATCCGATGATATTGAAGCGTTTTGCATTGGAGTTGGCTGGTTATGGCCGTGGCACCACATTGAAGACACCTTATTTTGAGGTCGTAGTGGGAACGGGAACGGAACTTAATGTACTTTTATGTGGGAGGTTCGGGCTCGGAATAGATACACCTCGCCTTTATTGGCCCATGATATCTCGATACGCTATCTGAGCTCATTGTCATCGTCCAGCGTCTTCGAGGTCTGAAGTGATGGTCTCCTCTTTCTTGATGATTGACTTCTGGGTCTCGACCAGCCCCGCGCCAACCGTGTCTGTCAGGTCTGTCTTAACCTCAACCTCCGCCTTGACCTCGTCCTCTATCTTCACTTCCCTCTTCGCTTTGATCTGTTTGCGGTCAATGACGGCACTCGGACAGAGTCCCTCGACACCGAGTCGGCACTCGCCACACTTTCTTCCTACTGGCGGGCAATACGTCTGACCCAGGCCGACCAGTAAGGTGTTGATGTTGTGCCACTTGTCCTTCGGCAGCCATGCCTCCAGCGACGCTCGCGTCTCCTCGGGGTTCTTCGTCTTGTGCCAGCCCCACAAATTCGTGATGCGATGCACGTGCACATCAACGCCAATCCCCTCATCCCGGCCCCACGCCGCGCTCATGGTCAAGAACGCCATCTTGGGCCCAACGCCGGGCAGCGACACCAGCCCCTCAATCGAATCAGGAATATCGCCCGCGAACCGATCGCGTAGAATCTCCGCCGTAGCCTTGATGTACTTTGTCTTGTTGTTGTGGAAGCCGACCTTGTCGATCATGCCGTTAAGAGTGGCGGGCTCGACGGCGAGCACGCTCTCGAGGCTGAAACCGCCAGGCAGGCGCCGCTGCAGGTTCTGCATCGCGACGGCTGTGACGGTGTCTTTGGTCTGCGAGCTCAGCATCAGCGCCACGAGCGTCTGGAAGCGCTGGTCGCGTGGGGTTCGCGTCGTGTCGGCCAGGGTCTCGCAGCCCATGGTGTCGACGGGCGCGGTGCGAAGCTTGCGCATGGCCGCGGCGACGGAGTACATCTCTTCCCAGTTTGCTGGGGGCGCGACTGTGACGGTGCCATCTTCCGCTTTGATCTGCTTCGCTGGCTGACGGCGGGCGCGTTTGGGTATGGGGGCTGTCGATGAGGCAGCGGAGGGCTGCACTGACGAGGGCAGGGACTTGGGTGAAGTCGTTGGGTATGTTCCAGTTGGACGCTTCCTTTTGCGATTTGATGAAGGTTCGGGGGTGGTTGAGTAGTCGTCTGAGGGCAAGGAGGCATCAGACAAGGGGCTCTCTTGCTTGATGGGAGTGACTGTTGTGGATATGGCACGCCTAGACGATCTTCGCGGAGTGAGAGCCGCCAGCACGCTCGCTGTATCACGCGACACACGAGATGTCCTCATGTTTTACTCGTTCATTGGTCAGAAACGGTAAGCAACCTGTCTCGCGATCTTCATACTGTGCGGCACGCTCCACGCGGGAGAGTGACGCGTTACGTCATCTCAATGGGCTTTAATCACTTTCGCATGATTGGGTCGTGTGCTCATGCAATTCACATCTTTCCGTTACCGACGCTTCCGTGGTTTAATCTGGCACTACACGTTTTGTAAAGAAACGTAAGACCTCGTCGCCACTGACGCAGCTCAGAATGGTGTATGCAACTGGCTACTTCATCTCGCTACCGGAACGCGTCTGCGTGAGCCACCACACTAAGCAATAACCTTTACCGGCAATAGCAACATGGCTGCTCCACAACGAGATAGCAAGAAGCCGCAAGCTCTGAGAGCTGCCTCTGGCTATGGCTCCACCCCAGTGCCTGGCGCGAAAGAGCCAAAGTCAAGGCCTCCTAAGAGTATCAGGGATAAACTGGGCATGCTACAGGCCCACCTCCCCTACTACTCTGGACCGTACTCTGTACGACCCTCACCGCGAACAAGAAGAATACATCTGACCAAGCACAGGTTGGAACCATGGAGATTGAGGTTCCCGCTCGCAATCCGCGGCATTTCTCAGAGATAAAACGGAATCATCGCCATCTACTACAGCTAGAAACGGTCCTCATGACAGTATTCTATCCAGGTGCGCATGGGTCCGGTCACGGCAAACCACCCTACGGAGGCACGAGATGGTCACGGGAAACATGGCTACCTCGCCCGCGCTTAGGAACTGCCACAGGATATGGCCAATTTGCGGGCATTGGATCGCTAGGCATACCGCTTTTTGCTATTACGTCCATGTTCACCAAGCTCCCTGCATATCGCAATGCGCCCCTGGCTACTCATTGGCCACCTAACTTCAATCTTCGCACCGACGGGGCGGATGCAAAGAATCAGTCAGGACCTACTCCGCCAGGAGGCAGCGTGTCTCCGGTATTTCCTCTCTTGATTTTCTCTCATGGCTTAGGGGGAACGCGAACAATGTATAGTGAGCTTTGCGGGGAGTTTGCGTCTTACGGTATGGTTGTTGTCGCTGTCGAACATCGCGATGGCTCTGGTCCTCGATCATATGTCAACCGCGGACCCAAAGAGACCGATACTAAACCTGATGGCAAAGATACAGAAAGCCACACTATGGGGAACTCCCCTGAAGATAGCAGTCGAAAAGGCGAAAAAGTTGATTACATATTCCCAAAGGATAATCCTTTAGATACGTCACCAAACAACGACAAGGGCGTGGATGTTGAACTTCGAGCTGCACAGATAGCACTTCGCCTGGCTGAGATCGAGGAAGCATACAATGCGATGTGCGAGATCACTGCAGGCAAAGGCAAAGAAGAGATATACGACCGCAATCTCCGCCGGAAAGGATTCAGAGGGGCAAGCAGCATCGGTCTTGACGGCATAGATTGGAACACCTGGACATCTGCCTTTCACACGGAGGGTGTCACAATCCTAGGACATTCCTTCGGTGCCGCAACAGCCATAGAAGCGCTCCGGCAGCCTGAACGCTTCCACTGGGTCAAACAGGCCGTCATCTACGACATCTGGGGCGCCGCCGTCCGCGCCGCCGACGCGCAAGCGAAAGAAAGATCCTCCGCAAAATCTGGCGACTCGTGCCAGGACCAAAGCAACGACGTCGCAGACCACGTCCACTCGACCGACGCGCCCGGCGAAGATAAAGGCACAGGCACCATCGCCCTCCCGCTCCTCGCCATCAACTCCGAAGCCTTCTCCTACTGGGCATCCAACTTCTCGCTCGTCGAGTCGCTCGCCGCCGAGGCCGCCGCCAACGCGCAACCCGCCTGGCTGCTGACCGTGCGCGGCACCGTGCACGTCTCGCAGTCCGACTTCGCGCTGCTGTACCCGCGCCTGTGCTCCGTCTTCCTCAAGATGACGGCGCACCCGCGCCGCGCCCTCGACATCAACGTCGACGCCACGCTCGAGTTCCTGCGCCTCGTCGCCCCGCACGAGCACATGCTGCACGTCACGCGCGCCGCCCCCGCCGACGGCGTGCTGCGCGCCCCGCTGCAGGCCGATGGCGACGGCGTCAGCCTGCACCGCCCAGCCTCCAAGTACATTGCGGCGCGGCTGCGCATCCCGCACGAGATGTCGTACCGCTTCCGGCCGGGGCGGCGGGCGCGGCGGAAGAAGCTTGTCGCCGAGGCCAAGGCGAGCGACGAGGTGTGGATGCATTTCAAGCCGGCGGCGGAGACATTGCGGCGCTTTGGGCTGGATGTGGATGGGGACGGCAAGGACTGTGCGTATGCTGCGCCGCCCGAGGCGAGGGCCCCACGGAAGGCGCAGGATCAGGACGGTGGAGAGGGTGGCGAGTGGGCTAAGGAGGGCGATGGGACGGGCCAGGGGCGGGGCACGCAGGGTGAGGCGGCTCAGACGAAAGGGACTAATGTCGCAAAGGGGGGCGATTCTGCGGAAGAGCCGATGAATACGTTCGTTGGTAGGGTTCAAGAGGCCACGGCTGGCGCAGGGAGAAATGAAACATAAGTCCCCTTTTTGCTACATGGCTAGCATGATAAAAACGAATTTTCACGTCCGTTTCCAATGAACCAGACCCATCAGACTTCATAGACCACGCTTCATAGCGGCTCGTCTTGCATCACGCCTCAATTTCCTGGTGTTGTTCTTCGAAGGAGGATTAGGCCTGTTCGTGGTGGTATTGTATGTCGCATCTTCAGGAAGGACTTTGAACTGAACGCTCCCAATGCCCTCCCTGTAGTTTGAGTTCTTCGGGCCCTTGGTCCGGTAGTTCCGGCCGGGAGTGAGCTTTCCGGTCGCAATATCCTTGCCCGCCAGAATACGCTCGAAGATGGCCAGCGCGGCGACGGGCTGGTAGAAAGGCACTTCGTGGCCGGCCTCGTAGATGCGGACAAATGAGAACAGGCCTGCCTGCTTGACAACACCATGGGTGATCTTGTCCTTTGTCTGGATGTCGGCGAAGCCGGCGGCGCTGTAGCCTGGGGCATTGATTCTGTCGGCGATGACTCGGCCGCCGATCCAGTTGCAGTTATAGTCTTGGTTATGTTAGTAATAGTTAAACTGTGAGAAACAGACAAGACATACCAGCATCGCCAAAATACATCATGACTCGCACGCCCTGCTTCAGCAATAGCTGGACGTCTTCGATCGTCATGGACTCCCGCGCATCGTCTCCAGTAGTGCCAAATGCGTTTCCAGTAGTGTAAGAGTAGCTAGAGTAGTTCTGGAACGCGCCGATGGCCTTTTGAACCTTTGGCGTGTTCAGGTAGGCTTCAAAGAAGCTGTACGGGAAGGGATCCGGCATGAGCTCCCGGATGTCGTATTCGTCCCGGTTAGCCACATTATCAAGTATGGACTCGACGTAATTGGCGCAGAAGTTATCTGCAGCGGTACAAATCTCGTTGATACCGGACGACTGGCAGTATTTGATCTGATCCAGACAATTCCCCTTTCCGTACAAACTGTTTCGCACCATGGCCTCTGTAGATTTGTTGTATGGCTTGTAGTCGTAGGTATTACCTGGTTCCACTATATACCTAAAATACCCTTCGTACTGGACGAGGGGGTCGAACCAACCGTTTCCAATTGCTACGCTCTGGAGCGCGATCTTGTGAGCGCCGGGGATGTTCTTCTTGTTCTGCTGTTCAAAGTACTCGTTGAAGACGGGACCGTAGTGACCACCATACGACTCGGTAGTGAAATGGAAACCATTCCGCGAATATTTCGGGAAAGCACCCATGAAGCCTTGCAGAGTCTTCCACATGTTTGGTGCTGCTCCAGCGGTGGAATTGGCGGTCAAAGTCTCGTTGGAGGAAGACTGCGTCAAGCAGGAGCCGGCGGCGTAGTCCGGACAAGTCCCAGGAGGGAGGGTGATGAAGTCACCAGAGTCTCCGACAGTATAACCGTCCTGCGGGATCGAGTAAGACAAGCCGACCGTGGTGGGCTGATCGACGAAGAGGATGTTGGATTTGCGGTTCCAGGCGTAAGGGTTGTCATACACCTTTCCTTCCGAGTTGATACCGCACGGACCCAACTCCTGAAAGAGACCAATCATGGAGGAACTTCCAGGGCCGCCATTGATCCAGACGGTCAGAGGGGCTTCGGAGGGGTCAACCTCGCGAGCTTCGAAGAACCACCAGAAGATGTGCTCATTCTCAGCAACGTCTGAGTATCCGGTAAAGCTTTTCACGTGGGCTCGCGTTTCACAGATGCCATTGGGAACCTGCTTGTAGCGCACATTGATCCCGGCGTAACCTTTGGCCGTTTTCAGGTCTGTCGGCGGTTTCACAAACTGAGCGGTGGTGGTGCCGACGGTGAGGACCGCGGCAAGAAGTGTGCTCGACCAGGCCATTTTTCCTGCAAGGCACAACATGGAACGAAGGCTAAGCAACGGAATGAGGGGAAGCTCGCGAGTTTTATCGCAGTGGCATGCACTAGCTCCGCATCCTGTTGCATCCTGTACGCTGATAACGTCGCGCTAGCGGCCATTGGGAAGGTGGAGGCACCCCCGTCAAGCTAAGTGGCACGAGATTGCCGATCTCGTACACAAGGCTTAGTTTCCTTCAAGCCTTGTAGCCTATGATCCAGCACCGAATGCTGCAGTGGTGGCATACCTGACATGCAATATGGTGAGAAACTAACACTGATGCTCCTTGTGCCGCTCATCTCAGCCACGAGGCTGACGCCAAGCCCTACCCGAGGCGAAAGCAGGACGCTCCGAAAGCTTATCATTGGACTCGAAGCTAAGGAAGAGACAGTACATGCGGCTGACACGAACACGCCTCACGTGTCTCATTCCGGACTTTATCAATACTTTGAATGCATTCGGCGGTCGCACCGCCGTGTCTTTACGGAAATACTGACTCAAGCAAAGCAAAGCAGTGTGGCCCGAGGTTTCTAGGCTAGAGCTTGGCCTGCCCTTGTATCTGCAAGTCATGCCTCGACAGATCGCCTAAACAAGTCTTGCCCAGATTGCCTAGCATGTTGTCTGTGTCTGCCAGCAGGCATTTCAGAACATGCTTGACGCCTTCTTCGCCGCCAATCGCAAGTCCATACATGTAAGGTCGGCCGATCAGGACAGCCTTGGCTCCAAGAGCCAGCGCTTTGAGTATGTCACTACCCGTGCGGATACCACTGTCGAAAAGAATGGTCAGGCCAGACTTCTTGACCTGCTCGTCTGCTGTAATCTCGGCGAGCGCATCCAGAGAGGCAATGGCACCATCCAATTGCCTCCCACCATGATTAGAAACGATAATGCCAGACATGCCGTACTCGATGGCCTTGTGCGCATCCTCGACAGTCTGAATACCTTTGAGCACGATAGGCCCTGACCAGTGCTGCTTGAGGAGTTCCAGGTGATGCCACTCACGGTACGTGCCCGAGTTCAGAACATCAAGCCACGACCTAGATTTTTTGATGGTACTGGCCTTCATCAATAGCTTCAGCGCTCCGAATGGGGTACCCGGTCGACTAATAACATCTAGCGCTTCTCGGATTTTCTCGCCGGCGGACCGAGTGTCCTCTGCCTGCTGCTCGTCGTAGATCCTGTTGAAGACGGGATCCGAAAAGCCAACCTGACATCCATCGCCGAACAGGAACGGCAGGTACGAAGAATCCAGATCAGTGGGGCGCCACGCCAGATTAAAAGTGTCCAGCGTTACAACAAGCACCTTGTAGCCATTGTACTTTGCGCGCTGCAGCAAGCTCGCGGTGATGTCATCGAATTTGGGACGAGGCCAGTACAGCTGATACCATCGCTCACCTGGGCCATTTGCTTCGGCGATTTGCTCAATGGTCCTGGTCGCAGCCGAACTCAGGATCATCGGGATCTGTGTCTCGCGGCACGCGCGGGCAGTAGCTTCTTCGGCATCCTTGTGCATGATGTTCTGGACGCCCACGGGTGCACACAATATCGGACTTGGGTACTTGGTTCCGAAGAGCTCCACCGAGAGGTCGCGGCGCGTTGCATTGACCAGCATCTTGGGCCTTAGACGGTACCGGTCAAAGGCGGCCGTGTTGAAAGCATGGGTACGGCCGCTACTCGCCGCACCATAGACGTATCCGAAATTAGCAGCGGGCACCTTTTTCCTGGCTTGGGCCTCCCATTCCGCGGGTTTGGTGGAGAACTTGGGTGACCTGAATGACGAGTATATGTCACGCTGGTAGGATGAGAAGGAATTGGGATCCGGCTCCGTGTAGTTGGAATAGGGAGTTTTCTTCTCCATTGTTAGTTTTGCTTTGCTTCGCTGAGAGGTGAGGTCGTAGAGGTCGTTGAGGAGGCCCTGTGGCAATCCGATCGACTCTCTGGCTGTTCAACGACGACGTGACATTCAATCGCTGCTGATCAATGCGGAGATGGATTGGCAACTTGGCACGGGACCTCGGTTAGGGGCGTCACTTGACAGGGTACGGTAGTGGATGACCCTGTGAAACTCTCACTACCCATCGGAGCAGTGTATTTGAGCAGGCCTCGCTATTTCATTCGGCAACCGAACGATAGAAAATAGGCTTTACCCGACAAGGAAATAGTAATTCACACTTTGCGAGATTGGCTGCTTCATTACTCATAGATTATCACATCATTGGATGTTTAGGTTATGCTAAGTCTGAACCATAGTGGTGGCCGCCGCCGTTTCCAGCAAGCCCCGTCTTTCATTGCGCCCAGTGCGGTCCAGAGAGGCTATCTCCACCTAGCAAGCTCAGTGACAAGTACTGATTGCACTGACTTGTTGGGGGAGTGCGTATTGTTCTCTGATTGCAGCATCGCCCATATCATGCAGTTGTCCCCTGGCTCAATCCCAGGCCAAAGATGCCATCGACAAAGCCATTCGCGCCAAAGGCTATCAAGTAGTGCTTCCGCTCTGCGCTCCTCATGATGTCCTGATTGTGCTTATTTTCGCCCAAGAAGCTCCCGACCTTCTCGAGATATGTACGTCCGTTCTGACTGCAGATAACACTACCAGCAGACTTCTACAACTCCATGCCTGCAGAATTGGGAGGTCTTTGGTGCGCATTTACCAGGTGGATGGAAGACGCCAGTACAACGAAGTTGCCCGATAGAGATGCTGTCACGCCTGCAGGTTGTCGTACGAAAATCTGCCGGGGAGCTTGAGACATCGCGCACAGTGGCGTATCGTGGGATGGGACCGCGTGTCCAGGAACAGCCAAAGGTCCAATTGACAAGACCGTAGACTCAGCTCACGTATCATATCTTGGAGAATTCCTAGACTGCCCATTTTCTCACGTATTTTCCCCTTCGCCGATCTTGATTTTGGAGAGTAACACGGAAAGGTCCCAGAATGCGGGACATGTGCTATCCTGGATCTCTGGGTAGTAAAAGGTGTTGATTGAAAGGTATGTCAGTATTTCGGGCCAGGTACATGAGAGGAGGTCAAGCCTTCCTGCTGTGTCAGCAAGTAACCTTGCCGCACCATCGTGTATCGTGCCTGAAGTGCAGGGCCCCCCAATGCATAGTATGAAAAGGGCGCTAGACGGACTGTGGAGCATGACAGCAGATAGGTCCAGCATGAAAAGGCTCATGGTGGTGTGGTCGAGATCCGTTTTTGCAGTGATAGTTGTGCATAGTCGGTAGATTGCTGCGCTGATCAATAACAGGCCAGCCCTTCGAAGGGCTTCGAATGTGAGTCTCTGCCGATCGAAGCGAGGATCAGAGAAAGTTAGGATCCCCTCGTAAATATCGGGTGTCCGACTCAAGAGATCAAGCTGAATTTCTTGAAGTGTACGAAGCAAGTCGTCTTGGCGGTCTGCAGTCTTGATTGCTGGCATGACCTTGGTCAGCTTGGCAAAGATGTTGATGAGCTCAGCGCCAGGACAGCGGTAAAAACTCGTCATTATTCTTCTCCATTGCCCTGGACGAAGATCGGTAGCCCTGGGTATTAGAGCAGTTACCAAGGGAGATGCTGGATTGCATGCGGCATTGCTCGGCTTCTCAAAGATAGGCTCCTGCCCAGAAAACATGGCGCAGACCCTGTCACTCCAGCGAAGAGCGAAATGAAGAAAAGGATGCGGTAGGAGATCCACGCTCGGCCTAGATTGAATCATCTGCTGCAGGCCCCTGAGATGGGCACGGGCAGGGATCCAGCTCTCGTTGTTGAAGGCTTCATATCTCGCAAGAGCTAAAATAGTCATGAGGAGTGCGGGATCGAGATACTTGTCAACGTTGGCCAGCTTGTGGTTCAGGACCTGGTAGACAGATGACTTGAGCTCAAGAAGCACTTGATCTGGCAGCCAAAAAGACTTGCGCCAGGGTTGAGGCTGAGTTTCGCCAACTAGAATGGCAATGGAAATATTTTCAGGCGCCATGCGCACGAGACTCTTGAAAGGCCCCATAAATTCTCTTTCCGCGTGATACATCTGGGCACCTGAGAAGTCTGGGGCGTGCAAACTGTCTAGTAGTATTGTTAGAACAGATCATAATATTTGAGGGGAAAATGCATACAGTGCTCGTACACAGCAGGCATCAGAACCGACAGCGGTGGTGCTCCGGGTGCTGCCTTTGGACGCACGGTCTTTGAGGGGCTAGAAGCGAGAGCAAGACCATGTTCCAGTTTGTATTTTTCTATGGCGGCGGTGTGGATTGCATCGCGCTCTTCAGCTGTGAGCTCCTCGTTTGCAGACTTTGCATCGCTCTCACTCTTCGGACTGGGCGTCGGGAGTTTTGGCCTACTACGAGGACCTCGGGCAGCCGGAGCTTTGCCTTTCTGAAACGAAGGGCGCGGACCAGCGCGGCCTACGCCGACTGTGCTGTGGCTTACCACAATCGTGGCTTTCTCGTTACCCATGAGGCAAGCCACCGGTTACTGGAGCGGACTTGACCCGTGTGTAAGGACTGCAAATAACAGCCACTTACATCGAGTCAACGAGTTGAAGCAAGGTTTCGCCAAATCAAATGCCACGTCGTCAGGCGCGCCTTTCTTGTTCTGGGGAGGCGGCATTTTTAACTCTCAACCCGGCCCTACATATTTCCGTCCGCGCGACCACTGCATGCGCCATTATGTTTCTCGTACGAAGCTGTCGCAAGAAGCTGTCATTCTTGTGCCTTCTTGCTTACAAACTCCCTCTATCCTGCTCTTCCAGCTCAAATTTGAAGAGAAGCAGCGTCTCAAGCGATCCTCTGGGCGATGTCTGCGCACCCAGTGCGCATGCTTCATAATCATGGTCCGCACTGCCAAGCTCATGATAATGCCAACGCGGTCTAGATAGGAAATGAGCTTCTGTTTCTACCGCTGATCCAGAACGTCCTTGGTCGTCCCAGGCGCAGGTGTGCGAGTATATTTATGTTGGGCCTCAGCCTCAGGCAAGGCGGTGAACGATGAAAACGTTGATGGCACGTGCGATTGATGCTCATGGTGATATAATCCTTAACGACGAGGCCGTATCAATGCAAGGGGTGCACTGTGCGCCAAGCCGAATGATGCTGCCGAAAACGTGCAGCCATGCGTATCTCTTATACTATCTAAATATCTAGATTTTGTCTCACACAAAGTCGGATGAATGGCTTGTTTGACTCATTCAATCCTTTGTAAAGCGTTCCACTTTGCAGTCAAGCATATTCGTTGTTTCCCTGATTTCTTAGATATGTTCTGATTTACCGCATTTCCAATGTTCCTTCCAGGTGAACGTACCAGTGATCCAGCTCGGTAGGTGTCGTCTTTGAGATTCCAATGATTTCTTTAACCGACTCATATAAACTCATCCAGGTTCCTGTGATTCATTTGTTACTTATGTAGTATTTCATCTCTTTTATTACTGTATCCTCTAACACTATAGCTGCTGCTAGCCTCCACCGTAGATTCGCAAATTTCGAACGAGGTATGTGAATGTAATGTCCGGGAAATCCGCGGAGCTGAACAATGGTCGTGAAATTTATCGCAATAAAACAATGTAACTATCCCAACGGGTCAATGCGCTAGCAGGAAAACAAACCAATAAACTTGCCAGCCATAGGTTTGGCAGCTCTGAAAATCAGAACGCCAATCTGGCAGCACAAGAGACGCTTCATATCTCTATAACATGCACTAGAGATGTGATGTAGTTACAGAATGAAGAGAAAGCAAAGACGACTAACACTGATCTGTTTGCTGTGAGGGTTAAGCTGTCTCCCTCTTCCCACCCTTATGATTTTCTCTCCATTCAAACTTTTAGATTCGCCTTCCTCTACACCCTTCCTTTTTCCCATATTTAAAGATGCAATCTCTTTGTCTAGTACTTACAAGATTTCGGCAAGTGAAACATAAATCAATCATATACATCCTCGAAAGCTTTAATTTCGGCACCTTGCCGGTCAAAGCCAGCCTTCCGCCAACGCGTCCTTCACCAAAATTCCTTTAATGATCAAACGAGCAATGTAACAAAAGTATCACGATTTCATCGTTTTACTACCATAATTTCGGTCACAGCGTCTAATGATCCCACTCGATACAGCTATTCCATGCATGCAAAATGTATCCATTGCTCTGGAGAAGTCCCTCAAAAAGCTACCGAAGCCTGTTGGGCTACAGCGGCGCCATCTCAGGTATCAGTCGCATTGGAGTAACTGACCATTGCATCAGTCAACTATGGACTTTGTGTCCTAATCGAACCATGTGAGAGGGGTTCATGTCAGGCGCACGTGTTGATATTCCATGCGGCTCGTACGTCATTGAGGCGCTGCGGATCTCCTCGCCAAAAGCCTCCAGATCGGCCAAGATCGCTAGGCTCGTGCACCAAGAAACGCCACCATTTCCAACATTGCCATACAGTCAAGCCAGATCCAATGCAGCCTGCCGTCATTGATATTCGCCATGCCAATAACGAGCCGCCCCATAATTACACCCGCATCCAGCCGTTTCATAGCCATGGTTGTCACTTTTGAGTTTGACCCCACACGCGTGTGCTCGTGCATCACCAAAGCACATCAAATCCGATCCCAAATTCAGCTTCTTTTGGCTTGTCATTGGAGACGATTCCGCCGTCATGAACATCAACGCCCCCTCTGAGAATATTCGCCTCCCTGGCATGAAAGCAAAGCGCGCTACGAACAATGCCGAATTCCACTCTCATCGCAGCATAACGGTCCTCAAATTCTTCCCACCATGGGTACGCGCTCACCTTGTGGCCTTCATCGGCGAGTTCGTTGGCACCTTCATGTTCCTCTTCCTCGCCTTCTCGGCAACACAAGTCGCCAACTACACCGCCCCTGGCTCGTCCATTGCGACATCTCCCAACGCCTCTAACCTCCTCTTTGTGTCTCTGGCATTCGGCTTCTCCCTCGCAGTAAATGCCTGGGTCTTCTTCCGCATCACAGGTGGACTGTTCAACCCTGCCGTAAGCACCGTCGCCCCAGGCTCCTCTGTGCGCTCTTCTAACCCGACGTCCATAGGTCACACTAGGCATGTGCCTGATCGGCGCGGTCCCTTGGATACGCGGCGCCGTCATCGTCCTCGCGCAAATCACCGGCGCCATCGCGTCCGCGGGCGTCGTCTCTGCCCTCTTCCCTGGCGAAATGGCCGTCGAGACGGCGCTCGGTGGCGGCACCTCGATCGTGCGCGGTCTCTTCATCGAAATGTTCTTGACCGCGGAGCTCGTGTTCGCCATCTTCATGATGGCGGCCGAGAAGCACAAGGCGACCTTCATTGCGCCCATTGGTATTGGGCTGGCGCTGTTTGTTGCCGAGCTGCCGGGCATCTACTACACGGGAGGTAGCTTGAATCCCGCGCGCAGCTTTGCGCCAGCTGTTGTGAATCGCAACTTCGACGGCTACCATTGGATTTATTGGGTTGGGCCGGGACTTGGTTCGCTGTTGGCGGTTGCATTTTACAAGCTTGTCAAGGGCCTCGAGTATGAGGCTGCAGCTGCCAGCAAGAGTAACAACGACGGCGATGTGGAAGACACGGCGGCAGACCGTCTGGCCCGAATGGAGGAGGGCAAAAGTCCGCAGACGTCGAGGTTGTCGAATCTGAGCTCGTCGAATGTGGATGGAAGGAATGCTCGCGTTGCTAACGGAGGCCCAACTTTGACTCCCACGAGGACAAATGGCTCCACCAACGTGCAATCGCCAAGCGAGGTTCCTGTGGGGCCCTTGGGGAGCGCAAACCACTGACGCGGTTGTTCAAGCGGAAGACAATAACATGTGGTGTGGAAGGCAATGGTGCATGGAATACGTACACATGAAAGCGTAGCCCAAAGCATTCAGATGAACAAAACACTTGAAGCACGATAAGAATGAATTAGTATTTCTGTGCCGCAGTTGACAGACATCTGCCACCCATATTTCCATACAAGAGTAGCGGTGCGCCACGCTAATAGTGCTAACCTCTGAGTCATGTCAAACAAGGTCGTTCAGGGCATACTGCTATCAAACATGCCCATATCGAGATCGCCTACCTCACCGGGCTGGTCGATACGAACTTCGTCGCTCTCATCACCGATTGCATCGAATACGTGCCGATCTTGGACCGGAGGTCTGGTTTGAGGTACATCATGTCCAGGGTTTGCATGCTGACCGTTTGTGAAAGCGCCAGTGGTATCGTGTGTCGTTTCCTTTTTCAAAGTGTCATTTGTGTGCTGAATCCAACTGTCGCCCTTGCTGCGGTCGACAGGCTTTAGTCCTTCGCCACTGCCATCATCGTACGAGTGGCTGTAGACGTCAAAGTTATCGTCCACCAGCCACTGTATTCGCTCCGGATCAGTCGTCGGTTGGAGGGGAATCGGTCCGGTTCCTGGTCGCGGATACGTCGCTGGTGGGTCATTATCCGGATTGGAGTAGTCGGGATAGGGGTCATTGTTTCTAACAGGACCGTCGGCATGATTTGGAATAGGAGAGAGTGGCGAAGATGTTGATCGAAGGGCTTCGCGAGCATTAGGAGCATAGATGGGCAAGTCGGGATGAAGCGCAGTGGCACGGAGCAACAGGCGGACCAGCGTTGTGTGGGCGAGCCTAGAAAGATGCTGTTTACGCTACACCGATTTAGTAAGAGATTGGTTCGGAATGACAGCAAAAAACTTACTTCTTCTTCCGTGAGCGACTGCCCACTGACACGCTGATCGATTGGCAGGTGTTCGAGTTCCCGTTGGCTCTGACACCTGCTGCAGAACCACTCCTTTTCTGCAATCTCGACAACTTCGCGTGGAATATGTGGGTCATGGCACCACTGATGATATGCAAGGTTGCAGCCGTCGCAGAACACGACCATGTTACTCGCTGGGCTGTGACCTCGGGAGCACTTGGCGCATAGCTGGGTGATTTCTGGATTTTTTCGCTGATAGGTTCTTCTGCGCTTTTGCCCGCTCGATGGCGACATCTCTGGGACTGGTGGAACAAATTGGCTAGGTTTGGTAACGTTACGGCCTGATTTTGTGATTGTAGCTTGAGGCGTGTATGAAACAGAGACCTCTGAGCCAGTCTGCGCGGATATCGTCAGCACGTGAAGGTATGTAGTGCCACGGGGACTACAGACTTCACTGTCATCTTCACCAAGATCCTCGTCATCCTCGTCATCGTCGTCGTCGTGTCTTTTTCGCTTGCCACCCCTTCCCCGGCTCGAGGTGCCAGCTCTGCTTCCCCTTGGTCTTCCTGGAGCTCTGCCACTGCCTCGAGGCCGCCCCGGTGGACGCCCTCTTCCTCGCTTCGGCGTCGTGAATGTTGGATCGGGTATCTCTGGACGTGGTGTTCCGTTCGTGGAGGGACCCCCTCGCTTCGGCGCAACGGGTGGGAAGTTGCTCGCAGACGTTGAAGACATACGCTTCATTACCTCTTCGCGCGCCTTTTCCCATTCCGGCGAGCCTGTGGAGAAACTGTGCGCCTGGCCAACGCGCTTCAGCAGTGCTTGTGTTGATTCCGACAAACCTTCGATCTGAGGAAGGGGCTTCGGGGGCGCGACTGCATTCGCTGTAAATGCGATGGTATTGGCCGCGGGAACATGCTCACTCGGCGCACCAAGCCGCGGGCCATTGAGCCCACCGGCGCGAGGATCAGAAGCCGCATGCGCAGTAGCAGGCGCGTCTGAAGGGTAGTCGGCCATCGCTTCACAGTCTGCTCAAGGCGCTGGATGGGTTGTGACATAGTAAGGGCGAATGATCGCGACTGCTACGCCAAGACCATGTAGCATATGCGGCTCTTCCCATGACGTTGAGCTGTAACCGTCTACTAATTACCAATGACTTTTCAAAGAGCATACTAAAGGGTCTCTATGACTAGTATTTGCAAGTACAAAGCGATGCTTGAAGGTGTCAATGGCATGAGCGCATCACCTTGGTCTCGTCTGGTTCCTCAGCTTCGTGCACACCCCAAACGAGCCAAGCAGCATGGTCAATCCTGTGAAAATAATCAACGGTCCATACTCACTGCCATAGGCTAGCTTTCCGTGCTTCTGCCATGAATCACTGTTGAGTAGCCTCTCACTCAAAGGCCCAGAAACAATGCTGCCCAAGCCTTTGCCTGCGGATAGGACCGCAAAGACCATTCCAGGCTCTGCATTGGTGATTCTGCGTGAGACCACGCCCATGACGCCAGTCCAGGTGGACGCAAAACTGCCGGCGAAAAGACCGTAGATGGCGCTGAATATGTACAGCATCGGCAATGAAGATGTGCAACCCCAAAAGACAAAAACACCTATAGCGGAGCCAATCGAGGAGATCGAAATACAGATGATGACGTCTAGTCCGTCAATCATCTTACCCATGATGACAGTTCCAATAGCGGACGTGCTATTGAATACGACCAAAGTCAGGGTAGATTCTAGTTGGGTGGCTCCGAGACTTCTGGCATATGATGGAAGATATACCTGGGGTAAGAAGAAGCCCAGCGCTTCAATTACGTTTCCCAGCTGAAAGGCATTGAAAGTACTAGAGATAAGAAAGCCGAAGTGCAGCCTCGCTACATTGGCGCCAGGTCGACGAGGCTGGATGAACTTGAGTAGAGGCAATGTTAAGACAAACATCACTATACTCCAAGCACGGAAGAACGTCCGGAAGCCAAAACGTGGGAGACCCCATCCTACTATGAAGGGTAGGATGACCCCAGCCATACCGGTGCCAGCAAGAACCGTCCCATAAGCAAAGCCTTTGCGCTTGATGAACCAGTCATCTAGCCAGATGATGACGGGTCCATATGTCATGCACCCGCCAATAGCGTACAACACACCTTGCGTTGCAATGAGGTGTACCACGCTGGTAGCAAACGACGCAGCAACTAGCGATATGCAAAGGATTAAAAGGCCAACCGGGGCCATGTACATCTTAAAAAAAGGCCATTTGAGGAGCACCGTAAGCACCACTGGTAAGCCCAGATACATCAGCCCGGATTGGGTGGTGCCAATGACCGCCACATGACTGGCATCATCAAATAACTCTTGGGAAGTGTAGTAGTCTTGGAACCTGCTCACCCTTGCTTTAGCCACATTGCTAGTCGTTGCTATAGGCCTTACTTACACTCCGAAAGTGAACGCAAAGCCCCAAACGAGGACCTCTACCATGAAACTTCCAAACAAGAAGAGCCATGCCCTCACCCCCGTGTCTGGTGGAGCTATGGCACCGCCGGAAAGATAGGGTTGAGGGTCCAGCGTCCTGCTGGTCAGCTCGATTTGTTCGCTAGTCTGACTAGATATGCTCATGACGAACTTGATGGCAGTCTGTTCAAGTTGGATGTTGGAATTTCACGGACAGCGCATAATATCATACAGCTATGAGTTATATATTGACGGTGCAACAACTTTCGGACACTCCATAAATCAGCTAGTCAACTGATATGGGCACATCTTAAGATAGTCCGTTGGTGTTGCAGTGCTCTGCTCTTCCCTTGGCGTGGAAGAAGAGCATGTGCCATTCAGGCTAAGACTTCCATACCAAGAGTGGCGCTTGGAACCCGTGTCCAAGCAAACACCAAGCAAAAACGGCCAGGTTTCGCTGGCCCGGATAGAAGGAGATCCTGGCGAGGGGCAACTGGTGAAGATAGTTTTTGCTGCGGGGTACGCTGATGGAGTCCAGATAGAAAGGCTGCCTCGCAACTCCTGCATCATAGGATTCATAAACATTGCATTTTCAATAAACACATCTGAGCAGTGGGTAAACCGAGAACGCGACAAACCCATTAGTCACCATGCCAGCAACCGTGGTCGTCATATATCCCCATACAGAGGGCAAATCCAAGTTCGACTTGGAGTATTACCTCAAGACTCACATGCCCTTGGTAGGTTTAGGGTGTTTGTCGCGATGGTACTGGCTGACGCATCACAGGTTCAGAAAACTTGGGCTTCCATGGGTCTGCAGAAGTGGGTGATTTCGGAGCTAGTCAAGTCGTCCGGATACTCCATGTGAGTTGCCAGAAATGACAGTAATCACGCAGCAAGCCACTGAATCTCCTCAACAGTCAAGCCGTCCTCCATTTCGACACGGCTGAAAGCCTCAAGAAAGCTGTGGACAATGAAGCTGCCAAGGCCATCTTTGACGACATTCCCAACTTTAGCAATGAGCAGCCACTGCTCCTGACTGGTACGGAGGTTGCAAGCTCCTAAACCTTGGGCGGCGGGCCGAACCCTGGTTGCTGTTGTCTCCTTTCTGAAGTCGCAACACAGGAGCGGCAAGATGCAATCTTGAGAGCCGCAAGTAGGCAAGCGTGGATTGTGAAATTACTCATGAATGCCCCTGGGGTCATCAGGGCCTTGAATCACATCATCGCACTTATGCTCTGCGGAAAGCGGCACGGAGCGAGCGCAAAGGCTTTACTCTGAACGTGACTCTGATGCTTGCTTCTTACTGGCTTTGAGTGCAGCGAGCGCATGGCTGAATACCCGTCCAAGGTACATGCTCCCGAGGCTCGGGCCTAAGCCTTCGTGGGGACCCCGCCTTTGTCTTCTCCGCTTAAAACGGCTCATGGATGCTACCAACCCCGCCGCTAACACTTACGATCTAGTACCTTGCTAGCGCCAGGATAGTCTAGCGTTCCGCCCGTCACCTGCCCCCGCAAGTGGTGAGCCGGAGCTTGGCGTGCCTGAAGATTTTGAGACAGTTCTGTCGATCACTCGGCTACCGGTGCATAATGTTCGCGGAGGGTCGACCGAGGATGTGCAAGTTTGGGCCTTTGCTGATCGTGCTGCTTGCGAGGCAATCAGCGAGTCTCTCTGTTTGATAGTCGTAGCTTGATGAGCTCCAGCCCAGCCCCGTGTTCCTCGAGCCTCAAGCGCGGCTGACAGAGGAGGTCCAGACGTGGCTAGACTTGCCTGACCAGTGCCACCGCTAAAACCGGCCCTTCATAAAACGCCATTTCGCTTCCAACACGCGGAATCATTATTCTCATCCGGGAATAAGTTTAGCATACTCAGATCTAGTCTCACCTTTCTGCATCTGTAATGCACCAGACTACGCCGGCCTCGGCCTGTGCGCTTAGACTTTCATCGCGTTAGAGGAGCCCCGCGAGAGCCGCGTGGGTATAAAGTTCGCCCTGTCCGCGCGATTCCATCTGACCGATCCTCCACAACCCCAACATTCATCTCAATCTCATCTAAACAACACCACAACCAACCCCACAACTTTGTAGGTTGACCATACACCCCTCCCCACGCGAACAGCCTCTGACCCTTACCTCCAGTATCAACATGAAGTTCCTCAGCACCGCCGCCGCCCTCTCGGTCATCACCACCGCCTTGGCCGCTACCGACTACAAGACCGTCGTTGCCGACATTGCCAAGATCAGCAAGCAACTGACCACCGTCAACTCTTCCGTCTCCACCTTCACCGGCGGCCCCAGCCAGGCAATCCAGGCTCTGGTCATCCAGTCCCAGACCGTCCAGCTCGACAACCTGATCGTCCAGGCCGGCAAGGACGCCAAGGCATCCCCTGCCTTCGGCGATGACGGCTCTGACGCCGTTGCTGAGGCCGTCCTGAACCTGCAGCCCAGCATCTACTCCACCCTCGACACCATCGTCCGCAAGAAGCCCGCCTTTGACAAGGCCATCTTCCCCGGCTTCACCGGCAGCTCCCTCGTCCTGACCGACCTGAAGCAGCTCAAGAAGGACACCGATGTCTTCGCCAACAACGTCGCCGCCAAGCTCAACAGTGTTTACTCTGGCCTTGCTCCCGTCATCATTGCCGATATTGACCAGCACTTCAACGATGCCATTGCTACTTACTCCAAGAAGTAAATTTTAAAAAATGTTGTATATATCTTGAGACATGAATTCACGTCGTCATTGATCTCCAAGCTGATCTTCCTGCCTGTAACTCATGCCTGTGCTCGTGAATAGGTTTACTGGATTACACAGTGCTATGCTTGTACCCGCTAAAGCTCACTTCGATCCCCGCGTCCCCTCCCCCTTCATCGTGATTCGGCTTCGCGGCATATGCTCCAATCCACGCCTCGCCGTCTTCGCCCTCAAACACCCACGGAATCTTACGCACCCGCTGCTCCCCACCCTCCGCATCCCCCAGATACACCCACAGCTTCGCAGGCCCGGGTCCATGGCCACCATCGCGCCGGAACGTGACCGTGACTTGCGCGCCACCGGCAGCAGCAATGCTCGACGCCGACAGCGGCACAAGCGACCAGTCGCTCCAGCGGTCCGTCGCAACGACGCTAAACATGGGCTTGCCGTCGACGAACTCGATGCCAGCCTTGATCCAGCGGCGCGAGGTCGTGCCGGGCGCGTCGTGCGCCGCCTCCGCTGTCGCAGGCAGCACGAGGATCAGGCCGCCCTGGTCGTAGAGCGTCTTCCACGGCGCGGAGATGGTGACGGTCGCCGATGCAAATTGCGAGAGCGGCAGGGCCTGGTAGGCGATTGGCGCAGTGAAGCGGTTTGCGCTGGGCGGGCTACGCCAAGTGTCGCAGTTTGGTGGGGCGGTGATGGTGAAGCTGCCCGCCGAGAGGTCGGGTGGGGTGCTGTTGGAGGGGAAGTTGATGGATGGCATGGTTGGTGGGGATTGCACTGCTGAGGGGTTGGAGGTGAAGTTGGATCTGGAGCTTGAGCTAGAGCTATGGCTGCAGCTATGGCTTGCAGGCTCGATTTATACAGATCTGGCGGCTCATAGAAGTGGGGGGAATTGGAAGCTTGGTCAGCTGATAGCCTTGGCCGCTGCCTGCCCTCTTGCAAAATTTGAAAGAGTCCTGATCAGCATTGCGACATGGAAGTGGAAAGCAGTGATGTGTCCTTCCGGCTTTTCATCGGTAAAATGCTGGTTAGTGGTTGTTGGTATAGCTTCAGAGGAGCAGCTTGGGGCCGATAGATCGGCAGGTGAGCAATGCAGTTCGTAGACCTTCACGTGCAGTTCACTGTAGCGAGTTCGAGGAAGAGAGCATCAAGATTGGAATCTTGATTATCTCGGGTTAGTCAGATCACATTGCTTCCAAGTTGTGGGATGCTCAAGTAGCCGTCAGCTGATGCTAACGCGACGGTCTTTGCCCTCTGTAATCATGTTGCGAGGATATGCAAATTTGAGCGTTGAGCATCGCCTTGTGTTTATGCAACACAGCCTTCAGCTATTTCGTTAGATTATTCTGATGAATGGCAGTGTCAATTATCTCATTCCACCGCATGTTTCAAGGTCGGAATGGGCCCGCGAAGGTAGCGCGGAAGCGCGGCTCAGCAGCCGCCAAAGCGCTTGGGGATGGTTTCTCTACCCTGTTCCGCCGCCTTGCCTTCACCATCAGCGAACCCGAACCCCCATGCACACACGACAACGCTCAAGCAGCATTCCGTTGGCCTAGCCAAACTCAGAGAATGAAGTGGAGATATTGATAGGACTACATCATACCTACAGATTGCGCTCAGAACCCCGAATAGCGTCTCAGGCTTGCCAGGCTTTTGCCAGGCCTCGGCCACCGTCCTCTACATCTACTCGGCTGCCGCGCATTCAAAACCACTTGCAACTCGCCTGAACGAGAAGCTTTCCCTCACTCGCGTACGGCAGTGTTCCACACCCCTCGCATACACGTTCCAATCAAGCCATGTCGAACACAGCAGTGGTGAGTGAGCACGCGTAGATGTGTAGCTCTTTGGAAGTTTCCAATGGCTGACATGTCTGTAGGGCGCGCTTTACAAGCGCATCATTGACACTGTCATCGAAGCCTCCCGCACCGACTTTGAGGAGAATGGCATAGACAGCAAGACTCTGGAGCAGCTTCGAGAGGTGAGTCAAGTGACTGTCGTGAGACGCCCAAATAGCGCTGCATACATTTCGCAGTCGAAAATTTTCGAGGGAAAGAAAAACCTGACTGCATCATGGTATGCGAAAAAAAGTCAACACTTTCAATGCATGGCGAAGGGTGTTGAGTCGCAAAAGCTTTCAACGCCGCAGCCTGATAAGCGGCTTCGACAAAGACTTGGGGCGAGCGGGGGCGTCGCGCTCTTTTGGACCAACTTATATACCCGGCCCCCAGCCCGACAACCCACGCTAGTCCCGCTTTGTCATTCACACGTGATTTTTCATAGCTGCTCGCTTGTGTGTTATTTGTTCACTGATACATACTAACACATTTGCAGCAATGGCAAGCCAAGTTATCTCTAGGGCAGAGAGCACACTTTCCTTGGGACCCACAGGCCGAGCCACCGACATCTGCGCCGCCGCAGCAAAGCTCGCAGGCAAATGGTCCTCGAAGCATGCCTGCCCCTGCCCCTGCCCCAACACCAGTCTCCGTGCCGCAGCCATCTATGAATGCTCCAAACATCAAGCAGGAAAGTGGTTATGATCACAACAATCCACCGAGCTTCCTCAATCTGCCTCAGACTGGCAACTATCAGAGCAATAGCTATGCAGCACAACAGCGAGCAGCACAGCTTATTCATCAGCAATTTGGCAGCCAGGGTCAAAACTCCATAGGTGCCATGCATGCGGGAATTCAGCAGAATCAGATGAGACAACAGCAAATGCAACCACCAAACCTGAACCAGCCTCCCGTCCAGCAGCAAACACCCGCGCAACCCGACATAAAGCGAGAGTCAATCCCAAATAGCGTTAGCAATGCGCAGACTGATGGTGCTACCGATGACTCATCCGAGCAGTGGGATGCAATTGTCATGAAGCGCAACGCTGTCGGAGACGAGCAACCCATGGGTCGCATTGCAGCTGATGGATTCATTCGTCGCCAGGTCGAAGCAATGAACCAACGACTGGAAGCTGGCGGGCTGCTGGTACCTCTGGACGAACGTTACCCAAAAAACAAGCCCGGGAAAGTACGTGAGCGTGCTGCTGCTGTAGCAGCATATTCCACGAAGAACAACTCTGCTGGAGAAGGTTCGTCAAAGGCGCCCGCTCAATACGATGGTCCCGATGAGTCTGATGATGACAAATACCCCGATGAAGAAGACGATAACGATGCCATAAACTCGGACTTGGATGATTCTGACGATGAACTAGCGGAAGGAATAGAAGGGAATCATGAAGGAGATGTCATCCTTTGCCTCTACGACAAGGTGCAGCGCGTGAAGAACAAGTGGAAGTGCACGCTCAAGGATGGCGTTGTCACCGTCGACGGCAAGGACTATGTCTTTCACAAGGCACAGGGCGAGTTCGAGTGGTAAAGACTCGCAGCGTGCAGATTTTCTCGCCGTGGCGTCCAAAATGTGGCCATTTGTGGCGTGATGCACCTCAAAATTGATTCTGGCAGAAGTCGCTCCATCAATTACTGAGCGGCGACGCTCACGGAATTTGCAAAGTGAAGCCTCTGGATATCGGGAGGAACTCTCATCATGGGTATCATACCATTTCGCCCGCGTGTAATATAGACCCATCAAATGAAGCAATGATTAAATGACTCCCTTCCTTCCTGCTATTAGGTGTCTCCAGAACCTGATAACCGTATTCCATGTCACTGCCCAGACCCAAGCTCTTTGCCGGCCTCGGTCCTCTTCACGACGCCGAAGCACTTGCGCACAACCCACTCTGCTAACCCTTCCCTCTCGCTCCCTCGCACCAACTCCTCCACACGTCCTTCAGTGAAAAGCACCTGCCGCTCAAACTCATCGACCGCGCCCTCAAGATCCTCGACCTTGCCGCGCAGGTTGCCCAGCTCGTACTCGAGCTTCGCGCCCTGCGTCTCGACGTCGCGCAGTGCCTCGGCCAACCGCCCGCGCTCTTCGCCCACGACCTCACGCGCCGCGTCTGCCAGCTCGAGCGTCTCCTGCCGGCGCGGGTACAGCAGCGACTGCAGCTGCTCGAGGTCCGAGGCCACGAGGTCGTCGAGCTCGGAGACGTGACGCACGCGATACTGCAGCCAGGCGCCATTGCGAGCGCCGACGGCAGCAATGCTGGCGCGCAGGCGGCGCGCGTGGTCGGCGGCAAGAAGCTCAGTCTTAAGCTGCTGGCGGGGGCTGAGCGGGATGGTCTGGTGCTGGCCTGGCTGAGTGATGCTGGTGGACTGGCGGCGGATGGGAGAGTCTACACCGGCTGCCGTGTCGAGCTGTGGGCGGTGCAGGACGGCGTCTTCAGCGGCCGAGAAGGAGAGGCGCGTGGGCCAGCGAGCGTTGCCGTCTTCACTGTCGCAGACGCGGCGCGTGGCCAGGGCTGACGAGCTGAGCGATTCGCGCAGTAGAGGGCCCACCCGCTGGCCTGGGCGGTCGTCACAAGGGAATCCGGGAGGGAGATCTGATGTGTCGTCTGGAATTTGGCTGGCAGATCTGTTGGAAATGACACGCTCCAGTTTACCGTCGAGATCAAACGGAGCGGCAAGCTGTAGCTGACCATTGCTTTCGTTTCCACTCGGGAACGCCGAATTTGATTCTATTTGTGGTTCGCCGTTTCCGTTGCTACTCTTTGGAAGAGATGGCTTTCTCGACTCAAAGCCGTCCCTCGCCTCTGCTTCCTCTTCAGCATCCGGTTGCTCTTCGACTTGCTCGGGCACATCAAAGTCGCCGGATTCTTGTATAAAGTCTTTGGCACTGACACCGGGGATATCCAAACTCTCGCGGCCATCCACGGAGCTTCTTGAAGCAGAGAGAGGTGCATTCCTGTCCTTTGATCTTGTGGAGCTATGGCCTCGCCCAACAGCACCCTTGAGTCGATCTTTTGTGCGACCGAGAACACTTTGCCGGCTGACAGAGTCCTGTGTTTGAATTGTAGATGATCGGGCCCTTCCCAACTGGTCTTCGTCTTCTTCGCGTATACTGTCGTATGACGGACGTTTGGTTTTGTCGTCCCCATCGTAACTTGTCCGGCTTTCGGTCACTGCCGACGCGATGTCTCGTGGGTTATCATTGAAAAGATCTCGCGTATGCCGCTTGCGAGCTTTCCCACGCCAAAGCCACTTTGCGTGCTCACCACCGAGTAGCTGAAGGAATGCATCGAAATCGACGGTTTCAACGTCAGCGATTCTTGTTTTATCTCTTCCGACCATCTCCATGACCATTTCGCCTCCCTTGCCACTCAATTCGGCAACCGTTGATTTCACGGCGCGTGGTACGGTCCATCCTTCGCCGCTGGCTTGTTTCACTGTGGCCTTCTGAAGCATAAGCAGGGTTTGTCGGTCTAGTCGACGCGTTTTCCGTAGTCTCTGTGACTTCTGAAAGTGTGCTATGCCTCGCTTTGTGGATTCGACATCAAAGCAGTCTTTGGTTACAGGCGCTCCAAAGGCATGCAGTCTGTTGCGTGCTCCCATCAGTGTACCTAGAAGTGCGGCAACTGTCGTCGGGCCAAGGACACCATCGCCAGGCTCGACATTGTAAAGTTCTGTTCCGACCTCTACCCACCAGTCGCTAATGGCTTTCTCCGTCACGTCACAGAGTAATCCATCGACATACTCAGACTCGAGATAGTCATACAACATTAAGGCGGCCTGACAAAGCTTCACAAGCTCAATGACAGAGCCGTCCAGCGCAATCTTGTCACTAGTCCTGTAGAGCTGGTGAAATTTGGCGCGCGTAGCAGCATTGGGCTCGGCCAGAGTGAGTCCAACCCTTCCCGAGCAGCCCAAGCGTTTGAGATTCTCATTGACGACAAAAGCCTCTTTGTGCTTCCTCAAGTCGCCGTCTGGCACAAGAATCAGGTTCAGGGACGACGGCACTCCACTGAGGTTTGTGGTCATGCAGTAGCCAAGCGGTGTGTCTCGTCTTCGAGCATGGTAGTCGGATAGAACCCTAAAGTAGACCTTGAGTCGTGGAGACCAAGCGTTCTCGTCGGCCGGCACGCCCAGCACGCCCACTTTGACAGAGTGGCTTTCATCACCTGTATATGTCAATATGACAAACGTGGGATGGCTGCGAGAGCATGCCCATTGCTCAACGACGTATATTTGGTAGCCCTGTAGTTGTCTTGAGCGCTCTAGCACAATGGTCGAGGTATCCTCTTCGAGATATCTGCAAGGCATTAGTGTCGAAGCCGAGTATGCGAGTAAATGGGACCCACAGGAATGCGACTGGGTCTGCCAGGACAATTCTTTGGTGAGGTCCATGAGCCGGTAAAGGCTTCGCAGAATGGAGAGCAGCCCACGCGTGGTCCCTGGTGCTAGAGTGGGCCGTGCTGAGAGTATCGTGGCTTGTGCGGACGGAATGATTTGTCTGGAGTCTTGGGAGCCGTCGAAAAGAGGCGGTACCTTCAGAGCTTTGTGGTCTTGAATTCATCTCGGCGTGTTGCACGCTCGTCGACTAGATGTACTGCCTGGCCAGCATGTATCGGGAGGTCTGAGGCGATGGTCTAGCATTGCTATGACTGCGTGTATATACTGGGCTGATCTGTCATGATGCGATATTTGCCCTGCTTGGGAAAGTGAAGTCGCTTGTTCACTTTGTTGGAGGCGGACGGAGGGCTGAGAAAGATGATCACGCACCGACCCCACACGTCACCAGCCCGCCCGCAACGACAACTTGCTGGTCACGTTCACAACTCTTTCGGCTTCCACTCGCCCTTGCCTCAAGCGGAAAGGGCCACGGAAAAGGACCAAGCTCAAAGCCAAACTCGTCCGGCCTCTGATCAGTCTCGCTCTCGTTCCACTGCAGTCATCCCGTCAAGCCGAGTGCTTCGCTCGCTATGGATGAGATTCTCAAGGCACATGAGCGCCTCGAGAAGAAGGACAACCTTGCCAAGAGTGTTGAGGAGGTTCAAGCAATCATAGACCAGCTCAAAAAGGCCCGTGAAAGCGCTGAAAAGGGTAGGGCAAGCTCCCTCTAATCCAGCTTCTGAGCACAGCTGATGAGAGATCCTCACGTACAGATCCGCAAAAGGCCCAAGTCACTTTTGCGAAATTGCAAGCCCCCGTCAAGAAGTCATTCGATGCCATTGGCGACAACCTCAAGAGCATATACAGCGGGCAGGGCAAATACTCCAAGGCTATTGACAAGGCACGCGAGCTTCTTGCTAACCAAACTCCACCACAATCCCGCTGACCTGCCTACAGAAATTCAAGGACAAACCGCTACCTTTCGAGAGTAATGACGCTCTTGCCTCACACCCTTCGCTCATCAACAGGGCCATTGCAATGCATCTCCTCCGCGAAGGCCACTTCGACGTGGCAGCCACCTTCATCAAAGAAGCGAACAACAACCCTCCCACAAGCCCAGAACGCACCATGAAGGATGCACCCGACATGGCCCAAGATTCTCAAGTCCAATCAAATGCTCGGAAAGCGTGGGAGATGGATTTCTCTCCCTCAGCAGACATGTCCATGGCCCTCCACAGTCAGTTCCAGGAGATGTATTCCATCCTGAACGAGCTACGTGTGCATCACAACCTCGATCCGGCCATAGAATGGGCAAGACAACATAGCCAAGTCTTGGATGCTAGGGGGAGCAATTTAGAGTATGACCTGTGCCGGCTGCAGTACCTAACGCTCTTCAGAACGCATGGTCCACTGGCAGCAGTAACCTATGCCCGCAACACCTTTGGCAAATTTCATAGACGGTACGAGGGCCAGACCTTGCGCTTATCTGGAGCGCTCGCCTTCATTCCAAACCTGGGCACGTCTCCGTATGCTGCAGATCTGTCCGGTCCGGCGGAGACCAACACTTACTCGATTGCTTCTGCAGCCTTTACCGCAGAGTTCTGCGCTCTATTGCAGCTGTCGTCAGCATCACCTTTGCTGACCGCCGTCACCGCCGGCTGCATTGCTTTGCCGACTTTGCTGAAACTTTCACACATACAGCAAACACGACGCACATCGTGGACCACCGAGAGTGAGCTTCCTGTCGAGATACCTCTGCCTACAGGTTATTCGTTTCACAGCATCTTTGTATGTCCGGTGAGCAAAGAGCAAAGTACGGACAGCAATCCTCCCATGATGTTGCCGTGTGGTCATGTCGTGGCCCGCGACAGCATGAACCAACTCAGCAGAGGGACGCGATTTAAGTGTCCATACTGCCCCATCGAGTCTCATCCCAAGGACGCAAAGAAGATATACTTTTAACGTACCCGTATGCAGAGACATTCCTTGAATTTTTTAGCGATGGCGCTGGAGGCATCCTCTAGGTATATAACGCTCACGAATACATGATACATTACTCTACTCTTGCAGTCCATCGCTGTTATGATCATGATTCATATTCGGTGTAGTCTCGTTGTAATCAATAGGGCTTAAACCTGTGTGCTTTGTCGCCCTTGTCCTTATCCTTCTTGCTCTTCTCCCTTCTCTCCACCGCCGCTCCTTCGACCGGCCTCCACATCCCCACCGTCCCATCCTCGCCGCACGTCAATACTATTCGCAGCTGACCCTCCTGCGCATAGTCATAGCAAACCCCCCGAACCACCTCCTCTCCGTGCGCACCCTCCAACCTCATCCACATCTCGCCCTCAAAGCGCGGTTCCGGCGGCGCCTTCAACAACTCCAGCCCCACCCTGAACGTACACAACCCGACCCACGGCACCACCGCCGTCTCCAGCTTATTCGCGCCAACCGCGACGATGACACTATCTCCACCCGCTCCCGGCCGCACGCTCGCTGCATAGTCACACCCCAGCAGCGCGCGTAGGTCCCACGGCCCCGGCTTCGTCTCCGCCTCGCCCAGCTCTGGCTCCTCGCGCACGCTGTAGAAGGAGACTCGCTCGTCGTGCCCCACGGCACAGACCATGTCGTTGGTGAGCAGACACGCGTGGTGCACAGCGGCGCGGTTGTTGAAGGTGACAAGCACGGCGTCGTCTTCATCGGCCGCGGCGAGGTCGAAGCAGTGCAGCAGGCCGTCGGTGCTGGCGGAGAGGAGGCGCGGGGCGCCGGCGGGTGCGAAGTGCAGGGCGGTGACGGTGTCGGTGTGCGACTCGGTGTAACTGCGCACGAGAGTCGGTGCGGCGGTGGGGTGGAGGGTCCAGACGTAGACTGCGACGTCGCCGAGGCCTTCGTCGGCGTGCTCGGTGCCGGCGGCGAGAAGGAGGCCGTCGGGTGATGGGTGTGTGGCGAGGGCGGAGATGGATTTGCCGTTGGGTGTGGTGAGGTCCCAGAGCTGTGAGTGGTTTGGCCAACTGAATGCTCGTATGTGGCCGTCGCGACCGGCTGTTACGTATGCTTGGGAGCCAGATGGGGTGGTGAAGGTCTGGATGCACGTGAGGCCTTTGTGGTGGTTTGACTTGATACTGATGGGCTTGATTGTCTGCGAGTCGACCTCAAATATGGAGAGTGAATCGTCCGAAGAGATGGCCAGGAATTTGTGCGGCGGCTCGATTGGTATGGCACTGTAAATGTATGCATCGCTTGATACGCCCAACGGTGATGAGGCTATTTTTTGATATTGGGGATGCATATTTCCCGCCTATGGTAGCGGATTCTGGTAATGACTTTTTACTGACCCCCAGCTTGGCTTAATTTTTCTTCCGAGTGTTCTCCTTCCATTTGCATTGACTTTTCAATTCTGGATTACAAGATGAAGCATTTCTCTAAATAAGAAAATCTTGGGTGCTGGTAGGAATAATTCAAGGCTTTGCCACAACCCCCAAATTTGGCGGCGGGAGCTGCCACAATGACAATCGAGCGACCACCCGCTTGGCCGACTCCAACATGTTCCTGTGGAGAAGTGGTCAATGGCTTCTGCCCCAGCCCATTTATTCATTTTATCAAGAGTGAACCAGCCTGTTGACTCATGGGCTCACTCCACGCGCAATAGAAGCAGCCTCACATCAGCGCAACATGCCTCGCTCACCCTTGATCCGGTCTTCCTCAGTTGTTCGCCAGGCCCGCCTCTCACTCTCATCTACCTGCACAGCATGCCTAGGCATGCAGCAACGGCGATCTTATGCCACCGAGGGCAAAGATGAAACAGTCAAATCATACGAACCCAAACAAGGGCCCGCCAAGTTCCCAGCTTTCAAGGATCAACTCTGGCAGTCGACCACAGAGCGCGTCCAGCGCGAACGCGAAGAGCAAGAGCGATATGCTCAGGAAAGATCCATGGGTGGAGGAGGAGGCCGCAGCTTGGGGTTGGCAGTCGCAATACTTGGTACAGCTGGCGCATTCTACCTGTTGGGAACCATGGTCAATCCCAAACCGAGCACTGCGTCCACATTATCGCTCGACGACTCCACTCCACCCCAGCATGACACCTCAAGCGGCACACTCCAAGCTGCCTGGGCAGATCTTCGTGCTATTGTTGGCGAAGAGAACATATCAACGTCCGACGCAGACCTCGACTCACACTCCGGCTCAGAGTGGTCTTCATACACCACGAGCAAATCCGACCGTCCATTTGCAGTCGTGAGACCTGGCAGTACAGAAGACACCGCGGCCATCATGAAGATTTGCCACGCAAGGCGCATACCAGTCACTGGCTACTCTGGCGGTACCAGTCTGGAAGGCCATTTCGCCGCAACCCGGGGTGGCATATGCATCGACTTTGGCCGTATGGATGCACTCTTGGCTCTGCATGCTGACGATATGGATTGTGTGGTGCAGCCTGCTATGGGCTGGCAAGATTTGAATGAGCAGCTAGCCGAACACGGCCTCTTCTTCCCGCCTGATCCAGGCCCAGGGGCCATGATTGGCGGCATGGTGGGCACTGGTTGCAGCGGGACGAATGCTTATCGGTACGGGACAATGAAAGACTGGGTCATCAGCTTGACAGTAGTCATGGCGGATGGAACGGTCGTCAAGACAAAACAGCGTCCAAGAAAAAGCTCTGCCGGATATGACCTGACAAGGTTGTTCATCGGGAGTGAGGGAACTTTGGGGTTGGTTACTGAAGCCACGCTGCGGTTAACAAGCGCGCCCTCAAACCCTCGAGTTGCTGTTGCCGAGTTCAGATCTGTCAAGGATGCAGCCGAGTGCGTGTCTAAGGTAGTGCGAGCGGGTGTTCCCATCGCTGCAGTCGAGCTTCTGGATGATGTGCAGATGCGATGCATAAACCAAGCAGGCTCCACAACGAAGAAGTGGGCAGAGCAACCAACACTCTTCTTCAAATTCAGCGGGACACAATCTGGTGTGAAGGAGAGCATCAGCTTGGTGCAAGGCATGGCGCGTGCAGCGGGCAGCCGTGACTTCCAATTCGCGCGCAATGCTGACGAAGCAGATGAGTTGTGGAGTGCAAGAAAAGAAGCCCTGTGGAGCGTGATGGCACAGAAGAAGGACCCAAGCGACCACGTGTGGACGACTGATGTGGCTGTTCCAATTTCCAGGCTCCCAGTCATTGTTGACGAGACCAAGGCCGACATTGCACAGTCAGGTCTATTGGGCAGCATTGTTGGTCACGTCGGTGACGGCAACTTCCACGCCATCATCTTGTATAACGACGCGCAGAAGACAGCTGCAGAGGAGGTTGTGCATCGCATGGTGAAGCGCGCAGTGGAGCTGGAGGGCACCGTCACTGGCGAGCATGGTATTGGCTTGGTTAAGCGCGACTATCTCCCACACGAGCTAAGCAAAGACGCTGTGGATGCCATGCGCGCTCTGAAGAAGGCGTGGGACCCACTATGCTTGCTGAATTGCGACAAGATTGTAAGGAGTCAAAGACCCAAGGCACATGAGGAGAAGCAGTGGTAGATTAAATAAAGATGTCATCTCTAATACTGTGACAATATCAATTTACTGCCACAGCCGCACGTGACATGTTATTTTTGCCAAGCTTCTGGGACCATCAAATTCGAGATTTGGCGCTCGCAACTGAGAAGTGCAGCAACAATGTTTGCAAGCGGCCAACAGCCGGCATATGATTGGAGCGACAAGAAGGATGAGTGCTACAGGCTATATGTTGAGGACAAAAAACCACTGGATGAGGTGATGCGCCACTTCGCCGAGAAGCACAACTTCACGCCTAGGTGAGTCGATCCGGCTGCCGTAGAGTGTGGCAGGAAGAAAGACCACATGCGCCGTCTCCCCCTGACCCCCTTTTAAACCTTGGAGATTTCTTCACAATCGCTCAAGCATACCGCAAAGGTCACTGTTAACGGCAACCACTCCAGTAAGCGTGCCTTTCAGACGCAGATACATCGATGGGGTTTCCCGACCAAGAAGAATCCAGCGTGGAAGGATGATGCTCTCGTCAGCCGTGTTCGCCAACTATGGGAACAAAGCACGCCGCATAAGACTATGCTTGCGACCCTGCAAAGCGAGGGCCATGATATCAAAGATCGCGAGCTAACGCGTCTGAGAGCACGATACAAATGGTTTCTCAGGGGACCTAGCGTTGCGGAGACATGCGGCTTGGACGATGGAGGGACTTTACCTGGCCCTACTCATGGACCATTGAATGATCATCGAGATGATCCAAATAAAGAAAAGTCTACTGGAACCAAGAGGAAAAGAAACACCCCGGACACGACCGGGCTTGATCGTGGCCGAATTCTTACATTTGGAGACACTGCAGTCGACCCTACCATCTCTGGCCTCGAATTTGTACACAGTCGTGAAGAAGGATCACTGGAGGTAGACAGTAGTCAAACGTCAACTGCCAAAGGCCGCCGCCAACGCTCCCAAAACGGGCCTAGCCCTTTAGAAGGTCTGGCCAGCCCGTCTCGTTACCCCTCGGAAACAAGGATAGATCAGGCAAAAGCATATTTGCATCTTGACAATGCTCTCTACCATGATCTGCGCATTCAGCTCATTGCGATTTGCGAGCAAGCTGGCATCAAGAAGAAGTCAACGGCAGGCCCTGAACGATGGCAAGCAGTCAAAGATCGGCTCGTGAACGGCAATGCTCATCTACACAATGAATTCTTCACAACTTTGACAGATGTTACGCATGCCGAAAGAGCTCTAGCGCTGGATGTCCTCTGTCATGACGTCGCCAAGCGCCTACGGACTGTGGAGGCGCATATGACGGTTGCAGAAGCGAAAATCATCTTGGAGCTCAATCCCGCCCAGACGAAGCAGGTCAGAGCATCATTTGAGGAAATTTTACGAGCAGATAAGTTTGTCAGCAAACTCGCACTGGGCAACACGCGATGGCGCGAATTGCAGCAAACGTGGATCGCTCGAGAATCTTGTTTGCAACCTCTGTTCTACAATCAACTCGATCCAAATGGTCAATTGATGCGCAGTAGGAGCAAAGCACTGGATTCTCTTAGCAATGACGTTATGAAGCGGCTGCGAGATGAACAAGGCGGTGCAGACATGTACCCGAGTCGGCTTAAGCAGGCATATCGTGGACCTGGACCAGGGCCATTGAGACCTGCCAAAAGTAGTCTGGGCGACAGCATGATTGCGATCGCCTCTCCTTCGCCAGCGTCTCCTCCTGCTGGTGAATATCAGAACTTGCGTGCACTGATTCAGCACCTGCATTCTCCAGTACCAAAACCCGTGCAATTGTATCGGCAATCCACCTTATCCACGCTTTCGGATGCAAGCAATCACTCGCGGCTGGATGCAACGTCTTTGCGCGACCGTACGAGGATTGACCAGCCGCAAAGAAATGGGACCAAACGAGCAGTACAAGACGAAGGCCAGATTGATCCCTTTCTTCTTGCAGTTGCGAATAGCAATGAATGGACAGGAGGTGGATCTGACAAAACATCGACCGCGGAGTCGGACAATGCACTGGCAAATGCAGTCAAGCAGAGGTTGCAAGCATACGCTGCCAGTGCAAACACTGCGAGTGGGGAGTTACCGTAGACTGTGGGTATCTGAACGTGCTTTTGGAAGAACCGATGCAGACCAGCCGGCCAATTGGGGAAATGATGGAAATAAAAACACAACCGCGAACATGTGGAAGGACTTGATCACGGCATCGTTTTGGTAGCTCTGAATAATCAGCAGGACGGCTCTATCTGCAGTCCGCCATGACAAATGGAATTCAATTCGACTTTGTTTACACGCCCAATGCTAACATCCTACAAAGTGTCCCTGAGTAACTTGTTCATGCGCGCCAGCTTAGACGACACGCTGAGATCGATGGTGCGGTCGCCAACCTCGACGATCAAGCCGCCACGGATATCAGAGTTGACCTGGCACTCGTGTTAGCATCCGTCCTGCGTAGATCTGCCACTGCGGAAAAACGAAAGAAATTCACCTTTGACACAGTCTTCAGCTTCTTGCCCTGCCCAACATACTGGCTCTTACCGACGGCGGCCTCAAGCTGCTTGAGCACCTTAGCGTCCAGCGGCGCAGCGCTGGTGACACGCAGCTCGACCTCGCCGCGCGCGGCGCTCATCAGCTCCTCGAACTTCTCGCACACGCCGGCGAGCACGCCGAGGCGGTTGTTGTCTGCGAGCGTCTGCAGGAAGTTCTTGACCGTCGCCTCCTGCGTGCCCGCGGCCTTGAGCAGCTCCGTGACCATCTGGCCCTTGTCTTCGGGTGTCAGCGTCGGCGAGGAGAGGATCTGGCCGAGTTTGGCGTCGCGCTGGAAGGTGCTGTGCAGCGTGGCGAGGGCTTTGGCGACGGGGTCGAGCGTCGACTGTTTCGCGGCGGCGGTGTACTGTGCGGCGGGAGTGCGTTAGCGAGATGTGCCGGAGAGGGTGGGGGGAACCAGGGATGTGTTGCGGCGCCCATTGGTTGCTTTGACTTATTGCAAGGCGCTTCTGGGGTAGCGAGGAGATTCGTTGGACGATACGGGACGTACCAGAGCGCTGGCGTAGGTGCCATCAAGACCGAAGAGAGCGACTGGGGGCTTGGTGTCGGCGGCGGCGGCGGCGGCGTACCCACGGCGGGCGGCCACGCGAGGAGCGATGACTGCAGCGCGAGGGGCAACCCTCAGGCCTTTTGAGATTGCTCTGGCGGAGAACATGTCGGATGGTGTGGGAAATGAGTGGGCAGTTTGCTGCGTAGGAGAAGCTTGAGCTCTTCCTGTGGTTCGTGACGAGTTCGGCTGATTATGTAAGCGGCAGCTCCGAAATGTTTCGGATGCTGGTCTTGGCTCCTCCTTTCTCCGTCATATGGATTTACTATTGATGGATTGTAACTCAATTCTAACTTTGGACTGAACGCTACTGACAAGAAGGCTAAATCACGAACAAACTCCTTCACTAACCCAGTCAACCACGTGCATCTACTTGCGTGGCACCATGAAACCATGGAAGAATGCTTCGAGGCTTCCCACATCATCGATCTCGCAAATATGAGCTGTGTGCTGGTCAGGTCTGACGACCGCAACACAGCCCTTCTGCTTGTCGATTCCGTAACCCGTATACGCTTGACCTTCGCGCCCATCCGCGTGTGTGCTATCAGCATACACACGATCGTAGGCATAACCCTCACGGCTATTGTACGGAACAAACGTCTTGTGAAACGCTGCCATGGGCACGGAGGAGCAGTCACCCGAGTGGATGACGCGGAAATCGAATGGGCTGACGCTATGTTGCGTTCCAGCTGCGCCATTAACTTGACCGGCATATCGCTCCAGCAGTCCACCGGGTCGTCCTAGCTGCTCGCCGAGTTGATTGACGCGAGCCAACTGATCCGGATTCGTAGGATCTCCAGCAAACACTAGAACTCTCCATTTCCCGTCGCCACGGATGAGTTTGAGGGTCTCTTGTGGTCGCAAATTAGAGTGCTGATAGACCGTGTGGCTGTCGAGGCGAAGGCCGATACGCATGCGACTGGCCAGATGTGACTGTGCAATGACGTCGCTCGAAAGAGTCTCTCTCTCGGAGACGGTGCCGATTTCGCCAATGTCCGACGTGTCTGGCATGTCAGCCGACAGATCGACCGGTATGCTTGCTGCAGCCGTCAGTGGGCTTTGCGCGTACAGAATGCCGCCCCCCATCATGAAGAGCAGATTGCCATCCATGAGTTTGTGAGCCAAGCTCTTGTCTCCACTGGCGTAAGCGGCAGTCACCTTGCGATCAAAGTTGATAAGACGCTTGGCGACTGCACGTCTTTCAACCTCGTACGTGTCCAGAACGGAAGGCTTGAGCAGACCCTTGACAACACCGGCAATCTTCCAGCCAAGGTTGTGGGTATCTCCCATGCTGGTGTTCATGCCCTGGCCTTCCTTTGGCGAGTGCGTGTGAACAGCATCGCCGGCAAGGAATACACGCTTTGATGCATCCTGGTACCCCGAACCAACACGTTGGCCGACCTGGTACACGGTCCACCAATCTGCGGTGTGGTAGTCAATCTCGTATGGTGCAAGAATGTTCTTTGTCGCTTCCAGAATGGTTCGAGGCGTCACCTCCTCTCTTTTGGTGTGCCCCTTCTGGGGCACGTATAGGCGCACCAGGTTGTTCTCTCGGGGAATAACGAGCAGTTGGCCATGCGTAGCCGAGTGGATCATGCAGATTTGTCGGATGCTAACATTCGTCAATAGTGGCCCTCGGTTGCACGCATATGATGACACTTACTCGGGGAAGTTTGTCACAGGACGTACGTCCAGGACACCAAACAAAGTATCCGTGGCTGCTCCATCCATGCGGATGCCGATTTGATGGCGGGTCCAGCTATGCGCTCCTTCGCATCCAATAACATATTTTGCATGAACAATCTCCTCGGTTTCTGTTCTCCCAGCGACCTTCTTGGCAAGAGCATCGAGGTCATCCAGCCGCGCCTGTTGCTTGAAAGTCTCATCAGAGGGGATCTCTCCCTTTTCATCCCTAGTATAAGCTCGTGAAAGGAATGGAGGGGCTTCCTCGTTGGTCAAATGCTGCAAGGTAACGGTGACTGGGAACGAGTCGGGTTCCTGGTTTTCGCTGATGGAGAGGGCAACAGGTATGACACCGCGCTCGACCGTGAGGCCGTGCTCGCCAAATCCCAGCTTAAAGGCAGTCTCCACAGTGCCTTGGCTGAGCATGGAAGACACCTCTTTGGAGAATGGGTGGTTCACCGGCTTCGACTGTTCCACTCTCACGATACCACCGCTCTCGTCAGTGCTCCACGGGACAATCACTTCAATCGCGGAGCTCTTCTTTCTGACGAAATCGGCAATGTTCATGCTCTCAAAAATCTCCATGGTGCGGGCAGACAGACCGTCTGCCTGGCCGGTCATCACTTGACTTCCGCGCTTGTCAATGATACGGGCATTGATGCCCAGTCGGGCCATCCACAAAGCCGCCATGCAACTGAGTCTCGGTGTCAGGACTGTGAATTTCGGAATGCAGTATTGATGATACTGACCCTGCGGGGCCCGCGCCGATGATGAGCACATCAACATTGCTCTCAGGAGGGCCACCCATTGTTGGTCAGATGTAGCAATTTTTACTAGAGATAAACAGGAGGGAGCAGTTGAAGTGTTCAACAGTGTCTGGTTCTTGATTCAAATTGTATGCACACACCGAAGTCCAGCGAGAAGAGCACTACCTGTTTATATAGGAAGCCCCCACCTGTATCTAGCCCGTCACCTCACAACCACCTCCAACCAGACGGCGGCAGGAAGCATCCTGACCTTCCGTTGGCGTGCCAAGCTGCAGGCTCACCATTGAGAGTGGCCGAGCGCCGACCTGGTCAACGAACTGATGGACGAGAAGCCTGCAGTCAAGCGGCGCTAATTGAGGGGAAAGAACAGCGTGGCAGTCGATCAGCAAGGTTGGAGCGGCTCTTCCGTGCGGGCGGAAGGACTACGGAAGGCGGTGTGGCAAACAAGCCACAATTGTAGGTTGTTCCGACCAACACTTCGGAGGATCACGTCCAGTGGTCTCGCATCGTCGTTGCTGCTGTGATTATTACAATCTTTTGAAATCGACTTGGTCATCAAGGCTGGTGATGGGCGAGCCAAGCACTCCTGGGGGCCGCTCGGTTGCCTCGGATGGATATAGGCTATGCCTAATTATGTCATCTCCAATGGTTCGTGCATGACTTTGGCGGCTACATTCCGCACTCAACGGCCATGATAACCAATGCTACTCGAGAGTTGTTGCCTGGTATCTTGCGTGACATTCACAGAGCGCACTCGCTGTACGGGGGATTCTGCGACGTGCGGAGTGCCAAGTCTGCAATTTACAGTCTGGGCGCCAGCATCTTCGCGTGCCCAAAAGCCTTGAGCCCATGCCCTCTCTAGTGCTTGCCTGAAGCGTTGCTGGTTCAGTCACTTTCCCTAGAGCTGCCCTTTCGTTTACTTCCTCTCTCAAACCAACGCCCGACCCGTCATTATTGCCCTTCATCATGTAGAATCGCCAGAAACCATAAACGCCAAAAGAAAGCCCCAATGAGCCTAGTCGCTTTTCAGCATGCTCTCAACAAGGTCACCTAGGGGTCCCCAGAAATCCTTGCCGCTCGCGAGTTGATGCTCGTCCACGAAAAGAACATAGTGCTTGAAGCTAGTGTTCAGGTGTGGTTCCAAACCCAGCTGGATGATGACCGGGTAGTGGTGGCAGTAAATGTGCGCATAAACACGGTAAAGGCGCTTGAACATCTGTCGAAGGAGAGCGGGAGAGGCTTTTGGGAAGGGAACACCTATCCGGCTGGGAAACATTGATTCGTTGTCAATGTTGCTCTGACACCACGACATGAGGTGTTCCACATATTCAGGGGCGGGCATCTTGGTCGGACGCTTGAAGTTTTCCGAGTCTTGCCACAAGTATTCAAATCTACATCGTAGTCAGCACGCCAGTCATTCGTCTGAAAAGCAGACACTCCACTCACTCGTCGGTTGCCTTCATCTCCGGGCAGGTCTGTGGTGAGCAAAACTCGGTAATGGAGCCGTAGAGCAAATTGATCTGATTGTAAAAGTCGACAACTATCAAACTGTCAGCGTGGAGACAACGGACAAGAGGTAGAGATTAATACCATTCACTGCGAGCCATTCATTAATGTCCTCGCCTTCCGGCAGTCTGACAGCTTTGCGCAAGCTGCCGCTGCCAAGTGTTGCTTCAGCAAACTGACGAAGCTGCCAGCTGCTCGACCCTTTCCCGGCACGTTGTGGCTTGAAAGTGCTACCGCGAGCACGCGAATGTCTGCAGATGTGAATGTGTGAGCCCTTGCATATGTCTTTCGTGCAGCATTGGTACACGATGCCGTCATCGGATGCGCTGCGTGCCTCGACTGGAGGACGATGCCTCGAATCTTTGCACAATATAGATGTGCCGACAGCTTCGGCCAGCGCTTCGCAGATAACCTCAACTCTCAGCGCACGAGGACTTATCGTGCCATGGCCACCGCTCTCGTCGATGTGACCAGTGTGGGTGCAGCATCGGCCTTGCTCGAGAGAGCTCACCGGCGGCAACGGCTTTGTATGAAGGGGAGGAGAACGAAAGGGAGAGCGGGCGGGTACGAACATTGTATTGATCAGAGACGCCATGACGACAAAGTTCGCGCATGCGCAGTCGGTCTTAAGTGGGAGGACGGGATCGGTCTCGTGGTTTCTGTCGTGGCATTCCTGTCAGTGCTGTTGGCCCGGCCGCCAGAAAACCTCCGCCAGCCGCAAATACACAAAAAAAGCAGCACTTACGAATCCCAGAGGTCCAGTCTTGCCAGTCAAGTACTCGCGCGGCTCTAGTGTCAGGAAACGAAGGTATTGGCAATGAGCGCCGTATGTGCGAACAAAGCATCAAGGTGGAGCGTGAGGGTCAACAAACTCCAGACGGCCGCATAGCAACGCTCGGGACACCTTCCCCTTTCGAGTCTCCCATTGTATTGTGTATTTATCCGGCTCCACCATAGCTGCTACATGCCTTAATACTTTGCTCTTGAGGGTAGATCGATTGCCTTGTGCCCAACAATTTTTACAATAAGGCCGAGGCTTTTGGGTTGACGAGCAGATCAAGACGGACACTGGTTGGCAGACCATGCAGAGTCGACGCAATAGAGTAGTTTAGAAACTAGACATTATTATTGGCCTCATCATAAGATTGAATCGGGTATCCACATGCATCATGCTTTCTGGCGTCAGCTTTGCCAGGTAGTGTCTGTCTGCCATCTGACTCCAAGCGTGATACGCAATCTGGTTGGCGTACAGCGCGCCACTTTGTCGCATCAAATCATCCTTCACAACCAAGGTCTCGCTTTTAGACAATGGACGGTGCATATATGCCACATGCTCAAACGTCCATGTGGGCCAGAAGAATACTGTTGGTGACAGCGCACAAACCTCCTCTGGAAATTCTGAGCTAATCTTCTTTGGCAGGATGACAGAGTGGTAGTTCCAGTCCTTGCCCGAAAAGTTGTGGTAATTGTCAATCCACCGCTTCAAAAAGACAGCGTCCTTTCTTGCCAATATGACTGCGTTGCATAAGCCCCATCTGTTTCCACCCTCGTGGCCGAGTATGACATCTTTCGGGTTCGTCAGCAGCGACGAAAAGTGCCGCACCACGAAGGCATCCATGTCCAGGTAGATGCCGCCTTCTTTATACAAAATGTCGAGTCTGAGCACGTCGGACAAATGCGCGACATGCCATGATTTGCGCGCGTCTTTGGTCTCTAAATCTTCTGGGCAGTGGGGCACAAGCGTGATGTTGGGCTTCAGCCTCTTCAACCACTCGTTATCCTCATTGAGCTTGAAAGAGTGCAGCTTGATTTCGTCCACTCCAGAATTCAATATTGCCGTGCGAATGGCCAAATAGTTGATGAAGTTCAATTCAGCATCTCTCAGACCCCAGATGAAATGGATGATGCTAGGAATGGCGTCGTGGCCTGCTCGTAGAGAGTCGGCCGGAGGGTTCAGCCCCTCAATCTCATCCATCGTATCCGTGAAATCGAAGGCTTCCACCTGATGTTCAAGAATGTTTCTTCCCAAAGGAAGGCGATGGTAGAGTCTTTCTGCCCAGTGATACATCTGTATTCCTGTGCTGTGAATGTTTGAGCTTGCTCTGACAAGTTTTTGTGTCTGCCCTTTCCCCGCCCTGGACAGCTACAGTCCCCGCCACTTTTTTCTACCCTTTAATATGTTGACGCTCAGCACCCAACGACGCATATGTCCATCTCCTTTCCCTTCCGTCATATCTGCTATAATTCGCCAACTTGCAACAAGCAACTCGCAATTGGATTTGTCTGGCTTGTCAAAAGAGCTGAAAGCTTGCCATCGGCCTCGCCGAGTGTCGCTTAGTCACCTAGTTTGCAATTCTTCGTGACCGCTAGGACTCTGTGTGGCCTGTACGGATTTGCAAGAAACCAGCTGTGCTGTGGATTTACACTCAGATAATTGTGATGAATACGCTTCTCAAAGAAATCGAAAAGAACTTGCGGTCCAAAATCTCATAAAGGTTCGCCTCCGTCGAAAACAACAGTATCAGACAATATACACGAAATATAAAGTCTTGGTGCGGCTATATCTTGTTTGAAACCGATCGGCTTGTTCCTCAAGAAATTAACTTCAAAGGTCACCAAGACATATGCCCAACCAGCCCCAGGTATGGCGTTTGTTGGTGAGCACGATTGTCTCTGCACGCGCTAATATTGGGTTTGAAGTCTTGCCCAGTTCGTTTGTAAAATCTAAATTGTACATAGTTTGGCTTCGACAAAAACAAACTGTCTCGCAATCATTGATACTGAGCTCCTGAAACATGATTCACCCGTTCGCCAAAGGTTCATGTACGCAAAAACGGTACAAAGATAAGAAAGTAAGAATTTCTTGGGCCCGTTGAACATCATTGTGTCAACACCTGCGGCAGACCTAGCATCTCAAAACCAAAAGGTAAGAGCTCGTCCGTGCGCCCGTTTAGTAACTGAACTTGAATAAATATTCAATCTGGCCGTTGTAACAGTTGCAGTAGTATCAGCATGTTGCCTTAATCTACCCCAAATACCGATAATAAAGGAGAAGGATCTCAACGTTTTCAAGTTGGGGTGTCCACTGGCGCACTGGGTATGCTTATGGCTTTAATCACTGACAGCCTCACTAGCTGTCCTCAGATATAGGGCATCACCTCGCACCGACCCTTGGTTGGCAAACAGAATTCTCCCTCGTCACTTCTCACACACGTTGCTTTGATCCCACCTCCACCGCGTCCAATATCCAAGAGCTCTCTGCAGTCGTTTGGATACCCTCTCTCCACAACCCTGTGTTGTTTTCATCTGAAGCTTTTTGTCTATTGTACCACGAGATCTTCTCTACTTCGCCATGCCTTTCCCTTCGACCATGGAACTCACCACGATGCCACCAATCTACACTGTTCGACCGCCATCACGGGGCTTCCTTGTATTCAAGAAACCCATTTTCCGTTGGACTGCTCTCATCCTCTGGAACTTTGCCTGCGCTCTCGACGCGACAGCTTTGACCACCTCGCTGCCGAGCATTGCGCACAACCTGTCTGCCACTTCAAATCAGGCCTTTTGGACCGGCACGGGCTTTGTCCTCTGCTCCGCCGTACTACAGCCACTCTGGACATCCCTCGCGCAAGGGTATGTATTCGGTCGCAAACCCATCGCCCTTCTTGCACTGTTATTCTTCACCGTCGGTGCTGTCATCTGTGGCTGGGCTACCAGCATCCAGATGCTCATCGGCGGCCGTTGCGTGCAGGGTGCTGGAGGAGGCGGTCTTTTGGCTCTTACTTATGTACTAATCGCGGACCATGTAGAGCTTTCACAAAGGGGGCGCGTCACTGGTCTCGCTGTTGGACTCAGCTGGACGGCAGGCACGACGCTTGGACCTCTGATTGGAGGAGCTTTCACCACAGCCGTCGTCTGGCGCTGGATCTTTTGGATCAACTTGCCGATCTGTGGCATCTGTGCGGCGTTTGCAGTCGTCGGCTTGGATGGCGAAGTTTTCGACCGCTGGGCGATAGTCCACGGATTCAACAATGTAGACTGGATTGGTACGGGATTGTTTGTCGGAAGTATGGCAAGCCTGTTGATTGGATTGTCTTTTGTGAGTACTTACCTGCGCTTCTCCGCCAGAAACGCAAAGCCGAGATTGAACATGCTAACAATCTCAACAGGGAGGCATCATGTATCCATGGACGTCGGGTCACGTGCTGGCACCAATCGTGGTTGGTGGTGTTGGGGTGGTGTTCTGGGCATTCTACTCTACCCTTCTCACGGCTAGACCTATGATCCCGATCAGGCCGTTACTGGCGAACCGCATCTCAGTCATCTGCTACCTAGGCAATCTTGTGCAAGGCATCTGCCAGTACGGAGTTCTGTTCTACCTGCCACTTTACTTTCAGGCCGTCAAGGGTTACAGCAGTATCATCTCTGGCGCGGCCATGCTAGCAGTTATGCTCGTCAGTGGGCCCACTACAAGCATCACTGGGGTGCTCATCACCAAATGGCAGAGAGTCAAGCCTTTTCTGATAGTCGGGTGGGTTTTCCTGGCATTTGGGATATGGTTGCTGGAGTATCTGGAGCCGACGACCAACATCGCGTCGTGGATCTTTCTAACTGCACCGGCGGGCGTTGGGGTTGGTCTGCTATTCGCGCCGCTCGCTGTCGCGACTCAGGCGGCGGTTGAAAGTGATGGATTGTCACACGCAGAATATGCCAGGCTCATGGGCACGGCGGCGGGGTTAAACCCGTTCTTCCGTGCCCTAGGCCAGAGCATTGGAATTGTGGTCTCTCAGGCGGCATTCACTAATACGATGGCGAGGAAGGTGGGCCTTGACTACGCGCTCGAGGCAGCGGCTCTTGGGGAAATCATCAAGGCTCTGCCAGTAGACAGCCACGAGCGGATGGCGCTGGTAGAGAGCTTCTCCGAGAGTCTGCACACTGTGTGGTGGGTTCTGATGGCACCGCCAGGTGTATGGGCGTTGATCACGATACTTTGGACAGAACACCGGCATGAAGGTGTGTACTCGTTCGACCACAGCAGCACCGCAGCCTGAGGACTTGCGACCACAGCGACACCGCAGCCTGAGGACTTGCAACCACGGCAACAATGCGACCTGAAGGAATTGGACCGACGAGTAGGCGCGGGTTGGCACAAGGAGCAGAGGAATACAGGGCGGGCACGGCTCGGATTTCAGATTGGCTGGAGGAATGGAAATAACAATGATAATACTGGCGGCTAGCATGCCCACACCTGCCAAGCTGAGACAGGCGAATTACAGTCCCGCACGCGTGCCTTTTGGCTGCAGATGAGCGGCATTTATTGGTCCGCGAGCAAGACACGTCGTAAGCTTTGCACTCCGGTACTGTCGCGGCGGTAAGCAGAAGCCGAAGCAAGTCAGCGCCGACGGGTAATCGCCGGCCACGCAGCGATCTACGTGTGTGGTCGCTTGGTGCTGCCGCAGCGCGAGCGGCCGGCGGATCGAGCGGCGCTGCGGCAAGTGCACGTGTGTGGTATTTTCAGAGTCGTTTTGTGACGCGAGCGGCGTCAGCGCAAGGTGTGATGCGCGGCGGCGGGTGCAACAGGCCGGCGCTTGCAACGCACTGACCTCGTCCTGGGAGATGCCGGCCAGCCGCCGAGGGGCAAGGCGCTCTGTCCCTGTGTCTTGTCGTGATGGGGTTGGGCTGCAGGAAGCAGCAGCGGCAGGACAGCGACAGACGCAGAAGCAGAAGCCCCCGGGTTCTGCCCTCCCCGCCGACCGGGTTCGTTCAATGGCACGTCGCCGGCGGGAGGGGGGGGGGGGGGCCCACCCTCCACTCTGCACCCGGCCGCGCCAGGCACGGGGTCTCAGGTTGGCGGGCGGGGCCAACGCGTGCTCCCATCTCGTATCCGGCATGGCGCATGGCCAGCAAGCGGGAGGAGGCACAGACCAGCCAGACCCGGACAAGGCCCACGGCCAGCCCCAACTTCGCTCGCTCCATCCACGCCTTCCTTCTCTTCGCCTGGCAGTGGCCGACTCTTGCTTCAGTTCGTGCTGTGCACACACGCCTTGCCTTGCCTCGCCTTGTCTCGCCTCGCCTCGCCTCGCCCTCCGCCTCTGCCCGCTGCACCGCTCCCTTGCCCCACACCGAAGGGCTCGCATCTCACCACGCACGCTGCCCGCCAGAGAGCAAGGCTGACCGAGCCTGCGTTGCCCTCGCACAAATACTCCATCATTCCTTCTTCCCGCTGCGACAACCGCCCGTCGAATCCCGCCGCCGAACACGCATCAAGCAATCACCTGCTTGCTGCTGTTTGCTGCAACCCTGCTCGACATGGACCGCGCCTGTCCGTTCCCTCCCACGGCTCCGTAGATCAGGCCATCTTCGAGTCCCCCGTCACTCTCGCTCTGTTCTCTCGTCCTCAGACTCCTCCAGTAGCCCGTCACTCTTGCACTCGCGTACCGACATGGCTACCGCATCCTCCGTCCGCTCTGGCAGCGGCTCCACCATCTCACTGCTCAATGCTCCCGACGCCACCATTGGAGATGAGCATGCAGAACGTCGCTCGGTGCAGGCATTGCATCTCCGCCTTGCCGCCGACATTGTGAGAGACTTGCAGAAGGCCTCGCATGCCGGCAAGCCCATTCAACTGCACTTTGGCGCCCACCCGGTACTTCGCCCTCTGCGCGTGCACCTGCTCCACCAATCGCCCTGCTGACCAATCTTTCCTCGCCTAGCTACTCCAGTTCGACGACCACAAGCTCCCCTTGAACGTGACCAAGTCTCCCTTCCGGCATGAGCTCTATGACATGAAAGCCGGCACTGCCAGTAGCATTCAAGAAGCCCAATTTGTGGGCCTGGTAGGCCATCGGCTTGTCGTTGAGCGTGCGGACCAGGGTGCTGCTAGTGCCCTCGCTGCTGCCGACAAGCTGAAGGAGCAGATGAGGTCATGGCAGCAAGATCGAGATTCCAATGGGTCAGTGCCAGCCCCTTTCTTTCCAATGTTTCACCTTGAGCCCAATATCCTTGGCGCCCCATTGTAGTCTATTGTGCTCACGCCGTTGTCACAGCTCTGCCGCCATTGGTATTGTCAATGGCAAGAAGTTAAGTCGTGCCGCTCTCGCAAAATCCAGCATCACGCAGTCTCTACCATCGTCTCCTGCATTCCCTCCAGCATCTTCACGTCCAGATTCCGCCAGCATGCCCGTCAGAGAACCCAACAAGGCCACGCGGGACCGCATCGATGATGCCCAGCGCCGTGCCTTCCTTCACACGCTAGCCATCGAACCTCTCACCCTTTCCGCCATCTCCAGAAAGACCAGGATTCCGGAAAGGGCTTGCCGCAAGCTCGTGGACAAGTACTGTGACGAAAACACCAGCGAACGCCTGACCTTGGTGAGCCGCGCCTACCGCGACTTTGATCTTGTCAACTTGAAGCACGCCCCACCAGCTGAACGCCAGAAGGCAGTGGATCATGCAATCCAAGCTCTCGACCGTATGCGAATTCCCCAGGATGACAAGTTGTGGCAGAAGCTTCTTCCCGTAGAGGCGCGTGGCAAGGGCAAGTGCCTTTCCAAGTTGTCCGGCCAGCAGACCTCGGCCGCCGACAAGGTTCCAGCAGATCACCGCAAATGGCTCGCAGGTGCTGGCGGCGAGCCCATGGCTCGGTCGACCTCTTCGGATAACGTGGCAAAGGCCAAGAAGCCGACGGAGCGCGAGAAGCAGGCCAAGCGTCTTTTGGGATCGAAGAAGTCCTCCGCAATTTCGACTCCCAAGCAGGCTCCTACGAAGGTGTCAACCAAGTCCGACGACAAGCCGAAAGACAGCAAAGTGGCTGGCCAGAAGCGCAAGCTAGAAGCGAAACCGCTGTCAGCCGAGTTCATTGAAGATTCTGACGAGGAAGTGAAAGAGGCCGATGAGCACATGAGAGACTCGAGGAAGAAGCTGAAGACAAGCAGCGTGCTTGCGAAGCCACTCTCCAAGTCGAGTGATGTCTCAAAGACCGGACCAATCCCAGCCAAGGCGGCGCCGAAGCCTGTCAAGACAACGACAGCAAATGGCAGCCCCATGGCAGCAGGCAGTCCGAACCCTACGACCACTCCGAAGAAGAGTTCCGCCTCGACAAAGCTTGCAACCGCAGCAAAGCCTCAGAGCTATTTTTCACCATCCAAAAAGGCCTCTCCAACGCTGCTTCGCAAAGCTCCTGCAGCGAGCTCAGGTGAAGCAAAGAAGACCGGCGCCTCTGGGACAGTGAAAAATACCCTCAAGTCAATGGCTCAGCCTCGCAAAATCTCTTCAGGCACTGCCGCATCGTCGTCGGCTCACTCGCATCGCTCTCAGGGCAGCATGTCATCTCTGGCTTCCTCCACATCTGTTGGCAGCTTAAAGCGCCCATCAAGCAGCAGCCAAGATGAGGCACCTCCCAAGAAGCAACGTTTGATTGCCAGCCCGAACGGATCGGCTTCTTCTCCTCTGGCTTCCTCGGCGTCATCTTCGTCTTCCGGCGGCTCGCACCAGGTCAGACCTGCTGCACGCATGCCAGAACTACCTCCAAGGAGGGATCGTGCCCAGTCGGCAACTTTGCGTGAGACTAAACTCTCAGAGCTCCACGAACTTCACTCCAAGGTTCTCTCAGAGTATCTGCAGCTTCGCATGAAGGCTGAGGACAATCCTACTGACACGTCAACCCAAGCCAAGCTTACGGAAAAGTCATCTGAATATGACTTTCTCAGCAACGAAGTAGCGTCTCTCTCTGGCATCCCAAAGTCGGAGCTGCCCATTCCAGCTGCTACAGCCTTTCCGCCAGATTCAGCAGCATACTTCCGCGGCAAGTACGATGAGTCGCTTCCGCGCTACAACAAGATGCGCGCCGAAACAACCGAGCTCTCACCGCAAGCCGACAAGCGCAAGCTCTGGGAACTCAACAACCGTCTGATGGACCTCAAGCGCCTGCAGCACGCCGCCGAGCGCGGCGAGTCGCTCGTCAAGCAGCAGGCTCTCATCGCCGCCGCCATCCGCACGCCCCCACCCGACGTCGAGGTCCCCACACGCAAGCGGACGCTCGAGCAGTACAAGTCGTACCACCAGCTCTTCGCCGCTTGGTCCTCCTTCCGCGAGACGCAGCGCCGCAACCACCCCACCTATCCGCACCTCCCGCCCGACCTGCTGCGCGAGGACAGCCGCATGTACGCGCGCCTCTGCGACCTGCAGCGCCCTCTGCTCGCCGGCTTCGAGCGCATGCGCCGCGCCTTCAACGCCCCGCCCGCCGGGCTCGTCGCCACGGCCGACGGGGACGCGCTCAGTGCCCGCGACGCCGAGTTGCTCGCGTGGAAGACGCGCTCGCGCCTCCGTGAGTGGGCCGATCGCTACGATGCCGTCTTCAGCCGCTTCGGCGATTGCACGGGCGCTGAGATGGATGAGCTGTGGGCGCTCCAGCGCGAGCTGCTGCGCGACCAGCGTGCTGTGCTGCGTGCCGTCGCGCTCGACTTTGGACGCAAGGAGGAGGGCAAGCTCGAGGACGTGGGTGGGCTCGAGGGCTGTGTCGTCACGCTTGGAAAGATCAAGTAGCATGGGTTTCTTCTTGGCAAAGACAGTGTAGACTGCACATTTTCTGTCTTCTCTGATTGAATTTGCATCTGTTGTGTCTGTTGCAGTAGGCAATTGCAAACATCCAAAAAAGCATAGCGATCGTTTTGGTCTATTTGGGGATCAAACAGGAAACACACCAGGCGGAGTTTTGGGTTTTGCTTTACATACACACACACACACACACACACACGAGATACAACGAAATACACATTATGATCAAAGGCACAGCGCAGTGGTTTCCAAAAGAAGATTCAATGTGAAGTAAACAAGCCAGATCGGGTAGCTGTGTCCCCGGTTTTCACATTCAGCTTTTCATTTTGTCTTTGTCCCATGCCTTCGTGCTCGGTCAACTGTACACAAAGGGTATTCGTCGTGTGCCTTTGCAGGCTCTCGCTACCTTGCCCTCCTCTTCTTGCGTGCCTAGTATATGTATGCCACCCTCCTCTTCCTCGCCTGTTCAGCGCCTTTCTGTCTCTTCTCGACTATTCATCGAAGCGACCTGGGTCTGTACACTCTTCCCCTACGCCATGCGATAATTCTGTCTACTTTGGAATAATTTCTGTGGAGTGGCCGTCGCCTATTCGGTCCGTGGCCAGCATTCCCCGCATTGCGCATGCAAGTAAAGGAAGCAAACACGATGGCGGTGACGGAATGAAAAGGTTAAAAAGGAGTGAGATGTGCTGATGAGGTGGAGTGCTCAAGGACAGAAAGAAGAACGCCGGCTCCCATGCATAAGCGCCAGAAATAAATGAAAAGGCAGATGCCAGCCAACTGGAAAAGTCTCGCACAGAGGAGTCGCCCCCATCATCCAGACATGAATCGTCGTTCAGCTCTTGCAACGCATGGTAAAGGAGTCGAGACAACGGGTTCAGGCATCGAAGCCTTCTCCATGAAACATGCCCTCCTCAGGCCCGTTCTGCCCTCCAGTGACGGTCCGCGTGATTCCACTCATTCTGTCGCCCGGCTCGCCCCGTCCAGGTGCATTATCATTGTCCCAGCCAGTCATGACGGCATCGCCGTCTTCTTCATCGTCGTCCTCGTCGTCATCGTCGTCATGATGGTGAGAAGACGCGCCGTACGATCGCGCGATACGGTTTGCATGCAACGACATAGACGACTCATCAACAAACGTGAAGCCCTTAAAGTTGGCCTGCATGGTGGGGGACAGTGGCGTCGTAGCATTGTCGATGCCAGACGCAAGTATCTGCGCGCGTGCGTTGAGAGACGATGCGCCGTCGAGAGCCGTGGTGAATTCAGGGTCAAAGTTGCTGGTGTCGGTCTCGCTCTTCAACTTTGGCTTGAATGGCGGTACAAGCACCTTCCTGCTGAGCTTCTCCCAGTCAATGTCGGCGAAGAATGGGTGCTCTTTGAGCTCTGCCGCGTCATTATTGGCACCTAGTCGATGCCTGGGGTTACGGTTAAGCAATCCTTTGACAAAGTTACGGCCTTCGGTGCTGAGTGCGTCTCGAGGAAAGCGAACCTTGCCAAATGCAATATTCTTGTACATCTGCTGCGTGTCTTCGGCATAGAACGGGGACCAGCCGCAGCACATCTCAAAGACTAGCACACCGAGCGACCAGAAATCGACCATTTTGCCGTAGCCATTCTCGTCAAGTAGAACCTCGGGGGCGAGGTATTCAGTGGTGCCGCAAAACGTTTGCGTGGTGTCATCCCTTGCCAAATTAGCTTTTGACAAGCCAAAATCGCAGAGTGCAATGTGACCATTTGCATCCAGGAGGATATTCTCAGGTTTCAGGTCTCGGTAGACAATGTCGTGCTGGTGCAGATGTTGCAGGGCTAGAATCAGCTCTGCAATGTAAAACTTGGCCCGAGGCTCCTGGAAGCGACCCTCCTTTTGCAAATGCCAGAAAAGCTCGCCGCCAGACATGTAGTCGGTGACTAGGTACAGGTCGGTGGGTGTCTGGAAGGAAAACTTCAGACCCACAATAAAAGGAGAATCGGTCATTGCTGTCCGGACGAGGATGTTCCGCTCGCCCAGGGTGTGTGCGACTTCTCGCTTCTGCACAATGACCTTTTTGGACAGAACCTTCATGGCGTATACGCGCTGGGTGTCGCGCTTCCGCACTTGGAAAACCTGTCCAAAAGTGCCCTTGCCGATGAGTTTGAGGATCTGAAAGTCTTCTGGGCCGTAGTGGCGCTTTGCAGTCTCCTCGAAATGTATTCTCAGGTGGATCTCGCCAGCCACGCTATCCTGGCTGTCCTCCCTGGCATCTAATTTGAACCACCGATCCACGGGTCGCGTTATCTCAGACATGCTTCGGCTGAAACGTACGTGACCCAAAAATACCTCACGAGACTCATCGTACACCGAGACGTCAACAGCGGTATTATCGCCGACAACATCACTAGATTTGGGTGTTATTAGCGGCGGGCGATTGGTGGGGTGGTGGGGCAGTCAAAAACTCACAAGACGGCTTCTTGGTTCCAGATGGGGTCCGTGACTTTGGGTGCACGGTCTCCGTTTGGCGAGACGCTCGCGTGGCTGCTTTGCCTACTCTTCATGGGGATAGCCATTGGCCTGCCCATGTCACTGTCCTGCCTCTGCATGGGTGTCGAGGCGCCGGTAGGGACGCCATCTTCAATTGCGGCATCGTCTGTGCGAGGAGCCTTTGAGATGAACTCGTTCAATTGGAACTGGCACACGACGTAGGGCTCTGTGCTGGGCCTCAGACCTCGGGCGGAGATGACGGTGACGGATAGCTTTCCCTTGTGCTCTCCGATCAGCGTGTCATCTTTCATCGAGGAGCCGCGGGGGGTGGCGGCCCGTGGCTGTTGTTGTTGTTGTTGTGGTTGTTGTGGCTGGGGGTGGAATGTGGGGTGGGGGTGGGGGTGGGCGGACTGCTGTGCTGCAGACTCGGCGTGAGAGGAAGCGACACGAGCGGCGGGTTGGGAGGATCTCGAGTCGTGGGACTGCGAGCGGGGGGTCTGGGGAGGGGTATTCTGATCCCGCGGAGGAGAAGTCAGCTTCGTCAGGTCGGAGGAGGAGGAAGAGGACGACGGGTGGTTGCTGGAGGAGGAGGTAGTGGTCGCAGCGATGAGGGAATGCAGAGGGTTGGAGGGAGAGATGTGGGGGTTTGAGAAGTGGGCGGCGTGAACAGCAGAGGTGGTGGTGATGCTGGTGAGTGGGGTGCTGGTGAGGGTGCGCCTGCGCAGAGGGGTGCCGGGGGCCGAGGCGGAGCTGGCGTCGACAGAGGATCTGTGCGGCAGCGCGTCGCGAGCGGCGCCCGAGAGGGAATTCGCAGAAGACAGAGGAGGCGTGGGGTAGTCGTGGGCGAGGGTCGCGGCAGGCAGGCCGGCGGGGGGAGGAGGAGGAGGAGGAGGAGGAGGAGGAGGAGGAGGAGGAGGGAGCTCTCCGCTGGCACTCATGGCCGGCGAGGCAGGCTCTGGCGCATGGTGATGACGATGCCGCTGGGTGGCGCCGTCGGCGGGCGGCGAGCTGTGCATCCCCGTGGGGGGCGGGCGAGCCTGCGAGCGGAGGGAGGGGCGGCGGGAAGAGGCAGACGACGACGACGACGACGACGACGAAGTTGACGACAGGACAGAGGGAAGACGAACCTGGCCGTTGAAGTATGAGAGGATGCCGGGCAGGCGTTTGTCGGTCAGATCCGGCTGGGGAGTCTGCACGCCCGCTGGAGGAGGAGGGGTCGAGGCGCCCGAGGCTACGCCGTCCGCAGGCGTCGTCTCGTGGTCCACGCGCGCCGAGCTGGAGGAGAAGAGATTAGCAACATTGAAGGCCATGATTGCGCGCTGCCATGGCCCGGGGCGTCGAGTGAGGTGGTGGAGGGCGGAGAGGCAGTGGGATGGAAGAGGCAAGACTGGGGTTTTGCAAAATCGGACTGGCAAACCCCATTGGGTGGGGCAGCCGCCGACGAGAAGAAGCGTGCTGCTGCGCACTCGGTGGCGGGGTGGCCAGCGCCAAGCGCTTCTGGGCCGGCGGCACTGCGGACTGGCCTGTACTGCTGGCCGCTGGCCGCTGGCTGCTGACACGCTGCTGCTGCAACTCCCCTTTTTGGCCTCCTGGGCGCTCTGCTCCCCGCCGACGCCCAGCGTCAACCTGTCGCCTGTTGTGGCACGGCACGGTCTTGGGTGGGTCTCCTTCCCGGTGGGAGACTTGCGTAGAGGCCGCACACCTGAGATCCTCACCCGCTGTACCGGCGCGCGGCATGGCTACCATGGGCGAGCCGGATCTGCCTCAGGGACACGTGCGCCTCACGAGCGACTCGAAATAGGAAAAAGCTTGGCTCACCTCTTGTGCATCATCGCTCGTCGCAGCAGCACCCCCCTCGTGTCCGCTCCGTCGTGCGTGGCAGCCATCCGGCTGGCGACCACTTGGATTTGTGTGTATGCGTGTCCTGCTGCCGCTGTCGTAGCGTCTGCCGTTGCTGCTTCTGCTGGTTGCGTTCCTGCAGGACTCTGACGCTGACGCCTTGGCCGTTCCTCCAGCACGCGATTCTCTGCCCGCCCGTTCCCGGCTCGTGCCGGCCTGGTAAGCTGCTCTTCCACCTTCTTCACTGGTCGTCTCTCAGCCGCATACACGTCGTCGTGCAGGTGTTGCTGCTGCTGTCTTGTGTGGCTGCCAGGGATGTCGCTCGTCGTTGTCGTCGTCGAAAGCGCACGGCGAATAGTGGAACATATGCTGGACGGCTTTTGCAACTTGATTCCCTCTTGTGGTGGCACCAGTGATGCTGTGGCTGCTGACGCTGGCGGCGCCGCAGCAGATTCTCTTGTGCAGACTGGCTTGGTCGCTGAAATTCTAGTGGGCATGCAGCGAACATATATGCCATCTGTCCACTCGCCGTAGAAGTAAGCACGGGCCAACCTACGTCTGCAGGAGACTGGGCTTGTTTGGAAGCTGACCGTCATCAGTTGGCATGCGCCGATCTGTCCAGCGCCAACGCTCCTTGCCACGTACAGCCGTCCTCATGTCGCGCGCTTTGGCCTGTTCTCCCCATTTCTTGTCAGCTTGATCGTGGGCGCCACTGTTGGTCACTCACCTGTCGTTGTAGCCCCTAAGCTGTACCTGCTGTCGACAGCAGTGCACCAAGATTGATTGTGCTCCAAGGTATTGCTGCGAAGAAAGTATACCGATTTAATTCCTGCACTTTGGATCTGTTGCTTCGGAAAGGGCGTGTTGCTGTCGTTATGCGCGCTCTGTCGAATGTAGGACGTGGTGAGTACGGGCCCCTTCCCAGCTGCACCTTCCTTGCTGTATCCTGGTCGCATGCTTGTCCCAATCCCCAGCTTATTTCGAGACCATGTGCACCCAAACACCGTCTGATACGTCATTTACTTGGATCTACTCCATCTTTCTTTGGATATTCTGCAGCATTTATGCCGGTACAACAAGCTCTGAGCTCAAAATAGGACAAATTTCGGCCCCGACAAACATGCACACCTCATATCACTGGCGCCTTGCTATTCGACATAGCCAGCTATTTTCCACGGCGCTATGCTACTTGACTCTGGTAAACCTGCTTGCGACATACTTTGAATTCATTGCCATTTGCGGTTCTCTTCCTCCTGCAAGCATTGGACTGTCATGAAATGGTGCTTTGTAATCACGATGCATCCATTGAGATACTGAGATTAATTTCTGCAGTAAAAATAGGTATATTCGCAGTCGAGCATAATCCCAGCATATGTGCATTTGGGATTCCTCTTAAATGTCTCCAGCAGCCCTGTCCGATGAAAGACGGGCCGGTGTGTCATATTCTGGCCGTAGGCAGATTTCATATCCAGGCTTGGATATAACTACACGGTCAAGTGATCGTCCAAGGTCGCCGAAATCTTGCTGGTATCTTTTAACTACTAGCCGAAATATGAGGTATTCGCACAACCAAAGTGACAGTATAAGTTATTTCTGTTGCTCCTACAAACTACACCCCTAACTACCCCTGCACCCCTATTTGAAGAACTTCCTTCCCCTTTTTTCAATTGATTTGAAAGCCTCCAAGCACGTCCTACAGGCCGCTGGAGATTTCATGATTTCGTGTTTGGAAATGGACCATTCCTGACGATGCTAAATGAATAGTGATTTGACACAATTTTCGTTTTCAGCCTTTGTTCTCGCCAGCAGCACCATGAGCAGTAGTGATTGACGAGTTGTCAAAGCAGTTCAATAAACTACGCATGCGTAAAATCACATTAGAATTTCTCTTGAAAAAATGCCACTTCCCACTTGACTCTAGCCGGTTTCAGTCTCGACACCAGGTTGCCTGCCCTCTAAGTTTCCAGTGACCCTGTTCTTCAACTTTCGCGCAGCGATGATGCCCTCGTCCTTGGCAAACTTTAAGTTTCTGGCCGGCTTCCACTGCATCAATCCACGCTGACGGCGCTCTTCGGTGCGCTTGTTCTGCTTGTTTTGGTTCTTCTGTGTGTCAACACTACCGATGCTGCCGTTTGTGAAGGAACTCTCCGCAAAAGAAGCGCTGTCTCGGCCCGCCAAGGTAGATGCCTCGTCGCCTCTACTGTCTTGGCTTTCAGATGCACGACCGGCAGTGCCTTTCCTGTTGAAATTGGCGGTGTTGTCGCCATCTTGTATGCCGAGATCGCTGTCGTCGTCATCGTCATCATCCTCGTCCACGCCTTCATCATCATCACTGGGGTTATAGGGATCATGCAGGGGTGGCTCGGATCCAGGTTCTCTTCGTTTCTTACCCTTGGAGTCCATATAAGCTCTCGGGTCCTCTCCAAAAGCTCCACTCCAATCAGCACCATCCTTTGCGAGCCACTTCTGTTTTTCATCTTCCGTAGCCGACTTGAGGACATCGCGACCCTCTGTGAGAGATTCGTCATGTAACTTTTGGATGCGTTCTGGCATTTCGCGTTCGACAATGTGCTGACGCACTCCTTCCGCAATGCACGCCTCCCATGACTCGTAGGTCTCGCGAGAGTTGTTGTCCATGATGAATGACTCGTGCGACTCATCCATCCCGGCTTTAAAGCGTCCTGAGAATTGAAGGCGACCAATCTCCTCGAGGTCCTCGAGGCCTGGCACTTCCTTGGCTCGGAATTTGTCTTCGGTAATATAGTTCTGAGTCAGGCGGTTGCCCATTGCTGTTCTCCAGATGGGAATGTCAATCTGGGTTGACTCATTGTCGACAAGAGTCTGCATCCATATCATTGCAAATGCGTCCGCCTTGCGCTTGTTGGCAATGTGGAATTCAAAGACAACCGGCGAACGGTATCGGTATTTAACGGGAAGTTTGACCTGAGATTTGGTAGCAGCTTTCTCCAGGTCCCACCAGTAGCCCTCCCCACCCTCGAGAGACTTGCAGACAGATCGACCAATGCGGCCGACACTACCACCAGTTCTCAGTTTGAGGGCTGCGTGATGATTGTATTTGGTGGCAGTGATCTTGGGAGATGTGAACTCGAATGTACCCACATCCCAACCAAGCATCTGCGGCGGAAGCTTTGTCTCTACGCTGCGGAAGAGCAGAGAAATTCGAATTCGGCCAAACCCAATACCGCCATCAAGGGGGTACCACCGAGTGACCTGAGAACGATTGTCCAAAATGTCAGAAAGCTTCAGAGGTACCACGCCCAAGATAGGATCGTGCTCTCTATTGCGCGAGTCTCGAACGGTGACGGTGACGATCGAAGAACGCCAATCACGAATGAAACGCTCAGTACCGGCGTTGAAGATCGGACGGCTACTAACCGCCTTTGCGCGAGTGCGGTAGACCAGCTCATCGTTATACAGAATTGTGCAGTAACTGGTAGGCAAGTGGCCGCCGGTCTCTTCGGTCGATTCACCGCTCGGCTTAGCAGGCTCAAATTCTTTGCCCTTGCGGTTCCCATTGCTGCCTTTTACATTCTCGAGCTCCAGATTGACAATCTGATGAACAATTACACTGCACACGCCGCTGGGCCAGAGAGGATCGGGAGGTGTGTGCATGACTGCATCATCTGTCGCAGTGTTTGTGACGCCAGTCTCATCCTGCAGCTCCGTCACATTTTCGAGACCCTTGTCGAGGTTGCGGCTCTTTCCATCTGTGCGGAGAGCAGGCCGGAACGAGGGCTTGCCAAAGTAACCTACCTCCCAGTGCAGTTCTCCGGGCATCTCACTGCCTTCGTCCATACCAGCTAGTTTGGACGATTGGGGATACATCTTGCCTGGGTGTTGAATCATCTTTTGCATTGAAAGTTCAATCTTGCCGACAATATCATCAGCACTATGGCGATCAGAGTCCCACAGCTCCACACTGAGGTTCTCGTCGGCTTTGATAAGCTCCGGAGTGACAAGCAGGGCCGCGGTTTCCTCCCACAAAGGGTTGAGGTCGTCAGTAATAACGCGGGTACAGTACATGGGTTTCCCGTACTTGGAGAAAGAGAGGGTAATGTATGGGTCGCTTCCGCCACCCTTGCTGCCACGCTTGTCCTGCTTGCTGAGACCAACGGCACGGTGAATGCGAATCCACAAGACGCCGAGTGCTTGAACGTCTTTCTGGATATCATCACCTTGAAGGATGGCTCTCATGTCGATACTCATAGACTTGGGTGCCACATACATGCTTGCAGCAGCACCGATGGCATAGTTGACAAAATTAGAGATCAAAGGCAGATTGAGGATATTGGGCGCTTTCTCCAGCATGGGAATGCAACCAGCTTGTACATGGGGCACGCCCATGAGAGTGAAGGTCAATGTCTTGAGGAACGGAGGCTCTGGCGTCATGTTGAGTCGAAGACGGACTGTGCCGACCAGGCCCTGAAGCTCGACGAAGATGGGCAGAGGAACACCGAAAAGTCCCTTGATGCCGAGATAGAAGACTAGACCCATGTGCATATTGCGAGCCTTGTCATCGGTGCGTTTACCACTGGGTTTGGCGTGGTATGCAAAGGAAACCTCGAGGTTATAGTAGTCTCCGCCCTCTTCATCAGCTGCAGCTTCCTGAGGATCCTTGGTCTTTTTATTCTCCTCGTGAATCGCCTGCTTCATATCTTTCATGTGGTCGTCAGGTAGTGCTCGCATGCTTAGAATGCGAATGGGATTGCTTCCTTGGTTGATGTCGGAAACGCGGACATTCTCGATGATGCCCGGGACAGATGCCTGCATGACATCTTCAAGAGTGTCTGCAACGGCGACAAACATGTCTGGATTGATCAAGCCCCATACAATACCTAGCAGTGTATTCATCCACTCGACGGATTCGGGAAGCAAGTTGGCGGTAGCGACCTGACCGCGTGTCTTTTCGCTGTCCCACTCCACCTCGCGCCCACTGCGGATGACCTCCTTCATCCACAGCCAGAGTCCAGAGGCGAGGCACATGCCTAGAGGAATTAAGCCGGTTAAAGCGCCACCAAACATCTTTCCAAGAATGACGACGGAAAGCAAGATGCCTATGCAAAGGCCACCCGTCTTCTTCTCTAGAGCCGCAAAGGTGGGCTCATAGCTGACAGAGGGGGTGGGGTGGAAGAGAACATTGGTCTTCTCGCCATGGATGGGCACGTCCGATGTGGTACCAAACTCTACTGGATCTGGAGGGGCTGTGATGTCTTGGGTTTCCTTGTAGTCAGACAAGGATTGAGATGGGTCTGTCTTCTTGGGCGTGGGCTTGTCGAGGTTGGCATTCGGAACGGAAAGCTGGCACGGCTGATTAGCTGCAGCACGATTTTGATAACGCAGGCGTGACTCACGATGGGGTTCTCCACGTTGCTAATCATCTTCTTGTTGACATCTTCGATGATGACCTGCCGCCCCGTAATAGGGTCGGTTACGGTCTTTTGAGTGCCCTTGATGCCACCATTGGTGGGTTTATGGTCCTTGACACCGGTGTCGTTGGAACGGCTTTGCTCGTCGATCTGACGATCACGTTCTTTCTTGTCTTTGTCAAGGCCAGCGATGAATTGCTGGACATTTGGGATGCGGTTGTTGCCGGAATAGTGGCCGCCGGGGGCATGCTGCTGCTGCTGCTGGTCCGCCATGGTGTGGGGGAAGAAGTGAAGTTGGCTGTTGAAGAGAACAGTAGACCATGAATTTCAATCACTACCCAGCCTGACCGAGTAGTCTCGAAAATGGCCCCAGATTTGGGCACAGGGCTTTTCGTGGGCAGGGAAGAGGAAGAGCTTGGAAATGTGCAGCTGAAATGGTGGAGAAAGTAGCTGCATTCAGCGATGACGTCGCCAGCAACACAGAGCCGCGTGCCGCGTCTCCCCCGCTAGCAAATCTCCCCCGATCTGGGCACAGATCCCTGCCGCCATCTGCCCCGTAGCGCAGCCATTTGGCATATGTGTTTCTCTCCAATCACCGAGCAAGTACTTCCCTGCAAACCATGACCACCCTCACGACGTTTTCCAACTGTCGTGTCTGCAAAGACGGCGAACTGGTGGACGAGTCTTTCGTTGTCAACTCTGAGACGGGGCTGCTCCTTAAACGCGGCACTTATACTGGCGGCGAAATCATCGATCTAGGCGAAGCCATTGTGGCGCCGGGCTTCATCGAGATCCAGACCAACGGCATGCTTGGCTTCCATTTTTCCAACTTCAACAACGCAGATCAGTACCGCAATGATCTGAGCAAAGTGCAGCGCTATCTTCCCTCCACTGGCGTGACTTCCTTCTATCCCACCCTCTCCACAGTGCCGGGGGAATTGTACAGCAAGGTAGGCAAGTAAAATTTCAGTTATCGTGACCCCAGTCGATGCCATTGGAGGCCTTGTACGGCTCTACGCGGCGGCGTGAAAAATTCGACATAAGTTTTGTTGCCCTGAGACCATTGCGTCGGCTCACATAGCTCTGAGGGCAGATTCTGCCTCACTTGGCAGAGCGAGACACGACACCGTCAACAAGCTCCGATGGTGCCAGCATTCTAGGGGCTCATGTTGAAGGCCCCTTCCTGCAACCCACACGCCATGGTGCCCATGATCCAGCTCAATTCAAGACACCAGTTGCGCCGGTCTCTGCGGCGAGTGTGTATGGCGAAGGCCTTGACGCTGTTAAACTTGCTACTCTGGCTCCGGAGCTGCCAGGTGCTGACTCCCTCATTACCGACTTGAGACGCGCCAATGTGCGTGTCGCGCTTGGTCACAGTAGTGCAACGTACGACCAGGGCATTCATGCACTTCGCCTCGGCGCCACTGGCTTGACGCATGTGTTCAACTGCATGAATCCGCTCCATCACCGTGCACCCGGATTGGCCGGCCTGATGACCGTCCCCGACGGAGTCAACTCGCTGAATGCGCCATTTTTTGGCTTTATCGCAGATGGTGTTCATTTGCACTCTGCCGCGGCCACCATGGCATTTCGTGCTAACCCGCAACGCGCTATTCTAGTGACAGACTCGACTGAGCTAGCTGGAGTTCCGGACGGTACCTATTCTGGAAATCCGTGGCTGCCAAAAAGCCAGACTAAGATTGGCATCCGTGTCGTTATAGAAGGAACGGACACGCTAATCGGAAGCTGTTCAACCATGGATGAATGTGTTAAAAATCTCGTGAACTGGAGTGGTTGTAGCTTGGCCAATGCTGTACGCTGCGCAACGCAGAACCCTGCCGACTTTATGGGGCTCAGCGACAGGGGTAGAATAGAAGAAGGTTTGAGGGCGGACTTCACTGTTTTGAGTGACAGTGGCGAGATCCTACAGACGTGGATTGCAGGGCACAAAGTATGGGAAAAGGAGCAGTGAACATCCACTGCCACTCGTTCATGGAAGATGATTTAGGCATGAACCGCGTGTATTGTCCTTACAGATGATCGTTATCATCATCAACATAATCGCTCACAAAATGGTCAATGCGTCTGACCACTCGTACCTGTGCTTACTTGTCCTCTCTGCCGTCCATCCATGATGAACAGCCCTTGCACCTCTTCGCCTTTTCACTGATCCATGTCCTATAGTGTCATCGTTAGCACTCGTTCCCAGACACAAAAGCTCATGACCGTTCAAGGATAGCCAACTGACCTGCAATATCTGCACTTGATCTGCCTCTTGATAACATCATCACTCGCCACCCACCCATAAAGCCGCGCCACGCCATACAGCGACAGCCCCACGCCCAGCAAGTTGAAGAGCTTGTTCAGAAACACCCCGTACGCCATCACAACTGCACCATCGCTCACAGCCTGCTCCATAGTATTGTACGGCAGGCCGCTCTCACCACGGCGCAGCACCGCGAACCACTCGTCAAAGTTGCTGCGTATGAAGGGCAGCAGCGACACGACGGGCAGGATGATGTCTGAGACGAACGAAGTCACGACGGCCGTGAAAGCCGCCGCGATGATCAAGCCGAGCGCGACCTCGAGCACGTTGTCCTTGAGCGCCCAGTCGCAGAAACCCTGCCAGAAGGTGCGGAAGGGGCGCGTGAGACCCTGCTCGGCGTGGAGCAGCGCTTGGCCGGCGTCGTCAAGGCGCGGCATCTTTGGAGTTTTATTCTTCTTAGGTTGTATTTCACGCTGAGGAGAGTACAGAAATGATGTGTCTTTACGGAAAGCAGTGCTGGTGTCGAGTGGAATATGTGGTGATCGTGCGGTGGACGCGACCACAACGTCAGCCGCAGCGGAGATCTGCGAATCATGGCGCAGACGGGTCGGTGCTACTTATTCTTGGCGAAGGCAGAACAACACGGAGTTCATGGATGGCGCATTGGCACATTTTCGAGATGTATTCATGGAAGAGGAGGACGAGTCTAGCGACACCCTCGCACTATGTTGTCGGGGAGAGGATTTCTACATAGAGGGGGTTTGGAGTCTTGATTTGAACTATGGCAGCGCGATCCACCAAGTCACAATGAATCACCAGTTACTTCAGTCCTCAAAGTCCTCATTTTTCATATCACCTGTCTTCGAATCTCGCTTATTAAGAGTCTGTTGAATGTCAGAAAAAGTGCAAAGAACGCTATTGTAACACCGACTGAAACTCTCACATGCCTTGATGCATTCCTTTGGTCCTCACATGCTCAGCATTGCTCTCCCTTTATGCTATGGTGCCATGTATTTCTCCGTCACATGAGTTCTCTTAGCAGAATTGAAGATGGCAAGGTTGAATCTGAGCCACCCTGACCTCTTGGTCAAAACAACATAACGGCCACATTTCTGGCCATATGACTCAGATTTCAGCTTGAATCTTCTGGCCAGAAAGTGAATGAAGCACCTGTACTCACGACCCATTGGTGGCAAAGTGAGTGTTTCTCCTATGTGACTGGGAGACAGAAAGAAAGCAAACTCCTGAGAAAGCCTTAGAATCTCACTGGAAAATAATTCAGCCTTCGGGGGTGTTGAGGGAGATTGTACGTTAATATAGTAGTGAGCGAATCTGCAATCTTCTGCAGATAGGTTGCAGGAGCCGTTTCTAGCCCAGAACTTGCAGGTCCTTTGTATCTTAGGTACCTGGGAAGGTTGTCCATGGTCTTGTTGTCCGTGCGTTTCGCCCTCATGCTTTCCGTTATTACGAATGGGCTCCGCAGGAGCGGAAGGAATTGGGCTTTCATCGTCAGAAAATTCGATAAGATCTCCGTAGGAAGGACAAACCAAGTTGTCAGGCGAAACATTTACAAAGTCGCTGATAGATGCTTTATCGCTGGCTTCTTCAACGGCCTGATTGGTCGTCGTGATAACTCCATCTCTAGGAGAAAGAGCTTGCATAGGCTCGTCACTAATGTCGACAAGAACTGTATCTTCCTCCGCTTGGACAGAGCTAGTTATGTTTACTAGAAAAGCTGAAGTTAGTAAATGAAGCTGATTGGACAAGAAGGGGTCGTACCGCTTGAACGTATTCCGTTGAACAACGTTCGTATTGCACGACAATAGGCATCTGCCTCCATGCCCGTAGTGAGCTGACAGCTCTCCGCCCATACTAAAGAAGAAAAAATTAGTGAAATCGCTCCCCAGAATGCAAGTTGAAGGATTGACTCACGTTCCAACAATTCTGCCATCATGGCTTCGAAATTGGTTGCGTCTCCAGCCGCCAGGTCTCGCAGGATCTCCTTTCGAGTCCCGTGAGTGTGGTCCATGTTGACCAACTCTTCCTGAAGGAGAGGCTCTGGTGATAGAAAATGGTAAACAAACAACAGTACGTGTCAAGAAGGAAGAAAACCCGGAATGAGAGCAGATGCCGCTTTATATAGGGCTCACACTCTGAAGTCTTGGCGGTGAAAAGTTGGCCATCAATAGCAGCCCTGACCAGGCGGTTGGGTTAATCACAGAAGCAAATCGTGAGGCATGGATCAAGTCAGGTGAATATACATTTGAAGTGGAGACCGCTGCCGATCAACGCCCTGCAATGTGCCAAAGCTCTCATATGCATCGAGAAGAGGCATGTTCATACACACAAAGCAGAAATAATTACCTACGACCGCAAGCCCAACAGGTAGTTGGCTCCGCCAGTCTTACCATCTCCGTTGCTCTCCCCAGATGCGAGATATGTGATGTTGGGATTGTCTGCCATGGTCTGTGCGATCTCCTTTTGAGTCTCAATACGCCTGATCATAATCAGACCGTCTCCACTCTTTGCGACCGCTCTGTAGAATAGTTAGCATGTTCTAGAAGAGAGTCAAGAGTCGTCAGGTCGAAAGAGGTCCCTTACCTTGAAATAGTGTCTGCTGCCTCGGCCTCGCCTTCGGCCCTAATGACACTTGCCTGGCGCTCCTGCTCAGCCTTTTCCACGATGAATCTTGCACGCTCTGCCTCTTGCTGAGCAATTTGCTTCTCTTCAACAGCCTTGGTAAACTCCTTTCCGAATGTCATGTGGGTGATAGACACATCCTCCAGGGCAATGTTGAATTCTTGTGCGCGCTTGAGTAGATCTGTCCGTATTCTATTGCTGACTGCTTCACGTTGGGTGATGAGCTCTGCTGCATCGAATTGAGCGACAATAGCCTTGAGGACTTCATTTCCAATCGAGGGAAGGACACGCTCATCGTAGTCGCTTCCGAGATTCTGCCTTCTGTCAGTGATGGCTCACTCCGGTCTCTAGACTCAACACTCACTTGGTAGATTTTGGGCAGCATGCGGACTTCTGGACGATGCAGAACCCTCAAGGTTAAACTAACCATCTGCAAGTCCTTGGAACCAGTGGTTGTGGAGATGTTCCTGGGCTTTGTGCGAACATCGAAAACGATGGCCCTCTGTAGCCAAGGTACCAGGAAATGTGTTCCTTCATTGACGACAGTGTCTTTGACACCTCCAAGCCTGTCGAAGATGACTGCTCGAGTGCCACCGCGTACGTCGTAGATGGCAGCGCTGGCGAGAGCGTAGGCACCGAACGCCGGAATGGCCCATCTGTAGACGAACTGAAGTTGGTTTGCCATGATGCCGTCAGGGAATGAGGACGACAATAAGGCTTGTGATGGGATTGGCAATCGTTACTATTCCTATGATGCTTCGTGGTCCGCAGCTCGAGGCGATCGCCGCGCTGGATGCCTTAATATTGAGGCGCAACTACCGACATTGGCGGCCCGAGAGCTTGACCCGGCGAATCTGCAACTTCCGATCAAGGACTCCTTCACAGCACCTTAACAAGACGACAGTATCGCACACGCAGATCTGACCCCTCGAACTCTCCTCTCCTCACCTTTCAGTTTGATACAATGGCTGGCGGTGGTGCTGGCGCTCCCGGCAAGTACGTCAAGCCCCAGCAATTCTTCCTTTCTGTACCCTCGAAATAACCCCATGCCCTCTTGCATCGCGAGCGCTGAAATTGCTCTACGAAATGTCACCAGCTAACATCTCAATTTAGGTACCTGGGCTGGTGGGGTTCTCTTGGTATGTACAGTTGACTCTTGTTCAACGTGCCTTCGACAAATCCTCTTCTTCCGCCACTGCTCCTGGACTGGTCTGGCGAGCCTGCTTATCGCTTTTCGTACCTTCACAGCAATTGGTATCAGTCGACTAACTGCTTCTTTCTCCCAACAGGCTCCCAGCCGCAGAAGGGCGTGACAACGTATTCTCTGTCTGCGAATCAGCAGAAGCCCCTCGCAGGTGCAGGCCACGCAGCGGTTTTCAACACCTGGCGCCGCTTCAAGGGCTCAGTCCTTTACGTCGCACCGCCCTTTGTCATTGCATATTTCTTGATGGACTGGGCTACCAAGAGGTGGGTTTTACGACTCATGCGAACAGATGCAGGTAACGGGAAGCAATGAGGCACATATAACTGACAACATACCACAGAAACCACTACCTCAACTCCAAGCACGGCCGCGCTGAGTTCGCTGACGAGGAGTAAGCGTTTGGATGACGACGGCGAAGATGTATAAATAGAGGGTGGTACCAAGCATGAATTCATTTTGTCTCCAATCGTACAGAGACCCCGAGGAACATTTGTGCACCGTGCGCTCAACTGATACAACTCCGGTTCGTAGATTCATTCGTGTATATACTAAGCATTGGGAGAGTGCGGAAGGAGCTTTTTATTGCTCTACCCATCTCCATGTGCGCGTGTATAATCTGATCAATCCCTCAGCTCCGATTAAGTCGCCTTGACGGAACAGTTGTGCGACATCGACGTTCAACGGGCTGTCAGGCTCGGCACTGGTGAGCAGCTGCTGTATGCTTGTCAAGGTAGTGCTGATGGTGTAGGCTGGCGACCACGAGGTCTTGAGCAAATCGAGGCATATCTCGCCAGTCTTTAGATGGACATTGGGGTGACATATCGGCGTAAGGAAGACGATGGTCGGAGGGGAAAGAGGATAGTTGGACGGGATGCTGATCGAAAGCTCCCAAAGACCACCTGCATCAACATTAGCACATTGTATGCGTAAGATTCACGAGCAGCCCCCAAGATCGCAAAGCGAGCACTTTGGGAGTAGAGCACAGCGGAGATGCGCACCCTCGTAAGCAGTTCCTTTGACACCTTTCAGAACAGCGCGCCATTCCATTAGATCATCATCGGTCTTTGGACCGAGCTGCAACAGAGCTGGGTTAGGATCATCCTCGATGGTCCGCAGCTCCTGCATAAGCCTCTTTGTCGCAGACTTGTCGGTCCTTGAGCCGGAACTCGAGCTTGTTGAGGGTGGCATGTTTGTCGTCGTTGTTGTTGTCTTCTCAGCATAGAAGAGTGACGGCCAGGACCTGGAGAGCTCCAGGCACAACACGCTAGAGACGACAGACCGACGTCCTCGGCCCAATCAGGTCGGCATACGCCAAGCACCCCGCAACCTACTGAGCCTCTCTCAGCCATGCCGCCAAATAAATGCTCCTTAAAATGCCCCTTGCAACCTTATCGAGCCCGGCGCTTCCAGCTACTGAGCCATCCTCTGATGACCATCCTCCAAATGTGCTGCATTTCCTGAGCAACACTCTCGCCCACGCCGGAAGACTGTTGCAGCTGTCCGTCTGGTCTCCACGCGGCCGCCTAGAGCGACCCTAGTCTTAGAGGCTCATTGGCAAACGACCTTCTAGTTTCTGTTTCACCTTCAAAACAATGGCCCCTGACCTGAACTCTTTGTCTTCTACGGCACGCCCAAATCCAACTATGTCTACAAACTCATCATCTACCAACCCTTCCTCTCGCCGCACAACCCAGACCATGCCTCCGCCCCCACTCCCTCAAGGAGGCTCACATACTCGCCGGATGTCCAACTCGAGCGCCACCTCCGAGTCGACAGCACCACAGATTCCTCTACGTCACCCCCGTCCCATGACGCCCGCCGAGCTCCACTCCGACATGGAGAAGGAACAAGAAGGCATCGTCAACCGCCTCTCCCGCGAGCTCTCCGCCCTCCGCGCCCACTCCGCCTCGGTCGCCTCGACATCCTCCAACAGCTCCTACGCCGTCCACGACGGCCCAGAGCCCTCATCGTCCACCCACCCATCCCACTCCGCCGGCCTCACCGGCCCGCCGCACGCCCCCCTCTCACACCGCCGCCACCGCGGGTCCTCCTCCTCCTCGTACTCCAACCCGCCACCCCTTGCGCCCCCAGGCCAGATCCAACCCGTCCCCATCGGCGCCACCTCCCAAGCCTCTGTCGACCGCGCCCGCGACGCGGCAGCCCCCATGGCCCGCAGCCGGCAGAACAGCACCATCGTCCCCACTCCCCTGCAGCCGCAGCACAGCGGCGGCTCCTCCTCGCGCCCCTCGCCCTCGCCCTCGCCCGGCCTGCGCCACAGCCACCCCTTCTCCGGCGAGGGCGCCGCGTACTTCCCGCCGCCGAGCCACGCGGGCGCGCGGCCCACGAGCGTCAGCATGTCGAGCTCGAACGCGAGCCTGCACGGCCACGCGCGCGAGGGCAGCGGCGTTAGCAGGGTGGAGGATGCGGCGGCGGCGCGCGGCGCGCTGGACCAGGCGAGGCTGGAGAACGAGGCGCTCGTGCGCAGGGTCAAGGAGCTGGAGCGCGAGCTGCGGCGCACGCGGAGGGCTAGGGACTCGCCCGAGGCTGCGCAGCTCGGGTCGGGGAGTCGTGGGCCGCCGGCTTCATAGCGGTGGCCATTCGTGTGTTGTCCAACAGGGCCTTGTGGCATCGCATCGCGAATAAGAGGTGCGAAATGGGGTTGCGTCGATGCAACTGCTGGAGGATGGGAAGATGTGAGAGAGGCAAGAGGCAGGTTTGCGGCTATACCCTCATTTCATTTTCTTTTGCTCGGTGTAGGGATTGGCTGCCGCATCATGATATCAACATAGACGACTAAAATGACAACTCAAACCTTTGATCAAATTAATTTGCTTGTCCATCAGAAGATACCATGAAAAACGGAAGACAAGGGAAGATTGTATTATGCTGTTACGAAATATTGCCATATTTTTAGAGACCGGGTATAGTGTAGCAAAAGGACACCAGCAACGCCACGCTTGTTCTACCTATATCAGACATCCCGAACCCGAGTCTGTGTCATCTACTTTGAATAGTAGACAGCCACGTAGTCCACGCGCATCTCCTGCCCGCTCACCGTGCTGGCCTTTGGCGTCGCGCTACCGTACACGGCGTTCGGAAAGCTACCGCCAACTGCGACGTCGAAGATGATGAAGTGGCCAACGTGCACCGTATTCGCCCAAACGGTGGCATTGTTAACCTGTGCGGATGTGATTTGGCGGGTAGCCTGACCGTCAATGCTGAAGGTGACCGTCTCGGGTGACTTGGAGCGGTCAACTTCGACAGAGTACGTGTGCCAGTTGCCCAGGCAGGAAGAGCCGGGGCATGTGCGGGAGAAGCCGATGCCATTGGGCTCGTTACAGGGGCCGCCCGGGTTGACACCCTCGTGCAAATGTCAGTCTCTGAAAGTTCTGGTGGAGCGTGAAAAGGGAAAGAAACTTACGCAATGCATGGTGCTGTAGCCCGCCGCGCCACCGTTGACGCTCTCCATGATGTCAAACTCACCAACGCCCGGCCAGCCCATCCTGTTCTGGCGGAATGTGCTGCCCAGCGTCCAAAAGGCTGGCCAGATGCCGGCGCCGTTCGCTGGGGTGATGATAGGCATGCGGATCGCGGCCCGGATGATCATCTTCTTGCCGGCCGGAGCCATGAAGTTGGAGCGCTTCGACTCGACACGGCCAGACGTCCACTGACCGGAAGAGCTGCGAGTCGGGATGATCCACAGTCCGCCCACGCCAGATTGTTTCACGTTTGTGGACTTGCTGGTGTAGGTCTCGACTTCCCCGGTGCCCCATTTTGCAGGTCCGCCAACGTACTGCGTGCCGGTCGTGATGATCCAATCATTGGCATTGGGAGGCGCGTTTTGAGCACCGGTAAAGTCATCCAAGAATGCGGTTGTGTAGCCGGATGGAGCAGCAGGAGCCGAGCGTTTTGCAATGGTAGCCGCAGAAGAGGTGAAGCTGAGGGCCAGAGCTGCAACGGCAGCCGTTGTTGAAAAGTACATGATGCGGTTTGAGGGAATTGACAGGGGAAGAACAGAAGCTAACAGGCACGGCTAAGTGAATGGACGTGGTAGTACAGAACTACAGCTGGAGTCGTTACAAAGCATGCATGCCAAAAAGGCACAAAGGGCACGACATCGGATATTATAGACGCCAACGAAGAAGAGGCGTACGTCAGCCCTTGCGGCTGTAGACAAAGCCATACAGTCTAGGCGAGTGGCGTCGCCTCATGCGGCAACGCCATCAATGTTGTGACTCTTTTAAGGCAGGAGAGTGCGCGGCGGTGGAATGGTGGACGCGTTCTGGGCGCGGAGATTATGGCCTCGACGGCGAATAGGGCTGAACGCCAGAGCATTGTTGCAAGCCGTGCACGACTGGACACGACAGATGCGACAGTAGGATTGGTGGCCAAGTGCCGGTTTGCCGAGACACACGCCGAGCACGTTTGGACGCTCAGGAATTGCCAAACGAGATTGGACCACGTGCAAGGTGTCTTGACAGGCCATGGAAAAGGGGGACGGGCGGCTGTGGCGCCGAGCGGCGAGGTTCTGGCCCTGCAGGGACTGCCACCACCACTTGGCCCGGATGGTGTGTTCGGTGCACTGCTTCCGGAAGAGGGCCCAGACTGTTCATAAGGGAGAGCGCTGGCAGGTTCTTGGGATGTCGCTGCTGCAGCCCCGAGCCGCTTCCTCATAAGGCTTTGAACTACTTCCCCAAGTCACGTGCTAGGCCAAGCAGAACGCCTATCTCTGACTCGCGAGGCCATTCAAATGCTATCAGACCTGTCAGACCACCGACAGCCTCTCCGCAAGGGTCTAGGCTTTGCAACACAAGCTCAGGAGCTCCCCACCCCGCCATGCCGAGAACTACTAGAAGGCCATGGCCCGTAGTCGGCCGATCCCGGCCTGCCTCTATTGGCCGCAACTCGACTCTTCTCATGCCCTTATCTTTACTTCACCACCGCATATGCAGGGAATCGCGGATGGCCGAAGCGATATCTTACCAAAAATCCTTCACAGCTCAAAGATAGGCTGCAGGAAATGCATCTCCACGTGGAGGTACTTAGATCGCTCGTTCGCCGTTGTAGTCGTAGGATTTGCTTTTTTCTGGTGTAGTAAATTCGGCGCTTTGTGATCAATCGATCGGTCTGTACTTTCATACGAATAAGCACCATCATGGCCGAGTCTCCACTCAGCCAGGGCGTTGGATATGGCGTCGTGATTGGTCTGGGCTTTCTTTTCGCCTTTGGCATGATCCTGACGACCTTTGTCCTGAAACGCTACAACAATGAAGTCGTCACTTCTGAAGCTTTCTCAACTGCTGGTCGTTCCGTGAAATCTGGCCTGGTTTCCAGTGCCGTCGTTAGCTCTTGGGTGAGTTTCTCGAGCTCTCCTGTCATGCAAGCAGTTCTCGAACTAACATTATCCAAAGACTTGGGCTGCTACTTTGCTGCAGTCAACGTCCGTGGCCTACAACTATGGCGTCTCTGGTCCTTTCTGGTATGCATCTGGAGCCACCGTGCAAATCATCCTTTTTGCAACTCTCGCTATAGAGGTAGGCGACTTCTAGAGAACATGTTCAACCAGGGATCAATTGCTAAAATGTGAATTACCCAACAGCTCAAGCGCCGTGCTCCTAACGCTCATACCTTCCTCGAGGTGATCCGAGCGCGCTATGGCACGACCACTCACTTTGTCTTCATCACCTTTGCTCTCATGACCAACATTCTTGTTACGGCCATGCTCTTGACCGGCGGCAGCGCCGTCGTGAGCTCTCTGACTGGCATGCCCACCGCAGCGGCCTGTTTCCTGCTTCCCGTGGGTGTCGTGCTCTACACCCTGTTCGGTGGCATCAAAGCAACTTTCCTGACCGACTACGTCCACACGGTCATGATCCTGATCATCATCTTCCTCTTTGCCTTCACCGCCTATGCAACCAATAAGAACCTCGGTAGCCCCGGCCGCGTGTATGATTTGCTTGTCGAAGCTGCCCAACGCCACCCAGTCGAGGGAAACCACGAGGGCTCGTACCTTACTATGCGCTCATATGAGGGCGCCATCTTCTTCGTCATCAACATTATCGGCAACTTTGGCACCGTCTTCATGGACCAGGGTTACTACCAAAAGGCCATTGCTGCGTCCCCCGTCTATGCGCTCCCAGGTTACATCATGGGCGGCCTGTCGTGGTTCGCGATTCCGTGGCTCTGCGCCTCGACCATGGGCCTCGCGGCTCTTGCGCTCGAGAACAACCCCGTCTTCCCCTCATTCCCCAACCGCATGGCCGCAGCAGACGTCACTGCAGGTCTAGTCCTTCCAGATGCCGCAGTAGCACTTCTCGGCTCGGGCGGTGCCGCTGCGACGCTTCTGCTGGTCTTCATGGCTGTCACCTCGGCCATGTCAGCTGAGCTGGTCGCCGTCTCTTCCATCTTCACCTACGATGTGTTCCAGACGTACTTTAAACCCTCTGCCACCGGCTCTCAGCTCATCAAGATCTCCCACCTTAGCGTCGTTCTCTACGCTATTGTACTCGCCAGCTTCTCGACCGGCCTCTACTACATCGGCATCTCCATGGGCTACCTGTACCTGCTCATGGGCGTCATCATCTCTTCTGCCGTGCTCCCTGCCTCGCTCACGCTCTTGTGGGACGGCCAGTCGTGGGCTGCGGCCACCCTCTCACCATGCCTTGGTCTCATCTGCTCGCTCACCGCCTGGCTTGTGACCGCCAAGACCCTCTTTGGGGATCTCAGCGTGAAGTCGACCGGCAGCAACATGCCCATGCTGGCGGGCAACGTCGTCGCGCTGCTCTCGCCGCTCATCTTCGTGCCGGTGCTGACCTTCCTCATCCCGGGGCAGGGTCTACAGCACTACGACTGGCAGAGCATGAAGGAGATCCGCAAGGGCGACGACCACGATATTGCCGCGCGCGAGCACATCGACCTCGAGCTCGTGCCGGGAGAGTCGGCGCAGACGGCCGAGGACGTGGCCAAGGAGCAGGCGATGCTGCTGCGCGCGAGCCGCATTGCGCGCTGGCTGACCGTCTTCCTCGCCGTTAGTCTGCTTGTTATCTGGCCCATGCCCATGTACGGCAGCGGCTACGTCTTCAGCAAAAGCTTCTTCACCGGCTGGGTGGCCGTTGGCATTGCGTGGCTTTTCTGCAGCGCCGCCTGTGTCGGCATTTACCCGCTCTGGGAAGGTAGACACACAATGGCGCGCACAGCTAGACTTGCCTGGAGAGACATCACTGGCAAGGGCCGGCCCACGAGAGTGGAAGCGGTAGAAAGGGAAGTTAGCAGCGGTGATGATGAGCTCGTCGAGGTCAAGTTTGATGACAAGAAGTAAGCTGCGGCGAATATGTATTTCAGTCTGATGCAGAGGATGTGATGGATGTTTGAGAAAGACATCTGATCGAGACGTGTCAATAGAATTGTGACGATGTAGTTATGAATTGACGAATCTGAGCTGAATTCATGGCGCGTGTTGCGATTCGTCGGAATCACCATTATCTTAGATACTGTCAGATTCTACCTCATGAGGGGAATCTATAATTTCCCCGTGGCTCATCTGACTCGAGCATTTCGGGAAAGCGAGACGTCTCTCCAAACGACAATACCGTCAATAAATCTTTCCCGCCATGACGAACCTGATGAACCAGGACATGCGAAGCGCTAGCTGCGATAAAGCTATCGTCTACTGAGCCCCGTACTGACCTATGCCTTTGACGAGCCAGAATTGCGTCATCTATGGCATGATGGTGTGTTGCTCTCGCAATTTGAGATCCATCCCTGGCGAATGTCAGCGCCAAGGGCAGTAGAAGCATTGCATCCTGCAAAGGAAAGAACGGAGCTGAAGTATCCAGTATTATGGAAGAAACTGAAGAAAACTTACAAGGATCTCGTCTGCAGAGCTTGATCATACCGTTCAACCATCAAGGCCAAGCGAAACTTGTCTTGTGGAAATCCACAAGCCGAATCGAACCGGGTGGAGTACATGATGTCATTCAACAAAATGAACTCTTTGTTCAAAATATCATCATCTAGGTGGTCATTATTATGGGGATGGGGTTGTTGATATCCTCGAAAGAACAGGCGGTTCCTTTCCTGGTCGAAGTAGAGGACTTCACGGGCTCCATCAATGGTCAATGAACTCAAGAGTCCATAGCAACCGTGGTTGTTGTGATTTGGGGTGAAAGATATTTCATCTGGGCAGTAGTGCGAATGCCAATATCGAGAGGAGCTAACAGTGATGTTGGAACTCCATAAGTAACGCTTCTCCGCAACCGAATACGTGTCTACGCGGAAGGGTTGGGAAAATTCGGTGCGCGAGTCGTCGTGCGATACTTGAGTTGTCTCGGCATCAAAGTAGATGGCGGAGACTTTGTCTTTCAAAGCTGAGATTAGGAGAGCACGTGAAGCAAGTCGTCGTTCAGAGATGGGAATTTCAGTGACGACGTTAGACTGAATGTCCCATAGCAAAATGCCAGTCTGCTTCTCGAATGCCACCATGGAGCCATTTGAATGAATGCTTTGATGGGAGAGGGAAGGAAGATGGAGACTTTTAATTTCGGACTGCATGTTGATCAGGTCGCTGGCGAACAAGTAACCCGTGAAGCTGCTGAAAAACAGAGTCGTCTCAGTCATGGTCCAGTCACAGATGCTTTGGTTGCCTGGACATATGACTCTTTTCCTCACACCAGTCTTGAAATTCCAGACCTCAATACTGGATCCTTGCTGGTCGTTGAACATCCGGATAGCGAACCTGCATCCCATGAAAGCTACGTCTTGGGGAAGGTACTGATCTGCAGACAATTCCCATTGATGAAGAGAGCTCGGCCGACCCATCCTGAAGCGATGCGACTGTTTGGCTGAGGACAGGAGGGTAGTCGCGGCGGGATCCACGTAACATTGATCCGCAATTACAGAAGCCTCAAGGGCAGGTCGGGTCAACACATGATGCCAGGCACGGCAGACGCGTCTACAGGTGAAGGTGTAGGTAAAGTCGAGGTGACGGAAGATGAGCTCTGCAATCTCGATCGGAACGCAAGACACAATGTCACACTCAAATGCCTCGTCCAGGAGCTGCTCCTTGAGGGCCCTGCGCTCATACGCGTTCAGGGTGCCGACCAGCTTGCTGATGTGTTGCTGTCGGCCTGGGTCTAGCAGGCTCATGAGACGATGGTTCTCCATGGAGGACGACCTGCAGCGCTTCTGCCGAGCAAGGCGCGTCCTCGGTTGATATCTGAAGAATATAAGTCTGCCAGGAAGAATGTGTAGCTCCTCAATCGCCAGAGCGGCTGCCGCGTGTTCAGCCCTACAGGGTCGGCCGCCGACAGCCGGGCGATGCGCCTACGGCTTTGCGCCAGCGCTGATTGCTCCTCACGCTGTCACCCATATACCCCCCCATTCGTTTACTCCCGCGGGCCTCCGGAAGCTGCTTCTCTTGCAGGAGCTGCCGACCCCTCGGTATTTGCGCGCCGAATCACCCTGTCCAGACCCGGACCTGCATGCTTGTCGTCTCGGCGCCTCCCGCCTGCCAGCTCTGCTCCTACGAAGCTCGTCATACTGCCTCGCCCGCAGCACCTGTTTGCGCCCCGTGCACTGGACTTCTCGCTTGGAGGCGGGGGAACATGGGATTGCAACTCTCCTCGCACATTTCTCTCATGTCCTTCTGACCCCTGCAGCTGTGAAGCCTTGCGCGCCACCTTTCTACAGTGTGTCAGCCTGACAACGCGTCCCCCGACGAACGCCCGCTTAGATCTATACACATCGCATCAATGTCTACCGACGCGCAAGACGATCCCATGGACACGTCGCCTGCAAAGTCAGATATGGGCCCACCGCCGACCGTAGCAGGCGCCAACGGGAACAAGAGCACGCCAACATCTCCGCCCCCGAAAGAGGCCCCCAAGGAAGGCGAAGAAGACACGCAGGCAGGCGCGACACAACAGGCGAGTGCTGGCGCTGCTGCTGCTGCTTCAAACCAGCCAAAAGTGGTGCAGACGGCTTTCATTCACAAGCTGTACAAGTAAGGATCAAGCTCCAGCTCACGACCGTGCAGGACGGTGCTGACCCTTTGTGCAGCATGCTCGAGGATCAGAGCATACAGCATCTTATCTCATGGTCAAGCTCGAACGAGAGCTTCCTGATCTCCCCCTCCAGCGACTTCTCCAAAGTCCTAGCGTCTGTCACCCTCACGGCATTATTCCTGCCGCTGTACTCACGCCAACCAGGTCTTATTTCAAGCACACAAATGTTTCTTCCTTTGTTCGGCAGCTGAACATGTATGGCTTTCACAAGGGTAATTTACCACTCCTCTCCCGGCAGACTCGATAGAAGTGACGCCGACTGACAGCCTTAAGTGCACGATGTTTTCCATTCTGGGTCGCCAGACTCACCACTTTGGGAATTCAAGCACGGTAATGGTAGCTTCAAGAGAGGTGACCTTGCCGGCCTCCGAGAAATCAAACGGCGAGCGTCTCGCCATACCCTGATACATCGAGATTCCTTTTCCTCAGCACCAAAGTCTGTTGTCGCGCCGCAGGTAGTTGCTACTGCCGAGGTCCTGCCGGAGACTGTTGAGCAGCGCGTGAGCATGCTGCAGCTGAGCCTTTCCGACATGCACGCAAGGCTCATCAGGAGTGAAGAGGCGCAGTCCATCGCATCGGCGCGCTGCCAGAGTCTGGGCGAGCACCTTGCCAAGTCCCTCAGTGTGAGTTCTGCAGCTCTACACGCCATCAACCTCTTGGTTCTGGAGACTGACATCCATTGTAGTACACTAGCGATCTTTCCGGGATCGTTCTCAACCTTGTGCAAGATCCAAACCACCAAGCCCATCGCGACGCCTCGATCATTCAACAGGACATAGCTAGTAGCATTGCCCAGCTGCAAAACGATCCTTTGCTGAATTCTTACCAAGCGCCTGGCACCGAAAGCGGCCAGGTTTCTCCACGCCAACTTGCTCAGGACGATCCTCGGAGAGGCTCATTACGGGAGGCACCCCGTTCTAGTTTCTTCCGCCCTCTTGCACCGTCACCTCGCCCGTTCGCCACCGCCAGCGGCGGTACCTCTTCGCCGTCCAACAGCCGGCCATACCTGCCGCAGATACAGCCAGGTTCGGTCGTCCAGCCAAGCCATCAGCATCCTCTTTCTTCTGCTACACTAAGCAGCTCCTACCTATCGCGGCGACACACCTCTGCAGACATACGTGCGGATGGCTGGCACCCTGGCCAGCATCTTCCTTCGAGCTTACACCTCGCACCGGCCAGTGGATCCGGCGCACATTCCGCACAGTATCCTTCTTCGCCGTCGCGTGGCGTGCCGCCTCAACCTGCCATAGCCCAGGGCGAGCAACGCCTTCGTGAATCTCTGGCAAACTACCAGATGGGGTCTGGTATGTCCGCCCGGCGAGGCACGGCCGGCTACCCACCGCAACACGATTCGAGGCCGTCAACTCCACCCTCACAGGTCCAGCATCCCGCCAACGGTGGACCAGGCACGGAGTCTGGTTGGTCGTCCATGCCCGGGGCCCGCATTCCCTTCAAAGACGTCTTCAGGAATACCGGCGTCAACGAACATGGACATAGCAACCCATCATCGTCACCTGCTACTCGACGCAGCAGCTTGGCGAATATCCACACGATCTTGAATCCCGCTGACACGGCGGAGAGGAACGGAGAAGATGAAGACACTGGGCCTACGGGCGAGGACTGGCGCAAGCGGAAGCGGCTGATGTAATGGGCGAGCACGCTATTTATTTATGAAAGACATCACCTACCGCCTGGGATTCCTTCGACTTGTTCTCACGCTTCTTGAGTCCACAGCTTCCACAAGAAAGGGGACGGCGGATCAGGAGGCCTCGGACTGCCTGCCTCACGCGCGGAAAGTGCCCGCTCCCCGCCGTTCCCCGCCAAATCCTGTCACTTTTTTCCCCGGCTCTCTGCCAGGCCTCGTTGAGTCAAAACACGATTGCACAGGGACTGCGTACCCTCGGGCCCATACCTTTCACTCTGAGCAAGTAATTGCTCTTTCTACCGCGACTATGGTCGAAAAGGTGTACGTAACGTACAATGATGTATGTTCTCTTGCAGCACACCCACCGCGAGCATCCAGACCAGCCTTGCCACACCCCTGTCCACCCTCTCAAGCTGCTAACCAGCACTCCCCTCCCCACAGGTGCACAAACTCTGCCAAACCTCGGCGCCCAAGATCCTCGATTCCTTCAACCCCTCGCTCATGATCGCCATCGGCGGCGGTGGTTACGTCCCCGCCCGCATCCTCCGCTCCTTCCTCAAGCGCCCCGGCGGCCCCAACATCCCGATCCAGGCCATCGGCCTCTCTCTGTACGAGCAGCTGCCCGCCGCGGCCGGCGCCGCCGTGCAGGAGAGCCAGATCGAGCAGCCCGGCACGCGCGTCACGCGTACGCAGTGGCTCGACCTCAGCTCGCTGGAGATGGCGAACCTGATCGGCAAGGATGTGCTCATCGTCGACGAGGTCGACGACACGCGCACGACGCTCGAGTACGCGGTGCGCGAGCTCGAGAAGGACGTCGAGCAGGCACGCCAGCTGGCCGGGCGCACAGGCGCGCAGGACCGCACGCGCTTCAGCGTCTTTGTGCTGCACAACAAGGACAAGGAGAAGAGGGGCAGCTTGCCGCGCGACATGGTCGAGGGCGTCGAGGAAGCCGATGGCGGCGCGCGCAAACCGCGCTACCTGGCGGCGCAGACGGTCGGGGATGTGTGGATTTGCTATCCGTGGGAGGCGACGGATATCGACGAGCATGATCGGCTAGCGGGCGAGCAGGCTGTCGTGCCGTTGTAGAGGAGCGACTAGTGCCCCGTTTGTGGAGTTTTCGTGGGTGGAAAAAAAAGGAGGATAGAAACCAGCATATGACTTCGTCCCTCCTGTACGCGCAGATGCAGGGTCGATCAACACAATATTCTAGAAAGCACGCTCTTTTGGAGGTTGGGACAGCATTGTGTGTGGGTGCACGCCTGCATCGCATCAATTGTCTACATACACCATGTCTATGCCAAGAAAGGATGCGCGTGTCGGCCTGCTTCATCAAGCACTCTCAACGCCCTGACCCGCCCGCGCGAGTGCTTCAAACACGCCGGGGCTGAGCTTGTACCTGATCAGCCCGGCGAACACCATCATGTCCTTGGCCATGCCCGCCAAGCTGTCGATGAGCCCTCTGCCGCCCACGTCGAATGCGCTGCTCCTAAGCACCTCGCGGTGTTTGCCGCACGCTGTGATTGTCCAGATGAGCAGGTTTCCAACGTTGCGCGAGACAACCGACGGCATGGCGTGCAACTGCTGAGCGTGCGAGCGAATGACGGATATGTTACCACCCGCCTCCAGCGGGAGCAGCGACGTGGCCTTGACAGTATCTATGGCGAGCGCCCACTGACCTGTCGCCACCAGCGTCTTCACGTCATGGATGCGCAGAAGCAGACCACAGGCGTCGCGGTTGGGCTGGCGGATGCGCGCATAGTAAGCGGCGTTGGCATTGTAGAGTGTAATCATGTTCCGAGCGAGAATGGCCGGATCGTCGACTGAAGTGAGGCTGAGGCTGCTGTTGGAGCTTGCTGCGTCAGGAGGAGGAGCATTTGCATCACGTGGCTTGAGTGGCTGCAGGCGCATTGGTTCTTGACCAATGTCCACAGCAAGAGCATCAGAGAGTGCTCTGTTGATGATGACGACCACATTGTCGTACTCTTCCGCAAGATGGTACAGTAGCACTGCATCAGTGGTTCGGCCGCTGTCGTCGGCTGCTGAAGCAGCTTGAATTGTGAGAGATTTGAGGAATTCCTGCTGATTTTCCAGCGACAGCAAGTCAACACGCTGTTCGATGGCACCCTGGATCCTGCGGCCGTCTGAATTCATGTCTCCCAAGAGCAACGCAAACTCCCGAGTGACAAGTACAAGCTCTTTGAGGGCCTCGTGGCATACTGCAGCCTGTGCTTTGCCGACTTGGCCAGGCAGGTCCGAATTGATGCAGATGAGCGTCAGGTAGTCTGCTGCTGCTTCGGCATTGCTAATGCGGAAATCTTGAGTGTAATATCCCATCATGCGGCAAAAGCAAATTTGCGGCTTTTGTCTTGTTGTATAGGTTACTATCCGCGTTAGAAGGTCAACAACTTCGAATCATAAATGAAACTTACAGAGTTCTGATGCAGACACATCAAAATCAGACACGCGCAATAAGCCGTAGAAATCGAGGGCTATGGCAAAGTGGACAGCTGCGACGTAATTGTGGGGGTACAGCCAGGCAATTGCTTGCTCAAACATGCCGGCGAGAATCTGCATCAAGAAGAAGGTTGCGTAACCAGGCCCACTTTCATTGCCAGGGGCAAAGTGGCGCTGGCCAACTTCGGTAATGACATTCCTGGCCTCTTCAAGACCGAAGACATCCGTTGCAGCCTCCTCAACACGGTTGACCTCGCGCGCCAGGCTGAAATTCAGCCAGAGGAAGTCTTCGATACCGGCGCTGACTCCTTCGATAGTCTTGCGACTAATGTCACAGCGACCAATGATTTTGTAGCACGCCATGCGATACGGATCGATAGACTTCTCTGGGGCTATGCGAGTCCTCTGATGGTACTCGGCGCTGATGCGTGTCTGCATGTCTCGCGGTAGCCGTCTGTCTGAATCCGAAGCGTAGCTCCTCATGTACTGTGTGAAATGGCGATCCATGTTTTTGAGCGGTCGCTCGTTTTCACTGACATATTTTGCCGCTTCTTGGACCAGACCAGCGCGGAGAAGGTAATAAATAAGGGCCCAGCAGTAATCGTCGTTGACTATCTGGAGCTCGTACTGTTCGGTGGTAAGATCCTTGCGGTCACCACGTAGCTTCACGTAAGCCCGGACTTTGTTGACCTTTGAGGGTACGCCGCCAAGTTGGGCTTGCTGAGGATTTCTAGAAATCATGTCTTCAACGCTCTGATAGAAGTTGTTCTCCAGAAACTTGCGCGAGCCATTCAAGATCTGCTTTCGCATTTGGAGGCTGGTGCCAGAGCTAGGCGTTTCGTCCAAGTAGCTTTTGATGTATTGTCGTTCCCTAATAGCTCCAGGATCGGAAGGTCTCTGCACCGATGGGTTTTCTTGTACAATCTCCTTGAGGGCTTTGTAGGCATCAACGAGCTGAGCCGATGTGTCGCTACCACTATCAATCTCGACTTTGGCAAACTCTTCTATGACCGGATACACAACTTGCTGCAGCCGTGAGATGTTGAGCTCGCGCACTTTCGTTGCATATTTGTCTTGCTTGCTTCTGAGAAATGGGTCCTGAGCTGTTATGGTAGACCCGACAGAGGTTGACTTGTCCGCGACGTCTGCGAATTGCGCTGTCCGTGTGGAGCCACGCAAGGTGGATCCACCCAAGATGGATTTATTCATGCCGGAAGCACCGAATGTTACGCCTGATCCGCCCTTTTCAGAATTACCGAACTTCGATCTCCTCGATGACCGTCCAAAGGCTCCACGTGATGCATTTGGCCCTGTGGACGATTGTGCACCTGCAAAGCTCGCACCCAGATCCTCACTCGGCCGAGCAAGGCCAAAGTGCTCGTAAACGCGTCTTCGCTGCACATCGAGGTTCATCTGAATGTGATCGTCGAGGAAGCTGTCAAAGTCGCGCTTGGTTTGTTCCATGCTCTCGTTAATGATATCCAATGTAGACTTTGCCCGCAGGTTAGCGACGTAGGCCTCAATGTCCGATTCGAAGGGTGCTACGGGTTCTGGTGTGGATGTGCCGGTGTGCGCACCAAAAGCTTCGAGATTGCGCCGGGTTGAACCTCGGGGGACGCCAGATCCGGCGAGAAGGTAGTCACTGCTGATGAATCAGCCATCGAAGCAATAATGGGAACACCAGACTCACGCTTTGCTATCTCCACCATCTTTGCCAGTCAGCCCCCTGATTCTACTGGAAATGTCGCCCAGGCCAAGCTGCAAAGAAGGTAGTTCCTGGCTTTGCGAGCCATTGGTCTGGTGTTTCTTTCCACGCTCTAGTAGATCCTGGAATCTTGCAGGCTGCGCACTGTTTTCTGGCCGCTGCGGTACCTGAGCATCCTGCTGCTGCTGCGGCTGCGGCTGCTGCTGCTGCTGCTGCTGCTGTGTGGAGTTAGTGCCACCAAATAGTGACTGTGCTTGTGGTTGATTCGTGGCAGGCGTTGCGCCGAAAAGTCCTGTGGAAGTAGCTGGAGCTTGTGATGTGGAGTTTGTCTGGGCTGGGGTGCCGAACAAGGTAGGCTTCTGCTGTGTTGTTTGTGAAGAGTTCCCAAAAAGGCCACCGCCGGCAGACGAAGCAGGCGGAGTCGCTGCCTTTGCTCCAAATAGGCCGAAGCTGCTGGACATTGTGTTCGGAGCAGACCCAGAGACTATCAAGCAACACGGCAGCGATAGGGAGCGTTTACTATTAACGATAGGCCAGACGCGCGCGCAATGTTTAAGCTGGTAACGCGTTGCGGCAGAAGTTGGGTTGCTGGTCTTGGCGGAACCTGAATGACTATTGTTCCCAACAGGCAAGCACAATACGTGTCAGCAATTATGATCTTCGCATATTGCCATGAGGTTATTAAGTTTTTCATTATCTACTTGTGTTTCCCACAGGTATCTAGGCTTCTTTGACAAGAGAGAGGGGTAGAGAGAGGTAGAGTCTCGACTCTGCATGTGAAGATCTCGCGGCTTTGAAAATATAAGACCTTGCGGGCATTTACGCTGTTTCGGCAGCGATTCCAACCAAGAGGGGTTTGCTCATATGCATTTGGTCACTGAGGCGCTTTGACTGTATGGTTGCCGCATACCACAGATTTCAAACCCGTCTCTTCTTTCTCCAAAAATAAACGGGGTTACGGACCTAAGACTGGCCTTCCGCATGCCCCGAGCTGGTGGGACTTTGGATTCCAAAGACTTGGATATCCCCAAATTTCGTGAGATAAAGAGAGAGGTTTGTCTATGAAGTCATTGAGGGCCGTTGATTTTCGAATTTGTGGTTCAGAGCCCTATTCCCATCAGGGCTCGTTTAGCCAATTCTCGAGACCTGACAGCCAGAGGCACTTTTGGCCGCCTAGTTGCCTAGCGAATATGCTCGGTGGGATAGAACGATTTCGAAGCCTCAGCAGACATATGCGGGACTTCCATGGGGTTTGTTAGCATATTTTGTTGGCACAGCCGAACAGAACATGGATGAAAACGCGGTAGGTCACGCTTCGCCATTCGCCGTGGTCTCGTCCTTGATGTCTGGATCGTGATGCCGACTTAAACCGGCAATAGAAAAGTCTTTGTTACTCTCCCAACTCTTACGTGCATGCTCTAGGAGCTGTTGAGTCTCTTGATCTTTCCACTGGATCTTGAGCTGATCCAGAGCCGCGACGGTTGCATAGGCAGATTGCTCAAAAGCATTGTAGAGCTCGTCTGGGGTTTCATGTGAGATACTGAACTGGGAAACCATATTGGGCATCGTAGAGCGTAGAATGTTAAGCTACAGAAACATCGTTAGTGCTTGTGAAGGTGTTGGCAACTGGGGAATAAGCGCAAACATACCTGGTCTTGCAGCTTGTTGAGACGGTCCAGGGCGTCTGCATACTTCTGCTCGGTCCAAGGCTCACTCCCTACTGCCTGGCGGTCTACCCCGCCGGTGTCATGTTTAGCCATGGAGGAAACCTGCGGAGTGGTGCGAACGGAAGGATTGATTGTGATTAACGCCAAAGGGAAAGAGTTTAATTTAAGAGAGGGATGAGCACGGATGCGGAAGCGATGCTGCGGCACGATTCGCCAAGAGTGTGGGGAAGTCGCGTCACGGCGACTTTTGTCCCACGCGCGGCACGCCTGCACGTCCAATGTCTGCGACAGCTAAGAGGCTCGCCGTTGGGTAGCCGAAATCATATGTCATTATGGAGGATGATGATGCGTACAACAACAGCCACCGTGCTTTTCTACAAGCCTTCATGGCTCGATCCTCATTCACATTAGAAACAGCAAAGCCATGTCTGGCCGCAATACAATCAGCACATGCAGGTCGCGAGGTGCTGCCCGACGACATCACGGACGCAGACTTCAACTCCTACGTGAGTGCCATCAATGCAGCCGTCTCGCCATTTGACATGGAGATACGAAGCGCCTGGACACAAACAACCGGAGATGTGCGGCGCGTGCGCCAGTATGCGCTGATCAACACGACGCAGGACAGCTATAGCCAACTGGCGACGACACACAGCGCCGACGAGCTAGCATACATTAGGCGACTGCTAGACGCCATGTTCGAGAAGAATAACACACTCAATCGAGAAGTCATGGGGGTTACACAAATCGAAGCTCTACGGCTCAACAGGCCCAGTCCCACGGGCAGGACCAGTGGCATTGGGGTCAATGACAACGGCGGGGCAGCTACAGGTGGTTCTGGAGGAGGCCTGACGGGTAAAGAGGCGGAGAAGATGCTAAACGTGCTGGTGCAGGAGGACTGGCTGACCAGGAAAGGCGACTTCTACAGTCTGTCTGCTCGCGCGCTGATGGAGCTGCAGTCATACCTGCTGGAAACATACAATGAGGAGGAAGACGAGAACGGCGAGGGGGCCAGACAGCGGATCAAGATGTGCGCAGCATGCAAGGGTATTGTGACCGTCGGACAGCGCTGTCAGCAAAAGCGATGCAGCGCGCGACTTCACGACCACTGTGTGGCCAGCTTCTTCCGGGCGCAGCGAGCAGAGGCTTGCCCCGTATGCAGAGAAGCATGGACTGGTCAAGATTTCGTTGGCCAGCGAGCTTTGAATGCAGGCGGAAATCGTGGCAGCGGAGTCGGTGCACGGCGCAATACGACGAACATGGATGACTCGGACGATGCGTGAAGCGAATGGGCACATGACAATTTCAAATGGTACGAAATGCGAGGCGCATGGAACGAACAATTTCAAATGGCGAGTGCATCGGAAGCGGAGGATGACGACTAGACAAGGATTAGAAAAGGCACCGCCACCTTTGATCCAAAGCGCCGCAACGGCAACGGGCGCGGGGTCGAGCAGACCAAGCACAGACAGAGTTGAACAGGACTGGGCGCCATGCCCTTGACGCGCACTCAGCGTCTTGGAGGTGCACGGCAGCAGGACTGTGGGCGGCTCTATCGTGATCAGATTTTTCAGTGCAAATAGCATGACCATCATGCGCGATTAGCAGTTAGGTACGCAATGGATTTCCTGCATGGAGAACCAGACGACATGCCGCTGGCCGGAGACCAGACGATCGCCGGCGCCGAGGCCAGTGATTTGCGGACAGATCGGATCACCGCCATGACAGTGGCCGACTCCAGTGCGTAACCGCCGCGGACGGCGCGGGATCCGAAGCAGCCGCCCAGTAGTTATCGACTTGTCGTCTCACTCCACACTCGAGCGATTCCCTTGCCCGTCGCCCCATTTGTTGCCGCCCATTTGGAATCGGCCATGCCTCCGCAGTCCTAAAGACTGCACCTATCCCTTCCTGCCTCTCTCCCCCAGTCTTTGCACTGTCGTTCATTCTCGTGCTGTTGCACACCACACTTCTCGATCGTTGCAGCGAGCCTTATCGCTACCATGCGCTGCCAACATCTACAGTGGCTGGCGGCTCTATCGTTCCTTGCCAGCGCGTCTGCTCAAGCACCTCCAACCCCTCTTGCAACACCCTCAGACACCTTAGTTCTCCCAGAACCGAACCACGATGTCCAGATCGGTCTCAAGTTCCTCCTCCCCAACGGGCCAACCTATGACCTCGTTGGTTTGACACCCAATGCCACATGGCTTCTTGGTGTAGGTAGTGTTCTTGTCGATACCACATGTGCTCGCTGCTGACACTTACCCCCGCAGTCTAGTCCAGGCGCTGGCGATAGCTTCATCAACGGCACCCTGATCCTCCATGATGACCGCAACCCTCAAATAGGTGACCCGAACAGCGACATACCTTTCATCTCCTGCGACGATGTGTATCATGGCGACATCAATCTCGCCTACTTGGTCAATTCCGCCGTGCGGGCCAACGTCAGTGCCATTGTCCTCTACTCGCAGCAGGGTATGCAATGCACCTTGGCCGGCACTCTACCAAACGGCTTCCTGTACGTGTATTCCACGACCTCGAATGCCTCCGCCAGCCAGATTGTGAGCAATATTGGAACGGGAGTGAATACCGCCATCTCATCACTCAACACTCTCGACCATTTACAAGTACCTAACAACAATGGTTCGGGTTTGGGAGGATTCGGCGGTCCTTCCACCGCTGTGGCTATGATCATTCTGTACAGCATTACAGGAGTCATCACCGCCCTCTTCCTCGTCATTATCATCACGGGGGCTGTCCGCGCACACCGCCATCCAGAGCGATATGGCCCTCGCAACGTCATCGGCCGGCCGAGGCAGAGCAGGGCCAAGGGCATTGCCCGCGCCATGCTCGAGACTCTTCCCATTGTAAAATTTGGAGACAGCGGCCAGCCACCGAAGGATGTCGAGCTATCCGAGTCTTCGGACGCCAGTGCCCAGCGCAGCGCAACTGCATCAGCTGCAGAGACGAAGGACGCCACCGCACCTGGAACGGCAGAGACCACGACATCGCGTGATGCGACTGCTTCTGCTGTCCCCGCCGCCACTCCCGTACCCGTGACTGCAGATGCAGGAGCCGACCAAGACAACAATGCCACGTGCTCCATATGCACAGAAGATTTCGAAAAAGGTCAAGACATTCGTGTCCTCCCATGCGACCACAAGTTCCACCCGGCCTGCGTCGACCCATGGCTGCTCGACGTGTCCGGAACTTGCCCACTGTGCCGCGTCGACCTGCGCCCCGCCGAAGCGCCCGCCACCACCGACGCCACCCCCGAAACTGGAGACATGCCTCCACCTCTCGACCCGACGGCCGATGCTGCCAACATCAACTCAAGCGGTGGCAGGCTTCGCGGCCTGCTTCGTCGTCTGCAACCCGCGACCGCCGAAGAGCGTCTCGCGGCTCTGCGACGGTTCAGAGAAGAGAACGCGACCAGTGAACGCACGGCTGGCGCTGCTGCGACGACTGCAGAGGACCATGCTGGCCGGTGGGAGCGGGTGCGCCGTCGCGTGGGAATTTGAGACGTGTGCCAATGAGTTCGGGAATGTTAGCATTGGGTTCGGCGTTGTACGAGTATTCACGACAGTTATGGCGGCATGTACATGTGGAATGAACAGTGGACGGCTGTGTGATGTGTTCGACTGGCTGAACATGCACCTCCGAATTTTCTTCCGCCTGTGATCACTTCAAGCTCAATTAATGACACGGTGTATTTCGTGTGGTGGCGTGGCATTCTTGATGAATATTCCATCTGGTAGAAACTACTGGCAAAGATGTCGTTGTACCGGCCGAAGGATCTTTCGAGGATCACGGCGTCCATGATTCAAATCGATGCCAGGCTGTGATGTGGACATGGTGTTGCCTATTACGTTCAGGGTAAGTTTATCCAGGGCTAATTTATTCTGGGCCATTATATCCTAAAGCCCCGATCCCTCGTCTGGGATGGGTGGTGGATCGCCTGTGGCGTACTTTTTGGTAAACTGTCGTGCATTCTCATAGTACAGGGCACGATCCTGCACGTAAGTCTAGGCAATCTCGGGGATCAAAGGGTTCTCCGACCCGGGATCCGATAGCAGTGATTGAATCGACATGAGTGTATGCACCATTCCCAAGGCAGGGCTGTGACGGTATCCAAGCACGTCAAGACATATCTTACCGTTAAGCGTCAATATTGGGAGGGTAGATGCGCGTGATAAACTCCATCTTTGGCGGACCCTCGATGCTCGCCAGCAGAGATGTTAGGTTGTCAAGCTTTGGTGTAATGCTCACGCCTGGAATGCTGGCCTGGAGGAGGCTTTGCAACTGTCTCTGCACTGATCCATCTCGTAGAGGTCCATCGATACTAGACCTAAATCAATGCTTGGCATGAGCTTTCGCTGTCAAGAATGGCGCTGGGGAGGCCGATTATTGCCCTCAGAAGCATGCCAAGTCACACTCTTAGTGTCACAGGCATATTATGCCGTTTCATACAGTAATCTTCCTAGCCGCTACGTGGAAACAAAGGTATTTTTCATAGTATTAGTAATGTCACTTTTACCTACCCAAAAACCTTGAGGTAAATATGTTTATTCTTCTAGACTAATTTGACAGCTTGCACGGCTTAGCATCTTGGTGGACAGGATAGCCTGTCTCCGTGCTGGGGGCTCGGCGGTTCAGCTTTAGCGTGAACACGGACAATTTCACGAGCCTGGCGCGGACAGCGGGTGCCACCGCTGGAACGTGCTGCGGCAGACAACCTATTTCCGAATAGATAGAGCGGCAGCTGGTTCAATGCAGTGTAGACGGGGCAGACTACGACCCTGGCGTCATTCAAGCAAGCGAGCAAGCAAGCAAGCAGAGGCTCATGTCGCACTCAGGGGCTCTGTCCCTGCAGAGTCGCCCCCTCGACGCGTTCCTGAGGTAGCGTGGATGCGCTGCCTCGGTGCTGGCCAATGCCTGCCGTTCCTCTCCTTCGCCGTTGTAAGCGCCGCCAATTTCAGCCACACCTCCAGCGACCACTCACAACGTCACGCGCCCATTGGAACGTGGGAGATATGCGCCCGCGCTCCTGTCTGGTCGGCCGCCCGTGGCCAATGGCCAGACCAAGCCGTAGATCCCCAACACCCAAGAAAAGAACACCCACCCGGGCCTTGGGTCGCAAAGGGCCTCTAAAAAGATGAAGCCTCCGCGCTCCTCGCTTGTGCTTGCCAGGAGGCTGCGTAGGGGTGTTGACCACCCTTCGTCGTGACTGCTTCACCTGTGTTTGAGACGTGCATGTCTGGCTCTTCTGCACTCCTTCACTCTCCTTAATCCCTGACCCCTCATACCCCGTCACCATGCGCAAGTTTCGTTCCAAGTCGTTTCGTTCCAGGAACAGTGCACCGACATGGGATCCCCTGTTCGACATCGAGCAACCCCTTCCAGATCATGCCTGGCAAGCGAGGCAAAGCACATCCAACCCCGCCTTCCGTCCGGGAGATGTCTTTGACACCAAACCCTCCCGCGAGCGTCCTCTCACTGCACATGCCACCATGGGACAAACACAGAGCAGAGACTCGTTCTCGCAGCCCCGCGCAACCACCGTCTTCAGTCGCCACACCATGCTAGTCAGGTCGCTGCGGAGACACAACATCGATCCCGACGAGTCTTGCTTGGTGGACGATGACAGCATCGGCGTCGCTCTAGGCAGTCCAAGCCAGTCCACATTTCCGGCCAGCGCTGGCGCTCCGGACCGCTCCTTTACCCGGCGAGCAAGGCACGGCCTCGAGCCAAAGCAAATGCTGGACGAGAAAGATGTCAGACACGTTAGGTCACGGCCGAGCACGTGGCGAGCCATGGGCAGCCTGTTTGGCAAGAAACGCCTGGATGTGGACAGCCCTTCGCCCGCAGTGCAGCTACCTTGCCCGCAGCCTGAAAAGCGCTCCCACAAGCAGTCCACCGAAAACGAATACCAAGATGAGACCCCGCGCTTCAGCTCCCACTTCTCCCGTCGACGCAAGTCAGAAGCTGGCGATCGTCCTCGCAAGTCGTTTTCCCTTCGCCGCCCTCGGAGATCCAACGTGCACGAGGAAGAGGTTCCTCCCCTCCCAACGGAGAAGCTGTACCCTGTTGAGCCCCCATCGCTGCAGCAGATCAACATTCCAACCTCGCACATGGACAGATTTAGCGTTATGTTTGCGCCAGTACTCCATCGGCAGCAGCCAGAACAGCAGCCGGCCCTCGAAGAGGAAACCCCGAGCTTCTCAAATGTCCAACTTGCCCACAGCCCTTCCAACTCCATCGATCTTGACCCTACATTCAATGACCCGGCTCAAAGTCGCACACTAAGCCCTTCTCCTGGCCTTCGCCATCGCTCTGCAACAGCCCCTGGATCTCTCCCATCGCCTCAGTTCCCACCTCCTGAACTTCCTTCCCGCGCCCCTCCTCCGCCTCCGGGACTAGACTATTCTCGCACTCACCACACTCGTACATCTAGCATCGACTCAGTTTCAACATCTTCATCTCTCCGCTCATCCCTCTCCTTCCTCTCGACAGACCTCGAACACTACTACCTCCCTCCTCGCTACCGCCACACCCCCTCCGCCGCCTCATCTACCTTCTCCGTCCACTCCACCTCAACCCACACCCTCTCCATCCCCTCCCCCTACGACGCCGCCGACGCCGACGACAAACCAATCCTTCTCGAACCCACCATCTCCGCCACCCCAACCGTCCAGTCCACCACCATCTCCCTCCCTTCACCGCCCTCCTCCGCCTACCTCTCCGCCCGCGCCTATCCCACCTCGCCGACCTCGCCGCACTCGCCCTACTCGCCTTCGACCACTCTCGGCTACGACGCCCCGCACTCGCCGCTTGTCGAGGTCGCGCGCAGCGCCACGACCGTGCGCGACGGCGTTCGCGTCATCCAGCGCACGCCGACGGATCCCAGCGGGGCACGGCCTGTGACGCGTGGCAAGGGCGTCGAGGTGGGTGTTGCGCGCTGCGGGACGCCGGTGGTGGTGCAGGCGGGCCGGCGGGTGAGTCAGTGGGGGATGCTGGAGGGGGGTGCGTAAGGGTTGTTGGTGGGATGGATGTATGACTTTATGAACTGGCGTGGGACGGTCAGTGGTGCTGGCGCCGGCGTTGGCATTGACATTGGGGAAATGACCTGGGGCCTACAGAATCACGCTCATAATGCCGTCTTGAATAAACAATCACGTCTCGACACAGGAAATGGACAGAACGCTTTTTGGTTGTCTGACTATCTAATCGTACAGGGTGAAGTCTGTCGCACCAGACTCGTATGGGTATCATCATGTCGTAAAATCTCGATTCTCCGCAGGGGTGCCACTACCATGCTCTCTGACTCTTCCCATCACACCAGTCCTCTTTTTCTTCACAAAAAATCTCATACAATCAGGTTGTAATCTCTCTTCACAGCAATAGCCGCACTGGCCAGCGAGTTTGCGCCCTTCGCACCATGGCTCTCGGCCGGGTACGAGACGATGGCGCGGCGTATCAGCAGCGCGCCGGCCCTGCCAAAGGTCCCGATGATCTTGGGCGTCGCGTACTCGACAAACGCCTTGAGCAGAAAGAAGTGTGCCTGCGTGCGCTCCGCAACCGGTGTGTTCAGCAAACGGGCGGTCGATTCCCAGAAGAGCGTCGGGGGAAGGGGATTCAGTGCCGGGCTACGATAGACGCGAAGGGTGCAGGCTGCGAAGCCGGCGCCCAGGCCGATCCATTTCTCGGTGGATTGCTGCTCGGAGAGCCAGTCGCCGTCGGGGGCGTGAGGTTCGCGTGCCCAGCCAAGATTCTTGCGGCCGGATTCCGTGTCCTCCTTGCCGTTGATGCCGAAGAGAACGGGGACGGTGCGGTGCAGCTTGGCGAGCAGGATGTCGCTGAGTGGGAAGCCTTGCCAGCGGAGATCGGTGTTGGCAAAGACCAGAACGCAGGCCAGGCCGAGAGGGTCAGCGGTCTCAGGCTTGGGGCCGGCGGCGACAATCATTTGCTGGACGGCACTCTTGGCCATGATATTGAGGAGGAAGATGCGAAGGGCTGGGACCTGGTTATCGTTCTGATTTACATCCTGTGGAAGTGGCTGGACAATGTAGTCGCGCACGTCAATGGTTGGGCCAGCGGCCATGTTTCCCTTTTTCACTCCATCAGTCAACAGTCTGAAAATTTCCTTGTTCTTCTCTTTTTGTTCTGTGAATTGACTCATACGCTTCCGCACATCTCGTTTGAAGTCACCGAGATCCTTTTTGAGATTTGGGTATTGTTGCTTGGCGGCCGACAGGTTTTGACGCAGGAGCTTGAGCTTTTGATGGAGGGCGAGGTACTTCTGGTGTAGCTCAACGTGAGGACCGGACTGGGCACCAACACCTGCAACTCGTGCCGGAGTGGCAGTGGGGGCTGGTGCTGCTGCTTGAACGGGAGGTGGAGGGTTTGGTGCGGGTGCGTTGGCTTGCTGCTCTGCAATGCGCTGCTTCTCTTCAGCTTCTTGCTTCCGTCGCTCGGCCTCGGCAGCTGCTTCAGCAGCCTTCTTCTCTTCAGCCTTCCGACGCTTCCTCTCCGCAACGGCTCGTCGGTCTGCCTCAAGGCGAGCCTGCTCTTCGTCGGCGCGGCGCTCATCCTCGAGCTGCTGTTCGTAAAGCTGGCGCTCCTGCTGAACGAGCTCTGCACGCTCGGTTTCTGCCCGTCTTCGCTTCTCTTCGAGCCGTTTCTGCTCCTTCTTCTTGCGACGGATGAGGGCAACCTCATGTTCGAGAGCAGCACGTTCGGCGCGGGCGCGCACGAGATCGTGTTCGGAGGTTGAGGTCAGTAGAGCTCGCCGGTGCGCGTCTTCGAGCTTGCGCGACTTTTCGTCAAGGTCGGAGACGCGTTTCCGCTCGCCAAGGTGGTTGATGATCTGCTTCACGCCCGGTAACTTGCGCAGCTTCTGTTTCCCCTTGGTCTGCCATGACTCGGGCTGCTGCTCATTGTGTGACATGTCCTGCAGGGGCATGCCCGGTGGGGGGGCCTCGAGAAGGGGGCGGCCCGGTGGTGGCGAAGGCGACCGGCCCGTCGGATGGACGGTGGTGGCGGCAAAAGGCAGCGGTGCAGCTCAGCAGAAGCAGCGAAAGGGTGTCCAGAGTGACGCCAGAACGCGTTTCCGCGGAACTCTGGCCGTTGGCTGCCTGACGGGTGAGGCACTTGCGGGCCGCTGCCGCCGGAACAAGAGCGCGCGTGCGCGTGTCGCTTAGGCGATGATGAGACGATATCAGGGGCTGCCAGAGGATGGATCTCCAGCACTCCAAGGCGCACAGATGCACGGGGGCGTTCTCCACCGTCTAGGACCGCGGGGCCAGCATGTAATAACCTTAGAACACCAGCTCTTCAGCCGCTCAACGGCGGCGCGCCTGACCTCATTGCCAAGCGTCGCACGCTAGCAACGCCCGGCAGCAGGCGCCTCCTCACTCCTGTTACCTCATGCAGCGTGCACTTCCCCATCCTTCCCTTCCCACCTTCGCACCGCTCCATCTTGCCTCGTGCGCTCCCTCCTTCAGCGCCTTCCCCACAGTCCTTCCTTGCCCCGCCCGCCGCTTCGCTCTCTGAAGCAGAGACTCTTCCGTCTCGTCCACACTCCGCAGAGACTTTACCCCGTCAGCCATCGCTCCTTGGCCCCTCTTCCATCCCCGTGTCCATCACCCGACTCGATCATTCACTCGGCTGCGTCTGCCACTGAGCATCACACACGCACTCCACGCCCCCACGAGAACCACAGACCCTGCACCAGCATCCTTGCTGCCGCATCCGCCTGGGCTTCCGCATGTCCGTTGCACGGGTAGTGTAGACACATCTACTTTTCGCTAGAGGGGTTCCCTTTTCGTGTACGCCATCCGCCTTTCGTCCTGCTGCTGAGGCTGACCGTGCTACGTCTCTAGACCTATCCGGCTCCGACCAAGCATAGCCATGGATAACAACAATCTTCAGCCGCCCCAATCGGGTCGTGGCGGTCGTCCGCTGCATATTGCTCACCGTCGTAGCCCGTCGGAGATGACGCCGCTCATGAGTAAGTATCACCTATCCTACATGAATGCACGTGGATTGATCTTTGAATCAGTGGAGCAGTTGGCTATCCAGCAGCAGATCGACCTTCTTCAACAGCAACAAAACCAAATCCTCGCTGCATCCCAGCAATTTGCCAACATGGGCATGATGCAACAGCAGCAGATTCCCGGTCAGAACTTTACGCCCAACCAGATGCAAAACATCTCCCCACAGCCCAACGCCTTCCAGTTCCCTCAGCAGTATCAGGGCCAGCAGATGGGAATGCAGATGAACCCGTCTATGCACTCTCACCGCCGCAACCAGTCTGCGCTCCCCGGAATGGGCATGGGTGGTCCACCCCCCGCTCCTTCCTCTGGCGCCTCGGGTTCCGCCTTCTCCGGCTTCGATCAGCAGTCACGCGAGAACGTCAATCCTCGTGGTGGTCGCGCGAGCGGCCCACCAGGTAGCGGCCACACTCGCCGTCACTCCCTGGCGCTTCCCGAGGCCAAGAAGGCTGCTGAGCTCGCCGAGCAGAAGCGCAAGTCGTCCGCCTTTCAATTCCCTCTGCCCGGTGCTGGTGGCGCTACTTCTACAAGCCCTGGGCCCGGCCAGTCCTCCAGCCCTGCAAGCGCAGAGGCTCAGTCTGGACAGTCTGCCGGACAGTCGGGTGCGCCAACCCGCAATCTTTCCGGTCATGGTAGAAGCCAGAGCATGGCAGTCGGCAATGGCCGCGGTGGCAGCGCCCCCCGAGGCGGTGGCAACTTTCAGTTCCCAGCTGCGCCCCAGCAGACCGACAATGGCGACTTCCAACGCCGTGGATCTGGCCATGGCCGTTCTGCTTCGAGGAACTTTGATGGGAACTGGCGCCAGCCGCAGAACAATACCGTGCCTCCTATTCAGGAGCAGCAGCCCTCACCCATGGGCAGTTTCCAGATGAACCAAGCATCCGGCTCTGGGTTCCAACCAGGTCACCGCGCTCGTGGCTCGATGAATCAATCTGTTAGCAACATGGGCGCTTTCCAATACCCTATGCAGATGCCTCAGGGTCAGATGCTCATGGGACAGCCTCAAATGTTCAACGGCCAGGGCGGTCTTAATCCCGTCCAGCTTGCCCAGCTGCAGGCTCTGCAGAATGCTCAGGCTAGTGGCCAAGCTATGCCTGGGCTCCAGATGAGCCAACACGCCGGCCCCATGTCTGCGCAGCAGCAGCAACAGCAGCAGCAGCGCAAGACGCTCTTCACTCCTTACCTTCCTCAGGCTTCGCTACCTGCGCTGCTGAGCGACGGCCATCTGGTGGCTGGCACCTTACGTGTCAACAAGAAGAACCGCAGCGACGCGTACGTCACGACCACAGATCTGGACGCAGACATCTTCATATGCGGCAGCAAAGACCGCAATCGTGCGCTTGAGGGTGATCTTGTGGCCATCGAGCTACTCGACGTCGATGAAGTTTGGGGCCAGAAGCGCGAGAAGGAAGAGAAGAAGAAGCGCAAGGACATCGTCGACAGCCGTCACGGTGGCAACACCGCTAATACTTCTGCAAATGACGCTACTACTGGTGGCGACAGCAATGAGGGTGGCCTCCGTCGCCGTGGCAGCTTGCGGCAGCGCCCCACCCAGAAGAAGAACGACGATGTTGAAGTTGAAGGCCAAAGCCTCTTGCTCATGGAAGAGGAGGAGATCAATGACGAGCAGAAGCCCCTCTACGCTGGCCACGTTGTTGCTGTCATTGAGCGTGTTGCTGGGCAGATGTTCTCTGGCACCCTAGGCCTCCTTCGCCCGAGCAGTCAAGCCACCAAGGACAAGCAAGAGGCCGAGCGCAATGCTCGAGATGGTGGCAACTCTCGCCACAACGATCGTGCTCAAGACAAGCCCAAGATTGTGTGGTTCAAACCGACTGATAAGCGAGTACCTCTCATCGCCATTCCCACAGAGCAGGCTCCCAGAGACTTTGTTGAGAAGCACATGGACTATGCAAACCGCATCTTTGTGGCTTGCATCAAGCGTTGGCCCATCACCTCGTTGCACCCTTTTGGAACCCTAGTGGAGCAGTTGGGTGAGATGGGAGACCTCAAGGTCGAGACTGACGCGCTGCTACGCGACAACAACTTTGGACCCGATGACTTCTCCGATGCTGTGTTGAAGAGTGTTGGCTTCGAGGACTGGTCGGTTGCCAATGATGGAGATGTGGCTTTGGAAACTCGCCGCGACTTCCGCAATGAGAAGACCTTCACCATTGACCCGAACGGAGCAAAGGAACTCGATGATGCTATCCACGTAAAGGCTCTGCCAGATGGCAATATCGAAATCGGAATGCACGTTGCAGACGTAGCCCACTTTATCAAGGCCAACTCACTGGTCGACCGAGAGGCCAAGAAGCGTGGTTCCGGCGTCTATCTCATGAACCGGACAGTCAACATGCTACCCTCACGGCTGTCAGCTGATATCTGTTGCCTGAACCCCGACGAAGACCGGTACACGGTTAGCGTCGTCTTCAAGGTCGACCCGAGCAATGGCCAGGTCTTTGAGGATGCCACTTGGGTTGGCAAAGGTCTCATCAAAAGCACTGGCAAGCTGACGTACGACGATGCCGATGCCATCATCGCCGGAGACTCACCCGCTGGCCTCGACTCTGGACGTGTGTCCGAGGTCAAGACCCTTTACGAGGTCGCGAGAAAGCTGCGACAAGCACGCTTCGGCAACCGCATGATCGAGGCTCCAGCCCTTCGGTTGCTCTACCAGCTCGACGATGAGAATGTCCCTGTGGAGCAGAACATATTCAATACTTCACCCGCTCACGAACTCATTGAGGAGATCAGCCAGAAGGTCAACTCGATTGTTGCCAAGACTATCTTCGACAAGCTGGGTGAGAAGGCTTGGCTGCGTCGCCAGGCTGCACCAAACCCACGCCGCCTGCAGACATTCGCAGAGCGCATGACGCGTCTCGGATACGATATTGACACGAGCAACAGTGGGGATTTGCAGAATAGCCTTTTCCAGGTCGAGGATGCAGGTCTGCGTAAGGGCATGGAGACATTGCTCTTCAAAGCTATGCGCCGCGCCCAGTACTGCGTTGCAGGTAGGACTGTACCAGAGGATCTCCCCCACTTTGCCCTCAATCTGCCGCTCTATACGCACTTTACCAACCCTTCCCGGCGTTATGCGGACATCATTGTGCACAGGCAACTTGAGGTTGCGCTTTCGGATGGAGCTCTGGAGTTCAATGACGACATTGAGTCGCTGGCGAAGACGGCGGAGCTTTGCAACACCAAGAAGGACTCGGCCCAGGTGGCACAAGAGCAGAGCGTGCACATCGAGTCTTGCCGTGGCATCGATAAGCTTCGCAACAAACTGGGTGGCGATCTAATCTGCGAAGGCATTGTTCTCTGCGTGTATGAATCGGCGTTTGATGTTCTGATCCCGGAGTATGGCTTTGAGAAGCGGGTTCACTGTGACCAGCTCCCCCTGAAGAAGGCAGAGTTTGACAAGCACCAACGTGTGCTTGAGCTCTACTGGGAGAAAGGTGTAGCATCCTCGGCATACGTACCTGAAGACGAGCGCTCCAAAGGCGGCATCACCCGTGGCGGCAGCACGGCACAGCGCGAATCCGAAGCGGCGCGCCAGGCGCATCGCGAGGCCGAAGAGTCTCGCCGTCGCCAGCTTGATACTGGTGGACGCGACAATGATGATTTGTTCGATGACGACGACGATGTGTCAGACGTGACTGAGATGACGGCTGGCGTATCTCTTGGAGACTCGAAGTATGCCAGCAAGGGGGAAGAAGAAACGCCGGCGCCTGCGACGACCGCGCCAGCGGCGGATACACCTGAGGCGAAGCTGACCGACAAGGAGAAGTTCCGCAAGTTCTTCAAACTTCGTGAAGCTGGGGGCGACTACATCCAGGATGTCACTGAGTTGAGTCGGGTACCGGTCATCTTGAAGACTGATTTGACGAAGAGCCCTCCGTAAGTCCTGCGCGTTCTAGGCTATTTATTATGTGCGCTAATTTATGTCCAGGTGTCTCACCATCCGTTCCGTCAACCCTTACGCCTTGTAAGGACGGTCACCGATAGCATGAAGTCCTAGGTGACCACTGTCTAGCCTGCATTACACTCGTTACATGGCATTCGAAGCGCAGCCAGCATGGCGACACTCATTATTATCCCCAAGACCTCGCACATTGCATCGAGGCACCCATGACTGTACATCAGCATCATTCATTCGTTGAAAGGCGTCAAAGACGCTAGGAAGAGCACGGGGGGAGCGTGGAGGGAGGATGGAGCAAGGTTTGATGCGTTGAGACCACGGTAGTTTTCGGGGCTCAGAGGCAGCTGAGCACCAGGTTTTTCATGCACGGCGTGAAGATGCCCATTAGGCAGCCCACAAAAATGAAGCAAGACTGGTAGCAAGGCGATCTTCTTTTCAGTGTAATCCTTTCCCATCTCCCCATGAGCGCAAGTCATTTCAATACCAGCATCCTCTCTGGGCCGCATCTCCATCGTGGCAAACTTCATGATGCCAAGCCACGCCACTCCATCTCACCGGGATGCAAATGCTTCTTTGTGTGCACAATCTTACTCCACCCGCAGCTCCCCACACGCGCAGCTGATACAAGTCAGCTTACAACGTGACTTCTGCCTGCTATTGGCTCTGTGTGCTCTTGCACTCCCAACCCTGCTTATCTTTGCTTCTGCCGCACGGAAAACCTGGCGCCTCGTAGAAAGACAACGTCATCGTCTTTCCACGCTCCGACCAATGCAATAACACGAGGAATTATCGATTGCACATCTTGTGAAGGTCGCCAGCACTGCGGCCGCGGGTACACCTTACTCCCAGACTGACACGCTCTTTCCCTCGTCCCCGCCTTGATACGATCTAGAGCTTCAATATGTCCGAGGTTCCCGTGCTCGATGTGAGCAATTTCAACATTGTCATTGCTCTACTTGGGGGCTTCCTGTCTGTCTTTGGTCTGGTCTCGTACCTGTTCAAAGAGAAGTTCTACTTGTCTGAAGCCCGTAAGTTTTTGTTAGGTCGACCTGCACGTTTCCCGCGCTGACACGTGACCGACTCCAGTCATCTCTTTGCTCTTTGGCCTAATCTTCTCTCCGCATGCTGCCAATCTCATCAAACCAATGGAATATGCTCAAGGCTCTGAACTCAATCTGGACACAATCACTCTCTACTTTACACGTCTTGTGCTGGGAGTTCAACTCGTCCTTGCCGGCATTCAACTACCAAGTCGGTATTTGCGCATTGAATGGCGTAGTCTATCCCTTCTTCTGGGCCCAGTGATGTGTTCCATGTGGATTGCGACTAGTCTCTTGGTCTGGGCCATGGTTCCTGACCTTAGCTTCCTGCATGCTCTGGCTGTTGGCTCTTGCGTCACGCCGACGGATCCTGTATTGTCGAATTCGATTGTCAAAGGGAAATTCGCCGACAAGAACATCCCAAAAGAGCTGCAGAAAATTATCGTCGCCGAATCTGGAGCTAATGATGGGCTAGGATATCCATTCTTGTTTCTTGCATTGTACTTGATCAAGTATACTGGAATGGGTGGTGCCGGGACAACCGGAGGCGCGGCCAAAGCAATGGGCTACTGGTTCGGCATTACTTGGGGTTACACCATCATAATGTCCGTTATCTACGGGGCCATTGTAGGATGGATCTTCAAAGAAGCCCTACACTGGGCTGAGGAACGCAAGTACGTCGACCGCGAGTCGTTTCTCGTCTTTGCCTTTTCACTCGCAATGTTCATCGTCGGTACCGACGGTATGTTGGGCTCAGATGATGTGCTCGCGTGTTTCGTTGCCGGCAACGTTTTTACGTGGGACGACTGGTTCCGTTTGGAGACCATGGATGATTCCTTCCAGCCGACCATCGACATGCTCCTCAATGTGAGCATTTTCATCTGGTATGGTGCCATCTGTCCTTGGTATCGCTTCGCGCACAACGATGTCATCCCAATCTATCGACTCATCTTCCTGGGAATTCTCGTTCTGCTGCTGCGCCGTCTGCCCTTTGTCATGCTCCTCCACAAGAAAATCCACCAGATTGAGCACTGGCGACAAGCGCTCTTCGTTGGCTTCTTCGGCCCAATCGGCGTGTCCGCAATCTTCTACCTTTACGTCAGCCTTGAGTTTCTGCGCGACATTGAGGTCGACGGCCAGCCCCGCGAAGACACCGAGAGGCTGCAGGACGTCATGACCGTCGTCGTCTGGTTCATGGCCATCTGCTCAGTCATCGTCCACGGCATTTCTATCCCTGTCGGTAAGCTAGGTTTCTACCTGCCGCGCACGATATCAAGGATCGTTAGCACCGACCGCAACAGCGACCCGGAGGCGCCAGCTCCATTTTACGTGAAGCATCAGAGCCGCAGTCGCGATCGCAACTCGCGCTCTATTTTGCCTATCGGCGGCTCAATCATTCGCTCTTCAGGTCAGAGACCTGGCGAGAAAATAGATACGGTTCGGTCTCCAACAGTAGATTCTTTGCCCGTTTCGAAAGTGACGGGCGGCGATGATGCTACTCTAGTGCCAGATGGCAGAGACGATGCGGATCGTCGCCGGTCCAGGACCGAGCTGAAGCAGGATGAGCAGGAACCTAGAACGGAGGGTACCCCGATGAGTCGGCGCATCATTCAGTTTCCGGAGGTCAATGGACGAGTGCACGGCCAAGAGAAGGATTGAGAGAGTGCCTGTGAACTTGATCAGCCTGGAAATATTGCAATGAGCTGCTTTACATTCATGCGTAGCATTATGCGAAGCCGCTAATTCTCAAGATTACTCTGTATTATCAAGCTTGGTGATTTGCTGGATTTGTACTTTCTACTTTTGCATTTGCTATGAGGTAAAGTGGCTCCTTGACTCGAAAGCACAAAACAGCACCAGTGGTGGAAAGCAGAGCGGAAAGACGCTTTTCAATAGCTGAATTCCAACGAAGTTCCTTGTACACATAGCAGATGATTTTCCCATTCTACGGCCGGGAGATGGTGGCTTGGAATAGGCATAGAAGATAGGAAATGCCATTCACATCAAATTGAGTACGAAATTACCATAGTTAACACCCATGCCGACGTCAATCATTTCAAGCTGTGATAATAATATTTTCAATTAAACAGCTTCATTTCGCGTTCCGCAAGGATAGCAGAAGACAATGTGTCGAGGTATGAGGTAGCCCTCGATGAAGTTTCCCAATCAGCACGAGTGTCCAAGAGCAACGGAGAATTTTGTGGACTACTTAATATCGAAGCTGTTGTAGACAATGACCACGACGACTGGATTTGACGGCGTCTCCAGTGGCATTCAAGTTGTGGAAGATCTGTACAAAGATATGGAGACGCACTCTATACGAAGCCCTGGGACCAACATAATTTTGTCAAAGAACTTTCAAACTCCAGTAGAACATCTTGACATTCTCGAATCTATCCGAGATAGCAATTCTCACAAATACATTCTAGTTGGCACCCTGCACTGATTTGAGGAACAGACTACAACGGATCATCAGTATCTAACACTATCTATTGCTTAGCAGCTCGCGCTACTTCCTCCACAATCCCACCCTTGCCTTCGTCAGGTTTCAACGACGCGGTTGCGTCCTCAGCGTTCTTCCGTAACCCCAGTTCGGTTATATCACCTGATATGCGCTGACCGTCCCGCACTGCTTCATTCCCGCCATCTACGCGAGCCTTTTCTGCTTCAAGAGGTTTCCCAATGCTGGCTGCTTGGAACGCCGACGACAAGACATCTCCAGCTGCATCCTTCGAGCCAATCCCTTGAGGCGGCTCGGCAGCAGATGGAGATGCGGTGAGCTGCGACGCAATCTTTGGCTCTACGGAGAGTCCTTCTGTCTTCACTGAAGGGGATGCAGGCCTTGCGCCGTTGCCATTCCAGTACCGCTGGAAAACTTCTAGAGGACCACGAGCTTGGTCTTCGCCGTCCGAGTCAGCATCAGAGTCGCTGCCTTCGAATATCCTGTCGTCCCAGACTGCAGAATCTTGTCGTGTGACTGAGCTGGTAGAATCTTTGCGCGTGCTTGCTTTGCTGGACATGCTGTTGATGCCCGTCGTGGCGCCAACCAGTTCCTTGATTTCGTCATCGACTTCCATCAACTCGCTCTTGGTGCGAGTGTGACGAGGGCTGGTGTTTTTGCGGTCGGTCTGACCTCGCACTTGATTTGCGTTCTTAGAGGTGGGCTCATCCACGGGCAACGCACGTTCGACATTTGACTCCTCGTCGTCGCGAGTATTGGATGAGAAGCTGTCGGAAAAGTGGGTGTCGCACAGGTGCTTTACCACATCCCAACCGTAAGCGTTAGCAAACATGCGCCGAACAATCATGTTGTTGTGCGCATCAGGTTCAAGTCGCACAAGCACCTTACGCCAAGATATGTTATGGTGGTAAGCGCGGGCAATCTTCTCTTCAACCCTCATGGTACCAGTGTCTATTTCTGTAGAATCCCGGTCGCTCTGCATGCTGTGGTTTGACGGCCGCCTGAGAGAATCGCTTGAGAAAGACTTGCCCAATTTTGATCGCTTCATAGGTGGGGGTGGAATATCTTCAGGATGATACACGCGGTCGTGGAAGATGGTGCGATCTCGAGTTGAGGGGTCGAGTAACCAGTTCAGTGGTGGAATCGGTGGACTAAGGATATCTGCAGCAGCGTCAAACACTGACGTCTTTGGCGGTGGCGCACCTTCAAAAGAGCTTCCACGAGCCATTTGAGCTTTTTGTGTCCGATCTTGTGAAGGTGCCGAAGGTGCCGTTGGTGGCGCTGAATGTTCTTCACGATTGCTGCTATCTTTTCGGACAATCTGTGCCCTTCTGTATGTCCGCTGGGCTTTGTTGGAAAGCTTCCTCCCATGGCTGGGATCAGTCGGCGCTGGTTTGAAGAAACTGAAAAATTGATCCAAGAGCGACTGGGCACTGGTAGGTCTACTGTCAGACGTCCCCGACGATCCTGACGCTGATGGCCGTGGACTAGTCGCAGCCCTCTGCGGCTCGAGAAATTGAGACGGTTGTGGGCTAGTCGAGCCAGGCTCGGTTCTCGATGGAAAATTTGGTGTCAGAAAATCATTCTTTGACCTGAGGGATCCCTGGTCGGACACCGTGCTTTCCTTGCGCGGATTACCATCTGCAAAATACTCCTCATCTGTCTCTCCTGAAGAAGCGGGGCGATGGGATACCGAATTTGCTCCAGTGAGTTCAGCCCAACCTGTGGAAGCCAAAGTGGCCAGAAGTCCATTTTCTCTGCGCGCATTCTCTACCCTCCCCAGGCCCCGCCAGTCTAGAAAGAGGAGACAACTTGTCCGTAGGGGAACAATGCCATCGTTGACAACATTCGAGTAGACTGTGCGGTTGCGGAACTGCTTCAACACCTGATGAGCTGGGCCCGTGGGAAGGATCCTCAAAAGCGGCTTTGCTCGCGGGTCCGCTTCTTTTGGTTGCTGCTGGTTGTTACCAGCCCCAAAGCTTGCCAGCATGGATGACCAACCATTCCGCGCTAGAGTTGGCGCTCGCCATGTTAAGCCAAGATCCTGTCCAGTACGGCCTACCAAACCGAAGTCAAGCGCAAACTTCACATACATGGGATTCTCGTTACTCAGGCCCAGTAACGGTGTAGCCATAGCGATGAAATTGATGGGTTTGACCGTGTCGAAGAATCCAGGAGAGTGCTTCTGAATGTAAGCAACCGCATACATCTGAATAAGGCCACCTAGAGAATGGCCGATAAAGCTTATAGACGTGAATTTGTAGGGCCGGCGCTTTGGAGTTCCATCGGTCTTGAATACACTGCTTCCTGCATGAGCCGGGGTTCCGTGCCGCATCGATGACTTGGCAGCTGAAAAACTGCCTGTCATTGACCTTGCGAGGGATTTGCTGACGGGAAGAAAGGGTTGGTCAGGATAAGTCATGGACAAAATGAATTTGGCGAGCCTCTTGCCAAGATACTGGATGCCTCGCTCAGTTCTAGTGGCGTTGCCCGTGAATCCTCGCACGATGACCTGTTCGTCATCCGGATCGTCTTCTGCTCCTTTTCCTATCTCGTCTTGACCACCAGAAAGCGGGGCAGTCGAGGTAGGCTCTAGGTTGTCAGACGATGTATCGTCCTGACCATCGCTTGATGGATCTGCCTTGGAACCTCTCCGATTTTTGCTTCGCTGTCTGGCTTCTCTCGCAGTAGCATCAATACTTTCCTTCATGTATAGCATGTCGGCTCCAATGTTGCTATGTAGGCCATGAGTTAGAACAACTAGATGTATCTTTTTCTGTGGTCGATCTTCATTCTCATCTGGGCCGGTGCTTTTCTGTTTTCTGCTGCTTTTGCGCTCAATCTTTGGGAGCTCCTCCTCTTTGGCAGGTTTTCCAGGCGGAAGATCATCCCACGTTGGAAGAGCAGGCTTGTTCCACAGTGTCGCAGTGTCTTCAATGACAAGATCAACAGCACCCGAGTAGACACCCTTTTTCGGAATCTGGGTATGATCTCCAGGTTTTGCTGGACCTCCAGACTGGTCTTCCAGGCGGCCCGGTCCTCCATATCCTTTGGCGGCGATTGCTGCAAAGCCAAGCTCCAAGCTTCGCTCGTCCCTGCCTACTATAATGTCGTATGACACCGAGGCATTGTTAGAGAACAATATCTGCGAGGCAATCTCGATGATCCATGTCATGCTTTTGGGCGTGCCCTTTTCGTCCTGGCCTGACGTAGGCTTCTCGCCGTGCTCGCGTATATCTTCAGGGACGACCAACTTCGAATGGAAATGACCCCCAGCTTTCAAATTGGGCTCAAATTCTGGGATACCATCTCGTCGAGGCTGTTCTAGCTTTGCATTCGGATTAAATGAGACAGGGTATGTAGACACGTGGAGTGTGTATGGGCCATGGAGGTAGGCGGCACGGTAGGGTATGGCCGACGTATTCTTTATCCTGACATGAAGATTTGCTGGGGAGGGCAGTATCCGGTCGGCAGAGGGTGTATAGGTCAAAGTATACCTGACATTGTGAGCATGGGGCTGAGATGGGGATGGCGTACAAGCTTACCGTACTACCTCGCCCACTTTGACAGATCCTGCTTGGTGAATGAGCAACATATTGACGTTTGTAGCGCTGTTCTATACGAATGAGCTGTCGTGCAGGTCTCCGAGGCTTTGCCAGGCTGTGTGGGGATCAGTCGAACGTAGGCGCGTGATCAGCAGGCCAGCTGTCTGCGTTTTTATCGCAAGCAGTGTAAGAAAGCAACTGCTTGCACACTGTTTGACCAAGAAGATAGTGTCAAGTGATGCGTCTTGGGGTCCATCCTGCCATTGCTCTCCCAGCTCGTCTGCGTTGTTGTGGTGTTGGAAATGTTGTAGAAGTTAATTCGCTCCGATGGTCACCCGGCGGCGCCGACGTCACTCGGGACTTTTGTGCAGCCCTCCCTCCCGCTTCATAATCCGAACCCTAATTCAAGCCACGTGCAGCGACAGAATGACTACGATAACACACTGAACCTCTGGAAATGGGCGTACAAGGCCTGCTGAGTGCCATCCGCCCATACGCAACCGAAGAGATATGGGAGCCGCAAGAAAGCCCCACGGTACGCCGTGGCCTTGTCGTGGACGGACCTGCGTTAGCCTACCATGTCTACTACCGCTGTCTGGCGCACAACAATACTGCATCAAACGCCCTGGTCGCCGTTCCCAGCTATGACTTTCTCTGCCAGGCTACCCTGGCATTCCTGGGGAGATTGGAGTTGTACGGCCTCAAGGTGAAAAAAATCTTCTTCGACGGTGCGCTGCCCACGTCGAAAACAGCCGTCAGGATTGGCCGTATGCAGAAATCTGTCGATGAGATGCGAGCCTTTAAGAACCTCAATCCAGTTCTTTCAACTGCAGGCTCGTCTCCTGGTAGCGGTACAGATGAACGTGTTACCCGCGTTGTGCAAAGTCAGCCCGGGTATGTTAGGCAGCAACTGAAATCTATACCTGCAGCGCCTTTCATTGTAGCTGCATTGAAAGAGTACTTGTTGAGCACTCACTATGGGCATGCTGTTCAGACTGTACCCTGCGAGGCTGATTCGTGCTGCACGTCGAGACAATATTGTGGTAGGTCTGATGTCATTCTCACTAGCGATTCAGATTTCATTCTGCAGATGCCGCTCGGTCAGATCGTTTTCTTCAATGAACTGGATCTAAGCGAGAGTGGTTTGAGAGTGCAGACCTATGACTGCCAGCACATTGCTACGAGACTTGGTCTGTCAGAAGTCAGCATGACCTTGATGGGGTACCACATGCGCGAGGATTCGCACGCGGGCATTGTGGAGTGCGCAAAACGAGCAAGCGAGGGCAAGTTGAAAGAGGACGAGGCTTACGTACGATTCAGAGCCCAATACCACCCATGGCTAAAAGAGCAAGACTGGGCCGATGTGTTTTTCGCCGATGACGACTATGATCCTCCTGGTGGGAGAAACCTCAAGTCGGATCTTACCTTGTCTGTACAGTCTATGGATCCTCGCGTGTTGGAGTACGTAGTTTCAAGCTTGCAAGATCGCATCCTTTCATTCATGGTATTCATGCCTCCTTTGCTTGAAGACCCCGCTCGGTCCACTGCCTGGCTGCCAAGTGCAGCTAATCGCTTCACCGCTTACTGTCTATGGATGCAAGGAGCTCCTGATATGGATTCTATTCGTTCCCAGGAGTGGGACCGACATGGTCTGCACGCAACCTGTGAGACGGTCTCTATTGATCCCATTTCCAACCCCAACCACCTCAAAGGCATCAGAGAGCTGCTCTCTCAGATATCACGGCTCACCAAGTCGTTCAAGAAACTGCAGAAACATCACTGTTGGGCAGTGATTGCATTGATCACATTCCTACGCGAGGTGAAGGAACACGGTACACTTCCACTTCGCAAAGATGTGGCCAGGCTTGTCTCTAATACCATCGCCGTTACTAATTCGCCTGATGAGACCGTCTCCTGGTCACAAATTCATCTCAATGCGCAACTCGAAGCGTGGTTCTACAGCCTACGTATGTTGAAGCAATTCAATGACCTATGCACCTTTCCTCAGCCAGAAAATGCAGACCTTGAGCAGTTGCATGAACTGCTGCAGCAAATGCCACCCTTGCACAGCATTTTTCGGACGCCGATTCAGGGTATGGATTTCGGCCCGGCAGGGCAAGATCACAAGCTACACAAGGAGTTGAATACATACTATCCAAACTTCAACGCAGAGCGAGATGCACACGAGGCTCCGGAGGCCAGCGACAGCAGGAGTGCAAAGAAGAAGAAACGCAAAGCTGCCCAGGAACAACGAGATCCAAGGACACTTTTCAAAGCACCTCGCAATATGTATGATGTGCTGCCCGATAACGATGCCGAGTAACCTGTTGTTATATATACAAACCGCAAACCCTGCCTAGCCTATTACTCCAACGCCTCGCTGCAGTATGAGTGATTAGAGTGCCCCCATCCTCTTCACACATTCTCCCTGAACGCGCTCCTACGCTCACCCGGCCCATCATCCGACCTCTGCCCCGAATACGCAGGCGGCTCATCGTGCGGCCGCGGACTCACACCTCGCAAGTCGCTCCGCTCCGCCGCATCACCGAAAGGATTTGCGTGGCTTCCTCCACCCCCGTGCATCGCCTCATCGTACCGCTCATCCAGCTCACGGCTCGGACTCCTCCCGCGCGTGATGTCGCCCACCCCGCCTGCCGGCCCATACCCGCGCGACTCGCCGCGCCCGTGCGCGCTCGCCAGCCCCAGCTCCTGCTCCTCGTATCCGGAGTACGCGCCGTACTCATCCGCCTCGTGGCCGACGCGCGCGTCCCAGGCCTCGTCTGGGTCGAGCGCACCGAACTGCGCGCGCTGGGCGCCGCGCCGCCCCGAGCCCTCGTAGCCGCTGCCGGTCGCGACGTGGCGGCCGGAGCGGAAGCCGCGCCATTTACCCTTGGCCCAGCCGACGAGGCCGCCGGTGGCAGGATAGTTGCGTGAGGGGATGCGGTTGCGGTCGCTGAAGGGGTTCAGGGAGGGGGGTGCGAGGCCGAGGCGACGGGCGCGCAGGCGCGAGTAGAGGAACCAGGCGACGAGAACGAGGACTATGATGATGAAGAGGGCGACGAGGAACCACTCCCAGCCGTAGTTGTGGTGGTCGTCATTGTCGGGGTTGTCGTCCAGAGGAGGCGGGGGAGTGTCGAGCGGGTCGTCTTGACGGGGGCGCAGGAGGGAGCACATTATTGTGTGCGTGTGCATATCGTGGGTAGACTTCATTTGCCTGCTTGCATCTTGTCTCGGACAACAAGCAAGACGGTGACTTTGTTGGTGATGAATAGCAGTGGAGCGACGCGCAACTCCTGCGGCTAAGCTACTAATTACTGGTCTTGGAAATTTTGGCTCTCTGGGGCCAGGCGGAAGCATAGCCGTCACTTTGCCTTTTCCCCTTCAACCAAACAACAAGACAAGTCTAAAGTGCAGAGAGTGTTGCAAAGCTTACCATTATTAAGCACGTATGGGTTGAATCTTGTGCTTTGATTGGTGCACCAGCTTCTGTGCATCTAGCCAACCTTGAGCCAACCTTGGAAGCCTAGACTAGCCAGCCAACCAGGGTTGCCATCAAACACTCCAGCACCATGGCTGTAGAGCGGCTCCTGCTCATGACTTAGACGGATATGCATAATACGAGATGCCGGATTGCGGCTAACATCCTTCTCTACACCCGATAAAGTCACAGCGTCTACCGATACCACGTCTCCAACAGAGATGATGAGTGTAGAATTCTTGCAAAGTCATATCAGTTTTCGGTTATTGTAGGTCTCACAGATGCCCAATCCAAATCTGTGCAAACGCAAACGGGTGAAACCGAATAATTCAAAGCTTTAAGCGCATCAGGCCGACGGCATTCGGCATTCCAGCGCGGCCCCCCAGCAACCTTGCAACAATTTCCGGAGAGGCCGATTACACGCGCACGCACCCGGGTTGGCTGCATTCCAGGGGTCTCACGCTCTCATTCCTACAAAGATCGGAACTTGAGAGAAACCTACAGCCGTAGCACGCGCATCGATGCTGTCTGCCTGCTTTCCCCTCGGAATTGGAGTCAACCTCAGCGCGTAACCAAATCTTCCAATGAACTACGTCTTATCCACGCACCGATATGAGACTGATCTGTAATGAAGAGTTTTGAAATGTCATTGTTCTGGCCGTCAGAAAGACTCCGCAGACAGCATCTTCTGACGACAGCCCGCGCTGGGGAAACCCCTGCGGATCGACTTCGGTAACGTGAGTACCAGCAAACACAGCTCGAAGAAATCTGGTCTTCCCCTGTAATGGAAGTCTTTTCTAGTTGGCAGCTACAATCCATACTGAAAATGTTATGCTGATCGACGGGTCGTCTAGTGTTGTTTTTCGATCAATCTCACCGCTAATACACTCCCCACCCTTCGGACACTTGCAGGTGTTCAACACAACTGCTCTCATGCGATTGGGCCAGTACCCGCCACAGTGTTACATCCTTTCATGTCTACTTCCTTTTTTGTCTCGCAATGCCTCACGCTCGCACGACAAGATCTGCACGTCATGGAAAGGGAATCGAAACCCACGCAGATGCCGTCGTAAGTATGTCCAAGATCCTCCTTGATCCAGTTGCTAATGCCTCACAGGACTCGTCTCATTCTGTGCATTTCCCTCTGACACGGTCTCAGACCAAAGCCCATCTTCGACGTAGTTCTCGAATAGCTGCAACTCAAGCGGTGAACGAATTACATTCAGGTGGTCTCCAAAGTTGCGGTCTACGTGCGGTGAAGTCGAACCCAGGAAAACAAGGACCTCCAAACGCTCCGTCCATCATCTCAAATCATGGTCAATCTCGTCGACAGAAAGGTCATCAACCATCTTCCAAGCCTTTGAAGCGAAAGGCAGAGACGGGACAGCCCCTTTCCAAGACTATAGGGCCTTGGCTGGAGGATCTGGAACCTGGAGCAACCCCTCATATACCCCAAAGCATTCAATTGACGGACGTCATGTTACCCTATGGAGCTAGCAGTCCGAAGACTCGTCATAGCTATACGAACGCTCCAACCAATTCCGGGATAGACAAGACCATCACTTCGACCAAGAAGAGTAAAACCACAAGAGCATCCCCAATCACATTCAGACAACAACTTCAAGCACGGTCGGTCGAGCTTCAGGCATCTAAAGGGAGAAAAGACCCTATCACAAGGAGGATTCGAAAGTCGATAACAGAAGACCCGGAAATAGGTTCTCAGGAATACGGAGAGATCTGCGCGATTTTCAACCAGTTCTTGGATGAAAGTAAGCAGCTACCTGACGGCAAGCAACGTCATAAATGCTTTAACAATCTGAGGCATAGCCTGAATCAGATCCTCCCAAGATCCGGCTCTTTCACTATCACGGAACAGGACTTCCGCGTTGACCAAAAGCATTCTCAGCATGCCACGTGCAACGAGGCAGTATTGCAAAGGTCTGTTCTGCTGTCGCTCATAGATCGGTGGCGACTTGATTCCTGCTTCGACTACGACTGCGAAACCCCTTGGACACCTCAGAGTCAGCATCTTCTACCTGTACTCAGTCAAGAGATTCTGGAAAACATGGCCACCATGAAGAGCCCAAAGCCCGATCTGGTTCTATCGTTTGCATCCGCACACGTTTGCCACGGCCTTCCTTCAAACAGTGATCAATTTGTGGCTCAGCATCTAATGCCATGCCTTCATCCCGATCTGTTGCCACATCGTAAATTTCCTTTTCTCTTTATTGAGAGCAAAAGAAATGACGCCTCCCTTGCAGTGGCTCTATTGGACTCCCTGCACGCGGCTAGTCAGGCCTTGTACAACATGTACACTTGCATGAAGATTGCCCAAAATACCAAGGAAATGAAGGAAGTCCGTACTGTTTCCATCTCGTTGAATGCGAAGACTTTTACTGCTCGTGTACATAGAGCCAACTTGTCTCCGGAAGGGGACATCATCAATTTTACTTTCGAAGAGATATGCGACGCAAAACGATACAATGGCAGTCGTTTGAGAAGTCTCATTCGAACGGTCTTGGATGATTATGCTTCCAAGACTCTTCTTCCTATTCTCAGAGACACATACGCAAAATTGTATGACGTTGGCAAAGAGAAACAAAAGGAAAAAGTCAGTGGACATGCTGTTCATGAAGCGATGGAGCACGGCCCATGGTCCCAGAGTTCCCGGAGAGCAACAAAACGCCTATCCAGCGAGCCATTGCAGAGCAGTACGAGCAACAAACGTCGTAAAGTGAAAGAAGTGCCCCAAGTGCGAGACGACGAAGGAGAAGGAGAAGGCGAAGAGGAGGGACGGGGAGAAGGAGACGCAGAGGGAGACGCAGAGGGAGACGCAGAGGGAGACGCAGAGGGAGACGCAGAGGGAGACGCAGAGGGAGACGCAGAGGGAGATGAAGAGGGAAAGCGAAGTTTGCAATTCACAAACGCATCAAGTAGCACGAGCTTGAGCGAGTTGTCAACGACTACTTGATCTGCACTGTGATCTGTCGGCTAGAGATATCTAGATGTCGACATATTCACACGATTATGACCATAGCTCTTCGAGGAGTAAGCACGCTGACGCATCCACGTTGATTATTATGATACTGCTTGGCGAGATACGCCGATTCTTGGTAGCAACGATATTCATGCAGGTAAACAAGCTGGCGGTGTAGCCGTCCTTACATAGATAGAGAGTAAAATGGGCTACTGCGACGTTAATGCTAACGTAAGCCCGCGATGGAGCTGGGAAAAGTGTGTAGTGGCTCTGAGAGTGAGTATAGCGCAAAGCCGTATTAAGCAAGATCAGGCAAGATACAATGCATTATATCTGTAAGGTGTTGAGACAACTGGATCGGACGAAGGAAGGAGTATACGAAGGCAATGGAGATAGCACAGACAATGCTCATGCGCACCTCGTGTACAGCTAAAGTGACTGCAGAACAAGTGTTTCCGCAAAAGAAAGATAAACTTTTGATATGAGCTTAGCATATGGCAGGTGCACCTCTATCTCATGTAGTTGTGTGCATGCTGACGACAAGCTATCCCACCTGTAATCTGAAAATATGAGGGTAATCAAGGCGTCCCTGCTTTAGATGATCATCTGGCCGAAAGGGGCCAAAGTGCAGCCATCCCGTCACGGAGGGCAAAGGAAATGAGAGACGTGGCAGTCGGCGAAAGGCTGTGCGCTGGTCTGCCGACGACGATTAGCGGCTGCTCTCGTAGCGAATGGACATCTACTATATGGCGGCAGGCTCATAGTGCGGAATTGTCCAGCAGGATAATTTTGCTTATGTTGGTGCTTTCGGGCAAGCCAGCGCGAATAAAGACCCCAGGGCTGTCGTACGACTTGGCCGCTCGGTTCGCGCCTACAAGCTCCGAACAACCGACATTTATGTCAAGAGCAATGGGTTCCGTTCGACACCTGTCGATACCTGCCTGCCCTGGGGAGAAACTACTGCCGCGTGGATCGGGCCGCTGCCTGAGGCCCAGTGGCGCTCGGCCTAACTCAAAAGTTGATGCAGCTTGCGAATCATGTGATTGGGCCCACCAATATGCAGGCAATGTTGCCTGCCAGCTGCATTTTCTTCCGATCGAGTTACTGCGCCAGCCTATCAGAGACCATCGTTTTATCGGGAGGTGTCTTTCCTCTGCTCATCGGTGTCGGTTCGCAGGATTATCATCTTGACCTTTTGCCTCGTGTGGCAATGAGTAAGCTTCACGGATGGTCTATGCAAGACATCACACTTTACTCTCCTGTCTTGTCTCAAGGATTCATCACCATCGTTGGCCTCATGCGCAAGGATGTCCAGGAGTTACCGGACGCGATTGGCTCAAATTTGATAATACAGAGCCTTAAGCGTGTAAGACCAACCAGAACTGCCCTTAGAGTGGGGCCCCCAAAGGAGGGTCATCTCCCTCCTGTGTTGCATTTCAGCCTCGCGCTCCCGCAGGCTCGGACGTTTCGATCGAACCCACAGGACTCGAACGCGTCGATTAGACGAATTCTCCGATATCTTTTGGCGACTTTAATTTGTCACTGACAAGTGGCTACGTCTTCTGCAGTATCCAGGGTAGAGGAACGGTCATGAGAACCGTTTGTGGTCACAACTGGACTGAGGCCGTGCTTTGACCATCAAGAATCATTGGCTAAGCAGTCTAACGGCCTTCAATGACGGGATCGAGCTAGTACAACCTCACCGCTGCGCCCCTGATAACAAAAGTGAGAACCCCGTTCGTAATACACAGGGCGCGTAACCGAGCAATCACTGTCTATCTATCGGTCTCCATGTTTCGTTCGTTCGGTGAAGACGCCTCTTTCTACTGGTAGTCGTAATTCATACTGAACGCATTATGCTGACCCACTGCATATCTAGCGCTCTCTTCCAATCGATCTTGTAGCCGACACACCCTTCTTACACTGCTGAGACTGGTGGTGTACGTGGCGATTGGTCCCAAAGCTCATGGTGATTACTGCTGTATTTGAGTCGTTCATCGCCGCATTTCCTGCCATCTTACAATGCCGCGCGGTCGCACCAGAAGAAACGCCTACGCTGGAGGACCTGTAGAAAGACCTTCTACTCCAGCTCGCGTAAGGCACTACGCTTTGATTGATGGCTCTCGTACTAATGAGCGTTCAGGAAAAGTCTTCTCCAGTACCACGACGCCCACTTACAAGGTCCCAGACTCGACTCAATCTTCGTCGCAGTTCTAGAAAGGCTGCTGTACAAGCCGCGAAAGACTCGGTGTCTGCGGTTCTTTCCAATAAAGGTCTTCACCCACAGAAGACAAAGCCAATATCGCGACCCAGAGCAAAGGAAAACAGAGTCGTGCATCGGCGAGCGACAAAACGAACTCGAACAGAACGTGATCCACACCTATGCAAACTAGATTTTTCATCGAATTTGCAGCCACAAACGCTACAGTCGCCAATTCTGTTGCAGGGATTACCTCCAAAGCATACGAGACCTCATTCGACAACCGTTGAGCCTTGGCTGGAAAGTCTTGAATCTCAAGAGCCTCCTGAGATACCTGCCAGTATTCACGATTCCTATGAGATGGCTTCCCATAATGCGAGCAATCCGGTACCTGGGACTGATACCACGAATCAGAATCCAACCGCGGACCTTTCTACTACGGCCGCAGCCTCTCTTGAAGGCAATCAATCCGCCAAGGTACCCCAAAAATACAGAACTCCGAATACATTTCGGAAGTATCTGTCTGCTCGCACCATCAGTCTCAAAAACTTCAAAAATGGCGACGAATTTGCACGAAAGCTTGCACTATCTGTGCAGCGGACCGCTGTGATTTCTCCCAACGCGAAAAAAGACATTGAAACCATGCTTCAGGAATATCTCAAGCTCAGCAATGACACCACCAGTGGCAATGATCTTCACAAAGATTTCAACGATCTCCGCTATAGTATAAGCAAAATTCTTCCAAAATGCGATTCATTCGCGATGACTACACAAGAGTTAGAAGCAGATCAAAGACATACTAATGACCCAGATTGCAATGAAGCGGTGCTGCAAAGAACCATAATGATGTCAGCAATCGATCGATCGCAGCTTGCTCCCAAGTTTACTTATGATTGCGAAACGATGTGGACGGACAAAAGTGCCCACTTGTTGCCTTCGCTAAGTGAAGCTTGGAAACGTCCCAAGAGCCCTAGACCAGATCTTTTATTAGCGTTCAGCTCAGAAACCCTACTCGGAGACCTTCCAGAACACACGGATCATATTGTCGCCGAAGAAGTACTTCCTTGCATTCACCCTGACCAGGTGCCACACCGAAGCTTTCCATTCCTTTTTATGGAAGTAAAGAAGCGTAACGCAGATTTTGAGATGGGCCTGCTAGATGGCTTGAACGCAGCGAGCCAAGCGCTGTATAACATACACATTTGCATGAAAAAAGCTAAAGACACAACGAGATTCAACGAGATTCGCACATTCTCGATATCCATCAACGCGTCCGACGTGATAGCTCGCGTTCACTGGGCGGAGATGACCCCAGGGGGCGATCCAGGAGGCGAGATCTCACAATACCGCTTCGAGGAATTTTGCCCCAACACGAAGTACAATAACTTTCTCCTGGGAAGCATCGTTCGCGATGTTTTGAGCTCCTATGCTTCAGAGATTCTCTTCGAAATTCTGAGAGATACTTACAGAAAGCTGTACGATATGGGTATGGCGAGAAATGTGCAAGGGGAGGCTGGCTCCGTAGAAGTAGCCCCGCAGGCGCCATCGCAAAGTACAACACCATCAACGAGGCGCCGATCGAATGAGAATACACAAGGTGATACTAACAAACGACCAAGGATGGATGAGCCTGATAGTATTACGGGGTCCGAAACCGACTCTCAAAACACCCACCAAGCTGGGTCGTCCTTAGACAATGGAGTTCGTCATCTTTCAGTGGTGTCACAGTCTGCACCTCACTCTCCAGGATGAGGTTGATCGATCATGTATATTAGTCGGGATAGCATGATATATTTTGCAATGTTGAGTATCGCGATGCTGACCGCCCTTATGTTTCTAGTCTGACCTTAGTCAAACGCCGCACTTTCATTTACGCTGCCTTGTCCACCGCCAGGGTGCTTAGTCAGCACGGTGACGTGCTGCGGAAGAAGAGTAAAAGGAGCAGTCTTGAGACAATCTGCATTGCAAGTCAAAATTTCCTACATTTGTGACAAGTTGAGTCTGTACTCCGTACTGTACTGCTAAGAAGTAAATCGATATGGCAGAAGGTTCACGTGGCTCACCAGCCACGATCAATGGTCGCTTAGGGTCGGACCCCACTAGTGAAGACATAACATGCACCTATCTGGAAGGGCCAAACTCGTCTCTTACCTGGACAACTGGAAATCAGTCTGGCAGTCAGGGTGAAGAGAATAGTCATGAGATTATGGATGACCAAATCATATGCCTTCAGCTTTCCTCACAGGAAAACAAGGAATACCAGCTTTACTATGCTGACATACTTCCAAGCCAGCATGCAGAAGACAGCGAAGACAGCAAGCCCCAACGCAACACTCATCTCCGCATATTGACCCTTGCTTCTCCACCTCAGTCGTTGATTGAGAAATATAATATTGTTCCTACATCTCCTCTCTTATCCATCTCTCTCATTCGTCCCATCATCTCTACCCACTCGGGCGGCCACCATGCAGAGGCTATTTACACCAACCTCGTCGCTCCTTTCCTTGCTCACATCCTCAATGGAAATACCCACACTATAGAAGCTCCTTTCTACACGACGTCCTCAACCTCCATCACCGCTCTCACTGCTGGGCCAATCCTTACGACCGCGACCGCCGGTACCCCGCAACTGCTGCTCCTCCTGTCTGGCGACGGCGGCATCGTCGACATCATCAACACCTTTCCACCATCCCCCCCTCTCACCCGGCCCACAATCGCCCTCCTCCCCTGTGGCACCGGCAACGCCCTCGCAAACTCCACCTCCATCAACCCCCTCGCCCCGCGCACCCTCGGCCTCCGCACCCTCGCCCTAGGCACCCCGCACCCCCTACCCCTCCTCACCGCCTCCTTTTCGCCCCCTGCAGCCCCCTACGCCCCTGCCCCGCCATCTCCTCCCACTACCACCACCACCACCACCACCCCTGCTCCCCAACACCCCGACCCCACCCCCGCCGCCCGCGCCGCCGTCGTCGTCTCCTGGGGCCTGCACGCCGCGCTCGTCGCCGACTCCGACACCCCCGCCGCCCGCGCCCTCGGCGCCGCCCGCTTCCAGCGCGCCGCGCAGGACAACCTGTTCCCCGCGGACGGCGGGCCGCCGCACGCGTACCGCGGCGCGCTGGCGCTGCGGCACGCGCCGGGCGCGCCGTGGGCGGACGTCGCGCGCGAGACGCACGCGTACGTGCTGGCAACGCAGGTTGCGCAGCTGGAGCGCGGGTTTACGGTGAGTCCGGCGGCGCGCGCGCTGGATGGGGTGCTGCGAGTGGTGCACTTTGGGCCGCGGGAGGGGGGCGGGGAGGGCGTGATGCGGTTGATGATGGCGGCGTATCGGGGGGGTGGGCATGTTGAGGGGGAGGGGGTGGGGTATGCCGCGGTTGCGGGGATGAGGGTTGTGTTTGGGGAGGAGGAGGAGCGGTGGCGGCGCGTGTGTGTGGATGGGAAGATCTTTGTGGTGGCGCGCGGTGGGGAGATGGTTGTTGAGAGTGGCGCGGAGAGGGTGGTTGAATTGCTGCACGTGGATGGCGCGTGATTGTGGACTGGTTTTCTCATGTTCAAGGGATGTACTATGCTCACTGTTTATAGATCTCTAACGGAATTACGTCATGTGAATGCAAGGCTCGGATAAGCAATGGTCTTGCCATTCAAATATATGCTAAGGTGCTACTGTGTGTTGATGCATAATCAACACCGAGCAGATGAAGAGAATATGTAGTCCCAACCCCATTTTATGCCCATCCCAGAGCCGTTGAACATTCGTATCCGCATACACGTGAGACATGCCAGCTCAGATCCTAAGAAAAGCCTTTCGTAAATGCGACATCATGTCCTTCCCTTGCGACTCTTCAATCGCCGCAACGTTCCCATTCCTCTACTTAGCCCCTTTCTGTCCTTGTCTCCCTCTTGCTCCGGCATGGGCGGCGGCTGAAGCTGTGCAATTGTCTCAGCATTGTACACAATGCGTCGCTCAGCTCGGCGACGTTCGACAACGCCCTGGCCAAGTAACCCACGACCTTCAAGACTCTTGCCAAAGCTAGCTTCCATCAGCGCGTTGGCATCGATGAGGTGGCGGGGCAGCGTCTGTACGACTTGAAAGATCTCCATGGGGTCCCCGAGTCGACGAATCTCAGGTTCGCCGAGCCTGAAGATACCAAGTGCAACGCGGAAGAGTGTTTTGCTGCCCTCGTAGAAGAGACAATCCCACACGCGACACGCTGACTCGATGGGAAGCGTGCCCACAAAGCAGCTCATAAACCATGCCGTTGTCGCGAGGCTCACCGTCGGCAAGCCGGTCTGCGTGCGCATGTCGCCCAATCCTGTCTTAGCTGCTGTGCCGGCGCGATCGTCGAGCTGAGCCCAGACTTGTGGCATTGTGTCGCGCAGAGACTGCATCAAGACGCCAATGTCGACGTTGGCGCCCTCGAGCGCAAAGCCGTGCGTGCCCGGGAGATGCTCGGTGGTGAGGACGCAGAGAAGGTGAAAGGCCTTTTCCTCGTCGCCATCTAAGAACAACAATAATTGCCCGGCAAGAAAGTTGAGCGATTGGCAATATCCAATTTTCGGGCAGTGAATAGCAAACGCTCGAAGAACACGACGCAGGGAGCGGATCATTGGCAACTCTGAAGGTGCGGAGTCACGTGAGCCACTTGACATGGTACTCATTGTTGCCCGGTTGGTCGACATTGATCCTGACATGGTCGCTCGGGGATTAGGAGATGGTTCAGCTGGAGGCTCGGCCTTGAATTTTAGATTGTCCGGAAATGTCCGGTTGAGATCACGCTCGATATGCTCTCGGTCCTGCTCAGACATGTCGCCTCTATCGCCCTTGGTAGCCAACTCAAGGTAGAGTCGTGGATCCTTCGCAACTCGCGCAGGGCCACCAGCATAGTAGAACCAGGCTGCACCACGCCATTCCGGGGGAATCCCTTTGCGCACATAGCGCTTGACCTTGTCGGACTTGGGCGGGAATACCGTGGGCTTGTCAATAGAGCAGCCATTCGACATCATGAGCTCATTCCACTTGTTGCGCCTCCGCTCAAGGTACATGGCGTAATACAAATTCCACGCATCATACTGTTCTTCCTTGACGTACTGAGACTGCTTCTTGAAACCGTAGCGGTCTCTATGCGGGCTCCGAAGTTCGTCTTCGGACGGTGCAGGAGCTTCCGAGGCATCGAACAAACCAGCCATGATCTGCGCAGACGTGCGAGCTCCTGCTGCAAACGTCCTTGGTATGCCTACAGGGCCCATCGCCCCGACCTTCATAGCCCCAACCTTTGTCGGTGGAGCCATCATACGGGCACGAGGAACTGGACGCATGGAGCCCCTCTCTGGTTGAATCGTGTGCATTCTCGGCGAGGTAACAGGCGAGGCTTGAGAACCAGAAGGAAACTTGGCTGATTTGGGTGACTGCACTGGGGATGATTGCGCAGATGAAGGCTCTTGCGGTAATGGTGGGCGTTCTGCAGGCGGATACTCAAGACGGGGCGCCGTAAACGGACGTGCATCATTGGACGCTTCCTGGATCGTGGATAACTCGATTTTGGGTAGGTCAGCCTTGTTTGGAGCTGTGACAGGGCGTTCATTTGGAGGAAATCCAGATCTGGAAAGCTGCAAGGTATCAGGATCATCATAGGATGATTCCGGCCTTGGAAGACCATCTTTCACTGGCAGCAATGAATTTGAATCTGCATGAGGCTGTTGCAACTGAGTCTGAACTGTCTCATCGTCATACGGCGATCCAACCCCATAGGTAGAGATCCGGGGGGGTTGCATTTTTTTATCCGGGCCGGGATTTGCCTTCTCTGCAGCCGACCCGTCATCTTCATATGGCGACCCAATACCATACGACGAGACTCGAGGAGGATCTGCTCTTGGCGCCATCGCCTGAAACGGCTCGGGTTGAAGCGACTCCCACCTTTCCAGTTCATGTGGTTCAGAATGCAGAGAAGCAGTACGGGCCAATGAGTTTATTGACTCTCTTTGCTGCTGCTCTTGTTCCAGTGAAGGCGCAGACTGAATAAGCTCGGCCGGACTTTGTCCGATCTGGTGCAATGACTCGTTCTGGTCCTCCTGCGCGATATTTTCTTGTCTAGTGGTAGGTTCATCTTTCGAACCATCGAACAAGGGCTCCACTGCTGTCCCGACGGGACCAAGGTTGAATGAATTGCCGCCCGTTGGAGTAGTCACAATAGTATCGGGCTGTGTATCAAGCTTTGCATCAAGTCTGTCTGAAGGCAGTGATTGCTTCCTGGGAGGAAATTCCATTGTTGCAGGAACGGGAGGACGGGATTCAGATGATTCTTGCTCTGGACCAGGTTGTACGGCATGAGCAAACCCCGCTTGAGATGGTTCTGGGCTGGGTGGCTCCTCGGCAGGTGGCTCCGCCATGAGTGACTCAACTCTCCGCATCTCAGCAATCGGCTGTTCAACCTTGAGTAAGTCTGTAGACGGCACATCTTGTTGTCTTGGCTCTTCAAACTTGAAGATATCAACATCTGCGGGGACGGGTGGTGGAGAGTCTGCCCGAGGGTACTCTTCCGATAGATGCTTCTCAAGAGGTGGCACGATACTCGGTGAAGGTGGCTCTTTCTGTAGGGACGGTAGGGGCGGTACGGCGGGGATATCGACGTCTGTGGCAGTAACCGCTGGTGAAGTCTCGAATCCCTCAGCGTACATGTCCAGGTACTCGTCTACGCTGATGACTTCCTCCCCAGCTGCATTCTGCTCCCGAATCTTGGGCCAATTGCTGCTGGGCTGGTTGGCGTCGCTGGCGGAACTGCGAGAGGTTATGATGCTCGAACGATCGGTGCCACTGAGATCAACGGCACTCGAGCCATTGGTCAAGGCTGAATGTAGGCTCTCGCGCACAGGACTGTCTCCGGATTGCTCCTGCCAGGCCGAGTCTGGTTTGGTGCGGCCAGAGTGATCATTGTTCGCTTCTGGTGGCACCCCATTGTAACGCGTTGATTGACTGCCCGCAAGCGGTTGTGGAGTGGAAGTACTTCGGAAAGCTGTTCCTACAGTGTAGTTCTGGTGTGCTGGGGGAGGTCTAGGAGCCGGGTCTGAAGCCAGACTGATATTGGACAGGTTCGAGTTGTAGCTTTCGCTTCCAGGGTACGGTGTCTGAGGAGGTCTTTGTGGAGGAGTCAAGCCTGCAGGGGTGGTATCTAGCGGTGGTGAAGATGATGAATTAGTGTGTGGTGGAAAGACGTCAAGTCTTGGGCTCTGCGCAGGACTCGACGATGGCGACAGGTCGGCCGAGCGAGGACGCAGACCACGCTGAACCTGTTGAGGGAAAGCATCGGTCCTGATGCGAGGTTGTAACAGACGCCGGTCTGGGGGTGGCCTGCCCAAGCGCAAGTTCTGAGTCGCCTCCTTTCGCAACGGAAGATGTGGGGGAGGCGTGGTTCCGGCGATGGCGAAGGGCTGCTCGGCCAATGCAGGTGATCTTCTAGTAGGGGGAACTATGACACCACGGAGTTGGTCTTGGGGCACTGATGCCTTGCGAGGAGGAAATTCGGAGGGGTGTGGAGCGGTGGGAGACCTTAGGTTGTTGAGGTGACGAAGAGAGGCGGATCTTGGAGGGGGAGGGACCGCGATCGGTGCCGGTGCTGGACGCGGAGCGGGAAGAGGCACATTGGCGCGGCGATTGTTGGAGGAAGTTCGAGGAGGGAAGACAGAGAAGAATTGGTTGCCGGGACTTGAGGGTGCTCTGGGACGTAGAGCTGAAGGAGAAGGAGGAGGAGGCGGCCGTCCGTCATTGGGGGCCCTGAGGGAAGGCAAGCTGGTCTGGTTGGCAAGTGGGCGATGCGCGTGGTCTGGTGGAGCTGGCGGCCCTTGCCAGTGGCCATTGGTCACCATGCCGAGACGCCGACGGTGGCATTCCGGGCCTGGGGCTTAAGAGGACAGTGTAAGAGGAGATTCAGAGCATGCATCTGCTCATGACGGCCGCAGGGACTCGAGAGGGGGTGCGCCTCTGCAGAGCGGGCGGAGAAAGTGGCATTCGGCGAAGAGGGGGGGCCAATACGCTGACTTGGCAGTCCCGCTCAGTGCGGTGGGCGCGTGCAAGGCGGTGTTCAGGAAGTTGACTGGACTGATCTCTGTTTGCAGGCGGTACAATCGAAGTGCGAGCAGCAGTCAGAGCAACCCACGCTGCTTGACGTCGAGCTGTGTGCCAGGTCTGCGGCGCCAATGCCGGCAATTTCACGGAGCTTGCCTCAAGAAGGCCGCCCTGGCGTCCAATCCGTAACGCCCGGCTGTCTTCTAGCGCCCCCGTCGATCGTGACCATCACGCCCATGGGGAATCGGCTCATCCATCCGGGGCTGCTGGCGCGTAATCGTTGTTTCGCAAGCATCGCAAATGGGGATGCGCAATGCTGACTCTGTCCATACGAGAGAGTGTCGAGGGCGGTCCTACGCCGGGGCGCAACCTCTCTCCAAACATATGCTCGTGCTCTGGAAGTGGTGCACCCACATTTCCAATTCTCCAGAGCCTAGCATTATGGACTCTAGTTCCACCGCGACCCAAGACTGCACCTGCTCGCAAAAGAGCACCTTGGGTGTTGTTACCCTGGCCGAGAGACTGGCGCTTGAGCTCAATCCGCCCGTTTACAGTATCCGCATCTCAAATTTCCGACAACCAGTGGTGTATTGTGCACCGCGTGACCATACCAAAACATGCACAGACCGCAAATGATCATGTTTCACATCCAACTGCGCAGAGTGAGGTTGCACTTTTGCTTGGTCTTGGTCTAGGATTGACTGGACATGAGAGAGGCAGCATCACGGTCCATGCTCGTGAGAACATGACATCTTTTCATCCTGTAAGCTGTTTCAGCAAACAAGGTTATTGGTTGATGCGCGTTTACTGTTCCTGAGTATCTCTCTCTCTCTCTCTCTCTCTCTCTCTCTCTCTCTCTCTCGCTCTTTTGGATACGCAACTGTCTACCAAAGTAACAGAAATTAAACTGAAAATCCCCGTGATGCGCCGCGCTATGCATGTCCTATCCATGCCTCCTCGTTCCCCTGCCTAGCGCAATCCGAATGGGAGGAGATACCACGCAACTCATGTGCCGCGTGCCCGCTCGTATTGAAGCCACCGCTGAGCTCACTTGCCGCTGGCGTACTTTGCCGTCCATTCGCGCGCTGTCTTAACAAACTCGTCCCGAGCATTCTTGTACTGCTCGGCCACCCCCGTCTCGACCGCATCGTCAATGTTGGGCTCGATCAGGATGTTGCGCACCATGTTGAGCACGGCCACGATCTTGTTCGGCGGCTTCCACTGGTCGCTGCGCAGCATGCCGAGGCACATGCTTCCCTTGTCATCGTTGCTGACGTTCGGATGGTAGATCTTGGTCGCAAAGTTTATCGTCGGTGGCTTGAAGGGGTATTCGGTGGGTAGTCGCAGCTGCAGCTTGAAGTGGCCGCCCTGTGCAGATCATCTTCCGTTAGCAATAGTCATCTCAAAGGAGAAGAACGACTCATGGTCTTGCATGGACTTGGGTAGAGAAGGGAAGTTGTTCGCATAGTGCGGGGCGCTTACAGCATATGGGGACTGCTCAGGACCGTCCATGGTGATGTCCCACCTGTAGACGTCGGCATCGTCGACCAGCTGCACTCGAATGCCCTCTGGGGGGTCGTTTGTGCATTCTCCAAGCTCCTGGCATGATTGTTAGCTGGCTATGTCTGAGCTGGCATGTGCTCCGGGTCTAGACACATGACGTACCCTTGCGATTCTCTTTCCGCCGCCTGACGAGCCCATGGTGACGAGTATGTGTCGAATATTTGGCGTAGAGATTGTGGGTCAAATACAGGCCGAGAGCGAGAGGTTGAGGAGGATTCCCAGGCAACCCTCAGGCGTCAATGCGTTGTTAATCGCGAAACCGTTTGTTAAAAAGCATGAGTCTTGGACATGCCGACGAGGTAGCAGGGTAGCGGGGCGGCACTGCTTCCGCACCCAAATTGGCGGGGAGAAAATCCGACAATTTACTGGCCCATGTCTAGCTGATTAATGGCGTCGAGTGGGTTTTACAAACGAGAGCGAAGACCTCAGCGGGATGTGTTCCACATGATCAAATCGGGTGACACAATCATCTAAAATTGCGGCTTGGCTCAGTGTGAGCAGTCAGCCACGTGAGTCGTCACACAGATCTCGTCTAACCATCTGACCCGACGACTTTTTTACTATCTTCAAGGCCTCGGGACACTATCCCAAACCTTCTTTAGATATTCCACAAACACATTCTAGCTGCACGACCAACACTACAAGGATAAATGATCATTACCAGCTCAATGTATGTCTGATCTGACGGCCATGGTACTCTGGACAGGCGAATATGTAACCATGATCAATTGCTGCTGGCTAGGAAACCCTAACAGTCTTTAGCAGCACTCAGTGCGAATCACATGACTGCCTCCACTCACACCCACCAACCTCACATATGGACCAACTGCCGCAGCCGTGTTGCCATACTGCTTGCCATCGACATTCACCTTGAGCCGCTTCTGGCACTCAAGCAGCAACGTCAATATGCGTTCCCTAAGGCCTATCACATCATGCAGCAGTGCATGCGCAGGTCCGACGCTCTACACGCGCGTGTGTTAGGCGAAAGACTAAACCCCCTTCGCCAGGGTAGAAGCCGCATCCGATTGTACTATTGCTACCGCATCTCTCGACGAATGAGTTATTGCTGAACGCCCGCATCATGTAGCCCCATTTGGTCTGAATAAGACCGAGCTGGACTGATGCTTGGTCCTCATTTGCTAGCACCTGAGCGTCGCGTTCCTGCGATGTGACAAAAGGTGAAACAAAACCGGAAATTTTTGGAGCTGGAGCCGCAAGTCGCGTAGGTCTTACTGCAAGGCGCTTGGCGATCTTTTTCGCTTGAGCTCCAGAAGATGTGAGGTTAAGTTGACGGCGAAAATGTTTCCGTTCTGCGGAAACAATTTTGCACCTGCAGCGGCCGTGTTGTCTTTGAATAGGCTGGCATTCTCGTCCCACAGGAGCTCATTGACTGAAGCCTTAAATTTACTCATCGAGCTTGGGGGAGCAGCGATTGATTTCTCAGTAAGCCGTGCGAATTATGGCACTGGGGAGAGAGGTCGCGTGCGACAGATTGATATTCGTGATTTAGAGAAGTCGCAGCGGAAGCATGTCAAGCGTGTCTTCAATGGAGATGGTGCGGACAGGGTGATTCAAAAATCCTAAATATGAATACCACCAATCGACTGTGATCAATCATCCAACCATTCATAAGACCAATTGACCTGTGACGGTCATGATCAAATCACTTTCGATAAGATCTCAAATTTGCTCTTGTCGATTGCGAACAGAATACACGTGAGTCTGAAGGTTAGAGGGGCTCAATCTCGCTTTAATGGTCGCACAATCGACAGAGGTAATGCTGAAGTGGTGACATATGATTACATTCATGCACATCCATCCACGCCATCTTCTATCATTCCCTCCGCGACCCAGCGTACACGTTTTTTCCGACGCTTCCCCACAAACCGCCCACTTACAAGAAGCTCAGCCCAACGCCCAGACTGATGCCCTTCCTCGCCTCCTCGCCCTGCCGCACAACCAACGGCAAGCTGAAATTCAGCTCGAATCGCGCAACCGGCAGCGCATACACCACGCCCACGCCCACCGCTGAGCTCGGCAGCCCATTCGCCAGCTCCGCAAACGTCTTCTGCACGCTGCTCTGCACCTCCGCCGCGCTCATGCCCGCGCCCTTTGCGCCGCCCGCGGCCGCTGTCCCGCTGCGCCCATCCTGCAGCGCGAGCAGCCGCCCGCCGTTGACAAACAGCTGCAGCCGCAGCGGCGCATCCCTGCCCGCACGCGGGAACGGGAGCAGTAGACTCGCGCCGCCCGCGGCGTACACGTCACCGCCGACGGCGTCGGCGCCGTCGCGCGGCCCGAGCCCGGCGATGCGGAAGCCGCGCACGTCGGTCGGGCCGCCGAGCAGGAAGCGGTCGGTGATGCGGCTAGGCTGGGCGGCGTGGCCGGCGCGGCCGAGTGGGCACAGCAGGCCGCCGCGTAGGCCGGCGGTGAAGGAGATGCCGGAGTCGCCCTTGACGAAGGGGAGGGGTACAGGGACGGCGGCCTGCGAGTCGAACTCGAGCTTGGCGAAGGCGACGTCGCCGGCGAGGGGCCCGAGGCCGGCGAGCTCGGCGGTCGTCTTGAGCAGGTAGCCGCGGGTGGCGAGCAATGGGTAGTTTCGGCGGTCGCAGGTCCAGGTGTAGCCGAGGGCGGACTTGAGGCTGTCGCCGGCGTCGGCGCGGACGGTGGGCGAGGCGGCTTCGGCGAGGCCGGTGACCTGGCGCCACAGGGCGGAGTAGGAGAGCTCGTGGCGATGACCAGTGGGGGAGAGGAACTTGAGGCGGGCGAAGGCGCCGCGCTGGGCCTCCTCGTGGCTGGCCCAGGTTTTGTGGGTGGAGGAGGCGAGGCCGCCGAGTTCGAAGCGCAGATCAGGGTTGCTGAGTACGGGGGTCTCGATGCCAGCGGAGTAGGAGGAGCGAGTGCGGGTGCCGTAGCTCGCGTTGGCATTGAGGCTCTCGGCGCCGCCAAAGATGTTGCGCAGAAGGAGGTTGAAGTATATGGAGCCGTCGTTGGAGCCGGCCCAGGTACCGGAGCTGGCGACGAGGCGAGACTTTTCTCGCACCGAGACGAAGACGGACAGGTCATTCGGCGTCGACAGAGGATCTGTGGGGTCCGGACGGTCGATGTAGGTGGAGATGGGGGAGTGGAAGATGTCGAGCTTGTCGAGCTTGTCGACGCCCTTGGAGATGTGCCTCAAGGCTTCTTGCAAAGTGTACTGCTCATCGTTGTTGGCACTGAGTACGGGGTCGAATATTCGAGAAAGGAAGGCCCGGCGAGTGTGAGGCGCATTGAGGACTGTGACAGAGGAGATGGTGGTGGGCAAGCTCGAGTTGGTGGTGATCTGGGTAGGCGTCAGTGTAAAGCAGACGATACCGTGCCGTGCGACCAATACACACCAGCTCCTCGATTCTTTGTTGAGCACTACTCATCTGCTGCTGGAGTCGCCGCTGCACCTCTGCTTCGCGCTGTTGCTGTATCTTGGGGTCAAGTGGCTGCCGCAGCTGCTCAAAGATCTGTTGCATGGAGATCAGCTCAATTGATTGCCAGTCCTAAGGGATGGGTGGCTTACATCGCCTCTGGGAGGCGAGGCAGGCGAGGCCATTATGCCGTAAGTAGGCGCGAACGCAGCAAAGCTCCCTGCAGTCTGATAGCACCGGTCGCAACAATTGACGACCAGCGTTTACGAAGCTGGTAGTCCAGGCAAGGGCCACAAATGTGATGACCCCGGGGTGATCACTTCTTGTGGGCGCGTCCACGCACCACTGGAGCAAGCAGAGATATATAAGATCACAAGCGGGGTACACACGATTTCGAGACGGCATTTCACTGTATTGGCGAAGCGTCTATGGATTGTATAGTAATACATTTTTGGTGTAGGCACCTCATCCAAAGGTAGTCTGATCATGGTTCTCATTGTCAACTGGCGGGGAGAGCTCCAACTCTTGGTCACTCTACTCGAAAAATAACCCGTCCTGCGCCCCAACTCCACAACACCAGCAAGCTCGACCACCAACAGGATTCCGACAAAAGTACGAAAGGTAGGCAGCGCAACCTCAGAAGGTGGCAGACGCGATGCTTAGCTGCAACTCCAACACGGAGTACAAGGGTGACGACAAGACAGACCAACTGCTGAAAAAGTATCACAGTGATCTCATTCCTTGGTCCGCCTAGCTCGGGCCGTCGCAATAGTAGCTGCGCCAATGCCCTCGCCGGTCTAGCGGTCGGAAGTAGTAGAGTCAAAGTGGTCCAGGTCCAGCAGGTTGGTGAAGTCAAAGTCACCGGTGTATGGGTGGTTGAAGTTGAGAGCGTCCATCGGAGCGTTCTGCGCAAAGGCGCTGTGGGAGAAGTCGACTTTCGCGTCGGCAGACATGTTGGCGATTTTGGCGTCGACGTCGACGGCGCTGTGAGCAGCCATGTCGAAGTCGACAAAGTCGGTCATGCTGAAGTCAAAGACGGGGGCTGAGGCGGCATTTTGGAGCTCGCTGTGTTGCACCATCAGGTCGTTCATGGCCATCATCGTGTCGTTCGTGTCGTTACTCTGCTGCTTTTCCTCCGAGACGAGGTTGATTTGGTATTCCGCAAATCCGACTTCCACTGCCGGGAACACATTTCAGCTGAATGTGAAGGGTCGGATTGCTTGGCGAAGAGGGAATACCCATCGTCTGCTTGGCTCTGGGGAGGTGTTGCGATCGAGTCGACGGTCGGTGAGGCGTTTGAGGATGATGATAATGATGATGAGAGGAGGGATGGGGGTGCGGCGGAGTCGATCTCTTCAGACGTCGACTCGTATTTCTGAGGAGGGGGTGTGATGGGGCGGTGGGGGTGTGTGAAGGTGAAGTCCCCCTGCCTGAGCGAGGTGTTCTCCTCGCGCAGACGCTTGATCTCGGCCTCGAGGGCAGAGATGTCCTGCTTGAGGTGGTTGTTGTCGGCGCGGAGCTGATCGGTCTCTTCTTGCTTACGCATGCGCGAGGCATGTGCAGCTTGACGGTTCCGTTGCACGCGCTCGTACCGGCGTTGCTCCTTCTCCGCCTCGGTCTTTGCCCGTTTGCGGGGAGGCAGATTGGTGGTGGGGGTGGGCAGGACCTGGCCCCACGACTTGCGCTTCTTCTTGGCTGGAGAGGAGGAGGATGAAGGGTCGTCATCATTGACGGTGGAGGCGGCGCTGGTGGCAGCGTCGGAGGGCTCAGCCTTGGTCATGTCCTGGGGACAGACAAAGGAGGCCGGGGGGCTGAGCGGCTCGACGGCCGGCGAGGGCAGCTGTGCAGGTTCTTGGAACATTGTGGCGGTAGATAATTGAGGTGAAGACTCCATTGTGTGAATTGTCAGCAGGCAAAAGAAAACAGCTGCGTCGGATGGAGAGGGAGATGAAGTTAAGGTGTGCGGTGGCCTAGAGCGGGAGGGCGAAAAGAGCGGACACGGTGGCTTCTTGTAACCGTGGTGGACCCTGGATAGGGGCGCCCCCCAATTAGCGCCCTGAGCACGTCGTCGGGGCTAAAATAGACGGCACGCTGGATGCGAGCGGAAGGCCAGGGAATCAGCGCCCACTGCTCCACCGCGTCCGCCTCGCAGTGTCCACCCTAACAGGAATGCTCCTTTGGCCCCCCCTTTGTTGTGCGCTGCAACCTCTTCTGCCTGGCCAATCCGCCGAAGATTCCCTCCGTCGCGTCCAGTCGCGGCGCGTACCCACACGCTCGAAGGCGCTCAAAGCACCCGCCTTGCACTTGTTTCTGGCGGCGACCGGCTTCGCACGGAGCGGTCGTAGGTTTGTGGGTTGCGCCACCTCCATCAGCAAGCATGGTGTGATACGAGGCGGGGGCGTTTCATGTCTTGGCTCTCATGCTCTCTTTCCCCTCACACGTGGGACTGCCGGAGCGCTGCAGATCGTGCCTCACTATGCTGATCTCTCCGTCTGATGCGTGTCAGCAAAGACGGGGGCTGTGCGCCATGAATAGAGGTCAGCATTCTGGGAAGCACTGGCGTAGGTCAGCATGCGAGCTCGGATGCTGGCTCCTTCCGCACTGGTACATAGCCTCGTTCCTTACGTGCCGACTGCAGGAGGAGCAGCTTCCGGCCCCTGCCATGTCGAGTTTCATTATCTGCTCCTCCGGAACGTGGGCTTGTGTATGGTGGGCGTAGCGCCCACCAAGCGGAGGATTGAGCAGGAATCCCATTTCAGCCTTGCAAAAGCAAGCGCGCAGCCAATTAAAATGCTGTATCAGCTTAACCCCCTGCACTATTGCGCCGATCTGGAACGCAAGTGGATCGGAAAATTGGTTTGAAGACCCACAATGTGATGTTTGGCGTTTCAGCCTGTGCATGGGACTGCGCGTCCACGTACTCGGTCAAAATGACAAGAACCTGGGAGAGACGAATATGTGGAAAGTTAGGAAATTAATAGGACTTGACTCTGCTCCCGGTGGAGCTGGGACGAACGCACAGATCTGAATGTGATATATTCATACTCCACACCACCTAATTGTGCCAGACAATACTCCGCAACTATGCGATCTTGTAACGAGTCTTGTAGACTACTTGCACGAGTGGAGTCTAGTCTGAGCCGTGAATATGCATATCAGAAGAGAAGAATATGCGACTTTGGCCATAAACGGACGTGATTTGGGGGCCACAAAGGGAGATTGGGTTCCCGAGCTTGATGGGACTACCCGCCTCCCGATGGTGCGTCCCGTTTCGAGCCCGCGCTCTCGCCTCATGCTCACCACGACGTGCCGACTGTGATTTCGTGAAGCTGTTGATAGAATGGAACAGGATCTGCAAGGAGGCAACCACCATGCGTCGTCGACTGGGGTGAAAGCCCCGGGTGCTCAGCTGCAGGAGAAGAACGTGGGTAATCCTATCAACCACGGCAGCAATCCACGACCGGACAGGTCATTGCCCCAGACAATCGCTTTTTTGATACTCACCTGGAAGAAAGAGTTGATCTGCTGGGCGTTGGGCACCGCCTTTGTGGTCGCCATCGCAGCTATCCTTGCCTCGTTCGATAACAAGACCCCACCGACTCTGACCTATGGCATCAGTATCAACACTGTCATCTCCATCCTCGTCACCTTCTGCTATCTCTTTGTAACTGTACCAATATCGAACTCACTTTCCCAGTTGAAGTGGAATCAATTCACACGGTCCCAGTCCCTGCACGAGTTTCAGAGACTAGATGCCGCGAGCAGAGGCGTTGAAGGCAGCCTTATCCTCTTAGCACGAGGCATCAAAAAGTGTGTATTGCAAACTCTACCATTCGACATTGCAAGTGCTAACTAGAACCTCTTTGACAGCCCGCTAGCCTGGTTTGCCGCGTTCTTGTTCATCTCAATCCAGGCCATTGGGCCATTTGTCCAGCAAATTGTCTCTGCAGGTCTCCAAACTGTGGATCTCGGCATCAGCAGCCAGCTGCCTCGTGCATTACGATTCGACTCTGCAGCTAACGGAGTGATCTCTGGTGCGATAGGAGGAAGAGTGCTGAACAGTGCATATTTGGACAGCACTACTGACCCTCTTGCGATATCTCAAGTCGTGCCTGGCTGCATCACGGGCAACTGCACGTGGGACCCGTTCTGGACATTGGCAATCTGCAGCTCATGCACAGATATCCCGCCGAGTGACCCTTTGATCAGATTCAACAACAACACGAAGCTCACTTCTCTCGCGAATGGTCTTTCTCTGTCCCGCGACCCTGCCGTCTCGGGCTTGGACTCCGTTCCGGTCTTTAACATGACTGCGCGCTTTAGAGGACTCGGCAAAGAGGACACGACAAATGCGCTTTTTGTTCTGACCGGTCTATTTCCGTTCAACGGTAGTACATGGGGCCAGGAGTGCGTGCTCCGCTTTTGCGCCCAGCAGTATAGCGCAAGCGTGGAGGATGGCACGTTGCGCGAGACGAAGCTGCAGGAATCCTATTTCACAGATCCCGACGCCACATCGATCGGTCCCTGGGAGACTCAGATGATCTTCAACGCAACGGTCAGGACCCTGCCTGATCGGAACTTTACGTTTACGGGTAACGACTCAACGGCGCTGTCCACGACGTACACATGCTGTGGCGACGTGGTCGAGAATCTCGCCGGCAGCATGACTGCAAGCATGGCAATCGGCGACACCTCAGCAACAGTGGCAACCAATATCGCAGGCTTCAACACCGTCGATCCTATCTTCTTGCTCATCTACAATGTCTTGAACGTGGATCTCGCGCGCATTCTTGCCAACACGACGGCCGGCGGCGTCAGCAGCACCCTGTCTGTCCTGCCGCTGCGCTTCGCCAACATCGCCTCGAAGATGACGGTCGCGATGCGCTCCGCCAGCGGCATCGCGGTCAGCGGCACGACTTCGACCGTCGTCATCCGCACACAGGTCGACTGGCCGTGGATCGCGCTGCCCATTGCGCTTGTCGTTCTCGCGCTGGCGCTCCTCGTGGCTACTATGCTTGACACGCATCGGAGGGGGTTGCCGCTCTGGACGGACAGCGCGGTGGCCATGGCGGTGTACGGTGCGGATCAAGAACTCCGGCAGGAGCTGAGGGATACGCGAAATATCAATGACCTTAACATGGCGGCGAGGAAGCTTGATGTCACGCTGGACTCTACGAAGGGATTGGTTCTAACTGGTGGGGCTCGGAACGCTGTTCCGTGAGGTGACTATGCCGTGCTCTGTATATAACAACTAGCTTGGGCTAGAACATATAGTTGATGTTTCTAAATTAATTGTACATGGTTGAGCATGTTCCCATGTCTGCAGCTTGCGCATCGTGCAAGGTTCTTGCTACAGGAGAATGTGGCAGCCTCGGACATCTGCTGGAGGAGCTGTGTGGCTGCAAACGACTTTACGCCACCTTCGCACCTCATCGGGCTGGGTTTCCTGACCTTGCCGTCCACAGCCATCGATTGAGTTCACCTCTTGCTTTCAAAAGCAGCTACACCCTTGCAAACGGAATCTTCCTTTAGACCATTTCTCATGGTATCTCGGCTGATCGATCCTGCGAGTCATGTCGATAAGCGGCTTTCCGTCTTTGACCTCGCAAGGTGTGTATCTCAAGATAGCGCTAGTGGAACCACCATGAGTTCGTATCCAAGTTCGCGAGGAGGGGCTCTACCACGATGCTGATGCGAACCACTGAAAGATTTCCTAGTGGTTCTTTTTCCGGTCATGAGGTAGACAGTCCTCTGGGAAGCATTTGGATTTCGCAAGGCTGCCCTCGTTCATGTCGGGAACTGGCCAGGCAGCAACCCATCGTCCGCCACCACGGCGAGAAAAATAAATCCACCCAGCAACAGTGGAAGCTAGAAACCGGGTCCTGCCGCTTGCTGCCTTGCCGATACCAGGGGCGTGAAGGCGGCCCGCCCACCACATCATCGCGCAGGCAGCAGCCTGACCAGTGGCGCACATCAAGCGAGACCAAGCATCATCGATCATCCGACTCGACCGGCAGCTCGTCCACGCCATTCTCAGCGCCGTCCCCGGCCCTCCGCCGGAAGGCACTCGGGATGCCGCTGTCGAAGCTGTTCTTCCTGCCCCAGTTGCGCGGCTGCCGCTTGAGGAACGCGCCGACGGAGCCCAGGTAGCCCTCGTGGCGCAGGAAGTAGGCTTGCTTCTCGTTGTTGGACCAGAAGCGGATGGCGTAGGACAGGGTGTTCATCGTCTGGCGGTGGCCGCGGATGAAGGAGCCGCCGAAGTAGATGTGCTCGAGGTCGTGCTTGCAGGACTGGAGATACGCGATCTGGCCGATGTTGTAGCTGACGGCGTACAGCAGGCTCCGGCTGACGTCCTCTGGTTTGAAAGGGTTGCGCAGCGTCGCGTTCTCCTCGATCTCGTCGGATGCTGTGCCGGCTGTGCCGTTTGACAGGTGGCTGCCGTCCTCGGCTTCGGTCTCCGCTTGGCGCTTCATCTTGTAGACCTTGCCGAAGCTGCTGGCGATGGTGTCGGCTTTGAGGCCGTGCTTGCTCAGCGAGTCGCCGGTGCCGTAGATGTCGCCGACGAGCATGTCGACGGCCGTGTTGTCGCCCTTGTCGGCCATGGCCAGCATGTCGTCGAAGCTGCGGGCGCCGGTGATGAGGGACAGAAGGCCCCACAGCGTGCCACCTCCCAGGGATGTACCACCGATACGCTTGAACTCTCTGGGTCCGCTGACTTTGATCATGCTCACGCCTGACCCGATGTTGACCAGCAGGTAAGGGTAGATGGCGGATCGCGGAGGTAGGTAGGTCATTGGCGCATCGGCCGAGTGTGTGAAGACTTCTGAGGGTATCTCGCTGATGAAGAAGTCGAGGCCGACAATCAGGCACTCCATCTCGTCCTCGCGCAGAACCTCAACGCCCAGGGCCTTCTTGATGTCGTCGTAATATTTGAAGGCGCCGCCGCCGGTGGCCATGACGCAGAGGTCCTGTCGTTGACCATTGATACGCTGGTGTCGCTGTTGTAGCTTGTGCATGAATGCGATGCACTCGTGTATCCGGTCCGTCTCGAATTTCAGGAAGTTGAGGCGCCCGCCGAGGTCTCTTGATTCGGGTTCGCGCGAGAAGTAGACGAGCTTTGCAAGAGAGCCGCCAATCTGGAGGTTGTTAGTCTTGCAATATGATCACCAAAAAAAAAAGCATGAAGCTTACATCTACCGCAATGTGACTGACCACGGCCGTGTGATTGGGCAGCCGAATGTCGTTGCCATCGTGCTCGTAGTCGTCGAGAGGATCCAGTCGCGGACTGTGGCTCGCGTCGCTGTCGACGATAAAGGCGCCCTCGACATTGATCTTGACGTCGCCAGGATGCCGGATGCTGTCCTTGTTGGCGAGCGTCTCGAGCTGCGGCGGCGTCGCTGGCCGCGAGGTGACTGGTTCGAGGGGAGGCATGCTGCTGTTGCGCCTCACGTTGCAGAGCCTGCGCTCGGGGCTTGCAGAGACGACTGCGGGCTCAGTAGCTGTGCGTTGAGGAGTGTCATGTTTAGGACGTCGGCCGGCTAGCTCCCGTGCGCAAAAGGGAACGGCGGCGGCGGCTCCAATGATGTTGCATCCAATTCTGACACTCTGACAAAAAATGGCCCTCCCGAGCGTAACCGAAACGCGTCAGGGTCCCACGAAAGGTGGGGGGGGGTTTGGTGGGGTCAATCTACTGAGCGCCCCATTGATTGCATTTCTTTCTCGCTGCTTCTGTATAGTCTCAGCACCGGTCGACCTATTTTCACCGAAGATTGTAACCGAAGAGATACATTGCATACTGAATCCGGAACGCTTACGGGACAACTTAGAGCTGAGTGTGGAAGCAAACCCATGATATGCACTCCCCTGATGACCCCACCTTTTTGCTCGTGCCGTCTTGCCGATTGATAACACCCCGTCAAGGAATAATCCAAACAAAAAAAGATACCCCGAAATACGCCCTTCTAATCATGTCTCGTCGGATCCACATTTAATCGTGGCTCCTTTTGAAATCGTTCCGCCCCCAACAGGCGTTACTCCTGGAGCTACCACGCCTCGGCTGCGAGGGACTTAGCTTTTCCAGAACCCAATGTCCTGTAGCCCCTGCGCCGCGCTTGCTGCGATGGCGGTGTGCAATGCCTGCCCCGGATGAATGATGTCGTAGAACAGGCAGCTCTTGCCGTCCGTGTTGGCGCATCCATTGTTCGGCGCCCCATACTTCTGCGGGTTGTCCAAGATCTCGTTCCACACCGGCACGAGGTCCACCGTCGCAACCTTCGCGTCTGCGTGGCTCTGCTTGAAGCTCGCAATGCGCTCTTCTAGTTGGCGGTTCCACTCGAGGCGGCTGACCTTGCAAAGAGTGGCATAGTCTGCAATCTTCAACTCTTGGAGCGTGGCAAGGGGGACACGTTCTACGGCTGAAGTTGATCGTTGTTAGTGAAGCCAACAAGGAGTTCACGCAGAGAGAAACTTACGATCGGCAGTGAAGACGACGAAATTGCGCACATTGGCCAGGTAGAGTTGCTCGATCTTGGTCCAGTAGGCATCCAAGGCGGCAGTGATGATGCTGTTGTCACCAGCGTTTGTCTGCTCGGCGTGGACCAGGATATCATTGGTACCCCAGTATGCAATCGCTGCGACGTTGCTAGCCAGGAAGTTCTTGGGGCCGTGGGCCTGGAAGCTGTCCACTTGCGAGACAAAGTCGGTCGTCGTCAGGTACGAGTCTGGTGGGTAGATTGAGTGGTTGACGAGCGCTCCAGGATAAGCATAGTTGTATGTGAACGTGGTGTAGCCCTCGGGTGGGTGGTCATAGGTCAACTTGTCCACCCAATTGGCACCACCGGCAGTGGTGACTCCAGGATACAGTGGATTGCCGAGAGGGTTAAGGTAGCTTGGTTGCAGCACACTTGCGGGGTCATAGCCTGTAGACGAGTACGAGTCGCCAAAGGTGAACAGAAAGGTGCCCTGCGTCTGCGTGCTGTGCGTCAGCCCGAGGGCAGCGAGTAATCCATTCAAGAGAGACATTATGGCCAGAGATTTGCTTGTTTTGATCAGAACGCATCACTTATTGCGGCCAGCTCAATGAGACTATATATCTCAAGCAGATCTTCGCCCAGCCTCGGCGGACGCCTCGTTGTTGGTGCTCCTTCATGGCTCTGTCCTACCGGCGAAACTGGAGTGACGCAGAGGCTTTGCTATCCTCGCCCAAGACTGCTAGCCTGTGGCAGATCTTCCACCGCCACAGGGTGAGCTAGCCTCCTCTAGTGTCACACAGAGGGGTCCATGGCGATAGCCGTATAGCTTGTTGGTTGTTTGGATATCTTAAGGACTGCTCTGCTTCACGACTGAACACGTTCTTTCAGCTTGTTTTCAACAGTCTTTTATTGCTCGGTCACAGGTCCCGACAAGCTGCGTCCAGTGTCACGGTCATTGTAGAAGCCTTCGCACATGGCAAAATCCCCGGGGCCGAGCCTCAAACCTGGTACGGGTGCGGGATGATGGCAGGTCGTCCTGTCTCCTCAGCTCCGGTGGCACATGCCGGGCCCTGGTTCGACGAACAGGAATTTTTCCTCCCATCTCTAAAACTTTCCGAACCATCAGTCGGGGCATTTCGCACCTGATCCATTCAACAAAAGTCGAGGAAACTGCTCTCCCGCATATCTTGACGCTACTCGCTGTATATCAAACAAGATAGAGTTCCAAATAAGGGAGGGGATGACACAAATGCGCGATCCGCAAAAACGCCATAATCGGCACTTATCCAAAGTGTGGTACGCCGAGGCTTGGGCCTCGTGTGCGGGATTAATCAACAGCAGAAGCTCTCTGCCTGAAGTGTGGGTACCATGGTTCAGGCCGGATTTAATGCACATTGCAACAGGCATGCGAGCTCTACCACAGTGTTGAGATAATCGATATCGCTCTGCTTTCGGTTCGGTATAAGGAGAGCGAACTGCCAAGACCCTAACTCCAGCCAGACCATTGCGCGCGCTGCATAATGGCCACTTGAGCACGCCTGTGATTTTCCTCTGTTATTACACGCTTTACTCGGATTGCATCTTCCCTGGGAAGCACAGCGTCCACGAACTCTGTCAAGCTGTAAGCATGTTCACGGCCGTTCAAGACATAGGGGACTGTGCAGTGCAAATCTGCATTTGCGTGTATCATCGACTCCATCAATAAAAGGGGGTAGCTGGATCCACGAGAAAGACCACAGAACAAGTTAGGATGGTGTTTTCTTATGCGGTTTCCGTTGTTTTCTACCATAGATTCCAAGAACAACGTCCATACTGTTCCTCGGTCTACTCCTGTTGACTTGTTGGGGTCTGCACCGTGCTCCAATAACCAGTCCACTGTCGATTTTGTTGGCCAATGAGTGAGATCGTCACGGAGTGCTATCTCGAGAGGCCTTTGAGGAAAGCCCACATCCAAGAGCAGCGCGTTCACATATTCGGAATCCCGTCTCCAGGCATGGTTCAGGTATATGAAATCGCTGTTCCAAGCGAAGCTCAGTATTTCGACTCTGAGATCAGTGACGAGGTCTGGGAATTGAGCAGCTGCTGATGCCAACTTTGCATTTGCTTCGTCGAAAATCCAGACAGGGATATCTCCTGTGCGTTTCCGGGCAGAGTCTATCGCGTGCCAGATTTTATGAGTAGGATCACCTACTGCACCACCAGTGAGAAATATTTCCGGTAATCTGTTCGTCAATGACGAACAAATCGTGTAGCAAATATCAAAGGCCGGATCTACGCGAGAGATGATCTTGTCCAAAGACTTTTGCTCACAAAGGAAGTCTGACATTGTACGGTGAGCGAATTGAACACAGATCTCAATTTCGCTTCCGTCAGTTGAATACGATCGCGTTGTAGACAAGAAACCTGCAGAGCGGGCTGTTAACCTTTTCGCGGCTCTTTCTTTCCATGCTTCGAGATTGTCCAACGTGAGCGACTCATTTGGAAGAGGTGCGATTGACTGGAATGCCAGAAGTGGCATTTCCCCAAACCCGTCATGCATACAGATTAGAAATATCTTTGATGAATCACTCCAGTAAGATTGCGGTATAGAGTCCAACATTGTATTGAGATAAGCATCCAGCCCCTGAGGAACGTTATCTAGAATGGCTCGGATCTCCTCGAGAGTATCACAGTTGTAAATACTTTCTTGAATCTTGTTGATTACAAGATAAACCCAGAGAAAAACTCCGTCAGCCATAGAAGTGATAAGGTCCAGCAACAACCTGGCCTCGTCTCTGGTAAAACTAAACATCGTCTTTGGACCACGAACGCCGTCAAGAGCTTCAATCCCTGGTTGCAGTCTTGCTTTTGTATTACACGTGTCTATGTTGAGCAAATCAGCTGCGTATTTCCTGATATCCAATCTACTATGTTGATGCAGCTCAAGGACTAAGCGAGAATCATTTCCGAAGACAGCCTTGAAAGTAACGTGCGGACGACTCGATAAACAAAGCTTAAAGGTACCCCACGAAACAATTTCTGAGAGAACCTTCGAAACTTCGAGGTCACCTCCCTCGAATTCGTCCATGCCGTCGATAAAAATGCAAAATCGTCTCTTGGCGTCGGTTTGCAGCGCGAAAGCTCTCAGGACAAGCACAAGCTTGCTTTTGGACCAGTTTGTACCGAGATAATGACTGCTATGCTCTGTCCAGTGAAAATCTTGTTCGTGATTCTCAGAGATGCACGATACCAGTTCTGGGCATTGTTGCAGGATTTCAAATGTCATCGATCTGAGCAATCCCTCGAGGGACTTTCCCATCTTGCTGCCAGAACTCCAAAAGAAGAAACTTCCAGTAATAAGGCGATTCGGCCGGGCCCACTCCTCAAGAAGAGTGATTGACCGCTCGTGTTGGTAGATGTGCTTCATCATAGTTGATTTGCCTGCGCCCGGATTTCCAGTGATCCAGTAAACGCCAGATCCAGTGCGAAGCCACTCTGCGAACCCAAGGTCTAGATCAGCGTGACTGCTGTCAAATATCCACTCATATGTGTCCTCGTGAGTGTCAAAAATGTTGTTTCGTCGCTCCCTCATACCTGCGAAATGCAGACTCTTGAGCAGGCGATGCTGAGCAGCCATCTCTTGGCCACTCAGCAACAGCTGCTTCATACTCTCGCAAACATCCTGCACCTCCTGCAGCCGCCCGCCAACATCGTCGCGACTCTTCTCCATGAGATCAACGAGGTCGTCTCGCAGATTATTCACCTGGCGCTGGCCTTCCAGTCCAAAATGTCTATGCTCATCCGCCAACTTCACCAAAAATTTCGACATGCTCGACTGCCGATCAAGCAGAACAGCGCTCATGTACCGCTGAAAGTCGGCATTGATCCTCTCCATCCTCCCCTCACACCTCTTCACCTCACCATCAAACACGCTCCTCACAGTCCCCACCACCGCGGACCGCACACTCCCGGGCTTCACAGCAATCTTCTCCAGCGCAGCACGCAACTGTGTCGCCGTACCTGCACACTCCGCCGCAAGTCTGCATAGCTCGACCTCACCAGCACTGCTGCCAGTACCGGACCTATCCTGCTCAGCGGCAGAGATCAGCGCAGGAGGCTTGCTGAGGTCTGCATAGAGCGCGTCAAGGCGATCGAGAGAGTGCGTGAGGTCGGCATTTTGCGCGGAGAGGCCGTCGGTGGAGCGGTAAAGAGAGTGGCCGGCGGCGAAGAGCTTGGTGGCGAAGTCGATGAAGGTGATGATGGAGGATGCGAGGCTGATGGGATCCATTGGTGAGGGTTGAGGTGTGGTGGATGCGGCCTGGTCACAGCGTGTTCACAGAGTGGGGGTCAGGACTGAGACATGGGGTCCTTGGGGATTGCGGAAGGTAAGGATGCAGTGAGCATGAGGGGCGGTGTGGGTGGTGGCAGGCTGCAAGGCTGTTGGCTGAGGCTGGAGAGTGAGGCGCAGTGGGCCTATAATGAGTTGTCGTTAATGGCACCAATGCCGTAGTACTGCTTCGTGTATCTCTTCGAGAAAGTATTCACTTGATGGTTTTCTCAGGCTGGAATGTCAATGGCAGCTACCTGGACAGTAGAACACAGTCCGATGCCCCTGAGCCGTAGCCACCCCTTTCCACAATGCTTAGAGCTTTGATGTCTCAATCAGTAGATGACATATCACGAGTAGAGGTCGACATAGTCCGAGAGATCAATCGTACGTACATATCTTCCTGCATTAATAGTACGTGTCCCATCGGTCTTCTTCTAGATCCACCATCATAATCATCTCGCGTAGCAGCGACCGTGTCGGCTGCCAGTACATACAAAATAAAGAGCCAAATTGCAACGCCTCCCAATGCACAATGCATGCGCTCGTTTGACAGTCCTTCGACCGTGTTGACATCGTTTAAAACCATACAAAGAAAAAATAGTCACGAATAAAAATGCGCTGAGGAGTTACACAATGATAAGAAAGTCCTCCGTGCCAGCGGCGTGGTGGGACACGGCCAGGAATATGGCCACCAGCACGAAGAGGATTGGGAGTCATAAGACCGTGCAGGTGCTGCCCTGGTACCTGTCACATGGGAAAGAAAGTTGTCAGTAATGGATCCTAGAATCGAATGAGATGTCCCGTTGGCCTCGCCATCGACCGAGTGGAACGAAGAGGTTGAATGTGGGAAGCGGACTCACCATCGTTGTGATTGGATGGTGCGAATCCACATGACAGCAACCTTCAAGCGTTCCCGGGTGCTCGTGAGCGGTAGCAGTCGGTACTTCTCCCGATCCTGCAGCGGCAGTACGCTGGCAAACCAGTAGGGAAACGTAGCCGCATCCTCCGGCGGCTCGCCGTACGCCTCGAGGATGCGCCCGCGCAGCCATGGCGGGTTCGCCGCACGGTTCTCCGCCACAAAGTCCATGCAGATGCGCATCAGCTCGGATGTCGGCAGCCGGTCGACCTCGCCGGCCAAGTCGGGCTGACCGTCGGCTGGCACCTCGCTGGGCGCCGGCTGCGAAGTTTCGCGCGCCTCGAGTGCTTCCTCGTCGGCCAGCGAGATGTCTTCGAGCTTCTCCACGCGGCCGACGACGTACCCGTCTAGCACGCCGTGCGCTTGGACTTTGAAGCGGTGGATGCCGCGGCACTGCACGAAGCTGCGGCCGTCCGGCAGCATCTGGTAGCGCTCGATCTGGAGCATGGTGCCGACCTCACAGAATTGAGACTCGCCGATGTTAGCTTGAGAGGCACCAGTCTCGTTGTAGGTGACCATGCCGAACTGTCCATTGACCTCGACGGCACGGCGGATCATGAGTCGGTAGCGAGGTTCAAAGATGTGCAAATATGTAGGCATCGTGGGAAAGCTCATGGTGCAGACAAACAGCGGCGTCTCGAGGCCGGCAGAAGCATGTCGCTCGTCTTCCACGACTGCCTCTCGACGCGCCGCCACTTTCTCAGGACACAGCGCCAGTAGGAGCCTGTTCAGGGCCTTGTTGCTGGAATGCCGATCGAGTGTCGATGGCAGGAACAGGGTTCTTCGGCAGACCGGGCACAAGCTCGAATGGTCCAGAATCCGAGCCAGGCACTTGCGGCAGAAGGTGTGGCCGCAGGGGGTGGTGGTAGGATCCAGCATCATGTTGTAGCACACGTGGCAGTCCAATTCTCGATGGCAGGCCTCTTTCAAAGAATTTAACAGCTCCACATCTTGTGCTTCCATATCGGCGGGGTCCTGGCTGTCGTCGTAGTAGGCAGCATCCGAGGTGTATCCCAACTCGCCAGCCTGGGTGGCGGCGAATGTTGCGAGGAGTTTGCCCCATGGCCACTGACTCGAGCGGCCCTGCTCTCTGGTATTCTGTGTCGGACTGTACTTCTCTTGAGTCGGCTCAGATAGAGAGAGCGTTCTGAGAATCTCCTCGACGGTGGTTGCACCCGGAGAAGCTTCGGACTGGAAGCGGGCGACGATGGCCTGCACCGAGTCCATGACTTTGGAAAAGACGACGCTGGCGGAGCAGTCTTCCAGAGAGTGTATCGCTCCACAGCTGCGGAAGGGGCATGTGATGCCCATCTGGCGGGTTTCGGTCGCGGGGTAGGAGATGTGCTGGCGTGGCTGCGGTGTTGGGAGGCACTGGCGGCAGAGGGTGTTGCCACAGGGGAGGATGACAGGGCCTCTGAAGGGCAGAGAGCACTCTGGGCATTGCACGAGGCGCACGAGGGCGCGAGCATCGATTGAAGCGTCTAGCGGGGCCTGAGGTAGCGGGCCATCGTCGGAGTCGTCCGTGCTCATGGACGAGGGACGATGTGCGCGACGTCGCTTGGGAGCTCGAGGCTCTTGGTCCTGGTCCTGGTCCTGCTCCCGCTCCCAGACAAGAGCAGGCTGCAGGGTTGAGCGAGGCGCCGCTGGAGTGCTCATGCGGACGGCGGGAAATGTTAGTCGAGTCGGTCGAAGGTGTCCATGTGCTTGTGGTTGAGCAGAGGTGGAGTGAGGGAGGTCGGACAGTGATGCGGGGGACAGAGGATGCAGGTGTGCCAGGCTGGGTGTGGGAGACAATGTATTGGTAAGACGCGCGCGTGTCTACGTCGTCTGGCGGTGGTGGGGGGAGGCGCGCGGCACAGCGGTGATGATGTCGACGAGCGAGAGAATGTCTCGAAAAAGAAGGGTCCGGCCTCGGATGAGGTCACTCCGTTTCTGCTCGTAATCACTCGCCGGATGATCTGGCGCGTGTGGCAAAGAGCAGACGCTGCCAGTTGGTTCTCGGGATATTGTCACTGGCTTGAAAGTCCCCAGAGGATCTGTGATCAGGAGTGCGAGGGCTTGTGGACTGACCGTTCAGTATCAGAGCAAGACGGCATCATGACGACTACTTGAAGGGGGCCGCCGTAAGTACGGATCTCATCCCGCCCGAAAGTGCGACACACACACACCTTGCACGGTTAGCCGAAAGGCAGCGACGTCGACCCCCCCAAGGTGCCTGTACTTCCGATGCCCCCAAGTAACGGCGATGTGGGCTGATCATGCGCTGGCTCCCCGATCGGATCCGGGCCATTTGCTCTCCTTCCAGCCTCTTCGCTGCGCTTGTCCGCATGTGGCCAGACATCTATTCTCTTGGCAAGATGCCGGATCTGTCCCAGATATTTCCTCAGGATCAAGGTACCATGGTACACGTAACTTTGCTTCGTTCATTTCACGCCTGGGCTGCTGTCTAACCCCCGGTGCATGTCGTAATCTAGATTCCCCTTTGCGCTCTCCAGGATATGGCTGCTTTGCCCAGCCACATAGCCCTTCGCCCTGCGAATGAGCCCGCAGACGCCTGATTGCATCATCGCCACGTCCGCACGCTGTGCTGCTCCTGCTTGTCGCTACTCGCCTCGTAGGGTCGTGTCATTCTCCTCCGAGTCAGAGGCCTCTTCGAGCATGATCCGCCGCATCACCTCCTTGTCGAACAAATCCATCACGAACCGCAGCACCGGAAGCCGGAAGTGATGCCGCTCTAGGAGCTTTCTCACTTTGGCAAACATCGCCGGCGACCGGAAACCTGCCGCTCGCTTTGCTTTGATGCTGTGCAGTTCCGCTGCCCTTGCTTTCGAGAGCACCGTGTTGGACAGGTCGTTGACCAGTTCCAGGATTCTCGCGTTGACCGCGTCCTCGTCCGTAATCTTCTCCCGGCCTTGCGTCCCCTCCTCGCCCGGCCCCGCAAGTGGGTCTGCAGGTCCCGGTAGCGAGCGCATCGAGAAGACCCGCGCAAAGTCTCGTGGCAGGCAGATACCTGCCGACTCGCCCATCTCGTCTACGGCAACCTCCCAACCCTGCTCGGCCAGGATCTCCTGCCCGTGGACGCTGCGGGAGATCAAGCCGAGCACCATGACCGCTGTGCCTCTCATCGTCATCGCTCCTGATCGTTCCGCTATCTGCACGATCGTCTGCACCACGTCGCTCGACACCAAGAAAGGCGCTCCCAGCTCCATAGACCCGATGTTCCCAACCGCCCAAAGGCAGCCTTTGACCTTCAGCATCGTCTCCGCCTCCTGACTCTCCATGCCGTGCGTGTGGATAACCGACACGAACTCCTCGAAGTGCTTCTTCTCTTCCAGCAGCTTGCACCCTTCTGCCGTCCGCGTCAACTCACGGTAGAAATGTGGAGGCGCGGCACCGTGGACCAGCAACCCATCGATAGCCTCGTCGGTCTGGTGTACCGCCTTCTCAGGGTTCGAAAGGAGCGCCTTGGCCAGAGATGCCTCGACAATCATGGCGTAGCTGTCGTTGCGTCCGAGGAACCAATCATCCATTTCCTGTGAAATGTAGTCCAGACCGTCCAAATAGTGGTATCCGATCGATGTTGACAGGAAACGCAGCAGCACCGGCGCCCCAATCTCGCCCAGGTGGTCCAGCGCTGGCCTACATCGGACAACATACTCGAGGGACGCGGGCTCATTGCAGGCCTCTTCGAGAATCTTGACTGCCATCTCGCACACCTCCACGTCAGGATCATAGAGCTGCGTCACCAGGAGATCAATGGCCCATTCGGCACACGCAGCATCTGGCTTTGTCTTGAAGGGTTCTATCTCTTTGCGCGTCGCGTAGCGTCGAAGCAGGCGGGTTGAAAAGACTCGCATCGTTGTGGAGCAGGAAGTCAGGCCCTTTGACAGCACGACGCGGAGATGACTGTCCAGGGCATAGTCCATATTGCTGAGTAGAGCTTTGATCAGGTCATCGCGGTCTTCAAGCTCAACAATGTGGTAGAACATGTTAGCCATCTTCCATCGCTCCATCATCGCGAGTCCCACTGCACTGCTGCTGAGAGTCCCAAGCAGCGCAAAGTAGCCACCGCTCAAAGTTTCCAGTAGTCTGTCCGCTGCGAACAGCGGCGAATTAGACGTCAGTCCGCTCAGTCTGTCAACTTGAGCCAGGCATTCTGCGAGTTGCCGTAACAATTTGTTCTCTGCAAGATAGCGGATACCCTCTGGATGCCCGAGCAAGGTTCGCATGAGCGCGCATCCCACTCGCACGTAGCGCTGGTTCGGCTTCGAGTTCAGCACGTCGGAAAATCGATACTCGAAAGGTCGGTAGAATTTCGCGATTCGATGAATGAACTTGCTCGCCTTGATGGCTTCGTCGAGGCGCTTTGGATTGGCCAGCGGTCCGTCTATGACCTTTTCAATAATATCCCATCGCCACTTTGCAAAGTTTGCAGTGCTCAGTACTTGCGTTTCGAGAATGACTGCTCGAAAGGTGGCCTCATCCACTTGAGGAGAAAATGCGTCCTGCTTCGCATCTGATGTGCTACGGAGTGCTCTGCTATGCCCCGACGTGACCTCCGTGCTGACTGACTTCTGCCCTGCAGTGCGATTCAGCGTTCGGCTTACGCTGTCTATCTGATAGATTGCGTTCATCGCTACGTCTCGATTGTCGTCCGAGAGTTGGGATGCGGCGGTAAATAAGCCTGGCAGAGTCTGCATTTTCGCCGACCACTCAGATGGCAGAACCCGGGCAGCCATGTTTAGGACCTCTCCCAAAAGAAGTGTAGCTTTCCTCTTCACGGGTTGATGAGACTCCTCTCGAATCGTGTAGAGTAGAGCATCCAGCAGACCCGCGTGCAACAAAGCTGCCAGTAGTATCGCAACGAAGTGCTCTACCAGCTCCTGGCGTTCCGAGGGATCAGAAGTCCCCTTACTTCGGGTAGATTCTGTGATCTGGACATTCGCTACGCGTCCGTAGGTTGTGAGACGCCGGCCTGCCAGAAAGGAAGGAGACCAGGACGGAGCTTTGATTTTGAGAATGTCAAGAATGAGCTCAAGGACCACATTTCTAGTGTCAGAAGATGGTAGGTACAGTGAAGTCGTCAGAGATCGCAGAGCAACAAAATTGTTTGTTGACAAGGTCATAAAGCCGGGCCACGTCTTGAGGAGCACGGCGACGACCTTTGCGCTGGACTTGAGATGGTCCTCGCTGAAGTGGCTGGTGCCATCAGTGAAAGTCGCGAGGGCTCCTTCCACTTCATGTCCTGACTTGAGATACTTGCGCCCCCAGGGAGTGTCCAGCAGAAATAAGAAGGCACCCACGAGACTTTCCGCTGGATGGTAGGTGCCATCTGCAAGAGCATCGGCCAAGATACCTATGACACCAGCAGAAGCAGCTAATGCTGGGTCCCGGATGAGAAGCTCTGCAAGCGTCAGAATGCAAATGTTGCGTAGCCTATCGTCGTGATGCTCTGCCACGGCGACAATAGTCCGCACGATAGACTTGGAAATCTCTTTGACGCCATCCTTGACGTCCAAAAAGGCGCGAACGAACTTTAGGGCTTGCTCACGCTCGATGCTTACTTTGGCATCCTTTACCAAAGATAGAATAACCATGTCGTCAGTGTGAAATGATCTCATGATCTCGAGTGAGTTTCTGTCCGTGATTGCATACCGCATGACGCGGAACCCTGCTGCAATAACCTCACGGTTATCACTGAGCAGCATACTCTGCACTCGCGAACCGAATATGGACCAGACAAGATCATACTTTAAAGTCGGATGCCGCTTGAAGAGCTCCACCAGGTTATTCGCCTTTTCCGCGTAATAGTCGGGGGCAAGCCCCTCCGCTTCCAAGGCCTGTAGGAGCTCCGCAAGGGCGTACGTGGGTGACTCATGCTCATCTTCAGATTCATGCCCGTCTTCATGATCAGGGCCATCCACTCGAGACGGTGACCGGGCAGAAGACTTGAAGAGCTGCGATAGCCGGCTTTGGATAGGAGGTGGAACTTCATTGGCTTTGCGAATCTCTTCGGCTAGTTCCCCCTTAAGTTGAGCAATCTTTCTGTTCGAGGTATCCAGCTCGGATTCCACCCGCAACCGCTGCTCCTTAGTGTGTTTTGGATTTTTAGAGTTCAATGCCTCCAATAGGTTCTCAGATCCCGCTCGGATCTTGTTTTCTCTCTCGATTCTGTCGCGATAGTGTGCTTGGCGCGCCTCAGACGCAGCTTTGTCATCACGAGCGTCTGTGTGTCGCGCGAGTGACCAGGAAGAGACAGATTGAAGATCCGGCCTGGTGGGTGGTGGTCTAAAGGAATCATTTCGTTCTGGTCGGAAAGGGTCAGTACGCGATATGATGGTCTGCTTCAAATCCGTGCTGAACGCGCCAGGGGCACCAACAGATGGCGAAAAGTAGGACTGGTTTCTGTTGCTGGTTACAGATGCTGCAGAGCCGACACGCTCTCTGCTGGGACGCGGAGGTGGTAGCAGTCCATCTTGACCCTGGTGATCTGGAGGGTCGCTTGACATTTGAAGTATTTAGAGTTCTGTGCTCAATCTGCCTGTTCTTCTCAAACCACACTACATGCGGGGCTTAGTCAAAGGCCAGCAGATGTTACCAGGGAATACAATGGCACAGAGGTATGCTGCGTGCGTCCGGGGTAACCATTGCCCTGTGCAAAAATACAGCGTACTCAGGTGTCCACCAAAGAGGATTGTGTTGGATTTCCAAGCGACCCTTATGTCCTTCACTCGTGATTCGTGCCAAAGTAATCGCGCGTGCATGCACCTTCAGGTATTCGGGGTGTGCCGCATGAGGGCCCGGTGGTGCGAATGCTCAAGAGGAGCGAAGTGTTGGTGTAGGAATGGGCATGTATGGTGAATCCGCGACGTTGTGGAATGTAACATGAAAAGAATCCACATCAGCGCTCAAAGGGGCTCCAAAGACATCTGCGCCCGCGCCGTTGTGCCACTGTCAATTGCTCTTGAGAGTGAGAGCTGATGTCCATACCGCCCACCGCGTTTCGGGGTCCGCGCCAAGACCGATCTGCGGCTACAGGCGCGTCAGCCGCCAAGGGCCTGCCGAAACTTTTTGGGACGGCAAACTGGGCAGGAACTTTTCTGAGCGCTGCCGCCTCCCTTCATCACTCTTCTTCACATTACCTCCCTTCCTTCTTCCACCCTTAACACTTGCCTTTCACTTGGCTTGGACGCTCTCTTTTCACGGCACCTGATCTCGCAGCTTCCCACGCGCGAAAACACGCGCTCCTCATTCACCTCGCCTCAGCGCTTCAAACTCCGGCCCTCTTCGGCTGTCATGTCTTACGGCGGCGGATACGGTAGTTACGGTGGCGGATCTCGCGGCGGAGCGAGCAACGGATACAGCGGAGGTGGAGGCGGTGGAGGCTATTCCAACGGGTTCGTTCTTCCCTCTGCTGCCAAACGCGCAGCCTCTCCTTTTGCAAGGATCTCGACTAACAGTCTTTCTACAGCGGCTCAAATGGCTATTCCAACGGAGGTGGCTACTCCAACGGTGGTGGCTACTCTAACGGCGGTGGCTACGGAGGCGGAGGTGGAGGTGGAGGTTATGGTGGTGGCAGCTACGGCGGTGGAGGTGGAGATCGCATGAGCGCCTTGGGAGCCAATCTTCAGAAACAGACTTGGGGTAAGATTACCTTGTTTTGATTAAGTGTTTTTGTGCTAACATGATTCCAGACCCAGCTACCATGTCGAAGTTTGAAAAGTCATTCTACAAAGAGGACCCTCAGGTCAGCGGACGCTCTGACGCTGAGGTTCTGGCCTGGCGCAAGCAGCACGAGGTTGCCGTCCAAGGCAGCGACGTCCCTCGACCTGTGGAGACTTTTGACGAAGCGGGTTTCCCTTCCTATGTCATGAGCGAAGTCAAGGCCCAGGGTTTCGCCAAGCCCACTGCTATTCAGTCGCAAGGCTGGCCCATGGCTTTGTCTGGTCGCGATGTCGTCGGTATTGCTGAGACTGGCTCTGGAAAGACCTTGACCTACTGCCTTCCCGCCATCGTTCACATCAATGCTCAGCCTCTATTGTCCCCTGGCGACGGTCCCATCGTTCTCATCCTCGCACCGACCCGCGAGCTGGCCGTACAGATCCAGCAGGAGATCAGTAAGTTCGGCAAGTCTTCCAGGATCCGCAACACCTGTGTCTATGGCGGTGTCCCTAGGGGACAACAGATCCGTGATCTTTCTCGCGGCGTTGAAGTCTGCATTGCGACCCCTGGCCGTTTGATCGATATGCTCGAGAGCGGCAAGACCAACCTGCGCCGTGTCACCTACCTGGTCCTCGACGAGGCTGACCGCATGCTGGACATGGGTTTCGAGCCCCAGATTCGCAAGATCATCAACCAAATTCGCCCCGATCGTCAAACATGCATGTGGTCCGCAACTTGGCCCAAGGAAGTGCGCCAGTTGGCGTCCGATTTCCAGACCGATTTCATTCAAGTCAACATTGGCTCCCTGGATCTCTCTGCTAACCACCGCATCACCCAAATCGTCGAAATTGTGTCCGACTTCGAGAAGCGCGACAAGATGAGCAAGCACCTCGAGCGTATCATGGAGGACAAGGACAACAAGGTTCTCATCTTCACCGGTACCAAGCGTATTGCCGACGAAATTACTCGCTTCCTACGCCAAGACGGCTGGCCCGCGCTTTGTAAGTCTACCTTCTGGGGATGGTTTTTGAAATGCACTGACACCGGCTAGCAATTCACGGCGACAAGCAGCAAAACGAGCGTGATTGGGTCCTGAACGAATTCAAGACCGGCAAGAGCCCGATCATGGTTGCCACCGACGTGGCTTCCCGCGGCATTGGTATGATACTTCGCACCCCCTGTCCCCCCTCCTCCCTTCAGGTCTGACCCCTTTCTGGTCGCGTGATGTGAATCCTTGCTCTGCTTCTTGCACTCGTGCGCTTCCTATTGCATAACCCTGCTCAGGCTTCCTTTGATCTTGACGTTCTCCATAAGACCTTTGAGTGTCTACTGGCGCATAACCAGTTATGCGTCAACCTTAGCATCTCTTCACTGTCTTGTTTCTTTGGAAATGATGGAGATGTGCTATGGCACTCCTTGGTCTTCATCGCACGCGATGGAGGTGACAAAAGGATATAGATGAGGCCGGCGAGGATGCGATGACAACCCCCCCTTGGGCGCACGTGGCGTGATACTATGCAGAATCCGCAGATTCCCGCAAACCATGAGATCGGACCGGCGCAATACCATGTTTCGCAGATTTGCTAACTTTTAGAAAAGACGTCAAGAACATTACTCATGTCATCAACTATGACTACCCGAACAACTCAGAGGATTACGTGCACCGCATTGGCCGCACTGGTCGTGCTGGTGCGAAGGGAACCGCCATCACCCTCTTCACCACCGACAGTAAGTTTACCAGACGCACCAGAGGAAGAAGACGCATGCTAATGTTCCACGCAGATTCCAAACAGGCCCGCGACCTCATCACCATCCTGACAGAATCCAAGCAGCAGATCGATCCTCGCTTGGCCGAGATGGCTCGCTATGGTGGCGGTGGCGGCGGTGGCCGCGGCTGGGGTGGACGTGGCCGTGGCCGTGGAGGCTGGAGCGGTGGCAACAGCGCGCCCATGGGCGGCGGACGCCGCTGGTAGAGGTTTGATGCGAGATTCTAACCCAAGCAACAGGCAAGGATTTTGGCGGACAACAGCTGAGCTCATACGACATTGCGCTTCGATGCGGCTCCGTCGAACTGTTGCGCCATACTGGCAACCATACACAAAAGGATGCAGTGATTGGTACACTTTCCACGGCGTCAGGTGGGGTCTATCATACTTTCCTTTGTCTCATACAGGCGTTGCATGGCAGGGACCTTCTCCTGCCCCTAGATAGACGTGTTTCAATATCCAGCTCACCAGATGCATGAGCGCATCGTGATTCACAGCAGACAGATTTCAGATTCAATGCAACCAGCTAATGATCGATTGTGCTATTTACCATCTTTGTCCGCCTTGACCTGTACCGCTTTCGTGAGGGCTTTCCTGAAGCACTCGTTGAAGCGCCATAAGTCATGATGGTTATTATACAGTGGCGCAGGTGCCACTCTAATCACATCCGGCTTTCTCTCGTCCAACACCACCCCCTCCTCTTCGAGCACTTCCATGACTGTGTCCAACAGGCCCGGCTGAAGCAGAACGCTCAATTGAGCACCCCTCGCCTCCGGATCCTGAGATGTCAGAATAGTGTACGGCTTGTCCCCTTCCGTATGAAGCAGAAGATCCTCGAGGTACTTGGTCAACTTTAGGCTCTTCTGTCGCAGTGCCGCAATGCTGGTCTGCTCAAAAACAGATAATGACGCCGCGACCGCACTCAAGTCCAGCGCCGACGGATTCGACACCTGGAAGCCTCCGGCGCCAGGAATCGGCTCAAACGAGTTGGTCATGGCGAAACGCGACGCCTTGCTCGAGCCCCACCACCCTGTCAGGCGCGGTCGGTAGTCGCTACTCGCCGCGCCGTTGCCGTTGCTGATCGTCACCTCTTCCTCAACTTTTGGCGCCGACGGAGACACCGTACCTTGCGCGGCGGGCGCGTGCCGCTCGTGCACGAAGAGGCCGCCAATGGCGCCGGGCCCGCAGTTGAGGTACTTGTAGGTGCACCACGCGGCGAAGTCAACATTCCAGGCGTGCAGCTGCACGGGGACGTTGCCCACGGCGTGCGCGAGGTCCCAGCCGACGACGAGGCCTTTTGCCTGGGCATGTGCTGTGATGCGCGGCATGTCGAAGTACTGGCCGGTGTAGAACTGGATGCCGGGGAGGAGCAGGAGGGCGGCGGAGTCGGCGTGGGCGTCGATGATGGAGAGGATGTGCTCCGTTGGGAGTAGGGGGGATTTGGCGCTGGTGCCTTCGGGGGCGGTGATGAGGACCATGGCGTCGGCGGGGCGGTGGCCGTGGTGCGTGAGTTGCGACTCGACGGCGTAGTGGTCGGAGGGGAAGGCTTTGGCCTCGAGGATGATCTTGTAGCGTTGGGGTGTGGGGCGGTAGAAGGCGGCCATGAGGAAGTGCAGGTTGGCGGTGAGTGTCTGCATGACGGCGACTTCGTGCTTGTGGGCGCCGACGAGACGCGCCATGGGGCCTGCGACGGCGTCGTCCATATCTAGCCAGGGGTGGAGGGGGGAATCAGCGAGCGTTTTGAAGTGGCCATAGACACCCTTGGTTGCCCATGTCTTTAGTTGTGCAGCGACATATGACTGGACTCGGCGTGGCTGCACGCCCAGCGAGTTGCCACAGAGATATGTACATTGGTCAGAGGAAGAGGCTGGCCCCATGTTAGCATGCGTGGGAATATGCTCTTGAAGATGTCATTGAAGATATGACCATAGTAGACATACATTCATCTTTCAAGCTTGTTGCTTTCAAGTCTGCCTTTGATGGGATCTGAAATTCTTCCCGCAGGTGCCGGAGAGGGTCTTGCTTGTCCTGCTCTTCTGCATATTCTCTTGTGAAAATCTTGGAGTCGACTGCCATGTTGATGAACACGAGGGTGTGGGGTGGTGGGGCGATCTGCTTGAAATGGGGCCCAGTCCTGTGTGGTCTACGCTATTATCCACAGGAGGAAATGCGTACGCAATAGAGACGAAGCACCGACAAGTCCAATGCAGTTTAAATCCTCATTCACGGACTTACAGGCTTCGTGTGGACTTGAAGCAAGAGGGAATCTATGCTGAGAAACGCATGGTGAATTTACGCTGGACCCTTGGAACGAGTTAGCCCGAGGCCGATGTCATGCAGCTTGGTCATCTACAATCGTCTCCCTTGCAACGTTCACGGACTACAATCACTACTCTCAGGCAGTGTTGCAGAGATGTCTACCGCGATTCATTACTGCAGACGATGCTTTGGGTCATTACCGGTCACTTCTCGTATTGCTCCGCGCTCATTGTCTAGCGTTGCCACCGCTCGCCACTTTTCCTCTCCAGCGCGAGCAACTCCTAATACTGCTCAAACACAAAGAACAAGGCCGCAATTGCATAAAGATGGACCACGAAGAAATTCGAAATCGGCGAGCCATAAAAGCACACGAAGTGCTGCCTTCAGCTCAAGCGCGACCCACAAGAAAGCCATCATCAACCCCCGAAAGGACGAAGACGGTAATGACATGACGGTGGATATCACGGCAAGAGCGGCTCATGTGTGTCCTCGAAACACCCTCAACCTGATATCAAGTAAGCTAACAGGAACTTTAGCGACTCAAAGCGATAATGGATAAAGACTCAAATCCTGACCTTGCCCTACGGGTCACCGTGGAATCTGGGGGCTGCCACGGTTTTCAATATCTCATGTCATTGACAGACATGTCTAAGGTTGACAAAGACGAAGATACCGTGTTCGAAGGTGACAACGGCACCAAGTTGGTCATGGACGAGCCCAGCCTTGATTTGCTTAAAGGGAGCAAGGTTGACTATACCATGGAATTGATTGGAAGCCAATTCAAAATCGTAGACAATCCTCTGGCAACAAGCAGCTGTGGTTGCGGTACGAGCTTTGATATCAAGGCTGTCTAAACAGTCTTCCAAGCGGAGATGCATTGTCCAGATATAACGCCCGTCATGCTCATCCTATACATAATATATACACCATCTACACCCATCGTTGCAGCAGGGGCACATGTCTATATAACTCATCATATCCCTTGCCGACCCACCCTACCGTCTTGCCACCACTAGCGACAACGCCGAGTCCTCCGGCCATCCACAACCCCACAACCACAGCCGACACACCATTGACTCCCCAAAACCTCGTCCGCCTCCTCAGCTGCGGCCCCTTGCCCGCATCGCCCTCGCGCACCTGCATAGGCGTCAGCCCCAGCCAGTGCGCCCATCCCCACGTAAAATGCAGCCCCGCGACAGCCGTCAGCGCCGCAAAGCCAGCATACCCAGCCACTTGAGCCAGCGCAACCCCATGCGCCACAAAATCAACACCTACGCTGCTGCTCCCGCCCTCCACCCACACGGGCAGCCCGCGCGTCAGCAGCGCATGTCCCGCAACCAACGGCACCAGCGCATACCCCAACGCGCTCGTCCCGCTCAGCGCTGGCCACGCCATGCGGCGCGCGACTTGCTTGCGTTCGGCATGCGTCTCTGCACCCACACGGCGCAGCGCAGTGCGTCGGCGATAGAGGCGCAGTGCAAGGCCTGCGCCGACGTGTACCGCTAGCGGGGCGAGGACGAGGAGTGGCTCGGCGAGTGGCCAAGACTGGTAGTAAGGGCGCGTGAGCAGCAGATAGCGGTTGCTCTCGGGGAGGGAGCGCGTGACAAGCGGGATGAGTGAGGTATTTGCGAGGTGGAAGGCGGCAAAGACGGTGAAGGTGTACGAGGAGTAGCGCTGGGCACGGTGGAGGTAGTACGCTGGGTTGTGGGTGCTGCGGCGGAGGCCGAGGGTGGTCGACCTGGAGGTTGCTGTGGGTGGGAAGTAGCCCTTTTCTGCGGCGTCGAGGTTTGTGGTGGAGGATGGGAAGGTGATGTAGGGTGCGTCTTCGTCAATGGGTGATGGGTCGAGGACTTCGAGGGCTGGAGGTGTTGGCTCTGGCGTCGGGGTGCGGTGGTGATGGTGCGCGTGGGAATACGACATGATTTGGATCGTGCTGCGCGGCCAGCCGTCGTTGGGAGGAGCCAGAAGAGAGGGGGAGAGTTGTTGGTGCCGCACGCGCGAACACTATCAAGATGCAAGCTTTGTTGCAAGGAAGGGAACTTTCCGTCCGCTAAGTGTCTCGGACACTGTAGAGGAAAGTATACATACTATACGAACTATTATAAGTATTTATATATATTTTATAGAGATACTTGCGGAGTATTTCCCGCCGTCTAAACCCTCCAGTAATAATACACCAGTATTTCAACAAGCTTGGGCCACTTCCAGTCAAGGTGAGGTCATTGGTCAACACAGAGTTAGCCCCCTACCCTCACGGTCATCCACCACGATACCAGCGTCTTCTGCCGTTCGACAACTCTATGCTATGACGCACGCTGACACCTTTTGATACTACATGTCAGCTTCATCGTCTGAACCATGACCCGTGATTCTTTGGCCGTAAACCGCATCTGGTGATTGGATCTCTCTTCGGGTGGTAGTTTTACATCCTGGGGATTCAATTATGACTTTTTGAATGGACTGTAAGATCAGCCCCAAGTCCGGGCTACCAATCAGTCCTGTGTAATTCCAGTCCATATCCGGAGTCTGCTAGGGGTCACCGTGTCATCCTCTTCATAAATATGATGGCAGGTCTCTGAATTAGGAGCAGAACCAGTAGATCTCAAAGTCATCGCAATCATAGTAGGTTTTTGGTTTCATGTCAGAGTTGCATTACATTCTTGATACTGTCATACGACCGCTTTGGACGATCCATAACTGGATAAGCTGAAGCGAATATATAAGACTAACGAAATTCTTCTTGGTTTGGAAAGAAAACATCATCAACAAATTCCACTGACCACTTTGACTACAACCAGCGCAATCATGCACGCTTCTACTGCCTTCTCCTTCGCTCTTGCGGGTCTCGCCATTGGAGCAGGTGCTTCGCCGCTCCAGAAGCGCTTCGATAACAGCTGTACTTATAGCAGCGCACCCGAGCGTGCGTGGACTGTCCAGATCCTCGACGATGACGCGTACGACAATGGAGGATGTGGTGCCGGATTCCTTGACAATTTCCGTGGACGCTGCGGCGATGTGACAAGCTGGGGTTGCAACTACGAGCCCAACACTGACAACGCTGTCATGAACTTCATCACATCCACATTCTGTTCGCCAACCGACATTTCTGCTGCAATTTCCGCCTCGTCCTACGGCGAAATTGACGGCCTACCTTGCACTCCACAGTAAAAGTTGGCACCTTCTATTCTTGAATTATTGTATGCCTCTCTAATTCTTCACATCTAGGTTCAGGCTTCACTCATTCTACACATTGGCAGTAGTATATACACTCTTTTAGCAAATGTTTGAATTTTATCTGATCACTGCCAAAGCTGTAGTACTAAATACATTTTGCATTTCCCAGCGTATCAAAAGCGTCTGTCGTCCGTGGCTAAATTTCATCGCAAAGCCTAACCTACTTGGTATCGATCCCTAGCTATCATTTACGACCGTCGTGGTACGCAAGGGGCGTCACGCAACATCAGAGAAGGAGTGGGACTTGATGTTGCGATCGCTTGTCACACGACGCACAGTTCAGCTACAGCAGACAGTTTCATAAGGGCCAGGTTGCTACTGAAGAACCGCACTGGCCGTGTGATGATGATCAATCAGATGAGTCCTAGACTTCAGATATTCTACCGACAACGGGCCTCATTCTAGTTGTCCTATTGCTAATCTAGATGCCTGAACAGCGTTCTAATTTCAAGGGCTCAAAACGCAGTCCCTAAGCCAGTACAGTACCTCTAGCGGGCGGGTATGCCAGTCCAGTAGAATGCGATATATTGCTGTATCTGTATAAATTTCTTCCCTGCTCATGAGGTGAATCAGTCGTACAAGCTCTCTTGAATTTACCCTCACCTCTAAGGCATTCATTAGTGCAGCTCTAGCTGCTGCATGCAAGATGACATCTATCATCGTCACGCCTGCGCGTAGAGCTATGTCTATAATGTTCCCCGAGCTTCTCACAAAGCTCTTAGCAAAGTGGGGTCTTCTCCAACCCTCGACCATTTGCGCCTCCTGTGGCCTCTGTACTCATGGTAACAGCCTGCCACCAAGGAAACCACAATTGAATATCCTTTTCCCAGGAACCCAAACAATTCCTAAATCTTTGAAGCACGAACAACTTGGAGAATCATTCTGTCACTGTCTCAAGGATAAGACGGAACACTCCTTGAGGCTGTAAGCACTGCCGAAATGGGCGAAGATCACCTCTTCAGCCCTTAATTTACAGCTTCTTTACATCGCCACGTAAAATATCCTGACAATAACAACGGATGTATATATTTGCCTCGGGTGTAGAATTACGGCCGGATTCCAAACTTCGCTAAGGCTGGAAGAAAGGTGACGAGAAAAGACAGCCTATAAATGTGGAGCTGCGGCGCTCCATTCCCAAGACCCTGGATCATCACCCTCAAACCTTCAGAAACGTACCACGCCTTCCTCACACTCCATCCGCGGCGAAGTCCACATCTCCCCAGCGCAACCCAACCACACACCCTATCCCATCCCAAGCATCCACCCCTCCACAACCATGGCACCCGTACGACTCCAGCTCCGCCTCCACCTCTCCACCACTCTCTCCACCACTCTCTCCCCCCTCCAAGGATTCCCCCCTCCACCCCACCATCTCCACCACCACCGCCACTCCGCACTGACACGTCCCTCCCCCCACAGCGCACCATCACCAACCCGGCGCCGCAGAACGCCGCCGCGCGCGCCGCGCTGCAGGCCTTCCACTGCGGCATCTGCGGCAAGGGCTACGCGCGCCAGAACGAGTTCGCGGCGCACGAGGCCAGCTACGAGCACAACCACAACGTGCGGCGCGCCGAGCTGCGCAAGATGACGACTCAGCTGGGCGCCGCGGGTGCGCAGCAGCGCGACAAGGGCGACGGGCTGGTGCGCATCCAGCTCGGCGCGGCGGCGGACAAGAAGAAGGACGGGCCGGTCAAGAAGGGTGGGTTCAAGAGTGCTTTTCGGCCTGTTGTGAGTGTAGATGGGGATGGGGCGGGGAGTCAGGGGGAGGTGGCGGCTGTGGTTAGGGTGGTTGGGGATGGGGATGAGGAGGATGAGGGGGGGCCTGATCGGTATGATCCGCGGCGGCCGACGGGGTGTGGGGGTGAGTGTAGAAGTCGGGCGCTGGAGCTGCGGCGTTGAGGACTGTGGGCTTTGTAATTTGCATTGCGAAAGGGACATTCTTACGGGATTGGGGGCGTTTGGTGTTTATGAGATACCCTATCGGTTAGGCATTATGATTGTGGTCTATGCACGCACTTGACGACATATACTCGTGAGACGACTCATGGCTTGAAATGCTGTTTTGACTGCCTATCCTTAATGCACCTTGTGAACATCCGGTTCATTTGCCCAACTGTCCAGACACCATGCGCGAGACCAACGCACGCAACCATGGTACAAGTACATAGAAAAATATTCTGCACGACTCTTCGCCGATTTCTAGGTTTTCAGTTATACCTTCAACAACTTAGCAGCATAGGCAGATATGGTGCTCTCTTGGGGGAAGGCCATCTCCTCGAGCTTCTGGGCGTAGGGAGTGGGCACTTCGGCACCAGTCACGCGGACGGGAGGTGCGTTGAGGTAATCAAACGCATACTCGGACGCGAGTGCCAGAATCTCAGCACCAACACCAAATGATGGGAAACCAGACTCCACTGCCATCAGAGCACCAGTCTTCTTGACCGACTTGATGATGGCCTCGACATCCATGGGCTTGACAGAGCGCAGATTCAGCACTTCGGCCTCGATGCCATACTTCTGCTTGAGCTCTTCGGCAGCCGCCAGAGACTGGCCGACGCAGCGAGAGAGGGTGACAATGGTCAGGTCCTTGCCGGGACGCTCAATCTTCGCCTTGCCCATCTGTCGATCTTGTTAGCTCCACTCGTCACTGCTGACTGAACGGTTCGTGGATATACCTCAATAACAAAGTCATCACGCTGAGCCTCTTCGCTCATGGGGAAGGTCTGGCCATAGAGCAGCTCATTTTCCAACACAACGACCGGGTTGGGGTCACGGATAGCGGCCTTGAGCAGACCCTTGGCGTCCTCGGCGCTCCAAGGTGCGACAACTTTCAGGCCGGGGATACTGCCGTACCATGAAGAGTAGTCTTGTGAGTGCTGTGCGCCGACGCCGGCAGCGAAGCCGTTGGGTCCGCGGAAGGTGATGTTGCAGGGCTGGATACCGCCAGACATGTAGTGGGTCTTTGCGGCAGAGTTTATAATTTGGTCGATAGCTTGCATGGCAAAGTTGAAGGTCATGAACTCGCACTGTTCGCCTGTGTCAGTGTTGGACATACAAAGGTAGGCCTCGCTGGTTCATACCACTGGGTGCAGGCCGGCGAGCGCGGCACCGACCGCCAACCCGCAGAATCCGGACTCGGTGATGGGTGTGTCAATGACACGCTTCTCGCCGAACCGATCTAGCAGGCCCTTGGTGACCTTGTATCTGTTGCGTATGTGTGAGCCTTGCAGCGTCGAATGCTGCAGCTGGGGAAACATACGCTCCGTTGTACTGTGCAACCTCCTCTCCCAAGACGAAGACCTTGTCATTCTGCTCCATCTCCTCGGCCATGGCCTCGTTGAGGGCATCTCTGACAGCAACTTCCTTGACGCCACTAGGGTTCGCATAGTTCCTCGTCCGTGTGAAGTTGGGCAACGAAGCTGCGGGTCGCAAGCTTGAGCGTGCGGAGAAAGCTGACGAGGGGCGGGAGGCGGACAGAAGGCGGGACGCCGGACGGAGAAGCTTGGTGGAGGCCATGCGGAAGGCTGCGAGGGGGGCTCTGCGTATACCAAGAGTGCAAAAGGCAGGCAATGGAGGCAGTCAAAGCAGGGCAGCTCAGTAGCAAAGCTCCAAGTCTGGGGTGCACAGCAAAAGATAGTTGGGACATCAGCGGCCCTTCTCCCGCTCACGCCTTGGCGGCCGCCGTGACAGCGCGGATCGCTCAACGCTCACTGGGGCGACCAACACAATCTTACGCGGCTCCTGTTCAAGATTATTATATTCGTATACTGCTACTGTGCTCGGGCGATGCTCCTCATATGCAATATGCAGCCAAAGAGAACAATCATCTGGCAATTATGGCGCATTGATGCCGCCTCCTGTACATCTGGAGGGGACCGCGCAAACCCAATAAAAACACGGACCACCAGCGCCTTCTAGCTCATTTTCTTACAGGCCGCATTCTCATGCAGACTTCCTGCCCAGCATCAGGTACATGGGCGTGAACAGCTTCTTCTGTCCGCCCTCGACAAGCGCATCAGCCGACTTGGCCAGGCTGTCAGCCGTGGCCGAGGTGCCACGAGGGATTAGACCGATTTTCTCGAAGCCGCTCACCAGCAGGTGCACGGAGTTACGGCCAATCTTGGTCATGCGCAGCACGGTGAAGAAATCCCAGATGGATCCCATCTGCTTGAAGTCGCCAGCAAGTGGGTAGTACCACGGCGTGGCGTCCGGGCGATCTGCAAGATCCTCGTGGAATTCAAGGTCGAAGCCCGCGGCCTTGATGGCCTTGAGACCAACCTCGATCTTCTCCATGTTGGCAATACCGTCGCCCTGTTCAATGTCCAGGCGGATGCGGCGGTGCTCTGGGTTGTCGTTGTCGTATGCATCAGTCATGAGCCACTCGTAGACGCCAAACACTCCGCCGGGCTTTAGGACACGGTGGATCTCGGTGTAGATGCCCTCAAGGGATGGCGCATGGACGGTAGCCTCGATGGCATAGACGGCATCGAAAGTGTTGTCAGCAAAGGGCATTTGCTGTGGAGGAATGGGTTAGCGCATGTCGCTTCTTGGGGCTTGGGGCACATGACTTACCATGAAGTCGCCCTTCACGTAGCTGAGTTGCTTCTCCAGACCCTGCTTGACAGAGTAGTTGTTGGCACGGTCAATCTGGTAGTCGTTGTTGTTCAATCCGACAATGGTGGCGCCGGTGAACTTTGCGATCTCGCGCGCAGGGCCTCCAACACCACAGCCAACGTCCAGGACCCTCATACCCGGGCGAAGGTTCATCATCAGGGCCAGGTAGTGCTCGTGCCTGGCAAGAGCCTGTCGGAAAGGCTCACCGTGGGCGAAGCGGCAGAAGTGGAACGAGTCGGACCAGCCCTGCTCGTACATGTCGGTGGCCAGGTTGTAGTAGTGCCTGGTGAGGGTGGCATACTCAGCCCGCCTAGCCTCGCGGATCTCGGGAGTCTCCTCTGCTGCAGTCTTGTTGTTCCAGTGCTTGAAGTACTCGTCGTACGAAGCGTTGTGCGCAGCCGTGTCCTTGTTCATCATGGAAAGGATGCCTGCGCGCTCCTTGGCGGATTTGCCATGCATGAGCTTGTTGAAGGCGGCATCGCGCTCGCGATCCTCCTTCTCAAGGGCAGTGGTAGTGGCAGAGGGAGCCATTGTAGAAGATTCAACAGTGCAGAGTGAGATGTGCAGTGGAGGAGGACGGGCGTAGATCGAAGATGCAGAAAACACACCACTAAGGGGGGAACAATTGTTGGAGGGCGGATCTAATGAAATTGTACTTGCGGCGCGGGACCCTGCATTGGCATGGCCACCACTGGCACCCCCGGCCTGGGCACCATCCGGGCCACACCCGGGCACGTTTGTGCTTTTTCCCACCCGAAAGGGAGGGGCGAGCACTTGTTTCGCGCGGCACCCCTTCCGCGCCACCGTCGCCGCCATCCATATCTTTCTACGTGTACGGGTTCGCATTTCGCATTTCAAAGCCGGGCACACCCCTCCGCTCCTCGCAAAGATGCCACCCCAAATCAAGAGCGACCTGAATCGCAGCGGATGGGAGTCTACGGACATGCCCTCGGTGTGCGAGAAGTGTCTGCCCGACAATCCCTACGTGCAAATGCTCAAGGAAGACTACGGAGCTGAATGCAAGATGTAAGTCACGATGGCGCCTCATGACTCTCTGTAACCCGAGCTGACAGGGACCTGCAGTTGTACTCGTCCTTTTACCCTGTTCAAGTGGAAAGCAGACCGAACCTCGCGCCAGAAACGCACCATGATCTGCCTTACATGCGCCCGCCTCAAGAATTGCTGCCAACACTGTATGCTCGATTTACAATATGGTCTGCCCATCACCATTCGAGACCAAGCCCTTAAGATGATCGCACCCGGTCCGCAGAGCACAATCAATCGAGAGTACTACGCACAGGAGCACGAGAAGGAGATCGAAGAGGGGCGCGGCGCCGTCGAAGCATACGAAAAGTCTGATGAAAAGGCGATGGAGTTGTTGAAGAAATTGGCACAGAGCAAGCAATACGGGAGACGACCAGTTGAGAGCGACGAAGGCAGCTCGAGCATGAAGGCCTTACCAGCCCCAGAGAGCCTTGGGGGCAGCGCCCCCGGACCACTCCGCACAAGAGACACAAGACCAAGAGGTGGTGGAAGGGGCGGCAGGCCTGGACCCATGAATGGAAGGCCTGCAAATCGTGCAAAACCACCATCAGAGGAAGATTGGCTTCCTCCCTCGGACACAGCCATCAAGTCTCTATTCATTCTGGGCGTTGAAGACGATCTGCCGGAATACAAGATACGCGAGTTCTTTGCAAAGTACGGAACCCTCCAGTCAGTCATTTGTTCACATCGAGCACATTGTGCATACATCAATTACGTCAAGCGCACAGATGCAGAGGTTGCGGCTGATGCATGCCATGGTCGCGCAATCATTGCAGGATGTCCATTGAAGGTGACGTGGGGCAAGCCAAAGACGTTGGATACAACAGACATCAACCAACGGATGGCAAATCGCGCTGAGGGCAGAGCTACTGCCAGTGGAGCTGCAGCCCAGAAAGCTGCCGCAATCACTGCCGGTCCATCTGAAACACAAGCCGCTGCGGACAATCTTGATGGTTTTGCTGCAATAGCGCCGCCTGGATCCGAGGATGTCAATTACGCTAGTCTGAGGGGAGACTGAAGAGGGTGAACTTTGTGTTAAAGAATGAAGCATTGCAAGGAGTTGGGGTATGTCCTTGGACACTGGGAACAGGAGCATTACTAAGGGATATATGCATATTATGCGCCATGAATTGTATCAAGTAGAATGACCTTTCGCGGGTCTCTGCTTTAATGCGTTGAACTTCTTCCCAGCCATCTTGATCGTTTCGTTGTCGCCCCTCTCTGTTTGCTCGTGTATGTTCAGTTCTGCTTCTTCGTCAGTACGCGCTCCTGCTCTCTTGGCCGTCACAGGAAGCTCACTGAAGGTGTCTGTGCCGTCGCCTGATCCCTGTACTACATTCTGCCGTAATATGGTCGCAACATCCTGTGCCTCTGCTATCGCATTCTGGTATTCTGGTGATTCTTTGGCCACGCCCCGACCTTGCTCAAATCTCCGTCTTGCCTCGCCGTATGCGCCCTGAAGCATCCGCGTATCACCTGTGTCCGGCGTTAGCTTTGCATCATTCGTGGCAGGAGAGGTCCAGTCCTGTACCTCTGAATGCGACCTGGATCGACCGCAGCAGATTCTTGTATGCCGCCAACGCCATGCTTTCTCAAGTTCCGATAGTAGAGAGCCTCTTCACAATGAGCGGCTGAGCGGACGCAAAAGCATAAGTGGTGGTAACGAAGTTGGCTCCCAAAAGTTGGCCTTCATTGACATGCGCTCGGCAGATGCCGCACTAGCGCCATACACCCAAAAAATTGTCCAGCAGACATTCTGCATCTCACCCCCCCACCTGCAATTCACATACCGCAACATTACCGCAGATCATATCTGGAGCAACCATGGCTGCTTCGATTGGATCTCTCAGCTTACCGGCCGTGCCGAATGGGTGGTCTGGCGAGAAGGATTTTAAAGCTGTGGGCAAGTTGTCTGCGGCCACTGCCCGCAACATTGAGCCTGTTGGCGCACATTTCCTCGCCGAAGCCCGTCGTGTACGCTACTAGATGTATCTCTTTGTGTACGAGGGAGAGACTAACGATATCACGCAGAAACGCCACAAGCGCACATTCTCCGAGGACGAGCGCATCCGCGCACAAGAGGCGGTCAAGAAAACCGAAGACCTCGACGATGGCGAGATCTCGGAGCCCGAGGACCCCATGATGCTGCAGCGCGACGCCAAAGACTGGAAGGCTCAGGACCACTATGCCGTGCTGGGCATCACAAAATACCGCTACAAGGCAACCAACGACCAGATCAAGCGCGCCAACCGCAAGAAGGTGCTCAAGCACCACCCCGACAAGCGCGCCGCGGCCGGCGGCACCGAGGACGATTCCTTCTTCAAGTGCATCCAGAAGGCAACCGAAGTCCTGCTCGACCCGGTCAAGCGCCGGCAATATGACTCGGTCGACGAGGCCGCCGACGTGGACCCGCCAACAAAGAAGCAAAGCAAAGACAACAACGGCAAGCACTTCTTCAAGCTGTGGAACCGCGTCTTCGACGCCGAAGGCCGCTTCTCCAAAGCGCAGCCGGTGCCGCGCCTGGGCGACGACGCCAGCACCAAGGACGCAGTCGAGAGCTTCTACAACTTCTGGTACAACTTCGACTCGTGGCGCAGCTTCGAGTACCTCGACGAGGACGTGCCCGACGACTCGGCGGACCGCGACCAGCGCCGCCACGTCGAGCGCAAGAACTTCAACCAGCGCAAGAAGAAGAAGGCCGAGGACAACGCCCGCCTGCGCGAGCTCGTCGACACCTGCCTCGGCCTCGACGAGCGCATCGCCCGCTTCCGCAAGCTCGAGAAGGAGCAGAAGAACCGCAAGAAGAACGAGCGCGAAGCGGCCGAGCGCGCCGCCGCCGAGGAGGCTGCTGCCGCAAAGGTTGCCGCCGACAAGGCTGCCGCCGACAAGGAGGCGGCCGACAAAGCTGAGCGCGAGCAGGGCAAGAAGGCCAAGGAGGCCGCAAAGAATGCGGTCAAGAAGAACAAGCGCGTGGTGCGCGGTGCCGTCAAGGACGCGGGTTATTTCGTCGCCGGCACGGCGTCAGCCGCGCAGATTGACGCAGCGCTCAATGACACGGACCTGCTGCTGGCCAAGGTCGATGCTGACGAACTCGCGGCGCTGACGGCCCGACTGGGCAGTGAAAAGGACGCGCAGAAAGTGCACGCCATCTTTGGTGAGACGGTGGCACAGCTGACGGCCGCTGGGAAGCTGAAGGATGGCGAGGCCGCGAGCCTCCGGACTTGAGTTCGCTCCGTCTTCGAGGCTATTTGGTGTGCATGTAGATTTGATTTGGTAGATGCTAGGCTTACAAGGCTTCATAAAATGAATGATCACGATGGTATGCTCATTCTCTTACTACGTATATTCTACCTTCCATCGTCTTCGAAGTCTAAAAGCTAGTCAGTCACCGAGCGCTCGTCGCAGCACTAGCAAGGCAGGCTAGATGCAATGGCCGTTATTTTGGGGTATTAAAGTATTCTACAATCTCTGTTCCGGTGTCATCAAAGTCGTTAGAATGAAGTTGGGTCTAATCAAACTTGCTGCCCTTGGCGAAACATGCCAGCCAACCAGGAAGGCTCAAGTCTAGTGCCGCGTGCGCCGCCTCCCGAATGATGGACATTGCGAGCCGCATCTAGTAACCTCAACCAGACCGCCACTGAGCAATCCTCATCTCTGACCTGCCCCAGTCGTTGACGGCGGCAGCTGAGACGGCGGCGGTGGCGGTGGTGATAGGCGGTGAGAGGCCCTGGCATCCGGAGGGCGCCAGTAGCCTTCACTTTCGCGGCGCCGATGCTCCTCCGGGCTGCCATTTTCGTTATGATTGGTGAAATGCGCATGGAGTGGTAAGTCGCCGCTCGGCATGCGTAGTGGTGGCAACCGTGGTCTACTTTCATCGTCGCCGGGATGGGGCAGGCGGCTGCCAGGGGGCGGTATTGGGGGCAGACGTGGCCCAGTATATGGTGGAATGTGGTCGCGAGTCCCAGTGCCGGATACAGTGAGTGCTCTGTGAGTAGGGGATAATCTTCGGAGAGGGTCATGCCGTTCGGAACTAAGTATGGATCGATGGAATTCGCGATCTCGGGCGCTGCTCAAATCGGGTTGCGACAAGTGGCGAGAAAGGAGGTGGGGGCGAACTTCGGGAGGATGTGGCGATATTGCCCTCGGAGTCGCCGATGCAGGGGCTTTAGGGGCGAGGTGAGTATTCTGGCGAACAAGGCCATCAGTGAGCGGAGATGGACCATAGGGTTGCTGTTGATGCTGTGGTGGAGCAATACTGTGCGGCTGCTGCGCCCCTGGAGGTGGGACGCCGTGATATGCAGGCTGAATGGGGGTCGGGTACGATGCTGCAGATGCTGCAGGCGGCTGTTCGAGAGGAGAATTTGAACTGGATTGTCGATATTGAGCCTGCGCTGGAGGTGCCAGTTGTGAAGTCCTGGGTCCCACGCTGGGTTCACTCTTGAAGGAAGGCGGCCCTTGCGGAACGGCGGGAGGATGAATTGAGAAGACAGCAACACCAGCTCTATCCGCCATTTCTTGCGCTCCAATTTGCCAGTGCATTGCTTCAACTGCTCGCCATGGCATTTGCAGCTCTCTTGCGACGTCTTTCCACATGTTGTCCTTGAATCTGTAGGGTGTTTTGTTAGTATTACTCAGGAAGAAAGCACACAAAAGATCCAGAAAATAAGGAAATCAACTACAAAGAGAAAATAATGGATCAGGATGCAAGAGACACGAACCTTTCGTAAAGCCTGGCTAATTTGTTCTTCTTCTCCTCGTCCCACTCAGGCCTGCGCTCCAAGAAATTCTGGTAGTGAAGGCGACAACTAATGGCGCTACGTCCAGGAAGCTTCTTGCTTATGTCTTCCCATTTCATTCCTCCCGCGCGGAGCTCGATGATGACTGCATTCTCTGCAGCGGTCCATTTGCTTTGCTTCTTCGCCGGGCTCTCGAGTGAGTGGGGCCCTTCGTGTGGGCGCTTTGGAGTGACAGAGGAGATTCCCGGCAAACTTGTTTCTGGCAAGCGGGCACGCGTCTGACGAGACGGATGCGGTGGCGAACCCATCGGCACAGGAGTAGCAATGCCCACTTTCAACATTTGCGACTGTAGATTCACCGATTGGCGCTGTAGAGATTCTCGAGGTTTGGTCGTCCGCAGCTCTGGGGACTTAGACGCCTGGCTTCCACCAGAAGCCTCGGATGCTGCATTCGCAGTTGTCGTCGTCACGGTTGGAGCGGTTGCTGACGATGCGCCGGAGGTGGGCCGTGTAAAGGCAGGGCTTGACGGTGCGTGCAGAAGCGCAGAGATATCCACGGCTTCGAACGAAATGTTGCAGCGGTCTCATGCCACTCGTAGGCCTTGAGCTGCCCCTGTCTGTTCTGATACGACTCCAAAGATCCACTAGAATAGGCCGGCGGAGACCCCAGGTAGGGGACGTTGAGGTGAATTCCAAGAAACCAAATGAATTGATCCGTTCTGCGCGCGCGTACGTAGGGTCCGTGCGGCGCGAGCGAAGGGGGAGATGGGGTCTATATAGGCCGTGAACCAAGGATCTCGCCGGATAGGAGCCAACAGCAAGGTTAGCGTGGCCTTGCGTTCGGTAGAATGTGGCAGCAGAGCAGAATTCGGGCGGAGGTCCGCTCGGCTGGGATGGGTCCGGGTAGAGTGAGCGGGTCGTCGGCAGCGAGGACTTTGAGCCGTGCAGCGAAGGATGTCACGGGAAGGAAGTATATTTGCAGGAGCAGGAGCTTGTGGCAAGGAGGAACGAAAGTGGTAGGTCGAAGCTGGAATAGGAACCGGCAGCGGCGGCGTCAACAAACTGCAGCCGCCTGAGGCGAGACCTAGTTCAGCAGGATGCCTCTAGCTGAAAGCCTCTGAATCAGGCAACCGAGATTGAAAATAGACTCGACTTTGACGCTGGCGAGCGCCAGATGGCCTGAGGAACCACAGGGGACTAGGCTGTGGCGAAGTAGCCAATAAGAGCGAGTTGAGCACGTATGCGCTGATGAGTGGTTCAGTGCGCAATTGGGAATGAGGCGAACGTTTCTATGCGGCGGCCGTGCTGTACGGCCTTAACTCCCAGTGGCAAAGGAGCAGGGGCGAAGGTTAGATGAAGAAGGAAAAGTCTCTGTGTTCACACAAGCTGCTGGCAAGAGCAGCGGGCGGAGGAGTTTGGACGCTAAAAAGGAACGTGCAGAATGCCACGACGAACGGACCGTCGGGTTGGTCAGACGGGGCAAGGGTTTCAGAAAATAAGCATGGGACTGGCACAGTGACAGAGGGCCGTCCAGCGCAGCGAGTGATGTTGCGAATCTAGGCCGTGTCGTGTGCACAGATGTTTGGGGGAGCTCTTTCCCCCAAGGCGCATGCGCTTCGGGCAAGGCAATAAAGGCTGACGACAAGGCACGGTTGCTAGTGCCACGGCACCGTGGAAGTTGCTCAAGCATCGGACAGCAGAGATTAGTCTCGCGCGATCCTGCCGGGGAGGAAGCGCTAGGGGGAGGGCTGTGCGAAGCGGTGAGAGCAGACGGCCGACTCAAGCAGCCTTCCCCGGCCGTGATCTGGCAAGCCCGTGGAGGGCGCGGGATCTGCGGCCCAGCATGAAGGCCCAACTTACGATCCGAACACGCAACTATTCGGGGGGGGGGCACATGCATTAGGGTTCATGCAGCAGGCGTGGGTGCACCGCAAATGGGCCACGAAACCATCAGTGGGGGGGCTGCGGCCGCGCCCCCGTCCCACGGGGCTGGGAAGCGAAAACAGTGGGATTGGGGGCCCGGCGTCGGGGCCTGGCGGTGCCGCACACGCGTCCCCAGCGCCTCAAGGTGCAGCAGCAGGACCAGTCCTACGAGGACAGCGAACGAGCGACGAAGCGGTCATGTGCGCACGCCGGTGGGGGCGTCGAGGTCCAGATAATGCTCATAGTGGATGCGCTATGCCGGGACACATTTCGGTTTTTATTTCCCTTGTTGTCTCTTTTCTCAGCCCCGGCGAGCTAGCGGCTTCGTGTGCCGAGCGACGGTTCGTCCACGCACCGCACGGTCAGCGCGACGCAAGCCGAAACTGGGCACGGCTGTCGTGTTCAGCGACGCCATGTCACCTGCATCAGCACGGACGTGCGTCTCGTGACTGCTGTCAGCTGCGGGCGCGTGCATGAACTGCTGGCCTGGACGGTGCGCGGCGTCATTGCCACGTCAACGCTGCGTTAGCACGACAGGATGACCCATCGTCAGACATGGCATCCTCGTGACGGGAAGCAAGTGTGTGTCGGGCATCTGAGCGAGTCAACAGTCGGCGGGGGTCAGCGAGCCGGTGGCCCCTGGTTTTCGTAGCATGGCGTGCACGGTGGGCAGGAACGTGCCGGGCGCCGTCGCCCGGCAGTAGCGGTGCGTGTATGCAGCCCTGGATGCGGCCATGTCAAACGGTCAGGCGGGGGCTGACACGATAATCTCGCGCGCTGCCGCCACTCCTTGCCCGACCCGGTGCGGGCGGCAAGGATAACGATGGGAGGGATCGGGGGGCGCAAGGCACCAATGTGCCTTCGCGGGCACGTCAAGACTGCTTCCGGGCATCCAGCATGCTGCCACCCCAGGCCACGAACACCCAGCTGAACCATGCCGGCGCGGGTGCCTGTCCACTTCCCCTATGCAGGTTGGGCACCCAGGGTGGATCTCGCGCCCTACAACGATCTGCGCCGCATGCCACAATCTTCGCGACCCCCCTTTTTTCACGTCACAGCCACACTGAAGACGACAACCGCAACGACAGCACACACTGAACCGGACACGAAACGCTAGCCTACAGAGGAACGCTTGGAAACGCCTAGCGACACGGTCGGAAGTCGGCGAAAACGAAGATGCAGTCAGCCCCGGACGTCAATGTACACGTGCGCTCCGAGAGCTCTGCCTCCGAGCGGCGCATCAATCCCTCCTGGACCGTCACCCACCTGAAGACCCGACTGGAGCCTGTCACCGGCATCCCCTCCACTGCCCAGCGTCTGACGCTGAAGCTGAGTGATGCTCAACCCGTCCAGCCAATCGAGGCCGCCGACGAGGATGCCACTCAGCTCGCCAACTGGCCGCTGCAGCAGTACGCCGAGATCTACGTGAGTTCGCCTGCAGCTCCCCCCTTCTTGGCACCCCCCTTTGTGCATGAACCTCGTGGGAAGATGCACATCGCATTATCTCCTCCCCGCCCCCTCCTACTAACCCCCTGTCTCCCCGACACCAGGTCCACGACACCCGCCCCGCCCACCTGCGCACCTCGTACACCGACACCTCCCTCGTGGACAAGTACGAGATGCCGCAGTCCGCCTACGAGGCCCTTCCCGATAGCGTCCTCGCCTGGAAGCGCGACCAGAAGCTCGGCCGCTTCGACCCCTCGCTGCCCAGCACCCTCGAGCAGCAGCGTGCGCGCATCGACCGCGAGCTAGCGGAGCGCCGCATCGTTGTCGGCGCGCGCTGCCGCCTGCTGCCCGCGCCGGCGCCGGCGGACGGTGCGCGCCTTCGGCCGACCGCCGCCGCGGACGACGCAGACCGCCGCGGCGAGGTGCGCTTCGTTGGCGACGTCGAGAAGCTGCCGGGCGTCGGCAAGTGGGTTGGTCTGGCCCTCGACGAGCCGACGGGGAAGAATGACGGCAGCGTGCAGGGCGTGCGGTACTTTGAGTGTGGGCGCAACTGCGGCGTCTTTGTGCGACCGGAGCGCATCGAGGTGGGTGAATTTGCCGTGCTGGATGACCTGGGTGAGGAGATGGAGGAGATGTGACGAGGCTTTGATGGCTATCAGCTGCGAGAGGAAATAAATGAGCGAGAGGCACTGCATGACGTGAAGCTACTCGGAAAGTGGCACGACAAAACAAGCAAAATAAGAAGCTAAAAGCAAAACGCAAAAAGCGGATTTCAATGATTGATTCCTCGACGCCATGCTTTCATTCAATATCCTGGTGGGTATCACAACGCCTGCTCCCAACAACTATCGTGACGACATAAGACTTCGTCCCTCTTTGAGCCTCTCACACCAATACATCGCTCGAAGCTAGTTCTCATCCAATTCCTCGAGCGGTGGCCGCTCGCTCGTTTCTTGACATCCTTGTGCGAAGAAGATCTTCGCCTCATGCTCCGTCTCGTTTGTAATGCTATAAAAATTGCCTGTGCGCACAATACTAGTCAGTAAACGTTGTCACCGCTTCACAAAGTTTAGAAACGGACCTCTCGGCACCTGCCAGACACCACCCTTGCTAATTGTGAAGCGTGTGCCGGCAACATCGACCGCCACCTTGCCGTAGTGCACAAAGAACACCATGGCCATCTTTCTGGAGTTCTTCATACGCTTGAAGCCGTTGGGAGGCATTTCCACAATGCCGCTACCGAAGAAGCCCATAGTAAGCGTCTTAGCGTACCGGAATTGCGCACCCTGCACATCGCGTGCCTCGATGCTTCGGCCAGCAAAGGCAATCTCCTGTTCGTGCTGACCAGCGTCTAAGCCAGACTCAGGATCCCACATGCTGACGGCTCCACTGACAATGCCTTCTTCGATTTCCCACGGTTCCTCGCCCGTCTCCTCGTCGTCGTCGTCGTCGTTGTACACATTGTATTTTCTTTTCCGGTTCTTAGGTTTTGGCGCAACTCGTTTAACAGGCGTGACGTCCTCCTTGCGGACAACGCTGTGTATAGTCTGCATACCGTGGCGGCCATCGCTCTCATACTTGGCCTCCTCGCCCTTCCAGTAGGCGAGAGGCTTGTACGAAAGTCGGCCTGATCTTGTAAAGTTTGCTCCATCATCTTCATTCGGGGTGTACTCCCGTTCTCGTTGTAATGATGTAACTGAGCCTGCGCGCACGCTCCGTGGTACCGACTCACTCTTGGCTTTTGATGATGGTCTTTGCGGTGCATTCACATCCCTCTTGGCTAAAGCGGTCTTCTTACCGTTGGCCTGGCTCTTCTTCGGTCTGCCCGGACCTCTTTTCTTAGCAGGGATCGGTACCATTTCCGGGACCTCGTCAGCTTCCTCATCTTCCTCCTCTGCTGTTGGTACGGCAGCAGCGGAAGCGGCAGCGGCAGCGACGGCGGCTGCTGCATCATCGAGATCTTCTTGGGTCAACAGAGATGGGTCAATGACAGATTGGTCACTCCGGCGACCACTTTTCCGGCGCGCAGACTGGGGTGATGTGGCAGTATCTGCTTCCGCCTCTTGGATCTGGATTTGCTCATCGGCGTCCATATTTATAGCATCGTCGTTGTCACCTTCGTCATCGTCAAGTCCGGGTAAGCCAACATCGTCTATAATATCATCGCCGCCGACGGTTTGCGGCTCATCGTCGGCCAGCTCTGTCTCATCTTCCTCGTATTGCTCCAAAAGATTGCGAGTAGGTAGGGGCGATTGTTCGATACTGTAAATACTTCTGCGGCTTCCATTAGACATGCCGTTCGCTCGAGGAGTCGCCTGCTGCTTGGTGTTCGAGCGCTCGACTGAACGTAACGTTTCATTCATGGAGAAATTTAAGAGACGAGGTACGGACCGTTGCGGAGACGATACGGGTTCTGGCGTGCGATTCCTCTGAGGGGAGGATTGCGGACCCAGCGAAAGGTGTCGCCGTGGTGTTCCGCCAATATTTGTTTTGCGCAAAGGAGACCTCGTAGGTGGAGGTATGCTAGCCCTTTTTTGCGAGGCTCTGGCAGTGAGCACTTCTGTGACATCGGGCGCCGAACCTGCATATGCGCGTTAGTGCAGCCTTTGATATGCCCGAGGAGGGGAAGAAGAGCAGCGGGTAGTATTAGTTATGCCTTAAATGCAGCACACATACTGCTTGCTACTTCCATGGTCTCCGAGGACGAATCTGTCGTGTTGCTCTTACGTCGTGCGCGCCCAGTAGTTCTCACCGACTTCATGGGCGACGTGAACAAGGAATCGGCAGGCTCCATGCCATACTCATCGCGCGGTTGCTCTGGCAGCGTGAGGCCAGTTTTCCTTTGTGCATATGTTAGCATTGCATCAAACAGACACATAGCAGAATGTGCGCAGAAGACTTGCAGCTAACATACCGGCCCTGCTCGCCAATGTTGGTCATGAAGTTGTTGTGCGCGTTGCGCTTCTTGCGCTGGGGCGTGCCCGGCGCCATGATGAGCTGCGCGTTCAGTGAACGGGGCCGCAAGGCTTCGCGTGAGGACTCCAGGGTGAATTGCTAGGGATGCGGCAACTGGGAGAATTCTTCGGGGTTGGTGGGCTGATGGAGAAGCAGTGATGGGGCAGGCGCATGACGACCGGCGGAGGAAGTAAACACGGGAGTGTCCTGGTGACCAACCCGGGACACTCCGCCAAAACGACACGTCCAAACGCGTCGACGCGTCTCCCTGCTTGCACTGCACAAGGCCTACTTTTTGGCCAGGCTTGATACACCATTGAACAAAGCATTCATGTCTCAGCAGGAGCAAGATACAAACATGGATGATGTCGAGGCCACACAAGGCGATTCTCAGGAACTGGTTGATCTCACCCAAGAAACACCTCCCGAGCACATCTTCGTTGCACCCTCTATCCACAAGGACCCCATTCTGGAGGGCAAGTCCTATAGTCACTTTTCGCCCTTGCCGGAAGTGTTGAGTGCAACTGAGCCGCCAGAGTGTGTTCTAGGTGTTGACGAAGCCGGCCGAGGGCCTGTCCTAGGTGCATAACCTTGCTTGCTATGCCTGTGAACGCCCCGCTAATTCTACAGGTCCCATGGTGTACGGCATTTTATATATGCCCATAGCTCAGGAAAAGGTGCTACTCAAAGACACGCATCATTTCGATGACTCCAAAGCTCTCACGCCCATCGTTCGCTCAAATCTCATGCAAGCTCTATGTACTCCCGGCTCTGACCTACATCAGTCATGCGGTTGGGCCACACGAGTCATGTCGGCGCGTGACATCTCAGCAGACATGATGAAGCCTTCCGGCGCATACAATCTCAATGCTCAAGCAATGGATGCGACTGTAGATCTGATCCAGGGCGTCTTTGAGCGAGGTGTCAACATCAAAGAAATCTACGTCGATACCATCGGCAAGCCTGAAATCTACCAGAAGAAGCTTGAACGAATCTTTCCTACCACAAAGGTAACGGTAGCCAAGAAGGCTGACTCCCTGTATCCGTGTGTCTCGGCAGCCTCAGTCTGTGCCAAAGTGACCAGAGACGCAGCCCTGGAGGTGTGCCACGAGCCATATGCAAATGATGCTGGTGTCACCCCAGCACCAGGCTGGGGGTCAGGCTACCCCTCAGATGCCCGATGCACGGCCTGGCTCAAGTCCAACATGCACCCGCTCTTTGGCTGGGGCCCAGAGTGCAGATTCAGCTGGGGAACTGCCAAAGATCTTCTCGAGTCCAAGCCTGGATCCCTGAAGATTGACTGGCCCGAGGAAGGCGACGACGATGCGCTGAAAGTGACCAGCTTCTTCGCTGCTACAAACGCTCAAGGGACTAATGAGAACGAGCTGGCAAGCTGGTATGGCAATCGAGTTACGGAAGAGGTCTTTTGATCTGGTCAAGCTTCAATCCCGGGAAACTCGCCGTGCAACCGCCCACCAATTGTCGCGTTCATACCCAGAATCCACAATTTCTCCGCCCGCTTCTCGAATGTCATGTTCGAGCTCGCCAGAGCGGTAGAGATGGTAGTAGCGATGGAAGGTCCTATCGTCGCTGAGGCCGCCGCCTTCACCCTTGTTCTGGCTGCCTTTCATGACCCAAGGAACCATGACGTCCTGCTCGTCTCCAGCATCCCAGCCTCGACGGCTACCCTTTTGCTCCAAAGCCCACACGTAGACCAAAGCCCTCCCATCAGTCTGCTTCAAACATTCCAGGATGGCCCGTACGGCATCAACTCGTCGAGCAGGGGTCGACAAGTGATGAATAACAGCGATTGAGATGGCAAAGTCGAAACATCTGACGGGGTGCGGCAGACTCAGAGTATCAGCCACGAGAACACCGTGCGGCTGATGCTTTGCTGCTATTTTGACGAGATTCGTCGATCGATCGGAGGCCACAATGAACACATTAGGGTTAACGGCGAGGTACTTTCCATTACCGCAGCCGGCATCAATGCCAACTGATCCGGAGGGAAGATTGGTTAGGAACTGCTCGACTATTGGCCACGGCTAGTATAGAGGTCAATGCACTTTTCACAATATATATATACGGAAAGGAACAGACCTTGTATCTGGTGGAGGAAAAATGTGGGGCAATCTGTTCATAGACGGTATGCACATGTTCCTCCTCGTATTGTTCGCTGCTTTCAAGTTCCCCGGCCATTGTGCTCAATACCACTTCCGTACTCAAATAGGTTCAATACAAGTTTCGAATTCGCAGATCCTCATCCGCACTCTACTGAGCCTTGGCGGTGGCTGGTGTTTCGCGCGTCATTTTCTTGAGCCTCCAACCTCTCTTTTCACCGCCCGCATTGTACTATGTGCATCTATTGTTTTTAATTTTGGTTATTCATCTCATCCTGCTGTACTATTGTAGCTCTATTAATTAACTTCTGCTTGGCTTGATTGAAGCATACTAAAGGCCGGTGTTGTAGCGAACATCCGCGTTTTGCTCTACGATGCCCGCATTCCTGGAATTGGTGGTAGTCATTGCGCAGGAGTCGTCACCCTGACCTGTCGTTTGAAGCAAGCGAGACAGATCTGCTGGCAGATCTCGAAAGCTATAATGTCCAAATCTAACGCAATCCCGGCTAATGATTCAAATCACCAAACACCTGGGACAAGGAAAGCAAAGCATCCAACGACTCCCCAAACGACCAATAGTGCATCTGGAAGCGAAGGGATCTCACTAGCTGAAAAGTCTCAACGTTCAATCTCAGTGGATGAGGGAGGTGCCAACAAGACAGAACCTGGGTTTCCGGGGCCGGAAGCATTGGTAGATACCATGCATCAGACTTGCGCTGAGACTACTCCCAAAACCAAAGCTGCTCAGCAATACTCTCAAACAAAGTCGATCCAAACTACGAATGTGACGACCGAAACCCAGACAACACCTGCCAAGCAGAATACAAAGCGGCAGCTAGATTCAGACGTGGTGGTCAGCAACAACAAGCGCAAAAAACTTACCGGTTGCTTCTCTCGTTCACTACCTAAACCTTATGCCTCTCAGAACGTTCACCAGCCCCTGGGTTTGAGCAACCCACACAACTTTTGCTACAGACGCAGCGTTTTGCAGACTTTCTTGAACATTCCAGTCTTCGTCAATTGGCTCCTGCACCGTCATGTAGAACACCGCGAGAATGTCGACGCAGAGCCGCAAAAGCACAATGCCACCGGGAAACCTGCCTTGGATTCCGGGAAGACTCCGCACAGCTGCCTCTTCTGTGCTTTTGCCGCGCTTGCAGAGGACATGTGGCTTAACCGGCGCATCACAGCTCTACCTATGTTTGATCGCAAAATCCGAGATCTGGATCCACACGGGGTTCTCACGTGGACGAGATCATCGGAGCAAGCAGATGCTCACGAGTTTTTGACCGCCATTGTAGATTATATCATGACTGCCACTCACGGCTTCAATCGTCCTGGATCCGTTGTACAGGGCCTCTTTGGCTTGCGGATTGCGCGTCAATGGACCTGTAAGGCATGCTCCACTGTTCACACTGCGACGATGACAGACGAAACTGGCTTGCAACTCCCCATCACTGACCCACAAAACGGACGTCTGGAGGACTACATTGCCAGATATTTCAAGAAGGACACCGTCGAAGCTCGCTGTGAGAATGTGACATGCCCATTGAATCCACCGAGGGCGCGGAAAGGCCAAAAGGATCCACTTTTGCCTACTCGAAAGCGCGTGGTAGAGATCGCCAGCACGCCTGAAGTACTCTTTGTCCAACTCAATCGATTCCAGAGCACTGTCACTGCCCGCGGCACGGTCAAAACGCACAAGGTTTCAAAGGCTGTGCCTTACCCTCGCTACCTTGACCTTGCCCAGTACGCTCTACCCACATTCAGCAACAGTGAGAGCGCTGAGATCTCTCCTCTCACTTACAAGCTTGTTTCTGTAGTCGCTCATTCTGGGAGCAAGACTTCTGGTCACTACATCGCCTATGTGGAGACACAAGGAGGCCATATCGTCGAAATCAGCGACAGTCATGTGCAGCCGAGCAGTGAACGTGCCTTACTAAACGGAGGCCATGGGTTTGTACCTTACATCTTGACTTACGTAAGGCATGATGGCGATGATGTTCGCTCTCTTGAGTGAGATTTGACGACAAGTCAGATTACTATTCCCAAGTCAAACTTCAGGTGTCTCACTGTGGTCAACTTACTTGATAGCACCGAAATAGAAATTGATTCATATTTGAGACTATGTGTGGCGAGGTTTCACTGCCAATGGAGTGCAAGTGAAGGTAATTCTGTTACAAGTCTTTATGGTAGAGAAATCGCGTGCACGTTCAAGGTCTAGAGAGTGTAAGCTACCAATACACGTGGAATTGACCAATGATATATGAGTTGTACTCAAGTATCTGAACAGGTAGATGTGATACTTTGTCCAGAGGAGAATTGAAAAAGGAGAGACGGCCGCTGGCGTCGGACTCACTTATCCCCGTCGGGGCCGGTTGACCTCGGCCTCCAAAGATTATTCGAAAGTCGAACATCTCACCGACAATTGTCTCACAGCCATGTTTCGCGCCTCTGAATGAGTGGATTTTCACTTACACTTTCACTTCTTCCTTCTCAGCGTCTCTCCGCATCCATCAGTTCGCCTGAGCGATGGCAACCTCCATGCGTCTGCGGACGCTGGCCTCCCTCGTCTCCCTCACTACGGTTGCTTCGACCATCATTTCCTCGCCCGCCGTCCGCACAGCCCTAACACGGCTCTTTGCTCCCAGCGCACATCCTGTCCGTTTTGCAGCACTCCTTCTTGCCATCATCCTCAATGGCAAGAACCTCCCCTTCATCTGGCATGCCCGCTTCGCCCGCATCATGCTGTACCAGCTCTACCTGCAGCCGGCCCCGCTCCCTCGCGATGCCATCTTCCGCCCCATCGTCACTGACGGCATGTATACACCGCTTCCAGAGTGCGACTACAACGGCCACAAGAGCAACAGCACGTACTTCTCCGACCTCGACATGGCCCGCACGCAGCTCGTCGCGGTGCTCCTCCGCAAGGGCATCCGCAACGCCGGCCAGCACCACCGCCGCGACGGCCGACGCGTCGACGGCTACGATGAGAAGAACCATCCGCTGAACGGCGCCGACGAGCAGCCCGTCAAGGGCGCCTTCATGATCGCGCTGGGCGCCGTCAGCTGCCATTTCAAGCGCGAGATCAAGCCGTACGAGCGCTTCGAGATCTGGACGCGCGTGCTGGCCTGGGATCGCAAGTGGGTGTATGTCATATCGCACATGGTCAAGGCTGGCGCGGTCAAGCCGGACGGCTTTGATCTGCAGCCGTGGAACAGCAAGCGACCACGGGCTGCGTCGGGCGCGGAGCAAGTCAACGGAGCCGCTACGGCCGCAGAGGTCGAGCAGAAGGCGGAATGGAAGAAGGCCATCTTCGCGACGAGCATCAGTAAATACGTGGTCAAGAAGGGCCGGTTGACCATTGCGCCCGAAGTGGTGCTTCAGAACTCGGATCTGCTTCCTCCCAAACCTGGCACGCCTGAAGCCGAGGATTCCAAGTTGCCGGCCAATTGGACGTGGGAGGCTGTCGAAGCTGAGAAGGAGCGCGGCCTGCGGATTGCCGAGCACTTTGATGCGCTTGACGCCCAGGGTGGTCTACACGATGAATTCCCCATCTGCTCGCTGGAGTTTGAGAGGGAGAAGGGCCGCGTGCTTGCATTGGGCGAGTACAAGGATCTGTATTTTGGTTGATTGAGAGTACCAATGTGGATTCTTTCGCAATGACTATATAGACGACATACAATGGGCATACAGGCAAGGGACTTGGACAGCGAAGATACCTTAGACGGCGGGCACGGTGTTGGACTTGATCAGGATCTATTGAGATCCTGGCCGCAACAGTAGATTGGTTTCCGGTGTCAAACTTCTTTCGAGAGAATATGCATTTGCTTCGTTTGCTCTTCCCGCTGTGTCTCGGCGAATGTGCACGAGCGACAAAGAAACAGTCGTCATCATTGGCCTGTGCGCCGAGGGTCTCGGCGACGATCTGGAGCGAGAGAGCGCTGGCCACTTCCACGTCCACGTCCAGGCCCCATTCTCACATCCTTTTCTCCACGACTCACCGCTCCCTCTCCACACCGTCCCAACCAAATCTCTACTGCATCCGCTTGCATTCACTATCTGCTCCAAGGTCTTCACGAAACACTCACTCCGACAAAAGCATAATACATATCACCGCAGGAGTTGTCTTGTCCCCGCTCCGCCCAGTGAGCGCCGCGCTTCCCCCTTCTCTATTGAGATATAGACTAGACGCACACATACGCACGCACACATACACGCACATACACACACAAACATCAACACCGTCCGCACAATGGCAACCCGCGCCGCACACAAGCGCCTCACGCGCGAGTACGCTCTGATCCAAAAGTCCCCGCCGCCCTACATCACCGCACATCCCTCGGAAAGCAACATCCTCGAGTGGCACTACATTCTCACCGGGCCCCCCGACACGCCCTACGCCGGCGGCCAGTACTGGGGCACGCTGGTCTTCCCGCCCGAGTACCCCTTCGCACCGCCCGCGATCCGCATGCACACGCCGTCGGGCCGCTTCCAGCCCTCGACGCGGCTGTGCCTGTCCATCTCCGACTTCCACCCCAAGTCCTTCAACCCGGCGTGGGAGGTGTCGACGATCCTGATCGGCCTGCTGAGCTTCATGACCGGCGACGAGATGACGACGGGCAGCGTCAGCGCCACGCCCGCCGAGCGCGTCGCCCTCCGCCACGCCTCGCGCTGGTGGAACGCCACCGGCGGCGGCAGCTCGCCGCGCACCCTCGACGCCGGCGCGCCCGGCGCCCGCCCGCGCAACGTCAACGGCTTCGGCAACGTCAAGGCCGGCGACGGCGGCGAGAAGTTCCGCGCCGAGTGGCCCGAGGTTGACGCGGAGAACTGGGCGTGGATGCGCGAGCGCGGCATCGATCCGAAGACGGGCCGCAGTGCGAAGGGGGCTGCCGGCGCGGGCGAGGGCGCGAGTTGCACGCCTGGGGCGGATGCGCTGCGCAGGCGGCCCGGCAGGGGGAGTAACGCGGGCTTGGAGGCTGTGAGACAGCAGGCGAGGGAGGTGGGCCAGAGCTGGGTGGGGAGGAACAAGGTGCTCATCTGCGTTGTGGCGCTGTTTGGTTATGTCATTCTCGCGAGGATATTGGGCGACGGGACGGCGACATGATGGTTGGCGGCACTGAGAGACAGGAGGTAGGGAGAGCATAGCGATGGTGTCTTCTTGGTTTCGGATCACCAGTGCTCATCGACAGCGGCAACAGCAGTCGCAGCATCATCACTCATTAAATGCATGTATGACTAAAATGAAGGCTTGGACACATCTGCTGCAACTTGCAAAAGGGAGTTGGAGGAAAGTGGTGTGGTATATTACAAAATGCCGTTTGGGTCTTTTAGATGCAGGACTCTCCAGACAGCTGTCTTGCATGTCACCGTCAGTCTCTTCGTATCGTACACTATGCTTCTCCCTCTCTGTGTTTTCCCTCTGCAGCTCTGGCCAGTCTCCTGACCACCTCCCCAACATCGCCTCCTGCCTGCTGGCCTCCTGTATGCCGTCTTCAGACTCGCGCTTCTTCCTGCATCGCAGCTCCATCCCCACTATCTCCAACGCCAGCAGTCCTGTCTCAAGGTTCTGGACCACAACCCTAGCAAAGCATCTCCGCCCACTCCTAAACGCTCGGGGGCAGCAGAATCTCGCCATACCCACTATGCAGAAACAGCACGCCCGCCTACCATCCACCACGAGTTAGCGGACTCCAGCTAAAGAGGAAATCACAGCGGCCCAAGGAGAAACATACGGCGAAGCACCCCAGTGCCGTGACAACGCTTCGGTTCTCCGGGCTCAGCGCGGCGTCCAGCACTGCGCGCGCCGTCGACTGCTGCGCTGCGCCGCGGCCTTTGCCGGCCGGGGCGAGTTGATTGCGCTTTGGTGGCATTGTGTGGAGTGTGTGGTGATGTGGGGTTGATGTGGGTTCGTGAGTCGGAGCTAGGATGGATATGGGCTGGTTGTATGCTGGAGCCAAAAGTTTCGAGGTGACGATGGAGACGAGGCTGCTTGGCGGCGGCGGCGGCGGCGGCGGCAACCAGGAGAGAGTGATGGCCCCGGGGTGAGCAGATTTTATATATTCGTGATTGTTTCATTGTTCGCCGTGTTGGCTTCTGCAGATGTTCTAGCCACAGTGGATTAAAGCCTGTCCCACTCTACCTTCCTCCTTCTGACGAGGATTGTCGCGTCTCGAGGTGGGACGCTCAAGTCGCTGATCCACGTGTTCTCAGGCCGACCTCTGTCAATGGGCTTCACATCGTACCGCGTCACGACCATCGCAAGAAGCAGCTTCAACTCGTGCACCGCAAAGAAGCGCCCAGGACATGCGCGCCTTCCGTGTCCAAAGGTGAGGAACGATGGTGAGGTCGTGACTGCTGACAGCGCCATTGTCCGTCTCTTTTCGTCTGCTTTCATTGGCTCGTTCTTGAATTCCCCCGGCTCTGACGTCTGGTCTGCTGAGGATTCAGAGAATGAGGCACGCATGTCGGAGAATCTGAACGCATCGTACGTATCTGCGTGAGTATAGTGCTCTTCGTCTCTGTGAATGCTGCTCGCTGCAACGCCTACTCGTGCCCCGCATGGGAGATGCGTTCCGTCCGGCAGCACAACACCCCCCTTGGCTACGACTTCGCGGACTAAGCTACGTCCACCGAGGCCCGTATATCGTAGTGTCTCACGCAGTACACTATCTGCCTTGACCAGCTTGGCCACGGCTGCTTTGCTCCACGTCTGGTCGTGTGCTGCAAAGACTGTCTCTGCTTCATTGCGAAGCTCTTGAACATAACGGTCCGCATGAGGCGCGGACAAGAGATCAAGGAATGTGTTAGTGATGCTGATGGTACTGGTATGCAACGCGGCGAAGTTAAGGATGCAGATCCGACTGGCGAAGTGGCGCGGACTCTGGTCTTTTGGTTCGCCGTGGGCAAAGGCGTGTTGGATCAGCCACTGAAGGAGATCATTGGGCTGCTGGCGCCGCCGCTGCTTCTGGATCGAGTTCGTGATGGCACACTCGCCTGATATCGTTTCCTCAGAATTCTTCATCTGCTCAATGCGGTCTGATATCACGGGAACCAACATCTTTGCTACTGCGCGGTCGTGGTAGTGACACGTAGCTGCAAAAGGATGTCCTAGGAATGGCGCCAGAACTGCCGGCAGGACATATTTGACGATTCCAATCTGATTGACCATGGCTTCTGCAAATTTGCGAGTGTGGTGCAGGAATCGCTCGTCCCGACAGAGCGGCAACCCGACAAAAACACGATTCGATGTTCGCGCAATAATGCTTTGCATCGTACCCCAGACACAAACCTCCTTCCATTCTTGCGTGTCATTGCCCCACAGCTCATCGATTGCGGTACTCAATTCGTCCACCACAGCAGGAGTGATAGCCTGCAATCTGCGCGATAGCTCATTTTTCACCACAGTGTCGTGAAATGGATTCTCCAGAACGGCATCGTGCGGCGAGACAAGTCCAAAGGATAGCGAGTCTTGAATGACTTCGTGCAGGTCCATGACATCGTCCGGCTGGGCGAGTAGCCATGGTATGTGCTCGGCCGGAAGCATGACCTCAGGATGGAAAGATAGCGAGGGCATCACGAAGGGCTTGCCGCGCTTGCTGTAGCGCGCATAGCCCTCTGCAAGATTTTTTCGCCCTTTCGAGATGTCGCGAAGGTTTGCGCGCAGTTTGGGAAACCATTCTTTGCGGAGGCCGCTCCATGGTAGTGTTGCTGGGAGATTGCGCTTCCCCGTCAATTTGTGATGTAAGAGACATAGCAGGCTGCAGATGAGCAAGAGCAGAATTTGTGACTGAATGTTGCCCGAAAGCGACATGTTTCCTAAAATTTCTGTATGCACATGAGTATTGGTAAGGTTATGTTGCAAATATTTTGAAGTCCGCGGATACTAGACAATGGACGCGCCTTCGTATTGTTCCTCTCCGCACCAGATTTAATCGAACAAAACGCAAGCATGGTTTCCGGAATCTGCGTCATGAAACATATTCTGAGATGAACACGAATGTTAATAATATTTATATAATATTGGAGGTTGCTAGCTTGCTCCACCCAAAAGCAGAATCGATTATCCACTGCGAAACTCGAACTCAATCCAAAACTGGCTAACCTAAGAGCAAAATAGGCGTGGTATCAACGATCGAGAAGAAGGAAACGAGCTGCCGCCGCAGAGTCTACGTTTTGGACATGTAGAAGAGATGAGACTAGAAAAGGAAAATGAGCTCTACCGCAAGTAAATACCGTCATGGATGAATAGTGCTGCAGGGTCATTATCGGGTGGCACGATGCTGACCCTGGATATAGTGTATCCCCATGACCCTCAGCTGTTCAATCTGGACTGGTTTCAACAACACGCCGTCAAAATTTTCAGGTGGATCACCTCCAGCCCTGGTGATTTAGGTCAGCTTATGCATCTTTGAAGCACAGCATCTTTCTTACCTCAGAAAATCAAATTTCATATTACGCGCACGATCTCTCATCTGCTCGGGATTTCGGTAGCGGAGCTCGTTTTGGCCACCCTCGTCTTTGCGTTTGAGGTTTGCATAGCTGGTGCCATGTTCGCCAATGAGTCGAATTAGCGCCTCGTTCTCTTCATGAGACCAGGGCGTCCTGATCTGTGGTCCTTTCAATGACACGCTATGCGATCTTTGCGTAGCCTGGGCCTTCTCCCGAATCATCGCGTAGTTGGAGGAAGGCGCAATCTGGTATTCGTCGTCATCGTCGGCGTCGTCGTCGTCGTCGTCGTCGTCGTCGTCGTCGTTTTCGTCAATGTCGTTGTTCTCGTCGGCTTCGGGATCAAAATCCTCGTCTGGGGCTGCCCGGAGCGCTGGTGTTGAAGAAGAATTCCGTGTGGCACCAGTCGCTGATAGCTCACTTTGTGGCGCCTGTCGTGCTCTCTTGGAGCTTTTATGGGCTTCAATCGCCTTGCGCTTACCGGCGGATTGCTTCTTCTTGGCTTCTTGGCACTTCCTCTCCACAAGAACTTCGTTTGCTGCCGCCTGTTCTTGGAAACCATCATCCTGGGTGACTGCTCTCGATGGGCCACTGCTTGAAGAATCTTCAATCGGCACGCCAGGAGCATCTTCGTCTGCATCGTCATCATCCACATGTTGTGAAATAGGAGCAACCTTAGAAGCAGTACGTTGTGCATCAATGAAAGTTTTGTTCTTGGCTGTTGCTTTGCCCACCAATCGCCCTTCTGTTTTCGGCATCACATTCAACTTGAACGGTTCCGTCAATCTAGGTCTTCTTGCGGAAGCGGAAATTCTCTCAATGGCTTTCGAAGAAGGCTTGGTTTGGCTCTTGCCCTTTTCACGAGGCGCACGGCGCTTATGTGAAGCGACCTGGACACTCAGCGCCTCTGCAAGCTGATCGCCTCCGCCGGCATTGGTAAGAGGAGCTCGAAGATCATCTTCCCTGGTGTGTATCCAATTGAGCAGCGTCATGCAGAAGTTGTGCCAAGAAAAGTGCAATGCAATGAAGGATGCAGCTTCCTCGTTGTTCTCTGGATCTTTGAGGAGGTGACGAATCTCCACGAGGCGAGACTTCAACTCGGGCGAAAAGTCCACAACGCCTTCTGTCCAGTGTCTTTCGAGGTGATCGAATTCATCACTAGCCCACCCTCGTTCGGATTTCAGGTCTGGCTGGTAGAATATCATGCGAATGAGGCTTTCCAGATCAAATGTGAGGTCATCCGAAGGGGATCGTAGACTGGCTATCAAGTACTGCGTTCGAATCGCGAGGGCAATGTGGAATGCATCTCGATTTCCTTGCTCATCTATACTCTCCGAGTCGTGAAAGAGGCTACAGAACTGACGATCGACGTGTGCGAGCAAGGTGCTGGCTTCTGCATTTGAAGGATCAATAGAGAAGAGGCGTCGTACAAGCAAAGCCATGTTGGCATATCGCAGTAAAGGTTCAGGTCTCCAGGCTCCGTACGGAATTTCGTCGATTGACGCAACATTGAACATGGCCTGCAGAACAGCATGAGGATGTATGAATTGCTCTCGATCAGTCTTGAAGAAGGCAGTCTGGTCGACTACCATCTGCGCCCTCAGACGAATTTGTTTACTGCTTTCCCAAAGCTTCGTTGGATCGCCGTTCTCGTGAGCATAGATCATGGGAGTCAGGACGTTTTGCGACAGCTTGGACAAGGTCGCAATCTCGTCCGGTAGTAGCTCGCTATTCTTCTGGATGTATTCAATCTCGGCATCGGCATCATACGGGACCGCTGTCGCTCCGGACAGCGCAGACAGAAGGGTGTCAACAGCCTGCTCGATATTTGAAGGACTTTCCGCTTCTCTTTGGGTAATGACGGCTGAGTTACCATCTGTATTGGCTTCTTCGTCATCTTCTTCTTCATCATTACTATCATCTAGAACAAAAAGGTAAGTAAATGTGAGACGTGATCTGTATGAAAGAACAGAGTCTTTCGACGGCAATATCAAACAGTGCAAATGTGGCACGGATTGAGAGACAGAACAGTGAAGGCATGCAATCGTGCGATGACATGTTCCCGACAGATTCGGAATGAAAAAAGGACGTAAAGCCGTCATGCCAGACCATACTTATGGCAGCTAGTCTGCCTTGGGGGCTATCCCTAAGCCTATCCCTAACCCTAAAGTATGGAGAATCCTAACCCTAACCCTAACCTTCGAGGGCTCAAAAAAAAAGCGAGCTGATCATCACGTGCAAGATTGCTTACTTTGTGATGATTTCGCCGCAGAGGCGGATATGGTCGCTTTCTTTCCCCTTGAGGGTATCGTCTGGGTAACGCTGCGAGGTCTGATCAGACGACCAGATCGGCGAGACGAAGCCTCCGGGATCGAAGGCAGAGACGCAGCAACAGGGTCGGTAGGTTCTCGTCGGGTACGCTTCGGGGGATCCTGGGCAGATGACTGGATTGAGCCGCTGCGAGTTGCTCGAGTTGAGCGTCGAGGTGCACCGCTTTGGGGCGCGGGGCTCTTGGTGAGCCTGGCCATGTTGGCAAAAGCGGCAGGTAGCGTAACAACCTACTGGCGGAGGAGAAGAATCAAGGCACTTCAGTAGCAAAAGCGACCCAAGAGTCACACGCGAAGTAAAATGAAGGGCGCTCTAAGGGTCATGGTAATGGGAGAGGGAGGTTGGGAAGGACAACCCAAAACAAACACGATGGTCCAAGCTCAAGAAGTTGCAAGCACGCAAGCACGTGACCCGCCCCGGCAAGCGTTAAACTTCAAGTTCATGCACCGGGGGGCTGTCGCCGCACCATCTGCAAACTTTCCGGAAGAGGCTGAAAGTGTCTGAGAATTGTCCGAAAGTTGAGCGGGCGGGTTGGTAGAGTGGGTGAATAAGAATAGCAGCTTCATCTTAGATATTATGCACGACCCAGGGAGCCAAGAAGCGACCACTTTGCGGAGAATAGGGCGCCGGCCAGGGTCTCGAGGCACAAAGTCCAGGTCACCGCAGCACTCCCCCTGCCTGGCAATTGCCCCCATCGCTCCTTTCGCTTCGTTGCAACCGTTTTCCATTTGCTCAGATGCCCTGACCTTGCCTTCACTCCTTAGCCGGCCTGCTTATCTTCCTGCGCCCCTTGTCTGATCCATACTATCCTCTGCGCGCGTCCCAGCGCCTCCCCCATCCGCAGACGCCCATCATGAAGCTGGCTACTGCGCCATGGCCATTTCTCCTCCTCGCCCTTTCCTCCTTCCAAGTGGCCACTTCTTCGGCTGAACCCATCTCCGCAGACGGATTATCGTCTCCCGCTGCTCTGGCCCGCGACACCGAGGGACTGGACAGACTAGTCAAATATGACGTTGGCACCAAGGATGCACCGGTCGATGGCAAGGACGGCAAGCCTCATGCCGGGCCATTTGTCGATCCTCTGCCCTATAAAGACTCCAAGAGCACGCAGGCTTCACCTTCCAAGATCAATGACGGCGATAAACCAACTTCGGAAGACAGTGTCATGAACGATCCCACGCGGCAAGCTCCCAAGAAGGGCACCACCGGCACCGAAGGCGGTGTATCCGAGAAGGAGAGAAATCGGAAAGCCCAAGATGCTAGCGGCGAGACACGTCTGAAGAAGCCGGAGCCTCCCAAGGAGCCCCAGCCCGAGCATGCCGAAGAAGGGATGAAGCTGGTCGACACGAGCAAGACTCGGGGCGCAGATGGTTCTACAACTGGCGATTCATCAAGGGACGACCCGACAGACAAGAAGAGTGCTCCAGGTCTAAAGGTGCGTACTCGCTGCGGCTCTACTGATGCGACTAGACTAACACGGCCCATAGAAACCAGAAAATCTTCCAGACACACCTCATCAGATTCCACATCCTGATCCTCCCTCAGGATCTTCGAAAGATCGCGTTATCTCGAAGCCATTGAAGCTGCTCGATGATTCGGACGATGAGGATTTTGCTGCGGACAGCGCTGGTATGGTGCCCTGGGATGCTCTCATGGGCTCTTTCTCCTCCATCGCCGCCTCCGAGATTGGAGACAAGACATTTATTGTGGCAGCTCTGATGGCCATGAGACACCCGCGGTTGCAGGTCTTCACAGCTGCCTTCTCTGCTCTGTTCGTTATGACCATCCTCTCTGCCGTCACCGGGCATGCAGTCGGGTCTTTGATATCCAAGAGCTGGGCCGCCGTACTCGCTGCTCTACTATTCCTTGTCTTTGGAATCAAGTCAATCAAGGAGGGCATGGACATGGATCCGGACCAGGGTGTGGGCGAAGAGATGCGTGAGGTTCAGGCAGAGCTCGAAGAGAAGGAGGTCGACATGGCTCGGTCTGCAAGGCGGCGAGCATCATCGATATCACCATACGCGCTGGAGTCTGGACGAGTGCCACGCTCTCGATCCAGGTCAGGCATTAAGCGCAGTCCTTCAGATTCTCCATCCGGCTCTCCCAAGAAGCACGGTCCATCTATTCCTGGCAGTGTGGCAGGTATCAAAAATCTACTTGGCCTGATACTAAGCCCGGCGTGGGTTGAAACATTCAGTATGACATTCATTGGCGAACTTGGCGACCGAAGCCAGATCGCTACAGTGGCTATGGCGGCCGGTCAGGAGTATTTCTGGGTCATGGTAGGAGCCACTCTGGGTCACTTTCTCTGCACAGGAGTCGCTGTGGTTGGAGGCAGCGTGTTGGCTGGACGCATAACCATGCGAAAGGGTAAGTCCTCCGCACTCTCCGGCTCAGTCATGCGCGAAGTAGAATGTGTCAGACTAACTTCCTTGCAGTCACACTCATTGGCGGTGCCATCTTCATCGGTTTTGGGTTGTTTGCGCTCATCGAGGCTGTAAAGTATTTCTAGCGGCGTGTCTTGAGCGTCCAGTATTAACGCTCAGCGGCCGGGCATGGACTTGAGCGAGGCGTACTGCATTTTTGCTGGCTGCATTTGAGTCTGGGATATGCTTTGAGACTGCAGGGACTCACAATGCCAGACGAGTAGCTGCGCTTCTAGATAGCCGCGCTTGTCGCAGGAAATCCCCAGAAGCTCAACCACAATTCACAGACGTCTGTATTACTACAGACATTTTGCAGTCCAAAGCCAATGTGTCAATCATCATTCCCAATTGGGCGCACTGGCGCGGCTTCTTAGCGCGTTTCCTGCCACCTCCCGGCCACGCCAAGCCGAAGACTACCATGAACGATGGCCACGCTCTCATTGTTTGAGAGCTACATACTTGCTTTCTGACATTTTGCAACGTGTATCTGAGCTTCTGATAGACATCACTGCGCTCAGCTAGATTTTCTCGCCACAAAACGCGCTCTGACACGGTTATATCGTGACCGTGTTTTCCGGCAACGACCACGTCACAACAACAACTCGAAACCCTGCCCGCCCTTCGATTTCACCTTTCTCGCACTTTCGCACCTGCTGCTTCTGCATCACTACCTCCTCAACACACTTTGCACCTTGAATCACCCTGCTCGGTGTACCCCTAAGCGCCCACAGGCTTCACCACCACTTCACCACTGTCGTCATTCATACATTCTCTATCGTTATAATGACAACTACACCCCCACCTCCGGTGCGCGCAAGGACTCCACCAACTCCGCTGCACGGCGCAAAGCACGACGCCTTTGAGCCCTTCTCACCAAGGCGATCCGGCCGCATCAATAACAGACTTTCACCTCTCCACAACGTCCATTCTTCCTCCAAGTCGCTTACATCAACGCCAAGGCACAAGCCAGCCTGTCACCGCACCTCAAGCCAAACCTTCTCTCCTCCTCCTTCTCCCGGCTCGCCTGCACAGCGGCGCCGCATAGACACTGCTGGTGATAGCGCAAGCCGCAAGCGTGCGAAGCCATCCATTTTCGTCGACCACCCTGGTTCTGACGACGAGCTAGTGAGGGACTTCGCATCATCGCGATCCAAAGCCATGCTTCCCACCCCAGCAAAGACTCCTCGAAAGCGCAACGCCCAGGCCAACGCTGGAATCACTTCAACTGCTCGAGTCCTATTTCCCGGAAGAACAATGCATCCTGACGACGTAGTGCCATCGCCCAAGAAGTCGCGCAAGAACAGCAAGAAGGCCGCCTTCAGCCTCGAGAGCTTCGCCGATGCCTGTGAGAACGGTGGAGAGCGCATTGAGATCTACACCGATTCAAAGGAGCGCATTCCTGAGATGGATGAAAGTGAAGACAACCCCTTTATTACACGCGGTGCCCCTCGTGGATCCCGCTCTCGGCCAGCACGGAAAACGAAGAATGGAATGAGTAGAAAAGTTGACGAGGCCGTCGATAACGAGGAAGGGATGGTCTACGTTTTGTAAGTACACTTTTGCCACTTCTATGACTGGAACTCTGCTAACGATCTTCATAGCCGTGGTAAGAAGGTCTTTCGACGATTTGATGCTTCAGCAGATGACTCTATGGATGATCTTGGAGAAGAGGATGAAATGGTCAATGAGCGAGATGTACGCAGGACTGCACGAGGTGCCTCCCAGAAGCGCTTCACTCGCTCGACAATCAAGCCACGCCTCCTCTTTCCACCAAAGGCGTCTGACCCCACTATGGACGAAGAGGAGGCGGCCACAGATATCGAGGACGAACTTGCCATGGCTACCCCTCAACCAGAAGAGCCGCTAGACTCGACCCCTAGAAAGCAGGCCTACCGGCTGACGACACCTCCGACTACAGTCCGCAAGAATCGTCGCGGCGCCGCACTCACCCCTGACAGCTCTCCCATCGCAGCGCCGGCGGAATCTTACGCAGACGAGCTCGCTCAGACTGAATCCGCGCCGGCACAGCCTGCGAAGAGAAGTCCCTTCGATTCTTGGCAGCGCACAAAGTCGCATACTCGCACCGTTTCGGGGAAGCGGAATGGCGAGTCCATGGAGAAGCAAGAGAGTCCGAAGCGAAGCCGTAGCGGGAACTATTAGCAAAAGCCGCTGATGGGGGCGATGTGATGAAAATAATCGGCTCAAGCGGGCATGACTAAGGCGCTCAAAGTCTGTCGCAAGGAACTCTAATGCATGGTTATCAAATGGCAGAAAGAAGCAAATTGGAGATTTGGGTAGCTGGGATTCTGGGCAAATCTGAATTCAGAATGGGGAAACAGGCAAGCATGGTAATTTTTTAATGAATTCAAGCAATTCTGTTTGCTTCAGGGTCAAACCTTTGAATGCCCTCTAATAGACAAGGCTCTTTCGCGAAGTATCCTGAAATCGTCGCAACCGAAAAGTTTCCACTAAACCCACATAAGAAATTCTCGGTCGAGGTGCAACTCGCGCATCCAACATCCCAGACTACCCACTCACGATGTAGACCTCCCGGACCCCTTCCACGCCACTGGCGTCCAGTGCCCCTCTGCTCTGACCACGAGCTCGCGACCTTGCAGTCAACACATGACGTTGCCGCGCCCCTTGCGCTTCTTGCGCCGCGGCGTCGCCGAGCGCGTCTCTCCTTCCCCCTTCCTTTCTGCGTGGGCCGGGCCTGTCGTAGGACTCTGAGGTGTCCCCTGAGCACGCGCTGCGAACGACAAGGACGACGATGAGGCATGCTCGTGTGGCGCCTTCGTGCTCTGCTCTTGGCTGCGGCGGTGACGGTGACGGCGCCCGAATAGGATGGTGAGCCACAGGCTGCTGCGGTTCGAGGGCGAGGATGAGGACGAGGATGCTGGCGAGGGGTGGCGCGCGCGTTTCTTGGACTTGTGTTTCGGCGTGATTGGAGAGCGTGTGGGAGGGGGCCTAGACGGTGGTGAGGGTATGCGCGCAACAGGGTCGACGGTGTCTTGCTGTGCTGTAGCGAAGCTGACTAGTGGCGGTGATGCTGTGGTGGGCAAATCCTCGTGCTGGGTCAGGTCAGGCTCTTCGTCAATCGCCGCGCAGGAGACGGACCCAATGACGTCTGCACTGGGAGGCGACGCTGACGCTAGAGTGGCGAGGTGTTGTTCAGTGTCAGGCTCTTCGTGGACATCAGGCTCTTCGTGGACATCCTCGGAGAAAACTGTTGGGCAGTAGCGACGAGTTGAGGTTCCGCGATGCTGGTCTTGGGTTTCAAGGTTAGCGGACTCATGAGTGGATGGCGCAGTTAGGCGCGAGCTATAGCGATCCGGGTTGGACTGCTGGACGCAAGTGAGGAGGCCGGCGAGGGGCCTACGCTCGTGGCGGAGCCCAGGGGTGCGAGGGGGACTGCGGAGAGTCGTATGGTGGGTTATTTGGTTCTCGTTGTTGCCAGTCGTCTCAAATTTGTGCTTTGATGCTTTGCTTTGGGTCTTTGGGGTTGGGGCCGTCTGAGATGCTGGAACTGCCGCAGATACCTTCACTGAACGCGATGTGGGCAAGGAAGAGACTCGCAGTGGCGGAGAAGGCATTGAGGCGGGGCGTGGTGTCTCACGCTGGGCGTTTGCCAAAGACCACGTCACGGGTTGCATTGAGGATGGAGACCTCTTTTTGCCTGTAGACGATGCAGGCTCAGGCGGAGTCGGGTCGCCCCTGCGCGCAACATAGACTGGATCTTGAGGTTGAGGAGTCGGAGAAGCTTTGGCCTTCACACTCTTCTTGCGCCTCACACGATGCGAGTACGTGCCGTCTGGATAGTATTGATGAAGTCCATCAAGCTCATCACGCCCCCAGCGAGTGTTAGGAAACGATGACGGTGGACCGGCAGGTCTCGGCTTGCGTTTCGAGACTTGAGGTGGTGCTTGGGTTGAAGGAGGAGGCAATACAATCTCAGTATCGTATGACAGAGAAAACATATTGAGAACGTCCTTGACCAAGCTCTTAATCTGCCAGAGAACATATTGAAAGCGAGCAGGACGCTCAGGAACCGGATGGGGAACCATGCTTAAGATGAACAATGTGGAGAGACAAAGTCATGTGTCAAAAAGTGCTGCATGATGCTCTTGAGTTGCGGGCCGCGCGTGATTAGGCTGACACGTGCTTCCATATCAAGCACAAATCTCGAACAAGGGCATCTCGCATGAGATGAATTTGCCACACAAACTGTAATTTTGAACCACTTGAACTGCACAGATGACATTTGCACATTGCCTCCCATTGTGCACCGTGCTGCGTAACTCCAGGGTTAAATGCCGAGATCAGCTTGGTCATAATTCAAGATTGTGCAAATTGAAAAATGTGCCAATTACCAGAACAGAACAGAACAGGAATAAGCATCAAGAACCGATTACAGGGAACAAAAGCCAGGGTATTGAAGGGACTTGAAACTGAAAGTAGCCAAAACACGACCAGAGAAGAGTAAGAAGCATAGATGATTGGGCAATCTTCCAAAAAGTGGTTCGTTATTGAACTTACAGGTTCAGTCTGCTTCATCAAGCAGACGCCGGCGCTCTAACTCTCCTTGAAGCTCATTGATCGAAACAGGCGTTTTCCGCTCCGTCCATCTATTCTTCTCTTTAGCTGCAAAAGCGCCCATACTTGTCATGGCTACGACCAAAAAGCCCAGCTCTTCACGATCAGTGTCAAACACCTCCCACCACTCTTCTTCGGGCAGTTTCACCCCAGTCTCTCTTGCAGCAAGATATATCGCCGCCGTGGCAATCTGAGGGGGCTGATGGGTAACATAGATGAGCTGAGGACTGAGAAGCAGCGTGTTAAGGTGAGCAAATGCACGCTTTGCAAGCTTCTTCCCTCTATCGTCATTGAAAACCTCTAGTGCCTGTAGATAATTGATGCACAGTGTGTAAGGTAATGCGACATGTGTTTGGAAGCCCATCGTCCGAAGAACGATGGCCTCGTGTTTCAAGAGCTCATTACGACGGGCGTAGTAGGTGCCGTCAGACAAGAAGTACGATTCTGGTGTCGGAGGAGGATCGTTATCTCCACCCTCAGGATAGTCAGGACGAGACGCAAGATATGCATAGACATTCAAAACGCTACGGGGAGACTTGGGGTGTGCGGAGAGCTTCGCGACAAGGTAGACTGAGGCGGCGGAGATGTCCTGTGGCAGACGCGTTAGAGTCTGCAAGTAGGGCAAGAAATCTCGATGCATGCCTCTGCGCCATAGTACTTCATACTGCCACCCTCTGGGCCGATCCAGAACCGTGTGAAGATGACGATCGCTTGTGCAACTAGATCTTGGGGAAGTCGCAAGAGCGCCCCAGCAGCTTGCGTGAGTCTACATCCCTGATAGCGAATCGAGTTCTCCAGGTCCGCAGGCACACCGTCAAGCTGTGACCCGGAAGACTCGAGCTGGGCGATGGACGCGAGCGGTGTTGCAAGGGTTGATGTGTGCGCCATGAGGTTCAAAAGCTAGTGTGGACATTGGAGACGGAACGCCAGCGGATGATTGGCAGCGTCACCTGATCCTTCCTCCCTCAGCAGCAACCCTCCCCACGATGCCCCATGACAAAGTACAAAGGCATGCGGCGGTGACCAAATGTCAAAACAAGAAAGAAGTCTCCTTGTGATCATGTCAATGCATGTCGTTTCTGCGCGTGTTCAATCTACGAAGTATCAAAGTGGTATCACATGCTCAACCCACAGGCGCGTGACGCAGCCTCCATTTGCGCCGGTGCAATGCTCAAATCCAAAACTTTCACGAGACTGCATCAATCATAGTCTCCTCCGCGATCTCCTCCTCCGTCGTCGTCTCCCATGTCATCCCCATCGTCGTCACCGCCATCGAAGTAGTTTTCGGCATTGTAGTCTGGCGCCATGTCTTCGCTGTCATCAGAGAAATCCTCGTCAGGGTCAGCTGAGCGAGCGTCATCGTCGCTGTCGGCTTTGGCTTGTTCGCCGTCTTCGCCATCCTCTTTGCCATCGTCTTCTTCGAGAGCATCTATGCGATTAAGCTGCTGCGCTTTGTCTGCTTTTGCTGATCGTTTCGCTGATCCATTGGGCGCGTGGCTTGAATCAACCGTTTCCCAAAGTTCTGGTGGAAAGCCCTGCAAGGGGTATTTGTGGGTGCCGAAGTTTGCGGTTTTATGAGACTGACGCTTGTACTTTTGGGTATACGTGGACATGCCATGGAACGGGTCGAATTTTGCTCCTCGCGAGCGCTGTTGCTTTCCAATCTTCATGTCGTCTCCAAGCACGGTGTGCAGAGGACCGTGATGGATGCGCTTGCGGAAGGCGCGATAGTGTTCGATTTGGAGTTTCTCGTTGTACGTGGGTGGTTGGGTTTGTGGTAGGTCGATTGGAGGGAATGTTTCTTGTGGCTTTGCGGAAATGCCGTTCTCAACATCTTCATCATAGTCCCATGAGACTTCTTGACCACCTATCATCGCCTTGCCCCCACGGCCCACCCTAAAGCTACCACGCCCCCTACCGCCACCTCTTCCTCGCGACATGGTCGGTTGTATCAGTAACCTTGTGTCAGAACCTGCCCTTGCCGACTGCTGAAAAGCCGTTGTTCAGTTCCTGTTGCGTGAGCCAGGAGCTACCCACCGTGCATAGCGTGCATCAGTGGCGACTTTTTGCTGGGGTCGCGAGAGCGGTTTGAATGGGAAACAGCGTGACGCAACACGGCTTCTAAGTGGAAGCAACGAACAATGGCGGGGGAAAAGAAATACGGCACAGGACTTGGCGCGGCTCTGAGTGGCCTCATGTTCACATGACTGCGCCGTCTTCTGCGACCTGAGGGTGTCAACACAATCTATATGCGCGGGAGCCATGGAGGCATCCACTTCTCCGTTTGGTGGACGTGTTGAGGGAGAAGGAGATGACACGCGGGTGAAGCGCCTCTTACAGCATCTGCAAAGCGTGCAAGACGATGCCTCGCTTCCGCTGGACAACAACTTCCTAGAAGAATGCGAGATCATCCTTCCACCCCAGCTCGGGCAAAAATTAGGAGAAGTCATGCAGATAGTGTCGCTCTCGGCTCGCTTGCTCCCGTCGCTGCAGCAAGATCCAAACCAACTCATCAAACTCCTCGCACGTCTTGTCCGGATGGTCTCGTTCACGGAAGTAATATCCCTCGACCCACCAGTTGATCTCATCGGAGGCCTTCACGTCCGGGCTGGCCCATTCAACGACCTTATCTTGACAGTTCTCCAGTTGGCGACGAGGACTCCTACAGACGCAGCGCATCTGGCCAACATGCATCTCGTTATCTATTCGCTCGTGAACCTCTGGCTTGCAACTCCGAGCATGGCAACCGCCGAGAAAGCTGCGGATGTGCTGATAGACTTGCTTCGCATCGACAAAGAACCCTCGACAGTAGCTGTCCACGGGGTTGGAGACGATGGTGGACGTAGTGCTCGCGGCCAAGGTTTAATGTGGCGTCGTGTGTTCGGGGACAAGGATATCTACGGATTACTGTACTCTGTCCCCAGCTTTAGCAGCACTACACAAGATGGAGATAACTCTCTATCAAGCAAAAAGGAAAAGTCTTTGGCTCAAGCTCGACTACTATCTGCATTTCCCAAGATTGGTGCCATGGACTGGGCGTACACTGCTCGCAGTCACCACCCAGAGATCGAGGCCATGTATGGGCTGGACCCTTCCAAAGATGGTCTTGCAGATTTTGTATTGGTTCACATGACCGATTGGAAGGACGATGTGCTGATACACATGCATCTCATACAAACATACGGGGAGATCATCTCGACCATCAAAACACCTTCCACCACCCGCCACATGTCTCTATCTCTAGAATACCTGATTTCCAGAAAGCTGCACGAACGGGCATGCTCTCTCTGGCTCACTCCCGACGACCCATCGCATGACCCCATGGATTTGAATTTTCTCTACGGACCATCTGCAACGTATCTTTCGACATACCTTGATGAGTACCCCGAATCTTTCTTGTCTTCCTCGCTCGTTGCTCCCGTCTTGCAGCGGCTTTCCAAGGCTCTCGATATATCTGCGAACCAATGGTCGCACGGTACGTCACCTGCACACGATCTCAATGTGCTGGCCAGCGTTCCGAGAGCAGCGTTACTTCCTCAACGCCTGCTCGGTACAGGTCGTCGATCTTCGGCGTTCCTTCAGCTACCCAGCAGAGGCACCAACGTTGATGCACTCAAGGCTTTGGCACATATAATCCGGGGTCCAAATGCGCTGGTCGAGACGTTTCCTGCTCCAGTGGGCGCAACAGCGACATCACGATACAACTCGGAGGCGGCGGCAGCCCGGGCCCTTTATTTCATCTACAAAGCTTACCATGATAGTATGTTTGCGGATTTGATAACGCATGCGTCGACAGTTGCGCTCCCCGAGGTGGCACTGGCGTCAATGCAGGTCATGGCAGCTGTTGCCAGCGCGAGGTGGGCCCCCCTGCCCACCTTCAGCAAGTTCGCTGAGGGCGAGTTGCCCACCACTCTAAACCATTTGCCCACGGAAGAGCAGCTAGCCAATCTTCTACCCGCACCGGCAGTTGAAATATCAGAGACCGGAATACAGGCTCTGCTTGAACATGGGGTGCGTGAAAAGTTCTTTCCATGGCTTTTGAAACCACCGCAGAGCTTTGCACATCTTGTAGGAGGACGCGGAGACCCCGAGAGCTCAGCGTACCGTGTTGCCATGGCGAAATGGGACCTTTTGCAACTGGTCCTTGCGAGGCTTAAAGACCACAGCGCGCAGAACGGTGGCTCAGAGAATAACACTGTCAATGCGTTGAACAGTAGACTGGCCGAAGGACCCTGGGGCGTCTCACAGGGTGCCGGAAGCCGGATTGGTACCCTCGAGCTGTGAAATACGTAGCATTGAAGGCCTCACTGTGTCTGCGAACGAACATCAAGCGCATGCCATTGAACATGAATATGTGGAGCAAGCGCCAGAAAGGGAAAGCACAAGCGGGGCTCTGCACGCGCCAAGGTGGGGCAACCACGTCGTAGGGCAGCGGAAAAAAAGAAGGCGCGGAGCTTTTGCTGCTGCCAATGAGAAATCTCGTCCCGTATCTCTTTCCCTTGGCTTTTCCACAAGTTCACCATTGCTCTTATTCGATTCTCCCCTCTCCGGCTGTGCAGACAGTACAGCAGAATCCTGTCACCCTCACAATATTGTCTAAGACATTTTATTAGGACATCCTGCAGCATGAGCGAGATCACCCACCCCACTATCAAAGGTATGCACGCAACCAACCCGTAGCCCACCAGAACGAAGCAGCCGCTAACCGACCTTCAAGATGGATGGTTCCGCGAGATTTCTGACATGTGGCCTGGTCAGGCAATGACTTTGAAAGTCAACCAGGTCCTGCACCACGAGAAGAGCAAGTACCAGGACGTGCTTGTCTTTGAGTCTAGCAATCACGGCACAGTCTTGGTGCTCGACAATGTCATCCAGTGCACAGAGCGTGATGAGTTCTCCTACCAAGAGATGATCACTCATTTGGCCATGAATTCCCACCCCAACCCCAAGAAGGTCCTGGTAGTTGGTGGCGGCGACGGTGGTGTGCTGCGCGAGGTCGTCAAGCACGAGAGTGTCGAGAAGGCCATTCTCTGCGACATTGACGAGGCTGTGCCCCGCGTCTCGAAGAAATACTTGCCAGCAATGGCCGTAGGGTTCGAGCATCCCTCCACCGAGACCTTCATCGGCGATGGCTTCAAATTCCTTGCCGACCGCAAGAACGAGTTCGACGTCATTATCACCGATTCCAGCGATCCCGAAGGGCCTGCGGAGTCGCTCTTCCAGAAGCCCTACTTCCAGCTGCTGCACGACGCGTTGAGAGAAGGCGGCGTCATCACAACGCAAGGTTGTAAGCCCTCTCCAGGAGCCTGCATCGTAGTATGCGATCCTAGGCGCGGTGAATGCATATGCTGACTATTTCTGCAACAGCTGAGAACCAATGGCTACACCTGCCCCTCATCGAGCAGCTCCGGAAGGACTGCAAGTCCGTCTTCGCCGTTGCCGAGTACGCCTACACCACAATCCCAACATACCCCTCAGGCCAGATTGGGTTCATGGTCTGCTGCAAAGATCCCCAGAGAGATCTCAAGAAGCCGCTGCGCTCATGGACGCCAGAGGAAGAAGATAAGCTGTGCCGTTACTACAACAAGCAGATTCACGAGGCGTCCTTCATCTTGCCCACTTTTGCTCGCAAGAAGCTTCAGGACTGATTGTCGACGATGCGGCCTTCGACGGGATCTGCGTATGCAACATTATGAATGCAGTAATGACTCCTCCCAAACCCAAATGCTGTTCACTCAGGAAGTATTCGTTGCTATGTGTAGATTAATGGTGCCCCGTCGTGCCTTGATGAACCTCACTATATTAACAACCAAGCGATCTGCGTATTTCCCGGCATATCATGTCTTTGAGCCTATAGGCATGTCTACTCATCCAAGGGCAAATCACGGATAGGACCGCAATCGCCTGTGAAGAAACTCCAGCACCATCCTGGTAATCTCGACCAGGTGGGTTTCAAGGGCAAAATGCCCGGTGGGAAGAAATGCAATCTGCGCGTCCCACAAGTCACGTCTATACGCTTCTGCACCTGAGGGCCTGAACGCCGGATCGTTTTCGCCCCATACAGCTAGAAGTGGTACTTGGCTCGTTCTAAAGTATTCCTGGAACGCTGGATAGAGCTCAACATTTTTGCGATAGTCGTACAGCAAGTCAAGTTGGATCTCTTTGTTGCCCGGCCGCTCGGTGAGAACCCAGTCCATGGTGTACGTGGCCGGGTCGATGAAGCCGATTGCCTTCTGAGAAACCCCCGTCTCGTACTGGCCTTTGTACGCTTCGAGGGAGATGGCATCCGCTTGCAATGCATCACGATCGGCGGCCGAATTGGTCTGCCACAACCTCATGGTGGAGTCCCAAAAGGGATGGGCAAAGCCCTCCACGTACGCATTTCCATTTTGTGAGATGATGGCATCGAATCTGACGTTGTGCTGAGTTGCAAGACGCAGGGCGATTGGTGCGCCATAATCGAACATGTACACGGCCATGTGGTCAAGTTGAAGCTTCTGCAGAAAAGCGGCTATTGTTTCGGCTAGTGTCGCGAAGGTGTATACATAGTCGGGAGGCGTGACGGTGAAGCCGAAACCCGGAAGATCGGGCGCGATGATGTGGTAGTTTCTTGCCAGGAGCGGGATCAGGTTGCGATACTGAAATGACGACGTGGGAAAACCATGCAGCAGCAGAACAGTGGGCTTTGACGGCTGTCCGGCTTCTCGGTAGAAAACGTTGGTGTTGCCCTGCACTGTCAGGTTGCGGTGGACAATCATGGCCGCTTGCAGCTATGAAGCGGCGGAATTGTCATTTTGACTTCTCGCCCATATTACATCTGGCAGAAGCCAGTAAATATACTGTTCATTCATGCTGGCATTCATTAGTAAATAGAGTTTCCAGAAAGGACTGTTTTGAGCGAGTGCATCTGCTTTTGTCATCAGGCATGCGCCACCCGGAACACTCGAGAGAGCGAGGCCGGTTCACAGGCCCCAAGCCATCTAATCCTCGGTCCGCGTCTGTGCAGAAGAGTAAACATGTTATCCTAGGAAAACGGACCATGTATGCTGCTTTGGCATGTCCGTATTGCTGGGGGTACGACTTGGCATGCTTGTGGGCGCAATCACCAGTGTCGCGCAGAGAGCGCTCTTACTCCGACTTCATGGCGGTGACTTGCTCATCCTCATTCATACACGAGCCTGCAGCATCGCGCGAGTCTCCCAGCAAAATCCACGTGGCCATTGCCATGCGTCTATTTCTCGTCATTTTGAGGACGCGGGAAAATCAAAATGCGATGGCCAGACCTCGGATGGGAGACGGCCTGCAAGGCTGAGGCGGTGCGCGTCGAGCCTCGTCCAATCGATGAAGCCGCCATCAAGACACTAAGCGATCGTCTGAACGTGGCTCAGCGGTTCGGCCCCCATGGCGTTCCCAGACCGTCGTCCCCCACCCGTGCTCACTGGACTTTTCTGCCTCCTTGTCCGCGTCTCCCAGCTCTTGATCCTGCGGTGCGCGCCCGTTGCTCCAGACTGACCGGGGCTTCGATGAGGCCATCATGGACCCAGTCTCGATAACCTGCACCGTGGGCGCCATCAGCCGGACCGTCTTCAGCATCTCGTGGACCCTGACCCGCTTTATCAAGGAGACCAAGAATGTCAACCAGTCGGTCAAAGATCTCGCGGGTACGCCCGCCCAATGCCCTCTCCGTTCTCGCCGCGCGCCACGCTGACATTTTCTAGTCGAGGTCTCTGGATTGAGCACAGCGCTGAAGGCTGTCCAATCTGGCCTGTCTGACCCGGCCATCCAGAGGGCTGAGAGCAAGGCCGAGAAGACGGAAAGCCTTGAACTATGGCGCTCCGTCAATGGCTCCCTCATCAACACTCGAGCGACCGTCGACCAGCTCGACGAAGCTCTCGAGGACATCCGAGAGAACAAGCCTAATTTTGCCAAGCAGGCCATCCGCCAGTTGCGCCTCAATCTCAAGCAGGATGAGATCAAGAGCCTTCGCGCCCAATTTCGCACGCACATCAGCGCCCTCCAGATGACGCTTATGATGATCAATGTCAGGGCAAGTTGCATGACGTCGGAAGTGACTGCAGAGCTCGGCCCGCAAATTGCCAGTCTTTCCGGCATGATCGAGCAGCTCACGACTTCCATCCAGGACCAGAGGAAAACCTTGAACCCCGAGGATGTGCAGCAGCTCATCTCTTCGAAACACTCGGAGCGACTGAGCAAATCTGCCCAGAAGATCTTGTCCACGGCTTCCACTGTCTACAGTCAAAGCGAGTACAGTGGCTCCGTCTATGGTGAGGTCCTCGACGATCTGTCACGGCAGCGCATGCACGAATGGATCCCGCCTGCGCCTCTGATTGAAGAAGAAATTTCAGACAACACATCTTCGGACATGCTCTCGCCCCACTCTGGTGACTCAATCTTCACAGACACCGAGAAAAAGTCGACACCGGACACTGCCGATACGGAACTGTTTAGTGCGGTTGATGAGGACGATGACACCGGCGGCGAGTTTGAGTAAGTTGACAAGTTTCCCTGGACTAGGGTACTGCTGACACATGGGCTTAGATTCGAGGTTGTTGAACGTTTCCTTAAAAGAGGATCAGAGGCTTTTGAAAATGCCGAATACGACGAGTCAATTACCCTGATCAAGGCCGGACACGAGCAAGCTGAGCACCTTACCTTGCAGCAGAAGGAAAAGCTAGATCTACGGGCCAGTCAACTAATGTTGGCTACCTGCAGCTACCACATGGGCAGCCTTGACAGTGCAGAAGGCCATCTCATTGCGTACGCCGAACAATATCCCCTGACTTCCGAGGATAACGTTGCCGTCCAGGCATGTCAGGCCAGCCACCTGCTATCGCAGGTATACCTAAGGAAAAGAAAGCTTGGCGCTGCTCGATCCCATTGTAAGAAAGCCTTGATCGGGCGCCGAAGAATCTTAGGAAAAGAGGACAGAACTTACTTCGAGTCTCTTTTCCTTCTGTCTCAGATATGCGAAGCCTCCAACGCCTCGGGGGAGGCGAAAGTGTATTTGGACATGATCCCCTCCAAGCTTCAAGGCGATTTTGTCAAGGTCTCCGCGCAAGATGAAGCAAAGAGCCGTCCTGTTGAGAGGCTGGCGCCTCCCGAGATAGTCATTCCAGGCAACGGGCAAGCCGTGCATGCGAGCGTCCTATTTGACTTTGATACCCTGGATCCCCAGCCAGAGTACATGGATGACAACAACTTCGCAGGCACACCTGTCAGCCAGCATCTAGAAAGAAATTTCTCTTCCAACAACCCGTTCCGGAGGAAAGCTCCTGAACCGAAAGATGTCCTGCAGCGATCACACACGGACGCAAGCCTGCCGACACGGGCTGAGTCTCCAGCACTAGCTGTGCCTCCGGTAATGCACCGCTTGAAAACCACGGGTGGCATGACGACCCCACCATCAAGATCAACATCTACTAGCACTGAGCGCGCTACTACTCAACAACATGTACAGTCGACCGCATCTGAAAATCCCGAGTCAGTAGACTGGTCACTACTTTGGAGGTTTGTTGCAAAGGCAGACCAGTCCCAGCTGCCATCAGAAATATTAGAGGGATCAACCAAATACATCACATCTGCCATGCTAAAGAAGGCGAGCGTCGAGACACTGTGTAAGCTCGCACGCAGCCTCACAGGGCCAAAATCTACCATCATCTCACCTTTACATCTGGCGGTTGCCATCAATCATATGCAACTCGCCCGCCTCATCCTCGACGACAAGCATATGGTATGTCATATCAACCACAAATGCCCATTTCATACAAACGAGGAACCTGCACTAGCCGCAGGCAACACTGCGCTGCACTGTGCCGCTCAGTACGGTCGTACCGAAATGATCAGCCTCCTGGTCGAAAGGGGCGCAGACACGTCTATGAAGAACGATTCCGGCTATACTCCTTTACATGTTGCCATTGCCTTTGACCAGCTGGGTGCAGTGACAGAACTGTTCAACCCAGATTCGTATACCGCAATCAGCGCCGAAGTGACACCTCTACACGTTGCAGCCAAGTTTCAACGCACCGCCATCTTGCAAGTTCTTCTGGACGGATGGGAGGACCTGGAAGTCTTCGACGGCGACGGCCGGACACCGCTGCACGTGGCCGCGAATGCAAATTCGTTTGACTGCGTTGAAGAATTGCTCCAACGCGGCGCCGACGTCGAGTCCACCTGCGGCGCCAACCTCAACACACCGCTGCATCTCGCCACGCTTCAAGGCCACATCCGCGTCGTGCAGGGCTTGCTCAGCTATGGCGCGCGGGTCGACGCACGCACGGCCAAGGGAGAGACGGCGCTGCACCTCAGCGTGCGCAACCGGCAGGCGCAAGTGTTCCGCAAGCTGCTGGGCTACGGGGCGAGCATCGACGCGCAGGATCACGAGGGCCTGACCGCGCTGCGCAAGGCCGTCGACGACCGGCAGAAGGTCACGATGGACATCCTGATCCAGCGCGGCGCGTCGCTCGAGCTGCCCGAGAGCCGCACGAGCAAGCGGCCCCTGCACGCCGCCGTGCTGACCGGCAACCCCGACGTCGTGCGCATGCTGCTGCACGCTGGCGCCAAGACGCTCGTCACCGACTCGGCGGGTCGCTCGCCGTACGACCTCGCGTGCAGCCTGCGCTACACAGAGATCAAGGAGGTGCTCGCGCCGCGGCAGCAGGCCATGGACGCGCAGCCGGGGCTCGAGGTGGTCGCGCACCACCAACCCTACAACCAGCCGGGGCTCGAGGTGGTTGCGGGCCCGAGCGTTCCGGGGTCGACGTGGCCGGGCATGGATGTCGCGCGGCCGCAGCAGCCGCGAGACTACCAGGGCCGCGAGTACTGGGCGACGGTGTCCGAGTGGACGGCGCTGCAGCGGGCGGCATACCTTGGGCAGAAGGAAGAGGTCATCGCGCTTGTCAACCAGGGCGTGTCGCTGTCGAAGCAGACGCGCGAGGGATACACAGCGCGCGACCTGGCGTCAGTGCAGGGTCACGTGGCCATCGAGGCGTTCCTCGAGGGGCTGGAGATGCGGCCGCCGGGGCTGACGGCCAAATTCTCGCGGCTGTTTGTGAAGAAGCCGAAGTGACAGGTTTCGCACGTGGAGGTGGGGAGGTGGGTCGCGAGGTTGGGCTGCTGTAATTCGCGTGGGGGCAAACTCTGTTGTGAACTCTATGATACCACCCAGTCTGAGCGCTTCGGTCAGACTCTAATGACGACGTTTCGTGTTAGCATGCTGTGTCATACCCTGACTGTCTGTTCACACGACAAGCTGCATTCATAACTCTATTCCCAGATAGAGCATCAACGCCCAATGAAGCATCCCAGCGCAACCGCCAGAGTCTGCATAGCCTCGGCCGTAATGCTTCTGCATTAGTCGATGCTAGCCGGGCGATCGGCGGTTTCAGTGGCTGATGCTACTTATCTAAGCGAAGAAAGGAACAGGAGGCAAACGGTCACACCACAGGTCGGTCGTGTGCTCAGGCTGACTTGGTTTTGACAGTCCGTCCGGCGCCGTGAGCTCACACCCGAGTTCGTCCACGCCCGGATTGGAAGATGATGCGTCGTCACGACAAGATCTGGCGCCGAGGAACAAATGATGAGGTAAAACAATAATACGGAGGGCCCGACGTCAAGCTGGGATTATCTTTGGCCAACTGACAACGGACTGGACCGGGGGGAGGTGGGGAGCTGGTGGTGTCGGTGTGACAGCGCAGGTGTGCTCACCACCAGCAAGCGGAGCTGAGCCTATCGTCGGCTGGCATGGCCATGCTGAAGCTACATGCATAGCGCGTGTCAATGGACTAGCGGGATTCTCCAACCTGCTTAGTCGCCATCGCAGCCAAGCCATGTGGCGTGCGTTGGTGCAGACCCTTATCGTGCCCAAGGGCGATCAATGCCCTCCGGGGATATACAGCTGCGCCATGGTTAAATGTGTAGCGAAAAGCAGCCAATTGTGGTCACTAGCCCGTTGGAGGCAGCATGCCGCGTGCCAACTAGCAGCCGTCGTGGGCTCCTCTTCCGATGCTTGAGCACACGCGCCCAATACCGGCTCCAGCCTTTGACGCCGTGGCGCATATTCATCTGGCTGGGGATCGACCCGCCCGATATCCGCCACGGGAGGACGCACAAGCAATCTGGGTTACACACACAAGCAATCTCGCTTACCCGACCTTGCAGAGCTTCTTTGCGTTGAGTCTCGTCATCGATTGCAGAGCCTGGCGCCCAAGAATGCCACCAGGGGTCCATTCTGATACTCGTCCCCGGCGTTCATACCGGCAAGCTAACGTGTAGATCTTTTCGCTTACAAGCATTCCACTAGCGTGATCGGCAGCGGCAGTTGCAGCTTAACGTTGCAACTTGGACCAGGCAGGAGCTCCTGCATCGCTTCGCTATGCGCCTGCTAAGTATGCTGGGACAATCTTTAGGACTAAATCTGGGGAACCCCCCACGGCAGAGCATCATCTTCCACACGCAAACATGAAGTCCCCCAGTGAGCCCGTGCAAAAGAAACTCCGATCCTCATGCAATGAATGCCACAACGCCAAGTCAAGGTGCTCAGGCGAGAGGCCGTGCCAGAGTTGCGCTCGTCTAGGCCTGGAGTGCGTCTACGGTCCCTCAAACCGTATGGGTCGTCCCCGTGGCACCAAGAACAAGAAGACGCTGGCACGCCTCAACAGCTCGGAAGAGCCAAAGCCACCCACCTCACAGGCAGATTCCATGGAGCTCATGGACGACAGCCAGGACTCTACCACGCCCCCATCTAGCCGTGGTCTGTCAGTGGATGGCGATTACCTCGCCATCCTCTCCACCATTCCCGACATCAGCTCCATGGAGAGCGACACTTTCAGCAACGTGGACCCGTTCCAGTTTGCAACCCTACAGCACAGCCCAGAGGAAGACATATCGGCATTCATCATGCCACATATGGAACCGGTAAGCCTGCGTCTCCGGCCACGATTCATCTCGTGCTGACTGGTGACATGTAGTACTCGCGAGACTGGTCCAAGAGCACCCCCTACGTCCCCATGCTCGACTCCCCCCCTCACAGCGTCGCCGCCGGCCCCACCATGCTGAGCTGCGACCACAACGCCCTGGCGGCAAACCTCTTCGGTCACTCCTCGCACCTTCCCGACAGCCCCGAGCCGTCTCCCTGCCGCTGCCTGCGCAACCAGACGGAGCTCTTCTGCACTCTCAACGAGTTCAAGAAGACCTGCGGCCCCAGCCAGGTCGGCTTCATCCTCGAGAAGGTCCCGCTGGCCCTGGCGCACTGGAAGAGCGCCCTGCAGTGTCTGCACTGCGACCACAACCAGGACCGCGACGTCTACAACATGATCGCCCTCGGCATCCGCGCCATGCTGGTCATCCTCGCCTCCGGCTACGCCGCCGGCTACGTGACCGGCGTCGCCGCCCCCGAGCAGCTGGAGCTGTCCTCGTCGCGCCGCTCCAGCTCCGGCGGCGCCACGCCCCCCACGCCACGCCTCCAGTTCGGCCTCTACGAGGTCACCGGCGAGGACTATGCCCTCGTGGCGCGCACCCTGCTCGTGCGCAACGTGGAGCGTATCTGTGCAATCTTGTCGTTCTTGCGGAGCTGCATCGACAAGCCGTACTCGGACAGCCGGGGGAGCTCCGTGAGTGGTAGCTTGCAGGGACTGCCTGCGTCGCCGTTGCCGTTGGATGGGACGGAGCATCTGTCGTCGTTGGCGCATAGTCTAGAACATAGAGCCGACGCGCTGTTGCGGCATATTAGAGACGACAGAACATGACATATTTTTGCTGCTGTTTTCGCGTGTCGGGGTAGTTGGGTCTTGTCAGGCGTTTGGGTCTTTGGTTAAATAGATATTCTCATACAGAATCTAGGCGCCAGCAATCGCCGTACATACAGTAGTAGCCAGTCCCTGCGCCGTCGCCGTGTCCGCGAGTAACTCCAAGAACGTGACGTTCGCGCTGAACGCCGTCCACAACCATCCGCGCAGCTCGGTTGCCAGCATGCTGTCCAGCCCATACGCCGACAGCGGCCTTTGCACATCCACATTCTCTCGGCGTATTTGCAACAGCTGCGCCAGCTGGCTCGCCACGCACTCGCGTACTGCGTCTTCGAACGACATGCCTTGCGTCATGGCCTGCGTGACGTCTTGCGGCAGCCCTGAGGCCATCGCGCCAGCTTCATCCTCCGCAGCGTGTGCCGGCAGCAGATGCACCGTGCGGGGGTCATCGGCAGCAGGGAACACGGCACCCTCCTGACGGGCGCATAACTGCACAAAGTAGCCAGGATCCAGCCCTGTGAGGATATGGTGCTTGCCGGAGCGCAGTGCGATGTCGATGATGCGCAGCACCTCGTCGCTATCGAGCGGGGCGATGCCCGTGCGTGCCATGAGCGACGCCGCTTGTGGGTTCTCTGCCAGGAAACCTGAATCGCTGACCATGCTGAGGCCGACTGCGACAGCCGGCACGCCCATGTGTGTGCGGAGGTGCAGTGCGAAAGCGTCGAGGAAGGCGTTGGCAGCGCAGTAATTTGCTTGCGCGGCGATGCCAATGCTGCCGGACACTGAGGACGTAAGCAGCATAAAGTCCAGTGACGTTCCTGCAAGTGCTTTTTGGAGGTTGCGGGCGCCCAACAGCTTGGGTCGAAGGCTCTTGTGGAGTGCCTCTGCAGACATGCGCGTGAAGAGGCTTTCGTCAAGACCCATGGCCGCGTGGACAACACCTGCAACGTCCATCTCTGAGGCTTCAACTGCTGACTCAACGTCTGAGAGGCGCGAAACATCTCCACGGACAACCTTGACGTGCGCGCCGAGTGAGGTAAGATCACGGACAAGCGCCTTAGCAGCATCCTTGTCATCACCTGAACGACTCAAAAAGGTAAAGTACTGTGCGCCTCGGGACACCATCCAACTTGAGATCGTGCGACCGAGGCCTCCGAGGCAGCCGACAAGCAGATACGACTTGTTCGACTTGAACGTGGCGATATGATTCGGCATTTGCCACTATTCTGGGTCAGCACGCGACGGCCTTTGGAGTGTGATCTGCACCTACCTTGACCATACTCTCATCATCCTTGAATATCACATTGACTGCACCAATACCATCTGCTGACGTGCAGTTACTGACAGCATCGGTTAATTGTGAGACGTCAAAATCTCGTACACCATGTATAGGCGTGACGCTTCCGCTGCGTAGTAGAGATACAACACGTTCCATGATGCTGTTTAATGTTAGTGACTACTATTCCAATGGTGTCAGAGACGTCACTCACTCTTTGTATGTTCCTTGATTGGCAGGAGTGCTATGGCTGTAAAGGCGTTGGAGGTCTGCGGCAGAGATGGAGATGCCGTGCCTCGTCATCGCAGACGTTACCTCTGGCATCAGGGAATCATCCATAGCAGGTACTACAACATGGCCAAGATCTGCACATGCCGAAAGAGCACCCGGAAGATCTTCTAGTGATGTAAGGAAGAGCACGTTTGCTCCAAGTCCAGCCAAGATGCTGTTCCGAGCGTCTCTCGTGAGGGGTGCGTTGTGGGTGACCAGTATGTTTTGCGCGTTGAGCCCGTATAGTTTCCGAAGCTGTCGTGCTTGACTGTACGATTTAACTGTTGCAAATACCTCGGACTTCAGCAGCTTTCCAATTTGTATTGCTGCTTGGCCAATGGCACTCAAACCGTCTGTGACTAGGACGCGATCTCCTGCATCGATCTTGGCTTGATAGCGCAGGCCATAAAAGGCTATCGCGAAACTTGAGATTGCCGAAATTTGATCAGTTGCCTTCAGCTTAACACATGCCCAGAGTGGAGCAGTTTTACGATTGCTCAACTGTCCGGGTGCTAGCGCAATAACACGGTCGCCAACTGTCAATCCATGGTTCTCAAGGCCAGCGGTCAGTACTGTGCCAGAGCTATCGAAGCCGAGCGGGCGAGCCTCAGTGGAAGTCTTGTTGGAAAGACTCTGAAGCGTCTGCCTTAAGGTTAGCACATATTGACAATTTTTTGATCCGTGGAACTCACCATGGCGTCAAGTGAAATCGAGTCGACCTTGATGTCAAGGAAGCCGTCACGTAAGCGTTGCTCGTGATCAGCCACAAAATAGGCAGACTCGAACGAGGCATTGCTTCCAAGGCGTAGCGTGGAAGCTCCGGCATCAGCGAGCCTGCGATCCAAGAGCTGCGTGCCTTCCATTTGCAGAAATTGCTTGTTCAGTTGCTCATCAACCGAAAAGCGGCAAATGTGCACAAGATCACCTTTTTGACACAACTCGGTTTCCGTTGTGCCGATGGCACCAATGATGTTAGAAACCGTTGACGGATCTGCTATAGACCCAACCTCAAGGTCAAAGGTAACAAAGGACAGCGAAGGATGTTCAAGCCTGACTGATCTTGCGATGCCTGACGAGAGAGCATATTCAGGCACCGATCCATCTATCAGACCGCCTTGGGTGATCCAGATTATCTTGCTTGCACGCTCAATCAGTGGCCGAATGGCTACCAGATCTGTCTCTGATGCAGTCGCAAAGAATGTTTCCCCGGCTTCGATGAGTGAGATGACAAGTGCGCCATGAGGGATCGTCGAGTCCGATATTTCAGTCAAAGGAATCATGCTCGCCTTTCCACCTACTTTGGCCGCCAATCGAGCTGATAATTGTTCTACTCCTGGAGAAGCTGCCGAAGGCATCACCTTGAAATCGTTAGCGATACGGGGAATGTTTGCTCTTAGAGTACATACAATGATAGTGTCAGGAGACTCTGCGTTCGACGAGTCGATGCCACTCTCGGTGAAAGTGGCAAGAGTCAAGTGACTACCTTGCTTAGGAAGAGAGCGATGCCGCGTCTCGAATCCAAACTCGTGCAGTTGCTGAATCTCAGACAATGGCAGCATGGCTATCAAATGGCCGCCATCTGCGAGATGCTTCTTTATGGTATCGCAAAGGATGTCGAACGAGCATCCTCGGTACTTTTTGCCGGGTCAGCACGACGGAGATGAGTGCAGATTCTAGACTCACTTTAGGTATCAGAACGACATCAAACTTTTCCTCGCCAGCGTCCTCATATTCCTGTCCGGCGGAAGAGAGACCCAAAGTGCCAGTGTCGGAGATTCTTCCGAGAACATGCGAAATCTCGTCAACACGGCCAATGCTCGAATCAAGAATCTCGAGGACGCGAAGGCCAGGCCGTTTGTGGACAAGAAGATCCAGCAGTGATGCTGCACAGCCTTCGATGTTGTCCATGATGTTGTTGTTGACACGAAAACTTGTGTCAGGCTCCCACACTAGGTTGCAAATTGGTTGGCGAGAGATTCCTTCGAGAACCAGCGTACTGGGTGCGAAAGGAGCCATTTTGACGCCTTTGAGCTGTGCAAATGGCGTGCTGTTGGTATCTCTAAGCTCTGCAGTGACTTCAATGCCGCCAACGGAATCCTCCACAGTGGTAGCGACCACAGAACAACTTTTAGCCGCATTTGGGACGTGCGAAGGGCGAATAGTAATTTCTTCAATCGCAACCGGGACATTGCCGCTCAAATCGCTCTTGATACCATGGGTTTTGGCAATGATTCCAAGCTGCAACATGGCATCCAACGTTACTGGGTGAATTGGGTATGACGAGCCGTATGAAGGATGGTTGTGAAGACTTGTCAGCATAGATGTGGATGCTTGCGCAGAGAACGAATCGGCGGTGATGTCGTTAAGAGATTGGAAATCTCTGGAAAAACCCATGCCAACCTCGGCAAATCGTGAATACCAAGCCGTAGACTTGGTCAAACAAACAGCTTTGGGCGCCTTCAATTCCACAAAGCTCGCCTTTGCTTCCAGCGTAATTTCGCCAGAAGCGTGTATAGATGAGTTGCCATTAGAAAAGGACACGATTTCGAAAGAGGACCAACCAGTGGTAGAATTCGAATGCAATGTTGTAAAGACTTCGACCTGACCTTGATCCAGGGGTACAATCAATGCTTTGTTGATGCTAATACGACGCAAGCTGAGGCCTGGCAGGTCTCCTCGATTTTTGCGGCCAACTTGCATGGCGGCCTCAATTGCCATGGCAATATAGCCTGCTGCTGGGAAAATAATGGAACTTTCGAGCTGATGTCCTGAGAGCCAACCAACGTGCTTGATTTGCAGGCGATTCCGCCAGGAACTCGTAACCCCATCACCGCCCGGTACCCATGAACCCAAAAGTTCATGGTAGGGGTATGGGCGATTACGAAATTCAGCACTGATACGTGGCTCCAGCCACAGTGGCTCTTGGTACTGCCAGGGGTAGCGTGGCATGTCAACAAGGACATTGAAAGAAGTTGTAGACCCATTGATAGACTGGAACGATGGCTGTAAACCGTGTGCGAATAGTCTTCCCGCTAGAGCAAGAGCGCAGTCCATGGAATTCTCGCCTCTCGTCAGAACAGTCGAGTAAGGAGCCCTCTCATCGGAAACTTCCAGCCCGGTCCGGATTTGTTTTATGGGCAGCGACAGAGCAGAGTGCGGTCCGACTTCCACATAGTGGAAATCTTCGGCTTTCAAGAGCTCCTCAATAGCTTGCAAGAACAACACGGGCGACTCCATGTTCTGTCGCCAGTACTGTGAGTCAAATCCGGTTTCCTTATATTCCCCTGTCACAGTGGAAATGAAGCGGCAATCTATGGTTCGGGAACGTCTCGACTTGGTGATTTCTTTGAGGCCCAAAGGAATGAGTGTCTCAAGTTGTGGCCCAAGGGGTTCCATGTGATGTGAATGGTACGCCTTGCCACCAGTCTTGAGCTTCCTTGCAAAGATATTCTTCCGGTTCAGTTCTTGTAGAAGCTCGTCAATGGTATCTTCATCGCCGCTCCATGTGGTGCTAGAGGATGAATTGACACAGGCAACTTTGACTCGGTCGTTAGCATTGGCCGCATCTAGCTCAGCAGCCGAGTCCTCTTGGCTAAGTCCAACGGCCATCATAGCCCCAGCTAACTTGTTTTGGTCATTGAGAAGGCCACGGTAGTATGCAGAAACAATAGCTTCAGCTGTACTAATGCGTCCAGCTGCATAGGCGGCAGCAATCTCACCAGAGGAATGGCCTACCACCATATTGGGAAAGATATTCCACGATGCCAACAAGTCTACAAGCGCAACTTGTAGAGCAGTGGCTGCTGGTTGGGCAATCACGGCCTCGTGCATACGGCTCTGCTTCGGATGATCCAATATTGAAGCTACGTTTCCATTAGCTTTCGACTCACGCGAGGAGCGCTAGGAGATTGGGAAGCGTTCACCTTCGAGAGTCCATTTGGGCGGGTCAGGGAGAGCTTGAAGGATGGCATCCATGTGTTTGAAACTAGCGCGGAATATAGATGAGTGTTGCAGGATTTCAGCACCCATTCGTGGCCACTGCGCTCCTTGGCCTATAGGGAGTTAGTATCAAGCAATAAGCATTTGTATCGTAGCTTACCTGTGAAAACAAAGCAGATTTTCTTTGGGAATGCACCAGTTGGTGCCATCTTAAGGTTGGCTAGAGAGATAGCTTCCTTGGATTTGGCTAAGAGGAACCCTCGTACCGGGAAATGTGTTCGTCGGCAGCCAAGAGTGTGTGCAAGATCGCCGAGATGATGGTCTCGAAGAGCAAACGCTGCAACATCAGAAACGCGCTGGTCAAGCGCCGGGCCCGATGCTGCGGAGAACGGAAGCAGGAAGGTCTTCTCGTCAGCGGGTAAATCTGCGGCCACTTGCGTTTCACCAGAATCCGGCGCTGATTCCAAAATGACATGACCATTGGCACCTCCGTAGCCAAAAGAATTCACTCCTGCACGTCTTGGACCGCTGCCTGGCCATTCTGTCGACTCTCGAGCGACTTGGAATGCTGGTTCGAGCTGTTGTATGCTCTTTGTGAATTTTCCTTGAATCACGCTTGGTGGAATTACAGCCTTTTCCAGAGCCAAGACAGTTTTGATGATTCCAGAGAGTCCGCTCACGGCCTCGCTATGACCAACATTGGTTTTGACCTATACCAAATTAGTTTAGATGATTATTTAAACGGTTATGAGAAGAGCGTCTTACTGATCCCATGAGCAAAGGGTTGCTGGGAGTCCTTGCAAAAACGCGTGAGATTGCTTTTACTTCACCAGAGTCCCCAGCTTTGGTGCCGGTGCCGTGGCATTCAATATATTTGGTACCATCGAGGCCGAGTCCTGCCCTTCTATAGGCTTTCCGGATAAGCTGTTCTTGTGCTGTGGAGCTGGGTGCTGAGATGCCTGCCGTGCGGCCATTGCTGCAACATGATCAGTCCTGGATCAAAGATGAAGGAGGGAAAATCTTACGCGCCAACAGCAGTCGCCCTTATGACGGATCTGATGGGATCTCCATCCCTGATGGCGTCGCTCAGTCGCTTCAAGTAAATGGCACCGATGCCATCTGCTCGGGCGTATCCATTTGCATTGTCGGTGAACGTGTTGCATGCAGACGTATCCGACAATACGCCGGCCTTCATCATACCTATAGATTGCTCTACAGACTGAACTAAATTTGCGCCAGCGACGATGGCTGAGTTGCAGTCGCCATTTTCGATTGCGACACACGCACTGTGGAGGCAGTAGAGCGACGAGGAACAGGCGGTGTCAATCGTCAAACTAGGGCAAGCATTAGCCAGGGCCTATCGACACTTACAAGGGTTTCACTAACCTTGGACCTTTTAGATTGAAGACGTGGCTTAGCCTGTTTGACAATAATGTAGAGCCCATGCCAGTGGCAGCATGTCGTGTTAGGTATTCGGGATCCTTCATCTGCATTACGGCGAAGTCGTAGGCGAAGCTCCCTACAAAGCATCCTGTTTCAGACCCAGACATGGCATCCAGTGGTATGCCCGCAGACTCGAGGCATTCAAAGACAACTTCGAGTAGCTTCCTCTGCTGAGGATCCATTACTGCTGCTTCAGCCTTGAGGATACCAAAAAATTCATGATCAAATAGGCGCATGTCGTCATTAATGTAATAGCCGCCTGAATGATTGACCCCACCAGGTGCATCCGATCCGTTCGTCTGATAGAAGCTGTCGACATTGAAGCGCGATGATGGGACTTTACACTGCCCCGTGCGACCTTCTACCAGCATGTTCCAAAAGTCGGTGGTGTCATTCACCCCGCCAGGCAGTCGGCATGCTGCTCTTGGTCAATCGCATGCTCAACGGGGCCACATTGAGACTTACCCATGCCGACGATTGCAATCAGGTCATCCTTTGAATCGTCTGTTGACACGTCGGAAGCACTCGAAGGTGTCCATGGCGAAGAAGTTGAATCCGAGGACATGATTATTGCTCAAAGCCCTGAATTGATGACAAGGCGAAGCCTATGCTCATGGCCTCTCGGTGTTGAATGAGAGGGAGTGCTTCTTACGCTACTTGAGAGTCCTGTCGAGAGATATGGGTGGGGCAGTTGGCTGAGACGAGGTTGGCATTGTAATAGGCGATACGGTCAAGTCGCCGGCCAAGGTGGAATGTAACGTCACCGGGCTGCAACGCTGGTCAGAAAGTTGCCGGCGACTTTCCCCTATTTTCGGTGAACCAAGGTCTTTTGTTATGGTGCCTTGCACAATCACAAGTCTAGGAAAGAAGGCCGCAGGTCTAGGGAGCAGGCCGAGCAAAGCCAGAGGCAAAATGTCGCCGGAGCGGGAGCATGCGTGCAATGCACCAACATTTGGTCGCAGATACACGCCGATGCTCCAGGAATGGCAAGTCTATCAACTAGACATCCCTCCAGCTTGCTTCTGGTGTTGTTGTTGTTGTTGTTTCTTCTTCTTCACAGCATTCACTTACACAGTCTCTTGCAGACATGACTGTTGAACAGGTCCAGCGGCAACCGGCCGAGCGAGCCATTGTGTTCTTCGGCGACGGCTCCAGCGAGACACAAACAACCCTCAGTCGGATCCTGCGAGTCACCAAGAAAGGATCACTGGCCAGCGCGTTCCTCGAGCAGGCCAAGGATGCGTTGAAGGAAGAGAAGCGACTGCTGCCAGCGCGACAGCAAGAGTGGCTGCCAAGCCTGGACTCATTGGACGACTTTCTTGCCCCGAACGCAACAACCCAGCCGGTGACGGCACTACACCCCCCAGAGATCATCGTGACGCAGATTGCCTGCTTTATATCGAGGTTCGTCTTCCCAGAGATTGGCTTGTCCAGCGCCAGCACTGAACACAATCTGGCAGCTATGAGAAGCGACCGACGGAGCCATATCCAAATGCGTCGACCCACATTGTGGTTGGACTTTGCTTTGGCGAGCTGTCGGCCAGCGCCGTTTGTCTGGCATCAAGTCTGGTAGAACTGATTTCGCTGGGTGTTGATGCCGTGCGTGCTGCCTTCCGCGCTGGCATCGCCGCACAGGCCATCGCAGAAGATATCGAATCACCGCCGACTCCAGCAGAGAGTTGGTCGGTGGCGCTGTCCAAAGACACAGGCCTTGCCCAAGATGGTGCTCTTAAGGCACTATGCGACAGCCTAGTGAGTCTTTTTTTAGATATTCATGGTTACACAGTATGCAGAGTATCAGGCTGATCGATCCTAGAAATGTACCCACAGGCATGCCGCCTACATTAGCGCCGAGAGTCGAAAGACAGTCACGCTTGGAGGCCCTCCATCGACCATCCGGAAGATTCTTGCTCATCTCGGTAAAACACCTGGTCTACGATCCCGGGTCCACATCTACGGTCCCTACCATGCAAATCATCTGTATTCGAAGCAAGACGTGACAGACATTGTGGAGCATCCATTCCCCATTGGCAACGCGTACAATCACACCCAGGGTCATCCCACCACTCGCAACCTAATCAGTGGCTACTCTGGGCGGCATTATGAGGCCGCCTGTGGTAGAGATCTCTTTGAACAGGTGCTCTATTCCATTCTTGCGCAACCTATACTCTGGGACAATGTTGTCGATGGCTGCGGCGCCGCCCTCAAAGATGCGCCTTCCGCAAGCTACACTGTGCGCAACTTCGGCCCATCGTCGGCCGCCGAGGGCCTTGCCAAAGCACTGGCAAGAGAATACACTGCTCGCCACGATGGCGCCTTCATGAAACTAGCAACCGATGGTTCTGCACCCATGCGTGAACCTCTTGCCATTGTTGGCATGGCCGGTCGCTTCCCACAGGCTGCAAACGTCGATGAGTTCTGGACAAATCTTGAGCAAGGCCTTGATTGCCATAAAGTTGTGAGTCGCTTCTCCATCAGACTTTGATAAGCTCAAATTGACCTAAGCATCAGATTCCGACGGAGCGCTTCGACCCAACCACACATCTGAAAGAAGCTCCTTACGGCTGCTTCATTGACAAGCCTGGCCTCTTCGATCCCCGCTTCTTCAATATGTCGCCACGCGAGGCCTTGGAGACGGACCCCGGACAGCGTCTAGCTCTCGTGGCCGCATATGAGGCTCTGGAGTCGTCCGGATTTGTTCCCAATCGCACACCCTCCACACGCCTGGGTCGCATAGGCACCTTCTTTGGGCAAGTGGCCGACGAGTACAAGGAACAGAACATGGCGCAGGACGTTGGCACATACTTTATTCCTGGCAGTATGCGTGCCTTTGGACCCGGCCGCATCAACTACTTCTTCAAGTTCGGCGGGCCAGCGTACAATGTCGACACCGCTTGCAGCTCGAGCCTTGTCGCTCTGAATCTTGCTTGCCACGCCATTTGGTCAACCGACTGCGACACTGCCATCTCCGGTGGCATGAACATCTGCTGCAGCTCCGATAATTATCGTGGTCTCAGCACCGGTCACTTCCTTTCCAAGACTGGCGGCTGCAAGACCTACGACGAATCGGCCGACGGCTACTGTAGAGGTGAGGCAGTTGGCGCGGTGGTCATCAAGCGACTGAGTGCCGCTCTCGCCGATAATGACAACGTTCTGGCGACCATCTTGTCTACCGGAACAAATTATAACGCGCTTGCTGAGTCCATCACACGGCCGCATGTCGGAAGCCAGGAAGACTTGTACCGACGTCTCCTGTGGCAAGCAAATATTGAAGCCGGGGACATCGATTACATCGAGGCACATGGTACTGGCACTCAGGCCGGTGATGGGGTCGAAACAGCGTCTATTGCAAATGTTTTTGCCCCACTTGGCCCTGGGAGGCGGTCAGTTGACAACCCCTTGCTCCTCGGAGCAGTAAAGGCAAACGTTGGCCATGGAGAATCGGCCTCTGGCGTAACAGCACTCATCAAATCATTGTTGGTTTTGCAAAAAGGCTTGCTACCACCTCATGTAGGCATCAAAACCCAGCTTTCCCATCGACTTCCAAACCTGGAGGAACGCAGGATCGTCATTCCTTTGGCAACGACTCCTCTGCGGAAGCTATCTGAGAATAAAAAACGGCGCATCATGGTAAATAATTTCAGCGCAGCAGGAGGTAATACAGCGCTGGTTCTGGAGGCACCACCAAAGGTCGACTTGCCCACTGATTTCATTCACGACCCACGGAAATCGCATGTCGTTTGTTTGACAGCCAAGACATCATCTGCGCTCAAGGGTAATGTGTCAGCCTTGCTGCAATATCTACAGAACAACCCAGATACGGAACTCTCTGACTTGGCGTACACCACAACTGCCCGAAGGATACAGCATCCACTCCGCCTCTCGTTGAGCGTGTCGTCTACTACAGGTTTACAAAAGGCTCTTTCTTCCGCACTTCTGGACGATATCAAACCATCTCCTACCAAGGCTGTGCCCCTTGCCTGTGTTTTCACAGGCCAGGGGTCTTTTAGCACTTCCATGGCACCAATGCTCTTCCAATTCTGCCAGCAATTTCGGTCCGATATCATTCGTTTTGAGAAATTGTGTGTAGGTTTTGGATTTCCGCGCTTCGTCTCCTCTATTGACGGTAGTGCTGGAAAAGAGGCCGTCTTTGGTCCTACGCAAACACAAATCGCATTGGTCGCTCTGGAGATGGCACTTGTATCGTTGTTCGCCTCCTGGGGTTTGCAACCCAAGATCGCTATAGGTCACTCTTTGGGTGAGTATGCGGCGCTCTACGCAGCTGGTGTTTTGAGTGCTTCTGATTGCTTGTTCCTCGTCGGTCAGCGGGCCATGCTCTTGGAACAGATGGTGACACCTAATACTCATGGCATGCTGGCCATCAGCATGCATCCCACAGAGTTTTCCACAAGGTTCCAATCCTTTGGTATGCTTGAGATTGCTTGCATAAATGGGCCGAATGATATTGTGCTCAGTGGAGCTCTGGAGACTTTGAAAGAATGTGAACAGGCTATTACAAGGAGCGGGCAACGATGCACTCTTCTCCACGTGCCTTTTGCATTTCACTCGAGCCAGATCGACCCCATTCTCAAGCCATTCGAAGAGATCTGCTCCCAGGTTCGCTTCTCCGAGCCGAAAATTCCGGTTTTATCACCCTTACTCGGCACGCTTGTGACTGAGCAAGGTATCTTCGGACCCTCGTACCTTTGCCGACATGCGCGAGAGACCGTAGATTTCCAGTCCGCTATGGCCAAGGTCGACGATCACACTTGGCTTGAGGTAGGACCTCATCCAGTTTGCCTTGGCATACTCAGGGGCATGGGACATAAGGGCACGCCGGCACTTCGACGTTCAGAAGACAACTGGACTACCATGGCTGAAACGCTTTCAGTTTTGCATGGCTTAGGGCATCAAGTCAGCTGGAACGTGTACCATCAAGACTTTGAGAGCAGCCTCAACCTGCTCTCCCTCCCCGCGTATGCTTTCGACAACAAGGATTACTGGATCCCTTATAAGAATGATTGGCTCCTTCATAAACAAGGAAATACTCCACCTCAGCGGACTGAGATTGAGAGTGGGCCAGCAACGGCTACTGTGCAACGCTTGGTGTCAGACTCGAAGCAAGGATCACTTGTCTTTGAAAGTGACTTGCATAGACAGGACCTCCATTCAGTGATTGTTGGCCACGTTATGAATGGTTGCGGTCTTTGTCCAGCGGTGAGTTATTTGACTTCTTGACACTTTCTCAGTTCTAATCATCTCTAGTCCGTCTACGCCGATGTCGCCCTTACAGTCGCGGACTATATCCGACGCGAGTATCAGCTCGACTGTCCCCACAGTGGTCTTGATATCACATCTATGCATATGATGAAGCCAATCACTGTTGCGCTAACACGTCCGTCCGAGGCTAAACTCCTCAGGATACACGCAACAGCCAACTTAGAAATGGGCACCGTGGCACTGGAGTATCGTCTCGGCGATACTGTCTATGCCACCTGCAGCATTCGGTACGCTGACCGTACCCTGTGGATGTCGCAATGGTCTCGTAGCGCGTATTTGTTGCAAAACCGGTTCAAGGACCTCACTTCATCCAGTGCAAATGGATCCACCCACAAAATATTTCAGAAACTGGCGTACAAGCTCTTTGCGTCGACAGTAGTGTATGGAGAGCCTTTTCAGAGTATGAAAGAAGTCTTGCTTGACAGTGAAGGACTGGAGGCAGCTGCCTTGCTTGATCTTCATTCAGCCAAAGAGCCCAAATTCTTCTTCAGCCCGTTCTGGATCGATGCCTTTGCTCACCTTGCCGGGTTTGTGGTAAACGCTAATGAAACTCTCGACCCCAATTCAGTGTACATCTCCCATGGCTGGAGCTCTCTGAGGTTTGGCTGCGACGTTGATGCAAGCAAAAAGTATCGAGTTCATGTGAAGATGCAGCCCACTGGGGATAACATACTGTCTGGGGATGTTGCAATCTTCCAGGACGAGACTCAAGTTGGCCAGATTGAAGGCCTGGAATTTCAAAAGATCCCTCGAGCGCTTTTGGACAGAATTCTCCCCCCGGAACGTGCTGTACAGGCCGTCAGCACCAAACCAAAGATGCAATCCACCACGAAAGCTGCTCCCATCGCCAAGGCTACGCCTGTTCCTAAAGTGAATGGAGTCAGCAAGAAGAGCTCTCCTCCCAAAGCTAGAGTGGATCTCCAGAGCCAGGTGCTGGCACTTATCGCTGACGAGGTCGGTGTGCCCGCGAATGAGATTCAAGGAGACACTGTGTTTGCAGAACTTGGTGTCGATTCATTACTCTCGTTGACGCTCGCTGCCAAATTGAGAGAGTCTCTGCAAATTGATCTGCCTCAGAACGCCTTTCAAGAATACCCGACTCTCTCTGCTCTCCAGGGCCACATTTCTAGTGTACATCAAGAAGATGTATATCAGGAAGATGAGCCCATTATGGATGACAGTGGATTTTCATCCATGGGGAGCGACGTGAGCACGAGCGACTCGCAAGAATCTTCTGATACAGCGACGGCTGTCAGAGAGCTTATTGCCGATCAAATTGGCGTTGAAGTCGAAGAAGTCATGCAGTGTGAAGATCTTGCTGCGCTGGGTGTCGATTCACTCATGTCACTGACCATATTTGACGCCATACGCGAAAACTTTGGCATGACTGTCAATCGCAACGATATCGGAAGCACACTATCAATGGCGGCCATTGAGCGTGCACTAGGTCTGGAGCAGCCAACCAGCCACGCCAACGGTCATGCAAACGGTCACGCAAATGGTCATGCCAATGGTCATGCCAACGGCCACACGAATGGTCACAAACCCGACACCAAGCCCCAGCTCTCTTTCCTGCTCCAAGGCGACCCGCAAACGGCCCAGCGAACAATCTTCCTCTTCCCCGACGGCAGCGGCGCCGCCGCATCCTACGCCAAACTCCCCCTCATCTCACCGTCGGCTTGCGTGTACGGCCTCAACAGCCCCTTCCTCCGCACTCCAGAGCAGTACACATCCGTCGAAGAAGTCAGCCGCATCCTCGTTGCCGAAGTCCGCAAGCGCCAGGGCCACGGACCTTACATCATTGCCGGCTGGTCCGCGGGCGGCTACTACGCCTTCGAAGCGGTGCGGCAGCTCCTCGCCGCAGGCGAAGCAGTGCGCAAGCTCATCCTCATCGACTCGCCGTGCCGCCTGCTGTACGAGGCGATGCCGCTCGAGGTGCTCGACTTCCTGCGCAAGCACGGCATCATGGGCGAGGGCGGCGTCGCGCCGCCGCAGTGGCTGCTCGCGCACTTTGCCGCCAGTGTCGCGCGCATCGCCGAGTACGTGCCCGCGGCGCTCACGCTGCCCGGGCTGCCGCTGCCCGAGACGTACGTGATCTGGGCGGCGGACGGCGTGGCCGAGGACTTTGACCCCGCGGCGCACGGGCTCGACGAGGCGGTCCGCGTGACCAACTTCTTGCTGAAGAAGCGCCCGGCGGGCCTGCGTGCGCTTGGGTGGAATGAGATGCTGCCGGGCGCGCCCATGTGGGCGGCGACGATGCCGGGTAATCATTTCCAGATTGTGATGCCGCCAAATGTGAGTTGTCTCCTGCGCATGCTTTTCGGCGACATAAATACTGACAGAAAGTGCAGGGTGCGATTTTGAGCAGGCTCATTGCTGATGCCGTCGAGGACGATTCTCATCAGATACAGAAGCGATGGGAGCAAGTAGCTTAATAGCGTTTGTAGTTTTTAGATTTTTTTATTGGAATTGGATGCATTATGAACATGTAACGAGCCTTTCATCTTTTTCCTGATCTAATGTTTTTTCATTGCTATCTGATGCATGATGAACACGTGGCGAGCCAATTATCATTTCATTAATTACTAGCCTTGCTGTCCGACGGTGAGACCGAACCAGAGCCGGCAGCCTCTTCGTCGCTGGCATGTTTCTCATCGGGGACGACTTCTTGCTGATGCTGCTTTTGACCCTGGGCGTGAATTGCATCGGTGACGCGCGCCGACTCGGCGGCATAGGGGCAGCGCTTGCGGATGGCGGCACCATACTTGTAGAAGAGAAATGGGAATGGAACACAGGCCAGAGCGAGGAATGCGGGAATTGAAGATGCCCATTGCACGCCAAGATTCTTGTACATTTGCGTTGTGAAAAGGGGACTAAGAGGTTAGAGTCGAGCTCCGGCTGGTCAGGAGAAGGGGATTACTCACAAGGCAAAGCCAAACAGGGCACGCAATATGGCGTTGGAGGCGAGTGCTGAAGCGGCGTAGAGTGTGTCTGCAGGAAACCTGTTAGTACCAATAGAGTCCGGGCAATTTGGACCACTTACAAGCGTCAATCATGTAGTTGATTACACTCAGGAACACCAATACTTGACCAAATCCGAAGAACGATGAGCCAACGATGCTCACAAGCCAGTGCACATTTGGGTAACTTTGTGGCAAAGAATATTAGCGATTGAGATGGAGTGGTTAGTGGAACACTCACGTCGTAAAGGCAAACCAGAAGAGCCCGACTGGCATCATAACACAGCCAATGAGGCAAGGCCACAGACGCTGCTCTGGTGGCGCAGTACCACCATGTGCGGAAAGGTAAGCCTTGTAGCGCTTATCGAGCACGACAGAGAAGAACATTGCAAGGATCTGGCCGACCATGACGCCAAGAAAGGATAGACTGCTAACACCTTGGCCCCAACCACGCTGTGATCTGAAGACGATTGGGAAGGCGGAGAAGATGAGGTATAATGTACCATAGACTGGATTCGAAGGGTTAGCAGGACCGCAAATCGATGAAACATGAAACGAGCAGACATACTAATTGCAGAGTAGACGGAGAGAAGCAGCGCAATAGGCTCGACGGCAAGAATGACCCATGGGCGTTTGATGGTAACAGAGAAGAGTTCTGCCGCGGTCTTGGAGCCTTTGTCGACGTCAATCTTACTCCTATACACGCGACCCGTGCGTCGAGATAGGTCCTCAGCACGTCGTTTGAGTAGCACGGGAGCATAAGTCTCGGGCACCATCAGAACACCAGCAATCCACATGATTCCGGTAAAAGCGACGGTCAGACCGTCAGTCCATCTCCAACCGGCCTTGTTGGTTTGGTTAGCATCTCACGCAAGCAGAGGGCAAAGTAAGAAGGCTCACAGATGCCGCCAGAAAGCCACCACAGACGGGGCCAAGCGTAGGGCCTAGCTTTGAGTTAGTTGGACTGCTGACTGACAGGCAAGTTGATTGAGGGAATTACCGAGAAACGGAGCTGAGCTATAGACGGTGACGGCAAGTCCGCGGTCTCGTGGGGCAAAGATGTCTGCAATCACCCCTGCAGAATTGACGATAGCTGAAGCACCAGTTGCGCCAGCGAGAAAGCGCAGGACGAGAAGAGTGGCTATATTGTTGGCGCCGCAAGAGCCAGCGCCAAAAATGGTCACGAGGCCCATGGTGACAAAGTACAAGACCTGTCTGCCGTACCTGCCACGATGTCAGCGAGAAATAAGTGACAGAACCATAGAAGACCACCGACGTACAATTCGGACAGAGGTGCCCACAACATGGGACCGAGAGCAAAGCCAAGGACAAAGAGGGAAACGGCGAGGGTGGATCGTTCGCTGTTGACGAGCAGGTCATTCTCCACCTGGGGCAAGGCACCGGAAAATGCAGTAGAGGCGAAGCTGACGGCCAGGGTCGCAAATGCCATGATAATTGCCATGATCCACTTCTTCACGAAAGGCATTCTCAGGGGGTTGCGAGCATCGTCTGGGATCCACTCGACGAGGAAGGGGTCGTCGGGGGTGCCTTTGCCGGCATAGTCGTGGGCCAGGACCTGGTCCGTCACCGCGGACTGGTGGATAAGGCTGTGAAAGTGCTGCTTGAGCGACATAGCTGAGACGTTGAAGCGGCACGCGCGGTAAGGAGACGAAGCGGCACGCCGTGGTGAGAGGAGGTGTAGCTAAGGTAACAGAGACGGCCTGGCGTAAATGCAGCACGGGTGGCTGTATGCTGCTTAGCCTTCCGCCAACGCCTATTCCGGCTCGGCGCGAAGATAAGCAAATGCCGGGCCAAACACCGCCAACGCGCCTTGCCGCAAGCAGCGTAAGGGCGATCTTGCACGATTTGAAACGCCGGATGGTTCGCCGGGATTTCAGCCTCATCCGCTTAGCGGCGTCCTGGCGTTGCAGAATGCTCACCCATCCGGACAGTAAGTCTCAGTAATTGCACACCGGCTGGCAGGGTTCGGCATACGCGCACTGCATATTACAAGATGTCCTGTTCACGGCCTCCACGCCCTCCTGCAATAATGCAACCATGTCGGCTATTCTGCTGGATCCCGTCAAGACGCCTGGCATCTGCCACGCCCAACATCTGACCGCTGAGAGTGCCGAGGCCATCACAACCTGCCTGCGGGAGAACCACGCCGACTTCCACATCTTCACCACCGAGGAGGAGGACAAGGGCGTGCACCTGCACAACCACATTGTCCACCATGGCATGACTCTCTGGGCGTTGGGTGCCGACGCCGACACCATCTACGCTCAGCACCGCCGCAACACCCTCTACCAGCGCAAGCCACCGAAGCTGCAGGATGAAACCGTGGTGCGCGAGATGGAGAATCCCGCCAAGTTCGCCTCCTATCTTGGGCTTGAAAACCACTACCTCGACTTTGTCCACTTTTTCGAGGGCGAGATTGCGCGCCATGGCTACGGCAACGTCATGCAACGCTACCTCGTCGGCGACAACGATGCCTCACGCGACATGCTTCCACGCATGTACATGGGTGAGTTTCTTCCGCGCCCCTCTTCCTTTTCTTTTCCTTGCTTACGCTCATAACCTGCAGGTTATGTCCACTCGATCATGCATGTCGGCCTCGGCATCGAGTTCCAGCAACCCAGCATCATGGCCGAAGGCTTTGCACAGGCCGCCGTCCACCACGACTACTGGTACACAAAGTTCCTGCAGCAAGCAGACGTCGACGCCGCCTTGGCCGAAGAGAGTCCGCTGCCGCTCAGTGCCTGTGTCGATCTGTGCCTCGCCGACCCGGCCATCGTCAACAGCAGCAGCCTCTGGTACCAGCAGCAGTTCGAGGGCGACAACTTTGTCATGCGCAAGGAGATGATCAAGGACGGCGTCTGCGCAAATGCAAGCGTCGAGCTCGGTCGCGTCGCTGCCCGCTACCGTGTCGACCCCAACGACCTCGAGCGTGCCACCGCAGAGCTGCAGAACACCGCCGTCTTTGCTTCGGCCGCAGCCCAGCTGCCACCCTACGAGTGCCGCTACGACTTCTTCCTGCTGCACGGCACCAACGCCTCCATCTGGCACACGGCGTTCCTGCACGAGCCGAACCTCTCCAACGCGCAGAAGGCGCGTCTGCTCGAGTACACGGGCCGCGTTGTCCTGATGCTGTTCGCCGGCATGGGCTGTCCGGTGCCGCGGCTGGATTATCTGCTCTCACAGCCCCCTAGGGAGCCCAACAGCGACTGGCCCAGGCTGTTTGAGCGTGCCACGCGACACGAAGACGACGGCCACATGTGCAAGCTCGTGCGCGCCATTGCCCACTCGCAGGAGACGAGCCAGCCGTTTGACCACCTGCCCGAGTTCCGCATCAAGCAGCACATGTTCCTGCCGGCCGCCCGCGCGGCCCTGGACTCTGCCAGCGCAAAGCCAATGGATGGCACCATCCACTACGACTTTATCCGCGGAGCGGCATGGGAGGGCGCATGGGAAAATGTGCCTCGTCGCATCGACTTGTCGTTTGAAGGAAGACTGTAAAGTAGCGCCACAATTTCTCCACCCTAGGTCCCTGGCTCCCGCCTTGGGAAATTCAGCCACGATGCTTCTTACTCGTAAACCCCCTGATCGCCTGTTTTGATTCGCCGTGCTGTCCAAGCTCGCTCCATACCGGCGAGTTGTCCTACGAGCCTCTCGTCGCGAGACTCTTGGAGGAGGCTGGTTGCAACTAGATTGATTAAATGCTGCGAAGTCCGCTGCAGCCTACCATGGCATCCCCAGCAAAGTTGAATCATGTTCGCCCTTAGTCTGCTCGCGCAGTGCCTGCTCGTGCTTGCCACAGCGCATCCCAATGGCGACCACCACCACTCCAGCCTCGAAGTCGACACGACTGTCGGCAAGGTGCGTGGCTTCGTCGACAAGAGCGTACCGCACGTCAAGCAATGGAATGGCATTCCCTTCGCCGAGCCACCGGTTGGCCCTCTTCGATTCGCGGCCCCGGTGCCCAAGCGTCGCGTGTCGCATCCCATAGACACAAAGACGTTCAAGCCCCAGTGTCCGCAGTGGCTCACCAACAACAAGACAATCTACAATCAGTACACACCCGGCTTTCTGTCCTCGCCGCCGGACGATGAAGACTGCCTCTATCTCAATGTCGTTGCTCCGCTCCATCCCAAAAGCAAGAAGCTGCCCGTCCTGGTCTGGGTGCACGGTGGCGAGCTGCGCTACGGCGGCACCCACACCCCCTACGAGCAGTCACACAACTGGGTGCAGCGCTCGCAGGAACATATTGTCGTGCAGGTCGCCTACCGCCTGAACATCCTCGGCTTCCCCAATGCCCGCGCCCTGCCTGCGTCGCTGCGCAACGTCGGCTTCCAAGACCAGCGCCTCGCTCTCGAGTGGGCGCGCGACAACGCCGCTGCCTTTGGTGGCGATCCCGACCGCATCCTCCTCTGGGGCCATTCTGCCGGCTCTGCATCGGTGCAGATTCTCGACTTTGCCTACCCCGATGACCCGATTGTGGCGGGCTTCATCTGCGAGAGCGGCATCGCGGCGCAGGTCCAGGCAGAGACCGACCCCGAGATGAAGAGCTTCGACACCGTTGCCGCGGCCGTGGGCTGTGGAAACACCGTTGGCCAAGCTCAGATCCAGTGCATGCGCGGCGTGAGCTCTACGGAGCTGCAGCGCGTGCTTAAGGCGCACAACGACCATGGCCTCACGCCTCCGCTGGGCTTCTCCGTCAGCACAGTCGCCGACAAGACCTACAGCGCGGCCGAATACGTCCGACGCGGCAACGCAGGACTCTTCTCCAAAAAGGTATGCAGCTTGAAACTCGTGCGACAGAAACAACTCTGACACAGACCCTAGCCACTGTTGCTTGGCTCCAATTCTGATGAGGGCTCCGCATTCGTGCCCTTTCCTGCGCCTGGTCAGCCCGCGCCAAATGCAACGTCCATTAAAGCGGCTACCCTAGCCGTAATCCAGTGTCCTGCGAGCCGGACGCAACAGTAAGTCAAGCTTGCCGTCTCCTTTATGCATCGCTCATTGACAATACAGATACCGTGCGGTTGCGAAAGCTAAGACGCATCGCTATTATTATGCTGGCAACTTCACCGATATTTCTCCAGCGTAAGTCTCTTCTACTCGTCACTTGTTGAGACCGATGCTGACTTTATTCCGCAGTCCTTGGATCGGTGCATCCCATTTCTCCGTGATTCCCCTGGTGTCGGGAGCGCACGTCGATTCCAAAGCAGGTCCGACGAAGTTTGAGACGAAATTGTCCCACCGCATGCAGGACCTGTTCCTGGCATTTGCCAAGCAGCCAGAAGGAAACGCGCTCGACCGCATGGGCTGGCCTGCAACAAGCAGCACAGCCTCTGAGCTGGCTGTTTTCGGCCTTGACGGGACGCTACAGCAGCTGAAGGACTCAACTGAGATCGATAGAGGCTGCTGAGCTAAGCTAGGTAGCCAACAGAAGTAAACTCACGCAATGCAGAAACATGAACACGATCGTTGAATTGCCGTAGCCAATACCAGCCCGTCTACCTGCAGCTAATACACTTGCAGCCCGCCGTCGCCTCATACCTAAACTCCAGCAGCGACTGAAACTCGCCCTTGCCGCCGCCCGTTACACCGACAAAATGATACCCCGGACTCGCCTCGCGGAATAGACGCACAAAGTCCTCCACCGTGCGCTCCTCCGCATTATGCACCGCTAGCATGAACGCATCCTCAATCCTACGCCGCAAATCTAGTCAGCCCGCGCCTCCACCAAAAAAAAACACGCCGCCCCAAAAAAGAAAAAAACTCACCGGACTTGCTTCTCATCCAGCGTCGCCGCCCGCACCGCCGGGCCCTCAGGCATAATCCCCTCGCTGATCAGCACGCGCGCCCCGTCCGCCAGCGCCGGCACCAGGTTGCGCAAGATGGCAACCGAGTCGGCGTCGGACCAGTCGTGCAGGATGTGGCGGATGACGTAGACGTCGGCGCGCAGCGTCTGCGGCGTGAAGAAGTCGTGCTTGGCGAAGGCGATGCGGCCGGCGAGCGCGGCGTCGGCGGCCACGGCGGCGCGGCCCATCGCCAGCGCGTCGTCGGAGAAGTCCTGCACCGTGAAGTGTGCCGCCGGGCAGAGCGGGGCGAGCGCGCGGCAGGTGTGGCCGCTGGAGCCGCCGAGCTGGAAGGGGGTGGTGTTAGAGGGCTTGGAGGGGGAGGAAAGGGGGGGAGGGGGCTTACGTCGACGACGGTGCCGCTGCCGATGCTGGCCCAGTCCCACGCGGAGAGCAGGTGCTTGACTGACCAGCGTGGCGTGTTGACGCGGCCGTTGAGGTACTTGTGGTAGCGGGCGGCGGCGACGGGGTCGTTGGCAAAGTACTCGAAGACGTTGGCGGATTGCGGGTACGCGAGGTTGAAGGCTGCGTCGAGCTTGCCGGGCTCGTCGCGCTGCTTGCCCAGTGCCTCGGGCAGCTTGGCCAGGATCGAGGAGATTTCATAGGTGCTCAGCTCGACGACGTCGCGCAGGTGCTGGCTATCGGCCAGTGCCTTGGAGGCGGCGCTGTGCGCAAAGTGGCCCAGGGAGGGCTCGGTGAAGACGCCATTGCAGATTGCGTACCTCACAAGGCGTAATACAGTCCTCTTGGAAAGTCCCGTGGCTGTGGCAAGTTCACTGGCCGAGACGGTGCTGTCAGCAGGGATATGTTCAACGATTCCGAGGCGGACAACGGCTCCAATGTTGGCCGAGTCTGCAGCAGCCCAGGCGAGGGAGAGGACATGGTCTTCCGGCGACTCGCCATCTCCAGGTTTATAGGTATTCTTGATGGGGACAGCTGCCACTGAGCTGCCTGTGACAGGTTTCGGGCCTTCTGTAATCACATTGGTCGAGGTCATTATCTGCGCCATGGTAGGAACGTGTAGATACTTCGAAGAGTACTACCCAGACTCTCGATAACCCCGAAGGGAATCGACTCGACATTTAATCACACCAGAGATGCTGTCTGATGGTCGCCGCATGCATAAGAACTCCGAAGTGGTACTACGGTGATTTGGATGGCCGAGAAGTCACCGGATTTAGTGGTCCGCATTCACCTCCACCACCTCCACATACATTTGCATCTGCTATCCCTGAAGAAACAATGGCAACAGTATTTCTGAGAAAACATGCCTCTTGATATTATTGTCATCGGTGGAGGCATTGGAGGCCTCACTACAGCCATCAGTCTCCGGCAGGCAGGCCATAAAGTTAGGGTTGTAGAACCCACGCGAGTCATCATGAATTCGCACTGACTTAACGCAGATATTTGACAAGTCAGCTTTTGCTGCGGAAGTTGGCGCTGCTGTTGCAATTGCCCCTAATGGCGCTAGAGTGCTTGCTCAGTTGGGCTTTTCCTTCAAGAAAGCTCGTGCGGTGGAGCTCCTGGTATGGGATACTAGTGACGGCATCACCTTGAAGAAACTCTCAGCTGTAGACCAGCGAGAGAATCGTACCAAATGGGGGTTTCCAATGATGTCTATTCATCGAGTTGACCTGCACAACGAGCTGCTGCGTTTGCTGTCCGAGTGCGGCCCGCCAGGCATCCTGCAGTTGAGTTCGCCGGTCGTAGACTTGGACGCAGACAAGGCCAGCGTGACGCTTGAGGACGGCAGTATCCATACGGCCGACCTCATTGTTGGCGCCGATGGTCTGCACTCTGTGGCACGCGCGCTCCTTGTGAAAGAGTCGCCACCAAAACCGACCGGCCTAAGCGCATTTCGTTTTCTCATTCCGACTGCGACGATGGAAGCTGATCCCAAGACTCGCATGAGTCTCTTGCACAAATCGCCCGGTCCCACAATCTACGCAGACACTTCCAGCAGCCAAGAGCGTCATATGGTCTGGTATTCGTGTCGTGAAGGTGAGGTCCAGAGTCTCGCTGGTATTCATCCAACGCGCGAGGCCAAAACAGAGGGCAACGAGGACTCAGAATGGCTGAAAGGAGAACTGTCCAAGGAGTTTGCTCATTTTCACCCTGAACTGACCAACCTCCTCCCAGCGGCCGAAGCCGTCAAGTGCTGGCCGCTGCGCCAGGCCGCCCCGCTGCCGACTTGGACCTACGCTAAAGTCATTCTGGTGGGAGATGCAGCTCATCCCATGCTTCCGTTTGGGGGTCAAGGATCGAACCAGGCCATGGAAGATGCTGGTGCCTTAGGGTTCATGCTTCAAGGAGCTGAGCCGGCGGATATCGCGCTGAGATTGAAGTTGTTCGAGCACGTGCGCCTGAAGCGAGCAGCTCGAGTTCAGACCCTTTCGAGCGTGCGTGCTGGTCGTGAAGAGCAGGTCTCAGTTCAATTGAAGGCTTGGGTAGACGGTGCTGATGACCCTGTACCCACGACGTTTGCCGACCGCGTCAATCATGATTATGGGTAAGACTCTTTTCGTGCATGCTGGACTACGATACTAACCACTGAGTAGCTACGACATCTATGATGCTTGCGGGAAGATTTCGCAAGCGGCTGGTGTTTTGGTGACGTAAAGTATTCATTGATAAATGAAGGTCAAGCTGGCCATAGCGAGACGATATGGTAATTGATCATAACCTGTTGCGTCAACATGTAAATGAATGACCCTAGTAAGGATTTTTATGTTTAACTGATTCACCAGAAATAAAATACCAGCATTGCTGTCAAAGTTTGAACTGCAGTGAGCCACGCACCAATTGCCACTCCAGTAGCTCTATCCTGCATCAAGACAGCACTGGTCGCAGCCACTGCTCCACTCAGAAGCAGTATTATCAACATGAATCCGACAAACAGTCTCCAATTTGGGCCTTCCGATATCTCAACACCCCATGCTTCCGTTAGCTTGTCGGACGAGAACAGCACAGACTCATCGAGCTTGAGCGGGAAGCGTGTGCACCAACGTGGTCTGTCGTGTCGTGGGTCGTCCTTCTGTAGGTAATGCAGGAACGTCTGGGCGTCCATGGGCGGCTCGGTCAGGGGGACGGGGCTGTACTTCCAGCGTTCGGCGCGCACCTCCTCTTCTGGCGGTATGCAGTCGCGTCTGAGGTTTGCGACAGCAGGACTTATGTCCAAGATGAACTGCTGTGATTTAGTATTATTGGATTGCGGATAGAGGGTTAGAACTTACTTGGACGAAATAACCAGCGTCGGGTATTCTTAATGGCAAGCGGCCGAAGAATGTCGATCGACTCTCTGACTTGTGATGCTCGTATCTAGTACGGAGCTTTCTGAACAGCTCGCGGTCCGTTTGGGGTCCACTTATGTCGATTTCATTCAGATGACTTCGAGATCGCTTCTTCAGACACAATTCGATGAAACGTTTCCTGGACCTTTGATGAAGCTCATTGGCCGAGGTCGAGGTGTCAGCAATCACCCTTGAGCTCTTTGAGTCTTCAGCTTGCATTTTGAGGTTCGGCCCAGCAGCACCGCTTTGGTGTTCCCTAACAGTACTTGTAGAACTTGGGAGATGAGCCGGCGTCGGTAGAGATGGGTTGACATTGGTTCCGCCACTAGATGCTGTGCTATGGGACGTGGTTGCTGAGGACTCCTCTTTGCTCACAGAGATTATCGGCGCCACTGATATCGACTTTGACTGGGACATGAGCCTCTTGCGATCATTTTCGGCATAAATCCTCAGAGATCCGGACAACACACGAGACCCAAACCATAAGAGAAAGAAGAATATGACCAGGCCTGGCTTGGATAGAGTGGTAGCTTCCAACACCATTAGAGCTGAATAGTCAAAGAATATTAGACAGATGCCGACTCGAGACCAAGATGTTCTGGCTCTTAAAAGATGTACCATGTAGTTCAAGCAGAAAGGGGCTAACAAAATCAGATAGCAATGCCAGATCATGCCATTTCCCTGAGATTTAGTAAAGGCCTTTGGAGTAAATGCTCGAGCCTGGTAGAGCACGTTAAGCGTCACGATACACGCCATTCGCCATGACCAGCGATATCCGAGTTTGTCATCAAATGAACCGTACTCTACGGTACCGTTTAGAGTTTCCGCAAGAGCTTTTAAGGGCTCTTCATTAGATCTGTAGTCGCCGTACAGCAACTCCCCACAATCCTGTTTTGGTTAGCGGCCACGAAAGGAAGAAAGGTCCACATACTCACGCATTGCCATTCGATACGCGCCCATTCCTTTCTAATCTCTGGACGTGTTATTCTGTGGAACGCACTAAGAAGCGATGGTCTATTTTTTTCCGGGTTCTGGAGACCGCCAAATGCGACTTGGTTCAAGTCTACCATTGCACTGAGCAGCTTCGGGAATAGGTGTTCGTCTTCCACGAAGAGGCTAGAAATCTTACTCGCTCCGTCTGAATGTTTTCTATTGGCCATCTCTACCTTGAGAATCTCCTCCAAGTGCACTAGCTTCAATCTTGGTGTGAAGTACGTTATCAGAGGCCATGATTTCCGCCAAACTGGATGAAAGGGATCCAATGCACCTTCGAATTCTGCAGCAATTTCAAGTAATCTTGCGGAGTTTGCGGAGTCATCCCAGTGTCGTGCCTCTAACGGTGTGCTAGATTCTCGACTGTTCGTGCCACTTCCAAATGAAATTACTTCCGTGAGGTCCGGAATACACTTGCAAAGTGAGTAGAGCAGCGGACTTAGTATCCTTCTCAGATACAGCACTGTAGTGACGAATTCCGATGCAGGCTCAGGGCTATCTTCGGCCCAACCCTTGATAGCCTCCAGCCTGCGCTTTATTTCTCGAAACTTCAGGCGAAGGACGGTGGCTTTGTCGCGTGGAGACTTGACAAGTGACAGGAGAGAATCGAAGAGATCTGCGACCTCGGTAAAGTTGGTCACCAAGCCCACAAATTCGTCTTTCATATGCAGCTCAGCTCCTGGTGTAGACATGACTTGGTCCAGGAAAAAGTCATACGCTCATGAGGATACAAGAGGGTACCATAGGCATATTGCGTTGTGTAGGAGAAAGTGATCTGGGTCGGCGTGAACTGGGTGGAAAGTTGATTTAGTTGTGGTGAGGCTAGGTGGGGTTGCGAGCTTGCAGCAGCGGAAGTGTCACCCAGCAGCCAAGGAAGAAACGTCCAATACAATCACATACACTTCGAGCATCACACGTTGAGGAATGTCTGGTCACGTCAGTCCGACTTGCAGGACATTCGGTTTTGGTGCCGAGTGTTTTGAGGTATTAGTACATGTGTCTCCTCCCGTAGATCCGGCCGCTCGACCAGTCATGCTTCTTCCCATGCGCCAACAGTAAAAGAAACCTTGTCTTGCAGGCTCTCAGACCTTAGTCCACAAGCTGAGTACATTCTTTGCAAATTCGACGATCTCCCCGCCGTCGATTTTGGAGTCGCCGTAAATGCGGTCGACAAAGGTGATGGGACACTCCTCGACGTGGAAGCCCATGACCTTGGCCCTGACCAACATCTCCATCTGAAAAGTGTAGCCCTTGCTCTCCGTGCGCGTGATGACGGCCTGCAGCACGTCGCGCTTGTACAGTCGGTAGCTGCCGGTGACGTCGCTGCTGCCCGGGCGCAGGAGCGTGTCTGTGATCAGGTTCGCACCCCGCGACACCAGCTTGCGCTTCAGGTCCCACCCGTACACGCCTGCACCCTTGCCCGAGTAGCGTGTGCCGGTGACAATGTCTGCGTTGGTCTCGAGCTGCTTGGCGATGAAGCTAGGGAGAGCATCTGGGTGGTGGGAGAAGTCGGCGTCCATTATGACCACGAAGTTGCCAGTCGCGTGCTGCAGGCCGTGCACGTAGGCTGTACCCAGACCCAACTTTCCGGCGCGTGCGCGCAGTAGAATGCGCTCGGTCTTGGGGGTGTTGTAGACTTTCATGAGCTGCTTGCAGACATCCTGGGTACCGTCTGGGGATCCGTCATCGACGACAATGACCTCCCAGTTCAGCTTCTCGGCTTCAAATGTGCGGGCAAGAAGCCAGATCATAATGGGGAGGTTGCGACGCTCATTGTAGGTAGGAAGGAGGACCGAGTACTTGTTGGCGACGGTGGCTGCTGCCAGGGGTTTTTGGGACACCATTGTCGGCGATGTGCGGATGTGGAGGGAATGGGAGGCGAAGGAGCGTCTGGATCAGGATACGGTCGAAGGGAAATTGGAAGACGGAAAGAGTGTAAGGAGCGTAGCCACCTGTGTTGAGCTGGTCTTCGCTGTTTATGATATGTCAATGGACAGATGGACAAAGTACGCGGCGCTCCCCTTCCTTCGGCACGCGCCAAGCAAGGGTCCGGCGATCGTCTGAATCTCCATCATTCTTTACATTCCACATTCCCGCCCGGTGCGGTTGACACGACTGCACTTCCAACGCAATCGGCCGGCCGAGCCCTTCCCTGCTGTTATATGTCCCTACCGCGACTGCCATGATAGAGGTGCAACCCTCTTTACCCCTCTGTTAGCGACGAGCTCGCGCGTTCTATCAACAATAACCTTTGCTCGCCGATCTTGATCGTCGCAGTTCACTCTTCGTCTATTCGTCGCGCAGAGGCACGCACTTCCTCAAAACCAGAATCAAAAGCCCGAGGACTCATCTCTCACGACACCTCCTTGGCCGATCATCATGCCGTCCCTCTCCTCACACCCCACCCCCGATCGCCGCGTGCCACTCAAGACGCCTTCGCAGATTCTCGCCGAGACTGAGGCGCAATGGCTGTTCTCAGAGGAAGAAATACGTAACTCCCCTTCGATCCGCGAGGGCATGCCCGCCGACCAGGAAGACGCTCTACGCAAGAAGAGTCTCAACTTTATCACTGGTGTGGGCATTGGGCTCAAGCTTCCACAGCTCACCCTCTACACAGCCGGCATCTTCCTCAATCGCTTCTTCATGCGGCACTCTTTAGTGCCTCAGAAAGGACAAGCCAAACCTCTTCACCACTACCAGATCGCTGCTGTTGCCCTCTTCCTCGCAACCAAGACCGAAGAGAACTGCCGCAAAACCAAGGAGATCATCATAGCCTGCTGCCGTGTCGCCCAGAAGAAGCCGGAGCTCATCATCGACGAGCAGTCCAAAGACTTTTGGCGCTGGCGCGACACTCTCCTCCTGTACGAGGACGTGTTGCTTGAGGCCCTCTGCTTCGACCTTGCCGTCGAGTCGCCGCACAAGCTTCTCTTCGAACTTATCAAGACTCTGCGAATTGAACACAACAAGAAGCTGAGGACGGCAGCCTGGAGCTTCGTCAACGACTCTGCCTTGACTACCCTGGGCATTCGCTTCAGCTGCAAGACCATCGCATCCGCAGCAGTCTACTGCGCCGCTCGCTTCTGCAACCTCAACCCACGCACGCCCCGCGAAGACCTTGACGCCCAGACCCAAGCCAGCCAGGAGCCAGACTCTGCGCCCGACAACCTCTCCGAGCCCGAACGCGCCGCCTCGCAGGCCTCGCAAACGCCGCACAATGCCACGCCGTGGTGGGAGGAGCAAGGCGTCACCATCAAAGACATCAAGCGCGCCTGCAACTTCATGGCCGAAATGTACGCCGACACTAAAGAGGGTGCCGACGGTGAGGCCAGCATCTACGTAGGTCTCCACTCCCCGCTCGACGATGAGCTCGCCGACGCCGCACCGGACGCTGGCCTCGACGCCGACGCGCACGTACAGACGACGCTAAAAGATGCGCAGAACCCGCCGAGCCCGGGTAGTGAGGTCGCTGCCGCTGCCGCCACGGGGAGCGCTGCCATCAAAGGCGACGAGCCGCTCGCACCAAAGTCGGAGAAGAAGGAGCTGCCGCTAAACGGGGGCAACGGGACGAGCACCAGCAACGGCGACGTGCGAGGCACGAAGCGCGAGCGTGACGGAACGCCGAAACCATCCGATCTACCCACGAGCGACTCTGCTACGAAGCCTGCCAAGGAGAAGCAGGCCAAGAAGGAAGAGGACGACGTTGGCAGCGAAGAGGGTGAGCTTGAGGAGTGAGTAACAGTGTATTGCCCAAGATTTTGGGTTAGAGTTCATGTTTGGATACAACGGCGCCCGCACGGCCGAGGCGCTGTGGAGCAGCGCACACACAGAGGCATGGCCTCGATTGCATAAACCGGAGATGCTAAACATGGCCTTTCCAGATTCGCTACCATGTCGTTGTCGCAACAGGCTCGGCCGCGCACACAGCAGATGCAGAAGCAGGGCACGCAGCCGCCACTATCACAGCGAGAGCCGTGGACTCAGACTATCGCGCCGCGACAAGCGCCACCACAGACTGAGACAGTCTATGAGCAACCGTCCCACGTACACCAGCACGGTCGCAGACCCGTGGTGCCGGATCTCAGGGTGTACGTGCCGCCGCGCCGCAGGCCTAGAGACGCACACTGGCATGGCAAGTACTGCTAGCTCGGCCGCAGCACCTCTGTCAACCTGAGCGCCGCGAAGATAGTCGGAAACGAGGATTTCACGGCAAAGACGAGCAGTTGCACAGACTTTTCGGTCTCCAAATCTGTCTAGGACGAGAAGATAGGGAGCCCGTGAGGCCAAGGTACACTATTTTGTGTCTTGCAAGTATCTAGACTACAATGCAGCCGCCCACAGCTCTACACTCCTTTGACCGCGTGGCCTCATGACTTGGGCGCCGTGACAACCCCTTCGTACTCCCTGCTCGCTATGTACTCTAGCGTCCGCTCAAAGTGCTTGCGCGGCGCATCCATGGCCGTGCTCGGCTCTGCAGTGCTCAAGTTCGAGTGGATCAGCTCAATCAGTCCGTTGATGTATTTCGTCGTGACCTGATGTGCGCGTACGTTAGCATAACTCCTCTCCGCCGAGGAAAACCCCTGAGTGGAAACACTTACAGCATCGTTCTCCTGGTCAAAGTAATACACATAGCGATTAAGAATCTCGACAAACAGCTCAACGCTCACGGCAGCATCCATACACGCATCCGCCACCCTGAGCGCGCGTTGCAGGCACTCAAGCACGCGCTTGCCGTCACGATACAAGTCCTTGGGGTCTTCCTCGCCGCGGCCGCGCACCTCTGTGCTCCACCACAGATGACTGGCGGCGCAGACGGCACGGCACTGGTCGGGCTTCTTGAGCAGCTTGGAGCCGTGCAGCGCGCACTTGGTGATGAGCGTGTCGTAGTTGTCGCGGCTGAAGTTGCGTGTGCCGTGCAGCGAGCCTGCGATGCAACATACGGCTTGGTACTGTGCGCGGCTGTCGGACACGCTCTCCTCGTACACTGTGAATGCTTGGGCGAAGAACTCGTAGGCTACTTCCTCGAAGCCTACTTGATCTGCGACGGAACCGGCAAGGAGGAACAGGCGTAGTGAGAGCTCGGCTGCCGATGAAGCGGCCGCAGCAGAGGAGGTTACTGCGAGAGTGGCGCTGGAGTTGGAGGAGCGCGTGTAGAGGGTCGTGATTAGGGCATGCGTAAACTTGAAGACAGCTTGAGTTTGAGACTTCCAGTTGTCGTCCAGGTGCTCCCGCGGTTTGAGTCGACGCGCAAGTGCGAGACTCGAGTTTGTAAGTGCTGGTGTGGTGTATCTTATCCGATCGCCGCCTTCGCCATATGCTTTCCGTGCAGACTGCAGAAGCTTCAATTGTGTTTCGTTATTAGGACTCTTTATCAAATGGACGATCCTTGCCAGCCAGCCCTGCTCCTCGATCGTCTCATCGGTTTCCTGGCCCCTTCGAGTAGGGCCACCAGGGTAACCTGTCTGTGTTTGGCCCTCTGTAATGAGCACCTTGAGGATTTCAAGGACAGATTCCAAGTTTTCCTCGGTCGAGATCTTTGTTTGATTGCGAAGCAAAGACCGCGCAATCTCACCGGCTAGAGCCCGTCGCGTAGGGTAGGTCTGTGACTGGAGAAGGGGGACAAAGTGAGGTAATGCCAAGGCTGTGAACAGTGAGGCATAAGTTTTGATTGGTGAAAGAAGCAGATTCAAGATATTGGATTGGCACTGCTGGGAATGCAAGTCGGCACTATTGGTGAATTGTTGAGTCTTCTCGCTTGCATATGCAAGGACTTGGTCAAGGTAGTCGAGTCGGTCGGGGTGAACATTGAGAGCAAGGTTTGCCAGGGAGACCAGCAAAGCCGTTATATCTTGGATGGGCAGTCGCTGTGCGGTCGCCAGATTCATGACTTGCTCGTGGAAAATTTCGAAGAGCTTAACGTCTTCAGGGACGCCCTTTCGTTTGTGATCGCCATTGACTTGTCCGTCCGATCCATCTGCATTGGCATTGGCTTCCTCAGTGACTTCCTGAGCCGGAGTGCCGTTCGTCTGTGGCTCCTTGCCGGCTCCTTGCCGATCACTATCGTCTGCTTTGGCGTCTTCGGCTGGTTTCACCTCCTTTTGCAGCTTGATGCGCTCAAGCAAGCCAGAAATGGCTTCTTCCTCAGCCTTTGCCTTATCATCAGATGATCGAGGAGCTGCCTCTCGTGCCGCATAAGCTGACAGGCGGTCCATCAGGCCGATGACGATGGCCTTGACGTTCACATGCGGATTCAGTCTAGCGGTGGCCGACAAGAACTGATCCAACGTGTGGAGGTGGAACTCGTCCGGGAAAACTTGAGTGATGACCTCCAAGAGGTATTCCTGGGCCAAAACATCGCGGCACTGCACAACTTGCTCCAGAAGGGGTTGCAAGATGACCTTCTTATACGAGTCGAGATCGACAAGCTGGCTGAGGCGCACCAGATTGCTGCCGACAAGCAGCTGCAGCTCCTGTCGCTCTTTTGTCCTTTGCTCTCTCTCTCTTGAATGGCCTTGGTGCTGCAACCGGACCCACAGCTTGTTCATTTCGACGAAGTTTGTGAGGATGAAGCTGATGCTGTCTTGCAGATTTCCCTCGGGGCCGTCGCCGGTGCCGATTGGCATGTAGTCTCGTGCCTGACCGGAGAGGTAGTAGCGGAGAAATAGGCCCCGCATAGGATGCTGCACGCCTCTGCTCATCTCCATCATGTCCTTCATGATCTCTTTTACGGGAGCGTCGGGGATGGCCATGTACACGGTGCCAACCGTGATCATGAGGTAAAGTCGAGGAACGATGTTGCCGGCATACTGCACGAGCTCGTACAGGTCGGCGAGGTGGTTGACGGGATGGCTGTCGCGGAGGTATACGGATAGGTGCCGGAGGGCGTCAAAGACGGCCATGTAGAGCTCGTAGTACTGTTTCGGACTTATGCTGCTCGTACGGAGCTCGGAGACGAGGGTAGAGCTGTTCTTGTCAACAAAACCTTGATGATCAAGGCTTACATGGCACTACTCACCAGCATTTTAGAGCATCCATTAGCTTTCCTGGTGTTTCTAGGCAGCGCCGCATCATGAGCGTCTGCTGCTTGACCACACCTAACGCATCCTCCAGCAGCCTCGCCTGCTCCTCTGATGTTGGCATAGGGACGGCCATTGCTGTAGCCTCGCGCACGGTCAATCAGTCGGTAGATGCGTGTGGCGTGCGAGTCAGTCGACGAGCGAGGGGCTTGAAGGCTTCCACCGTCGAGCGCTTTGCGCGTGCGAAGCCTGTAGGCTTGCCGCAGTAAAATCTAACCGAGCTTTCGTTGGAGTGCGAAATTGATCGGCTGCCTTTGCACGGTCCTCGCAGAGCGAAGAGGGTTGGAGAAGCTCGAGGAAAGCAGAATGGTAGAGCGCGGCCCTGGCAACTGCACGATGTCCAAAGCTGGACCAACGTCACGGGCGGGTCTTGCTTCCTCCTTGCCGCAGCCACGTGCCACAGGCGCGCGTCGTCCCATTTACACCCATCGCAATCAAGACAACTTTTACTAAATGTTTCTCATTGTAATTAATATGTTGAAGGCATCTCTGCTCGTCTATCAATGATACAATCGATATAAATGTCCATCAACATGACCCGTGCTTGGTCCTGTTTGTATCCTTTGTCTCCATAAACTCATGCCGTAAATGCTCGCTAAGTCGCTCGTAATCGTGTCAAATCATTAATCAAATAAAAAAAAATTAACGTCATCATGCCATGAAACGTCTTATCCCCTCCTCTTCGGTTCGTGTGAGATTCCAGCTTGACACCGCAAGGTTGGTCGGAAGCCGTCTGACGACAACCTCGCTTGCTTCAAGCACAGGCAGCGGCTGGTCGAGGTCCTCGGTGCTGCGCTTCAGCAAAGTGCCACCCGTAGGAGTGGCTACGCCTGCCGCTATTGTTGGACTTGCAGCAGTGCTGGGAGTGGGAGGGTTCTTGATTGGGTACAGGGTGTGCCACATGCCGTCGTCGTAGTACTGGACCGATGACGGGTAGGCAGTCTTGGTCTGCACGACTGTCTCGTAAATGATCACGGGCGTTACCGCGGGCGCCTCGGTCGTGATTGCAGTTGTGGCGGTGGTCTTTGCCCGTGTCGGCTCGACAATAATGGTGGTGGGGCGGGCCTGGACGGCCTGTGTGACGACCAATGGTGTGGCGACACCAGCAACGGTGGTGGTGACGGTCAAGGTCCGCACTATCGGCGACAGAGTGGATATGTCTGTCACAGTCACAGGTGCGATCGCAACAGGTTGGGTGCTGTCGATGGTGGCAGCAGGTTGGGAGTCACCGTCGACCTGGACGACAGAGTAAGGCAATGCTCGTCGATGGAGCTTGTGGATTTGCTTCTGCTCATGATGGATGGGATAATCGACTGCACGTCGGCGGTGTTTCTGTAGGTTGCCATTGCCAGGCACAAAGGGTGCGCATTCAACAAAAGCAGTCAAGGAGGACAATGCAACGACAGCAAGAGAAATGGAGCGCATCCTGAACGTCGTAATCTGCAGCACAGCTGGTAATGTGAAGAGGATGGGCTTGGACAGCGGGAGTAGGAGCAATGTATCTTCCCACGAGTGCGGTTCCTTGCAGAGAATGCAGGACAGGAGTCACGGCTGCACGAAGAGAATTTAGAGGAGTTCATTGCGATTATGTACCAGCCATGCGTAGCTTGCACGGAATGTTTGCCATGGCGAGGCTGGTGAAGGCTGGTGCTGGCGCAGCAGAGGCTGGGAAGCGCGCCAAGCATACGCAACCATTCCTCATCAGGCTAGCGCCATCTCCCCTCCGTGCCAGAATCGCCATCTGGGAGCCTCAATCCACGCCTACGTGGTCGGTCTAGTTCGGGCTAATTCCTGACAGCTGCGCTCTGCAGTTCCTTCGAACTGTGTCGCTTTGCGGCGCTCCTCAGCTGAATGTTATGCATGATTCCTGCTTGGCGTGACCTCAGAGGACAACAACCGCTGGTTTCCCGCCACCCACGGAGCATTCGGTGCGGTACGGCATCGTGTCGGGAGGAAATACATCATCACTGCTCGCATTTGTTCCTGATAAGAGTGTATCATTCGGCCTGATATGTACAGATGGTTAAAAGTCCTCCAAACAAACTCCACATGGCCTTGGATATCCTGTGTCGTGCCATACATGCTTCCCACCATCCGCGCCTCGCTAAACATCAGTGTGCCATGAAGAAGTAGATCCTATCCTGGTCTTCGGAACGACTCAACTCCCAACGTTGGAGTTTCCACTAGTTTGTTCGTAGGCACGCCCTCGTTGCGTCGTCGAATGAAGAAATTCTGGCACTCGTTGACCACCAACGTCCACTCGGCCAGTGCCCTGCCCACATAGATCCAAGATATCGGCGCCACATCTGACGCACGCGCCTCGAAATCCGATGAGAAATCTGTTTGCGATTGTAGTAGTAATTGAGCAGCCAGCGGGACCCGAGGCGCGACCAGACGCATCTCGCTCGGTGCACTGTGCGGTCCACGGTCGACAAACTCGAGCGAGAATTTGAAGAAAGCTTGCGTGTACGTCGATGTGCTGTCGCTGGACACGCCAGCACGCTCTATTAGCGGGCGTACGGGCCGCTCCTCATACATGGAACCACGAGAGTCGTTCCTCTCTGGTGACGGGTTACGTGAATTGTCTCTGGAGCCTGATGGTGATGATGCCGGTGATGCGTCTTCACTCTGCTTTGACGATGCACCAACTCGGTCTCTTTGTGGGCTTTTGGATCGAGGTTGCGGACTTGTCCCACGATATGTCAGTAGAGACCGTAGCATGCCACCCTTCCTCTTGGTCGGATCGCCGCTTTGCTCAAAAGATGAAGTGAATCGCTCGAATAGAGTTGGACCGGTACCCTCATCTGCAGGATTGCTGCCTTTGTTGGTCATTTGGTTCTTTGGGCCTTGAAGGGCGGCCGAAGCGCTTGCTCCTTGGTTGATGTGGCCTAATGGAGTGTCTGTACGGATGATAAGAAGCCTCCGGCCCGGTGCCGGGTTGCAAGGTGCCGTAGATGGGAGAGCCTTCTGGTCAGCGTGTGCTCGGCCAACCAAGAACTTAAAATGACGCCAAGCGCTTTGCAAGCGAGCCATTAGAGTCTTAAGGATTGCGCTTTTGCCAAATGTTAGTTGACTTCCTCAGCTGTACGTTCAGGGCTGTATCACTCACATTTCGATTTCTGACGCATCTCCATCGAATCTCGCAATGCGCCAACAGACTAATCGCATATAGTATGCCCTAACCATGGGACACCAATGGTAAAAGGTTTTTCCAAAATGCTCTTCGCTCAAAAGCAAATCCAAGCAAAGGCTAGACTTTCGATGGTCATCCGCCGTTAAAATGCTCCAAGAGCTGTACAGAAACGCGTAAAGTCGTATTTCGGTCATGGTGTTTTCGCTTTTAAGCATGTTTCGGAACATATCCAGCCAGAACGACCAGTCAACGATCGTTCTCTTCGAATTGCTGCTGGTTTCGAACTTTAGCAAAATTATGAAGGCTTCTTGGAGGAAGTCACAGAGTGTGAAACACGCATTGTGATTGTAGATGGACGTGGATTGCACTGAGGCTTTCATGACCCCGCACATACTCTCTGCGAATAATGTTGATGTGTGAGCGCGGGCTGCATCTTCTGAAGCAAATACACCTCGCATGAGCATGATCATGCGATTCTCAGCCATAAGCCGCGAAGCGTTAAGAGCGGCGCCTTGCAGTCCCGTTGGCAGTGGCTCCGAAGCTGGAGACATCAGGTCATCGAATGTGAGCGCGGTGTCAATGGCAGGCTCGGTCGGCGCAGTCTTGCTCGCCCTGTTGATTGTGGAATCCAGGTTGACAAGCATTTGAGCTTGAACAAGAACGTACCCAGGCGCACACATGCGCTCCGCCTCTGTCGCATCGTTTGGTAGAAAGTCTGACAGCAGGGAGTAGTAATGCTTCGCAAAACCAAAGAATAAATCACTGTCCTTTCCTGTCCATCTAGACGACCAGTGTCCGTGCCATTGAACCTTTTCGACACCCAACGGCATAAGAGGCTTTTGCTTGAGGCTTGCTACGGTGCGTCGATACGAACGGAAAGCAAGATCGTGCACGGGGCGCGGGAATGCTGAGCAGACCGCATCAGACAGCTCTCCCAGCTGAGGCTCTTGATCTACATTGGAAGATTTTACCACACGCTTCACAACGTTCGTTGGAATGTCCCACAATCGGACCAGGACATCTGCAATTCCCTGGCAGTAGAAGAAAGCATATGCACATGTCTTGGCGGAGAAGCTCACGAGGCTGGCCGGAGCATGTCGTAGCGACATGCGATCGACTGCCATGACCACTTGATTGAAAAGGTTCTTCACAAAGAGATTCCGCACGTTGTGAATTACTGACTCGACAAAGAAACCTGAATCACTTGAAGACTCGGTCTCTTCGGAAGTTGGGCGTGCGTCGGTCTCTGCAGCGCCCGGGTCTGAGAAGGAGCATCTCCACTCGGGACGGTCCATGATTGCGGACACAGCATCAAGCAACACGGGACGGTCGGTGCCAGAGACAGACTGCCCGTTCCGCGCTTTTAGCATCTCGAGAATGGCCGACCACCACTTGTCCAGAATGGTGGCACGTCGATCCAAATCTTCCGGTCGCAGCTGTTTGTTCGAAGGATGGTCCGCGTAGGATTGTAGAAATGGAAGCAGAGTCGTCCGCACGACGTTGGTCTTAAGAGGCCCGGGTTTGGTTTGAAATTTATGATAGTCGGTATCCAGTGATCGGAATGCAGACCACAGATCATCCTTCTTCTTATGTATTCGGGTGCCTGGTTTCCTGTAGCGATCAGATCTAGCAATAACGGGCCGGGGAGGTTCAGAAAGAACGGGATCATTGCCACGTGATGTCGATGGTCGTGAGCTAGCCGCGAGTGGGAGTGTGACTAAGGGTGTGGCGGGCCGCCTCTTCGGGGATGGCGCTGGCGGTGGGGAGTCTGAGCCGGTGAAACCCAGCATTGATCCGAGAGAGGATTTGGTAGACTTGCGACGAAGGACAAAGGCTTTCTTCGAACTATCATTGAGTTCGCCTGGTTTCTTCGCAGGGATGAGTCCGGGAGGATGTGGACCGGGAGGGGTGACATCTTGGCTTCCAGAACTGGTCGCTACCGAAGAAGTATCGGGCCAGCTCAGTTTCGTTGTCTTCCGCAAATTGCTCCAAGTTCGCGACAATGTCCTACCTGGAGCGCCACCAGTGTCCTGCCCAGGAGCTGATGCTGAGTTGTTTTGTCTCTGCTTGCCTTGAGCATCCCGGCCTTTCGGGGGTTGCTGTGACACGTAAACCGCCCTGGAGACTGTTATCTTGGAATCAGATGAGGGCGCTTTGCTGTATATTGAAGTAGATGAATCGTCGAGGTCCTCGCCTCGGGTAATGGAGAATTGTGACTGGTAGCGTTCGGCCGAGCTGCCGTGCCAAGTGGTCTTTGAGGGTATAAGGATATCTTCGTCGAAGCTCATGGAGAAGTCGCCATTCATAGCGCCCAAGTCATCGGTCTCGTCGGTATCGGACGACTCAGTGTGGGTTGCGGGGCGTGAGAGGTCTGCGAAAGATGACTCCAGCGGAGTCGTGTGTGTGTCGGGATCGTGGTTGCCGTCGTCGTCGACATCATTGCTGCGGTATTCAGAAGTCTCGCGGTTTGGGTCTGGCAGGGCCGAGCTTGGGGAGAGGATAGGTTGCATCTTGCGGCCGCGTGTGGATTCCCTAACTCCATACGCGCCGTGGCCCGCGCTGGCCTGCTAGTGTGTTCTGCCTGTGTTGGAGTCGCAGGACATGAAGCTCGGTTGGTATATTCGCCGACGTGCAGCAAAAGGCGCTTTGCCCCCGAAGTCTTTGGCCGGATCTCCACGCCGGTGATCGACAAAACAGCGCGACAGGGTTCGCGACTAGCCGAAGTGGCGCACAATGTACACCCCTGTCGGCGACTGGACTGGTAGAAGAGGTCAGCACTGAAGAGGCAGACTGTGCAGTGCGCGTTTCAATGAAAACAACTACGGTCCGGAGAGCGGGACGGGCCTGGCGCTTGAAGACGCAATCTTGCAAGGGTGCACCCGACACCGTGGCCGTGATGATGATTATTTAGCGCCGGGGGAGTTGGCGCCACGCATCTGGTAGAGGCTTGGCCCTTCATATCATCGTGAATATGCTAATTTGATAGGGTGTCCTGCCGTTGCTACTTGTGGTAAAATGCAGATTGCACCTGGCGTGATCTGCGACCTTGCCTGTCGTTAACGTTGACCAACAAGGCAGCTGATAGCAATGGCGCTGTCTCTTCGTCCGTCCACAATCCAAGTCCGAGTCGTAGGCCGCAGATCCGGGGCTGGAGCCGCACTAAGACAATCGCAGCCATTCGTATCCGCCATTCTGGTAAGACGCCACTGTGGGTTTCCACCATCTTTCGTAGGGTAGAGTCGAGTCCTTCCCTTTACTCTCCAGGCACGCTTCAGATTCGCCCCTAGCGAAGACAAACTGGCGGGGTAGAGTTGGATTTCACTGCAGTTTGCGATGCCAGTTGCTCATTTTGGGGGATTACTATCTAGTTTGGTCCTCTCTACTAAGGTGTACCGGGCTTACGCGGTGTCTGGTCTCTTCAATTTACATGCATGCCAGCAATTTTTCACGGACTTTCCAGAATGGCAGCCACCAATCATGGGATGTCAGTACTCCACGTAAGACTTATCACTATAGCCTTCAAATGACAAATGTGAAAGAGGCAGGTAGATAAGCTTCCGGGGACCACGTTGTCACCCTGCTTAGACCGGCAATCGCAATAATCTACAAGGAGGTCGCAGAATAGAGCACCTCTGAATACATTGATAATGAGAGGGGCTCGCTGCATTATTTGTGTCCACTGATATCTGGTAGCGTTTCCAATCATGATCTCGTCGGAGTCTACGCATTCTCATGCTGTGGCTGCATATCTTCGGTTGGATAGATAGAATGCAGAAGATGAACGTGTAATCTCCAGGATATCCCGGGACCTTGGACGCTGCATGTGAGAACTCCTTTGTCACAAGATCTGCCAAACCTAAGATATCTGTAATCTATAGGATTTGAGAAAGGAATTGCTGTTGATTAGTCTGTTTATTTCGTCCATTTGGAATCACGTATCTGGCTCGGTGCAGCGCAAAGTCCAAAATATGCAGATGAGGTAATCTTGAGATGGCAACGTACGCAGATAATGCGAAGTCGCATCTCATCGCTCTATTCGCTCAACAAAAGGGCTGATGTACAGGTTCTTGGTTCTTTCCGCTTTCGCACCTAATGGTGTTCCGCGGCCTCCTCAACCGGCTCCTCCAAATCCTCGAACCAGTCTTGCTCTTGCACAGCGCCGGCCTCCTGTGTCTGACCCTCGACTTCGACGGTCTGGGATTCGTACTCCTTTATTTGGCTGGCGAGATCGCTGTCCTCGGGCGACTTAGGAGCCGCAGGAACGGCGAACTTGTGGACGTGACCCTCGGCATCGGACGCCTTAACCGGTGTGGGCTTGTAGGCTTTCAGTTCCCTCAGATACATATCCTGAACAGGATCCGCTATGTGCTGTTAGCCCGTGCTGCATGTATCTATCATACCACTGTTGCTCACCTGCGCGGATGGCGCCAGCCGTGAAGGTCCTGCGGGAGGTAGCTGAGTACTGCTGGGCAAGGCGGAGGCCGCCGCGGCGCTTCAAATCATCAGTCAAAGCTTGGTTTAGTGTTCGAGTCAGCTCACCGAAAGTCTGAGAGAGTTGGCAATCATGGTTGCGTTGTCAATGGCTAGTACTTAGAGCTCTCAAAGCCGTCGGGCTAATTGAACTCGCAGAAGCTCTCGGGCTTCCGCTCCTTAGTCAGCTCTCACGTGATCTTCTACAGCCTTCCCGGGATTTCTTGGCAAAGCTGTGTGGACGATGGCTCACATTTCCCTTCTTACCACCACTTTTCAACCTACCTCCATGCCATCACCCTGACTGCTTATCGAAAACCGACATAATACGCTTCTTGAATCACATTCTGTCTGGCGCAGAATTGATTCATAGTTGTTTGTCGGATTCTCAACGACCTCTCTGCACTCGCAGACGCCTTGACTGGCCCACGGTCGGATAGCAGTCGCCTTTTCGGTGTCCTTTTCAGTCTCGAAAGCTCACTATTGTGGTTGTCGCAATAGCTTTACGGTTTCACTCGTCTTTCGAGCCTGCTCCGCGCTGGTCGACCTATCAAGTTCGGAAGTCATCGGCACTCGCACCTAGAAGTTGGACAAGACGACCTTTCGGCGTTGCCGGGCAACTGCACCTCCATACCCTTTGATAGTTTTAGAATCAAGAAGCATCGTGAATCAAGAAAAGTCGCGGAGTTCCTATTATACAAGCATACAACATGGCAGTCAACGCTCAGCTCCTGTCGCCTGGACAGGTGGTTCTTGAGCCTGCAACCATGCCCTCCAGAGATGAATGGCACGAGGATCTCAATATCAAGATGATGTGTCCAGACTGCAAGGTCTATCCTGCCAACATCGAGGAGGACTTTTCAGCTGGTGATACAGTTTGTGGAGACTGTGGTCTCGTGCTCGCCGCCCGCATAATCGACAACCGCTCCGAATGGCGAACCTTCGCCAATGACGAGTCAGGCGGCGACGATCCTAGTCGTGTCGGTAAAGCTCAAGGTGCCTTCGACATGGGTCCAGAACTTCAAACCTCAATAGCCTTTGGCGATGGGGGTCATAGCAGAGAATTAAGCCGCGCGCACGGCAAGACAGTCGAGGACAAAGGAAGCAAGGTGCTTGCCGACTCTGCCAGACGCATTGCCGAGGTGGGCCAATCGATGCCGCTCGAGGACAGAGTCATCAATGCCGCCAAGCACATCTACCATATGGTACATGGCGATCCTCGCGTTTTCAAGGGCAAGAATAACGAGGCAGTAATCGCCAGTTGTATCTTCATTGCTTGCCGCCAGGCCAATGTCAATCGCAGCTTTCGCGAGATAAACAACATCATGCACGTCACTAAAAAGGAACTTGGGAAGTGCTTCAAGGTCGTAGAGGACTTTATGCGAAAGAAGGCTATGCAGGATGCGGTCAACGGTCCTTCCAAGGCCGGTATGCCGTCTCTGGAGAACTTCAAAGCAGAAAGCGGTCCGAATGAGATTGCCATGCAGGCAAGGCGCTATGCAAGCCTGCTCGACATGAATTACAGCGCGCAGAATGTTGTTGCAGATTTCGCACAGCTGGTCAAAGACAAAGGAGTTCTCGATGGTCGCTCTCCTCTTACAGTCGCCGCGGCTTGTGTCTACCTTGTTTCATATCTGCTTGACGACAAGAAGCATCCCAAGGACATTGCCAAGTGTGCCAGCGTCAGCGACAGCACAATTCGTCACGCCTACAGGCTTGTGTATGAGAAGCTGCAGGATGGAGCCCTTGAGCTTGACCCAAAGTGGCTGGCACCACCTCATAATGGCTCTTTGGCAAGGCTGCCGATCCCTCCCAAGGTGACTAGATGAGCGAGTAAGACCCAGTTCTGCATTTCTTACTGGCGTCCTGTGGCCCGAACTACCTTGCAGAGTAATGCATTGTGGATCGCTCGTCATTATGTCCCGATGCGATATCACAGACTATTCTTGAAATCGCCACCCAAGGTTGGAACGGGGGACTCGAGACTAGGTTCCAACTTGGGATTCTATCTAAATTGGTGGGGCGTAACAGTTCTGGGTTGGGAGTAATCGGAGGTGGGGGCTTGTACTTCTAGTCTGCTTACTCTGGTACTTGTAAACGGAAAATCTTAGCATCCCATCATGATTTCTGGTTGGCCGTGACCAGTTCTGTGAAATCTTTGAACGTTATAATGTGGCATCACCATCGTAACGCCATTTCATATTTGTTGCACACTGGAATTATCTTTGAGAGCTACACTATAATGTCATCCTACACGGCAGGATTGGATGAGCCTGGGACTGGTGACCGCACAGTGCGATACCCTGTGATGACTGGTCCCTGGCACTTATCCTCCCCATTTCCTAGGCTGCAAGTTAACCCGGGAAAAGCAGTATGGAATTACGATTGACGACCAAATGATGCTACCTCGAAGAGCCTCCTGCTCAGACACCTTCGTCCCCAAAGGTTTATGGGGCGGATGACCAGCCATCTCAGCTAGCGAGCGCCGCACATACGACCTGGAGATGCACCCAAGAACTAACATCAACCAGGTCCTGCTGACACCAGCCTAGATCCTCGCTTAAAGAGCATGAGTACTCGGAGTATCTAGTGTCGCCCCATGGCGCCCCCAAAACTCTGCCCTGCACTGCAACGAGCGCTGAGGAGCCAGCCGCATAACACCGCCCCAATAATGGGCAAATGTAGCTCCCGCGGCCCCGTCCGCCGTACAATCGTACCCAACTCCCGGCCCCCTCCCCTTCCCTTCCACTGAGCGCACGGGAGAACCAGAAACCCGCGCAAGCCACAGCGTGCATGCCAACCACCTTACCGCAAAGGCGGGACCGCATGGCGCACGGAAGATGCCGTGGGTATGGCGGGGAGGGCTGCTTGCTTGCATGAAGCGTGGCTTACCGCGAAGCCTAATCTCTGCGCGCTCGTGTGTGAAAGGGAGAGGCTGGGCTGGGCTACGCCACGCCTAGCACTTGACTGCATTTGAGATCATGATCGTAGATGTGGCTTTGCGTAGCCCGCTCTTTCCTCCTTGCCGCGGCAGGTCGCCCGGCCAGAGGTTTCTTGGAATACGACAACGCGCATGGAGTGTGGCACGGTGCGTTCTGGGGAGGCTTTGGTATGCCAATATGTGACGGACAAAGCGGGCGGGAGAAAGGGAGGAAGTCAACCAGGCTTACCGCAAACTCCCGTTCCAAATGCGTGGGCTTCCAGAAGCATGATGATCGAAAAGCGCTGGTTGTCGTAGTCGCCGACATATCCGTCTCTGCTTGGCGTGGTGACTGCAAGCGTACCGAGGACGCGTGTCACAAAGAGTTGAATACGCAAGTACGCTGTTGACGACATGTTGTATCCACTGGCCCCGACCAGGGCGATGGAGGATCAATCCACACTACCACTTACCTCAAGCAGTAAGACGGAGGATCAATCAATACGACTACTACTCACCGCAAGCAGTGGGATTGAGCATCAATCCTACCTACCAACAATGCCCACATTTGGATTAGCTGGAAGACCCGGTAATCCTTCTAGCAGTCTGTATCGCATGGCACGCACATCGTGATTGCGCTCGGGCGTGGCGTGGCGCAACGCGAGCAATAAGCTGTCAACCTAGGCGAGCGGGCCCTAGGCAGAATCCTCTCAGCACGACCAACCCAGCAGTAAATCATGCAGAAAGCTTTCCACATGGCTGCTTTTCTCACAAGCGAGAATTCTCGGATGGATCGGAAGATGAAGATTGCCGAGCAACAAAGGAATGTATTGCCGCTGTTCTGCAGCTGAGGCTAGTACCTGGCTTCCGCCACCTTGAAATCTTGGTATGCGAGGCCGTCCATGGGGAAACGAGTGGTGTGACCGCACAGCGGCGCAACACATGCCATAGGCCAGCGGGCTCGTAAGGTACGGCGAGGGAGGCGTATGGCGTTCCTGCTCCCCAAGCGGCGCAAAGCAACCAACGACGCTCCCAAAGGCACGTGACAGCAAAGACGGAACGCCCCCCCGGCGGGACTCACCCAAGGTTCAGTTCAGGGGGTGACGCGCCGTGTCACCGTGCCATGAAATGCAAGCAAACGGCCAAAACCGCCCGACCCAAGGCCTGTCCGCCTGATCAACACGGAGCATTACGCGCCGTGGCTGGCGACGCCCAGGAGGGGGGGGGGGCGATGAGCAGGAAAAAAACGACCCACCACGCTGTCGAGCTGGCGGCTTATTGTGATCATCTCCCAACCCTCATGGCCGGGTCACTAGGTGCACGCCAGAAGGTTGGCATTCCGTCTGGCTGGCCGGCGTGCCGACATTTACGCGACGGGCGAGGTGGGGCGCAGGACGACCTTTTGGCGTGAGACGGGGTGAGACGGCCCACAGCGCCTGCAGAACACCTCAGAGTGCTTACGGCTTGGCGGCATGCACGGGGGTGAGACGAGCCCGGCGGCGCTCCGTTGGCAGATGTGCATAGTGGCAGAAAGATGCGCAGAGTCCGTGTGGAATGGGGGGGGGGGGGGCCAAGGCCAAAGGACGCCCTGGGCGCATGGGTAATTTCAGGCGAGATGGCCCAAGCCCGACGCCTTTGACTCCTGGGCGGCAGCCACAGCGTGGGTGAAATCAGCATGACCAGCGTTGGCGAGGCAGGAAACGCGGATGGCTGAATATCGTAGCGGCGGGCGCTAATCGATATGCTGGGATCAAGGTTCTCGGTGTGTGGTGAGCATGCGGAAAGGGTGGGAGCACGCTGGCTGTTAATTGGCCGTGAGAGGAGACGACTCGAACTCTAGTCGCATCCTCAGAGTGCTGACCCGCCGCGTGTAGGAGGATTGATTGCATCAGTACCTGTGGACAGCGCAGGTCGGAGGATGCTTCCAAGCGACCAAGCCTTTCATTCGACATCCTCCACCATTTGACCAATCTTCCGAAGTCTAGCCCCCGTAGCACGCAGTAAGCTTCGCGTCGGGCGTTTCTCGCCTTTGATGACAAGCATGCAAGCCAGCGCCAGGCACGTTATTGCCATGCATTGCATTCCATGCGCACTTTCGGTACGGTCGCTTGTCATGGTTGGTGGCGTCAACGAAGAGTCCACGAGTCAGCTTGATGATCCATGTAGGCTGTCTCTAACCGGGTGCTGCGGCACGGGTGAGCAGGTTTGAATGTTTTGCATTCTGTGATCACCGGAGACTACAGATAGACTTTGCGCATGCCAACAAGGGTGGGTGGATCAGAAGAACCAAATGTCATCAGAGCCACTGATCGCAAGCCGAGCAAAATCTATTCGACCTGCAGGGAGTGGAGGAGGTGAACATGTACCTTCGTACCTCTTGCGCCTTCGATATACTCAAACATCGATCTCGTATCGTGCGCGATCTGCCCTCAGGAATGTCAGTCATGTCAGAGTAAGATTTTGGCGCACCGAGGATATGCGTGATCAACGTCCAGTATGGTCTCCCGCAGAGGAACTTTGCTGTTCGAGAGTGCACGCCGGACTGCAGAGCCTGCTTACGATCGGCATTGCGCGTGCATGCCGACGCCCTTGACCAGTGAGCGTGTACCTGTCCGTTTCCACCGGCAGCTATAGGGCCCGCGCTACTCCACAAGCTGCTGGGCGATAAGCCCCACGGGATGAAATCATTGCCGGTTATGGTCTAGCTCTTGTGCGTGAGTGGCTACCTAGCGCAAGATTGCCCCGTGCGCAGTATGGATGCTGTTGCATGCTATGCATGGAGACGTCAAGTCAGCGCCGATCGACATGACCTAGACTTCTCGTCGACCGTCGCGAAAACTGCCGAGTTGCGCCCATGTACATGCACAGGCGTTACAGGCATCCTTGCAACGGCAAATGGTAAGGAGTCTTTTGCTCGCAAGCCGGATAGGGTAGTGCGAAGCAACTCGGAGGCTTGCCGGCCGTAAGCTGCCCGAGGATTGCAGGTCAACAATTCACAAAAAGTAGCGCAAGAGTACACTGGTAGTTTTCCCATAGGACTCCTGCTCTGTCGCTGATGACAGGCGGGCCTGTGAACTGACATTTGTGGATGCGAATACATAGATGTGGTTGGTATAAAATAGTGTACATGGTGGCGTCCACAAGCCGATGAATAATACTACGAAATAGGTTGTGTTGTTGTTTGTAGTGGGTGAAAAGGTCGAGCGCTTTCCACACCTTGTATAGTCCTCTGTATCCACCTCATGCTTCGTTAAGTTTCGTGTCCCATGCTCCGTGATAATGCTAGTGAAACAAGGGCAACTCGCCCGTCTGGTATCTTTCGTACGTCGTTCTCATGTGCGCCGCCCAGCTGGCGGGAAGTAAAAAACAAGGGTAATAGTATGTGCAGCAGGCAGCAGGTGCCGAATTAAAACATGCGGTTGGTGTTGAGGAAAGGCGAGATGCTCATGTGCTTCTGAGCCAGGTTGAAGGCTGGCATGAAGCTGTTGGATGGGATCCAGGCCGGCCAGGACGAAGTGTACTGGGCTGCCTTGCTTGCCACAGGAGCGGGAGAAGGTTGGTGGTAGGGTCGGTAGCAAGCGTAGTCGGAGGTGGCGGGTTGGTAGATCTGCTCTTCACATTGCTCAGGTGGGGTGGCGGGAGTCTCCGGTGAGAGGCGGAAGTCTTCAAATGAAGACCTCGACGACTGGCCTGAAGAGTAGTCTGACTCATAATCCGAGAATGAGACGGCAGACATTGCGGGAGAGGCAGCCGCAGAGTTGAGAGTGAAACGGGGGCAAAGCATGATCTGGCGCCTGAGCTCGGGGATGGTGATGCGCTTGGTGGGGTCGGTCTCGAAGATCCTGCGCAAGATGCTGTCCAGATCGTCGGTCAGAGGGAGAATGGTTTGGAGGAAGGCGGAGTCATTAAGAAAAGCATTAAAGGTAGAGTCATCAGGTGAGGCTCGCTTCCAGGGGTTGCGCCCGCAGGTCAGGTTGACCAGGATGACTCCGAGTGACCAGACATCGTTGGGGGCGGTGTGGTACCAAGAATAAGGTTTGGGCGCGGGCTGCTGGCACTCTGCAACGGGTGGTTAGCTGGGACGAAAAAAAGGTGCAATCGGCGAGGGATGCGACGTACCTGGTGACATGTAGAATGTCGAGCCACAGCCAAAGTCGGAAGATGTGGCTTCCTTGGTGGCGAGGCCAAAGTCGGCCAGCTTGATGGTTGTGCCGTTGTCGGTGACCAGGATATTCTCCGGCTTGAGATCCCTGTGGTATATTCCGAGAGAATGGCAATATTCCACGGCATCGAGGATCTGCAGAAAGGCGGCGCGGGCCAGCATGTCGTTGCCCACGTAATGCCCCTTCTCGGTGATATTGGAAAATAAATCTCCGTTGGAGCAGTACTCCAGTACCACGTACGTGCAGTCGGGCGAATCGAGAATCTTCAGCATGGACAGAACGTTGGGGTGGGCGCTGGCGGCGTGGTGCAGCTCCAGCTCGCGCTGCTGGAATGTGCGCTGCCTGGCGTCCAGGCCAAGCTTGTTCAGAGCCTTGACGGCATATGTGGCTCCGGTGTTGAGGTCGACGGCCTCGTAGACGACTCCGTAGGCACCTGTGCCGATGATGCGCCTGAGCTGGATGCAATCAGCGAGGACGTGGCCGATGCGATCTTCTGGGGAGCATGTGGGGCCTGCGGGATCGTAGGCACATGCGAGAGGCGAGGGCGGTGGGGTTGGGAGCATGACTGGGACCAAAGCGCCGGAAAGGTCAAAAGAAGCAGCAAAGCAAAGGATCCGCCGGGGTGAAGGAAAGACCAGAAAACCAGGAGGTATCTGGCAGTTCAAAAGACGCGAGTATCCGAAAATGGAAATGGTCTTGGGGTGGCGGTGGCGGTGGGAAGGGTCTAGTCCATCATGTGGTAGAGAAGTGCACAAGGATGGGAGGAGGAGAGAAGGAGGAGGAGGCGGGGGAGGGACAGAGGAGGTGGAAGCCTTGGGGGGAAGGGTGGTGAATAAGAAGGAGGGTTGTTGGAAGGGTGGCAGGACAGTCGCTAAAGAGGGTGGTTGTCATGTATCTATGTTTGCATGGAGGCGGCGCAGAAGCGCACAAGTAGTCAGGCAGGCTCGGTGACGATCCAGCGGTAGGGCGGCGGACGAGCAGCGCTAAGAGTGCAAGATCGGGCTAGCGAATAGGACTGGAAATGACGAGGGCCGTGGTTGCGCGTCAGTGCTGGAGCGGCTCGGCCTGGGCTGGAGGAAGGCAAACCTTGCCGCACCCCCCCCCCAGCGGCGCGAGCGAGTGGTGGCCATGCCATGGCAGACCCGCCGCAGCGTTCTGGTACATTTGATCAGCATGCGTTCGGCTTAGCGCCGGAAGCAGCCAATGAGGCGGGCCCGCCGCAGCTGCAGCGTGGTGGCTTGTTGGCGGCCAGGCCAAGCGCAAGCGGCTGGCGAGGAAGGATGTGCGGCAGGAGGTATTGGCGTGGCGCGTGCCGGGATGCCATGTCGATTCGTGCAGAACGGCCTGATGCTCGGCGTGAAGCAAAAGAAAAAAAAAATAAACAGCTCGGTTGGGCAGGCTCCCTGCTGCTGCCGCCGCCGCCGTCGCCGCCGCCGTCGCTCCTGCTGCCACTGCTGGGAGAGATGTGTATGCATACCAGCGAGCCCATCACACACGCCCCGATGCACGCCACCGCTGCACGTCCACCCGCAAGCAAACGGCAGTGACAATGCAAGGCCGGCCTCCACCCTCACCTAACGGGTCATCTTGAGCCCGACAGCACGAATAGGCGTGAACACACACTGCGCCGAGGGAGTGGATATCGCTGCTGCCTTGCGGCCGGAATGGGGGGGGGGGGGGAAGGGGCGCGGCGGTGGGGCGAGGGCGTAGGCGTGACGCCCGGTGACTGGCCGCGCCATCAGCAGCAATGCTCTCGAGAGTCAGCAGCCAACACCGCCCTCGCAGCTAATTTTTCTGACCGTGGGAAAACAGTGGGTTAGGGGGGGCGCACGGCTGTCTGGCTGCATCGGGGCAAGGGCTGCTGGGTACTCGTGGCGCCGGGCGTGCAGAAGCGGCCAGCTGTTCGCAAACACGAAGCGTCTCCTACTCTCCGTCCGCCGTCACGGGCCCGTGCTATGCCGCTCGCTAGCGTGGGCGCCGCTAAGTTTAGAGCGCAACCGCAGCGACGTGAGCGGCTATGCACGGGGCGAGGGGGGCGCGCGACGTGCAGGCCCTGGCCCTCGCCCGTGCACCGCCAACACCAACACGCACGCACGCACGCATGAGCAACGACGCCTGCGCTGCCGCACCACCGGTCTGACCAATGGCCGCGTCGCTGGCGATCCCTCTCCACCCCAAGTCGTTCGCTGCTTGCCTCCACCTGCAGCTTCGCGCCCGCCGTGATTGGCTGCTTGCGCGGTGAGCTCAATCTCGCGCCCGCCGCTCCCCCAACCCCTGCTTGGTGACTGGCGCATGAGCCTGCGCGGCCTGGCCGTTCGGTGCTGCAGTGACGGCTCGGCCTCCACAAGCTTGCATGCAGGTCGCCCTTCATTGGCTGCCAGCCCCCGCTCGCATTCGTTTTCGTGTCACCGTCTCGAACAGCCTAGAACCCCGGCATGTCTTGCCCTTGTACCTGTGGCCTGCACCCCGTACCTTTTCCAAGACCCTCGCTCTCGTGCGCCCGTACCACGAAGCGCTTTAAGGTTACCGCACCGCGTGGATTACTTCCAATTTGAGTTGGCAGGCCCCCCCCAGTTCTGCCACACGTCACGCCTGCCAGCCTCCTGTACCCCGTCCTCGTCGTGTCTCATGTCCAAGGTAAAGCAACCAGTCCCAAGATCGCCGCCGGGCCCTGCCTGCATAGTCACAGGAGGCCCTTGAAACAGCCTATGACTCAAAATAGTCGCGGCTCGGAATTAATCCTACCATCGGCCTGCCCCTGGGTTGCGTGTTATCGAGCGACATCAGACAGCATGTTTGATCCGTGACGAATGTTGTTCCCGCATCTCCTCTGCTTGGTACTCGGTTGGGGCGGTGTAACCAACCGGCTCCGCCCACACTGAGTATCTTGGGAGGTCTGATCATGGCTCGTTCCGCATTTCCCGCTCTTTGTCGATTTCGAAGACTTCGTCCTACGTGTCCTCCGGCCTGTTCTCTAAAATTGCAAGTCTGCACCTGCACTAATAATATGAACTTCCCTGAGCATAAAGCTGTCTTTCGCGACGTGCTCTTCCCAGAATTTGTGTGTTGTCTGCCAGGGCTTTTCTGGCGGGAATAGGACAATTGGTGCTTCATGCCATTCCACGTTACACCATTTCACCGTGTCGTATGACACACACCTAGTTTGGGACCAGGCATGTTGTCGAGCGCGCGGAAGCAACATGCTTCCTCGATGTTGGGCACCGCGGTTGCATGGCAGCATTCCTCCGTCCGAACGGGGCTTATGGTCGGGGAATTCTTGAAAATTTACTATGCCCGTCGGTTTCATCGTGCGGATACTGTTGTCATTTGCGACTAACCTCCGAGAGAAAGCCTCTTGACAGGTGGCCTGTCGCTTGCCAGCTTGGTTCGAGGGCACGCTACTGCCTCCAATACATCATAGTGTGCCATTCTCATGCTGCTACCAACGGTCTGTTTGATGTATTTCGCCGTAGTGCTTCAAAGATCATAAAATTTCTGTTCACGTGATTTCTAGGAGAGTGTCGGCAGGTAAGCGGGAATTGCACTGATTCATGGTCGACTCATCCTCCGTCTTGTGCAATGAAATAGTGTCACCGAACAAGACCGCAACATGCAAGGAATGCTTCTGGAGGTCTTCATGCTCTTGCTCCTGAGCAGCACATTTTAATGCACGCATCGTGCTTTAGTACCATTAATGAAATTATCCGAAATTGTTGATATTTGTCTTCCATCTTTTCCTGGAAAGGACTCGAAATGACCCTGTCGAATGCCTCATGCGCCTGCGGAGTGCCGGATGTAGTGATCTGTCAGGAAACACCGTTCCGTTATCTTCTCATCTTGCCGATCAGACAGAGTACAGCTTGCTATGCAAAGGACACGCATTCTCTTCACAGATTCTAAAACGACAGTTCTTAGATTACCTCCCATCGTAGAAGCACCTATTACAAGTCTCTCACGTGTCAGTCTTTGACCTTCACGGCCATGCCGCAACCGTCCATGAAAGCCGTCGTAATCCGTGCTCCGGGCGGGCCGGATGTCTTGAAGATAGAATCCCTCCCTATCCCCACCGCGCACCCGGGCCGGGTCTTGATCCGAGTCAAGGCCTTTGGCCTGAACAGGTGAGTTAGCTCCACCAAACGCCCTGACCCTCCTCGCATGCATGCCTACATACGGTCCAGGTCTGAGATGTTCACCCGCCAAGGACACTCGCCAGGCGTCAAATTCCCCCGAGTGCTTGGCATAGAGGCGGTGGGTATCGTCGAAGAGCTTGGCGAGGGCGTGACCGGCCTTGCCAAGGGTGACAAAGTGGCCACAGCAATGGGTGGCATCGGCCGCGACTTTGACGGCGGGTATGCCGAGTACACGTGCCCGCCCGCGACACAGGTGCAGCGTATCGAGACGAGCTTGCCGTGGGAAGTGCTTGGGGCGCTGCCTGAGATGATACAGACGGCGTGGGGGTCATTGTACAAAGCACTACGACTACAGAGAGGTGAACATTTGCTGGTGAGGGGCGGTACGACGTCCGTGGGGCTTGCTGCTGCAGCTTTGGCTAAGCAGCTGGGCGCCACGGTCTCGTCGACCAGCAGATCTGCCGGCCGTGCAGACTTCTTGAAGGAAGGAGGTGCAGACCATGTATTCGTGGACGACGGAAATTTGGCCAATGAGGTCCGGAAAACATTCCCAGACGGCGTCGATAAGGTGCTGGAGCTCATCGGTGTTACCACTCTGGAAGACTCCATGGCTTGTGTGAAAATCGGTGGTATTGTCTGTATGACGGGTATCGTCGGCAACAAATGGTCGTTCAGCGACTTCAACCCCATGGAGAAGATTCCTAACGGCGTGTGTTTGACGTCCTACTCCGGAGGGTCTGATGACTTCATGACTACTCCGCTGGGGCAATGTGCAAAGCACGTCGAATCTGGCGCGCTCAAAGTTCATGTGGGCAAAGTTTTTAATATTGACGACATTGTTGAGGCGCATAGATGTATGGACGAAAACAAAGCTGGGGGTAAAATTGTGGTTTTGACCTAATTAATCGGGCATATTCATTTGGAAAGATCGTGTATCAAAACAGTAAGACTGGCTTAATTATAGATCCATCGTGCATCTTGTTCAAAGCTGTGCCAAAATCGTCAAGCTGTAGCACTATTGTTAGAAAAACTTAATGCTCAGCCAGAGGATTTCAAAGCACACTTACCGGTAGATATGATATGAACTTATCAATTGGAAACTGGCCCTCTCGATACCATTTGATCATCTGTGGTACACTCTTCACTGCTGTGAGTAATACTGTCACGCAAATGGAGCCAAAAAAGACGTTTACCTTCTGTGGGTCAGAGTCGCCCAGTATGCAACCCATGATACCAATGCCCGACTACATGGCGTCAGTGCACTGCTTGAAGAGATCTTGAGAAGATTGCGGGGAGTCTTACATTGATCATAGCTATCCCATTCATCTTCACATCAAAATCCAATGGCGTCACACCAATCATGATGAACTTGCCTCTTCTTGCAGTACCGGTCAACGCAGCTTCTATCAGGAATGGCACTCCAGTAGTCTCAATCACGACCGACGCACCAGCTGGAGCAATCTTTCGAATTACCTGGTTGAGATCAAAGCCTTCCTGTGTGGTGTTCAGGGTTGCCGTGGCGCCGACAGTTTTGGCCAACTGTAATCGCGAGTCGGTGCGATCCACGGCAATAATCGTCTTACACTTGCGGATCTTACTAGTCTGGCCAGATCGTCAGCACACTTGTCTCACAGACCAGAGTTTGGCAGGCATCAAAAGCACTGCAGACACTGACCATTATGGCGGCCAACCCCACAGCCCCAAGACCAAGGACCAGGACCACATCATTCGCGCCCGCATCGGCTATGTTCGTGATCGCGCCCGCGCCAGTCTGCAAGCCGCACCCCAGCGGCGCAAAGAGCTTCAGCTCGTCATCGCTCTTGATGAGATCCTTCGCGTTCACGACGCTGGCCTCCGAGACCACCGAAAGGCGCGAGAAGCTGCTCTGGCCAAAGAAGCTGCCCCAGGCCTTTTCCTTGTCGATGGTCCACGACTGCTGCGAGCCGCCGTAGTTGCGCACGGGGAACTCGTCGCAGTACGCCGAATGCGCCGTGGTGCACTCGGCGCAGGCGCGGCAGGAGTCGAAGCTCAGCAGGACAGGGTCTCCAGGCTGCACGGAGGTGACGCCATCGCCGACGGCCTCGACGATGCCGGAGCCCTCGTGGCCGACGATTTTGGGGTAATGAATGTCGAGCACGCCCTCTGGCACGGACGTCAGCACAATGTCGGTGTGACAGATGCCTGAGGCGACCATGCGGACCAGGATCTGGCCTCGAGCAGGGGGTCCGACTTCGACATCTTCCAGGGTCCAATTTGGTCCTGGAGCGGATGGTTCGCGCGCAACAATTGCTTGTGTCTTTTGGGCCATGTTGCGCTGCGCTTGTTGCCTGTCGCAAACTGGGAGTTGCTGGCTAGAAGAGCGGTACTTCTATTCAGACCTCACACATTCAAAGGGATGTGTTTGGCATGGCACATGTGGTTTGTGTCTCTTGTAGATTATTTCGGTAAAAGCTACCCCGCATTTTCTCCCCCTGCCGTGGTTGTTTGTGAGGCTGAGAGATGCGACTAATCCATTTATCTGCGCGTCATCCGCTGGCCAATCAGAATCTCTCTTTACACTCCCCTTTCGGAATACTGATGTTTTTGAAGGGTACTCTAGCTCCAAAAGGGAGTATATACAGGACTCAAGGGGTTCTCTAATGTTTTTTTTGGGGGGGGGGGGGGGNGGGGGGGGGGGGGCTATGAAGGTTCATTCGATTCTCGAAAAAACCTGTGAGTTGTGAAATGCACTGCAGCACTTTAAAGGATACCATAATGCCTTGGAAAAATCTGCAGCATCTGGAGGTCACTGCTTCAGTCGAAGGGTCCCGCTCAATTGCAAGGGTATTGTAAATATCAAGGAGAATGCGCCTCATCCACCTTTCGGGCCGCCTTGACCTTGCAATAGAGTACCAAGCCACGTCAGCAACTTAGACCTGACCATCCAGGGCCTTCCGGAAGTGCTGTTCCAAGCGGTGCGCAGTATAACGTTACTTCAATTCGCTGAAGCGGCAGGCCAGTGCGTAGAATGACATGAAATAGTTGACAGGGCCGGTCGGGCAACAGGTGCCAAATCAGAGTGTTTGCATAAGGCCTACCTTCAGTCTCAAGCGCCCCGAAAGTGATGACTCTGACCGGCATGTTATTGACGAGGGCCTGAACATATGCGCCGAAGCCAATAGGTACTGGCTCACCACTCTCAGGACGAGTGATAACGATGATGTAGGTACCGGAGCCTCGATTCTGGATTCGAAAATGTATCCCTCCCGCCCTGTCTACTAGTAACGATGACGTCGACGTGCGTTGCCCTGGAGGGCGTATTATGGTTTCTTGTAGTTGGCTAGAAGTTGCTCCAGCTCCAAGGAACATGCTTTTCATGCCTTTCAGTAATGCTTGACCACCGTTGCTATTTGCCTGATCGCCATCGTTTGTAACTTGTTGGTCATTTGGGGGAATGTAAGGTAAGCACGACGGTACTGGGCTGGTTGCCTGATAGATTGCATCATGATCGGTCTCAGGGACGTTACTACCTGCATATGGCTGTGGAAGGAGCCGAGAATGAGCGTATTGTTGTTCGTCGACTATTTTCTCTTGGGTAGTTAGGGAAGAGTCCGCAGATCGAGACTCCATGCCCATTGCAGCTGGAATGACATGTAATAATTCTTTCACGTAGGCAGCAGCTGCGAGTGCCGCATAAGGCTGCCATTGCTTATTCTTATGGGAGTCTGCGTAATCGCAAATACCCCTAACAACCAGGCATGGGAAATGTGCTAGTCCAGCTGCTTCCATCTCAAAGCACAAGACGTTCAGCTCGTCACACAATTTGTCCCGGGTTGCACCGTGCCTCATAAGTTGGTTGCCGGATGCAATGAGGCCATAATGAACAACTGGACCCTGTTCACTTCGCGGACCTCGCTTTTTAAGACGTGTAAGATCGCATTGGTCGCATGTAGGACGCTTTTCAGGGTGGTCATATTCGCCTTCGAACAAAATGTCGTTGGCCGGACCCGGACAAGAGAATCTCGGTTGCATACGGGGAAAGCTTTGAAGCGCTCCAGTTATTATGTTATCCAGTGTATGGCCATGCATCATATGACTGGCTCTTAGTTTGGCTACGCCAAGCAAAAGTGCGTCTGGAGGCCGATTGACTTGACCTGTACGATGGAATTTGCCGTCTTGGATGGTCTTGCCAAAATCATACTGGACAATGCCGCCAAAACCATCGGATGGTGTGCTGACCACTACATCGCCGAGCCTCAAGTCGGTTTGGCTGCTGCCAGGCACGCCTCCCGCAATACCAATCATAACTGTGGTGGCAATCTTCGGGAAGCTGAACCGCAGACAACTTACCACAACGGCAGCGGACACGGTACCCATGACCCCAGCCGGTAGGTAAGCAATGACGGTGTTGTGGTCTTGTATACGACCGAGGCTATATATGTTGGGGTCCTGGGGTAAGGGAGGAAGATCTGCATGATTCTCATCCAGTATGGCCAATGCTGCTATTTGTTCCTCTGGCAGAGCACAGATGAGTGCAACTGTATAGTCCTCGCGATGCATCTTGGAAACGAAGCACTTTTGTACTTCCCAGAAGTTGCCTCAGTATCGGTGGCGCATTGATGGATCAGCGATATGCCAACCCAACCGTTTGTTGACGAGGAACCAGCCTTCGCCACAGTTGTTATTCGTGGAAGATAAGACGCTTTTAAAGCGAGCCCAGGAGACAGAATTCCGCGCCCACCCGCAAACGAATAAGGGACTGAAGACTGAATGCGTGAGATACCTCGTGCGAGCCTACAGAGGATGAGGGGCGACGCATGGCGTTGGCCAGCCGCCCCACCCCCATTAGCGCATAATGCATGTCGCGTCTTTACTGGTTCACCTCGCGATGCGCCATCTGACAAGCTCGAGTGGAGAGCACACTGTAGCATTACTCCCCATTACAGCAGTGCTAAGGAGGAAATTGAGCGATCTTTTGCCGTTGGAGAGGCCACGGCCCGTTCCCGAAGCTAAATCTTGGTGTTGTGGGACCAAAGGTCGTCAGACGTTGCACGTCAATAAAGATCCCATGAACAGCCAGTGATATTTTCCACGTGTAATAGTCTGCTTACTTATTGCATGCACGCCTATAAGAACCCTGTCATCATGATAGCTACCACAGAAGTCCAACCGACGGCTAAATTGGACAGACCGCTTCCGCAGATAGAAGATGCCGCGCCTTGAAATGCCTGGGGCAAATTTCCTGCGCCATCCTGTGATTCATGAGTCTGGCCTTCGAGGACCAGACTCTGTACACCACCACTCACGGTCTGGAGTGGTGCCACAAATGCCATTTGGCTCCAGCTAAAGACAGTGTTCTTACCACCGTAGACGAACACCTCAAATCGTCCCAGGAATGAGCCATTGACCCACACCCTGCTACCACCAAGGACGTCAGTAGTGAGTGTGATATGTGCCGGAACAGCTACTTTGACAGGTTTATGAGTTGAGCTCGTCTTGTTGGTCCAGATCCTGCCAGGTAAGCTTGAGTCAAAGCCATCTTCTTCTGCAGTCGAGCGAAGTGGATAGGGCCAGCCATCAGCTGTGAAGACCAGATCCCCGTCAATGGATAAGGAGAGGATATTGTCCGGGCCTGACAAAGTGAACGGACCATTGACAGATAGCGCGAGTGTGTAGTTCATTCCTTTGCTGCCATAACCGAGCGTTACTGTGTCATTTTCTGATGACTGACGCTTCCAGGAGATCAACGGCACAGATTGGTTGTTACCAGAAGAACGAAGCGTCCGGTCTAGATTCTGTCCAGGAGCGCGGGGTATCAGGAAGTCAATGCTAGAGTCAAGGTCCAAAATAGCTATATTTGGGCCGCGCGTGCCTGCCCAAGCACGGGTCCCGACTAGCGGTATCCCTTTTCGCATCGCATAATAAGCTTCAAGCTGGGTTGTCGCATCCGGTCCATTATCATTCCAGGCAGCCATGATGGCGCCCTTGTTGCCCGATGCGTCTGTAGCCAATTGCATAGTCGTGTTCACTTGGTTGAATAATGCTGGATTCCAGAGCCATTGAAGCCGGCCAGCAAAATTCAAAAGCCGACTTCCGTTAAAGAACTGGGGGTATGGGGCCGGGAGAATGGGCATGTGATCATTTTTAAGAGACACATACGCCCACTGATCGTTCGAGTTGATGAGATCGTACCCTGCATCCTGTAGCTTTACTGGGTCAGATTGCCCATATTGCCAGTGCTGAATGATAACCTCTTTAGCTATGGTCAGATTATTGGAAGGCTCATCTGTTCCCCAGATGCGAATTCTTTTGCCGGACGTCTCATTGATGAAAGTAGACATCTCGTTCACGAAGCTGATATAGTCATCCGCTAGCGTAGAATCATACTCGTCGGCACCTATATGCACTTCTTTGGTAGCGAACCACGGAAGGAACTCTTTCCATAGACTTTTGACGGTTGGGATTGTATCTGGATGTGTCAAATTCAGGAGATCCTTCGTCTTCAGCGCAAGCTCTGGTTTCCACTTTGTGATTGCCAAAGAATGTCCGGGAGCCTCAATCTCAGGAATTACAGTAACACCTCTCAGAGCACACTGACGCTGAAAGTCTTCAAAGTCAGCTCGTGATAGGGTTTCGTTGGGCCTCTGGATGATTCCCTGCAGAACAGCATCTTCTGGCATCAGAGAAAAGTGTGAATAGACATCCTGCCAGGTGCCGTTGCGACCCCGAGTCAGAGGGTAGTTGTCGCTGATATGATAATGGAATTCGGACATTTTGAACCACGAGGCGAACGCGCAGAGCTCTTTGAGAAGCTCCGGGCTATACCATTTCCTACCAGCATCGAGCATAAAGCCTCGAGTGGCATAAGCAGGCGCATCGCGAATTTTTTCGATCTCTGCAGTTCCGTTCGAGATCATGAGCTGCTGAAGCAGAGTACGAGTACCCCAGAACATGCCACGAGCGCCGGTACCATTGATGAAGACTCTCTTAGCTTCCACAGCGATCTCGTAACCCTCACTTGCGTGGACTCCATTTTCGTAGGTGAGATCGTCTGAGCCTGTATCAAGGTCTGCTAAGATAATACTGCTTACGTCTATTGGAAGGACTTCCACTACCTCCAATGCCCAGGCATCTCCGGTCAGCTCTTCAAGGTCTTTCTGAAAGACTTGAGCAAATTCATATGCACTGGGTGCAACAAGTGAGAGACCATCTGTATCTCTTCGTCCGGAAAACTGCTCTATAATATAGATTGTCCTGGGACAAGAAGCTAGTTGAAATGACTCGGCGCTGCTCGTGGAGTCCGCTCCGTATGATGGAGAGGGTAACACTTGCAACGCAGTAGCCAGTAGTCCCCCTGAAAGAAAGCTACAGTAGGTCAGTAACATGATCAGATCTCGTCATATAGCTTCTTTTTGTTGCAGCATGAGATGCGGCTACTGCAGAGGGTGATATGGCATGCACCCCACGCTCCACCCCCGCACGATGCTACGCTGGACGATTCTTATCGCCAAGGCGCACCCAATGTAACCTTTTATACGGGGGTCAGACCGATGGAGATATCATTCTTAGTCGCAATGAGCGGACCTCGATCGTCCGCACCTGCCCCAACCCGGGCCAGGCATACTTCCCACCGTCAAAACGAGTGGCGTGGATGGAGTAAGAGTATGGACAAGCCAGGGGCGTTAACGTGTGGCTGGGTGCGTCTTGGCAGCGGCTCCACTAAAGCAGCCGCAGTGTCGTCGTCATCCCGCGATCTGGTGCCTTGGATCCAATGCATTTCCTGCATGGACGAGCACAGGATATGGAGCCGACGGATCTTGCCAGCGGGTCTTCACTCCGTCATCCTCGACGAATCTTCTATCCCCCATCAACTTGACGACCGCACAATCTGAATGTCTTCTTCTATTCGAACCCTGCGCCTTGCCCGAGTGCGCACCACTCCTACGTTTCCTCGCCGTCCGTGCACTCGTCCCCAGCTTCGGTTTCAATCCACTGCAGCTCCACCTTCGGCCAAACCCGCACAGTCTACCTCACCTGGGAACGCCGGCCTCATTGGCGGCATTGCCGGTGGTGCTGTAGCTCTCGGCATCGGCTACACGTGGTACTCCTACTCTGGTGCCAAGACGGGTGTGAATGCGCTCAAAGATGCAAAGTCGTACTTTGATCACGCCACGAAATCGCTGAAAGAGGGGGCGCCCAAGCTCGAGCCGAATGAGACTGTGCAGTGGCTTCGCAGCACCACCTACCAATATGCTGGCTTCATCCCTGGAGCAAAAGCCACACTCGACAAGGGCTTCGACAGCCTCGAGGAGGTGCAGCAGAAGCATGGCGGCGAGCTGAGTGAAATCATCAACGAGGCATACACGGAGCTCAAGAAGCTGGCGGAGAGCGGTGGCTTGGATGCCGCAAGTGCTGCAGCAGCTTGGAGCATCCTTGTTAGGCAGATGGGCAAGATTGAGGACTTGGCAAAGGATGTCGGTCAAGACATCTTGGCCGAGCATCCGGAGCTGAAGGAGCAGTATGGTGACAAGCTGTCAAAGCTGAAGCAGATGGGTGAAAAGCAGGGTGGTGAAGCCAAGGAGTATGTCGACGAGACTTGGACCAAGGTGCAGGACATGCTCAAGGGTGGTAAGTTTGACAAGGATAGCTTGGGCAAGCTGGTTGATGATGCAACGAAGAAGGCACAGAGCTACGGAGAAGAGTTCTACAAGCAAGCCTTGGACAAGGCCAAGCCTTATCTGGACAAGCAGCCCGAGGTCAAGAAGTTGATTGAAGAGAATGCGGACAAGCTAAAGTCCAACGACATCACAGGCCTCACGCAAAAACTGCAAGAAGCTGTTCAGTCAGGCAACCTGCAACCGCTGAAAGACTGGGTGGAGAAGGCAGCTGGTCAGGCACAAGGCATGGGAGACCAGGCTTGGAAGGGGGCCATGATTCAAGCCAGCATTTATCTCGACAAACACCCGGAGCTGAAGGAACTGGTCGAGAAGAAAGGTGACGTGCTCAAGAAGATGGACTTTGATGAGTTCATGAACAAGCTGCGGGAGGCGAAGAAGAGCGGCGACATCACGCCTGTGCAGCAGTATGTCGAGCGGCAGGTTCGAGAGCTCTCTAAGTAGAATCCTGCACGGCAACTCTGGATAGCCTCTCTCATCTAGGTCTTAACCAAAAGCGTTCCGGTAGGATGCTGCTCGTGTTCTCCCCAGCTTCTGTCGAATCAGGGTCATCGGCTCTACCCGGCTTCAAGCGCATCACTTTTAGCAATGACACCAATGGGACGGTCAGTGTTGAACGTCTGCCTTCTGTGAGTTGCAACACTTTGTATCGTGTGGGTATACAGGACATTAAAAAGTTCGAATTGTGGATTTGTCATATGGGCGCCGGCGACACCGGTGTTACATGTTAATGTCCGCAGACCCCGCGGATGAGTGGAGGGGTTACAGTGCCGATCAATGGACGAGCCATGCCTTTACCAGCAACTTGCCGGCAGATGCCCGCGCAATCGCGCCTTCTCAATCCTTTTCCTCAACATGCTGATGTGCTGACTCTGATAAGAGTATTGGCAGATCCCGGACCGTACAAGTATCGCCTGTGATCTCGGTCAGTCGCTTTGCTGCCACATCTCGCAGGATTCCGAGAATCACCCAACGTCATCGCTGCATCTGCCCTGGACGCCACATCTAACATCTTGGTTGTAATCCTGAACAATTTCTTGTACACATGAGAGAACGCTGAGTATCGTTGCACTTATGGTCCAGCAAATTCCGCCATCATGACTCTCAAGCATCATTTCCAGACAATCGTCTCCCAGTCCCATCTGCCCGATGAGGTCCTCGATCATACCTACCCCGGCGAAGGAACCGCAAAGGAGCCCTTTTCAGTTGAATGGATCCCCGATGACCCAATCAATCCGTTGCAAATGTCCTTTGGCAAGAGATGGCTGATCGCCGGCATCATGTCCGTCACCACCCTGGCCGTCAGTTTCGCGTCAACAGCCTTCTCCGGCGCAGTACCCCAGGTGGAGCAAGATTTCCACATCGACACGACACTCTCCACCCTTTCAGTCTCGCTTTTCGTGCTGGGCTTTGCCCTTGGACCCATGCTATGGGCGCCGCTCTCCGAGCTCTACGGCCGGCGCATTTGGGCAACCACCACAATGGGCCTGCTGACCATCTTCGGGGCCGGCTCGTGCGGCTCCTCGAACATCACCACGCTTCTGGTCCTCCGCTTCCTTGCAGGCGCTACTGGAGCGTATATCCTCGTCAACGGCGCAGGCGTCATCGCAGACATCTTCCCGGCTCGCGAACGAGGCTTCGCGATCATCATATGGTCGGCCGCGCCCTTTCTAGGCCCTACACTCGGCCCCGTGTGTGGTGGCTTCTTGGCCGCCTCTGCAGGTTGGAAGTGGGTCGATGGCCTGACTGTCGCGTTCACGGGCATCTGTTGGATCGTGGGCATGCTGATGGTCCCGGAAACGTACGCGCCGGTGCTGCTGAAACGCCGTGCGGAAGCACTGTCCCGAAAGACTGGTATGGTCTACAAGAGCAAGCTCGAAGTGGAAAAGGGGTCGAAGTCTGCCAGGGAGGTTTTTGCTGTGACGATCAAGCGGCCCTGGGTGATCTTGGTGGTTGAGCCTATCGCACTTCTCCTTGCCATATACACCGCAATTGGTTGGTTGAGACTAATCTTCAGGTTGAATCAAAAGCTGACATTTACGAATAGTTTACGGTACCCTTTATCTTATCTTCTCGGCCTTCCCTATTGTCTTTAGATCCCAGAGGGGGTGGAGCCAGGCTATCAGCAGCTTGTCGTTCCTTGGGATTATGATTGGCCAGATACTTGGCATGAGCTTTTCAGTCTACCTCGACAAACGCTATAAAGCATATCTCAAGACGCACAACGGCCACGCTCCTCCTGAACAACGATTAACACCGTGTTTGATCGGCTCTGTCATGATGCCTGTCGGGCTTTTCTGGTTTGCATTCACGATGTAAGTCTGTTGGATTTGCCATATTGCGCAAGCAGAAATTAACGTTGCATTGCATAGATATCCTTCCATACCCTGGATTGTTTGTTTGATCGGGTCTGCTTTCTTTGGCTTTGGTCAGGTCTTGGTGTTTCTCAGCGTCATCAATTACATTCTGGACGCTTGTGAGTTATATGCCCCGACATAAGTATGCGACCTCACTAACGACTGGTTCGATCAGATACGTTATATGCCGCGTCAGCTCTTGCAGCAAATGCCATTCTTCGAGCACTATTTGGATTTGCGTTGTATGTCTCATGATCCATTGCGTTTGGCAAAAAAATCACGCCACCTAACTAACAGTTTGATAGCCCTCTATTCACCACACAGATGTATCAAAATCTCGGCGTACAATGGGCATCATCGATACCAGCATTTTTAGCACTTGCTTGCGTACCTTTTCCGTTCTTGTTCTACAAATATGGACCCGCTATTCGTAGGCGCTGTCCATATGCAGCAGAATCAGCCCAACTCATGGACGCGATCAACGGAAAGGATCAGCACAAAGAAACAACGGCGCACGAAGACGAGAAGAGTGTGGATGAAGAGAAAGTAGGTTAGAGAGTAGAACATGGTAAGAATATAATTTTCAAAAGCTTTGCGAATTGCTGCATCCTGCTCTTCGATATACCCCAGAATACTTCTATATCACACCCAATACCTGCCAAGACATTCTGTGCTAAGGACCGTGTCAAGTCTCATGTTGTGTGAGGATTGATCTAGGATTCGCATATCCATTTGGAAGAGTCCGGGGTGATACAATAAACCTTCCATACCCCAGTCACTTGACCTAGTCGATGTGACTTGATCTGTCTTCCTCGGAATACTCTTATATCATTTGGGGCACTGTACTTGGAGTTGAAAGGAGCAAGGTTTGGGTGTTTCGATTGGAGGAGTATCATACTTCTGGGAGTTTTCTGAGCTATCAGGGCCGTTTTTTCACACCACGAATGCGATCCAGGAGAGCTTTTTTTGCATGAACTGATTGAAGGGAAACAACGTCGTAGAATTCAGTGCCCTGTGAACCAATCACGACGTGGTGACTTTCCAAGTATGCGACCATGCATGAAACCGATCGTCAAGAGGCTCACGGTGAGTTAGGAATGGAGCAGTATCATATACAAATACCACTACCTTTAGATAGCCAGTGACTGTACGTTGCAGGTTTATTAGACCGATCAAGAGGTGAGGATCTTTCAAAGAATTCTGATCCTTAAGCCAAACAATCCGGAGACAAAGAGAGAGAGAGAGACGTCGGTTATAAGCGAAGGTGAAGGTATCACTGGAGAACCCAAGGAGGCTAAAGTCGTCGGAAAGCACTGATAAGATAGGCAAACTTGATCCGAAAATTTGAGACTCAATTAGGATCTCAATCCCTACGATTTAGATACACCGGGGAAGGCTAAATTGGAAAAGACTCATCCATGATGCAATAGAAGACTTCGTTTTTCCTATTGATCCTTCGCTACTGTGATGTGTCCCAAACATTTGCATGTTATCTAGTGGCGGAAGACGAAATACCGTGACTTTCGTATAGGAAACGGTTTGGGGGCCATATATCCCTTTTAATCTTGCGCTAACATATCTCGTATTCCAGGTGCTCGTATTGGACCCACCGCCGATCCCCCACGTATTTCAAGACAATTCCATGCAACAGTTCGTAAAGCATAGATGCTGAAATTTACATTTGTGGGGTTTCCAGCAAGTGCAATGGATCATTGTGTGGACTGAGCATCTCCTGAAATTTGGGTATACGTGCTGAATGTAGGGAATATGGGAAACCGAAGAAAGACAAATACTAGATTCTGAGAAAACAGAGGGCAGATTGGACGAGAAGCGAAGAAGCTTGCAGTGCTTGTTTGTGCCGAGGAAAGCTTGTAGGACATTAGACTTGAAACAATCTAGTTGCGCTGAGGAACTTGCCAATACGACATGGCATCGTAACATCAGATACCACTGCTGATCATCACCTTTAGGCATATCCCCAAATCCTATAATAGCAGCCGTCTCTTTACTCATTGCTTTGGCAAGATACTCAATCCAATTCATCTGTCACCCGAAAATTCGAATTACTAGCAACTCAACATGAAGTTTCAGGTCATTACCATCGTCATTGGCTTCCTTAGCATCGGCACTATGGCATGCTACACTTACGATGTATGAATCTTTACCTTTCTACCTCAAATCAACACAGTCATTCTATATACTGACAAGACTCTTTGTATAGGACTGTGACGGAGACCAAGTCTGCGCCCACATTCCCGGCGAGGGCACCATTACCGAATGCACGGAACCCTGCAGCAGCATTTGTCAAAGCCAAGGCGTCACCTGCGACGGTATGTAGACTGGTTCTGCTCAGTCAAGTTCGAGGAATGCTGATTTCGATATTCAACAGGTGGATACACCTGCTAGAGGTGTACATGTACAGTTCCATCAAACATGAACATCAAAGGGTCAAGTCAGACTACCCTAGGTTTCATCTCGAAAGGAGAAGACAACGAAATGCTTAGCAGAGCAGAGGAAATGATTTATGCGTCTTCCGAGAAGGAGTGAGGTTGTTAAATCCTGGTTAGGTCGGGCCTGGTTGGTGGATGGCGCCTGGGGGCGGCGGTCCAGAATGAAGCATGATTTTGACATCGCCACGCTCAAAATCCTTTTTATTTCTTCTTTGACTCCGTGGCCTATCCGGGAGATCATGTTAGCTCAATGCGTTTGAAGACACTGACACATTCAAGGTTACACTGACATGTTGTATTTTTGACAGTTGAACCAGGCCAATAACATTGTCCTGATGAGGGTATCTTCAGCTGCAGATGGTTCATTCATGCACTCAAGAAGCTGTTGGTTGAAGATGTTGCACTGCGGAACAACAAGCCTTTGGCTGCAGACCTCGAAAAACCAGGGGTAGAATCCTGCTGTGGCCCAGTCGATTAAACACAGAGATCCGTCGTCGCGTTGCAGTAAATTTCGAGGAGCGATATCCAGATGACATAGTGACAAACGAGTGTTCGTAAACGAGACTTGGGTCTGACTGAGTAATAGCCTGTCGTTGATCCACTCCTCGATGTCCTGAATGGTCATAAATGTAGGCTCACTTTGCTCCCCAAAGATGAGGGCTGGTGAGCTTCCCCCGCCGAGAGGACCCGGCATGGAGCTAGAAAGACTAGCGAAGTGTGCTAACATCCTACAGATTGCATCTTGTTGGGAGTCTGAGTCGATACTGTAGATTGGCTTTCCCTCAACATACTCCATAATGACATAGCCGACCCCCTCATCATCTGTAAAACTCCGGTATACTTGGGGGACGTAAACAATGTCAAGATCAATTATGCGGCGGGCATATCTCTGGTTTCTGGCTTCATTTGGGCTGACAGATATGCCATACTTGATGACCCAGGGGCCTGGTAATCTCAACACACTATTTGTGTACCTCGGGTCTGTAAGTAGGAGATGCTGTGGAGGACTGAGGCAAAACTGGATGATATGTGATTCTGGGGAGTCTTTGTCGATATCCTGCATGGCTCTCGTGCAGGTGCGACCGTCCAAGGTCTGTGTCAAGTGGTGGGGCCGCGAGACCCTTTTGTGTCATTCGTGAAGGGACGGAGCGGAGCTTCGGACTTTACGCCAACTTCTCAGCCAATAAGCTGACATCTTCAATTACATTAACGTGGACCAAAATGCGGCGCAGTTTTGCCTTTTTTTTCTAGAGGGATATCACTCGAGTCAGCAAGGTCTGTTTCGGTTCTCTAGCAAACAATTGATCGGCGTACTTGGTGGGAGCTTGCATTTCTCATATGAATCTGGTCCCTTTGATATCATTAATTTACCATGGCTCCGATCACAAAAGAAGAAGCCCTTCGCAACTATACCGAGATAGAAGCGCTGATGATTGTCGTTCATACCTTAGGAGCTGTTGCTCCTCAGCTAAGCGACAACCATTGGTCCATCGTGCTGAAGCTGCCAGGCCAAAGACAGAGATCCATCAGAATGAGTATGGAGCAGGAGCAAGATGATGATCCTACTGGGATCCTACGCTGGTCTGAACACAATTACTGGATTTCGCACTCGGTCATCAAGACTTGGGAATTCAACGTACCTAATGGACTTTGTGTTTGTCACGTTGCAGATTTGCTCTATGAGAATGGGAGGCATCTGTATCAATTCTCCGGCGGTGGTTCAGGTTGCAGGTACTGGGTGTAAGTAAGTTTGCCGTGAAAGACTTTCAACTGTACTAAATCGAAGCAGTTGGACTATCATCCACGACTTAATTGCAAAGGGATGGTTCAACCAAGAGGTCACCAATATCCTTGAACCCCAACTTCAGCTTCGCTGGCACACATCACAGCGTACGACTGCTCAAGCGTGGGTACAGGGCCAATTCTACACATATGCAAGTAGCGCATGACCATATGGATTTCCACCAGTCAAACATATACCTAGTGCTTCGAAAGAAGTTACACCATCAATGACGGGTGACAACAAATCACTTTAATACCGCGATGTATTTCGTAACTCCGCTGTTTTTGGCTGCGTGGAACTGTTCAGATTTCGCTTAATTCCCTTGACAACAGAGTTCAGTTTTTCCTGTCTGTGTCTGTCTTTAATAGTCTTCTGGTCTCTCTTTCGTCACTGTGGCGCATTAGTGCTATCGTGGAATAAGAGTGGCTTTCGAACAATTCTTTCGATTAAAAGTATTTACAATCTATCAGAGAGTACTGGCAGCAGTTGACGGGAAAATCAAGAAACCGTTCTAGTATTATTTGCTTCGTAGATTGAAGTCATGAAAATGTTCCCCACTTCTGCATGCGGATATACCCGAGCTATGACGATTTACGATCGCAAATTCAATATCGCTATTTGTCCCTGCATGGAAGTACAAGTACTGTAGCCGTCATGTATGACGTGGAGTAATATTTCTGGAGTCTAATCACAGTTCTTTGACCAAAGAGTATTATCCATGGATCTATCAACTGCTCTCTGACGAAATTATCATAGCCTTCCAGCATACATCAGTGATTATGGGCAAGACAATCTCTGAAGCAATCGGCGAAGATCACCAGGCCTTTGACGACTGTTACGATCGCATCAAAGCCAGCACCGACGAAGTCTCAAAGACACGCTGGCGCAACCAGCTTACATGGACAGTCGCCCGCCACGCCATCAGCGAAGAGCTAACCATGTATCCCGCTATGGAGAAGCACCTAGGTGACGAAGGCAAACAGCTCACCGCCACCGACAAAGCCCAACACCAAGCCGTGCGTCGCACTCCCCCTCCCCCCCTTCTTTCCGCCCCATCAGCACAGCTCCAACCCTAACCCGCATCGCGCGCACTAGGTCAAGAACCAACTCGCCGAGCTGCAAGACATGTCCCCCACCGCGCTGGCCTTCCACCTCAAGCTTGACGCCCTGATGGCCACGCTGCATGAGCACATCGCGCACGAGAGCGACGAGGACATGCCGCGCCTCGAGGCCATCCTGCCGCGCGCCGAGAGCGAAGCCCTGGCGCGCAGCTTCGAGCGCACGAAGCTGATCGTCCCGACGCGCAGCCACCCGGGCGCGCCGACGACGTACGTACTGGAGAACCTGGCGGCGCTGCTGGCGGCGCCGATTGATCGCTTCATGGACTTGACGAGGGAGTTTCCGACGGAGGCGGAGCGGAAGGAGGAGAAGTTGTGAGATGAGATGAGGATCTGGATGGGGACGTACGGGTTGGAACTTGGAGCGAGAGGTGTAAATCGGCGGTATCATTAGGGGTACATACGAGCGAACATTGTGCGTCTACCTTACCAGCTCTCCCATTTTTGGCCGCCCATGGCGATGAGTCTGTTGAACAGCTCGTCTCGCAGCGGCATCGCGGTGACCTTCCAGGTGTTGCCTCGCTTGTCAATTATTTCCAGGCCGTCTGCGACTTGCCGGTCGAGCGCCCAGCCGACGACCAGCCTGGCCTTCCAGCCGAAGCCGCCGACCTTCTTTAGCTCTTTTATGTCTGCCACGGCCACACTCCAGGCCGGGTGCAGGTCCTCACGATCTTGCGTGCCAATCTTTTCTACCGTCGAATCCGTCGTGAAAGCTACACACGGGATGGTGGCTTTGTTGACGATGTACACATGGCCCTTGCGGCCGTGGAAGCGCGCGTTGAACTCTATGGGCCCGGAGATGAACAGCTCAGGGCGGGGGCGCGGCACGACACCGAGGCGGTTCTTTGCTTTGGTGTTGCCCACGTTGGCCTTGAGGCGGTCGGCGCCGATGGCGGTCTCTACCGAAGCTTTGACGCCGCCCTTGAGGAAGCCTAGGATTTTGCTACCCTTCTTGCCGTGCTTGGTGTCCTTGGCTGCTGCTGCATCGTCGTCGATGTGATGCGCTACTGCGCCGCCGTCATGTTCCATTGCAGCTCGAAGCTCTTCATCTGTGGCACCCAAAGGCGCATCTTCACCAATGGCGCCCAGATGCTCGTCTGAAACGTGGGCCACGTCATTTGGAGGGGCGTCGGTGTAGTATGGTGGAGGTGGTAGCGGCGCCTTGTTAGCTTCACCAATGCGCAGTAGTGTGACGGTTAGTTGGGCATTGGTAGGTACACCTTTGAGCAAAGTGTTGCGAAGCTCGAGCATCTTCTGCCAGTTGGGTACCTTGCGGTTCAAAAAGTCTAGGCCTCGCCAGACGAGCGGATCACCAAAGAAACCAAACCCTACGCCAAAGGTGACGCCCTTCATAAACATGTAAGAGGTAATAAATATGCTGATGGCGAAGACTGGGATGACCAGCGTGGCTATACGTAGACGGAATGGCTCCTGGGGAAACGGCGGCGTTGGGTCGAGGGCGTTAGCGAATCTCTCCCAGCCATCAACGATATCTTGCAGCGAGTGCATTATGGGGCGCATTTTGTTCCACATCGCAGTCTCCATCGGGACCTATGTATCTGATTAGCGGTGCTGGTACAGCAAAGAGAGGGTTAAACAAACACGAGCCTTGGTCTTGTCAGCGCCAGGATTCTTGCCACTGGAAGCTACGCGAGCATTGGCACCGCTGACAGCTACAGCAGTTGGATCTGGGGCAGAGTCTGACGGGGCACCCTCTTCCTGCTCATCGTCCATGGGATGCTTTCCAGTGGCGCTGCTCAGGGCAATGTGGGCGATGCCGTTGACAAAGTTCTGCGCTTCTGCCTCTGCAGCCTCACCCTTGAAGTTTTCAGGAGCGCCAGTGGCAGAGTCGTGTGAGCCTAGAACACCAGCTTTAGGTTTCTTTGGAGCCCCGTCGCTGCCGACGAGTGCGATGGGCGCAGGTGGGAAGAGAAAGCCGCGAGAGGGAGGGAAGGCGATGAGAGCAATGACCATGAGCGAGAAGGTGGGCACGAGAAAGTCCAGCGCCCAGGCGACAAAGTAGATGACACAGAACATGGTTGTGCGACGGGTCTCGCGCCACGAGCGGATGCGAACGATGTGCTTGCCAAAGGACAACAGGCCCAGGCCGACAGTCATGTATAGGCGCTCGAGGGTGCTTCGTAGTTTGTCTGGAGAGAACTCGTCCTCGTCGGCAATGTTGAGGTCTAGGTTGCCCGGGACAGGGGTGGTGACCTCTTTGACGTGGTACATCTGCTTGTTGAAGCGACGGACGAGCAGCCAGAGCTCTTCGTTGTCCAGGCCACCGACAAGCTGGGGAATCTTCTGCTTCTCTTCATTCCAACCTAGGTCTAGCACTTCTCCGTCGTGCTCCTCCTGGGCAGCGCCCTTCTCCTCCTCCGGGACATCTGTTGCAGCGCTAGCAAGTGCATGGCTGGCCGTGGGACCGTCTTCGAAGGCAGTGGCTTGCTCGTGCTGGTCGGGATCGGTGACCGCGTTGGTCTTCTCCGGCACTGGGAGAAGATCCCGGTAATTGACTCCAGTGGCCGACATGCGGGCAATTCTCTGAGACGTTTGTAGGTATATCGTCCACAAAATCACGAATGGCGCGGGGACAAGCAATTTGGCGCGTGAGTGTTGAATGACGTAGGTGGTGGTTGCGTCAACCATCAAGGCCAACTCTCGCCTTGGTTGGCTGGCTTGGACTGGTGCCGCTGTTCCATGGAGAAAGACTTCCCGCTCGATCGAGAGATCTCGCCGCGATCAGTGGCTCCTGGCATGTGGGCCAGATCGTGAAGGGAGTGCCGTGCGCGCGTGTAAGGGAGATTGCTGCTGAAGCTTAACGGGGCACCAAGCGACCTTGGTAGTGGAAAGACTCGTCAATGCATTACTTCTGCTGCTACTAGAACATGTCGCGCATGACCTTGTTCAGCTCTTCTTCATTGCCCCATGCCATGCCCGCTCCAACGCCATGACCCATAGCTTCTAATGCAGCCACTGCGTCTCCTTGGGCATCGTTTGAAGGTGACCCTGCTGTCGCCTGCCCGCCTGCCATTGCATAGCCTCCAGCCGCTTCGAATAAGCTGGTCAGATCGTTGGCCATACCGTTCGGGCTGAGCAGAGCGTTGCTGCTAGGCATCTGCCCCCCCTGGTGTGTCGCGAAGAAGGCCGCCTCATCGATCGGGTGCCCTGCAAGCCCTGCCATTGCCATGGCTGCCGAAGAGTGTGCGTCTTGCTGCGCTTGCTGGCTTTGCCGACGGTCCGCAGAACTGCTGCTGTCCATGATTTGACCGCTGTTGCCATCGCCATTGCGCGCGTACAGGCCCAGCTTAGGACCAATCTCCTTCAAACTTCGAATCGTCCGCCACAGTCGCTTGCCGACGTGCGAGTTCACCGAGAGGCCTCTGACAAGCTCAAGCGCCTGGTAAAACTCATCCCTACACTGTTCTGAAAATTGTGCTGGCGCGTGCGAAACTGCAAGAAAGAGTACAGCAAGCGCTGACAGTAAAAAGTAATTGAAGACCATGGGTTGCGTCCGGTACAGGTCGCTGTTATTGCTGATGATGGTTAGAACATGTATAGTATCTTTGGCCGTATCCACAACCCTTTGCGCCGAGTCCCGCGACCCGCTCGCCAGCATTGAGGAAACTGAATGCAGGACCGGACGATATATGAGTATCCGCATCTGGTTCGCGCGAAGATAAAGCGTGACGCGGAGTCGATGCAGCGCTCGGCCGCCTGTGCCATTGATGCCATGTGGCTCGTTAGGGTGCTGCTGTGCATATTGCGCGTACTCTGCCGAGTCCGGATGGATGAACCGCAGCGTCTCTGGAATGGAATGCAGCCACTGCGTGACTTGGTAATCAAGGAAATCAACGTTTTCTTTGGTGTCTTTTGTAAAGGTAAAGCTCCCACTGTCGGCGGCCGATTGATTCGTCTTCCACACTCTCGTGCCAATCTTCGAGTATGCAATCATGGCGGTCAGGTACGGCGAAGATTCGTTCTAATCTCGCTGCTTAGACGGGAAAGGTATAGCATCGAATTTTTCGAGACCTACCGGCTTTGGAAGATTCGCATCGAGGTCCGATTCGCGCAGAGCAAAGGACATGCCCGTCCCAAAGCTCCAGCGCCGGTCGAGATTGTAGATGGACCAGAAGAGCTTGATCGCTGACGTGCGCTCTTCTTCGTCCTTCATGTTGTCATAAGTCTCGGCGCGGTGCAACCCCAGCTCCAGGCAGAGTCTGGCGGCCGTGCCAATGACCCGCCAGGATAGACCCTCGTTGTCGGTGTGAAAATGGTACATAGCCTAGTGTGGTCAGCGAAGCCCTCGTAGTGGATATGCGCAGTGCAACTTACAGTCAGGGTCAGAATACGAATAGTGCGCAAGTCTGCGTTGCCGCGAAGTCGTGCCTCATTGTTGGCCGCGACATTCTCAAACAGATGGCGCCCGATGTCGCTCTGACCGCCGCTTTCGGAAACGAGTGCGTTAGCAAGTACAAGCTTCAACAGTGAAGTCTCTTCATCGTCCAAAGCGTCAGCCCCAGGCATATCTTTTAGCATGAAGCCGTTACGCGAGGTTGCGTCGATGAACTTGAACAGCAGATTTGCATGCGAGGAGACACGCTGAATGTCGATGATGGGATACATCAGCCCCATCTCATCGTCGTATACCTGACACAGGCGCATTGCCTCGTCCCTGTTGAGGCCCCAGATCGGATCCTTTTGCGGGTGCAGCGGGCGCCCATTAGGGCTGCCAGGTGTTGCGTCGCGTGTGTTGAGTGCCGTGTCATCCATGTTGTCATCCGCGCCAGTGATGCCCATGCTTTGTAGACTGGATCGTGCCAGATTCAAGTTGAAGGTGGAGCTAGTGGGGCCGTGGAACTGAGGCTGGTGTGGGGACTGCTTGGGTGGCCGGGTCAGAGCAGGATCGACCATGGGCGCTTGAGGAGCAGAGAGCGAACGGGTAGAGTCGTAGCCATATTGCACAACCTCCTGGGGTGGAAGTTCATGGCCGAGCGCGCTTCGGAGTGAGTTGATGTTGTGGTAGAGGGAGTTGACTTCGTTCTGCAAGGCAACAATCTGTTCATTCATCTGCTTGAACTCACTGCGCAAGGTTAGTCGGGCAGTTGGGGGCAGTGGGCGCATTCACGGACTTGGACTCCTTGAAGCTGCTACTGCAGCAGTTAGGTGCATAGATGCACTCGAGGTTAAGATTGCCACAGCGCTGGCAGGGAGTCTCCCCGTTGCACTTGATCTTCCGACGCTTGCACTCATTACTGCCGAGCGATTAGCAGAGAGACCCCACACTGCAAGCTGCATAACTTACCACGCGATGGAGATGTAGCGATTGCGCTTGGTTCGTTGGCCGCTGCCTTGGTCGGATTGATTCCGCTTCTTCTGAGAATGGGCCTGGTTCACATTATCGGCCGAGTTTTGGAGCGCCTGCTGAAGCTCAGCGATGCCGTGATCGTGCTCTTGAGCCATCTCGCGATAGAATCCGACCCACGCGCTAGATGATGCCACGCTGCTGTTATGGAAGAAACGTGAGAATCTCTGCGCGGGGGGTCGCGTTTGACCTTGGCAAGTGTCACGTGATGAATTTCCACCACCAACCCGCTCAGGGAGCTGTGCTCTGATAGATGCATGCTGTCAGCACTTAGGAGATTGCACTCCGATTCAACCGGAGTATCATCGAAGCTAATAATCTTTATCCGTGTATTTGGCTGGTTCAACATTGCACGTATCCATCCGCGCCCCTGAAAGAATAGCTGCATTCGCCCGCTTCTCAGGATATCGTCTTGCTCAACTTACTTATCGTGCCCTGGAGAAGTTTGGTATCCTGATCATGCGCTGAACGAAGTTATACGGGAGGAGCAGCATGCCGACGCGGTCTCTTGCTTGAAGGCTATTCCCAAAAGCTGATAGCAACGGCTTTTCCGGAAGGATTGCAAGGCTTTTGGCCTCTTTTGGCCCCACCCCCATGCTGACAGACGCAGGTCAAAGGTGGTGACATAGACGGAGAATGCGGGCGCGAAAGATGCAAACAAGCTGTGTACTTGAACTTTCTTTCTTTTGTGATAGTTGTTGTGTGGAAACGGCGTAACGCTCCGGTTTCGTCTCACTGATATGAGCATGAACATCTAGATTACAATACTGATGTTGAACTACACCAATAAGCATAACTTAGCGAATCACGCGGTCTGGTCAGTCGTGATCATTAGGACTATGCCAACTGAGAAATTCCGGCTGTGAATAGTTCAGTTTTCTTGCACGTTGACTATTGAAAGGAGTGTCATCCACTCCGTGTGTAGATGATATACCTGGAGCTGAAGTCTGAACTTGTAGGAACTGTGCAGCGGCACTGTACAGAGGAGAAAGGGAGGGGGAGGGGGGAAAGGGGAGCAGGTTTCAAGGTGAGATTTTAGCTTCTACTTTGTGGCGTCTAAGAAGCAAGTGTCACTAGCTTGTTTTCTCGATGGTCGATGGTGGCCTTGCATGAGATCCTCTGACAGGTGAAGTTGGCGCCGAAGGATCCACCTCTGACTCATTTCGCTTCCGACGGCTGTGGTACGGGGATACAGTGGAGATAAAGTGGATCTTGCACGATATAAGACAGAAGTACAAGACTTACCACAACCAACAACACCCAATATCTTCAGGGTGAACTTGAAACGCGCGGACCCTTCACATCTTGCGATATGATCACCATCCATCACCTACAGCGTGGCCAGAGTGAGCGAATCCTCTGGCTATGCGAAGAACTTGGCATTACATATGACCTCAAGCTCTACCAGAGGAACCCCTTCTTGTCACCCCCCGAGCTCTTGGCACTGACCCCCTTAGGGGCTGCGCCAGTCATCGTGGACACAACTTTCGACGCTGTCAACCCCTTGAAGTTGTCCGAAAGTGCGGCAATAATCGAGTATATCATCCACAGACATGGCAATGGTCGCCTGGCCTTACCTCCATCTCATAAAGATTATACCGACTATCTGTATTGGTTCCACTTGTCGAACGGGAACCTACAACCCTGTTTCTTGAGAAGCCTGCACTTTCGTATGTTAAAACTAGACCCCGATAACCCGTCGCAGAAGGGCATTGATGCACGTCTGCACAAGATTATCGAAGTGGTCAACGAGCGGTTGACGCAAGTGCCATGGCTGGCTGGAGACGAGTTCACGGCAGCCGACATCATGTCCGTGTTCTCATTCACGACAATGAGACTGTTCTATCAGTTGGACTTGACTGGGTATGATGGAATTCTATCATGGTTGCAACGAGTGGGACAACGCCCGGCATATCGTAAAGCGATGGAAAGGGGAGACCCTGGGTTGACGCCTGCGATCAGTGCCAAGTCACCTCCACCATTCACTGGATCTTAAAGGCAGGCCTTACTCAGCTCATCATTGGTATTCTGTAAATTGGGAAGGGTGGTATCCCCTTCAATCTGAGCAGATACTTGTTTCACCCAACTCCATAATAATGATTTCTGTTGCTCATCTATGCGTTCCTTCCGCCCATGTTTACCATACAAATGATTTGTCCGAATGAGTCTCAGATCATCGCATGCGCGACTTCCACTTCATCCTCGCGATCAGAAGGTATCTGACAGCGAGATCCTTGAAATACTCCAGGCCATCGCCGGATTCCCGCATATTCCTGTACCCAATGATGGCAACGGCAGCGGCGATAACCTTCAGAATCTGCGCGAACTGGCGCTTGACCTGGCCTTTCAAAGTGTAGGCTATCTTCCAGTGGGACCAGATGGGGAACATGCATCGCAGCGTGAACCAGATTTGGGAGTAAGGGTACACTGTACCGTTCCAATCGTTTGTGATGTACCAGGATTGGCACCCTCCGCTAGCCCACACCATCTTCTTGAGCGATTTCTGGATATCTTTCGTGTAGGCTTCTTCAGCCTCACGCTTGACTTCAACAGTGGACGCGTCACCGTTGAGCAGAGGTTCAATGAACTTGAGTGAATATTCGACCATGTTTTCCGAGGCCAAGATGACGCTGGAGTGGCCAGTCTGGTGTGTTCTGTTAGTAGATGAGCGCGTCTTGCGTGCATCGCTTGCATGACTTACAGCAGTGTTAGGTCCGAATATGGCGAAGAAGTTCGGGAAGGCATCCATGGCAGTGCCCTGATAGAGCTGAGGCCCTCCACGCTGCTCCATCTGTTCTACAAGATCAACACCATTCCTGCCAGTAACGGCAAGAGGATGCAGCCAGCGGGTAGTCTCGAAACCGTTCGCCAGGACGATAACGTCTGCCTGGACCTCACGAGCAGCTGGGCCAGCTTCCGAGCTTGCAGAAGGATAAGTCTGTCCAGGCCCAATCGTAACGGAGTGCTCGTTGACTTGAGTTAGGGGCTGAGTGGTCAGCTCAATTCTCTCGTCCTGCAATCCTTCGAGCCAGTTCGCGTCAAAGATGCGACGCTTGCAACCAACGCCGTAATTTGGAGTGAGAATCTCATGGTATTTCTCTGGAACCTTCTTCCGCATGCTTCGAAGCAGCTTTTCTTCGAGGTGTGCTCGGGAACGTGCATGCTTTTCATCACCTCCGAAGAGCCTGAAGAAATCAGTCTCAGCGACACAGAAAATGATGGTGCGCAAGGCCTTCAAAAGACCTGGCGCGTTACTGAAGAGGGTTGGTGCGTTTGCTGACCACCACTCTTCACCACCAGGAGGTATCACGCGAGGGACCACCCATGGCGGAGTGCGCATGACCTGAGTGACGGACTTTGCGCCGTAATCTTTGGCAAGACGTGGAACGAACTGAGCGGCACTGCAGCCAGTACCCACTACGACGACATTCTTGTCCTTGAGATCAACGTCATACTTCCAACGCGCGGAGTGGAAGACCTCGCCCTTGAAACTCTCCCAACCAGGAATATTCTTTGGCGCAGCATTGGGCTCAACAAGGCCGCCGACGCAGCTGATGACGACCTTGGCGCGAATAGTCTCCCGCTTGATGAACACGCTTTGCTCGCCGTCTTTCTCGATTCTGGTGTTCCTGTCCTTGACACTGAGATCTCCTGTGCCAGGCATCATATGGCGCAAGCGAACCTCCCATATCTTCTCGTCCTCGAGCCAAGTACAGCCTTCCACGTCAGTGTTGCATTGAATCTTGTCTGTGATCTTGAACTTGCTGCAGACATCGTTCATGTACTTGACAAGCTCCGCGCCGGGGGGATGGAAGCTCGACCACTTGGGATTCGGAGCAAAGGAGAATGAGTAGAAGACGGCCGGACTGTAAACATGTATTAGCCCTCCGGTAGAAGAACGCCCCAGACGAGTCAAACTCACACGTCGCAAGCAACGCCGGGGTAGCGATTGATCCACCATGTACCGCCAATACCTGCTTGCCGGTCATAGATCCTGAATTGATCAAACCCGAGCTTTTCCTTCAGGCGGCATCCCATGGCGATGCCGCTCTCGCCCGCGCCTACAATGACGACTGGGACATATTGGACGGCAGTCGAGTCGTAGCCATTGACATTGCTGATGGATCCGGGGTAGAACCCATTTGGAGATTTGGCAGAGGCCATGATGCTTCGCAGCAGTCCGTCTATGCCTGCCGTCTAGAAATGGAATGAAACAGAAGCACAAGTTCACATGAGAACAGAAGAACCAAGAGTCTTATCCTGGCCTTATTGCCCCAGATTATTGCCGAGGCGTCGGAGGCTTTGGCCCGCCGGACAGCTTAGCGCAAAGGCACGAGCGAAGCCATCTCAGCCTCGTGTTCTTCTCCACTTCAAGCACAACTCACATGCAACTTCCCTTTGCACGACCAGTCCGCTCCCACCTGGCTCTCTTCCTACGATGCCACGCCCTCCGTGAGCATGCTCTCCCCGGGCAACCCCTCCGCGGCCGCCCATACACCACCCCACCTCCCAATGCCCCCATAACCGTAGAGCACTTCCGGCAAATCGCATTCCTCCCCGAACGCCCCCTCCTCCTCCCCAACGCCTTCACCGCACACACCCTTCCCGCCCTGGCAAAGTGGTTCGCGCCCTCCCTCTCCGCCACCGCCGGCCCCGACGCTGCCCCCGCCCGCCTCAACCACGCCTACCTCGCGCCGCACGCCACACACCCCGTCCCCCTCGAACTCACCACCCACAACGACCCCGCCGCCCCCGACGCATCCTTCACCCGCCTCGACCGCCCCCTCGCCGACTTCCTCGCCTACGTCGCCCTGCGCGAACACCACCCGCACGCCCCCGCCCCCGCTGCCACGCTCTACCTCGCGCAGCACCCGCTGTCCGCCCTGCCCGCCGTGCTGCAGGCCGACGTGCCCACGCCGCTCCTCGTACGCGCCGCCGGCCGCGGCGACGTGTACGCGTCGTCGTTGTGGCTGGGCGTGGCGCCGACCGCGACGCCGCTGCATCGCGATCCGAACCCGAATCTGCTGGTGCAGCTGTGCGGGCGGAAGCGCGTGCGGATGCTGGCGCCGGCGCTGGGCGCGGAGGTGTTTCGCGAGGTGCGGCGTGCGGCGGGCCGAGGAGTGCAGGGGGAGAGCATGCGCGGGGAGGAGATGATGGTCGGGGAGGAGAGGCGGGGGTTGGATGCGTGGTTGTGGGGGAAAGAGGAGAGTGCGTTTGAGGGCGTGAGAGGGAGGCTGGGAGCGGAGGCAGCATGGGAAGGAGAGATTGACGCTGGTGGGGCAGTGTTCATTCCCAAGGGGTGGTGGCATGGGGTTCGAGGAGAAGGGTCAGGTGTAAGCGCGAGCGTGAATTGGTGGTTCCGCTGATTGCTCGGGGGTTGCGAATGTACGCTCTAACATGTGTGTTGTAGCCAGATGGTTGGCTGATGGTCACTGGAAAATAATAGTGGCAGATCGATGTATTGGAAGAGCATTATCAGAAATGGCGAGAGGTAGTATTAAGGAACCAAAGCTAAGAGCTAGAGTTTCTAATGTCTAATCATGTCTACACTTCAATATACGCCTATGAGAACTCCACGCTAAGATATACCCATGTCATGCCTATACTCATGATTCATTCCTCGCGAAACATCTTACCCTCGATCCACTTGGCAAAGTCGACGGTCGGATTCTCAACCATGCGCCAAAAGAGGTCCGCCGCGGAGATGACCAGCGTCAGTAATAGCGTGTAAGCTATCAGGAAACCCATGAAAACGACCACATCATTGTCTTGTCCAGTAGCTTGCCACACGCGGTAGAAGATCAACGCGCCCAAGCCTCTAACGAGCCAGATGTGCACCAAATAGAGGCTGAAGGAGATCTTGCCGAGATAACGGATGGGAGCAGAAGAGAAGAATGCCGTCACCAATGGTATCTTACCGGCGCACAGGACAAGCAGGACAGAGCCGAGCGAGATCCAGAAGTAGGACCACAGGTACCCGAACGGCGTATACTTCTGCAACCACGCAAACGCGGGCGTCTTCCACGGCTCGTACAGAGAAATCGAGGCAAGAAAGGCGCCGCTGACGAACAAGATCCAGTACACAATCTGCGCTAGCGCATTGTATCTTCTGCCACCCGCTGGCGCGCTTCCGGAGATGGGCAGGGCGGGACTTGCCGGCGCCGGCGCCTGCCAGCATTCGGCGATGAGGTAGCCAGCAAAGAAAAGTGGCATCTCGAATGACTTGGCGAGTATTGACAAAACAATGAGGCCGGCGATTAGGATTATTCTGACGGGTCGGTGGATGTAGAAAAGCGCGGCGTGGGTGAGGAACAGCATGAGGCTGGCGCGGAATTCGAGAGAGATAGTCCACAAAACGCCATTGTAAGGGTTTCTGAATGCATCACCGACGTAGTTGTTGAATATCTGTGTCATCTTAATGTCTTTCTGCCAGAGATCGTGCAGCTGAGCCCAGAAGGAGTCCATGCGATCGGGATAAGCATCGTGCCACGGCCATCCCTGAAGGATTGATTCGTCAACAATAAGCGCATGGACTCTATTGAAATGGTCGAAGCGGATCAGGATGAAGACGATGATTGTTGAGACGACAGCTGGTATGAAGAGTCTGGCTGGCCGGCGAAAGGTAGAAGAGCAGAGGCTGCGAAATGCAGAAGCATGGTCGAGAGGGTTCTTGTTCATCTTGTGGACGGGCCCGATGGACAGGGCGAAGCCACTGATGACGAAAAACATGCAGACAGAAGAGTGGCCGCCGTATATGAGTCGCACGATGGGCAACTGGAGGAAGTGATACGTGCTCGGATCGTGGCCCCAAGCTGAGCCTGTTGTCTTTGAAATCACCGACGACAGATGGGTGTTGAAGACGAACCAGGCAGCTAGTCCGCGCATGCCATCAAGAAAAGCTGTTGGGCGGAGCTTGGCTGGGGCTTTGTCTTGCTTGCCGTTGAAGCGATCGGCTAGGAAGGAAGGGAGGAGGATGATGGAGATTCGGTACAGGATGGAGCGTGCAGCGCGGGTTGGGGCGGTACGAGCTCGAATTGGACGGGTGTATAGAGAAGAGAACCAGGAGCCAGCTCGTGTGGAAGCTGTTGCTTCTGGATCTTTCTCCAGTCTGAATTCGACCGTGTTGCCGCCAAACGCAGTCTGCTCCTCCGAGGAGAGCAGGTGGGCGGATTCCGCCTTGTCATCATCATATTTAGGCATGGCCGGAGGATGATGATGATGGAGCTCTGCGAGCTTGCGAGACAAACTTGAGAAGAGCCACATAGAGGTGGGTGCAAGGGGAGACGACGATCAGGGCGCAGGTACAAGAGATTATCGCGACGGTGATACAGGGAATAATAATAATAAGCAGGGCCCGGCAGGCTCGTGAGCGGTCCTAGTGCTGAGGTACGAGGTGCAACGACCACTCACACGCTACGACAGGGCTAAGTCGCCATGTTGGTCGCGGCCCCAGCGAGTCGGGCGAGACGGGGCCACGGGCGTGCAATTGGTGCGGCTTACGCCGAATTCGGCAAAGCATTGGGAGTGCGCGACTCGCTCGCCAGTGAGGTCTCAGCTGGGGTAGACTAATGCAGGCGGAATCGAAGGCAGGCGTCCAGTTGTACCACTACAAGACATAGCTCATTGGAGAGAAGTGACTGGGGGGCGAGGCTGGGCCCCAGGTTTGCGGCAAAGCCGCCGCCTACGATGCCCCGAAGCGCCGTTGAGCCATGGAGCTAAAGGGCAGCCAAGTGCTGACGGGCGGCGCGGCGGCTCCAAACGCGGCGTAGGCGGGACGAGGTATGAGGCGTTTTCCGTCTGGCGCGGCGCGCCCGTATTGTCCCATGGGCACCAGCACGTGCTCAAAAAGCCACCGACGGTATCCTTGTACCCCGCCCTCGCACCCAAATGCAGGCCAAGGTTCACCGCGAATGCGCGCCTTGCGCCACAAGCTGCTCCAAATCAAGGTAGCGGTCTGCTTAACCTTTGGACAATGCTGGCTAGATTCCGCAGACGCCCGATGCAACGGTCTGGAGCGAACTCAGAGACATGGGCATGTCTTGGACATCGCATACCACCCAACAACAATTCGATGCCTCATCCTTGTTAATTCTGCACGACGCTGCGGGGGTTTATATAGCTATGCGGCCTGTGTCTCACTTATGCGTTTGCTATCACAAATCCTAGGGTGATACAGGCGGATAGACCTCTGCATCCTCCGGCTCCTCCCAATCGCTGGAGAAGTCGTAAGTCTCAAAGCACGATCCGATCGCCCCATCGGTGTCGAAAAACCTAAACTCGCACGTCCCGTTCGCTCCTTTCCAGCAGCCTGATTGGATGCATGGAAATCCCCTAGCCTCGAAGCTTCTCACCCGGTCTACTACGCTCGCTCCATCGCAGTCGAACGCCACGTGGTGGACGCCTTCGCCTTTCTGCGCCAAGAAATTGGCCATGATGCTCGGCCCCGCCACCGGCTGCATGAGTTCCCACGTTAGCTCGCCCTGTGTCGCGAAGCACACCTTGAGCGAGAAAGCGCTGGGCTGTCCACGCCACGTCTGATTCGCCACAGTCTCGGGAGTGAAGGAAAAGACCTTGAACGGTCCAATGCCCAGAGCCAGAAGCCCGTCCATCGTGCGATCTGCATCGGGCGTGACGATGCAGATCTCGATCACCTTTCCAAGGAAAGGAGTACCAAGCCGGGCAGGCGCCTGAAGAGATGTGAGAAGCGATGGTTGACCACTCTCGCTCCCTTTTGCGTTTGTATGCTCTCCATGAGCCTCGGTATTCGTTGTTGAGCGTTCTGCCATCTCGTTGACTGTTGATTTCCCTTGTCAACAAGATTCGTGACTGAGGTAGGATTTATTTGGGCACTCTGGTATAAGTTGTCTAGAGAGTTCTTTTACGTGGTTTTCGGGATTTATGCTGCATTACTAAGACAGAAGTGCGGACCGTGACGACCGTGACGACCGTGACGACCATGCCAAGGAATGGCGCCCTACTGCTTCATCGGCGTGCCAGATAGTCGCTGTGACCATGGAGGAGTATACTACATTCTTTCTTGCTAAAGCAATATCACAAATAATGAAGACTTCATCAAAGGTCGCAATGCGTTTCCTTGCATGCGGCCGCCTCCCTTTACCGCTTCACAAGTGAACTAAGCTACGAGGACTCTGAGCCGCCTCGCCAGACAAGACAACAGAGTCACATCACCTGCTCTGTAGATGCAACTGCCTGCTGCTTCGCTGACACATACTGCTTGATGGATAGCTTGAGGATGGCCAAGCAGTATTACAGGATCTCGGCCATGTTGAACGAAGCTCATGTGCGGCTGAGAGGCCGTAGGGCGCGGGAGGGGAGACCCGCAAAGATTTCGGAAGCGGCGAGTCTAACATGCCCGACGCGCCCAACAACGTGAAAAGTATAAACGGAGAGCGCACGCCTGTTCGTCAGTGGCGCTTTTCACGGTGTTCGCACTTAAGCGGCGTTTAGGCATTGCATAACTTGTGACATTCTTTGAATGCTCTTGCGAGGCTGTGTCAATGCTTACCAATACGGTAGACAGAGTAAGCAACAGAATGGAGAGCATAATCAGACGATACTATTCATGCCATCCCATACGGCCGCATCTGTCGGGCGGGTGGGTCAGAACGAGTGATGCAGGGCCTGTGCCAAGAGCAGTAAGATTTACTCTGCTGCGATCAATGGCGCCCCAAACGAAGGTCAAACAACCAGTTTTGGTCGCGGGGTTCGCGAAATCTTGCACAATCGACATGCAACTGGTTGGAGGCCAACACAAAGTATGCAGTTTCGGCAGCGCGAAAAGCGTTGGGGGACACTTCAACGCGCGGTGCAACGTCACCCTGTCGTCGAATCTCCCAGCGAACAAATGGGCCGCACGATGAGGCTGACACGCTATCTCGTTCCTCGGACGTGAAGGACCCTTGGGTACAATTGTGCACTCCTTTAATTGGTGGAATGATGATGTGAACGTGGCATGGGCATGGAATACGACCGGTTGCCGGATAGTGTCAAAAGTTTATTAATGCATACAGTGCACAACACCACTGGCGACGTCACAGGCGGCAACACATTTGCCGACATGGCGGAAGCATACCATATAATTTCTTCCGGCCGCAAAGACGACGGCCCTTTTAGTTCTTCTTCAGCCTTTCTGCTTCTTTTCTCTTCATTCCACAAAGCTTGCATCACGGTAGTCTGTCAACCTTTGAAAAGCTGCCCTGCATGGAGAAGAATGGCGTCAAGGATGTCGAGGCGGGGAAGCCCGCCCGCATCCCTTTCCTCAAGATGATCTTCAACCAGGGCGCCTTGACCGACGACATCATCAATCACGCATACAGAGGTGCAGGCACGGAGGAGGATCCTTACATTGTCGAATGGCTTGAGCACGATCCACGCAACCCCATGCGCTTTCCAGAATGGTTTAAATGGTACGCCCGGGCTTAAGTGCCACACTTGCAGAGCTCGGCCTGACTGACGATCTTCTTCCAGGACTCTCACAATGCTTGTCGCAATTGCCACTCTAGCCGTCGCTTTTGTTTCTTCTGCGTACAGTGGTGGTGTCGAGGAGATTGCCATTGAGTTTGGTGCTTCGTCAGAGTTCATTACTCTGGGCATCTCGTTGTTTGTCTTGGGCTTTGCCCTTGGTCCGCTCCTGTGGGCTCCGCTCAGTGGTATGCTCTCGACTTCATCCACTCATCTTTCTTGAGAACCACGCTGACCTGTCTCAGAACTTTACGGCCGTCAGATTCTTTTCTTCGGGACCTACGCCATGCTGACCATCTTCAATGCTGGTGCCGCTAGTTCTCAAAACATCCAAACCCTGATCATCCTACGATTCTTTGCTGGCGCCTTTGGATCGTCACCCCTCACAAACGCTGGTGGTGTCATTGCAGACATGTTCTCCGCTGAGCAGCGCGGCATAGCCATGTCGCTCTTCGCGGCCGCTCCTTTCATGGTAAGTGATCTTTCATGTACAGCTTCACGCTAAGCATACTAACACTGTTTGACAAGGGCCCCGTTCTTGGTCCTATTGTCGGTGGCTTCGTTGGCGAGACCGTTGGCTGGAGATGGGTTGAGGGCGTCATGGCCATCTTCACCGGCGTGCTTTGGCTCATCGGAGGTATCCTTATTCCGGAAACCTACGCCCCTGTGCTTCTGCGCAAGCGGGCCAACGCACTCAGCAAGTTGACTGGAAAGGTATACAAGAGCAGAGTGGACGCTGAGCAGGGCAAGGTCTCGATTGGTCACGCTTTCAAGACGTCTCTCAGTCGTCCCTGGGTTTTACTCTTCCGCGAGCCAATTGTCCTCCTGTTGTCCATTTACATGGCCATCATCTACGGCACCCTTTACATGATGTTCGGCGCGTTCCCTATCGTCTACCAGCAAGGTCGAGGTTGGTCCCCTGGAATTGGAGGTCTTGCATTCATCGGTGTCATGGTGGGAATGCTCATTGGCGTTGCGTATGCTCTTTTTGACAACAAGCGCTATGTCAAAGCGGTCAAAGACAATGATGGCTTTGCCCCACCAGAGGCGCGTCTACCTCCCGGCATGGTCGGCGGCCTTGCCATTCCCATCGGCCTCTTCTGGTTCGCTTGGACCAATTCCCCCAGCATTCACTGGATTGTCTCAATTCTTGCAGGTGTACCCTTTGGCTTTGGCATGGTCCTCGTCTTCCTGGCTATCATGAACTACCTCATCGATGCATATGTCATCTTCGCTGCATCAGTCCTCGCCGCCAACTCGGTCATTCGTTCTCTTTTCGGTGCTGCGTTCCCGCTTTTCACCAGTTACATGTATCAGAATCTTGGTATACACTGGGCATCCTCCATTCCGGCCTTTCTCGCTCTGGCATGTGTTCCGTTTCCGTTCCTGTTCTACAAGTATGGCCCTGCCATCCGCGTTCGCTGCAAGTTTGCCAAGGAAGCCGATGAATTTCTCAGGAGGATGCGTGCTCAGGACGAGGGGGATGATGACGAAGCTTCTTCTGGCGAAGACGAGAAGGAGAGAGCCAGCAATGCCGAAGAAAAGGAACGTAGGCGCGAGCTCGAGGAAGATCGCGAGCAAGAGGCGTTCGACTACAGCTACGACGACGAGACCAACCTCCACAGCAATACCCCGGGCTTCGAGCGCATCAAGACTGGTACCAGCATGAAGCGGGCCAAGTCCAATGGTGTGTATGAGGCTAACCCCTTCGACCTTGATCGCACCAACACACGCGAGTCATTTGGCGGTAGGGATGCTGTGAGTCGGGCATCTTCTCGCGAAGGCAGCCTGAAGAGCAAGAAGAGCATCAAGTCGATGAAGTCTGGAAGTAGGAGATAAGCATTTACGGACTGCATTTGACTGGCGAATCGGGAAGGGGTGGACCAGGATACCCACGTCGCATAATTTTCCACGATGTTGCATGATTACGACACACTGTATTTATATCACTCAATAACACACATTGCATATTGACATTTCTGAATCTCTGGATGTTATGTAACTTTGATGCTGACAACGTACGGGAACATTTTCAAGGCACCATCGGAGGCTTAATGCGACGCGCTTGAGGAGCCGCGCCGTGAGACGTGGTGCCGCCGAGCCGAGCCGTTGGTAATGGTAAGGGTAAGGGTCCTCCTCCCTTATCCTCTTCCCGGCCGCACGTCGTCCCTATTGCTCTGCGCCCAGACGGCAGGCAAGATGTCACGGCCGCGCCGCGCATCAACCGTCTCAAGCGCACGCTCGTCACTGCCGGCCAGCCGAGCAAACGGCGCTCAGGATACCGAGCAAGCACGTCTCCACTCCCCTGAGGCACCACGCCTGCCCCTCCGCACCCCACGCTAACCATCGCACCCACCAGGAACTCGCCTCGCTGTACGACTACCTCCTCAAAATCATCCTCACCGGCCCCTCCGCCGCCGGCAAATCCTCCCTCCTCTACCGCCTCACCCACCCCACCCCCCTCCCCTCCCTCCCCCAAACCATCGGCATCGACCTGCACACGCACTACCTCGCCCTCGGCGCCCCACCGTCCTCTTCCACCGCCGCCACCACAACCACAACAACAATAACCACCCCCCGCCGCCGCCACCGCACCCCCGCGCCACCCGCCCCACGCCAGACAAAGCTCAAGCTACAGCTGTGGGACACGGCAGGCACCGAGCGCTTCCGCGCCGTCGGCCGCGCGTACTACCGCGCCTCGTGCGCCGCGCTGGTCGTGTACGACGTGCGATCGCGCGCGAGCCTGCGCGCATGCGAGGTGTTTGTGCGCGACGTGCGCGCGCTGGCGGGGGAGGCGTGCGTGGTGGTGCTCGTGGGGAATAAGGTTGATGGGGGTGGTGACGCTAGCCCCGGCACTGCCGGGGATGTTGGCGGCGACGGTGACGGCAACGGCAGTGGTCAGGGACAGGACGAAAGAGAAGGAGGAGGAGGAGGAGGAGGAGGAGAGGCGGCGCGCGAGGTGTGGCCCGCGGAGGCGGAGGCGTTTGCGGCACGGCTGGGCATCGGGCTGGTGGTGGAGGTGAGCGCGCGGACGGGGGCGGGGGTCGAGGAGCTGTTTCGGCGGGTTGCGGGGATGGTGCTGGCCAAGGTGGAGCTGGGCGAGGTGGATCCGGGGGATGTGCGGAGCGGGGTACACTACGGGGACTTGGACGCGTGGGGTGGCAGCGGGGACGAGGGAGGTGGTGGTGGAGGTGGTGGAGTACGTCTGCGGTGGAAGGGGGCCGAGGTGTTTGGAGCGAGGAGATTAGGCGGTGGGGTGGGGAGGTGTTGCTAGGGTTGTGTTTTGCGCTGTGCGTTTTGGTTCTTGCTGCACGATACCCCTTTTTTCCGATTAGACTGCGGTGCAATGTTTAGATATGACCAAGGTACTCTTTGGCTTTGACTATTGACGATGAGCTGATGAGAGAGAGAAGACAGTTACTTCCTATATATACTCGTCACCTGGATGAGAATCCCCTATTATGATCAACTATACATTAATCATCTATCTTGATTTAGTCACACGTCAAAATTTGAGATGCAACGCACAACATCAAAGACAAACTACCAAGTCACACAAGACAAATTCACAAATAACGAAGACCACTCAAGTCTTGAGTTCCGTAAAGGCGACCATGCCCTGATGGCAGGACGACCAATCCCCTACAACGCCATGCTCAAGAGGCAAGAACAATGTATCCCAAGAAAGCGACCGTTATAAATTTCCCTCCGGGTATCCCAGTAAAGTTCCAAAAGGCATGACACATGACCGGCACCTCTCATCAGCCCTGCACAACGGCCACACCCGACGCCGACGAGGCCTCCTCAACGCCAAAGCCAAAGACGACGCGGTACAATCCGCTCATCCACGTGTACTGCTCACTGCGCATCATCCACTGCACCGCGCGCGCAATCTCTCCCGCCGTGGCGTTGCGCTTCGCCTTTGCGCCGCTCGCCTCGTGCACGCCGGGCAGCAGGCGGCCGTCGCCCAGATCACCGCCTGCACCGACGTGCTGCACGAGGCCGTGCCATTTCAACACCAGCTCCTTGACGTGCTGCGCGAGCGCTGCCTGCCACGGGAGCGTGCCAAATGGCACTGATGACGGGAGCTCCTTGATGAAAGCTTTCAGGGCAGCGTTACTTGCGGCTGAACTACTTTGGTGGATAGGGTTGGAGGTGGACTGCAGAGAAGATGTTGATGAAGCACCGCTTGTGGGAGGCGAGTAAGCGGCGGGCTTGTATCCAGCGACTGAAGCAGCCTTTACGAGCAGAATGCGAATGCAGGCCATATTCGCCTGCAGAGCTGCTGTCTGCTTTGCAGAGCTCGAACGCGTCGTGGAGTCAGACGCGAAGGAATGGGTCGAAGCGGCAGAGGACCAGCCCTGCGAGTTGAAAGGTTGACGGTGGTGGGAAGAGTTGGAATTTTGATCTGGAGGTCCGAGGACGAGAATGTTGGGGGCCTGTTTGTCGGGACTGAATTGCTCGTCGTCGGTAGCGTCGTCGAAGATTGTGGTAGGAGTCTCTGGGGGGAACGATTTGGGATATGAGTGTGACGTCGAGCCGGATCGCGTGAGGGAAGGGGATGAGTGATTGGAGAAGGCAGACTGGCTGCGACCAAAGGAGCCCTGGCTCAGCGTAAAGTTGGTCTGCTGCGCTCGCGGCGTGCCACGGTCGGGCCGCACCTGCGTCCAGCCCTCGCGGAAGAGGTCACACAACTCCCAGCATGCCTGGACGGCTGAGCCGAGGAGGTCTTCATCAGCTGGCTTTCCCTCGCGGTTGCTCTGGCGAATGCTGAAGAGCATCTCGGCGAGAGACCAGCAGGCTCTAAGCAGTGCGTCGGTCTCTTCGGGCAGCGAGGTGCGTTGCTTCATGAGTCTGTGGCAGATGGTCAGGTAGAATTCGAGCGTCCTCTCCTGGAAAACGCTGCCGATATTGGGGTCTTGAGTGTTGAAGAGGTGTTGGTTGAGCTCAAAGCTGACCCTCAGGACGGAGTCGGCCATTTCGTCTTCCTTGCGGCGGGCATCGAACAAGGCCGTGCAGAACTCCCTGCACATGGAAAGGGTGGAGAGCACGTGATCTGTGGGATCCGAGTCCCGCGTGTTGTACAGCTCCTTGCACAGCTTCCAACACTTCTGCCACGCGGTCTCCTGCATGCCCGCAGGGCCTCTGTAGTTGAAGACACGAGTGCGGTGGGTAGAGCTCAGATTTGCTAGAGTGTTGGTCAGGGTCCAGCACTCGCTCAGGGCGGCCTTTAGGCTCTCAATCTGGGCCAGCTGCTCATCGGAGACACGAGCTGTTTGTGGGCGCAGGTCGGTGGAGCCGGCGAGGGTGTCGTCGTCCTCGTCGGCGCGGTCACCGTCCTGGCCTTCGGGGATATCTGCGAGCCACGTTGACCACAGTCCTGGGGTGTCAGATGAAGCACGCTGGGTTGTACCTTCAAGAGACTTGTTCCGCTTGGAACGCCGCTTCCACTCCTCCTCGGCCTCTTGACGTGTCTGTGCTCTCGGCGTCGACCGGTCCTTGACGGCCGGCACGTCAGTCTTTAGGAGAGACGTGGGCGTGTCTTTTTGCTGTGACGAACGTGAGCTATTGCTGTGCGTCTGGAGCGACGGCGTGGGGAGATTTACCTTGTCGACTGGCGTAGAGTCCTCTGGAGACCTTGGAGAGACGATGGTGGTCTCGGAGCGGTCGGTCGGGGAGGGCGTGACGCGGTTCATCTTGGACTCGGTGACGGTCTCGAAGGACCGAGCAAAGTCCTGGGGCGCGTGTATGACGGACTGTGGCCCGGTCTCCGAGTCTGCTCGCACGCGCGCGGCCAGGTCTGTGTCGACGCGAGCGAGGGTAGCCTGCGGGCTCAGTGGGCTGGGTGCCCCTCTCTTGTCCTTGTCCTCTCGGTCGTCCGACTCTTCGGGCGTAGCGTCTCCAGACTCGTGCTCGACAGAGTCCTGGTCCTCCGCCGTGTCGTCTATGTCGGTGGCCTGGGTGCTTGCAGACCCATGAGAGTCGACCGGGCTCGGGTCTACAAACTGTGGATACGGCGAAGGGGGTGGAGCTAGAGAGGCGGTGTCTGACTGGTCGGCAGAGTTGCTGGGCGGGTGGTCAGGTGATTGTCTGATTGGGGGACAGTGACTTGGAGCGATGTAGGGCAAGACATACCGGTGGGTGTTGTGAGGGAAGCGCGAGGAGAACGGGGCGGGCGAGCTGGGCGAGTCGGTGAAGGGGGAGAAAGCAGAGGCCGGGTCAGACCTGGGCGAAGGCATCAAGGGCGATTTAAGTGCCATAGCACGCGCGCGGCGGAGATGCAGCGGTGGACGGGTGACTTTGCCGTGGGTGGGCGAAGGGAGCGTCACGCCCGGCTTCACAGCGGCCGTTCACGCGGGGCGCGGGCTAGATGGGCCGTGGAAGCGGCGGCCGCCAAATAGCCCCAAGATAGCCACGGGAGTGGTGAAGGTCAAGGCGCAGCGACGCGGCAGGACAGAGAAAGAGCAAGAGAGGAAGACAGCACGGTGCTGTGCCGCCGTCCGCGCGTGGGTAGCGGGGAGGAAGTTAGCGCCGTCGACGCCTCGGCGGTTCGCGCGCGCGCGGTGGCAGGATCGACAGGCGCTCGAGCTGATGGTCGCACGGAGGCGCTGTGCAGCAGATGCCGGCAAGGTAGAGCCGCGAGCGTGACAACCTCGACGGGGACAACGGGCGTGGACAGAAGACAGAGGGAGGGAGAGACGAAGACAGTGAAGAGGGGGCTGCCAGCAGCTGTAAAGGAGACGCAACACACGAAACTGGGGCAGCGACAAGCGTGAAGAGAGGGAGAGCAGGCTGCAGGAGAAGGGCCCGCACTAAGCCTGGTAGCCTGCAGCGGCGGGCGGCCACCTCAACGGGGAACGTGCTCGTCACAATTGGTGCTGGTGCTGGTGTTGGTGTTGGTGTTGGTGTTGCTGGCCTCCGTTATGCTCGCGAACGCAGGAGTCACTGTGTGCGCGTTGCTGAGCCGTGACTCCTTGCTTGTGGGGCCTCCAATGCGGCTCCCAGTGGATTTGCAGGATCGAAGAGCTTGCAATTGAGTGCGTCCCGTCAGCCAGCCAAGCAGGAGAAGGCGCGCCCGTGTCAGACCCCCTAGAGGCCCGCACGGCTTGAAGCGCCGCCGCGCTGACCAAGTGGTTGGCGGCCCCCCCCCCACCTGGGCGCTTAACGCACGTGGCGCTGCTTTTATTAACTCTGCCCCCGATCACTAACTTGCCCCCGTGCTTTGGCAAACCAGCCCGGGCGGCTGCTTCAATGGCTCGACTCTCTCGTGACATTGGCGGCCAGCCGGTCGGCCAGCTCATGCTCAATTCTCAATTCTCTATCTCATACGGCCCCGCGACGGGGTCCTGCAACGCTCCACTGAGCTGGCTGTGCGAGACTCATGCTGCCTCCAAGCCCTACCCGGCCGTCACCTCCGGCCTCGATGGATTCGCCCTGGACCCAGTCTGGCATGGGGAGACACTTGGGTCTTCTCGCCGTGACAAACGTCGCACAACCTTCGGGTATGCGTGTAGTAAGTGAACAATATCTCCGCCACGCGCCGTCCAATGCTGTGTCTGTGCTGAGTGCTGGACCGTGCCATGCCGTGCCATGCTGTGCTGTGCTGTGCTATGATGTCCTTCGCACCCGCGCGCCAAATGCCGCGGCGTCCTGCTCCACTCATGGCTCTGTGCCGCCCTCTTCGTGCTGCTTGAGCACCACGGCTTCGATCTTTGGTATCAGCTCCGGCACGCGGTAAGGCTTCGATACCACGTCGTCCTGCAGCCAGCGTTAGTCTTCGCACAAGCAGGTTCATCGCCGTTTGGATACTCACCATGCCTGCTTCCATGAGTGTCCTAATCTGCTCGCTGCGCGCGTTCGCCGTCACCGCGATGATCGGCACGTGCTTCGTGAACTTGCCTGCCGCCTCGAGCTCGCGGATCTTCTTCGTGCACGTGAGTCCGTCCATGACCGGCATCTCCTGGTCCATCAGCACGACGTTGAGCTCGATGCCTGCGCCCTTGGACTCGCTCCAGTACTGTGACTTCTGCAGCACGTCCAGCGCCTCGCCGCCGTGGTTGGCCACGTGAACCTCGCAGCCTAGGTTCTTGAGCTGCCGCTGCAGAACTCGCTGATTGACCAGGTTGTCTTCCACGATCAGCACCTTCAGTCGCGCCTCCAGCTTCTGCCCCGTGCCCGTCAAGGCCGGTGCAAAGTCTCGCGCCTGCGATGCCTGCGGCTGGGCCTTGCGGGCCTTTCCCGTAAGTTTCTTGCTGTTCGAGGGAACGCGCGACAGAGGGCCCATGTCCACGTCGCCCAGGTTCTCCGGCGCCGTGGAGCGCTTTGCCATGACGTAGAAGGCAAATGTGCTGCCCTTGCCCGCCTCAGAAGCGACTCCAATCTCACCGCCTTGAAGCTCCGTGAGTTCTCGTGAGATGAACAATCCGAGGCCTGAGCCACCATATTGCACGTGCGTGCGTGGGCTGGCCTGCGAGAACCTCTGGAAGAGCAGCTTCTTCTCTTCCTCTGCCAGCCCACGGCCTGTATCCTCCACGGCAAATTGTATGTAGACGTGTTCGCCATCGCCCCAGTCCGATCCACCGGTGACGTCGGCTCGGTTGTTTCGTGCTGGAAAGTAGCTGACTTTGGTCATACCGTCCTCTGATGGCTTTTGCAGAGACGCTGCGATGCTTACAGTGATGTTCTTCTTGTTTTCGGTTGTCGTGAATTTGATGGCATTCGTGGTCAAATTGATAAGGACCTGAAGCACGCGAGATGGGTCAAAGCGGACCCAGTCGATACCGAGTTTCTTGAATGAATCATCCACCACAAACTTGAGGTCGATGTCGGCAGTCTGCAGCTCATTTTCGAACATCTTGAGCGCCCGTTGCGCCACCGTCAGCGGCTGCACGTCAATCGGTGTGACCATGAGCAGCGCAGAGTCGAGCTTGGACATGGTGAGCACATCATCCACGATTCGCTTCTGATGCTGCGCGCACAGAGCGATCGTCTGGGCTGCATCAATGTTGTCGTCCAGCAGGGCTGCGTCCGGCGGGCTTCCTTTCTGTTTTGCGTTGCTCAATGAAGCCATGATCTCGTCAGAGCACTGCAGAATAGCACTGAGCGGATTGCGCATCTCGTGGCTCGTAATGTCAATGAAGTTCTCTTGCTGCCGCTTCAATTCCACCGCCTCTTCCATCTTCCTCTTCTGGAAGCCTTCCGCCCATTTCTGCTGGCTGATGTTGGTGATGCAGCCAAAGACGCTCTTCAGGCTGCCCTCCCTCGTCTTCTCGGGGAAGGCACTGAATAAAACCCATGTGTCGCTGAACACCCCGTTGCGGTCCACCCACGGCGTCTTGAAGCGGAATTCGGCACTGGTTGGTTTCTTCTGCTCCACCAGCTCGAGCCAGACCGATGCGACCAACGCTTTATCACCGTCAGATACGTAGTCAGTCCAGCGATCCACGTTCTTGTCACCCTTTGGTACACGGGTGATGTCGTACCACGTGTCATTGCAGTACGTGATGCGCCCCTTGGTGTCGGCGATGAACATGCCCACAGGCGCAAATTCGGCCATGCGCGTGAATTTGGTCTCGGACTCAATCGCCTCCTGGGTGCGCGCGGCGAGCTGTTCTGACAGCTGGATGCGATCCAACGCCGCCAATTTTGCAGCTCTCTGGCCACGTCGAATTTCTTCTTCGAAGAGCACAACAGATGCCAGAGATGTTGCGAGCTGACGACTCAGTAGCTGCACGAACAGGTTGTAGTCATCGTCGTATGGCCGTCGAGAATTGACTCCCATGACCAGGAACCCCAAAGTCGATTCGCCAGTCGTTGGGTGTATCGGGCAGACTACCACCGATCTCGCTGGGTCACCGAAGCCGCGCGATTCCAACCCGTCCAAGAGAGACGGGTCAAGCTGACCCTTTGAACATTCAAAGAGCTTGTGCCTGTTGGTCTTGACAACTTCTCGGAAGGCTGGGATGAAACCTTCCATCGAGGATGAAAAATCAACGACATCTGGTGCGGATGGATGACCGGCGGGGACTCCCAGCCCACCCTCTAGGTAGCACTGTTTGGCCGTGTTGTTCAAACTGCTCGAATACATGGAGCTCTCCTCGCTGTCGGTGTCATCGCTCAGCGAATAGAGGAGGACAAAGGGGGTATCGAATTCGTTCGTCTCCAGTGCTTGCAGGACAGCATCCCAGAAACCCTTCACATCTCGCGCTGTGGCAGTCCGTTCACCAACCTCTCGGAGGGTGAGCATGCGTCGTTCAGCAATCTTCCTTCGTGTCTTCTCAAACGCAGGATTGTAAAGGCCGTGGACCGTTCCGTCGCCGCCAACCATGGGGATGATGCTCCAGCTGAAGTAAGTCTCCTCAAGGAAATCGTTCCTCTTAATGAACAGGCAGTCGTCATCCTTCATGGTCGCCTGACCCGTTGTCTGAGCACTTGCAAACACGTCCTTGACCTCATCCCAAATCTCGGACCACGCCTCGCGGTAGCTCTGTCCCATCAAGGTAGGATGCTTCTGTCCTGCCAGGAGCACGTAGGCCTCGTTGTAGATTGCCACGAGATCCTCGCCCCAATACATGGCGGCAGGATGCGGCGAAGCCATGATCAGATTGCACATCTGTCGCAGGTCAGGAGACCAAGTCTCGATTGGACCAAGCGCTGTGGCAGCCCAGTCGACGCTGCGAGCGAACTTGATGTGGCGAGGGAGCCCATCGGAGACGGGCAGACGGGTCCAGTCAAAAAAACCGACCTCCTTTTCGCCCGAGTTAGCAAATCGATCAAGATCGCTTGCAGATGCGGCAGAGAGTACCGCGTCAAGGCCGAAGCCGGGGGGCTGATTTGCCATATCTGTGTTGGGCAAGGGTGATGGGTCTGCGATTACGGAGCCATCAGTGGCGACGATGGAGCTTTCTTTTGAAGCTAGCTCGGTGCTGGGAATCACGTCCGATGCGTCGAGTGTCTCGGAGATGGTCGCGGTCGTGAGGGGCCTGCTCGAGGTTGAGCCAAAGTAGTCGATCCTCTCTGAAGTAGGCTCCTGCCCGGCGCTGGGTAAAGAGACATGGCCTGCGTTGGAGCCGCCGTATGCCGACATGGAAGCGACTGACGCAGAGGGGATGGGAAATGGATCTGAGGAGGAAGAATCGTGGTTCGAGTCCGCCAAAGGGGTGCCACTGAGGACTCTAAGCCGTCGTCTCAGAATTGAGCCAGTCCAAAGCATGCCCGCATGGGTGCATTTGGAGGGGATGTCTTCGGGGGCGTTGGTGCTAGCGGCTGGGCTTAGAACCCAAGTCTTGAATGAGACAAAGGCGGATGAGGCCTCGAGGGTAGGATCTTCGTCTTCCTCGCCCGAGCCCATGACATTCGCCAAGGTGTCTTCGCGGGATCGAAGGGCGTGGTTGGAAAAGACAAGATGAAGGCCGGGAGACACGAAGTTGGAGTCGTCCCCAAGATCAACAATGAAGGTGGGGCGCTCATCCTGGTCCAGCAGCTCGAGCACACCAATCTGGCTCAAGACGCCGTAGTTTTCCGATGCGATGCTGGGATCGGGAGAAGCGGTGGAGCGAGCTTGGCTGAAGCGACCACTTGAATTCCTGCTCCTGCTGGGTGTCGGTCTCTGGGCGGGCGGGCTGCCCAACTTGCCGCGCGCTAATTTGACGGTCTTGACACCCGTCTCGTCGCTCTGCGCCTTGCTGAGCATCTTGGCGGCGGCCTCGGAGCTTGAGAAGCGCGGGGGCAGCTGGGGCCGAAGCTGGGGCGAGTTGGAGAAGAAGAGAGGTGTGGCGGGAAGGGCGTTGTCGTGGCGTCTGCGGTGGAAGAGAATGCTGTCGGCAGTGTGGTGGGCTCGGTCGAGCCTGAGGCGCTTCGCGGCGGGTGGCAGACGAGTGGTTTCGGGAGTTGCTCTCTTGCGGCCGGCGAACTTGGTGGAGGAAGGGGGTGTCTCGGGTGTGCCTCGAGACGGTGCAGCGGGAGCCTTGAACCCACTTTCGACGGCGACTGTGGACAGAGGTGGTGTGTCTTCGTGGAGCGCAGGAGCGGACGGGAGAGGGACGCCGTAGACTGCTCGGGCGCGAAGGTCTGTGAGGGCCGAGTGGTTGCCGTTGGCGAAGGTGCTGCTGAGATGGCCACTGCCACGCAGATCTCGAGCGGCCTCTGAGAATCTGCGCTTCAGCGTCGGCCTGGGCAGAGGAGCCGTTGCGCCTGCACCGGAGACGGTGGACTGTGCGAGCAGTTGCGGGGGCGTGACGGTGAAGATGCTTCTTGGCTCAGTCATGGGGAGGCTGCACGCACCAGCCCGCTCGGCATTGGGTGCGAGGAGGCGTGCGGCATCGACAGGCGAGAAGCGGGGAGGCGGAGGAGGAGGAGGAGGAGAAGGGGGGGGGGGAGGAGGAGCAGTGGAGGGACGATGGCGACGACCGGGCGTGAGGCAGGAGCAGAAAAGCAAAGCAAAGCAAAGCCTCTGGCAAAGCCGTGCGCACGCCGGCGAAAGGAATGAGGAACGAAGACGCGGTGGCTTGTGGCGGCCAGGCGCAATAGGCAAGGCGGGGAGCGCCGGCGTCACACACACAAGCGGCCGGGAGAACGAAGGCGTCCACCAGTGTTGCAGACTTTGGGAGAGGGTGCCGGCGCCTTGCAAGGACGGGATGGTGCTGTCAGGATGGTGTTTGCGCCTTCGGTTGGGCCTTCTCCGCAATCAAGGCAGATCGAAGAGCGCTTCTCCCAGCCAGCTATGCCTGTTGAGGCAGAGAAGGCCGGCTGTACCCGCATCCGTGCTGTCTGTTTCTTTCGTTGCGCGCCTCGGGCGGACGACTCCAACCGAAGAAGCAACACCACCACTGCTTGTCATCACAACCCAGTTCGGCCGTCGACCAAGCCACGGAGGGAGATGTCCTCCCTTCTGCTGCGATCTGTCGTTTTTTCTCTCTCTCTCTCTCTCTCTCTCTCTCTCTCTCTCTCTCTCTCTCTCTCTCTCTCTCTCTCTCTCTCTCTCTGTCGCTCACTTGGCTGGCCAGTCGCGCGTCTCAACATCGCAAGGTCAGAGAGGCAAGTACATTCTTTTTCGGTAGCCCGACCCGCTACTAAGCTGCATGTTCGACCCTGGCAGCATCGAGATCGCAGCTCAGCCTTTCCGTACTACAACACCTCGCCCTAATTACGTTCGCCTCCCAGCCCCTGTTGCTTGCGCCACTTGAAAGCCCCTCCTCTCAGGTGGTGTACTCCTTCTGCAGCGCCTTTGCAATCGTCGTCAGCTGGATGTTGCTCGTGCCCTCGTAGATGGCCCCGATCTTGCTGTCGCGGAACATCTTCTCCGCGATGCCCTCCCGCACGAAGCCCATCCCGCCCATCCACTCCACCGCCTGCCCGCTGACCCTGCCGGCCACCTGCGACGCGTAGAGCTTCGCCATGGCCGCCTCCGTCACGAACGACTTGCCCGCTTCCTTGAGCCGGGCTGCGTTGTACACCAGCGCCCGCGCCGCCGCAATCTCCGTCCATGCCTGCGCCAGCTGGTGCTGCATGCCCTGGAAGTTGCCCACCTTTGTGCCGAACTGCTCGCGGTCGTTCCACACGTACCGCGCCGCATTCTCCCACGCGCCCAGAGCAAGACCAGTCCTGAAGTCAAATCGTCAGTCGTTATCCAACACCCAATGCGAAGCATGAAGAACCTACATCTGTGCGGCAATGCCAATGCGGCCCTCGTTGAGAATCCCAATCGCGTACTTGTAACCCTGCCCTTCCTCGCCCAGCAGGTTCTCCTTGGGCACGTGCACGTCGTCAAAGTTCAGCACGCAGGTGCTGCTGGCGCGGATGCCCAGCTTCTTCTCCTTCTTGGCGATGGAGAAGCCCTCCATGCCCTTCTCCACCACAAAGGCCGTGATGCCCTTGTAGCCTTTGCTGGGGTCCAGGTTGGCAAAGACAATGTAGAAACCGGCCTCCATCGCGTTCGTGATCCACATCTTGCTGCCTGAGATGGTGTAGCCGTCGGCCGTCTTGGTCGCCTTGGTCTTCAGTGCGAACGCATCGGACCCAGACGCCGGTTCCGACAGGCAGAATGACCCGACCGTCTCGGTCGCCAGCTTGGGCAGCCACTTGCGCTTGAACTCCTGCGTGCCCCACTTGATCACCGCCGTCGCGACGAGCGTGTTGTGCACGTCGACCATGACGCTCACGCTGGGATCGACGCGCGCCAGCTCCTCGATGCCAATGATGGCCGACGTGAAGTTCATGCCGCTGCCGCCGTACTCCTCCGGGATCTCGACGCCCATGAGGCCCTGCTCGAAGCAGCGCTCGACGATCGTCGGGTCCATGGCCTCCGCCTCGTCCATGTCGCGCACCTTGGGCGCCACCACGTCGGCCGCAAATTTGGACACTGACTCGGCCATCATGGCCTCCGTCTCCGTCAGGTGCGAGATGGGTGTCGGCGGGATCTCGGTCAGGTCGATCTCACGCAGCGATCGCGCCGACGTGAATGTGCGGGCACTGCGGCGTCTCGTCAGTGTGTGCTCCATGGTGGTGCTTGTCCTGCGGTCTCCTCACTAGAACGGGACTCGCGCGCTCTGGGTAGGGCGAGTGGACGCCAGGGCGCCGCGAGCTAGCGCTCGTGCAGTAGGGCGGACGATTTTGCTGAGAGATGCCATTGCTGTGATTCACTCTCACAATGGCGGCGAAAGGCGAAGGCGAAGTCGGAGGAATGGCCACGGAAAGATGCGGGAAGGGCTAGGTTGCTTTCCGCACGCTCAAATCCAACGATGCAGGACTCTCGTGGCGCAACGTGGTAATAGCGTGGTGAGAGGTTGTGTCAGAACACCAATTGATCTTTACAATGAACAAGGCCGGTGGAGTAGGAATTGCAGAGCTCAAGCGAGGAAGATCGTAGCCACGAACCTGGTTCCGTGCGCTAGGGGTCCGAAGGGTCTCACATGTATTGCCGCGGCTAAACACGGCCTATCGATGCCAATTCACATGTGTCGGCTGTAGAATGCTGATAATGCAGTGATGGATGTTTCTTGAAGTTGTGATATACAGAGATTGGAATCATTCGGTCACCCACCGTGTGATGACTGCTTAGACGGTCCCACGTGTTCCTTTCGCTATTCGCCTCCTTTTCCCCATGCGTCAAACGCCAACCCCGTGGTGCTATGCTCATACTCAGCCCATTAAACATGGATCATTAAGTCCTCGGTTTCGAAATGACCAGATATACACGTGCTAAAGCTGAGGGAGACGGGCCCTGAGAAACGCAATGCTGGCTGGATATGCGATTCTCCTTTGCACGGGAGAAGGCCTTCTCTCGAAAGCAAGACCAGTTCCGTGCACGCTGTAACGTGGTCGCGGTGCGGCGCTTGCTTTGCTCCAAACAAGTGTTCCAGGTGTTGAACTGATCGATTGCCAGAGAGCGCCCAGACCACTCCGAAGCCAACGGCAAATAATGCTCTGGCGGTGCAGCGAACATCGGGGGTGTCCGCTTATAGCGCAAGTCGAGGGGCTGAAACACATTCGTCCAGTCGTCTAGATTGGGGTGATCTAACTCGTTGGGATTGATCCATGCATGTGCAACCTGTGCAACATGTTCTGCCATGATCCGCGAATCTTTGACTGTAGTTCTGGTCTCCCGGCTCACGTCACCGGATCTCGAGGCCGCTTTGCCGTCCATACATGCCTGCACTAAAGTCAGTCGCGTGTGATGGTTTGAAGTGTTCTTCACTCACAGATTGTTGTAACCATGTGCTTTCTTGTTGAGTATTGTCTTGACGACGCTGTCAAGCAGATGCTTAAACTCATCCGGTTTCCAACCATACACTTTCGTAAAGGGCTGCATACTGAGAGCCTCTACCCAGTCCAGCATACCAGCGCAGTACCATCGCCCAATACTCTTCTGATGCGGGTCACGCGGCCAACTGTTGAAGGGCAGTCTGATGATCTGCTCTTGGATGTTGACAAATCCAGCTGCTTCTAGCATGGCTCGGGTGGTCGTCTCATACTCGATAGATCGATTGACCTGGCGAGTCGCCCCGACCAAGTAATCATACCAAGTGTTAAGAGGTGATGGAGGCAGAGTGCCGTCGTCGCAGCGAGGAGTCAGATCTATTTCCACCTGTTCTAAGCATCCTATTCCGGGTTTGAGGTGACTGTTACACGGGTTAGAGGAGCACTGAGGCTGAAGCATTGGTCGGACAATTGCGCACCTCAAAATCTTTTGATATAGAGCGGGCCAGCTCTGCACGCTGCCGGCACCCTGTCGCAAGTGGATCAGGTCCCACGAGTCTTCTCCCAAAGTCCAAGGAGACAGGTAGTCCATGCGGACATTGAATCGAAGGTTGATTGGGATTCTACAGGTGTTGGTCAGTAAGATGTCTCGCCTCGCCCAATGCGCTTTGGGCAGCTTACTCTTTTGGTTGTATGTTTGCAAGGTCAATACCAACAACTTCTGCGTTTCTGAAACGGCTGATGTAGGTGTCAGTTGGTGCACGAATGTTACATGAGGTGGGGGTGGACTTACTCGGCCATGTCTATTGCCCAGATGCCGGTGCCGGTGCCCAGGTCGAGAATGCGCACATCTTCACCCGCTTCCACGCGTGCGGTGTGGAGCTCATCGTGCCGGGCCGTAAGGAACAGCTGGTGGAACATGTCCATGCGGTTCTTCTCGTGCTGCCATGCGTTTAGGTCAGTACGTGTGGGCGTGTGAAAGGAATGTCCAGGTGCGACATCCAGGAGCAAGAGAAGGCGCGCCATACTTCGTCACACGGGTACATGTACATGCCCTTGCGATACCCATGATACATGCGGCCGTTGTCCATGTAGTCTTGTGCCAAGGAAGATGAAGGTGCTGGGCTGGGTGAAGCAGAGTGGTTAGCAGAGCGGCAGAGTGACCGTATGGACGAATGGGTTGGGCGGGGCGCGGAGGAGGGGCGCGGAGTGGAGGGAAGACATCTCACGAACCCGTTGACAGCCATTTTGTGGAGTATATGTGGTGTCGACCAACAGGTCCTGCTCAGGAGGAGCAGGCACAGGTCAATGACTACCGGCAGCCGCCGTGCGCCGCGTCATGGGCGCCCAACGCCCGGGGGCAGGGTTCGCAGGCAGTGCTCGCAGCTAGGCGACAATGTGAGACGTGGTGACGCGAGCAGCGCAGGGAGTGGTCCGGAAACGCGAACGTTCGAGGAGGCGGCTCGCCGCCGGCTAGGTGGGTGTGGGGGGGCGATGGGCAAGACACAAGCTGCTCAGGCGCAAGGCACTACGTGTGCTGCCGGGGGAGCTGGAGAGATTGCGGTGGACGAGGAAGCCGAGGGCAGCAAGCAGCGACGAAAGAGCATGGTAGGAGAAGGTGCGCATGGCCGGCGCGACACGAGCAAAAGGCTGTGGCCGCCGCGGGTGCAGCTCATCGAAACCGACAGCTTGGATTTGGGATTCGCTCGGACGCCGTCGAATCACGTACGCTAGCGGCGCGGCTTGCGCCAGGCTACTGGGCACCCCCTCGCACACCAACGTCCGCATGAACACCCGGACGAGGACGCTGGCGCATATGCAGCCTGTACGAGCACACCCTGCAGCGCTGCTGCTGCTGCCGCTGCTGCTTCGACCCCGCCGGCCGACTTGACGCTGACAGCCGCTCCGTCCAGGCAGGCTGGGACCCGCGGCATTGCTGAGGGGCGGACCGCACGCTGAGCTTGCGGCAAGCTTGGGTCCGGGTGCCCAGGGTCTGTAACAGAAAGCCCCATCCCCATCCCCGTCGCCCCGCGTGTCCGGGTGGCGGTGGTGGGGGGGGGGGCAAGTGATGACAGCGGCCGACTGTCATCACGGGCAACAGAGCAGGGCGACGCTGGTGGCGGCCCAAGGACAGGGCATGGCAAGCGAGGGCGGCGTCTCGCGTAAAACCCCAGGCAAGTTTGGGCGCATCGAGTGACTTGCGCCGCCCACGCAGGGGCTTGCCTTGCTGGCCCAGCGTTGCCAGCACCCTTCACCTTCCCGTACGTCTGGGTGCGGCCCAAGGGCTTGGGTGCGGCCTCCCTGTGCCATCATCCTCATTTAACCAACTTTGGCTCTGGCGCCTGGGGGGTGCTTGCCACAGAGCCCCTGAGTCGCAAATTCCTTCTCCCATCAGCTTGTCCGTCGCATCATCCGCTCATTCGCAGTCTGCACGCTCGCCGCAAACACCGGCGGACGCCGCTGCCGCAGGGCTGTTGGTGTGCGTCGTCACCGTATCGGGCCCCCTACCCCGGCACTGGTTTCTTGCGAGCGCCTCATCCCGTAGCCTCTCCCAACTCTATGGCCTGCGCTCACTCAGCAATTTGATAGCAACTCGCAAGACCTCTGCGCATCGGCTCGCCTGTGAACGGCATCATGCAATTAGGGTCCTCCCACTCCATTTGGTTCATTCTCCCCTAAAATGTTGATCACTCGCTAGACCCGTAATTTGCCCAACCTGGAAGTATACTGGAGGAAAGCTTTGGGCCGGAATCGCAGTCAGCCGTTCCATGCTGTCGGGTGTTGACAGGCGCACCCTTCCATGTCGCCGTTGAACCCTCTTTCTCTTCTCTCTGTCGCATCAACATGCCGTTCTCGCTTCATGCGCACGGCTATGCTCGCTATCATTATTGCCGCATCGCCATTGTCGTGTACGCTCGGGTCTTACAGGCGTGATGGAGGAAAGATCTAAACCCGCGATTGGATATGAGTATTCTGATATGTGATTCCGCCGCACCTATGCATTCCTGTTTAATGCTGCTTGAATAATTTGAGGAATATATCTGGTAAATATGCTATTTAATATATCGTCTAAGCGCTCCAGTGCCTGGCGAAGAATCCTGCCGTTAGCTAAAGCGCTGCTCGGACAATTAATCGCCTTTTGCGATCTCAGATCGCTAGATCAGAGAGACCCGGCGACGCGGCTCCACCGTGTCCCCATTCACGCACGCCGCCTGTCCTCTGGCGCACGGCGCGGCGCCTCTTTATGATTCGCAGGCTCCGCATGCGCCCGCAGTCGATGATTTGACATCTTTCCGTGACCCAGCGCCTCGGGTCCCCTTTAACCAGCGCACGCTCTAGCAGCGCCCGTCCATGGCGCCATCATATTCCGCTTTACCAGTCCTCGACCTTCTTCCTTCACTCTGTTATCTCTTCCGATGGGGAGGGAGAAAGTATTCAGAAGCTAATGCTTGCATAGGCTTACACAAGCGTCTCATAGCTGATCATTGGCGCTGACTCCTGCATCCAGTCGCCGGAGTTGCCGAGAGACTACGGCTAGCTGTTCAATTTGAGACTGGCGTGTTGCATTGACATCATGCGCAGTGATAGCGCTTGTGGATTTCTTGCAGGGGTGATTTATACGACTTCACCTGTAACAACGCTTGAGCGCATTTGCAGACCTTACTTCAATGGAACGACCACTCCTTATATTCATGTCAACAGCAGTTTGATAAAAGTGACAGCAGCAAAGGAGAATTAATGATCTGGACGGGACTGTTGCACTAGTCTACCTGGATGCATGTGTCGTCGCCGCGTTCCCCGCAATCTGAGTATCGGAGCTTACCAAACCTTGCCACTGCGGCTACATCCGCTCAATAGCATTACCCCAAATGCTTACAAGGGGTCCGTCTGGCCCAATGATTGGATCACTGTCTGGAACAGGGACCTGACGAGCTGTTTCAGCTCTTTGTTCAGTTTCGCGGGAGTCTGCTTCACAGAAGTTGTTGTCGTATCTGGGACTCCCCTACCGAGCTTTAGCGGACTGGATGATAGAGTGGTCAGCTCAAGACCTCACGCTCTTACCTCTGGATACAGGCCAACGTATTCGTAATGGCTATCAGCACTGACGGAGCAGTGGCTCACGCCTGCCTTGTCACCCAAAGGATCAGCCAAGTTGTCTGCAACGGATACCTTTCCTCAAACATAGACGTACTGGAAGCACAATGGCATCTCCAGCCTTCAATGCCACCACCGTCCTTCCCTCTTCTCCCATGATTTCATCATCCTGCGGCCCTCGGCCAAGCAGAAGTTCACTACTCCCCTGGATCACCGCATAGCACTCATGCGTGACCGAGTGAAAGTGATGTCGTCGGTAGGTTTTGAAGACTCCGCCCTTTCGCCACGCATTTTGCTCAATCTGTGCTTGTGTAGACTCGACCGTGGGCATCTCTAGTCCAGCAGCATTATTGATCGCTTTGCGATAGATAAGCACCGGAAGAATTGAGTTGGGGACGTTGGGGGTCGCAGCGAGGTAGTACGTTTCTGGTTGCATGATGACTGTTTCTTTCCTATAGACACGAGCCGCCAATGAAATTAGTAGCAGGTTCAAATTAATTGAGACTACGATTCAAGCCTATGGATATGCCCGCGGCGTCCTACGGGGCAGGGATGATGCTGACCCCGCAATACCACGATAGCGCATACGTCACTTATCAAAGAACTCCTTCCGAGCAGTATGCATGTATGTCAGACCCTGGACCCGTTTCAAGAGCAACATTAAGCGGACAGAAATCATGATCTCAAAATCCAAGTTCTTGCGACAATGCCCACCTTGAGCAAATGTCAGCCCTGATTCTCCTCCCAACCCCTTCACAGTCCCCAGATTCGCGGTATCTAGAAGCAGTTTGGAATGGGTCCCCAACCATGAAACGCCATCACGCAGCAGTCGTCCGTTGACTTGCACTTGTCGCAACGCATGACAGTCTTCCGACCCCCAGATGACCCGTGTCGCAGCATGCAACCAGGAATGTGCAGCGGGACAGGCGTGCCGCCACCAGTGATGCGCGGGTTCTTCCTGCTGATAGGCACGAACGGCCTCGGCTTGGGCTTTGGTTTCTTGGGACGACCTCTATGCGGATGCGGCTTTTTCTTAGGCTTCTTGGGGTGTTTCTTCTTAGGGTGTTTTTTCTTGGGATGTTTCTTCTTGGGATGCTTCTTCTTGGGGTGCTTTTTCTTGGGGTGCTTTTTCTTGGGGTGCTTCTTCTTGGGGTGCTTTTTCTTCCCAAGAGCTGCGCTCAAAATGGAAGCTGCAACGTTCGGCGAGTTGGGCACGGCATCACGCTCCACGAGAGAAGTTGCAATGGGCTTCACAGCTGGCAAGCCATCATGTAGCTCAGGAGGTGCAAGAGATGTGGTCCCTGTGAGTCCTTGAGCCCTGCCAGCAACAAAGACATGTGTCGAGGTGTGTGAAATAGCGCTCAAGAAGATAAGAATAGTGGATAGATGCATGCTTACGCGTCTGCTCCTTATAGCTGATCTGCTTAGCTTTTGCTTCTATTCAATGTGCTTCAAGGACGCTTGTGAGTTAAAGTACAGTAAGCGAGCGGCAGTGAAGACAACAGCATTGTTATGTATTGAGAGCCTACGCGAGATGAACATGGTGGAGAGCTATTGAGAACCAAATGTAGAAGACGAACAACGAAGGGTGTGCTATTGGAGACCTTTTGCAGAGAGCAAGCCGTCAGCATAGAACAAAGCATTCACGCGGACAGACAAAGCGCCAAAAAGTGTTGCTGTAGCAGGTGAAGTCACCGTTCCATTACTCGTGCGATGCTGTACAAAGTAAGGTTGCGCACAATGTTGATATCTAGGTCACTTTGGTGAAGCAGATTGGACGGCATGTACGCCAAAAGAAAAGGAAGGACATGATGCCTGGGCGGAGGCGCAACGGCGGCAAGGAGTGCGGCTTGATTTGTGGCGTTGAATGCAATCGTCGCCAGATCAAAGTCGCACAGCTTCTCGCAAAGAGCGACGAGGAAAGCAGACGCTAAGAGTTGATCCAGGACTTGCGCTTGCGACTGCGATTGAAGATCGGCGCATTGGAAACTACATGACATGTGCCAATTGTGGGGACTCCACACGATCGCCACTGGTGACGTTTTAGCGGCTCACCAGAAAGCTCGCGGCCTGAGCGCACGTTCCAGGTGTAGGTTCACCAGGCAAAACAGGCATACCAAGATATCGCCAGGATGGAAAAGCCAGATCGGAAGCTGGTCACCGGCGTCATCCGCTCGGCGCCAACATGGGTGCATGCGGTTCCTCCGGGACGCGCCCAATTTGCGCTAGATTGGCGTCAGGGTCCCGCAGATGAGGGCCGAGATAGGCATTTGCTTTACGGGCAATACAGACTCACGCAAGTCGCGACTGAACGGCAGCGAGAGGCAGGGGGAGCAGAGGCAAGAACAGATTGAGCCACACCTTGACATACCGAGTCGAGATCCCTGCGCCCGGAAGAACCGGCTGCCGCCAGCTTCTGCTTTCTTGTGCTGGCGGTGGTGCAAGGTGCCATGTGGGCGTGGCATCGGCGGGCCCGGAAGCCTGTCGGGGGCACATGCTCGCGAATCTCCGCCAGCTATTGGCCTCGACCATCGCGGGTCCCTCCATTATCTGCCTCACCACCACCAGTTCAACTTGCACCTTTTCTTTACATCATTCGCCTCCGGCTTTGCCGAGTCCCCTCCTCCCCTCACCATATAGCCCTCGCAGCATCTAGATTCGTCCTCACATCTGCATCGTCCTTCACCTTGTCCTCCATGGCCATCGCGTCTAGACCCGTCTCCCCAATCTGACGCTGACCCCCGCGGCGGCCTTGCACGGCAACATCGCATATCACACAATCATGGGCACTCTCTTTCATACCGAAAGACCCCTTCCTGCGGGAAGGATCTCTGCGATGCAGACTTACAGCCCGCACACCACCCATGTCGAGTCTCACTGGGACCGCTCCGGCGTCCTGGCTGGCCTTGACGAGGCTCAATATACGTCTCGACGGCTTGACGGCCATGCCACGTACCCAAGCGACAGGCGCCGCTCCACGCATGGTCGACTGCACAAGCGGGTGGGGTCTGGATCTTCAGACCCTCGTCGCCGTCCTGCGGCAATCGCGACTCCAGACTTGGTTTCGGAAGGGAGCGACCCAATACTCCCATCCCCGCATCCGACACCAGAAGATACCCTTGGCTCAATACAAAAGTCTCCGGCCTCCTATAAGCCTCGAAGCGATAACCTGCGCAAAAATCTCCGCTGGCTAACGCAACCCGCCACTCGCTCCGCCTCGCCAGATCTTAAGGACGAGATTGACTTGTCGCGTACTGCCGCCGAGAACGAGGAGCGCTCTGGTCTCGGCATTGCAATCCCTCCTTCGAGGCTCGTTGAATCTCCCATACTTAGTGATGATACTTACGGCTCAGCATCACCGGCTATTACAAGATCCCACGCCAGAACGCTCAGCCACAACTCCGCCTCGTCGCAGAACATGTCGACCAGCTTCAAGCCGACCGTGCCTTTCGTGCATCCCATACACCAATCGCCACGGCCTGGCATGCCCACCTCTCACTCTAACTCCTTCAATAGTGAGCGGTCCAGTGATGCCGTGACCCGACCCCGCGGCGAGAGCGTGACCAGCGCCTTTCCTAGCATAACGCGCAATCGAGGGGAAAGCTCTGCCAGTACATTTACGGCACGCACCTTTGATACCAGCGAAGCCTCTACGCAGCGGCCCATTTTGAAGCTGAACACATCCAACAGCTCCTCGACGAGAGCCTCGGCGTCCGCGACTCCCATCGCCCGCTCCCGCCGCGGCACCAACATGTCCAACATGTCGAGACCCGAATACTCCTCACCTGACATTATCAGTCCTTCCTCTCGCACCTCTCTCGATCGCGCCTTCAGCTTCATGCGTCGCGATACCGACCCCGTCGATCCAGCCGTCCGCGCCGCCTCCATCCACGCAGCTCGTCAGGCCTTCCAGGACCGCGAGGAAGCCAAAGTGGCAAAGCAGGAGCGCCAAGAACGCAGAGCTGCCGAGCGCCGGGAGCAGGCTGCGCTCAAGGTGGAGGAACGCAAGCGCCGAAAGAGCGACGCCACGGAGAAGAAGCACACCGTCGAGGCCGAGAAGCAGAGGCGCAAGAGCGACGCCGCATCTAAGGCCGAGCGAGCGCACGAACGCAGCGGTGGCATATTCAGCGAAAAGGTTGCACAACAAGACTTTGAAATCCAGCGCAAGATCCCAGGCCGCCGCGAGTCGGCCCCGCGGAGACCAAAACCAGCAGTCGTGTCGGGCGGACGGGTCAAGGGTGCTGATGCAACGCACTCTGCCGTTGAAGACGTAAAGTTTCCACGCGTCTCAAGGAAGCGCGCTGCGAAGAGCATATATTTGCGCTTCTGGACGTGGTTTAAAACCCGACTGCTAAGGATAGACCAGGCGCGTCGGTGACTGTGCTTTTCAACTCCACGAGACACGCCAGATGGGGACTTTCAACGATGAGCATGATACACATTGACTTCACTTCACTTCACTTACTAGCAAAATATGGCAAGGACCCTAGGGATTTTGGCATTTATTTCCGGCATTTTGGGCTTAGCGTGGCGCTTGGTGGTGTTTTCCAGAGAGAGGTCTCATTTGGGAAAGGAACTTTTGCTTCAAAGCAAGGGAATGCTTTCAGGCAGTTCTCAAGAAATAGCCTCCTTGGATATCAAACGCATATATCATGTTGGCGGCGGGTTCTGTCACGTTTCACGCCTTGCTGTTCTTCTGATACTTTGAACCTGTGCTTGGTCTAATGTTGACCGTATTTCTACTGAACTGACTGTAGAGCAATTCCGAAAGAGTAAGAAGTTCTCTGCAATGAACCCAGAATACCAGGCTTAGGTTAGCCGGGTCCGATGCGCGGCCTGCAGGTGTCATCAGTCATGTTTCTGGTCGTGGTCGATTGACGCAGAACCTACATGTCGTGGTGCTCACTAAGCTTTGACAAGTACCTGTTCAGTTCCTCCACGCGCTCTTTGTGCGTCTTGACGCCCTCGCGCTCAAGTCTCTCGCCAAGCTGTACACGAACACATTAGTGGTCTGTTCCTTTGGCCGCATCAGATGTGCGGGGCGGGGAGGGGGGGACCTACGCGTCTGCGGCGCATCTCTGCATGGCGAATTTCTGTCTTTGTCTTGAAAGCTTCCGGAGGGACTTCCTTGGGCTCTGCAAGCTTCGGGTCGTCGGAATGCCCGTCTTTCTTGTCTTCGGTGGACTTGTCGGCTGCTTTGTTGCTGCTCGCCTCCCCGCCGTCGTCAACTGGCTTGGCCTTCTTTTTCTTCTTGCGCTTCTTGTCGATGCCCGCGTTTTTGGCACCTTTGATCTTCAAGGCACCTCCACCGATGAACGTGTAATCGTCTTTTGGCATCTTTGCGGTGTTGGTGTTGTAGGAGGTAGGAATCACGAGGACGACCGAAAGGGAGAGGACCATCGTGCGGATAAATTCCGCACGCTGGTTGGAGTTGGCGTCGATCGCGCTAAAATCTCTCTATAAGGACGCCAAGTAGGAGCCATTGCTTAGGCACTTTGTCGGCTCAGCCTGTGCTCTTTGACACTGCCAAGGCACACACGAGGCACATTTCACGGAGCTTGTGAATTACCCTTCACCGAAACAATTCTAAGGCGACATGATTCGCTTGCATCCTTGGCAAACATATGGCGGTGTTCTTACACCCTCCAATAATCATCTGCGCCAAGTAAAGGGGCGCAAGCAATGCCTGCCGTTCACCGTAATGACCCCGCTCAGGATACAAGTCTCAATTTGAGACTTATGTCTTAAACCAGCACCATGGTTTCGCAATATCGACTAGAGAATTGACCATCCGTAATCTTGGAGTGGATGTTCCTGGTGTAGAACAGTTTCACCATGGTAGAAATCATTCCTATGGCTACCCAGCCGCCTGCCTACTCCCGCCGCGCTCAAGGTATCAACGATGATCCACCAGCATATGCCCGTCACGAAGACCGGCAAGATAGCATTCCTGCCGTCCAAGAGATACACACCAATACTGGTGCCCACACACCTCAAAATTTACCTCCACGAATCAATCCTCGGAAGCGATTGAGCGGGACTAAGCTCTGTCTTTATTTCATCACTATCGCTATTCCGTTGGTTGTACTCATCGCTCTTCCGATCAAACTCCTCCCTCGTCCATCTGACCCGAACCAGCAAGCATCAACATCTAGCGCGCCCTTGCCAGCTACTGCCATGCCGGACATCACCCGCACTACCAGCTTTGTCCCTACAACCACACTCCAGTCGACTCTTATGCCAATCGCCTCTACATCCTTTGATCTCCCCGATCTTCCTCTTGGCATTTATAGCGTAACCTTGAGCCGGCCGACGGACGCAGATCTTAACATATCAAGGGAATCTCTGTCCATCACGTCTTCTAGCTGCGAGCCGGATGCGTTCATTGGGAACGGAATCGGATCCTCCTGGTCCCGCACTTGGGACACCAAGTGGGGATGCTCGGCCGATGTCGTGGCATACAATGTTTCCATTGCGATTCTGGGTGGGAAATATCCTCAAATTTCACTGGTTCCACTCCTCTCCTTTGCGGAATATACTCTGTCCGCTTCAACTGAATACGATGACTCCATTCTGGATTCCTTTCCACCTTACCTCGCTCCAGAATTTCCGCCTGCTGTCGAAGGGCTCCCATTAACTTTGGCGATGCCAGTTGGTACCCTGCCCAGTAGCTCAAATGGCGAGATTGGCTATCATTTCCAAACCACGTACGATAAATTTATAGTTGTACCTCCGCAATCATACGATTTGCCAGGTATCGCTGTGACGTCAAATAGTTTCTGGTTCTGTTATTGGAATCAGACGCTGCTAGAAGGCACAGTCTATGTCCAACAACGAATCTCGTCCCAATTTGAGGGAGACCTGCCCGTGAGGATAGATTTGAGGGAAGGGAGGTTGCCTTACAACCATGCTTCACCTTATTGCAGACTCGTGAATGTCTACGACGCGGGCGGAGGAGGATCTCATTCGTATAAACCGGTGCTCGATCAGGAGGGTAACAGTGTGGTGAAATTGGTAAATGAAACTGACGGTGAAACCATCTTCAGAATGTCAGGTGATCAGAATGATCGAGCTGGTTGCGCATGCAACTGGAGTAATTTGGATGGATTTAGCAAAACCACGGGACAGTAGAGCTCAGATGCGCAGAGTAATACCTTGTATTTAACGCCTAGTTTCCAATGTATGTATGATGATGCACAGTATCAGCTACAATCTTAGTTTTCAGGAATAACATGGCGATTGGCTGGCACGAACCAACATTGGAAGGATATTCAAGGCCCTCGCAAGAGTCAAGAATGTTGTCAAGAAGCCCTAAGTATATGCTCAACTAGGAGCAGGTGTTGGATTAAAGACTCATGATTGATATAATCCTAGCCCAGGAGGGACTCAGTGGTGGTCCGAGAGATTTATTGTACCAGAACTGGGGTGCGGCACACCGTGCCAGGAGCTGCGTCTGCGAAGTCGCACGCCGCCATACCTATTTCTTGCGCCAGCATCGCTCGACAACTTCAATCATGGCTCCGAAAGCACCTGAGCCGTTTATCATGCCCGGCAAGGAGGCTGCTTTTACGAAAGCAGTCAGCGGCGGTGGTGCCAAAACATCTCCCGTTCACAGCAACACCGACGACCTCGCGCGTCTCTACACGCATATCCACCCTGTCCTCGTCCTTGCAATCTTCTACGCTCGCTTCAGCGCGACTGTTGCCGACCCTGTTTCCTCTCTCTTGACGCTCCTTCCTGTTCTCACGCTCCTACAATGCATCTACTGCGCCATCTGCCTCCCAACATCCTCAGCAACATCAGCCCCCGAGCCCGCAAAGACCACCCCTGCAAAGCGCAAGCCAGGCCGCAAGACCAGCCCCAGCCGCTCAAGCCCCGCCAACCTCCTCTCCAAGGTCTTTGTACGTACCCCCCTCCGTCTCCGGCATCCTCGCCTCGCAGCAACCAAACTAACCGCACACGCCGCCCAAAGCCCGCCATCCTCTCCGCTCTCCTCGCGCTGACCGTCGGCGCGCCCCTCCTCACCGCCTTCCTCGTCCTGCATGGTGCTCCCGTCACGACGCATATCCCACACACGGCGCTCGCGGGCGCCCACTTTGCGCTGCTCGCGACGCTACCGCTCTTCTACTCGCACGGCGTCTCCGCGCCGCGCTGGCGTGCGCTCGCCGGGCTCGCCGCGCCGGTCGATGAGGTGTTTGGCGCGGCGCTGGGCGCGTGCGTGGGTGCGTGGCTTGGTGCGGTGCCGATTCCGCTGGATTGGGACCGTGAGTGGCAGAAGTGGCCGGTGACGATTGTCGCAGGCATGTATGGGGGGTGGGCTGTGGGGAAGCTGGTTGGTGGAACTGTGGGGTTTGGGAGGGACATTTCGTTCGATGATTGAGCGGTTTTGGTTGGAGCTGATCGCTAGCGACTTGTCGGCGGTATCTGTAGGATTAAACATAAGAGCATAGCAGGTTGTACATAGATTGTATCAATTCATAGTATCCAAGGGTATCGTCGTGTATGTTGAAGCTTGGTGACATCTCTCGAGTACAGCTACGTTTATCTGAACAGCGTTAACCTCGGAACTGAGTTATCGAAGAATCTCGAGAAAATAGTCCTTAGAGTCTTAGAAGCGCATGATAATTCCGTTTGCTTGAAGGTCACATTTTCAAATGTTTGAAGGTCCACTGAGCTGATCGTCACGACCATGAGCAGAGCCTCAATTCCTGCCAAGATTAACCACAACTGTCGATAAACTCACTTTCAAGCTTCGAGTCACAGGATCAAGAGACGACCCAACTAAACAAAAGAATTGCCACCCAAGGAATCCCTTGTGACAAGTGACTGGCGGTATCTCTATCTGGAGAACGAAAGAAAAATAAGCAGAAAAGCATAAACGGACCCAAGCACAGAAGCATCAAAAAGTAAAACCAGAAGCAAAAGCAAAAGCGAAAGCCGTCATGGCAACCCCCCTCGTCGACCCCGCCCTCTTCGAAGCCCTACAAGCCAAACTCGACGACGACACCGCCGCGCGCGACGCCCTCAAAGACACCACCCACGCCCTCGAGAAGCAGCTCCGCAAACTCCTCGCCCACATCGCCGCCGCACAATCCCTCCCCCCGGCCACGCAAGCCAGCACCCTCGCCGCTCTCGCCGCCGGCCCCTTCGCCGCCGCCCGCGCCACGCTCGCCACGCTCGCCGCCACCGCCCAACCCCACCCCTACTACAAGTTCAACGGGCTGTGGGCGCGCAGCGTGCAGGACGCGGCGCTCGCGGCGCTGCTGCTCGCGTGGCTGGGCGCGCTGCCGGACGCGGCGCGCGCGGGCGAGCTGGCGCCGCTGGACCGCGTCGCGGCGAGTCTGGGCGTGCCGGGGCCTGGTGACGGGGCGGCGCGCGACGGCTTCCACCTCGCGACCGAGGAGTACCTGCATGCGCTGGTCGGGCTGGTGGAGGAGCTGGCGCGGCTGGCGCGCACGGCGGTCACGATGGGGGATTACGCGCGGCCGTTGGGGATTGCGCGGTTCGTCAAGGATGTGCATGCGGGGTTTGGGGTGCTGAATTTGAAGAACGATGCGCTGAGGAAGAGGGGGGATGGGATTAAGTACAAGGTGCGGGAGACGGAGGATGTGGTGTATGATTTGACTTTGCGGGGGTTGGTGCCGAAGGAGGCGTGATGGGACGTTCTGCGTCGCGGGTCGAGCTGCTGGAGGGGGAGGAATGAAAATGAATGGCATGGGGCGGATTGCAGCGTGAGGACGAATTATGGCAGGTTAAATGCATTGCACAGGACAGGATCTGTTTTATTTCGAAGGTTGGATGCATTATTCTACGTGCAACTTTATGCCAGTAGGACCACACCAAATCATGTCCCCGAATATGGCCACACTTCTGTCATCGAGTACATAGTTTTTGGCGCACATATTTAGTCATCATCCTCCTCCTCGCCATCGTTGACAACGTTGTAGAAGCGGAGCTCGTAGTTGCCAGTGCTGGTGCTGACGACGCGCAGCCAGTCGCGCAGCTGCTGCTTCTTCAGGTACTTCTTGGTGAGGTACTTGAGGTAGCGGCCGGAGAACTCCTGGTGGGCAACAACCTCGATCTTGCCGCCGTCGGCGCTCTGCGAGATCTGGACGGTATCGCCCAGGTTGCCGGTGCGGCCGTCGACCTTGATGCGGTCGTGGAGAAACTTCTCAAAGGCCGAGACGTCGAAGATCTTGTCGTTGGAGGGTTGCGAGGCGTTGATGGTGAACTAGTGGGAGAGTTAGCATGGTCGCTCACTAAGATCCTGGGTGCGCAAAATGGATGTATCATGTACAAGGAAGAAATTGAAACGTACCTTCTTGGTCACCTTGCCGCCCTTCTTGACGCCAGCAGCGCCCTTGGTGGCTTTACCAGCCGCGGATTTCTAGAAGATCGCATCTTAGCCTACTGCCATGCAGCAAAGCAGTGCATCTCACCCACGGCGCATAGCCGTAGGTGAGGTGAAAGAGGGCGTCATACTGTGCCTTGAACCATGTTGTCGGTGTGCGGTTTGTTTGCGCAAAGAAATTAATATCCTACGCAAAGCAAGATGTCGGTTACAGAATAAGTGGTGGATAGGCGGAAAAGTTTCGAGGTGGTGGAAGTGCGCGCCAAGATTTCGGGCGGCCAATGGGGGGCTCCTATTTGGGGCAGCGCAAACTTTGGAGCCAGCGGTAGTAGAAGTTTCGAGGAACGTCTCACACACCCTATAATTTGGTTCCTGCTATGAGGCACAAGAAAGGGGAAGAAAAGGACTTGGTGACACCGCGCAGCTTCTCTCCTGCGATATTCTTTCTCGTTGCATTAGAATTTCTTTTGTCGAGTCCTTCCACCATTCTGGCCTGTCATTCGTTCGACACCCAACTGCTAGAGGAGCTCCTAGGGTACATGGTTTTATACTGTCCGCAGTAACGACCAAGCAGCATGGATTTAGAATAGTACTTCCGGGGCCCAACATGTATGAATGCAATTATTCAGTCAACCGCCACATTCGTTGCTCGCCACCACTACTCCCCATCCCCATCAGACTGCTCGCTCTCAAGCCTATCAAACTCCTCCCTCTCGAGCATCCTACAATTGACAGCAACTCGTGGCGTCGTATCCCCGACTACCGTGTAGTGCGTCATACACCCGCATTTCTTGCAACGATTGAAGCCTAGGGTCTTGTTGCCCCACACATATGCCTCTATTGCATCGCCTTCAACCTGGACTTCGCCTGGCTTGTAATACGCCCAGAGCGCGCCGTAGCGCCGGCAGATCGAGCAGAGGCATTCGAGGGCGGGCTTGCGAAGGGGTGGGAAGGTGAGGCGGATGGCTTTGCAGTGGCAGGTCGTACTGAGGTGGGGTTGCTGTGGGGGAGCCATTGCAGAGATGGGACGGCTTGATCTCTAATGTTGAGAATGAAGCTTAATGGGTATTCTTGCGCCACAAGGTCTGAATGGGAAGTACTTCAATTAAGAAAGAGGTCTGAGGATAGTTGTGCTTGGGAAGATGGTCTTGGTAAGCGAAGCACAAGGACACTCGTTGATGAAGAGAAGTGTGGAGCCTGACCACTCATATAGTCTCCCGTTGCGAGTAGAGATACAGGGCCGTTCCAAACCGACGGGACGCTGAACAGGCAGCAATGACCCCGCTCACTAGGCACCAATGACCCCGCTTATCAGGGACAAGAAATCCCGAGGGTGCTGTTATCTCAGGGACAATATAGTTTACACCACTTCGTGCATAGCCCTTCTAGCACTCCATGGTCGTAAATCAATTGCGCAACCAATCTAGTCACTATGGCCTCTAAATCTGATTCTACCGTTGCAGTAGGTCTAGCTGATTGGTCTAATGGCCAATACCCTTCAACAAAGGCTGCTGCGCTTGCATACGGGCTTGGCCCATCAACACTCAGCCGACGCGTCAAGGGCACTAACAAGTCGCGTCAAGATCAGGCTAGCAGCACGTTCTCTCGAGCTAGAGAACCAATCAGAGCTCCGGATTACACGGTGTGAGCTAGCTCAGAAGCCAGTCACACATAAACAGCTAGGCTCAAACGCGGCCACAATCTGCTACCAATCCCACACGACGGCAGTGTTTGTATGTACAAGTCAATTCTGTCTTCTTTGTGCTAACTGAACAATCGTATAGACATGGTGTCGTGAAGGTCGTAATTACGGTTGGCATGTCTCATAAAAGACATTCCATCCCAAGAAATGCAGATACCCCGCTATGCTTTGCTATGTTTTCCCTCACAAAATGCAGCTTCGTCAAAACAATACTGCTACTTGCAACACATGACATTACAGCAGCATCGCGACCCCAACAGCTCCACCGACAAGTGCAACAACCTCCTTACCAACCTTCCTTGATCCCATCGCGGCGCCTGCTTGCAAGCTTGGTGTAGCACCAGGCTCAGCGGTTGAGTCAGCCGGCTGTGCATCAACACCAGGCACATTTGAAGGTAGGACGACAATAGTTTTGGTGATGACAGTCGGCAGCCCTGCGACTTCTGTCGTTTCGGTGACGACAGATTGAACAACGCCGCCGGCCACGGGAGGCAGCGTCGTCGTAATCACCCCAACGCTCGCAGTGACCGTGGCTACGCCGTTGCCATTGTCTGTAGAAGTAGGTCCACTGCCCGGTAGAGTGTCCGTGACCATGATAAGATTTCCTTGAGCATCTGTGGTTTGGAATATCAAGGCGGGAACCACAGTGTTGGTAGTGATGGGGTTTCCTGCCGCATCTGTTGTGGTGATGGGCACCGTCACTGAAGCAGTGACGGGACTGGCGGACAAGAATGTAGAAACAGCAGTGCTTCCAAAATCATCGACAGAAGTCTCGGGAATCGGAATAAAAACGTCCGTCGATGATGGTGTTGGCGCAGGAGTTGATTGGACTGGTGGGGGTGAGGTCACGACCGGAGCCGAAGTGTCTGTGAGCAGAGAAGGGTTAGATATTTCTCCAGAGCTTTGCACAGCCTGCGAACTAGACAAAAACATCGAGGAAGGAGCGACAGGAGCAGTACCCAAGCCTGGAGGTTCCGAAGGGAAAGCACCAGTTGGATTCAAAGACGAGACCACAGACGACGAACCAATGTTACCCGAGGAGGAGCCCGAGGCGATGGGAGAAGTAGACAGAGGCGCTTCGGACGAGGAAGAGATCGCTTCAGGGCATTAACAACGTCGCTGCAGCAATTGGTACATGGGGGGAATGAAGAAGGGGTACTTTGTCTTGCTTTTCGGGTAGGGGGCATTTGCAGGTCACGGTCACGCAGAAATGTCACGTACCTGATGTTGGTGTCGTCGAGGATTGTGAGGTGGACGAGGTTATTGAGTCCGAGGTGGACGTGGACGAAGAGAAGTCGGTGGTAGTGGTGGTGGTAAGGGAGGAAGTCGTCGAGATCGATGTCGAGTTGGTACTAATGCTTTGCCTCTTGACCAGATCCAGCTTTGCAGCAGCGACCACCTGGCTAGCCAAAGCAGGAGCCTCTTCGCTCAGCACGCTGACAGCAGCGTGAGGACCCTCGAAGATGCCGTCTTGGAAGGCCGGGGCATAGTGGTGCAGCGCCCGGTCTAGAGACTCCTCAGTCGATTGGCAGTCTGAGCCGATGTCCTTGGAGGAGGACCGTTGGTGGCCCTTGTGTGGAGTTTTCTGAACACTGCTGCCCGACGAAAGCGCAGCGGCAGCGGACAGGCAGAGGACAACACCACGAAGAGACGGCATGGCGCTGCAGAGACAGGGCGGCGGCGGCGGCTCAATGCAAGCTTCGAGAGGGGAATGCCGAAGCTGCGCAGAGCGTCGACGCAGGGACGAGAATCACCAGTGCGTGCAAACGACAGCGAAGACGAGGTCGGTCGAGGTTGAGGGGACTGCTGGGGGTAGGGTGTCTAGCGTCCGGCGAGGCTGGGCGATGAGATCAGTGCGGATGCCGCTGTGCCGACAACGCCCAAGCCCAGCTTTAGAGTTGCTGGCCTTAGCGGCGACGCCGATCTGCTGGAGCAGGGCCTGACGAATCTGCCAAGGCAGTGCATTGGCCGCACCAACTGTAAGGCGGCCATGGTGTGGACGGCGGGAGGCCATTGAGGGTGCGAGGAACGTCCTCGAGAGTACCTCAAGTGTCCGGGGTCTGCGCGCGATTGCATGTATACATGCATGGTCAGACCATCCCCGAAATAGCCAGCAGTAGCGCCAGAGCTTCCCCCACCAGTAGAAACGGCGCGTGTCTTTTTGTGGATGCTTGCGAGTGCCAACATGTCGGTCAGCTCGCCTGCCGCTGTTTCCAAATATGCACGTCACCTTGCCGACACGTGCGGCGGCAGCGGCAGCAGCATCTTCCTCCCTCCCAGAACTCACTAGTGTTGAGGAGCGCATTCAAGTGTGTGTATGTGGCATTTTCGGTGCATCAACACCATTATCAGTCTGCCTACTCCCGCACTGCCCAAACGGGCCGCTGCATGCAATTCAATCACCATCCAAAGCCCGTGCGGAGCACGCCTTATCCAAACTCCCTCACGACAGCCCCAATCCTTTCGGTGTCCCCTGCTCCGTCTCTGCCTGCTGCGTCGTAGCCGTGTACGCTGCTGGGGCTGGTGTCCCTGCCGGCACTTGCTCCGCTACCACCGAGGCATCTAGGCTCTGCGACGACTTGGTTGCCTCTCCGCGCTGCGTTGCTGGTGGTGGGCTCTTTGACCGTTTTTCAAAGAACTGATCATCTCGTTCCTTGATCTCTTGCAGCTTGTCTTTGAACCAGCCCAGAGGTCCCTTCTTCTCCCCACTGCCTCCGGCCGGTCCTTGGCCAGCTTCGTAAGCTGGCTGCACGAGCGGTGGTGCGCTCGACTCTTCGGCGAAGCTTCTGCGAGGTTTGTTGATGCTCCCCACCGAGCTTGAGCTCTCCTTGGCACCCTGTGATGACCCCAGTGTCGATGTTGTGCGGTTGATGCTGGATGTCTGCTTTTGCTCCTTGTCCTTCTTCGACATTGAGAACTTCCATCTGCTGTGCTTCTTCTCCTTGCGCTCGCCACCTTCATGGTCGTCGGCATCGTTAGTAGAGTGATAACCTCCGTGGCCATCTGATTTGGAGCCGATCGAGCCTGCCGGCGACCGTGTGGGCTTCAGCGTGTTCATCGAGTGCCTGGATTCCCGCGAGTCGCCATGCTCCAGCTTCGAGTCGCTCTGTTCTTGAATAGGCTCGTTGGAGAAAGTGGCCTGCTGCGCCGCCAACGGCGTGTGCCACTCCGTCTCTTGCTCTGGCGACGGGTCGTCTAGCTTAAGCTCTTGCGGTTCGGCCAGGTTGCGGTTCGGGCCAAGGGCCTCTAGACGCTCCAGGCGAGTTGCATCAGCCTCCTGGATCTGATCCGGAACCGCTCTCGACAGATACGCAGGTGACGAAGGATAGCTTGCACCGCTGAGCGAAGCCGTCGAGCTCTGTGCGCTGAGTGGCGCGTTAGAATCCAGCCGCTTCTTTTGAAGCTTGTTCGGTTTGCGACCCTCTTGGCTACGGTTCCGCGGCGTTGGAATTGGTCTCAGATGGGGAGACATTCTGCCAGAAGGAACCCTATCCGAGGAAGACTGCACCGTGGAGCTGCCAGAAACATTGCGTGCCTGTGAAGAGACAACTCGGGATTTGTTGTCTGGCGTTGTGCTCATCGCATTGCTTGCCAACGGTGATGGTGAGTTGGGTCCGCGCGTCACATAGGTGGCGGTCTTGACGTCTGATGATTTTTCGGTCTGGAATCGACCAGTGCCAACAGCAGGCGAATTAGAGCCGGATCGCTTCGAGGGAAGAGTGTTGCTGCGAGCCAAGCTTCCTGATTTTCCCCCGGTGGAGAAGGGACTGTCCGGTGGTGGAGTCACAGGGCTAGCAGAGTTGCCCACCGACTGTCTCGAGCGTCTGGAGCTGACGGAAACGTTGCGGCGTATTCCCCCAAACTTGCGCACACTGTCGGCTCCCGCACTGGCAGTCGATGCAGATCTATTGAGGAGATTCTGAGCGGCGCGGCTTTGCGGCGAACCCGCGGCAGCAGCTGCAGCAGCAGCAGTCGCACGTTGATGCTGCTGTGCGCCATTCTGCACCTCCATAATGGTCTTCTCGTCCGCTTGTGTGCCTTCCATGCCGACAATAAAATGGTCTTGATTTACGATGAGGAAGATCAGGACATCTTGGCTGAGGCGGTATTCTTTGGGCGCCATGTCATGATCAGGGTGAGAAAGAATGCCGGGCTGGAAGATAGCTGCCAGATTGGGCGCGGTCATCCTGTTTGTCTCAGACTTGGAAGCAAAGACGGCCAGTAGATCCAGTATGTAGAGAAGCAACTGTCTGTTGAGTGGCGGAAGTTCGGTAATGAGGTTCTGATAGATTTTGATGGCCTCATCGTGGTTGAAATCCCCCTCGGTAGGCTCCTGGTGATCCTGCTCGCCGACAGCCTGCGACTGATGGTTTCTCAGCGGATTTCGGAAACGGTCGTAGAATCCCAGCGGAACTATCGGCTCCGGTAGCTGGTTGAAATAGCGGCGGAGGATGTTTGCAGCATCGTGAACGGTGTACCCTGTCCAGTCAAGGCCTTTGCCATAGCGCTCGGGGGAGTTGAAGGAAGCCTGAAGCTCCTTGATACGTCGCTCTGCACCTGCAAGACGGAAAATGCCTTCTACCTCAGTAGCTGCATCCAATTAGTCTAGTGATTGCCGTACTGAAGCGCTTCTACTCACCCTTCTCCTTGAGAAACACGCCGCACTTTGCAACGACAATCGGCACGTAACCGTACGTGAATGGCTGTCCGTTCTCGTCGATAAGCGAGATGGCGACATTAGCATATTTGATGCTCGTCTGCAGGGGAACGCCAAAAATGCCGGGGGCTGGCAGAACAGCTTCTTGGGCTGTCGTCGGACGAGCGAGTCAGTGCGCTGCGTAAATGACAAACTGTAAACAAAGCACTATACCTTTTACATCGTCCTTTCTGGAGCTACTCTTCTTGAACTTCTTCCACCAAGAGGTGAGATCGCCCTTTGTTGGGGGCTGCTCAGCGCCGGTTGGCTGTGGCTCGCCAGTCGGGGCTTGTGTAGTCGCAGGCATGTCGCCTATTTAGACTGAATGGCCCGTACGAGCGAGTTGGATATAAGTTTTTCAGAAAGCAGGACTGGGCATATGTCAAGCCTCTTTGTCTTGTCAGGCTGCGCACTCGCAGGAACAACAAGACAGGTCTTTGAACGGAAAAAGCTCTTGGTAGCGCACAGAAGCGCGACTGAGGCGGGAGTGCAGTTTTGCGAGCTGGCTGAAGCGAATCTCTGGTAGGTCTGGCAGCAAGACAGATGCTGCAAGAAAGTCAGATCCGTGGCGCAGTTCTGTATTTCCTTCGAAGGCGCGGCTGGGGCGCAACAAAGCTTGTGGCCGGCGAAACGGCGAGGGAACGGGGCCTTGGAGCCTGTAGCTATGCTCGCTTTTGGTGCGATGCAGGGAATCGTGTAGCCGAGGGGAGGCCTTCGTGCTGGACAACTAGGACAGGTGGGAGGCGGGCGCCTGCTGAGACGAGCTTCAGGCGTTTGCGCTAAGAGTGTCTTGAGCACTGTGAAGCGAGCAAGAGACTCAGAAAATTGTGGCCAAGCTCTACTCAACGCGGCAACAATGCAAAGTCGCGCAAAGGGCGTGCAGAAAGAGTTGAAGGGCGCAGCGAGGCTCAAAGGTTGGGCGGGTGGAAGAGCCAAAGGGCCAGCGCCTGCGGAAAAGGCCGCCCGCCCTTTAGCGCGCTTTTTTTGGAGTTGCGGAGCCCGTGAGTATGCAACCTTGGGCACCGCAGATCCATCGACAGCAAACTCTCAACCCATTTAGTCCTGCGTATTACCTCTGGGACCTCGACCGTCGACACACACCCGGCGAGACACATTGATTCTCTCATCATGGAGGGGTGCGTGGCTGCTCAAATGGCATCTCCAAATCTGTGCTAACGCGCCTCATAGCCTCAACCAACAGGAGCAGATGGAGCTGCAAAGCCGCATGGAGAAGAGGCAGATGAAAGATTTCATGGGTGTAAGCTTCATCCAGCTTGGCATCTGCTGTGACAACTCGCTGACCCACCCATGCAGATGTACTCCCGCATGGTCGACAAGTGCTTCAACGACTGCATCGACGATTTCACATCCAAGAGCATCACCGCTCGGGAAGATGGCTGCGTTATGCGTTGTTGGGAGAAGGGCATGAAGGCGCAGGAGAGAATCCAGCTGCGCTTCCAGGAATTCAATGAGACTATGATGTCGAAGCAGCGCTGAACAGGCAGATAGCCGGTTGGAAACGCTTGAAGACGGTGGAATATACCAGAAGGAACGAACACAACTTGTACATTAGTCGATGACACTGTATTCCACCAACTAGGGCCATTGGCTTTCTACTCCTCCAGAACGAGATCTCCCATCATGGAGCAAGACTGCATCTACCTACCTCCGATCTGTTCATCAATCAGCTCGACTGCCGCGATGACCCCATCAATGATCTTGACCGCTTCTCCTTTGGCCTGCCCGAGCTCGAGCACGCAGGCCTTCCTGACAGTCTCGTCCATACCAGCCATGCCTGCGCATCCCAAACAGACCGCACCAACATCCCCAGATTTGACCAGTCTTCTTGTTGCATCCGTGAGCTTGGCATGCACGATCTCTGCTGGCACGTCGTGAAGCTCTGTAGCGGTCAACCCCGTGGTTTCCACGCCAGCAAATCGATCGTAAGCTTCCGTCCTCTTCATCTCCTTGATGGCTTCTGACAATGCCGATTCCCAATACTTGCCGGTACTGACTATGCCGTACTTTTCTTGCGCGCCTATGACCCGTAGACTGCTGTCAACGCTGGCAGGGAAAATGCCAAACACAGGCTTCCTGGCTTTCTTGACCACAGACAATTCTTCTATCGACTCCACAAGGTTGTGTTTAGAATAGCATGCAACGATGAATGCATCATAGCCTTGCAGTATCTCGTCTGTTAGTATCGGCATGCAATGCTTGGTGCTCTCAGCTCCATCTTCCTCGTTGTTGATGCTCGACGGCCCAGACGGAGCCGTCAGATAATCAAATTTGAGCTGTAGCGATATCAGTAGTTTTTCTCTCATCTATAACGCTTGGAAATATGTGTACTGACGTGAGGAAATGCGTGACCCGATATCAAGGTCTGCAGCCCCTCCGTCATAGTTTTAGTCGAGTTGGGGTTGATGACCAGCACCGAGCGTTTCGCAGCGCCTGTTTGACCCGATGCCATTCTGCCAAGTGACTGATGATTCGACAGACACTAATTCAGAACTTGAATACTATTCGCTTGTGTTGTAACGAATAGTTGGTGGCTTTGTGCTGAAAGATAAACATGACTTCCCATCTCTTGGCAGCTCCTGCGGACAACATGCGGCAGGCATGTATATCTGCTAGTCGTGTCGGTGGGATCGGAAGCGGTTTGGTTGGAATAAACGCAACGATTTCCGAGAAGCTCAAATACGCTACGGTGCTCGTCATGGCATGCACGAGCAAACACCTCAAAAACAAATCGCGGCGTCTTCCATAGATGGCCTGTTCATAGACAGCAGGTCTGGACAACGTCTTCATTTCATCCAAGTCCAAGAGAACAACTCACCATGCGGTACGACCAAGCCGCTTCCGATGAGGGCGATCAAATCTTTGAGGCATGGTTCGAAAAACTCATGCGAAGAGAAACGCTCGAAGAAATTGCTCATTTCGTTGCAAAATATCATGGTGGTACTCCGTACGAGATTGCGAAACCAGTATCAGGTTCTTTCAATGTTAGTTTAGTGGTTCATTTCCACAAAGCTTCATCAGCTCTGATTCGATTCCCGAAACCTGGTTTCGCTATGTTTCCTGAGGAGAAGGTCCGGAGTGAGGTCGCCACGATGCGGTATCTCCAGGCTCATACGACCATCAAAATACCGCTGATCTTGCACTCTGGCACAAAGGAGAAAAGTCCATGTCGGCTAGGGCCATTTATTATCATGGAATACGTTGAGAATGTTGGGATCGTCGCAGGAATACTCAGGAAGCCGTGGCAGCCTGAGAGCATGCAGCACTGGACCCAGACATTGACGAAGGTAGACTACTACACCTATACCGCCAGATGGCGGATATTATCTTGCAACTATCTCGACTTTGCTTTTCTAAGATAGGAGCCTTGCAACAACTCCAAGAAGATGAAGATGATTGGGAGATATCAACCCGTCCATGTACTTACAACATGAACGCACTGTTGCAGCTAGGCTCACTTCCACGAGCAGAACTTCCTCCGAGGCATACTGTATTTGAGAACGCCACTTCGTTCTATCAGCATCTTGCGCATCTTCATCTTCGTCACTTCATCTGCCAGGGAAATGATGCACTAGAGTCAAAGGAAGACGGCCAGTCCAAATACGCTTCTCGCGCTGTGTTTGCGAAGTGTCTGTCACAAGCACGGAAGACAAATTCAGAGTCTGGTGTGATGATTTACGGCCGTCCAATATGTTAGTAAATGCACAGGATGACATTGTCTGCGTAATTGACTGGGAGTACACCTGCTCAGCCCCCGAAGAGTTCTCAAAATCACCTCCTTGGTGGCTTTTGCTTGAAGCCCCCGAAGATCATATAGGGGGATTTGAATCGTGGATGGAATCGTACCAGCTCCGCTTACAAGTATTCCTCCGTGCCCTTGCTGAAAGGGAGGACTCAGGGGTAAGACCAGCCACGGCGGATAGACTATCCGATGCCATGAGACGCACGTGGGAGAACCGTGACTTCTGGATGTATTATGCGGCACGCAAAAGTTTTGCATTTGATCGAATCTTTTTTGGTCCCCTGGCCAAGAGAATGTTTCAGCTAGGCGTTGACCTCGAGCGGCGCAACTGGTGGAAAGATGCGGTCGGATCGGAGCAACGAGCAGAGATGGAGAAGGTGATTGGCCGCAAATTGGAAGAGAATAAGACCCGATCTTTACAGTGGGAGCCTGACGAACCTACGCTTAACTGATCCCACCTCTTACAAGCACGAGATCATCAGGAGCAGGTCGAGCAAATTCTATTAATGCAATACCTACGGGATAAAGCTCGCCCAATAGAAGGAGTGAGCAAATGAATTTGACGAACTGTTTCCCAGTCTCTTTGTGAGCATCTTTAACTTCCACATCAATTTATTCAATTTCATATTCGCGAGCAACGCTTCACCAAGGGTCTCTTCAATCTATCCCAAGCGCACATTGTGTTGTTGAGCGTCATCTGATACATCTAAAAGTAGGCTCGTTGAAGCATCTTTACAAAGTTGAGGCATTGACACGCCATATGCAACAAAACAATCCCTGTGGGGTCATGAAAATGTAAAGAAGTATGAAAGCTAAGCGTTGAGCGTAGGGACTGTTTTCGTCGGAATAACAGGACGCTGAGACTAGGCCAAGGCTAATCAAGGCCGCCAAAGAAACTATAAGTTAGTTATGTGAAGATGGCGATGCATGGTTAAGGATGTGAGACAAACGGTGCTAATGGCATTCAAAATTTTCGCATTGGCGGAATGCTCCTCCTTTCACTCGCAATGAAGGTCGTTATTTTAGGATTAGGCTTTCACTTTCTTACATTTTCTACATTGACTGTCATACCCCTCCATAGATGATCATGCGTCATAAAATCGAAAAGCAGAGTTACATCAAGACCATGTCTGGGAACCCGAGGCAAAAAAGTCAACAGAGATGGAGAAGGTGTCGTGGACAAACAGATTGAGACAGGAAATGAACCTCTGTGCGTGATCGTGTTGTATTGTCATCTCCTATAATCTGTCGTGTTAGAAGAAGTTCGAGCAATTGAAACCTGGGCAAGCTAGCATCAGATCAGCCGTTCTACGGTTGGATTGGATTTTCAATGTCTCGGCAATACAAGACATTTTGTGAGGGCTTGTCTTGCCTGAACAAATAATTTGTAGGACATAAGTAGAAGGCTCCTCCCATCACCCCATGTTTTAAGTTCAATCTTGTTGCATTCTCTTCTTTCATTGTAAGATTTCGCCGCTTTGACACCGCTGGACGGTTGTCTCTTATTCATACATCTTTCCCATTCGTCCTTCCTCAGCCGTCAGATTCCCCTTCAGAACCCGCTGAACCATTCAAAACGCAAACATTTCGAGGTTCTCTGCTTGCACGACCTTTCACAGCTAAACTGATATCTTCCAAATAAGCAATACTCAGTCAAGACATACACTTGAATCAGAAAGAAGTCACATTTACATACACCGTATCGAATTGAGAAGATGTTGGACGACATTTACTATGCTCAGATCCAAGGTTGCATGGACTTGAATTCAACCTTGATGCACGGCTAATCTTGCAACAGCGTCGCACGAGTACACCCCTCGCTATCTTTTCAGAGTGTATTCGGACCAGAGTGGAGGTGACGGTATGTGGTTGAACAGCAAGTACGAGATCAGACCGCACGGATTTCCTCCGTTGGTAGGGCGAGCAAGAGCAAAAGTAGAAGCAGACTTGCAAAAAGTACCGGCAACAACCCTTCTCAAAAGCGCTCGAGATCACTATGATGGTGAAGTTCCAATGCCCCGGGACGTTAGTCTCTTCAGCTCGTGGACTCCAACTATGAATCTGGTCATTAGTTACGCCTCCACAAAGGTTCATGGACGTGAAACAAACGTCATGGTCGCTGCGATCGACACGGCAAAATGCTCCAATACAATTGCAAGCGCCAGAGCCTGGATGAAGACACCCATGTCTATTTATGACAAGTCGTGGCATTCCTCTCCCCAAAATCTTCTCAATCACATTGAGCATGAATATCTGATGTATGGTCCTGTTTCCGGAGACTGCTTGCGAGTAGTTATGTTTCATGCACTGCAAGCAGCGAATGTAGCACACTTTATGCCAGACTTGACGCATGGCAAAATCGCGTTCGATACATTTGGAAGCACAATACGAGCAGAAAGATATGGTCTTCTTGGGTATGAGCAGCAGATTGAAGCTGAGATGCCCGACAATGAAGAAATTGAAGTCGCATTCGCAGCTGGCATCCTCTACGGGGATAGCCTGGCGCTTCCTGTCGCTACTGCGCTACTTTCTCTTCCTCCAAGATCGTGGAGACATGGACTCCAAGACTCGCATCAGTTTGGAATTCAGGCAATATTCTTGATGGCTCGAAGCAGAGGCCTGACTCTACCGCGGGATCTTCGCTCCAATAAAGCCACGTACACTGACGACTTGGGCGGCTTTGATCGCTACCCTGAGGTCGCGCAGCACGTCATATTGCTTCGACAGCTGTATGAACTTTTCAGTTCTGAGCATTCGCACCCACAGCCGCGATATTTTCCTCTTCGAATCCAACCTGGCCGCCAAGCGAAGCGATCACACGAGTCCGTGCAGACGGTAGATGGCAACCATGACGAGGATGTACGGCGCAACGGGCACAAACGCTAGTGCGAAGGTGTGTTGAGGAGTGGAATGTTCAAGGCGTGCAGTGAGAGCTTTTGAAAGTGGGTCGATTCATCATTATCAGCATGTTCCCTCCCGTCATCAATCTTAAATACAACCCTGCTATAATGTATAATATTTGACAGTGGTAGCCAGTCTTCGGAACTCAACAAATGACTTCTGTTGGGAGGGAGTGCTGTGGTACATTGAACCCTTTCACTCATGACTGCCGTCTTCGGAAATTTCTCTGTGTCATTCACGATGTGTAAGAAAAATTGCACATTCTCCCTTCTGCCCTGCTTCTCTTCTATTTTTGACAGCTACATGTCCGAACTACATGTAAGTCCCACTCACATCGCAAACTTTGTACGACCCTAGCAGTATGGTAGAGCACGACGAAACTGGAGGAGGCTGTCTACCCACCGCCGCATACCAAGCTTCCATTGATGATCAAGAGGGCTTTGACGGGGAAATCGTACTCAAGAAGCTTACCAGCATTTCTTGGGTGTGCAGGACGCGTCCAAGTTTATTTTAATTGCATGAAGAACGGTGGCTAAATGCAAGGCATGGATAAAATGGTCTGAGGAGCAATAGCACCGCCGTCCACCTAGTCAATTCGGTTGACATTGGTCAGAGTTCAGTATGGTAAAAGACTCCAAAACTGGGCGGGATACAGGAAAAGAGGTTGCATATAATCAGGTACGCTGGCGAATTAGCAAGAGGTAACTTCAACGACTTTGTGCGGGAATAAGTCAAGCAATCAGGGGGCAAGTTATTTGGAGCCGCAGGATTTACCATCAGCCCATCACAGAAGCGCAACGTCCAAGGAGTGTAACGCAGGATAGCCCCACGAGCGATAAAGTAGGTTTGAGATGAAGCCGATCCCACGGATCCTAGCCGACGGTAGGGTCAATGCTCTCCTGCCTCATGTCTGCCGTTGTGCAGCCAGTGCAATCTTTTCGCAAAGTACCAAAATGCCGGTATCCGAGATGGTGACGGCTTATCATTGGTTGCTTTCGCTGTTGTTCAGGTGAGGTGCGACCAGCCAGATAACCGAGCCCAGGCTCTGCGAGCGAAATTAAAGAGCCGTTGAGTGAGGCTAGCGGCGCCTCCCCACTGGTGCAGCAGCAAGTACCTTGTACCTGTACGGGAGTATGGAGCCTCTTTCGCACCTGTCTTCTAATTAAGTCGTGAGCATGGCGCCTCGGCATTCTCTTGACACCCTATGCTGGAACCAATGGCTGGAGTTGCCTGCTGGATGTGGCTGCGTACCGTCGACTTGCGCGCGTCCCTCGCCATAATGTGACTCGCCATGAAGTTGCAGCCACCAGCGGCTGTCGATCGCCCCCTGGCCATTGGCATTAAGCACTTTGCCACTTTCGCTCCAAACTCTCTTGGGAAAGACGGCTCTGCGTTGGCCAGTCACGCGCACTAGAGGCGGGCGCATGGCGTAGCTTCACGAACGGTCGCACGCCCAGAACTGCAGGGACAACAGACCCATCATTGGTGCTCTCATGTAGGAGCTTAAGGTTTGCACGAGGGAGGCCGGAGTACTTACAAGCCATGGACGCCCCAGCTTCAGGAGCCGTATTTCAAACATTGCCTTTGCCTGCGCCGTTGCCTAGCACTGCCTCGTCACCATGTCCGAATCACCACCAGGCAGTCCGGACTCGATGACCAGCGCCTCCACTCTTTCTGACTCTTCCGAGCCCACCTACTCCTGGATTCCCACCGTCTTCTCGACACCAGACCCAGATGTCTTCGCCGCTTCGCAGAAGCCTGCGCCCTTGCGAGTCCGCAAGCAAAAGTCCCAAAAGTTTGATATCAACAAGACGCTGTCGCCAACAATGCTCGACGCCCGATGTCATCGCGAACTGCCGCTCGAGGTGTATGATTGTATCTTGAACCATCTTCGACGTATGCACGAGGCCGATCCAGCGCAATACCAGCAGGATTTGCGGTGCCTTTCGCTGACAAGCAAATGTTGGAACGAGGCTGTCGCATCACGCCTGTTAGTATACTTCTGCGGCTAGTGGATGAGCTGTGCTGACAGTTGTCGTTCTAGACACTCCACCATCCAGATTTTCCTCGCGGACCTCTACTCGCAGCGAAAGTGGTATGGCTCCAAGCCAAAGACACGCTTGAAATCCATCCAGAGATTGCTACACAGCTGCTCTCACTATGTTCGCACCATTGTCGTTGTCGACGGCCACACTCTTGCTGCAGCCTCGTCTCGAGCTTCGGCGGAACTTGCTGACACTCTCGCTTCCATTGTCGAGCAATGCCCAAATCTAGAGCGGCTTGTCGGGGTGGCGCTGCCCTATACGCACGACAGAAGCAGGCTGCTTGATGCCCTTTCTTCCCGAGCTCGTCTGGTAGAGCACATCTGGACGGTCGACTGCAACAAAAGGGTTTGGAATGGCAAACAGCTGAAGGCGGTCAACAAACACGGCATTGCCACCTTGAGCACAGAGCAAGTCGACTTCTTCGCGTCGATGCACAACAATTGGCATATGCTACAGACACTTGTGCTCCACGGAACAGCGAGCGCAAACATGTCCAACGAGCGCCTTTTCTTCGACTCGTTCCCTTCATTACCAGTTCTCCGCCATCTCTGCATCTCGAATTTCAACGCTCACGACTTCAACGATACCCACCTTCTCTCAATCCCACACAAGCTTCGATCTCTCCGTCTCGACAACCTCCCGGGTCTAACACAAGCCGGCCTGGCTCATTTCTTCACAAAAAGCATACCGGTCGCCGCGCGCGGCCTACTCAAATCTCTCGTCCTCTTCGATCTCAACCTCCACAGCACAAGCCTCATTACAGACGTCTTTGCCGCCCTCTACTCCCTCCGCCGTCTCGCTATTCGCACAGCACATCTCGATCTTGACACGTCGTCGGAACCGGGGCTCGCCTCACCGTGCCTCTCCCACCTCCACTGGGAGCTTACATCGCGTCAGAAGGACCAGCAGCCGCTTGCGCTCAACGCGGTCCTTGCCTCGAGCATTGCGGAAGACAGCTTCCCCGCGCTGCGCCATGTCCACTGTCCGCACGACCCCGCCGGGTTGCTGCAGGCCGTCTGCAGACCGTTGCGCCCGCTCCGCCCGGACCAGATCCCGCACGATGATACCAACAACATCGCACTCGCTGCGTACTCGCGTGCCGCGCAGGCGCTAGGTGGTGGCCAAGGACGCAGCGGAGCCGACATCGCCAAGGGCGGGCATGGTGTTGTGCGCTTCAGGGTGTGGGATATGGATTTGGGCGCGCAGGTTGGCAGTTTGGAGGTGCCGCTGTGCCTTGGACGCGTGGAGGGGGTACGAGTGCCGGAGTATGAGCTGTGGCCATGGGTGAGAGACGCGGTGGCAGACAAAGGGTTCGTGGAGTTGCGCAAATTGTTCTGATGAAGCCTACGGACCATGGGTTTAATGAATAGATGTCCTGATGCCATGATTGCATAGTTACATAAGTCTTTTTGCTGAATGCTATTTCAGCTGCGCAACGCTATGCTTCAATCGTCTCCGTCCTTCCGCTACTCTAATGCAACATTGAAACTCCAGTACAGTTGAAACAGCCATCAGTGAAGTTGACAGTCATGCCTTCAGCCGCGCGTTCATCATGTCCTCCTTCGCATCCTTGACCAGGAACAAGTACCACCACACCGTCGGCCCGGCAGTCCCCAGATGCCACAAACTATGCGCATCGACCATCAAGCGCCACGGCACAAACTCCAGCAGCTCGAGGCTCATGGCGACGCTGATGGTCAGCACAATCATGCCCGGCCACGCCGTCCACAGCGTCTCCTTGCGCTGCCGCCCCAGCCGCGCCTTATCCTCGCGGCTCAGCTTGACGCCCGACGGCGTGCGCGACATGGGCGGCGCGCTGCGCCGGTAGCTGTACACGCTGAACGCCACCCACGCCACGTTCTGCAGCAGCCCCACCGCGATGTTGGCCGCCATGTTGTACGCGTAGTCCCAGCGCACCAGCGACAGGTACGCGACGTGCGCGGCGTACAGCAGCAGGCACAGCGCCGTCCAGACGCGCACGACGCTTGCTTTGGCGGGCGTGCGCGCCGCGTCGTCGAGCCGGAAGATGCGCACCGGCGCTAGGTACAGCCCGAATAGCACGTAGCCGCCCGCCGCGAAGTAGTCCAGCTTCTCGGTGAGTGTGGTGTCGCGCGTGTGGAAGATGGCTGACGCTGTCCAGGCTGCGTAGCCCACGTGGCCGAAGGCTGTGTACCAGCTGCGCAGGCCGTAGGTCGGGGGGAGGTGCTCGCGCAGGTAGGAGAGGCCCCAGGCGTGCGCGGCGAGATTGAGTAGGCTGAAGAGGACGGAGAAGGGCTCCTGCATGCCCAGGAAGCGGTAGAAGGGCCACTTGCCGTGGAACTGGACGACGGGGTGTGTATGGGGGATGGCGGAGGTGAGGCGGTTGTTGGTAATGATGTGTTGGCAGACGTAATCGCATTCGGAGGGACATGTCCAAAGGAGGGCGCGGTGGAGGAGGGGGATGTGTGTGGGGTCGTTAGGGTCGCAGTTGACCTGTTGGCATGTCTATTGTGAGAGTTAGCATTGTGTCTTCTTTAGCCGACAGGAAGGTGTAGATACCAGGACGCAATCCCTGAATTCGGGGAGCCTGTCGCCCAGAGATGCAAAGACAGTGCTGCTGAGACATGCTACTAATGTGACAGCTGCGAGCTGCCACCTGCCGCGTATCCGCATGGCCAGTAGTGAGGCTGTGATGCAGAGTGGAGGATGACGGTCTAGCGGGTTTGAGGATCAATTGACAGTCGCCAAGCGCCAGCTGGCGTCAGGGGCCATGAGCATATATTATAAGCAACAGCGAAATTAATTTTATGCATGAAAACTAAGCTGAATATAAGCCAATCTGTGTTGATTACTCTGTCGGCCAGGTTATTTCATCCACACTTGGGAAATCATGAGCGGTTCATGGCTTTGAATAATACTCGGACGGGGTCCATAAAGGGGCAGCCACAACCGCACGTGTTGTAGATCACAAGTCAGAAACTCATAAGCTATACCACCCAGTTTACCACCCACACCCACGTCTTCTCAGCCTATCGCGTCTACATATGCAAAAATATGTGCTAGCCATCGTCTGAGGACTGTATCAGCATCTCAAGAGGCAAAAATGTGGATCTGCGGGGGATCGAACCCCGGGCCTCCGCAATTTTACACTAGGGAATGCAAATGCGGCGCTCTACCACTGAGCCACAAACCCGAGCCAATCATGCTCTTAAAAATGGGAGATGCTAGAATATATAGATACATTTTTCGAAACCCTCAAGAAATAGTCTGAAGCGTGCGAAAAATGGAAGAATTGGCCCTTGATGTGGTACAGATCAAACCGAGAGTGAAGTCGATGACTTGCATGCAATCATAGGGCAAGTAATAGACGCTACAGCTTCGCTACATTTGCGTCCGTCTGTTCCTGTTTCCTGTTTGGGTCGATGAACCCGAACAGGTACGCAGCGACCTTGCGCATCTGAATCTCCTCTGAGCCCTCGGTGATCCTATACCGTCGATGGTGTCTGTAGATGTGCTCAAATTGCTTCCCCAAGTCAGCTGAGAAATCTCGCAACTTAAAAGCTAAGGATAACACATGCCTTGTGTCTTGAGTACCCGATTCCACCATGTACCTGCATCGCCCGGTCTGCGGCTTGCGTGCAAAGCCTATTGGCCCAGTAATTGCACATGCTCACGCGGTCACTGAGCTTCTTCTCGACTTCAATGTGCGGCATTGTGTCCATCAGACCGGCCGTCTCTCTAATAAGTAGTCGTAGCATCTGCGCCTGTGTGTGCAATTCGACAAGCGGAAATTGGATAGCCTGGTTCGTGGCCAGAGCTTTGCCAAAGGGTTTGCGCTCCTTTGCATATGCCACAGACTCGTTGATGCAATAGACCGCTGCGCCTAGCGACGAAGCGGCTTGTCTGATGCGATTCTCGTGCACAAAAGCCTGCGCGACGGCGAGCCCACCGTGCAACGGCCCGAGGATAGCGGTGGCCGGGACCCAAACAGACGTGAACGAGACCGTCGCATGATCAGTCGGCATATTGAATGTCCTGCCTTCATTAGCTTCGCCACCCATTCAGACCAGCAGCCGACGCACCATTCGTAGCTCTCCACCTTGACGCCCACCGTTTCTCGCGGCACCATGAAGCAAGTCACGCCCCTCGCCGCCCCGGCCCTCCCCTCCGTCCGCGCAAACACCGCACAGTGCGTCGCCGTGTCCATCCCGCTCTGCCACATCTTGCGCCCGTCGATGCGCCACCCCCCGACGCCCCCGCGCCCCTCCGGCACCGCAACCGTATCCATGTGCGTGGCGTCGCTGCCGTGCCCGGGCTCCGTCAGCCCGAACGTCGGCCGCACGCGCCCCTCCAGCATGCCCCAGATGTACTCGTGCTGCTGCGGCGCCGTGCCAAAGTGCAGCACCATGGCGACGACGGGGAAGTTTCCGACGACGCTGTGCTCCGTCTGCAGGTCGTTGAACAGGCCGAGCCCCTTGGCCGCGAGGTGCTCGCGGATCACGGCCATCCACAGGTTGGCGCCGCGGCCCTGGAAGGCGTCGTCCTGCTGTCCGCCGTAGCGGCGCGGCAGCGAGAAGCGCCAGAAGCCGGCGTCGTCGGCGAGGCGCGTGCACTGCTTGAGCAGGGCGTGCCACTCGGGGCGCGGCAGGCCGTGGTTGTCGAAGTCGGTGCGGGCGGCCTCGCGGCGGTGGTCGAAGAAGCGGTTGTTGTCGGCGGAGTGCTGCAGGGGGGTGATTTTGGCGGCGATGAAGGCGTCGAGGCGCTTGATGTAGTCGGCGAGATCGGACGGGATGGTCGACGTTGTGATTGCATTGGAGGTCATGCTTGCGGTTTCTGCTAGTGTTTGATTTGATGTCCTCTGAATGGGATGGCACAGGCCGTTCTGGGGGACAAAGCGGAAGGAAAAGTTCTCAGATCATGTCACTGCGCGCGAAGGGGATGGCTGGCAAGAGGTGTGACCACACCTCGCAATTCACTCACTCTGTTGGAATTACTGATATTAGTCGCTTCGCTTTGTATATGCATTGCGAGAGCCACGGGTAACGATTGACCGAGTACCGATACCCAAAACGCGGGGTTGCGGCACACTGGACCTGCCGGGATGAACAAAGTTTGACGCATGAGTGGGGCTGGCACATTATGCATGCAGGATATGTCGGAGCTGCACGCTAAATCAAAAGCGGCTGAGAATCATGTTAGGAGTAAAATTTCTTGTTCTTTTCAAGATTACAGCGTGTACACCGTGCCGTGTCCTGTATGATCGAAAAAGGGTTTCACACCACTCTCAAAACAGAAAGACAGGAGGCGCTACTCCGCTGGTGGCTTTATCATGGATATTGTCTCGTCACTCAGATGCGTCGTCACCTTCCAGCACATGGTTCTCACTCCGATCCACCAGGTTGGCGTAGTAGTCTTCCAGGACCTCGGGCTTGGGGACGATACGCCACTCGACCCGTTCGAGCAGTTCGAGCTCTAGCAATGCAAGCTCTTTGATCGTGACGCCTCCGACCTTGGAGTAGGTGCTGTTTGTCCAGAAGCTGTCGCTGAGTCCCTTTGATGCCACTGTGGCGGCTGTTATCAGAAAGCGATGGACCGTGAGGCTGTTGATCCGGAAAGCGGGAAACATTGCGCAAAGTTTGTCAACGTATGTGACCATGGCAAGGAGGATCGGAGGGGGTAGAGTGGCGTGGTAGGTGAGACGGTGAAGATAGTCGCGGACCGATATGCCTGGGGGCGCTCTGCAGAGATGTGTTAGCACAGTGGGGGGGGCGAGACGGCCTCGAGGAGCCGAAAGTGCGCACCTTGAGTGAAAGCGCGTGAGCTGCCCATCCTGCAGCGGGATCTCGTCGTTGACACGGATGAGCTCGAGCAGCATGTCAGAGATGACGACGGCGAGCTCCTTGGGGTCGCATTTTGCGTAGTCGCGGGGCATCACCGTGGCCGCGGCATCACGCTTCCGCGGCTTCTTCGACGGCGAAGTGGCCGCCGTGGACGCCTCGCCAGACGTGCCCGAGGGCGAGGAACGGGAGCGGCGGCCAGTCGCCCCCACTCCCTGAACCGGCTGAGGTGTGAGTCGAACCTGAGGCTCGGGGGGATCTTGCACGGCCAGCGTCGTGGCTGCTTGGTCTGCGCTGGCGGCAGCTGCAGTGCCCTGGTGTGGTTGCGAGGCGGCGTGTTGCGCAGAGGGGGTGCGGGAAACGAAGGGTCTGGTAGTCGGGGGCCAGGCTAGGGGGGAGTACTGGGTGCCGCAGTCGCGCGTTGCTCGTCTGGGCGAGCGTGGGGCGGCCGCGACTGCGAATGCAGCAGGCGGCGAAGCAATGGCGGAGGAGGACGAGCTGCTCGACTCGGCGTGGTGTGAGGAAGGGGCGGAGCGGATGGAAAACGAGGGCTTGGGAGATGCGGACAGCTGCGCCTGCGAGGGGCCGGAGTTGGAGGCCGCGCTGGAGTAGAAGGAGGAACGTTTGCTCCGGGGCCGCTGGCTGGGAGAGAGGGTGTAAGACTTTGGGGAGGAATTGCTGGAAGCAGCAATCATGATGGTGCGAGCTGGAGCCGGGGAAGGCTAGCACCGGACAGACGCGCAAGAGGCCGATCTGCGTGGCGCATACTGCGTCGCCAATCTTCTATGCAAACGGTCCGTGCTGCGAAGCGACAGCCAGATTTTGCGCGCCGGGACCGTGAGAGGCGGTGGGGGAGAAGAACGAGCGGTGGCCCTGCCTGTAGCAGATGAGAGCGGGCAGTGGAGAAGAATGCGAGCGCGTGGGTGGGGCAATTGGCTGAGAGCGCTCGGCTGGCGGGCGTGCGCAAGGGCCCGTTTCGTGGTTACGAAGTTTTTCCGATTGCTTTCGTGCTTCCTGCGGCGGCAACGTGGTCCTGCAGATGGGCTGCTGGATGTGTGCGGTGGAGAGGAGCAGGCAGGGCGCTATTTGTAAGGTTCGTCTGGCGCTGCTGAGTTTTCGCCGCATCCTCTGGCCGTGGCCTCTGGGCCTTTGTATGACTGCATGGCGCAAGCCCAGACGATGCCCGCCGCTCTGCCGTTGCTGCCTTGGCATACAATGGCTCGACCTCCGCGAGGCTCGAGACTCGTCGATCTTGAAGCATCATCTGCTGGGGTGTATCTGGTTCGCATTCGCGCAGTGCGTGTGCCGAACCCGGGTGTCTCGAACCCGGGTGTCTCGAACCCAAACTCCTGCATGCTCTAGCATATGTAGCGTGCATGCTGAGACGAAAGGAGGAGGATGGGGGACCCCGCTTCGAGCAAGCCTGGGGGTAGACGGGATGCAAGCACAACTATGGGGTTTTCGAGAATTCGATAATGACTTCGTCCAATTAAGCTTCACAGTTTCTATGTCCTGCGTGAAGGGAGGCGCTTGAGCGCGTGTCTGGAGCCGCCGGCGTCGCTGTAGGGCTGAGTTGCCCGGCCTTGCGGGACCGACCAGCGGCGGCAGAGGAAGATGCTATGACATGCTCAACTTCAAAAACATCCGGCCAACCCTCACGCGACCGGGTGGCATTGTTAGCTGCGCGTACGTCTAGCCTAATCTTGAGGCACCTTCGTGAGTCTGCAACTGCCAGACCACCCACCTGCCTAGCCTCGCCCTCCCCAAGCGAGACATTCCACCGCTCTGCACGCCCGCAAGCCTTCACGCACATACCCCATTCGCGCCTCGTGCGACCTTGCTCCACGCTCCCCCGATGATCTTCAACTCATGATCCCATGGCCACGTCGACTCTCGTAGACACCCTTGCGGCCCTGCAGAGCACCTCTGCCTCAACTACTGAACAGATCGCTGCGCTCAAGGCTCTCCGCAACGAGGTCATTGGTCATGCCGCTCGAAAGGCTGCCCTCGTGCGAGCCGGTGCGCTAGAAGCTTTGGCTATATCCTTGGGCGCTTCGACGCGAGGACGGGGAAAGCAACGTCTGCAAGATGCCAATGGTGTCGCCCTGGGCAAGCCACCAGCCTGGTTGGATCAGGATGAGGTCTGCCTTCAGGCCCTCACGGTTCTGGACAGTCTCGCCTCTGGTAAGTTTGAAGCAACTCTACCTTCACGTCTAATTATCCCGTTGACAAATATCAGGTGGTCCAGCATTCGTCCTACCCTTACGCGCCTCAGGCATCGTTTCTCTTCTCGTCCTCTGCCTCTCCCCGACCGACAACGCGCCCAGAATCGTGCAGGCTGCTTTGAAAGCGTTCGTTACAATATGTGACATGGCTTGTCAATCACAACCGTCTGAATCCCTATCGACGTCTGGAGCCCTCGATTCTCAAATATCTTATTCTTCCATCGTCCGGCCGCTTGTCGATATTCTTTCGCAGAATGCTGCTTCCCCCACTGTTCAGAGCCAAGTCTCCCTCGTATCACAATTGATTCACCATACCGCTCTGGTTGAACGGCATCGTGCATTCTGTGTCAGAGCTGGTCTTCTGGACCTCCTTGCTGCCCGTTTGGCCGCCTTCTACGAGAAGCAAGGCTTCTCCACCCTACGGTCTGCGTCCAAGACCAAACTGCCACCAGCCCCCACCCAGCGCATGCTCCCGTATCTTCTCCAAGCCATCGCTACACTTGTTCAGAAGTCAAGATACCGGGTCGCGCGTCTGCTCTTCTCGCCATACATTCTGAGCGTGATGCCTTTGTCACCCTTCAATTCGCTCGATATGGGCGCCACCGTGCAGCGCCCATTCGACCATGTTGACCTGCATCTACCCAAAATACATTCTGGTTCCAGCAAAGAAGATCGCCAACATTCGAAAGCATTTCCAGCACTGAGTGCCGTGCAGTCCAGAGACCAAAAGTATGCCGCGTTGATGGATTTTGAGAATAGTGGCTACAACACTCCCATGAGGCCCGTGGCCCCTGAGTTTCAGGAGAGCTCGTTAGTATCTTGGTTGATATACACGCTGCGCAACGAGCAGCCTGTAACTAGAATGGAGGCTGCCAGTTTGCTAACCACCATCGCTCGAGCAGGCTTCCTTGGCAAAGGTCGAGATCGTCAATTGGCTTTGTTGGTCGTCCCTCTCTTGGTTTCAGCCATGGATGAGACGACGGCCACTGCGAACGATCAGCCAGACTCGTCCTCACCGAGTGTCCAAGCCGATGAGCGTTTGATACGAGCTCGTGCGCCAAAGATTCTCGCCGAGCTGATCAAGGACAGTCCACGGCTACAAGAGGCTGCAGTTGAAGCCCATGCCATTCCGAAAGTCAGCAAGATGCTGAAGCAAACTTTTGGCACAATATCAGCCAGAGTTCCGCTGTGGTCTGCGGATACAACAGCAGAAAATATCGCCACCGACGGCGAGAATTCGCCACGTGCCCTAGGGCCCGCTGGGATCAGGCCAGATATTCTTCATGTCTTCAAATGCCGCGAGTCGGCTCTTGTACTAGTGTCTGCACTTGGTCACAAGGACGACAAGTACCGCAGGGCCCTGGCAGATCACGGTATCGTCGCTGTTATCATCGATTCTCTTGCTCCACTGCAAGCAGACGCCATTGCAGACTTGAGTCGCTCAGCCCGCAGAGACAAGCTCGACGTGACTTATGGAAACCCGAATCCTGTTCTCCTCGCTGCTTGCAACGCCGCGCGTTCTTTGTCGAGAGCTGTAAGCCTTTTACGGACAAGCTTGATTGACGCTTGCATTGCAACACCGATCTTTTCGCTGTTAAATCACTCCAACGTTTCCGTTCTGATTGCTGCCACCGATGTCATTTGCAATCTTATCGTCGACTACAGTCCGATGAGGCAGAATATCATTGATCAGGGAGCCATAAAGACGCTTTGTGACCACGCACACTCGGCAGATTCTCGCATTCGCTTGGTATCGCTCTGGGCACTTAAACACCTCGTCCACGAATCCCCCAACGAGATCAAGGAACAGACTTTTGAAGCCCTCGGGACGGGCTGGCTCGTGCAGATAATCACAGGCGGCTCAAGTAATGGTGTGTCAGCGACCTCTCGGACTGCACAATTCTCTATGGGAGCAGCAAATGCTGCTGGAGAACGAGTCGACATTCTCAATGCCGTTGATGAGCCAATGGATACTAGTGAAGAACATGGAGAGGCCACTCAAACATCTGATGAGCCATACTCCAGCACTACACCAGGCGATGAGATCATCCCTCCCATATTCCCGCCCAACTCAGAACTGGCAACGCTCGCCGAACAACATCGCCAACGCCTTGCCAGCATCCGCGACGAAGAACGCTCCACCGCCGCGCAAGCCCAGTACCGCGACGAGCAGCAGATCCAAGTCCAGGGCCTCGACTTCATCCGCAACCTCATAGTAGGCATCAACTCATCCGCCATGATCGATATGCTCTTCACTAGCCTCGGCCCCAACCGCGTCTTCGACATCATCGCCGCAAAGCTGCGCCCCGCCGGCCTCGACAGCCTCGACGCCGCCTCCCTCTCCCCCTCCGCCGCCGCCCAGCTGCACACCCCAACCGAGATCCTCATCTCCGCATGCTTCGTCTGCGTGCACATCGCCGCCGGCGAGCCCAAGCACCGCCTGCAGCTCATGTCGCAGCCGGGCCTGCTGCGCCTCATGCTGCCCCTGCTGCGGCACCCCGACCCCGCCGTGCGCGTCTCGTGCGTCTGGTGCGTCGCGAACCTGACCTGGGTCGACGACCAGAACGACGCGCCGGCCGCGCGGCAGCGCGCCTTCGAGCTGCGTGCCATGGGCTTCGAGGACGAGCTGCGCGCGCTGCATCACGATGAGAGCTTAGATGTGCGCGAGCGCGCCATGACCGCCGTGTCGCAGATTGAGGATCTTGTTAGTGGCGAGGGTAATGCGCGGCGGATGGAGCGGTAGGTTGGGCTTGAGGGGGTTCGGTTGGGTGGGGCAACTTGGTGATGGTTGCTGGGAGGGGATCGAGGTGCTTCAAAAATTACATAATGAGTCTGGGTAAGAATGAAATGGTGAGTCGATAAGAGTCCATTATCATTATTGTTATGGTCGAGGTTACCGGTAGCGGTAGTGCAATGAAGCAATACAATTTTCTCCAAGTGGTGTGTAATTCGGCATGATTACTTGAATTGTCTGTCTATCTGACCAGACGAAGTCTTCCCTCCTTTCGTGTACACGCTCAAGCTGAAGATCATCCGCAGTTGCTTGTCATATCCTACTCATCATGTCCTGCGAGCATAGTCATCTTTCTCTCACCTGCGTATGTACGCATCCCCACTCGTCCAGTCATATCACTACGTCCGGGGCAGCCCGAGGCAACCTCAAAACGACAAATCCAAAGTTCCCATAAATTCCCTTTTGTTTTTGAACGCCTGCAAAAATGCGCCCACTCATACCATGCTCCAGCCCGGCCGCTCTTCAAGAATTACCCTTGGCCGGCAGAAAGTCGCGCAGCACGGCAACAAGATCATCCTGCCGCGCAAGTTGCACGAGGAAGCGCTCCTCGCGCTCGTGCCACGCCTCGAGCGCCGCAAACTCGGAGTGACTGAGGAATTGCGCCTCTCGACCGCGCACGTCCGAGCGCTCCGCCTTGTCGATGACGGCGCGCAGGCGGCCCTTCTCCACGCGCGCGCGCTGTAGCAGCCGCGCCATGGCCTTGTACGTGTCGTCGAGCACAAGGCTGCGCGCGCGCTGCGCGTCGTAGAACCAGAGGTAGATGGTACGGCTGGGCTGGCGGGTCGCGTCGCGCGGGACCTCCTGCGTGTCGATGAAGCCCGCGGCCTGCATGGCGGTGAGCGTGGCGCGCAGCTCGCGCTGGCGCACGAGGCCGATTTGACCGACTTGCTTCTCGTCAAGTTTGCCCTTTGCGCGCAGTATGCGGATTATGCGCGCGCCGAGTGGGCCGAAGCGCGCGCCAACGAGATTCTCAATCTCGGTCTGGATGAGGTGGTGCGAGAGGGCGGCGAAGTTTACGCACCAGCGCGTGGCACCGTTGATCTGGGTGCGTGTAATGAACTGCGACGGGTGTTCCGCAAGCATGCGCAGGTAGGAGTCAACTTCTTGGACGCGTTCGCCGTCGACAGAGCCTAGTTGTGAGTGAGAAATGCCATTCGTGTGCTTGGAACCGGCCTCCTGTTGGAGATCTAGATTACCGTCAAGCGCATTGGCGACTTCTCTCGAGGTGATGAAAGGGAGGTTCTCCAAATAGTTGTATCCATCAACGTTGGTTTCTTCAAAATCATCAAAGCAGCGTGGGAGTTCCTTTTCGAGGAGGCCAAGGATGGTGCCATAAACTCTCGCCGGCAGCTCTCCCATTGAACGGTCGCAAAGTTCAACTAGGTATTCGCTCTGGAGGAAAACCTCTAGCCTTTCGGTGTTAATATGATGCAAAGCTTCATCAGGATTCGGCGGTTTGGGTGCAGCGCTCTTGAGATGGCTGGGGTCCACCTCATACTCGTCCTGTCCGACTCCGCCGTACCCAACCCCATTATTGAGCTTGCGCTTCTTTCGCTTCTGCCCAGAGTCATGATCTGTCATCTCCTCGGTGAGCTGAGCCTGTGCAACCACCAGAGGGGGCTCCTTGAGTTCGTCCTCCTCGTCTCGGATCCGTCGCCTGTAGGCACGCAGATGGGCGAGCAACTCCTTCTCCTTCTTTGGGCCCGCGGTTGGTCCCTTGAATTGAGGCATGTCATGGATGACCATACGCTCTATTATACCTTCGGCATCCAGCTCCGGCATTGCGTCGATTTCGCGAAAGCGAGAGATCAGACCCACATCCGTGAGTTCCTTGATTGCAGCTTGGGACCTGTCGAGCGAGCTCGCATTGACATGCAAGTCGCCAGCGCCGTTTGGGAGGGCATCGCCATTCGAGAGGGTGGAGGCAGCCTCGTCGAGATCTTTGGCAGCCTGCTGCTCCAGGGTGGCAGTAGTTGTATGTCCTGCAGCTAGGAGAGCATCGAAAGTAACGGAAGCATCTTTGCCATATCGCCTGCGTACTAGACTGGAGTACTTTCCATATCGTACCAGGGAGTAGGCCCGCTTTGCGTTGGCTGAGTAGTATGTGGTCTGGGAGATTGGTGATGCGGGGGAGAAGAGAGCGAGGTTGAACTGAATGAGAACTGCAAGGCCGTTTCGAACCAGGCTCCTGGGAAATCTGGTGTGAACGACTAGCTGGGCAAGTGTCAAGCGGTGGTGTTGGATGAGGACGGAGAAGAGCCGCTAGAGCACGAGTCAGATCAAGTCACCAACAGAGGCTGAAGCATGCGCCGACCGAACGGAAGACGCTGCTATGGTGGGAAGAGTGCTTACGCTTGGGAGGTCGCCATAGATCTCTTGAATGAGAGCAACGCAGAGCTCTGAAAGTTGCTAGGTATGGTTGTCAGTAGTGGGTCCGCCTGCACAAGTACCTTGCGGCGGTGCGCACGAGACAAGCAGACAGCCCGAGCATGCGCGCCGCCAGCTAGTGGAAGCGTACCTTGGACATTGTCGGGTTCTAGAGATCTCACTTCCCTAGAACCAAGATTTGCTACCTGGAGAGTCGCATTTGGGGTGCGGTTGGGTGCAGCAGGGCCGGTTGGCAAAAGAAATCCAGCTTGGAGAGCAACAAGTTCCGCGCCAAGGGAATTCCGCCCTGTAGGGCTTAGACGCTCCATTGGGCGCTCCCGGCAAGCAAGCAAGCAGCAAAGCTCAACCTCACGCCTTCACCCTCGCCCATCACCCGCTTGCTGCATCCCTCCCCCTTCCGCTGTCGCCGCTTTCCTGCTGTCGACGACCGACAATGGTGTTGCGACACTCTCTCGGGCGCCACGCCTCGCGCCACCTCCGCCCCCAGTCCTACGTGCCCCGCCGAGGCCTCGCTGCCCCGTCCTCCGGTTCCTTCCAGTATCAGACCGGCGAAGCTGGTGGTGTCAAGTACGCCAGCCGAGACCTCGCCGGCCCCACCGCCACTCTTGCGCTTGTCTCGCGGGCAGGCACGAGGTATCAACCGCTGCCCGGTCTCGCCGAGGGTCTCGAGAAATATGCATTCAGGGTATGCTCTCCCACACCTTTTGCACACGACCTGCTCCGGCCGAAGCCGATTCTAATATGTCTGCTCTAGAACACCAACAAGCGCTCTGCTCTGCGACTGCAAAGAGAGGCTGAGCTCTTCGGCGCCACTCTCTTCTCATACCACACCCGCGAAAGCGTCGTCATTGGTGCCAAGTTCTTCCGTGACGATCTGCCCTACTTTGTTGAAGCCTTGAACGAGGTTGCGACTGAAACCAAGTACCTTGGTAAGACTCGCTTTCCTGGTGACTCCTTTGTTTCCGTTGTCACTAATACCGACATGCAGACTACGAGTTCACTGAACAGATCGTCGGCCTCATCCACCGTGCCCAGGTCCAGCAGTTGGCCTCCACCACCGAGTTGGCCCACGCCTCCGCCCACAGCGTCGCTTTCCACCGCGGCTTGGGCGAGCCTCTTTTTCCCAGCTCTTCCACTCCCCTCTCCAAATATCTCTCCCACGATGCCATCGGAGCCTACTCTACCCTCGCCTACCGCAAGTCCAACGTTGCCATCGTCGCCAACGGCGCCGACGAGTCCCAGCTATCCAAGTGGGTCGGCCAGTACTTCTCCGGCCTGCGCACTCAGGCAGCCTCTGGCGTTCCTGCCTTGGAAGAGGGTCAGTCCAAGTACTACGGTGGCGAGGAGCGCATTGCACATGCCTCTGGAAATACCGTAGTCCTCGCATTCCCCGGCTCTAGCAGCATGACCGGTGGCTTCTACAAACCCGAGATTGCCGTTCTGGCCTCCCTGCTCGGCGGCCAGTCGAGCATCAAGTGGTCCCCCGGCTTCTCCGCACTCGGCAAGGTCTCCTCCAAGCACGCCGGCGTGAGTATCGAAACGAAGAACCTGGTCTACTCCGACGCAGGTCTGCTCTCCGTCACCATCAGCGGCAAGTCGGGACGCGACGTTGGCGACTCTGCCTTCGACGTCGTCAAGGCCATCAAGGACGTCGCCAACGGCAAGATCAGCTCCGAGGACTTCACCAAGGCCCGCGCCCAGGCCCAGTTCCAGGAGCTTGAGCAGGGTCAGGAGATCTACCACGGCCTTGAGCTCACCGGCTCCGGTCTCGTCAATGACGGCAAGCCCTACCAACTCGACGAGTCGGCCAAGAAGATTGCCGCCGTCACCGAAGCCCAGGTCAAGGAGGCTGCCGCCACGCTGCTCAAGTTCAAGGCCACGGTGTCGACCGTCGGCGACCTCTTCCAGCTGCCCTACGGCGAGGAGCTTGGCTTGAAGGTCTAGATGGACGGTGCATTGGTCGCTTTTTGGTAGTTTTCCTGTTAGAAAAGAAGCAAGAGGAGGTGGCAAAGGAGCGTGCCCCCTGGAATGTACTGCCCTGTTCATTTGTACCATTATCGCCGCAGATAGAAATGCAGGTGCTTTTCTGAAACTTAGTTCCTGCTGTGCTTGGTGTTTGTTCTTTTTTGAGTCTAACCATTGCTTTTTGCCCATCATCGTAGTACGATTACACGTTAGGAAAGACATGTCAGGTTCACAAGCCATTAAAAGAGGAGCACTCGTATCATTCAGTATTCCGGATTGAGCACATGTTCACTACCGTACGACCACGTCCGGCACAATCCAAGTCGCCAGATATCGCTTCTCCGCTGCGGGAATCGTAAGTGTGGCATGCTCCGCCAGCCCTTGCTCTCCGTATTTCTTGATGCCGCCGCTAATCATATGCAGCACGAGCTTCGCCTGTACACACGTCTTTTCTGCATTTTGCAAATTCTGCGTCGACACTCAGCATTATTCCACGCGCTGTTCATAGTGGTAAGGAGATGCAAGGGGTTAATGATGAAATAGAACTTACCAGCAGCCACTCCTTCTCAGACCGCCAGAATCCCCTTTCCCGAGGAAATGTCAGCGGATCCTCCGTATACTCCTTGCGCAACTCGCCGAAGGTCTCGCGCGCACTGTCGAATTCTTTCGTCGCGGATTCGATCAATTTGGCACTTGTTGCCAGATACCCAGCCCAAGTCTGAGACTCTGCGAACGTTGGGATTGTACCAAAGTACTCGAGGCTTCCAACGTTCCGCAGGGTCAAAAATGGGCGCATGCGCAGCTCCCAAAGGAGGGCGGGATCCGCAAAGGGTGTGGTGCGTGGGCTAGGAATTAGGTTGAGTATGCGGCAGAGGGTGTAGAGCTGGTAGTGTTAGCTTGATTGGGCATTCTGGTAAAAAGCGAAAGATGGGGAGGTACTATGTTCAGACCCACCGCGACGCTATAGTTCGCAAGCACGATTTCCTCCGCATCTGATCCCCGGATCATGTGCGCCTCGTCCTCGTGCGTCAGATGCCATGTCGGGCCCTGGAAATCGTCACTATCCGCGGGTTCTCCGTAACAGCAGCACAGATCCCGCAGAAGTCTACTTAGGAACCAGTAATTGAGGCCTAGCTCGTGCGGTTGCATTATATCTTGCTCGAAGCCCAGCTTGATTACCCAAGTCATGATCTGGAAGAGGTGTGTTTGGATACAGATCATAAAGCTGCGCTTCGTGGCGAGTAGCATACCTTTAGGATCTTTGACGGTGGGGTTTTGCTTTTCTTCGTCGTAAGAATCCTTCAGATTACCCAAGAGAATATCAAAATTTTCCATAGTGTTGATCAGTGAGCGCCGTATACGGCAGCGGTTCTGACAAAGGCACTGAAAGACTTTCGTATATTCCGGTCCTGCCAGTTCCCAAAAATGATCGACGGTACGTGCAATCTGGAAGCGCCAATCGCCTGGATGCTCGACCTGCCAGTATTCCGGATTAAGGCTCTCTTGTCCGAGGTAGATGGCCATTCTCAAATCCTCTTCAACCAGTCCACAGACCTGGGGAAAACTGGCAAATTGACCCTCCCCAACGGTCATGGACTGAAGATACGCCCGAGCAAACGTTGAGGGTTGCGGATCTCGTGATGCAAAAGACCACAAGAAAGTACGCAGCCCAGCTAGGCCCCCCTCATAGGCAACCGCATCCAAAACTCTGAGAAGGTCTTTGTACAGATGCTCAAGCTTTGCGTAGGTCTCAGTAAATGACAGCTCTATCGGTGGTCGCGGTGGAGCATTGCTAGCCAGCCTGCGATGTATCTTGGAGCTGAAGGCATCGTTCACCTGCCGGCCGCGGTTGTGCGATTCTGTAATATACTCAAGGTACTTTTTCGCGCTACGAAACTGTAATTTCGGCATTGGTTTGTTCGGTGCGGGCATGAAAGCGTCAATAAAGTCTCTCTTCAGCGATAGGCGAGCAGCAAGTGCCTTAGCTAGATCCTTGTCATCGGATAATTGCTCTCCAATGTACACGGTAGCATCATCCAGGAGCGTGAGGCAGTCTTCATCAGACACGTCAGTCAATAGATCCCGCCCGTAGGTTTGCGTACAAAAGTCCTCTTCCTCAAAGTAGAGCTGGGAGGCTATCATCTCAATGGTGATATCACAGCTCTTGATGACACCGATGCAATATGCTCGCAGGACGAGGTGCAACATAGGTCGGGAGTTGCGATCCTCGGACGTGGACGGTAGGAACAGCGGCACGGTTCCCGGCGGGCGATCCTTTTGGTTGAGCAAGTGGTCTAGGTGCAGCGAGGTCAACAGCGTCTGCGATAGCGGATAGCCTTGGTGCCAGGCCATCTCATACTGTAGCATCTGATCCATGATACCAACAACTTCATAGGGGTGGAGATCTTTGCAGACGTCAAAATCATCATCTAGACTTTCGCCCGGGGCCAGGTAGCCACTGTCCATCTTGGGGTCCATGATCTAGGAAAGTCAGCAATGTTCTGGATGCAAGGCGAATGAAGAACATGGGACGGACCTCCAGGGCCTGGACAGACTCGAGTAATGTGAAATAATCATTTTTGATCAACTGCCCAAGGCGTAGAGCTAGCAAGGTTGCGAGTAAGCGTGCTGTTGGTGGGTGTAAACTTGATGTTGAGGTCACCTTTGGATGCATTCAGCATCTGCTCCGTCACATCCCGTGCGCGGTGGTTGCTGCGGATGACCTTTGCAAAAGGATCTTTTGACACACTTTGCTCCACGGGCTCATCTTCACCTAGATTAAGATCGGCCGCCGCTACAAATCATCAGAATGTGTGCTTTTCTGGTTGCGTTGACGCCTTGACGGCCAGAGTAAAGAGTACAGCAGCTGGGCTTACCTCTAGACAGCTCATGATCCATGTCCAACGTGTAGCGGGTGGTTGTGCAGCGGCATTCGCACTATCATCTACGCGGTCACTAGGGCAGTTGGCCGCAAGCACTTGCAGTTCGTGCAGCTTCAAGTGTCGTTGAGACGGATGGAAGGAGGACGCGGGCGATGGCAGAAATCTTATGTGGGAGCGTCATGGACGGTGGCATTGCCAGTTGAGGAGCTCGGCCGTGCAGCGCGACTCCCATAAATGCTGTTTACATATACAAAGGTATCCACCTCTAAGACCACCTAGTTTGATAGGGTTTTCGCTCGACCCATTCCCTCAGCTTCCTCTGTTCTCGTGTGGCAACTGCCTACGACGACTGTTGGCCGGCCTCGGCGGTAGCGCTCTGGAGAGACTTTGCCAATTCCTTGGTCTCTCCCTGCTTGCCATTCTGTTGCACGTATGTCAGAACCCTGTGTCTCGCCAAAGGGATGCTCTCAAGACTCCTTACCTCCCACTTGGCGAACTTGATTTCCATCTCTCCACGTCGCTCGGCCTTGACCCGGAGGTCGTCCTTGAGGGAGCGTCGGACTACTCGCGCCGCGACGGCGAGGTAGCGGTTGTAGCTGGAGCAGGTCAGTCAAAGCGGAAGCGGCACACAACGGGGCGACAGGGCATACGTCAGACCAGCGGCTTTCCAGGCGGCAGTCATGATTGCGGTGTGTTGTGATGTGTTGCAGAAGCTTTGTTCGAGCTCTCCCTCCGCGACCGTCAGGTTGGCGGCTCGGCCAACGCCGGAATCATGACTACCTTATCATTCAGGCCGCCAGACCCAATGGCCCCCTGCCCGCCCATCAAAGGATGGAAAACAACAACAGGGCACAGCATCAAGACACACCCGGATCTGTGAAGCGGCGCATGAACGGAGTGATTACGCCAGATCAAATATTCTATCATCGCCTGCCGTCTTTATCATACAGCTGGCACGGTAACATCTAGCCTATAGCCGGCTCACTGCCGTAGGCTCGCCAGGCCTCAACTCCATTGGCCAACCTTGGATATCATCGTCCTGTGGACCCACGTCGTCAATCGCGCACACTTGCGCAAGTCGTCAAAACCTTTGATGCTGCATGTCACGCCAAAGCACGCCCCAAAAGGCGCCGTTGCATTTACCGTGTGCCCACACTAGACAGGGAGATTGAATCTCTTGCCTTGCATCACCCTGGGAGTCTGTTAGAATGACGTCCATCACACAGTGTGACATGATCTTACTTGGTGTAGTAAATGTAGAAGAAGTCTGAGTACAGCACCGTCTGCACAAGGCCAGCAATGACGGAGATGGGGTCAAAGTGCCTTGGCATCTCCGCGAAGTAGCGGTATATCCAGTTTGGAATGTACAGAGCGCGATACGCTCCAAGCGCAGCCAGGTAGTGTGTTGTGATAGTCTCGGCCTCGCCTGTCCTCTGGAGCATGAAGAGCTGCGGCAAAATGGCAACCGACTCGAGCCAGATGGAGAAGGCCCAAAGCATTTCCGACAGTGAATACTCGTAGGGGAACAATAAGCCCAAAACGGCGCTGGCGCCCAGGAGGTACTCGACCTTGAATGTGTCTATGTTGGGATCGTGCGTTGGTTTGTACTCGTTGAGCATCAGGTACACAACGTAGGCGGAAGACCCTGTGAACATGATCTTGAAGACGGTGTTGTACAGGTATCTGGGAATGAAGGCGGTCCAGAACAGGTCAAGATATCTTGTCACGTAGACGAGAAGATATAGCAGCTGACTCTTGAAAGATATACCCGAAGCAGACTAAGGTGTGTGAGCGCGGCGCAAGTGAGGTGACATGCTTGGGAGAGACGGTACATTTGAAGTCTTCATCTTGTGCAGGAGGATGAGGATCGAAACCAAGTGGGACACATCCCCTGAACTGTGTCAGTCATCTGCACAAGTATGTGAAAGGTCCACTAGGGTCGTACATACCCAGGAACCTGAAGATATTCATGTTGGCGGCGAAGGAGCTCAACGGAGCTCCTCGTGAATGTCTGGGAGAGGCTGGATCTGCGGAAGTCAAAGATCGGCAGCGTGCGGCTTTGCCTTGACGGTGCAGTTACTGCGCAAATATGGAAGACTCTTGCAACGACGTAAAACGGAGTGCGACAATTGGATGCGTGCTGTAGACCAGCTGTCCTCGATGGGCCGCCGTTTGTGTCCCTGAGCTGGCCAGTTGAATGACGCGCCAAGCAATCGCACCGCCATCCCTGTGGCGTCCTCAAGCTGTTTCTCGTCGTCACCAGCTTAATTTACCTTCTACCCACTTCTTCTTACTCTGTCTGTCGCCTCACTTCCCGAATCCGTCTGCGAAGGAGCTCTGATGGTCTGCTGTCAGATCCAGTAATCCTCATATTTCTCGCAAGAGGTGCACTTGCTTCGCCGCCACCACTACGCCGTCCTAGCAAAGAAGCATAGCTAAAGCTTCCCGATGGCCGACATTCAAGACTTGCTTGCCAGGCTCAAGGGACCCAGCGGCCAGTCCGATGCTTCCTCCCCTGCGCCAAATCCTCTTGCCCATCTCTTTGCAACGCCCCCTGCTGGCCCGTCGCAAACTCCACAGCAAGCTCCTTCAGCCTCACACGAGACTGCGGGTTCTGACCGCACCACCAACCTTTTGAACTTGCTCAAGTTCAACGGCCCTAGCGCGTCATCGACTCCGCTGTCTTCTGCTCATCCAGATCGTCGCACCGCTTCCACCTCCGGTTACGTGCCACCATTTGTACGAACAGAGTCTGCAGAAAACCACGCCAAACATGCGTCGCTACAGCTACCACGAAGCAGTCAAGGTGATTCCAATCAGCGATCACAGGATGCGCTCCTGAACCTTCTCAACCGGTCGCAGACAAGCTCCACTGCCCAACCATCTACGCCTTCTGCTGCGAATCCTTTCCTTGCTCCCAAACCGGAGAGTAAGCTTACCTCTCACCACGAAAGCCCAGCGCCCCGAATATTTGGTACGCCCAGCGAGAAGGCCCAGCCGACGGCGTTCACCCCACCGCCTCCCAAGGGCCCAGTCTTTACATACACCAACCCTTTCGAACAGCTAGCTTCCTCATCCCGTGTTGCCACACCGCAGGAGGAGCCATCGCATACAAAGAGGCAGAGGAGAGACCCGAATCTGGCAGGTGTCAAGTCTCCGTCTCCAAGCCCTCTAGCAGATGGTCGCACTCAGGTCGAGGCTTTACTTGGCATCGGTGCCACACCACAGGCCAGCAGCGAGAGCGTGTCTCACGCGCTTGAAAGCGTTTCCGGTCGGGCAGACAAGGACGCTCAGCAAGCCATTGCTCGTGCTGAAGCTGAGCATCAAATCACCACCGCTACAGCTGCTGAGATTGAGGAAGTCGCTCGGGCAGTTCAGGATGCAGCTAACGACATTCAGCGAGAAATGAAAGACCCCGCTGGCCGTGCCGCCATCGAGCGTGGTATGTCTGAAAATACCATCCAAGCTTTCGAGCAAACCATCAAAGCCGTAGCAGATGATCCCGCAGCCGATAGTTGGGAGAGCGCCGATGCAAACGCAACTCCGGACGAGGCAGCTTCGCCAGTCAAGGTTTACAATTTCCCCATGAAGCCTTTTGTGTCGATCAACATCAAAGCATCGTCGCCAACCCCCCCTAGAGAAGACATTGTCATGAAAATCGCAAGTCTCAAAAAGGCGTTCGACCAGGTTGATCGAAACCTGGCCACTGCCAGCGCAAACTTCATCGTCTACGCGCTCGCCAAGGGGGGTGGTGCCCGTGCCATTCGACAAGACACTGGAGAGAACCAGACTATGTTTAGGAGCAATGAGAGCATCATGTTCAATGTTTCTCTCTCCGCTCCCCGTTCAAGCCCACTGTCGAAAGATGCTGAGGCCCTGCTCCTGACTGCTACCAATGGGTCTGTCTATTGGACCAAGATTCCCATTGAACAAGATGAGTTTGACAAGGCGAACTTGGACCAGCAAGGCCTCATATTTCCACCAGCTCCATCTGCAGAGGAGCCCACCTCCACCACGCAGCTCAAGACGCGGGCCAAGAAGAGCTCACGCCATCCTGAATTCTTCGCCGTTGGCCGGGGCAAGTCGATCTATATTGTATATCCTGATGTGGCCAGTGATGCAGCGTATATTGATCCTGTCACTCGTGTTGTCGACAGTGTCAAGTATACCAATGAGAGATGTCTCAAGGTGTCCACCGGTAAAGCAGGCAAGGATTTTGCATTCAGTGAGGATGACACGGTCCTTGTCTCTCTTGACAAGGCCGGCAAGCTCAAGTTCTGGAACATACTTCAACTCACGGTTAGTGAGCACGGTCTGCGCACTGGAAAGAGGCCGCCACACGAGATTGACACCCCTCTGCTCACTCTGTTGGTCAACATGTCGTCTGAGAAAGGTTCACCAACCTCTGTACAATTTGTTGACAAGGATCGTCCAACCCAGAAGGGATCTGCCCTCCGGTACATGATTGTCGGTCTGAAGCAGAACCACACTGTTCAGCTCTGGGATCTTGCTCTCGGCAAGGCAGTCCAAGAACTGATCTTGCCTCACGAGAATGAGACAGATGCAATTTGCAGCATTGCCTATCATCCAAAGACTGGAATAGTTGCTATTGGTCACCCAACGCGCAACTCCATTTTCCTTGTGCACCTCTCAGCGCCTAGATACAACCTCGATATGATGTCCCAGGCCAACTTCATCAACAGGCTTGCGCACAAGGACCAAACACTACCAAAGCCAGATTCCACAGCCATCCTGAGCGGCTTGCGGGAGATTTCACTTGCGTCAATTGGTGAATTACGAAGCTTGGATATCATGACTCCTAATACCTTCACTGTTGAAGATGTCGATCCGGCTGACGAGACTGTATTTGAGGTATATGCCATGCACTCACGAGGTGTCACGTGCCTGTCGATGAAACGCAAGGATTTGGGCTGGGGTCCTGATGGAAAGGTTCTAGAGGCCTTCGATGCAGAGGCAGAAGGCATCATCACAGTGTCTGAATTACAGGCTTCTCCACCAGTTGAAGCAGCAACGACAGAGGAGGCTCTCGCGAAGAGTGCACCTAAGTCTGCTTCGACTGCGAAAAGTGAAAGCCAACCTGCGTCTGTTGGCAAGGATCAAACGCCAAGCAAGGGCATGGTTTCAGTATTGCCGAATGGCGATTCGAAATCCGAAAAGCGCAAGAACAAGAAACGTGGTGATGACGCTACAAGCATGTCTGCCGTAGCACCTCCTACTTCTATTCTGCCTACACCCCAATTGTCGGAACAACTAGCCAAATCTACGAGCTTGCCGAAGGTGGTTGATCCGGAATCCGTTGATAACGGGCCACAGCAAATCACTCATGCTACGCCCCAACAAACCCATGCCGCGCCTTCTTCCATCGCGGACAGGCCTGGGGCATCGGACACTGCCACAACGCTAGCCAGCAAGGAGGAGTTGATCAAGGCTAGCCATGCTGCACTGACACCAATGTTCGATGATCTGTACAAGCGTATTGATGACGAGAGGCGGGTCCAAGAAGCTGCTGGGAATTCCAGACAAGACGCTATTCTCAGACTGGTTTCAAGCACGCTGACGGACAACGTGGAGAAGAGTCTGAACCGCATCATCGCGGCGAACGTTCAGCAATCTGTTACACCCGCCGCGGCCAACGCAGCCACTGCTTCCATTGATCGGAAGCTAGCAGAGCTGGTGCCACAGCACCTCAGTACAGCACTACCTCGGGAAGTCAAGACTGCCGTTCAGGGTGCCGTCGTAAGCGCGCTGCAGAATCGTGACGTGCTCAACGCTGTTGCAGATCAAGTGTCCAGCAAGATTGCTGCGCAAGTCGATGTTGAGGTGAAGGCTGCCTTGCAATCCACCGTTATACCTGCTTTCAAGAATCTTGCCATCGAGTCGGCGCAGAAGATGACCAAGGAGGTAGAGGTTCGCATAGGCGAGCAACTGCGACATGCAGATATACAGCACCGCAACGACAGCGCCAAGATCAGCGAATTGGCAAACGTGTCGCAGGAGCTGCTACAAACACTTCGCATGATGACGCAATCACAATCTGTGATTTCTCAGGAGTTGGCGCAGCTGCGAATGCAACTGGCGCAACAGCAGCAACTTGCTCCTGATCCTACTCAAGCGACTCCCCCGGTCGCCGAAGAGCCTCGCGATGAGGAGCTGGAGATGATCAAGCAGCTAATGGCAGACGGCAAGACGGAAGAGGGGACCATCAGGTGGCTGCAGTCGACGCGCCAACCAGAGTTCTTCGACAAGTTCTTTGTCCGATGCAACCCTGAATATCTTCGGGGCCTGAATCAACTGGTGTCGTTGACGGTGTCACATGCGGTGTCTTCATCCCTTGCCACTCACACTAAAGAGCGTCTTGATTGGCTGGAAGTCGTGCTTGAAAATATTGACACTGAGGTAAGCGGCGCCTCCGGACTGCTAGATGCACAGAAACTGACTTCAGAACAGAGCTCCGACGTTTTACAATACGCCCCCAAAATCCTCGACGTTCTCAACGAGCGTCTGCAGGACGCTTTCATGGAGATCTCCAGCAGCTCTCGCGGTAGCCCCATCCTGGCCAAGATTCGCGCCCTCGTTCTCCGGGCACGTGAGCTAAAGGGAGTCGTGGCTGGCCGGCAGCACCTGGCTTAGCTTTCGCCGAGGTGTTGGGAAGTGTTGCACGACATGATGAATCACCCATCCAAACCCTGAAGAGATAGTAGCGATTTCGGAGGGGACGTCGTATGGGCGCGGCTGACGAGGAATGTAAAAGTGTACTATAGCATTAGAGCAGTCGGCATTTACGGTGCTTTTGAATGGTCTTGTTTGAGACAGAAAGCGCAACGCCAAGCACGGAAACGGCGGCCTTAGATCCGCAGCAGGAAAGTCCGCCGTTCCTTTCCTACTCCTTCTCTTGCACCTTTTCCACTGCAGCAGGCGCGACGTGATAGAACATCTGAAGGGACTCAAATTCCGCCCTCTTCGCCCTCTTGAGGCATGCCTCTCTGTCCACACAGCGATGGTGTTCACCTCCGGGGACTTAGTGCCGCTGCGCACCCGAGCAGAACTGCTGGCGCGTGACGAAATCAGTTAGTGACCTCCATTCATTCTCTGCAATGGGATTCGGCCGTTTGCTAACACGAAAATTTGCCAGTTCACGTCTATGTCGCTGAAATCCCCAAAAAGCGAGCTTCGCTCGTGCTTAAGTGAGTGCTTGCCCTACCTCTTCCCTCTAACCGTTTTAGTCTGACCCAAGGTTCGCGACAAATCGAAATGGCCAAGCTGACGGAACACACCAGTGCCATCAAGACCATTCCTGGTCAGACCGACATGCCATTGTTGCACCTGCGTCGCTTTGCTAAAGCAGACTTTGTGCCAGACAGAGTCCGTGCTCTGACTTCTACGGTTTCAAGTTGTTCTACGATTCCTCCCCATCTCGAAACTTTTGAGAAGACATATGCTAAACATAATGGTGAAGAAACAATGCATGTTCTCCTATGCCCGACCGCGTTGATCAGTCACTCGGACTTGACTGCACTAATCGCACGTACACTGCAAGGCTACCGCACCATCAAAGTCGTTTCGACCCCGGTCCCTTTGCATGCACCTACCTCGCAGGACCAAGCTGCCGCCAAGAGTGCCACTTATTGGCCCACCGTCTTTCTGAATGGCAATCCCTTTGGTCCGCATCCCGTCATTGTGGCAAAGGCTCAGCAAGAGATGGAACAGGACGCTACCAGGATGATGAGCCTCGCACATGCTGCTGGTGAAGAAGCCCACTCGCAGAGCCTCGGATGTGGATGTGGGGTCACCGTTGTCGAGCGGTCAGAGCAGGGCAACGTCGTCGAAGTTGTCGCGGTTGCGGGTGACGGACGATGGGCCGAGATGGGCAAGAACGCTAGCAAGGGAAATCCCGGTGGGCATGCCGTTATGCGTGCAATCGCGCTGGTCGCCAAGAAGAGACGCTTGCTCGCCGGCTCGACTCGATATGACGACCACAGCAGCACAAACGTCTTTGCTGGCGAACCACTGACACCGCTCGAAACGCTTCACTTTGGGCGCGGCAAGCTGGTCCCCAACGGTTATTTATGTCTCAATCTTGAATTCTGGATCACACACGAACCTTGTACAATGTGCTGCATGGCGATGCTGCACTCTCGAGTCGGAAGGATTGTATTTGGGCAGAGGATGCGGAAGACAGGTGCCATGAAGGTCGATTGTATGTCGACATCGCTCCGAGCAATCTCTGGCAATGGAAGAGCTCCAAGCCCGAGGCGACTCGAGGCGACCGAAGATGGACTAGAGTATGGATTGTTCTGGAGGGATGATTTGAACTGGCGCTTCCTGTGCTGGGAATGGATTGGCATCGATGGGCAACAGCCAGTAGACACAGGTATTGACCAGGACATGCAGATTTGAAGGCTGGTATGGTTGTACGAGTATGAACAATGATCGGTACATTGAATGGCTGACTTTCACAATCTCATAATCTAGCCTTTTGCCACAACCCTTGCTTTTCCAAGTCTGCAGGCCCGTCGTAAATGTCTCTTTCCAGCGCTCGGGTGTTGAGGTGCCTCAGTCCCAGTTGGTCAACAGTCTCGCAACCCAGCAACCTCATTGCAGTTTCGACTTCCTCCTTGAGAATCTGTAAGACTCGCTCCACTCCCATCTGACCCCCAACGCCCAGCCCGTAGAGTGCGGCACGGCCAATCCCCACAGCTCGCGCCCCCAGACACAGCGCCTTGACGACATCAGTCCCGCGCTTGATGCCGCCGTCGACGAACACATCGACGCGGTCAAACACTTCGGGGCAGTACTTCCGAATTTCCATCAACGTGTGCACGGCCGGCGACCCGCCGTCCAGGGCCCGCCCTCCATGGTTGCTCAGCACAATCCCACTGACCAACGGCGCCCGCAGCGCCGCCATGTACGCATCCTCGTGCGTCTGCACGCCCTTCAGCACAATCGGCAGCGTCGTGTGCCGCGCCAGCCACGGCAGCGTCGTCGTCCACGTCAGATCCGCCGCCGTGCCCGCGAACAGCGCCCTGCCCAGCCCGCCCTTGTCACCTGCGCCCCCTTTGCCCTCTGCATCCGTGTCGGCGCCGGCGTCCGCCGCCGCCTGCACCGCGCTGCGCACCGCAAGCCCCGCGCCCACGTTCTTGCTGCGCTCGTCGTCCTCCCGCTTCCCCGGCACCGGCGCGTCCAACGTCAGCACCACGAACTTGATCTGCGGCAGCCGCGCGACGCGTGCCAGCATCGCCTCGCTCTTCGCTCGGTCGGTCTGCACGTACAGCTGCCACCCGAAGACGGCGTCGGCGGGCGCGGCCGCGACGATCTGCTCCGGCGTCATGCTGGCGTTGTTGGAGATGATCTGGGCGGCGCCGAGGGCGGCGCAGGCGCGCGCGATGCCGGCTTCGCCGTCGGGGTGGGCGAGGCGGGCCATGGCGGCGGGGCTGACGAAGAGGGGCAGAGAGAGGGAAAGCGGGGCGGGGAGACGCGGGAAGAGGGTTACGGTAGGGTTGCAGCGGGTGCAGTCGATGAAGATGCGGGGGCGGAGGAGGATGGTGCGGTAGGCTGTGGTGTTGAGGGCTTTGGAGCGGAGGTCGTCCGAGGCCGAGTAGTAGTAGGCCCAGGCTTTGCGGGAGAGGAGGGGTGTGGCGGCCGCTTCGATGTCATCGAGGTTGAGGAGGGTATCGAGGGGTGGAGGGCCGGGTGGGGCATTGTCGGTGGTGGTGGAAGTGTCGTTGGAGGAGGGGGTGGGGAGGGTGGAGGGGTCGACCGCGCCGAGGTTGGCAGATGCTGGGAGGGACTCTTCGAGAGTGCCGGGGGGGTGTACCGGGTCGTATTCTGAGGTTGCGTCTTTGCCGGCTAGGGACAGGATGATTTTGGTGCCGCCGGGGTGGTCGGGCAGGAAGGATGTGACCTGTTTGTCTGGTGTTAGGCGTGGTTCACACTTGCGAGCCGAGGGAGGAGCAGGCATACGTCGTAGACATTGTTGTATAGAACCACCCAACAGCTGTCCCGCGTGTTGTGCTTAGCGACTTTGACTCTGTTAGTCTTGACATGTCCCATGAGCAGTAAGCAGACTGAGATAGCATGCCTTCTTTGTAGTCCATGATGTCACACACAAGTGCACACAGTAACGAATGCCTTCATACAGCTCTCAAGGGTTTCAACAGTGCAAAACGACAGAACGATAGTCTTGTGATCAATTGATTCGTATACAGAGTTTCTGAGCAAAGACTGTCGCAAAGACACCGAGACAATTGCTGGGGGAAAAAGGTGAGAAGAATGTGGAGCAAAGCAGCTCGGCAAATCGGAGGAAGTCAATCCGCGTCCCTGCGCCCCCACACGGCCCCCACGTCGCGGCGAGTTGCCAAACTCGTTCCCTTGTGATCATACATATCGTAGCATAGTTCCCTTTCGCAAACTGGAAAGTCTCTATGGGACTTGAGTAGTGACATGCAAGCAGTTACGACACCCATCATCGTGGTTGTTGTGAAGCGTGATGTTCTCTCGATATCCCTTACGCTGCCCGTCCAGCAACATCTCGTCTCCCAAATTCTCTGGATAACGCGTCTTCCTGGTTCCTTCTGCGTACTTGACGACAGTAGAGGTCTTGTTCGGGACTTCGATCCGCTGGGTAGCGTCGTCGAGTCTCGTCAGAGGGCCAGAGGTATGTTGACATGCCAAAGCCCATGATGACGACGCACGCTGCGCCCAAAATAGCGAGAAAGACTATGAGCGAAGGAGCGAGACCTCCCATTGCGGTTGTAAAGGATTCTGTAAACTGCCGTTAGCCTTCTTGCTGGTAATGACGAACAACAGCCGTATTACTTTACTTTTGTATCTGGGAGACGGTGATCAGGTGGGTGTATGATCTTGTAACAAAGCCAGCACCGACCACCAAGACGCATCAAGCTATAGATATAGACACTTGCCGGAAGATATGCATACTGTGAGGAAGACCTCCCTGGCATACTACACAGCCTCAATCGCAATATACCGAACTATGAGCATCGTCCAAATGCGGTATAGTGTACGCCGGTTCTACTTTTAGAAGATGTTGGTTGTGCCGCGGTCTGTATCCACCACCTCTGTTCCTGGATGCTGCAAAGACCCTTAAATTTCCGGTCGCCGAGTTATCCGCTATGTTTATCGCTTGTCAGACCAACAGCCTCCATGGGCCACTCGAGTGCGAAAGTCCACTGTTGGCCAAGCACGCCAGCCACGGCCTTGACCAAATCCCGACCCCGAGTGCCGATCCACCATGGTGTGCGAGCATGTATCAGGACCCCAAAGTGGGCGGCGATTACCAATGCCATTGGCTCTCTCCTTCTCAGCTCACTGATGTATTCCCGAGGTATCATGCACAACCAAACGAGCGCCATTCCAGGGTTGTCTTCGTTGCTTGTGAAAGCTCTGAAGCGCTTTTCCAAAGCACATATTGCCGCATCGCAAAGCTTTCCTGTCTCTGAAGCCTTTGCAGATTCTCTGTTCCAGCGATATAAACGCTCGAGCGCAGCATCCGCACCTGGGATTGCGATATCTTCAATCTCGGAATTGTTCAAATGCTTCAGCTGCCTCACTCCACTATTGACCAACCACGGTCGAGTTGTAGCAAGGAATGCGCTCATGCCCGTCATCAAACCCGCCATTTGTGCTAGTTCCTCGAGTGGATCCTGAGATGGGATCACCCTTGGCAAAGCAAAGACAAAGGTCGAAACGAACATGGCTAGCAGTAGCGTTGTCGTGCAATTGGCAGGGGTGGGGTCAAGTATGCCTTGCCGCAAGGCTGACAGTGCCACGTCGTGGTGTCGAAGCGCCGCGTGCCAGTCAGAGATGGAGAACTGGGGTCGCAAGGAGAGCACATGTAGCGCTGACACCGCTGAGACGCCGTGCCATAACACTGGCTGCGATTTTCCTTCTGCAAGCACCGTGTCTTGCCACATCCTGAGGACGTGGGGCGACGAGGTGAAGGAAAAACTAACCGTGTCAAAGTAGTGCTGAAGAAGTGCTATATTTGGATCCGTTTTGATGAAGAGGCTACAGTCACGCGCAAGAGGCGTTGTATTCGGAGAACTCCAGCAAAGGCCGGCTACAGGTTCAAAGCCAAGGTTGGATCTTTCAACGATATCACAGGTGATGCCCCTCTTGGTGCATGAGTAACATGACGGCATAGAATTGTCACACTGAGATGCCGTTAGTCAATCCAGGTGATCCGTCGGCTTTTGAAACCCACCTTTACTCTTCTCAACTTGCAGCGGGAACACCCCAAGCGGGATTTCTTGTGAAAGCGGCGTGACGGCATGAACACAGCTGCATCTATCTGTTTCTAGTGATTTGTACTGGCTCTTCTGCAGAGAGAGGAACGTGCGTCGCAAGGGTCATTTCGAAATAATCCAGAAGAGGATGCTTCCACGCTGTTGCAGGGGATTGGTGCGTGCTGGCTTGATCCACCCCTAACAGTCAGCACCTGCACTAGTCCAGGACAGGCAAGGTGTACGGTGTACGGTTGTTTTATGTTTCAGCCCCCCATCGGCAGAAGTCTATTTTCGTCACGCGTGGGCTTCGTCAGAACGGGGGCCTGATTGTGCCGCAAGGGAGCTGATCTTGTAGCAAACGAGTGTGGATTCCTGCCCTGTAGACAGCTTTTGGATGCTACATACATTCACCTACATCCTCCTGCAGGTGCAGCATGGCAACAACGGTCAAATAGAGGTATTTATAAGAATGCATTCAAAAACGCCCACGTGAAACATGTCCAGATAACGGAAATCTTCGTCGTGATCCATCCCATCGTCAAGTCCATACGGAGGAAAGGAATAGCCTCTCGCCCCGTGTCTATCTAATGGTCATTGACTTGGTCATCGACGCCTTCTGCGTGGCCTGCGCCGAGATCGAGACAGATCCAGCCTTCTTTTCAAACACCTTCCAGAACTTCAGGCTTTCGTCAGCCGCGGCAGTCGCCAGCATCTGCCCATCCGGGCTGAGGCAGCTGTGCAACACTCGGCTCTCGTGCGCCGGGATCTCAATGTTCTTGACCAGAGTGGGATAGCTCCAGATGCTGATCGAGTTGTCCGGAAAGCCGCTGCTGCTAACAATCTCCTTGTAGTGGTTGCTCCACCGCAGACTGGTCACCTGAGATCCCGTGTCGATGCTGTTGACGCGAGCCCCGCTGGTGGTGTTCCAGAAGTGAATGTGACGATCGTGGGAGCCGCCGCCAGTGGCGAGCAAGTTGGGCTGCCATGGGCACCAGCTGAGAGCTTTGACGGCTGCCCGGTGGTTGGTCTTGGTGAACTTGGGCGCATTGAGCGATCGAGCGTCCCAGATGGAGACGAGGTTGTCGTTGCCGCCAGTGGCAAGTTGAGCGCCATCAGCGCGCCATTCCAGGCCGCAGACCTCGCCCTGGTGAGAGACAAGCTCCGCCACCTTGTGCTGGGCAATGCGGACGTCGTGATTGTAGACCAGTCCACTGCGCGCGCCCGTAGACAGAATGTGCTTGTTCCAGCCCTGAACACCAACGCGTGTGTCATGGCCGAACATGCTGCGCAGCTTGGATCCTTCCTCGACGTCCCAGATCTGAACTTCGCCCGTGCCGAGTCCAACACCAACGTAGGCCCCGTCACCACTCCACTTGACGCTGCTGATGTATGTATCCGCACTGCACTCGAGTAGAGAGTTGACAGTGCCTGATTCGGCAGACCAAACGTACACGTTACGCTCGAGACCGATGGCGACCTGGTTGCCGGAGCTCCAGTCAAGCAGGTTCAGGTAGTAGTCATCAACAAGGCCAGGTGCGTCGAGGACACGCTCTGGTGCGCTCAGGACCTTACGGCGGAACTGCGCCGAAGTCGAGTTTGCAGCCTTGAGGGGACGATTGTATTGGGAACGCAGATCAATTGGCTTGGAGGACTCCGGTGGCGCCGGCTTGAAAGCAAGGATGCGTGTGTTGAGATTGACACCACATGCATTGGCAAGAGATGATTCATATGCAACGGCATCTGGAGTAGGCTTGGCGTAAGAAGGACCTTCCTCGTCATCGTCAAGGCCAAGGCCTTCGAGTGCTGCAGCGGCGTCATCGACAGAGCCACGACCACCAATGTCAAATGCACTGGCGGCATCGGCAAGAATCTTTGAACCATCGCTGCGGCTTGACTTGGGACGCTGTTCACGGTCAAGCTTCGATGCACCAGTGTCGATCTCACTGGCCGAACGGTTGGGAATGAAGCGGTCAGCGGCGTTGTAGCTGACTTTTGTCTTAGTCGGACGAGGTCTGACTGCACCCTCCTTACGAGACTTGGAAGGGGTCTTTGATGTGGGACCAGTGCCGGTCAGTGTAAAGTCCGAAACATCAGTCTCGACACGTCTGGGCGAGCGACGGGCAATGTTTGACTTTGGAGAATCACGGACGGCAGTCTTTGATGCTGAGCGAGCGAAACGAGACGACAGCTTGCTCGCGAACAGAGGCTCGTCATCCTGCTTGCTTTGAGAAGCGAAGGGGGAGACATCGTTCAAGGTGATGTTGGCTGTTCTTGAGCGAGGGGATGGCGTCAAGGGCATGCGACCGCCGGCGGTCTTAGTAGAGAAGATGCTGTGGTGGCTCTTGAGCGGCGTTGATACTGCGGGGGACGCCATTGTGCTGTATGTGTGTGTATTTATATGCTCTCCTAGGTGGGCAGAGCGTGACGGACAAGCGAATGCCGTCGGGTTAGTACTTGGTCGATTAACCAACGTAAGGTTGTCGGTGGTATGCTTCGGTGATCGAGGAACTCCCAAGAGTCTCAACTGAATGGATCCTGGAAAATTGGTTGTGGATTAGTAGTGTCGTTTAATTGTCGATGACCGGCGAAGATTGGTTAATCGAGGCCTTTGGCAGAGGAATATGGCAGTCGGCGGGGCGACGTTGAGGCTCGGAAGCAACAATATCTAATGGACTGCTCGATAGGCTGCTGCACGAAAGGCAGATATCAGGTGAGTGCCGAAGCACGAGAGATTTTTGAGAGTGTGTTGAGGAATTGCGGGTGATGAGGGTGAGGAAGAAGTAGAGAAAGCAGCCGGTTGGCCAGCTTCTTTTATTTACAGCGCCTGCGTTACCATGGCGATGCTAAGCCCGGATGGCCGGCATTAGCCGCGGGCGCTAGCGCGCATCGGGATGCCGCCTTGGCAAAAAACCTCCTTGCGTTGTGACAGCTGCAAGGCCACGACCGCAACTTGCCGCACTCACTCTCAACGATCAAGATCCGTGTCCGCAAGGTTTTTAATCACATCGCACGTCAGGGATGGCGGTTTGTTGATTCCTCCTTTCCATCCACGAGCGATCTCAGCGCATGCTAAGCAAGCCATGCTCACCGCTCTGGCCCTTCTAACCTTCTTGACCCGACATTAAAGTTTCTACGGCCAAGCCATTTTTCGCGCTCTCTTTGTCTTATTGCATGGTGCTGCAATCATGGCCTCGTCACCTGTCTCTGACTCCCGCACGGATCAGACGTATCTCATGGTAGCAAGTCCCCATGCTGGCCGCAAAGGAAGCAGTGAGCACTATCGGCCAAAAATAATAAGCACCGTCGGTCAACGGCCCGCCGTCCTCGTCAGCGCGTCCGTCACCTATGTCGGCAACAACGAGATCTACGCATTTGGCGGTTTCGATCAATACACTGACGAGGTCTATAATCACGTGCTCCGCTTGAACCTCGACACTCGTCAATGGAATCTCGTCGACAATTACGGTGACATCCCAGGAGTGCGCATGGGACATTCCGCCTCTCTCTGGCAGGGCGACAAGGTTCTCATCTTCGGTGGTGAAAATGAGCACCGCGCATATCTTGCCGATGTCATCATTTTTGATCTCAAAACAGCCCATTGGACCCAACCAGAAATCTTTGGCACTCCACCACGTAACCGGGCCCGGCACAGTGCGACCATCTACGACGACAAACTGTTCATCGTCGGGGGTTTATGCGGCATTGAGAATTCCACCATCTTGGATGACTTTTGTTTTCTCGATCTTAAGACGTGGACATGGTCTCGCACCTGGCGTTTTGTGGCACGCTTCGACCACACATCCTGGGTTTGGGGTAATAGACTTTGGGTTTTTGGTGGTCTTACGGAAGGCATGGAACGCGTCAGCGATATCTGGTGGCTCGATCTCAAACAGAGTCTGATGGTCAGTGGCCAGATGAGTATTGGCCGAAGAAGATCTCCACTGTCAAAACATTCTCGCCCGCATTACCCTCAGGCTCCTCCGCCCACATCTGGAGGGTCTGGATATGCGGCCAATTCAAGCAGCGTCCAGGTGGCACAGGCATCACAGCAAACCGCTCGGAGGTTACCAATGGCGCCAGGTTCTATCTCCTCGGTGAGCTTTGTTTCCGGCCCCAACATCCCGTCGCCATCACTGGGCATGCACTTTCACGCCTACTCGTCTGGCTGTCTGCTGAACTTTGTAACGCCTGCCGTCACGGGCGCCTTGGAGACAAACCTGTGCGCTCTCGAGCTGGACACGATGCGCTGGCAGAAACTTGCGGACGGCAAGGACTTGTTCTCGCCAGGATACAGGTGGCACTATTGCACACTCAACGAAGAAGGCACGCACGCCTGGCTCTTGGGCACTTCTACCGAGGCGCAGTCAAACAATGGCGCTGGCGGGGGCGGACCAGGAGAGTACCTCAGCGACGTTCTATCAGTAGACCTGAGAAAGCTCGGTCTACTTGGAAACAGCATGGTCTACGACCCGGTGAATGAGGGCGCCAACCTACCCTTGGAGGATCTAAGCAGCAGTGGGCCCCTGGCGGGCATTGGCGCAGACCTAGCACGCATGTTCGACCGAAGCCCAGAGTCAGGGAGCGGCGCAGACTTTGTGGTGACGGGCCAGAAGGAAGACGACGATTCCGAGCTGGGCGATGAGGAATCGATACACAGAAGCGAAGGCGCCTCGCCGTCCCGCCCCATCTACGTCCACCGGCTCATCCTGGAGGCACGCTGGCCGCACTTTGCACGAATGATCGCCGCGCAGATGGCCGAATTCCACACGAAGAAACTGCACATCCCGGAGCCGTACAGCGTCGTGCGCGCATTCCTGCTGTACCTCTACACCGACCGCATCACCGAGATCGGCGACCACGGGCCGACGCTGGACGATGTCGCCGGCATGCTGGTCATGGCGAACATCTACGACGTGCCGCGCCTGCGGCTCCTCTGCCGCAATCGCCTGGGGCGTGAACTGGACATTGAGCACGCGGCGGTGATCTGGGAGCGCGCGGGGATCGCCAGCGAGGAGTGGCTACAGCGGCGCGCGGCACGTTTCTGCATGGTGCACTGGGGCCGGATCGTGCGGACGGCGGGCTTCCTGAACCTGAAGCGCACAGCGATGATGGAGCTGTGCCAGGAGATTGACGCCGAGGGCCGAGTCATTGGCGCGGACGAGCTGGAGGCGGTGGGTGGGCTTGGGGGCGCGAGGATAGGCGGGTCGGTCAGTCGCGAGCAGCGCTACCTGCGCAACGGCAGCACGGGGCAGGACGAAGACGAGGAGGACGAGAGCATGGACCTGTAGCGGGCAACACGACCACGGTGTGCAGCTGCGGCATGTATAACACGATACCCCTTTTTTTTTAAACCTCTACCTGATTGCATGCACCGCGCCCATTAGCCGCATCGATATTCCTCAGATGAACGCTGTGGCGATCGCGTGACTTTGGGGGCTGCAGCTGACGTCAAGGGGGCATCAGCCTCATCCGTGGCGGAATGCAATAGCAGCCAGGCGTTAAGATTCACAGTGTGTGGGGCGCACAGGATTATGTATTTTGTGCAGCTGTTCGACGGCACTAGCATGACGCGGCTCGATCAGCTCTGTTGCCCTACAGGTGGTGCCAACTGCAACGTCGGGGCAGCAGCCTCTCCGCCATCCCAGTCGCTGGGCTCGAGATGCGACGGCGCCTGTCGGAGAAAATGAAAGACGGAAGGGTTCGGCGCAGGGCTGCGTACATGTCAGGGCTGCTTTTGCCCATGCTCGAGACGCCCGCAACGGGCAGACTCACAGGCGATGCGTGTGTGTCATGCAGCAGCACTATGCGGCGGGCGGGCTGCCGTTGCCGCAAAATCTCCTGCCGCCGGGTTTGCTGGCAGGGCTGATGACCTGCGCCGTCATCCGTTTAAGAAATGCTCTGCCTGGATCGGGACGGGGAGTGACGCTGAGCCTGTCGAACGGGTAGCACATGACCGCGAGCACGGACGCTGCGGCGGGGTGAGGCCTGCAAGACCGGGTTTCGCGAGGCAGCACGAAAGGCAAACAGGCAGGAAGGCCGCAGACTCACGCGAGCACATCGATCGCTACCAAACTCTGCGGCACCAGGTATGTGGTTGCGAGGAGGCGGGCAAGCGAGCCGCCCGAATATTACGGCGCGTGCTAAGGAAAGGCATCTCGATGGGCGGGGCCAAGGGACGGGGTGCAGGCCGCCGTGGCGTTTTGTCAGCGCGAGCGCATCTGACGTCCCTTTACGCGCCGCCGCTGCCCGGATCGCTGGTTGGCGAAGCGTCGTTGTCAGGAAAGCGCCGGCCCGAACCATTCGAGTCACACTGCTAGAGGCGCGGCCGGGGCGTTGTGCTGCACGGACTGGCGTGGCGGGGTATCGATATGCACACCCCCCCCCCCCCCCCT